>CP106719.1:10000000-12400000 GCA_025503065.1 Gossypium bickii | reverse complement strand
GACCAGTTCATGAGTTAAGATACCAAGTAAGACCATGTCAAGACATGGCAATGGTAAGTTCCCAAGGGAGCTCACGAGAAAGACTTCGTATAAGTCCATGTCAAGACATGGCCTCGAACCCAAGATGAGATATTCCATGTAAGACCATATCCAGGATATGGCTTTGGCATTAAATTATATGTGGAATGAGATTCAGTATCCTCGGTTATTCATAGAAATTCATCGGGCAAACGAGTTAAGCTCAAATGAGATAATAAGAAAGCTAAGTAGGCAAAGTTATTATCAAGTTGAAAATGAGTATTATTCATGTTATGAATGATGAATTGAAGATTATGATTATTATGTTAAAGTATACTGATTAATGTGATCAAGTGACGCAGGTACCTTATTTACCTTATAAGTATGAGACTAGTAAGTATCATTAGATATGTAAGAATCAAGTATGAGTAAGCTTTATAGTTGAAATTTATGATACCATTATTTATGTCAAATGGTTTATATTAAGCAAGTATGTTGTTATGTGCATTATATGCAAACTTACTAAGCTAAATGCTTACGTCCTTTACTCTTTCTTTCTATGTAGTCCCGCCAAGCTAATCTCGTGGATCACCATCATCGGAGCTCGAAGCATACTATCAATCGTTATTTTGGTATAGCCATGTTGTTTATGTTAAGTATGGGTATAGGAAATACTTAGTTTGAGTATAAGTTTTAAGAAGGGCCAATGTGTAGGCTATCAAGTTATTATTCTTTTGTATATGGCTAAGTGATTGGCCAAGTTTGACTAAGTATGTATGTGAATAGATAACAATGAAGCATGTAGTATTATTCATGAAAGATGTTTTTAATTGAGTTGTTGAATTGAGTATAAGTTTGATCTTGATTTCAGGGTGGCAATTGGCTTGGTAAATAGCCTCTAAGTGCCCACACGGATGGACACACGGGCATGTGTCTAGGCCGTGTGCACCTTGCACCTTTGTACCTTAAGTCAAGATAGGCCACGGGCTAGTCCCACGACCGTTTGTTTAGGTCGTGCATGACATACGGTTAGAACATGGGCATGCCCAGGCCGTGTAAATAAGTCAGTATATCAAGGAATAGCACACGGTCTAAGTCCACGGGCGTGTCAAGGCCGTGTGAAATTAGTCAATGTCGACCACGGGTGTAAGACACGAGCATGTCTAGTAGTACACGGGCGTGTCCTATGTCACACGGGTGTGTGACCCTTGTTTCGAGTAAAAGTTTCCAGTTGAGTTTCGAAAGTTTCCGGACACGAGTTCAAGGCCTCGTAGGCCATGAGATGTATGAGTCGACTAATAAAGAGAAGTTTTAATTCAGAACGAAATTTTATAGCCCGTAATTTCATGATTAAGCAAGGTCAAGCATAGTAATGTCCCGTATTCGGTCTAAGCCCCGGACTCGGGTATGGGGTGTTACAATTCAAGTCGTTTTCATCCATTTGCAAGTAACCTCCACTAGATGCGAACTATGCTAGGTGGGTACCATGGATTGTGATATAGATCTTCGTCAAATAAAAATAATTGAATGTAAGAGGCCCACTGATGGTCTTCTTCAAAAGCTTATTTATTGTATGTTGCTTGTCTCGTTTCTTGAATGTTCCTCATTAGGCATTTCCCTCTTCTTCAAACCTCATGCCTTCGACACTATCGACACATGTTAATGATGTTTTTACCTCGAGTAAGACTTTAATTTAAGGTAGTTGATAACTACGTAATTTTCTATTTATTTATGATATTTCTTGTCCTAAATTATACTATTTATTATATTATTTATACTTATATTTTATTTATTATCAATTTAGGAAGTAATTGGAGACAAAAGAGCTTACATTTTTATTTATTGCTAAGTTTTTGTTTTTTGAACTTTTAACACATTGTAGTTTTACTATTGTTAGAATCCTTATCTAAATAAAATACAGTGGTAAAATAAAATAAAAGTAAAATCCATATAGAACTACACTTCTTTTATTTAATTTTAGAATAAGGTTTTTTAAACCTTTTTAAACTCCATCTATTTTATATTGATTAGAATAAGGTGTTTCAATCTTACTACACTCCTATTAGAATATGGCTTTACAAGCCTATAAATAAACATAGTCTATTCCTCTTGTAATTAATTCGAATTCGACATAGTGAATTTTCTTCTCCTCTGCCCATGGTTTTTTTCCCAAAAAGGTTTCCACGTAAAATCTGTGTGTTATTTATTTTTATTTCTCTTTTCTTTGCGATATATTTGTCATCACCGACGTTATATTTTTCACAAATTGGTATCAGAGCTTCCGAGTTTTTCATTTTGATCACGGTAATAGCGTCTTTGAAGTATGAAATTTTGCTGTTGGATAGCAACACCAAATTCGCGTTGTGGCAGATTAAGATGGAGGCAGTTCTTGCACAGATGGACTTAGAGGAAGCCTTGCTAGGGGTAGATAATATGCCTTCGACATTGATGGAGGAATACAAGAAGAGCAAGGGTCGAAAGGCGTTCACAGTTTCATCTGCATTTGTCTAACGAAATTTTGCAGGATGTGATGAAGGAGAAGACTGCCGCTGCATTATGGAAGAGGCTCGAACAAATATGTATGTCGAAAACTCTAACCAGCAAGTTGCATATGAAGCAACGGTTTAGAGGAATGTGCGTCTGTGCACGAACACTTTAGAGTGTTTAAAGAAATTCTCTCAAACTTGGAGGCCATAGAGGTTCAGTATGATAAGGAAGATCTAGGGGTGATTCTACTTTGTCCGTTGCCCCCGTATTATTCAACCTTTAGAGACACGATTTTATATAGCCTCGAGTCTCTCACAGTTGATGAGGTTTATGATTCTTTGACCTCACATGATAAGATGAAGCATCTTGTGGTTAAAACTGACTCTTAGGGAGAGGGTCTCATTGTTCGTGGGAGACAAGATCAGAATGCTGATGGTGATCGTGGAAGGACACAGGAACAGAATCCTTACGGTAAATCTAAAGGTAGATCAAAGTCTTCAAACTGAGGTAAAACTTGTAACTTCTGTAAGAAGAAAGGGCACATTAAATCTAAGTGCTATAAGCTACAAAATAATATCAAAAGGGAGGCTACGAATCAAAAGGGAAAACAATCAGAAAATTCTGGTGAAGCTGATATTGTAGAAGACTACAACCATGGTGAACTTCTAGTCCCTTCTGTCAACAATTCTAAAGTGAGCAATGAGTAGATCCTTGATTCGGGTTGCACCTTTCACATGAGTCCCAATCGGGATTGGTTTACAACCTATGAAACAGTGTCTGAAGGTGTTGTTTTGATGGGAAATAATGTAACACCCCTTAACCTGTATCCATCGCTGAATTAGGGTTATGAGGCGTTACCGAACTAGACACAGTTTAGCACAATCATTTATGGAATAAACCCAATACGCATTTTTAAATTTTTCCATATCAACAAATAATGTTCAAGACTTATGTTACAAACCAGGTTTCATAATGAACACATCATTACTCATAATCTATACAAGTTTCGAATCAAGCTTCCACATAACAACACCAAATTTCATATATTAAACATATATAAATACATCTATTTCATTACTCGAATATCAACATATCTTTTTATACCTTATACAAATATGCATAATAAAAACGAATAGATCCATGATACTCTATTTGCTTTTCATTCACATATGTGACATTCGAACCTTATAGCATAACCAAACATACACATCATGCTATTGTAATATGCACAATGTCCCTAAAACAAAAGCCATGTCAAACCAAAATTTTCAATTCATTTTACCTTATTAATTCATGGATACAAGATCATTGAATAACCTACCAAACACACATGATATGTAACTAATTCAAATTATATCTATAAATACAGCCAATCCATTGACCATATATTCAGTTCTCAATATAAAACTTCAATGATCAACCCAAAGCATTAGTGTATACATTTTCATGATCATCTCTGAATTATACCAAGCACATAATAATCTAAGTAGAGATATTCGCACGACATAATAAGCATACTTATACATATATATAATCATTTCTATACAACTACATTTAACTTCCAAGCATTATAAGCATACGTCTTGTACCAAAGATTAAAACAGACCATTATATCAAACATATAAACGAAGCTTAATCCAAAAGTAACAGCCTTATTCACAAGGCCATATATATACATTTACAAAACCAAACATCATTCAATACTTATCAAAATACAGTCTATACATGCCTTTGATTCAAAAAGTAAACATATATATACCAAAGAGAGTGATAGTATGGTCGACTTTCTTGATGATCCCCTGAGCCCGTAGTTGAATCAATGATCTATAAAACAGAAATACAAACACATACAGAGTAAGCTCACTAGCTTAGTAAGTCTTAAACAAAAGATAATTCACTAATCAAGCACTTTAACATTTTTAATCAATAAATATAGGACATTGTATATGTATATTTCGATATGCAATTGATACAAAACGGAATACTAGTAATATATTAACTCAATTACTTATACTTCACTACCATCAACCTGCAACTCATCAAAGCACAAAGTACATATATTACATGAATCGCATGTTTATAATCATGTAAATTCAACATTCATATCCATTACATTATCACACTAAAAATTCTATTATTTCTATATCCATACACGTCGATTATAAGCTCAAATTCACATAACACCATTCTTAACATAATATTTCAACTCAAGTAACATTAATCACAACTTACCTTACTTCTGATGAATTCAAATGGGACTTATGCTTACCTGAGTTTTTAACTTAATAGATTCACTATGTTACACCTTGAGCAATTTATGGTTCCTTCGTTTTAAAGTATCACGGCATTAAGCTCGCTAGGCACGGCCCGAATATATCACCAGGCACTAAGCTCGCTAGGCACGGCTTCGAATATATCACCCAAGACTAAGCTCGCTAGGCACACAAGCTTCGAATATGTCACCGCAAGACTAAGCGCGCTTAGAGCACGAAGCCTGAATATGTCACCGGCACTAAGCCTGCTAGGCACGAAGCCCGGATATGTCACCGGTACTAAACCTGCTAGGCACGAAGCCTGAATATCAACACATTCAACTTTGTGATACACAGTACTTAGTACTAAACTATTAACCATCGCATATTCTTCATTTTACTTTCACCTATTAATCCAAACATACATATTCACATTGTATTAACCAAATTAATTTCACTACAAATTCATACTCCACATTCGGCCCACATGTGTATCTATGCTTTAAATATTCAAACATCATCATATACTATGTTCGTAAATAATTCTTTGGTGTGTACTTGCTTAAGGACTTCCCTCGACTGTCGACGGACCGCGTAAACCGGCTACTCGAGAACCTTTGTTTTCCCCCGATCCAAATCCGTTTTTCTTTGTTCTTGATCTAAACACATTAAAATTTAGCTCATTCAAGTACATTTAATCTCAATTTAGTCCCTAAACATATAAATAGGCAATTTACCATTTTACCCTTACTATTTCACATTTTCACAATTTAATCCTATCTGCCTAAAACACAAAATACACCAAATTTCTCAATACTACTTAAGGGCTGAATACTCCCAAGGACTATACAAGTTCATTTCTTTCACTTATTTCACAAATAAGCCCCTCCAAAAATTTATTTTTACAATTTAGCCCAAATACTCAAATTACCAAAAATTCAAAGACAAAACATATTAATCTTTAACATATAGTTAATTTAAAATCATCAAACATCATAAACCATAAGAACACATCAATGGCCGAACATCATATACACATGATTTTCAAAAATTCAAGCATGGGTCAGGTAATTTACGAAGCAACGATCACAAAAACGTAAAAATTAACAAAAACCGAAATCAAACTAACCTTGATTTTAAGCTTTAAAGTGCCGAAAATTTAAAAGGAATGAAACCCCTTTTCTTCTTCAACATTCGGCCAAGAACCACCAAGATGATAATGATTTTTTTCTTTTATTTATTTTAACATATAATAAGTTAATACTAAATTACTAATATAACCCTTTTAATAAAATAAAACTAACATATATAATAAGGGCAATGGTGACTTTAGCCACCCACTAACTTTAAAATAGGACTATTTACTCTTTTAATACCCCACTTTAAAAGCCATCATCAAATAGGCACTTTTCACTATAGTTTGCTACTTTTACTTTTTACGCGATTAAGTCCTTTTTCTAAATTAAACGCACAAACAATAAAATTTTTCTATGAGACTTTCACACACATTAATTCACATATAATAAACACAAAATATAATATTAAAATATTTCTCAGACTCGAATTCGTGGTCTCGAAACCACCATTCCGATTAGGGTCAAATCCGGTCTGTTACAAATAATGCTTCGTGTAAAATCGCAGGTGTTGGAACAATTAAAGTTAAGATGTTTGATAGAGTTGTTAGAATACTAAGTGACGTACAACATGTTCCAGAATTGAAGAGAAATTTAATTTCGTTAAGTACTCCTGATTCAAAAGGGTACAAATACACAGCTGAAAGTGGGGTTTCGAAAATTTCCAAAGGTTCCCTCGTTGTGATGAAAGGACAGAGAAAGACTGCCAAGTTATATGTTTTGTAGGGTTCTACTGTTATTGGTGATGCAGATGTCACTTCCTCTTCCTTGTCAGATGATGATATTACTAAACTTTGACATATGTGCCAAGGGCATATGAGTGAGAATGGCATGGCAGAATTGAGCAAAAGAGGACTTCTTGATGGGCAACGAATTTGCAAACTGAAGTTCTGTGAGCACTACATTTTTGGGAAGTAAAAAAGAGTTCGATTCACCAGAAGAATCCATAACACGAAGGTAACGTTGGAGTATATTCATTCTGACCTGTGGGGGCCATCAAGAGTACCTTCGAGAGGTGGAGCTAATTATATGCTAACTTTTATTGATGATTTTTCCAGAAAAGTTTGGCCGTTCTTCTTGAAGCAGAAAAGTGACGTGTTTTCCACATTTAAGTCTTGGAAAACTATGATTGAAAAACAGATGAGAAAACAAATAAAATACCTCTGCACAGGTAATGGCTTAGAGTTTTGTTCTGATGAGTTTAATAAACTGTGCAAGTTAGAAGGGATCGTGAGACACTTGATAGTTCATCATACTCCACAGCAAAACGGCGTTGTAGAATGAATGAACAGAATGATCATGGAGAAGGTTTGATGTATGTTGTCAAATGCCAACTTACCAAAGTCATTTTGGGCCGAAGTAGTCTGTTGCCATTGAGAAAAAGACTCCACAGAGGTATGGTCTGGTAATCCTGCTAATTATTCTGATTTAAAGATCTTTAGGTGTCCTTCATATGCTCATGTTGATAATGGAAAATTGGAATCGAGATCCATTAAATGTGTTTTTCTTGGTTATAAAGCTGGTGTAAAAGGGTCTAAGTTATGGTGTCCTAAAAATAAAAAAGTTGTGATTAGCAGAGATGTTGTTTTTCATAAAACTACTATGCTACCTAACTTATCTCTTAAAGACTCTTCCAATAAAGAAAATCAAAATCAGGTGAAGCATCAAATTAATACAGAGTCGACTCCTCAAGCCAGTACAAAAATTGAGAATAGAACTAGAATAGAGATTAAACCTCCAAAGAAGTATGCCGAGGCTGATCTAGCTGATTATGCTTTAAATGTGGCTGAAGATATAGATGTAAACCAAGAGCCATCTAATTATTCTGAGGCGGTTAGCTGTGAAGACTCAGAAAAGTGGATGTTTGCTATGCAAGAGGATATGGAATCACTCCACAAAAATAGAACATAGGATCTTATGAAACTTCCTAAAGGTAAAAAGGTTGTTCACTGTAAATGGGTGTTTAAAAAGAAAGAAGGGACTCTAGGGGTTGAAGAACCCAGAGATAAAGCAAGGCTTGTTGCAAAGGGTTACAGTCAAATTCCAGGAGTGGACTTCACAGATGTGCTCTCCCCAGTTGTGAAGCATAGTTTGATTCGTGCTTTGCTTGGTATTGTGGCCATGCATGATTTGGAGATTGAGCAGTTAGATGTAAAAACTGTATTTTTGCATAGAGAACTTGAGGAGGATATTTACATGCAACAACCAGAGGGTTTTACAGTCTTAGAAAAAGAGGACTATGTTTGCTTACTGAAAAAGTCCCTTTACGGTTTGAAACAGTCACCAAGACAATGGTACAAGAGGTTTGATTCCTTTATGACTTCTTATGATTTCAAAAGAAGTAATTTTGACAGCTATGTTTACTTTAAGAAAAACAGTGATGGTTCTTTTGTGTATCTACTTCATTATATTGATGACATGTTGATAGCAGCAAAAGATAAAGGAGAGATAAGAAAGGTCAAAGCCCAACTAAGTGAAGAATTTGAGATGAAAGATTTGGGACCGTTAAAGAAGATACTTGGTATGGAGAGTCTCAGAGATAGAAAAGCAAGTAAATTGTACCTAAGTCAGAAGAGGTACATTGAGAAAGTTCTTTGCAGGTTCAATATGCAGAGTGCTAAGCCTGTTAGTACTCCTTTAGCAGCCCATTTCAGACTTTCATCAGCTTTGTCTCCAAAATCAGATGATGAGATTGAGTACATGTCACATACTCTAGTGCAGTGGGATCTCTCATGTACGCTATGGTTTGTTCACGTTCAGATTTATCATATGCAGTCAATGCAGTTAACAGATACATGGCGAATCCTGGTAAAGAACATTGGAAAGCAGTTCAATGGATTTTAAAATACTTACAAGGTACTACTGGTGTTTGCTTACAGTTTGGAAGAACTAGAGATGGAGTCATTGGGTATGTTGATACTGATTTTGCTGGAGACCTTGATAGAAGAAGATCTCTCACTGGTTATGTCTTTACAATTAGAGGTTGTGCAATCAGTTGGAAAGCTATTTTGCAAACTACAGTCACTTTGTCTACCATTGAAGCTGAGTACATGGCAATTACTGAGGCTTGTACAGAAGCTATTTGGTTGAAGGGACTCTTTAGTGAACTCAATGAAGACCTTCAAATCAGTACAATATTTTGTGACAGTCAGAGTGCAATCTTCCTTACAAAAGATCAAATGTTTCATGAGAGAACAAAATACATTGATGTTCGGTATCATTTTGTTCGTGATATTATTGCTCATGGTGATATTGTTGTGAGCAAAATTAGTACTCATGAAAATCCTGCAGATATGATGACTAAGTCACTTCCTATAACCAAGTTTAAGCATTGCTTAGACTTGGTTGGTGTTCATTGTTGAAGTTAAACCCTTAAGGGGTTTTATGGAAGAGGCGGAGAACTTGTTTGTTAAGAGTTCACGATGAAGAACTTGTTCATTAAGAATTCGTGTCAAGGTGGAGATTGTTAGAATTAAGTGACTCGAATTCTTATTTAAATAAAATACAGTGGTAAAATAAAATAAAAGTAAAATCCATATATAACTACACTTCTTTTATTTTATTTTAGAATAAGGTTTTTTAAACCTTATTAAACTCCATCTATTTTATATTGATTAGAATAAGTGTAACACCCCAAACTCGGCTTAGACGTTATGGTCGTATCTGGCAATATCGCACGATAGTGTTTTTGAAACCTCGTTGTTACGATGAAAATATTTCATGTTATTATCTTTAGTAAACCTTTGTTAGAACTTAGGAAGACGTCTTTATTCATTTAAAACATTTGTTTTGAAACATCCTTCATTTCGGAAGCTTTAATAAAATAGTTTAGGTGATTATGCGTTTAGAAATTACTTTAACTTTTTGAATATCGAATTTCTTACGACCAGTAGGTATAAATCCATAAATTAAAATAAATAAATAAAAACCCAAATTTAAAATGAAAATCCCAGAGGGTCCTTAAATTACAACCCAAATAATCAATAATAATCAAATCATAAATTGTAAATTGAAAACCATGAAGTCCAAAAATGATTGTGGTCACCGCTGAGTCCTCCGTCGCACCAATCCGTCTAAGTATGGGGATTACCTATGCACATTAAACAAAAAGGGTGAGTTTACGTAAACTCAGTGTGTAATCCCGTAGAAACAACCAAACAATCAGTATTCACAGTGCACAATTGAACAGTCTTGGGCCTAAGACCTTTTCAATATCAGTGACAATTTGGGCCTTAGCTCATCTCAGTACAGTGTCAAAAATGCAGCAGAGCCTTAGCCCATCACAGTATCAGTAGCAGTAACAGTTATACAGTAGCAAAATCCTACCAACAAGCCTCTACACACCATCTCGTCCAACCCTACACTTCATGTGGGGATATAATCAACCCACCCATCCCTACACTCCAAGTAGTATCGAATGCGGCACAATACAGTAGTTTGCAGCTGAGCTACCAGTAAATTAAGCTTAAAGCCTTTTAGTACACTTCCTCCGAATAACAACCCCCAACCTAATGCAATGCAACATACAATAGATGACATGCTATTATGCAATTTTAGTACATATATTCAGTTCAGATATTAACATGCCCAGTACAAATATCATTCACTCAATTTCACACATTTATGGGTCTAAGTAGCGCTTACTGACCCTATAGTAGGTTCACAGTTGACTTGGGCGACCCGTGCAACCTTAAAAACATTTCGATAAAAATGGGCCCACATGCCCATGTGATCTACCTATGTGGGCCCACACGCCCGAGTGGCCCACACGCCCGAATGGCCCACTCGGCCCAAATTGGCCTTGGCCGTGTGATCCATTTTTAAAGTAACCCATGCTAGCTCAATACTCATATATGTTTTCACCATTTACTTATATGTTCATTCAAAGCTGTCTACTTGTGTCATTATCACTAAATTATTTATATCTTAAGCTACAGAATTCTAAATTAAGATCTGCTTGATGTTTTTGAAACTAGACTCAAATAACTTTCTACTATAAAATTTTAAAAATTTATAATTTATCAAATAAGTACAATAAAACCTTTAAATTTATCCCTATTCTACTGTTTGACTTCATTCTTTCCTTACTAAAAATTATTTATCTCTTGGTACAAAATTTAGATGATGTTTCCGTTTGTTTCTCTTGAAAATAGACTCATTTAGGATTTAAACATATAAATTTAAGCCCCTAATTATTATTTTTTACAATTTTTGATGATTTTCCTAAGTCAGAACAGGTAAACCCGAAATCATTCTGACCTTGTCTCACAAAATTTATTATATCTCATGATTTACAATTCCATTACTTACACTATTTCTTCCATGAAAAACTAGACTCAATAAAATTTAATTTCATATTTTATTCAACTTCTAACACAATTCCCACTATTTTTGATGATTTTTCAAAGTTAGACTACTACTGCCTCTAAAACTATTTTAGTGCAAAATGTTGATTTCCAAGTTTATAACACCCTTATTTCCTTTCTCTACAATTTTTCGCACCATTTTCTCTTATTTCTATTATTTCTCAATAGTAAGCAATTTCGACTTTTCGCCGAATCTAGTTTTCTGCTTTTTGGGTACACATCTGGTATCGTTTCTAATGCGTAAGCACTCCTAAGCCTCCAGAACCTAAAAATCGACCAACATATCTCCAGATTAATCACTTAATTTGTTTTTAATCAACTAATTTCGGAAGGAACTCGACTAAAAACCTAGCAAAACCCTTACCTCGCTTGAGTAACCACGACTTCGCACAATCACAGCGTCGATTCAAAACCACCAGCCCCTTGATTAACTCCTAAACACCAAAAAGGAATCCCGCTTTTAGAAATTAACCAAGAACAATTAACAATAGAAAAAAACTGTTACTTACCGAATACGCGCAACCAACGATGAACAACCGAATCAATTGGAAAAAAAAATGGAAGGGGAAAAAATAATGGAAATTTTGGCAGCAACTAGGGGAAAGAATCGGCAGAGGAGGGAAAAATAGAAAAAGAAGAAAATGCCAGAAAAAGTTTGGAGAATTGGAGAGAAAACTGAAACTCTACTTCTTCTTTTTTGCAACAAAAAGATAATCAGATTATTTTCTGATAAGCTCTCCTCAATTATCTCCTAAAATCACTCCCTATTAACCCACTAAAACACAACTACTCAGAATTTTGCCCCAACACAAATCTTAGCAGAAATTGGAGAAAAAATACTATCTCCACGCCATCACAGAGAATTGAACACAGGACCTCCAACACTCCACTTAACCACCAGACCAGCAGGTCCATTCTAATATAAACTTACCAACAATTAAACTTAAGCCCTTTGCACAAGGTTACGACTTTATTTATACAAATACCAAAATTTACCCAAGTAAGGCTTGAACTTGGGACCTCTCACACACACCCAGAACACATACACGAAATCAAAAATTAAAATTTTGGGGCGTTACAATAAAGTGTTTCAATCTTACTACACTCCTATTAGAATATGGCTTTACAAGCTTATAAATAGACATAGTCTATTCCTCTTTCGACATAGTGAATTTTCTTCTCCTCTGCCCGTGGTTTTTTCCCCGAAAGGGTTTCCACGTAAAATCTGTGTGTTCTTTATTTTTATTTCTCTTTTCTTTGCGATATATTTTTCATTACCGACGTTATATTTTTCACAAGTATTTTGGCAATAACAAAAAAAAAAAGCAGAATGTTTGACGCAAAAATTACTGAAAAGCCTAGAAATTTTTTGTTTTATTTAAGTAAGGGCATTTTTTTTATTTTCTCCATTATATTATTTTTACCCTATAAATAGATATTATTAGGTTAATGTTGAGGAGATCTGGTCATTTTTAGTTTTATTTTGTTTTTTTATTTTATTTTATGAGTTTCTAAATTTTCTTTTTCAGTTAAAGTAATATTCAAAGTTTGATTCTATAAGTTTGTGAAATCAAATTGCGTTTAATCTTTCTTTTCTATTTAGAATTTGCATGTCTTCTAGCTTAATTACAATTGTTCAAGTTGTTAAATATTCGGCCGAGTTTTGATAGCTTAGAATGATTGCTTTGTCATATAATACAAATAGTGTTATGTTAACATAAAGTAAATTGTTAATAAAAGGAAAATTAAATCTTCAAGTAGTCAAACATGTCTCTTTCAACACAACATAGAGGGTTTATAACATGGTTTTTAGAATCAGGCTAAACCAATTAGACCAGAATTGACTGGTATATGAGAAATATTCTAATAGTTTTTTTGGGATTTTTGTTTCCCCACCAATAGGGGTAGAGCCAAAAAAAAATTGTTTTAGGGGCAAAAAATGAATAATATTTTTTTGGTAGTCAAAGAGAAATTTTATCATTATGTTAACTCTTAATTTTGTAAAAGTTGACATGACTACGTAGGAATTGCATTTTGTCCCTTGTACTTAAAAAATAGGTAAATTAGTCTCTATATATAAAATCAAAGAGAAAATTGATCTTTTTATTAAAAATTTCATCTATTAGTACTATTAAAAACTGATCTATTTACATTAGCATAAGGTATACGTGACACGCCATATATCATTGTCTAGTTATTTTGTTAACCATACATGATTTTAACAGTATAAGTGAATTAATTTTTTATCAAAAAAAGACTAATTTACTATTTAATCTAATGTATAGGGATATATAATAAAAGAGACAAACTACTCATAGTAGAAATCATTCATGATAATTTTACTTTTTGTTGTTTCTCCTTCTATTTGTTGTACTGTTGTCTGCTTGAATGTACAATTTGATTGACCAGTTTTCAATCTTTTCAAGAATTTCGCTTTCAACTTAATCGAATATGCATTGTAAAGCATGGATTTTGGTTTTGTATATCTATGTAGATGAAATTTTAATTTTAATTTAATATTATATATGTAGCTTCAATTTTTATTTAATTGTGGATATTTAAAAAAATTAATTGGGTAAATATAATTGTTTGTGCATGTGTTAAGGGGAGACGACTCTTTCGAGAGAAGTATTCAAAGTATCGCCCATCAGGCAATCGACTGAGCTCCAAATAAATGAAGATACTACCCCTATTTCGGAGTTTTATATATTGTATCCTTCAAGAGCTAGCGTGCCATGAGTGGCTATCCTAAGGACCTGGTTTACAGAGTCGAGATCACCTCGACCGTACATAGACATACAGCCACCCACCAAGGGGATGTGAGTGTCCCGCTCTTGGTGGAGTTCGAACCCTTAAACTATTTACTCTAGGCCCTTAGGACAACCGCTCATGACACGCTAGCTCTTGGTAGAGCATGGGGGATAAAACTCTTCTCGGGCAATACTTTCAATTGTTAGGAAACCAATCAACGACCTGATTGACAACACTTCGACACTTTCTCCCGAATGTGTCAACCCCATCAACAAAATGCAATAAGAAAATGCGAAAATGGTGCCACATCCGTTAGGAATTGAGTCAAAATCAAATTGAATACCTTCTATTTGATTGACCAATCCTTAGTCTTTTAATGAATTTTCCTATTAACAAAATGAAATCTAAATTATAGATGAAATTTTAATTTTGATTCAATTGTGCATATGTAAAAAATTAAATATAGTAAATATAATTATTTGTGTATATAATAAATAAATATAAAATTAGTGCCACATCTATAATAATGTTAGGAATTGAGACAAAATCAATATTTATATGTACAATTGTATAAAATCAAAATTCATGTATAATACGCATATATAATAAATAAATATAAAATTAGTGCCACATCTATAATAATATTAGGAATTGAGACAAAATCAATCTTTATATGTAAAATTGTATAAAATCAAAATTCATGTATAATAAGCATTCACTTACAAATTAAGTAGGCCATAATGCATTTTGACAATATCTTCCTGCACTAACAAATTGAAAAATGATTCTAAATCAGAAAAGAAACAAAAAAAAAAAAGGAAAATTGTGAAATAAAATATAACAACACTATTGGAATGTATGTTAGATTACAGGATTGCAAAAAAGAAAAACAAATAATATCCACAATTAATATATTAATGCCTTCATTTACAAAGTTTTTAAATGTTCATAAAGATTCAACGTTAATAATAAATTAAGAGGATGAAAGGTGTGATGACAGAAAATAAAGAGCACAAAGAAGTGAAATGCAAAGACTACATGCATGCCATCATCTGTGCTCTCTATCTTCTGTCAACATCACCATTTTCTTAGATATATAATAAATATTATCATATTCAATTATGATAAATATAAGTAAAAATATAGGGGAAAATCCTATATAAAACCACGATAATAATAACCCATTATGACTTTAATTTAAGTGCTGTAAAATTCTGTGTGTGTGAGTGGAAGGAGGTAGAAGAAGCTGTGTTTTAAGAGACTTGGATGAAGGAAGAGGGTTTGTACATCCCTATTTATAGGGAAACATTTGTACATGTCAGCATAGTCTTGCAAATATTTTGGGATTTTATTTGACATATTCTTTATAAGAGATTCTTTCTTAGAAAAGTTATGCAGCCATTTTTAATTTAAAATGGTTGTAAATATTTTAGTCTTTGAATATTTAAATTCTAGTTTCATCATGTGTAATTATAATATAGGGGTTTGCATGTCACCATGTGGGCATGTCATGTGTGAGTTTTGTTTAATTTTTTTCGATTCTTTATTTATGATGTTTTATATTAATTTAATTCTATATTATAATTAATTAAACATATATATGTACTTGTAAATATATTGTGTTTGTGATAGTGAAACTCTAAAAAATACAATTTTTATAATTAATAATGTGGAAGTAGACCAAATCAAATAATTCAATGTGCATGGTTTTAACACTTTATATCCTTACATATATAGTTGAGGGTGACACTCTTAACAAGTTTAATATTGTTTTTGGTCATGATTTTATCTTTTGTTTATACTGAGAGTTTTAATAAATTCGTAAAGTAGAAATGTCTCGAAATGCATGAATAGGTAAAACCATGTAAAATTTAAGAGTTTGCACACAATAGGTATACTTAATCCCATTACTTATGGCATATAAATTATTGATTGGGTACAAAGCTACCACTTGAGCTAGCTTTTTTTGATTAAGAGTCGAACCCTCAACAAATTCAATATTATTTCTAGTTGAAATTACGAGAGTTTTGACAAATTCATAAATTAGGAATACCTTAAAATATTTCAACAAATAAAACTAGGTGAAACTAAAAAGTTTGAGTATGATTAGACTCAATCTCTTAAATAATATATAGGAAATTCCAATCTTATTTTTCTTTAACTTCAAAAAGAAAGAAAAAAAAGTCTAATTGTTTCTGACATTGACTTCTTCCGCAATGTAGAAGAGAAAATCTGCATGAAAATGGATTAGGCTAATTAAATTTTATAGGTTAAAAAATTATAGTGGAAATGATTGATTCCAATTTAAAGATGTTAAGAATTAGAATGATGATATGCAAGCAAAGATGATTGAAATGGATTAGATTAAAAAGTTGTTCCCAAAACTGGATGGAGTATTCGACAAACTAACCAGCTAATGGAGAATTCTCCAAATGGGGTTGGGGGCCAAAGAATCATTTTCAGCATTGATTTGTCTATCTTTATTCCTATCCTTTCTTCTATAATACTATATTTTCAAAGCCTCACCATATATATACAGTGGTGGATCATAATGGAAATTAAACGTGATCATGTTCTTCAAAATTGTTGAAATTTTTTATTTTTATTTAAATATTCTTTACTAAATTTTTACAATTATATTAATAAATTTAATATTCAATTTGTTAAAATATTGATGTTATAAACAATTTTTTTCATATATATCATGTCCTATTCTTTGACCACTTTTTGGGTTTTACCATATCTAATCTTGCTGCCTTTGTCACAATGGAGGGACCTCCTTTCCATTTCTTCGAATCTAAGGGAGAAATGATGAGAAAAGAATCAACTACCCATGGATCTGGTGACGTAAAATTCTCCTGTTTTATCAAATAATTGATGGTTAATGCTGCCCCTTTTTTTCCTTTCATGGATAATGTACCCATATGTATATATGTATGGATACACATGGTTGGGAACATAATGTCAAGAAGTTTTAATTTTATTCCTCACATGGAAGTGGGATTTGATAACAAATTGCATACTAAAATAATATATAGCGTCGAAACTATTTTTTTTAAAAGGAATCGACCTTGATTTTGAAAACGAAAACAAATATGAGAGTCTCCACCAATCTTTTTATGAGGTGTGATCGGATCACCTCGTGATTTGATTGCTTTAGTAAAAAGTTTAATTTATTAAAACAATGTTTTTCGGTCTAAAAAAAATCAAGAAAATGAGTTCCGGAGTCAGTTACGCACGAGGAAAGGTTAGCACCCTCGTTACGCCCAAAATTGGTACCTAATTGATTATTTGATGTCTTTATGTCGAAAGTTGAAAACTCGGAAAGAATTTAAACTACAATCATTCTTTGCATTATGTTATTTTTTTAAAAAAATTTACTTGAATGAGTCGAAAAATATTGAAGACCTTCTTATCTCGAGGCAACTAAACGTCATATCCCGTAAGTTAGGACATGACACTTCGAATCTTCGAGGATAATTTGGCCCTTTTTTTGTTTGAAATCTCACGTGTTTTAATTTTTAAAAGGATATTCAATTATTCGAATTCAACGAGAAAAATTGAAACCCCGTAAGTTAGGGCACGCTTTTATCGAATCTTTCAAATACGGAACGTTGCCTATTTTTAAAAATTTTCCTCTTTTTTACGAATTTTGGGTGAAAACCAATATAATATTTAAAACGATATAAACATAATAGTTAAAATGGTGTAAACGATAACAGTAAAAATAATACAGATGATAAGTGCACAAATAAAAAATATGAACATTATATATATGCATATTTTATACATATAAAAGGATAATAAGTAGATAAGTAAATGAGATGATGTATTAATTGTAATATCGATAATCCAAACATAAACTAATAATATCAATAATAATAATGAAAATAGTAATGATAATAATAATGACAAATAAAAATGAAATAAAATAAAATACACAAATAAAGGAAAAAATATGAACAAAAAAGTAGTAAGAAAAATATATATAATGTAATGATAAAAAAATAAAAATGAAGAATATATGTATATGCAAAAAAATAAATAAATAGATGAAAATATATAAATATATGAAAATTGATATTAAATGAATACTGTATTAAATTGGAATTAAAATAAAATTGAGAGCCCAAATTACAAATAAAAAAACATCAAAGGGACTAAATTAAAAGAGAAATAAAATTAAAGAACCAAATTTAAAAAGAAGAAAAAGAATTAGGGCCCAATGTAACGCGCGTAAAAATAGGGGGGACCAGTTGGGAAATTATTCTCTATTCCCAGAACGCAGCATTTTAATACGGACTAAAATAAAACAAATGTGAAACTATCGGGTCAAATTAAAAGAACCAAAAGGATCTAATTGAAATGAGTTGAAAAAGCGGAAGGACTCGCAGCGCAAATAACCCCAAAAGCAAGAACACGCGGATCCCCTTGGCGAGTCCGGTCGACGCATGGGTCAAGCGTCAAAACGACGTCGTTTTGGCACTTAAAGGCCTTAAGCAAAACGACGTCGTTTTCTTTCCCTATATAAGTCAAATTTTTTTGTTAAAATTCATTTCTTCTTTCTCCTTCAAAAAAAAATCCTCTCCCCCTCTCTCTTCTTTCTCTCTGGTTTGGCCTAAGTCCGATCATCGGCCACCGTGGAGGCCGCCGAAAACCCAAAAAACTCCTTTTTTAACCCCTTTTCGAAAGGAAACCAAATCTGGGTTTTAAACCCTTAAAATCGAAACGATACTCGGCCGTAGGCAAGGAAACCTAAAGGTTTCGCCCTTTTCCGACGGAGCCTCCGACGATGATTGGTGAGTGTTTTCCCCTTTTCTTTTTAGGGTTTCAAAAGAAATAAAAAAATAAAAAGAAATCTTTTATTTTACTAATATTTCAAAAAGAAAATAGGAACATAAAATCATCTTTCTTGATTTTTTGATTGATATTCTGTCTTTTTGATTAATCGTCTGTAAAAAAAACATACATTGAGCTCTGGCTTTTTATAGCCGAAAATATATTCTATTTTTTTATTCTACTATTTGCTTTTTGTTTGTTATTGTTCTCTTTTTCTTCTTTTGCAAATGCTGGTGCGCAGTCAACGGAGGGCGGGACTCGAGCCATACCATTTTAGTGCAAAGGCGGTCAGGGGAAGCCAGGCCTCGGGATGAGGCACGGGCGGCGCGCCCGAGGAGACAGCGCACATGGGCAGCGGCGCCAGAAACCCTGGGGTTTCTGGCTTTCCAAAAATTTTTGAACATTTGGGCCTGTTGGGCCGTGTGACTTTGTTGGGTTGTAATTTTGTAACTGGACTTTTTTATTTTGGACTTATTTAATATTTTGGGTTTTATTTGTTTGGTTTTTTTTTTTGTGTGTGTGTGTCTAGGCCCGGGCAAATTAGGCCTATTACAGCTGCCCCTCTTTGCTCATTGTCGTGTAACGAGAATGGAGCAAAGACCTCTAAGAAGGACCAAATTTGCCCGATTTCTGAATCTCGACTTCTTTGGTGCTTCTCTTCTTCAAGTAGCCTCAATCTATCCCACTGCAACTTTAGAGGTATAAGATTTGCTATCTTCAATCTACTCCACAGCAACTTCAGGGAGATAAGATTTGAAGCTTCACTCCACTGCAACTTCAGGGAGACAAGGTTTGTAACTTGTAGCTTTAGTCTATTCTACTGTAATTTCAGAGAGATACGATTCGCTATCTCCAGTCTGCTCCACTTGCAACTTCAGGGAGATAAGACTTGTAAATTCAATCTGCTCCACTGCAACTTCAGAGAGATAAGATTTGTAATTTGTAGTTTTGATTTGTTCCACTGCAACTTCAGGGAAATAAGATCTGCTATCTTCAATCTGCTCCACTGCAACCTCAGGGAGATAAGATTTGTAACACCCCAAACCCGACCTAGAAGTTAGGCCCGAATCTAGTGATGTCACATCAAAGGAATAATTCCAAAACGATTTTGTTTAGTTAAAAACTTTAGTTTAAGATTTAGAAACCCAAAATCCTTGCAATTTGTTAAGTTGCGATGAAAGCCCATGTTTTAAGAAAACGTCCATATGTTATAGTTATTTCGAAAATCATGTTAACCTTTAGAAATTTCTTTAAGTTTAATAATTAGGCAGTTGAAACAATAATAAAACCCAAATGTAAAGTCAAATTGGAGATACAAGGCCTTATTACATCCTAATGGTCATTCGAAACTAATTAAAAACTTCTAAGTAGTTTGCAGTGTGGCCACCTCCGAGTCCTCTTCCACGTCGAGACGTCAACTGAGAGTCACCTGAAACATTAAATAAAAGGGCGTAAGTTTCGAAACTCAGTGTGTATGACCCTTGGTAATCCAACCAACATGCGATTATCACATTGGGCCTAAACCCTATCAAAATTGGTGGTCTTAGGCCTTAGCCCACAATGACCTCATATCACATCAGTATCACATGAATGCAATGCTCCTATCCTAAATCCAACCCTGCATTCCATTTCCCTTCCAACCCTAGACTCTTGTGGAGATATAAATATCAACCCACCCATCCCTACACTCCAAGGGTAGCACCAACAGCGACACTACTCAAACGTTGCAGCAAGGCTGCTAAGCATATAATGGGCTTAAAGCCACCGGTGGATCCACGGTCGTCAAGTGACTATGCGATCCTCACATATCTTCCTCCGTATCATCAAACCCACCCAAGTGCAACATATATCTCATGAATGCAACATACACATTTTCACACATTAAGCACCTAGGGGTATTTTTGTAAATCTACCCTGTAGGGTATTTTCATAATTCTACCCTACAGGGGTATTTTCGTAATTCTATCCTAAAAGGGTATTTTCATAATTTCTTTCATCTCGGGTTTTAGTTATGAACTTTGGCCCATCAACAAGTCCTTGCTGCTAAAGTGAACAGACACTATGCACCAGGTAGGATCCCAGAGAAGAGGAGGTAGGTCACTAGGACCACTTAAGTACTAAGCTCTCCCTAGATCCAATCCTAGACATGTATATGTCCATTGCCACACTCTAACCTAACGACTTGTCCATAGACATGTTTGATTATTAAATTAAGTTTTATGCTATTTAAGAATCTATCAGAACTAGGCCTAGAGTCTATTAAAACCCTAGCATGCGTTTCTAAAATCCCATAAGGCCCACTAAGCCCAATCATGTCCATATAGCCCATTAAACCCAATCATGTTTATGTAGCCTAATAGGCCCGATCATAATCAAATCATACAACAATCCATATCAATCCATCATTCAATTTCACATATCAACTCTTGCCGATTTAGGCCCACGAGCTCGGCAGGCCCATTTAGCCCCGTCTGGTCCAGTCGCCCAAATAGTGGCCCGAGACCATGAGATCGCTCTCTTGGCCCAGGTAATCGTATCGGTGTTCCCACACAAATGTTCGCACGCTCGTGTGGTTGTCGGTGCCAACCTTTCGGCTTTTCGGCTTTTCAGCTTTTCGGCATTCCGGTTTTTTTTTAGATTTCAATTTTTGCTGATTTATCGTGTGTGAAGTGTATGTACACATCTGGTTACTACGACGTGCTACACTATCCTCAACCTTAGCCTACAATCATTACCAATTTCCAAGTCAATACACACTTAACTATAATATTTACCAAAAAACCGAAGCCTTACCATAACCTTACCGTGCGCCGCCAGTTCTAATAGCCCTTCCTTAAATACTTTTCACGAATATCCCCTAGATCTGCACCCACACATATATTATCAAAAATCAAGTGACTCATATTCCACACAAGTCACCTCTATAAGCCACACTTACATTCGGCCACTTATTAATCCACAATTGAGACGAGTACACTTCCACTCGCTAGCGATCCTTACCACTCTTGCGATCTTTGAACCCTACCCTTGTTAATACAAGGTTAACGACAAGAAAGAGTTAGATAGCCCTCCAGCTTTTACCAAAACACACTAAAGCAGGTTGACTAAGTACTTACCGAATCCAACCTTTGATCCTGCGGCCTAGATAGCTACTGAACGAGATCTGGCTTTTATAACTTGATTAAGAGTAGATAACAGCAACCAATTTGTGATGGAGGAAAAACAACAAGGAATCGATAAAAAGATAGGGCTATTCGATTATAAGGGGGTATTCAGCTTTCAGAGAAAGAAGAAAAACGCAACACTAATACGGATTTCGGCAAAAAGGAATGATGGTTTTTGGCAACGGAAGAAACAGAATGAGGAGGAGAAAAGAAAAGTAATAAAAAACCCAAGGAACCTTTCAAAGGAATTTGGCACCCCTCTTTTATAGCCAAAAGCCGAAACTACCTTCCCCAAAGTCCCATTCGGCACCAACTCTTCACACTTCTCAGCTCCTAACTTTTCTCCCTGATAACTCCTCAATCTCATCCTAAATTTCCTCCACAACCATCTCACAAGACCAATTCAAACTCTCCAATGTAAGAGTTCAAATCCAACACAAACTCTGGTCATCCAATCTGCAAAATAAACACTCCAATAAAACACCATGCCACGACTCGAACCTTGGACTCCCTTGCCTGTTAATGATGCCACCTCCCTGCTCCCTAAGTGGCGCCACTTTGCCACTACAACACAAGCTCTTTTGTGTCATTTTTCTTCTTCATTTATTTAAAAGGCCTACTAACTGAATTCATAGTTCCCTTGGGCTAAAACCAAAATTTTTCCTATACCCTTACTTGATCCCAGGACATCTCCAACACCCCTAGACACTCCAAATTCATTAACCCTCAAAGCCCACATGCCAATTTTTATTTTCTCGCTGACTTAAAAATTTTCTGAGACCAAAAGCCCAAAGCCCAATAGACCCAATTCTACTAGGCCCAAATTCGGGCATTATAAGATTTGTAATTTGTAGCTTTAATTTGTTCCACTGCAACTTCATGGAAATAAGATTTCCTATGACGACTACTCTACTGCAACTTCAGGGAGATAATATTCGCCATGATGACTATAATCCGTCCCACTGCAACTTCAGGGGCATAAGATTTGTGGTTTCATTGATCTGTTGTACCGTTTTCCAGGGAACATGACCTGTAGAATCCATTTCATAGGCCTATTTATGCGTAGTGATTAAGATATGATGATCAAAATGAATCAAATGCTCCTAACTAGATGTGTATGAATGATATTGGCATGAATGCAGAATGTCATTTTTCGAGAATGATCCCATTTTAATGCTTGGGTTATCATTGCTCGATATTTATCAAGGTTTTATTATTGATGCGTTACCATGCTTTCTTGTTCAACCGGTATCTTGAATAGAAAATCCAAAGAAATAGTCACCATTTAGACTATATTTTTTTCAAATGTTTCCAAACCCCTAAGTTTGGTTAGTTCTGAATAGTGGTCCTATTTTCAGATCCTTATACTATTTTAGAAAACCTTTTAAAGCAATATGCAGAACTCCCTTTGCTTGAATATTATTAGTCCATTAATCGTTATTTCAATGTAAAAATGCTTAAAAATTATTGTAGAAATGGACAAGATCGAAGTTTATTAGGAGAAAGGCTCGAAATGAATAGATTAATCAAAATAGCAAATTTGCTTAAATACAAAATGAGTAAGATGAAAATAGATGCCCCGGATATCATATCATGAACTTTTTCGTACTAATTTCTCGAGGACCCTTTTGAACTTTATATGTGTTCCGGAGATCCAAAATACTTTGTTGATGCCCCAAGACATAGCATCTCTCTTCCTTGTTCATTCAGAGATAACCAGACTACCACATGCTCCATCTTTGATCAAGATTTAAATTGCCCTTTTCCTGGGTTTTCAATTTAAAACCCCTTTGGTCTCAAGGTGCCCTTTGGAGTTTTCGCCTTGGCCTCTCCCATTTTTTTCTTTTTTAGGTGAAGTACTTCTTGACTGAGCCTGAATTCATAGGATTGGGCAAGCTTTTTCCATCCATCTCAGTTAAAATCAACACTCCTCCAAAAAAGGTCTTCTTTACTACATAAGGTCCTTCCCAATTTGGCATCCATTTCCCTCTGAAATCACTTTGTATAGGCAAGATCTTTTTCAATACTAGGTCTGTAACACCCCTAACCCATAACCGTCGCCGGACTAGGGTTAAGAGACGTTACTAATCATTTCTGAACATTCCATATCATTTTCAACACATAGTCAATCAAACCAAATAATTCACAATCATATAGTCCCTTAGATAGATCTACGAGACTTTTAACATGCTTTATAATTCGGCCACTTATTAATCCATAATTGAGACAAGTACACTTCCACTTGCTAGCGATCCTTACCACTCTTGCGATCTTTGAACCCTACCATTGTTAATATAAGGTTAACGACAAGAAAGAGTTAGATAGCCCTCCGGCTTTTACCAAAACACACTAAAGCAGGTTGACTAAGTACTTACCGAATCCAACCTTTGATCCTGCGGCCTAGATAGCTACTGAACGAGATCCGGCTTTTAAAACTTGATTAAGAGTAGATAACAGCAACCAATTTGTGATGGAGGAAAAATAACAAGGAATCGGTAAAAAGATAGGGCTATTCGATTATAAGGGTTTATTCAGCTTTCAGAGAAAGAAGAAGAACACAACACCAATAGGGATTTCGGCAAAAAGGAATGATAGTTTTTCGGCAACGGAAGAAACAGAATGAGGAGGAGAAAAAAAAAGTAATAGAAAACCCAAGGAACCTTTCAAAGGAATTTGGAACCCCTCTTTTATAGCCAAAAGCCGAAACTACCTTCCCCAAAGTCCCATTCGGCACCAACTCTTCACACTTCTCAGCTCCTAACTTTTCTTCCTGATAACTCCTCAATCTCATCCTAAATTTCCTCCACAACCATCTCACAAGACCAATTCAAACTCTCCAATGCAAGAGTTCAAATCCAACACAAACTCTGGCCGTCCAATCTGTAAAATAAACACTCCAATAAAATACCATGCCACGACTCGAACCTTGGACTCCCTTGCCTGCTAATGACGCCACCTCCCTGCTCCTTAAGTGGCGCCACTTTGCCACTACAACACAAGCACTTTTGTGTCATTTTTCTTCTTCATTTATTTAAAAGGCCTACTAACTGAATTCATAGTTCCCTTGGGCTAAAACCAAAATTTTTCCTATACCCTTACTTGATCCCAGGACATCCAACACCCTTAGACACTCCAAATTCATTAACCCTCAAAGCCCACATGCCAATTTTTATTTTCTCGCTGACTTAAAAATTTTCTGAGACCCAAAGCCCAAAGCCCAATAGACCCAATTCTACTAGGCCCAAATTCGGGCATTATAAGATTTGTAATTTATAGCTTTAATTTGTTCCACTGCAACTTCATGGAAATAAGATTTCCTATGACGACTACTCCACTGCAACTTCAGGGAGATAATATTCGCCATGATGACTATAATCCATCCCACTACAACTTCAGGGGCATAAGATTTGTGGTTTCACTGATCTGTTGTACCGTTTTCCAGGGAACATGACCTGTAGAATCCATTTCATGGGCTTATTTATGCGTAGTGATTAGGATATCATGATCGAAATGAATCAAATGCTCCTAACTAGATGTGTATGAATGATATTGGCATGAATGCAGAATGTCATTTTTCGAGAATGATCCCATTTTAATGCTTGGGTTATCACTGCTCGATATTTATCAAGGTTTTATTATTGATGTGTTACCATGCTTTCTTGTTCAACCGGTATCTTGAATAGAAAATCCAAAGAAATAGTCACCATTTAGACTATATTTTTTTCAAATGTTTCCAAACCCCTAAGTTTGGTTAGTTCTGAATAGTGGTCCTATTTTCAGATCCTTATACTATTTTAGAAAACCTTTTAGAGCAATATGCAGAACTCTCTTTGCTTGAATATTATTAGTCCATTAATCGTTATTTCAATGTAAAAATGCTTGAAAATTATTGTAGTAATGGACAAGATCGAAGTTTATTAGAAGCAAGGCTCGAAATGAATAGATTAATTAAAATAGCAAGTTTGCTTAAATACAAAATGAATAAGATGAAAATAGATGCCCCGGATATCATATCATGAACTTTTTCGTACTAATTTCTCGAGGACCCTTTTGAACTTTATATGTGTTCCGGAGATCCAAAATACTTTGTTGATGCCCCAAGACATAGCATCTCTCTTCCTTGTTCATTCAGAGATAACCAGACTACCACATGCTCCATTTTTGATCAAGATTTAAATTGCCTTTTTCCTGGGTTTTCAATTTAAAACCCCTTTGGTCTCAAGGTGCCCTTTGGAGTTTTCACCTTGGCCTCTCCCATTTTTTTCTTTTTTAGGTGAAGTACTTCTTGACTGAGCCTGAATTCACGGGATTGGGTAAGCTTTTTCTATCCATCTCAGTTAAAATCAACGCTCCTCCAAAAAAGGCCTTCTTTACTACATAAGGTCCTTCCCAATTTGGCATCCATTTCCCTCTGAAATCA
Organism: Gossypium bickii; assembly: GCA_025503065.1. Classification (NCBI taxonomy): domain Eukaryota; kingdom Viridiplantae; phylum Streptophyta; class Magnoliopsida; order Malvales; family Malvaceae; genus Gossypium; species Gossypium bickii. Next base: position 12,373,570 of record CP106719.1, on the reverse strand, counting down.
CTTTGTATAGGCAAGATCTTTTTCAATACTAGGTCTGTAACTAATCATTTAAGAGACGTTACTAATCATTTCTGAACATTCCATATCATTTTCAACACATAGTCAATCAAACCAAATAATTCACAATCATATAGTCCCTTAGATAGATCTACGAGACTTTTAACATGCTTTATAATAGGGCCGGGACTAAACCAAACTCATATAAAAATTTCTAAAATTTAAACACTTTTCTAAGTTACAGAGGTCACACGCCTGTGTGGGTAGGCCGTGTGCCTCACACGGCCTCAGACACGCTCGTGCGTCCAAGCCGTGGCAAAATAGGGTATACATTCTGACTTGTTCACACGGCCTGAGACATGCTCGTGGTCGAAACTGACTTGCACCACACGGCCAGTCACACGCTCGTGTGTCCAGCCTGTGGTCGAGTCTGACTTGTTTTAAAACATAACCTCGGAAGATACGGTCGAGCCACACGCCCGTGTGCTCAACCGTGCGGGCAATTATAGGCCATTTTCAAGGCCAAATTGCTATCCACACTTTGGAATCACCTATATGCATTAAACCAATACCAATTCATGCCTCAAATGCAACTAAAACATACCATTTTAAGCATCAATTAATCATCAACAATACCATCTACTCTTATACTCACTTCTTACTCAAATAAATCCATTCAGAGCACCAATTTTCACAACTCAAATCATGTAAGTTAAACATCATTTAGTCAAGCCACAAATTCATACTTAAAATACCATTTCCATCAACAAATTCAAGCATGAAATAAACCATTTCCAACCTCACTATTTCATACCACATTCATCATTTACATAGCTCACACATATCAACCAAAATCATCTAACATCCAAGCCTTATCACATGGCAAGGTCCAACACCTCAAAATGCACCATATTTACTAGCTTATACATGCCATATACCAAATATGTATATCTTTCAAAAGTACCGAAATAGATAACCGATAGTGTGATTGAGTCGCTGACGATCCCTGGATCCGAGCTAGCTTTACTAACACTGTAAAACAGAGAAACACATCACACAGTAAGCTTTTAAAGCTTAGTAAGTTCGTAAAATAATACATTCAATTTAATAAATCAAATACATTATACAAAGTGAATCCATCACATAGATCAACTCTCAAATGTTCTCACCATATCATTCATAGCTAATATACTCACTCAACCATTCATAAATCCATACACAATTTCATCAACCAAAAAGGTTCAATACATACCTTAGCCAACACATAGTTATTCACCATCCATGCTAATTTATGCTCGATATTGCATTCCGATCAACCATTGTTATTCATTTGGTTTAATCGTACACTTAGTGCCAATTTCGTAGCCGAAGCATAATTGTCATCGCACACTTAGTGCCTGTACTTTAAACCGAACTTATCTCAGTATCTCACACACAGCTTCAAATCAATAAGCCGAAGCTTCTATTGTTTCCCACACACAGTGCTAATCATCTCAGTCTCGTTTCTAATTTCGTACACTTAGTGCCTCATTACTCGATTTCATATGTAATACATTTCTATTTCATTAACTATACATTCATTCAATTCTCATCACCTAGATATAAATTTAACAACTTGTATTATATCCGAACTTACCTCAAACGTCGAAATACTGAAACTAGATGATCAATCGAGTACTTTGTCTTTGCCTCGATCTCGATTCGAATCTCTCCTTTCTTGGTTAATTGAAGCTTCTCTTGACCAAACCCTAAATAGCCATGAAAGTTCTCTTTTTCTTCTTGATATTCGGTGGAAAGACGAACAAAATGACTTTCATTTTATTTTGTTTTAATTTTATTAACATTAATACAAATTTTACCATTTTACCCTTAATTTAAAACATTATAATTCATTCATTTAATGGCCATTTATGTCCATCTCCACTACCAAAAGGCTATTTACCACATAAGGACTTCCCATTTAATAAGCCATGCCAAATAGACACTTCAACAATCAGCACACAGCTTTTACATTTTATACGAGTAAGTCCTTTTTTGCAAATTAAACACACAATCGATAAAATTTTCACACGAAACTTGCACACAGGCTAAATCACATATAATAAACACAGAAAATCATATTAAAATATTTTTCTGACCTCGGATTTGTGGTCTCAAAACCACTGTTTAGACTAGGGTCTAAGCCGGGCTGTTACAAGGTCCCCCTCATGGAATTCTCTGGGACGAACATTTTTGTTGTAAGCTCGCATCATCCGCTTTTGGGTACATATGACCATGACGAATGGCTTTCAATCTTTTCTCTTCAATCAATTTTACCTTATCATATCGGGATTGGATCCATTCTGCTTCATCCAACTTTAATTCTGCCAAAACTCGAAGTGAAGGAATCTCGACTTCAATGGGTAAAATAGCCTCCATTCCATAAACCAAAGAGAAAGGCGTTGCCCCGGATGAGATCCTGACAGATGTTCAATAGGCATAGAGGGCAAATGGTAACTTCTCATGCCAATCCTTATAAGTCTCAATCATCTTCTCCACGATTTTATTGATATTCTTATTGGCTGCCTCCACTGCACCATTCATTTTTGGACGATATGGTGATGAGTTATGGTGTTTAATCTTGAACTGATTGCAGACTTCTGATATCATGTTGTTGTTTAAATTTAGTGCATTGTCAGATATGATCCTTTCTGGCATTCCATATCGACATATGATATCCTTCTTTAAGAACTTGCTGACTGCCGACTTCATAACATTAGCATATAAAGCAGCTTCTACCCATTTTGTAAAGTAATCGATGACTACGAAGACAAATCGATGCCCGTTAGAAGCTTTGGGTGAAATTGGCCCAATGACATCCATGCCCCACATAGAGAAAGGCCACAGAGAAGTCATAACATGAAAAGTGAGGGAGGTACATGAATTTTATCTCCATAAATTTGACACGTGTGACACATCTTGGCATAATTGATGCAATCTCCTTCCATGGTGGACCATTAATACCCGAATCTCATGATCTGCCTAGCCATTGTAAAACCATTGGCATGTGTTCTGCAGACACCCTCGTGGACTTCTTCCAAGATTTGCTTAGCCTCGACAGCGTCTACACATCTTAGTAGCACCTAATCTTTTCTCGTTTTATATAGGATATTCCCATCTAAGACATAGTCATTGGCCAGCCTTCCCAACGTCCTTTTATAATTCTCAGTCGCTTAGTCAGGGTATTCACGATTCTTCACATATCGTAATATACCGTTGTACCAAAGATGGTCGTCCTTTTCTTTTTCTTCTTCAATGTTGTAACAATGAGCCGGAGCCTCATAAATACTCATCTGGATAGTCTTTACATCCTCTTACTTGTTTGTTTTGACCATCGAAGCCAAGGTAGCCAAGGCATCGGCCGTCTTATTTTCATCTCGTAGAAGATAATAGAAGGTGATGTCATCAAACTCCTCGACTAATTCAAGAACCAACTTTTGATACTTGATTAATTTGGGATCTCTTGTCTCCCATTCTCCCTTGACTTGATAGATCACAAGTACGGAATCTTCATATACCTCTAGCATTTTGATCTCATGTTCTATGGCTGGGTGGACACTCATAATGCATGCTTCGTATTCTGTCATATTGTTCGTGCAATCAAAATCCAATTTGCTAGTGAAGGGATAATGATCTTCGTTTGGGGATATCAGGACTACTCCAATTCCGTTACCCATAGCATTTAAGGCTCCGTCGAAGTTTCGCTTCCAAGAATGACCTTCTTGCGAGTCTTCTTCAATGGTTGCAACGTACATTAGATCTTCATTTGGGAAATCAAAGTTCAAAGGCTCGTAATCCTCTAGAGCTCTACTGGTCAGAAAATCTACTATTGCGCTTCATTTGACTTTCTTCTGGTTCACATAGACAATGTCAAATTCGGAAAGCAGAATTTGCCATCGGGCCATTCATCCATTTAGAGCAGTCGACTCTATCATGTACTTTAGAGGGCCCAGCTTTGAGATGAGCCAAGTTGTGTGGTACAGCATGTACTGTCTCAATCTCCGGGTTGTCCGAATGAGGACGCAACAAAACTTCTTGATTGGAGAATATCTTGTCTCACATTCAGTGAATTTCTTACGGAGATAGTATATCGCTCTTTCTTTTCTTCTCGACTCGTAATGCTGACCAAGCACGTATCCCATGGAATTCCTCAATACTGCCAAGTACACTATCAGCGATCTATCTGAGTTAGGTGGCATCAGTATTGGGGCATTAGACAAGTAATGTTTGACCTTATCGAAAGTCTTCTGGCACTCCTCACCCCAAACGTCTGGGTTGTGTTAATTAAGGAGACGGAATATGGGGTCGTATTTTTCAGTTAGTTGTGAAATGAACCAGGCAATGTAATTTAGTCTTCCTAGGAAACCTCGAACTTCTTTTTGAGTGCGTGGTGGAAGCAATTGCTGTATAGCCTTTACTTTGTTTGGGTCGATCTCAATCCCCTTTTCACTGAGTACAAATCCTAGTAATTTTCCCGACCTAGCCTCGAAAGTACATTTTGTTGGATTGAGCTTCAGTTGGAATTTTCTCAATCTTAAGAACAATTTCCTCAAGACTTGTACATGTTCTTTCTCTATTCGGGACTTTGCGACCATGTCATCAACATAGACTTTAAGTTCTTTGTGCATCATATCATGAAACAAAGTTATCATGGCTCTTTTATACGTTGCTCCCGCATTTTTTAGTCCAAATGGCATCACCTTATAGAAAAATGTTCCCCACATGGTCACGAATGTAGTCTTTTCCATGTCTTCGACATGCATCTTTATTTGGTTGTATCCCGAGAAACCATCCATCAAGGAGAACAGTGAGTAACCTGTCGTGTTGTCCACTAAAGTGTCCATATGTGGTAATGGGAAATTGTCTTTCGGGCTAGCTTTATTCAAGTCTCTGTAGTCTACGCACATTCGTACTTTCCCATCTTTTTTAGGGACGGGTATGATATTGGCTATCCATTCTGAGTATTTAACGACTCGTAAGAAACCAACGTCGAATTGTTTCTTGACTTCCTCTTTTATTTTTAGTAAAACATGGGGTCTCATCCTTCGGAGCTTCTGTTGAATCAGCTTGCACTCTTTCTTTATGAGGAGCCAGTGTACCATGATATCAGTACTTAACCCGGGCATGTCTTGGTATGACCATGCGAAGACATCCTTAAATTCTTAGAGTAATTTAATGAGGTCTTGCTTCGTCTCTACGGTAATACAAGCTCCTATCTTCACCTCTTTTTCTTCTCCTAGGCTCACAATTTCCACTGACTCTTTATGAGGTACGATTTGTTTCTCAACTTGTTCTACCATCCTCAACAAATCAGGAGATAGGTTACAGTCTCGATCATTTTCAAACTCCTGAGAATCTTTCGTGTACATATCTTGCTCAAAAGGAGATTCTGAGTCAGTAGCAATGTCGCTCATATCATTGATATCTGGAGACCCGTTACAGGGATGAAGAAAAAATTCAAAGAACAATTAAATCTAAGAATAATTATTTGTATAGTATGATTATGAATGAAATGAAAAGAATAAAAGAATATTTGCTCAAGATGATACGCAAAAATGCACTTTATTGAAATAAGGATTTTGGACATAAGCCTATTTTACAAAGGATTCTTATTGCTTCTGGGCTTAGTGCAATAAGCGTGTTTTGAACATTACTCCGTATTAGCTCTAAAAACTACAGAAATCTCTTCCACAGTCCAGTTGTTCAAAACACATCCAGGAACATAAGGGCAGATGTCTGATAAATTTCCTCCCCAAATTCCTTCTTCAGATATGGCGTTGATTTTAGGTTTCCCAACATTTCTTCCGCAGTCTCTTCCCTCGGCATCTTTCTTTCCGGATGAATGGTTCCTCCAAATATGAACGTCGTGGTTATATGGGGAAAGGTCATCGGTTCCCACTTGACCTCTTCTCGACTCAATCACGCTCTTCTCCTCTCTTGTTTCTTCTCTATTTCTTTCTTCCTTTGCCTCGCATCTGGTGTAAATCCTAAACCAAAGCGGTCTCGCTTGTCCTTCGTCATAGGTGCCTCGATCTTTCCTTGTAGGCATTTTCCAAGTCTTCCCCCAGGCAGTGCTCATTTACCGACTGTCAGTTGCAAGCCTATCCTTGTAGTTTTGGATATTTTGGGCGTTGGGATCATGTTCCCTTCGACGATGAAGGTTGTATTTACAAATTCCAATGATCAGAATAAACATTCTATCGCTTCATCATCTGTCCCTACGTATGGTGCGTCGCTGGTTATAGATGCAATAATGTCTTCTTTCATATTTATCGTTACCAGCCGACCCTCAGTTACCAACTTTAGCTTCCGGTGTTGTGATGATGGCACTGCCTCAGCTGTGTGAAGACAAGGCCTCTCCAACAAATAATTATAAGAAGGCTTAATGTCCATTACCAAGAAATCTACTTTGTATGTGTTTGGACCAATCAAGAGGGGTATCTCAATCCTTTCCATCACCCTTCTTTCAGTTCCATCAAATGCTCTCACTATGTTTTGACATGTCTTCATTTGAGAGCTATCCACAGGCAACCTATTTAGCGTGGATAAGGGTAAGACATTTAGCGCAGATCTGTTATCAATTAATACCCCTGGCAATGTGTACCCTTTACAGCGGGTGGTGATGTGTAAAGCCTTTGTAGATCCCATGCCCCCTGGCGGTATCTCATCATCATTGAAGAAGATGACGTTGTCGGCACTTATATTGTTGACTAGGCGGTCCAGCTTGTTCACAGAGATATCGTTAGTGACATAAGCTTCGTTTAGCACTTTCATTAACGCATCACGATGTGTCTCCGAACTTAAGAGTAAAGCTAGCACTGAGATGTGAGCCGGTTGCTTATGTAGCTGTTTTACAACGCTATACTCGCTATACTTTAAGAATTTTAGAAATTCCCTAGCCTCGTTGTTCTCAGTTACTGGCTCGTTAACTAGCGATTTGGGCCTGACCGTCTTTTCCTTCTTTTGTTAAACCATTGAGTCTTTCCTTTAACAGGCTCAGCTCTTGCATTTGATGGACCATAATGCCTCCTATCGCTTGTGTAGAAACCCACCTCTTGACCTTCTTCTGAAGCATTAATTGGGCTCTCTTCTCCCAGAATTGTCATGTTGCAGTCATAGTTCTAAGGAACCTTCTTGCTATCCCTGTAAGGAAAAGCTACAGGTTTCTGGATTATGACCCTTGTTGCAAGTTGTACTCCAGTTTCATTGCTTCTAGGTCGTGAAATGATAACCACTAGATAGTTGACATTATAGACCTTCTCTGTTGACCCTTCTTCCAAAGCACATACTTCTTCTCTTTCGGAGCCCTTAGCATATTTAAAGAATTCTAGCTCATTATTGTCTAGTCGGTTTTGCACTAAGGCCCTGAATTCAACACATTCCTGGATCTTATGACCCTCATTAGCATGGAACTCACAGTAGTTCCTCATCCTTTCAAGTTTCCTTTTTGAATCCTATTTGATTAGGCCTACTTCTACCATTCTCTTCTAGACCCATTTCAGCGGGGTTTTTAGTTCTGCCACGTCCATCTTGGTTCTTTTCCCTTCATTCTCCCTTATCGCATTTACCCCTTTATCAGAATGAATGTGTAATGGATTTGCTGCCACATTAGGTCCTGATGGGTCATCAAACTTCATAATTCCCATTTTAATGAACCTTTCAATCAACTTTTTGAATGCGGTGTAATTTTCAATTGAATGTCATGTGATTCCCACGTGGTATTCGCATTGAGCATTTACGTCATACCATTTTGGGAATGGAGGTTGCATGGGCTTTAGGTAGACGGGGGATACCATATGTGCATCAAACAGGCTTTGGTACAGCTCCCTATATGTCATCGGAATAGGTGTGAACTGGAGCCTTTCTGCATTTGGCCTTTGGTTAGATCCTTGCCTTGGAGGGGCCTGAAGACTAGTGGTTACTGTCCTTGGCGGGCCAACGGTAATTGGCTTTGAGTAACCTTTGTTGTATGTGCCCACGTTATTCACCTCGTTTTCTTTCTTTCTCGGGGCCGATCTTTTAGAGTTTTCCTCCGCGTCAATCTTACCATTTCTCATCGCGTTTTCAATTATTTCACCGGACATCACTATATCCAAGAAACTCTTAGTAGCACTCCCCCAACATATGGTTGATGAATGGGGCTTTCAACGAGTTGATGAAAAGCATCGTGGTTTCGTTTTCCAGAAGAGGTGGTTGAACCTGCGTTGCCACCTCTCTCTATCTTTGGGCATATTGCCTGAAGCTCTCATTCTACTTCTTCTCCATATTCTGCAGCATGATTCTGTCGGGTGTCATATCCGTCACATGACTATATTGCTTCATAAAAGTTTGTGCTAAGTCTTTCTATGAATTGAATTTGGCACGACTCAGTTGGTTGTACCATTTAGCTGCTGACCCGATCAGACTGTCTTGGAAACAGTGGATCAATAGTTGATCATTATTGACATATCATGCCATCCTTCGACAGAACATGGTGATGTGAGCTTCAGGACAACTAGTCCCGTTGTACTTTTCAAACTCTGGAGTTTTGAACTTGGGAGGGAGTACTAAATCTGGGACCAAACTCAAGTCCTTGGCATCGATTCTGCAATGGTAGTTAGCATTTCTCATTGCTCTAATTTTTTCTTCTAGCCATCTGCATCAATCCTCTAGTTTCTTTGGCAGCTACACTCTTGTTTTTTCTATTTCTGCCATATCATCTAGATCTAGAACAATGAGATTGGTTGGGTTATCCCCTGGATTGGAACCTGAGCCTATTTGATAGTTTGTTGGTGCCGAGGTACCGGTTTGATACTGCTGAGCTCTAATTGTGACGGGTATCCTTCGTGGGTACGTCTCTAATTGTGCCTGGGTGTTTGCTGAGGTAAAACCTGGGGGGTAAATAGGATCCTCATTATCATCCCCTGAGTTGACTGGAGCGCCTTTCCCTTTTTCGCGTTCTCCAGCCAACAACTGTGCCAATTGATTTATCATGCTTCTTTGGGATTCCAATATCTGATCCCTCATCTCATGTTACACATTCGCTAACTGTTCTTGTAGTTGCACTTGCAACTGCACTTGCATCTCTTTTTGAATCTGTTCTAGCCTTTCCAATCTTTGGTATATTTCTTCAGTTTTGGCACGAGTACTATAACGATGTTCGGTTGGTTTCCAGATTAACTAAAATAATTTCATTTAATTAGGGTCTTTTTGTGAAAATTTAATGCATATGATACAATGTAATGCAAATGCATGAATGCAAAAAGAGGCATTAACTCTGATTCAATTCCATTAGAACAACTTTACTAGAAAACAAATTTCTTTACATAAAACAAATTAGATATACGGCTTTGCCCTAATGCTCAAAGCCTTAACCTTCCTAAGAAACCAAGCCAACTCTTGACCCGATTTGATTCTGACTCATACTTCAAGCTTAGCATATCAGCATAAACTGCTAAGGTTTGCAAATGATCGATCACCTCTCGGATTTGAGTCATAGCATCACCTATGATGTAGTCTCTATCCCTAACCTGGCCTTGAGAACGGTGAAGTTGCTCTTTCCATTGCCTGTTATTTTCTTCGAGAAGTTCAATTTCAAGTTCACTATTTTGTAATACGCTCTCGAGTTCTTCTATTTTCCTTTTCAGCTCTTCAATCTTACTTAAGCTCACTTTTAGCTCAATTGTGGAGTTGCGATTACGATACTGATGAAGTGACTTTTCTAGTTCTGTTACTCTAGCTTTTAATCTGACATTTTCATTTTGGCATTCCAATATGTCTCTTTCTAAGGCATTTCCTCAAACCTGGGTATCTTGCCATTTCTTTTTCCATTGACCGACTCTGTTCTTTTCTTCTTTGATCTCTTACCGCCATTGTTCTGATGTCTTTCCTAGCCTAGCAGTCCTCATTGATAAACGCAGCTTCTTGTAATACGTTTTTAGACTGTCCAAATCTTCATCAGCCTTATTTTTTTTCCTTTTCTTAGTTTATTGAACCCTAGCTTCTGGGCATCAACATCTACTCCTAATTGTATCTTTTCTTCTTCTAATTGCTCTATCCTTTTTCTTAGTTCTGAATTTCTTCTTTTAAAATCATGCTTTATAATCTCTAGCTCAGATGGGACCACTAGCAGATATTCTTCCATTGGCCGAGTGCCTTCTTGACTTGGCCTAGGGATGTTATCATTGACTCTTTTACCCCACCATCCATTATATTTGGGGGTCGTCGTCGGACCTGCGGCAAATCTCTTCATTCGGCGGGTTTTGTTCCAAGCGTTGGACATTTCTCGGATCTTTTTCTTGTCGTTGTCTCCCTTATACGAAAACTCGCCTTGAGCCAACCCTTGTGTTGCTAGTATGAATTGCCTTGATCTATACTGTTTTACCATGTAGAGAAGCATATCCAATAGCTCCCCAAATCCCAAGTAGAGGGACCCAGTCAAGATCTCCACACCAGTATAAAATCTTGTCACGGACCATTCAAAGGGCTCTCTATTTGACGTCTTCGTCCTGTAGATTTTGGAGAATCATCATCCATTTCTCCTCCGTAATATCATCCTGTCTCGGTGTAGCCACTAACTCTTTTAGTGAAGAATAGTTTTCGGAGAAGATTCGATATGAGACCTTTTCCATATTCCATAAATGGTTGTGGAACCAAGCTAGTAAGAGTTGTGCGCATCCGATGAATCACCCTTCGCCCGCTCTTCGGCATGCTTTCAAGGATCTGAAAGTTTTAGCCAAAATTGTGGGAACTAGTGTGACCCTTTTATCAAGTCGGTCAAATAAATTGAAGACCGCCTCGTCTATATGCCCTAAAGCCTTAGGGAAGATAACTAATCTGTAAATGCTTAATTCGAAGACATCAACCCTTTTCTTCATGTCAGGGTGTGCTAGGATCAAATCTCTCAAATTTCTCCAAGGAATGCACTTACAATCACATTTCTGCTTGATTCGAGCTGTAACCCACTGCTCGCTCATCCTCGTGATGTTCATCAACTTTTTTAAGAACGTCGGGACATTGGTAGCTCTAGAATAGGCCTTGTCGGTTTGAATCTTCGTGCAACGGAGCAATGTCGTGTACTCTTCCACAGTAGGTACCAAATCCACCTTTCCAAAAGTAAAACAACTATAGGCATGGCTCCAAAATTGAGCCAGAGCTCGAAACAAGTGCTTGTCTACTTTGACATCAAGTAGATAGGGCAAATCACCATAATTATCGTAAATAACTGCTTGATTTCTTCATCCCAATGGACTCATATCTCTTTCAATTCCTAGAGATTGTTTTGGGTCATGCTGATACGAGTGAAATCCCACAATTCTGATACGTACCCTTCTATCAGACTATCACCTTTCTGTAGTTGCGTTCTCTCGGACCATATTCGGACAGTCCTATTATCTTCCATTTTATCAAGAAACCCGCTCTCCATGGCAAGCTCTCTATTTAGTAATTGAACGTGAATCAACACCCTTTTTCATGATGAAAATGTCATGCAATCACAATCAAAGCTAAACAAACAAGTCAGTATACGAAGCAAGAATTTAAAGCAAGCAAGAAATAATAAAGCGCCTATTTAGGTAACCACTAGGATTTGGTGTAGTTCTACCTAGGGTAAATTCCTAGGGCTTATTATATGTGGTTCAATTCTAAAATAAGGATACCTGAACCGGCAGATTTGGAACACCTTAACCCATTACCATGCCGGATTAGGGTTAAGAGGCATTATTAATCATTTCCGAACATTTTATAACATTTTACTACACATAGTCAATCATCATTGAAACATATCAAAATGTAAACATGTAGTCCCTTAATGAGGTCAATGAGACCTTAAACACGTGTTAGAAAAGGGTCAGGACTAAACCGAACTCATACAAAAATTTCTGAAAATTTAACATTTTTCTAAGTTACATAGGTCACACGCCGGTGTGGGTAGGTTGTGTACGGCCTCGGACACGCCCATGTGTCTAAGCCGTGGCAAAACAGGGCATACCTACTGACTTGTCCACATGGCCTGAGACACGCCCGTGCGCCTCACCCGTGGTCGACACTTACTTGCACCACACAGCCAACCACACGCCGGTGTGTCCAGCTCGTGGTTGCTACTGACTTGATTTACACGGCTAGTCACACGCCCGTGTGTCTAGCCCATGGTCGAGTCTGACTTGAATCGAATTACAATGTTAAGAGACAAGGTCGAGCCACACGCTCGTGTGCTCAACCATGTGGGCAATTATAGGCCATTTCTAAGGCTAATTTGCCACCCACACTTAGTGTCACACCTACAAGCACAAACCAATCCAATTTCATACTCCAATTGGTATTCAAACACACCAACTCATATTCAATTTAAACTCATAACAACATTAATCATCTTCCTATACAAATCCACCAAAATATACCAATTCAAACTATTAGCAACACATCCAAAATTATGTAATTTATTTAACATTCATTCCTTATTAATCCTACCATAAAACATACCATTTCCATCCTGCTAATTCATGCAATAATGATCACTCAAATAGAGTATACACTTATATTTATAAGACATTCTTTTCACAAGCTCAAAACATATATCAACCATCATTCTTCCAAGCCAAATCACATGGCAAGGTATATACACTACCAAAACATGTTACATTAACTAGCCTATACTTGTCATATTCAAATATACATATCTTTCAAAAGTACCAAAATAGATAGCCGATAGTGTGGTTGAGTAGCTGACGATCCCCGAATCCGAGCTAGTTTTACTGACACTGTAAAATAGAGAAACACATCACACAGTAAGCTTTTAAAGCTTAGTAAGTTTGTAATATAATACATTTAGTTCATTAATACAATTACAATATACAAAGATAATCCATCACATAGATCAACTTACAATTACATACACCCTATCATCCATAGCTAAAATGCTCACTTAATCATCCTTAAATCCATTTACGATTTCATCAACCACATAGGTTCCGTACGTACCTTATCCAACACTTAGTATTCGATCACACATGCTACTCAATGCTCAATACTTCATTTTGACCAACATTCGTTAACTATTTGATTCAATCGCACACTTAGTGCCCAAATCATAGCCAAAGCTTAAATAACATCGCACACTTAGTGCCTCTAAATCAAACCGAACTTGATTCAATATCGCACACACAGTGCCAATCAATATAATCGATACTGTCTTTATTTCGCATATACAGTGCCATTCATTACCGTATAAATTCTATATCTCACACTTAGTGCCACATTTCTCAATTCCAGACATATAGCATTTCTAGTTCAATAATCACAAATTCATACATTTCATAACACATTGATATGAATTAAACAGTTTGTATTATATCCGAACTTATCTCGGACGTCGAAATACCGAGACTAATCGATCAATCGAGTACTTTGTCTTTGCCTCGATCTCTATCCAAATCTTTCCTTTCTTGGTCTATACATATTCAAATTTAGCTCATTTAATCACCAATTCATTCAATTTAGTCCAAACACACATATTTAGGGTATTTTACAAAATAACCCTCACATTTTCACATTTTGACACTTTAGTCCCTATTTCATAAAATCATAAAATACACATAATTTCATTATACCATGCATAGGCCGAATTCTCCTTAAACTCATACAAGTCCATATATTTCATTTATTTTACATTTTAGTCCTCTAATTTTTCATTTTCACAATTTAGCCCAAATTACTCAATCTCATCAAAAATCCAAATACAAACTATGTTCACCCAACACTAAGCTTTCATATTTCACCAACTAACAACACAAAGCTCACATATTCATCAATGGCATATCTCAAAATCACCATCAATTTCTAAAATTTAAGCATGGGTTTGATTATACACTAAGCAACGATCACAAAAACGTAAAAATCGCTAAAACCTGAGCTCAAAACATACCTTAATTTTGAGTAACTATGGTTGAATGCTTCAAATCCCTATTTCTCTCTTTTTCTTTCAAGTTTCGGCAAAAGATGATGATAATATGGCTTTAATTTCTTTTAGTTTTAAATATATTACATATTATTACACCATTTACTAAATTACCCTTAATGAATATTAATAATAACACCAAAAACCATGCTATTATCATCCACTTAATATCAATTGGTTTAATAACCACATAAGGACCCACATTTTAATAAGCCATGCCAAATTAACACTTACACAACTAGCACACAGCTTTTACATTATGCAATTAAGTCCTTTTCGCAAATAAACACAAATCGATAAAATTTTCACACAGAAATTTCACAGATACTCCATCACATGTAAACACAGAAAATAATATTAAAATATTTTTTTGACCTCAAATTTGTGGTCTCGAAACCACTATTCCGACTAAGGTCTAAACCGGGCTGTTACAAGATTCCTCGATCCTCACCCATTATAGGCTCATAGGAACTGAGTTAAATTCAGAGGAATATATTTCCCTATGGCTATACGAAGATGAAAATCTCACGAAGACATAGGTACGGATGTATCCCGAAAGCGATATGCTATCCTATACGAAGATGAAGACCTCACGAAGGAATAGTTTCTCACTCCCACTTAAAAGGGTAAAAATCGACCGATTATGCGATACAATATACGGAAATACATTTAAAAGACTTGAACCAATAAAGCAACCATATCGAAATGATGCAGATGCAATGAAAGGATCGTAAATTTAAACCAAATTATCAATTTTCGACAAAAAGACAAGAAAAAATCAAATCATGGCTTGACTCTCTTATTTTGTTCCACAGTGGAGTCGCCAAGCTGTCGAAACTATTTTTTTGTAAAAGGGATCGACTTTGATTTTGAAAACGAAAACAAATATGGGAGTCGCCACCAATCTTTTTTATGAGGTGTAATCGGATCACCTCGTGATTTGATCGTTTTAGTAAAAGGTTTGATTTATTAAAACAATGTTTTTCGGTCTACAAAAAAAATCAAGAAAATGAGTTCAGGAGTCAGTTACGCACGAGGAAAGGTTAGCACCCTCGTTATGCCCAAAATTGGTACCTAATTGATTATTTGATGTCTTTACGTCGAAAGTTGAAAACTCGGAAAGAATTTAAACTACAATCATTCTTTGCATTATGTTATTTTTTAAAAAAAAAATTACTTGAATGAGTCGAAAAATATTGAAGACCTTCTTATCTCGAGGCAACTAAACGTCATATCCCGTAAGTTAGGACATGACACTTCGAATCTTCGAGGATAATTTGGCCCTTTTTTTGTTTGAAATCTCACGTGTTTTAATTTTTAAAAGGATATTCGATTATTCGAATTCAACGAGAAAAATTGAAACCCCGTAAGTTAGGGCACAATTTTATCGAAACCCCGTGTTTTTTGCCTATTTTTAAAAATTTTCCTCTTTTTTACGAATTTTGGATGAAAACCAATATAATATTTAAAACGATATAAACATAATATTTAAAATGATGTAAACGATAATAGTAAAAATAATACAGATGATAAGTGCACAAATAAAAAATATGAACATTATATATATGCATATTTTATACATATAAAAGGATAATAAGTAGATAAGTAAATGAGATGATGTATTAATTCTAATATCGATAATCCAAACATAAACTAATAATAATGATGATGATAATAATAATGACAAATAAAAATGAAATAAAATAAAATACACAAATAAAGGAAAAAATATGAACAAAAAAGAAGTAAGAAAAAATATATATAATATAATGATAAAAAATAAAAATGAAGAATATAGGTATATGCAAACAAATAAATAAATAGATGAAAATATATAAATATATAAAAATTGATATTAAATAAATACAGTATTAAATTGGAATTAAAATAAAATTGAGAGCCCAAATTATAAATAAAAAAACATTAAAGGGACTAAATTAAAAGAGAAATAAAATTAAAGAACCAAATTTAAAAAGAAGAAAAAGAATTAGGGCCCAATATAAAGCGCGTAAAAATAGGGGGACCAATTGGGAAATTATTCCCTATTCCCAAAACGCAGCATTTTAATAGGGACTAAAATGAAACAAATGCGAAACTATCAGGCCAAATTAAAAGAACCAAAAGGATCTAATTGAAATGAGTTGAAAAAGAGGAAGGGCTCGCAGCGCAAATAACCTCAAAAGCAAAAACAAGCGGATCCCCCCTAGCGGGTCGGGTCGACATGCGGGTCAAGCGTCAAAACGACGCTGTTTTGGCACTTAAAGGCCTTAAGCAAAATGACGTCGTTTGCTTCCCCTATATAAGTCAAATTTTTTTGTTAAAGTTCATTTCTTCTTTCTCCTTCAAAAAAAACCTCTCCCTGTCTCTCTTATTTATCTCTGGTCCAGCCTAGGTTCGGTCATCGGCCACCGGTTGCCGGCGACGGCACCGCCATCTGCGATGGCCAAAAAACTCGAAAAACTCCTTTTTAACCCCTTTTTCGAAAGGAAACCAAATTCGGGTTTTAAACCCCTAAAATCGGAACAATACTCGACCGTGGGCAAGGATACCAAAAGGTTTCGCCCTTTTCTGACGGAGCCTCCGACAATGATTGGTGAGTGTTTTCCCCTTTTCTTTTTAGGGTTTCAAAAGAAATAAAAAAAATCTTTTATTTTACTAATATTTCGAAAAGAAAATAGGAACATAAAATCACCTTTCTTGATTTTTTGATTGATATTTTGTCTTTTTGATTAATCGTCTGTAAAAAACACATACATTGAGCTCTGGCTTTTTATAACCGAAAATATATTCTATTTTTTGTTTATTCTACTATTTGCTTTTTGTTTGCTGCTGTTCTCTTTTTCTTCTTTTGCAGATGTTGGTGCGCAATCAACGGAGGGCGGGACTCGAGCCATACCATTTTGGTGCAACGGCGACAAAGGCGGTCAGGAGGAGCCAAGCCTCGGGACAAGGCGCGGGCGGCGCGCCCGAGAAGACAGTGCACATCGGTAGCGACGCTAGAAATCCTAGGGTTTCTGGCTTTCCAAAAATTTTTGAACATTTGGACCTGTTGGGCCGCGTGACTTTGTTGGCTGTAATTTTGTAACTGGACTTTTTTATTTTGGACTTATTTAATATTTTGGGTTTTATTGTTTGGTTTTTTTTTTTTTTTTGTGTCTGGGCTCGGGTGAATTGGCCTGTTACATATAGTAATGTTATACTTTGCAAATATGGTTGTTACACAATGTAATTGTTAGATATTAAGAAGTGGCATGGAGGAAATTGTGGTGAAAGTTAGGAGACGGTTCATCCTGTTAAGGTAGAGGGTTGCATAATCTAAACGATGGAAGGATGAGAGATCATTAAGAGGAGAGGGAATTGGATAGAAAGGAAAAACACATTGTTAGAGTTGGGAGAACTGATACATGAATAAGAGAGCTTCAAGGTTGAGAGGAGAATAAATATGGGCTCAATCTCCTCGCTACCTGTTGTCTCTTAATAATAAAGATCTTTGTTAGGTAGATAATGTGACATCACTTAGATTGCAGGGTATTTGGATAGCAAGTGATGGTTAACTTGTTAAAGTGACCTAATCATCAAGGATGATTGATTTGCATGTTCACCATGCCTTGAAAAACCAATCTCTGTATCGAAACCAAATGGATGGAATTTGGTGGGTGGAACCAAGATGTCATGCTGATGTGGTAGAGATTCACGCAAATACAAGGGCCCAAAAAAATAAAAAATTACAATTCCAATTCTTTATATATGAATAAATTATAAATTAATATATGATAAATATTATATTTTGACCCTTAAAAATAAAAATAAAAAATTTTACTTAGCTCCTTCAAAGATGATGAAATCATAAATTAAAAAAAGATCAAATTTATATTTTGAGATATTAAAAATTTACAATTCAATTTTAGTCTCCTAAAAAAATAATTTCCAGATTCACAAAGATATAATCTTGCACTACGTTTTACTTTTATGTAACATCTATAACAACATCAAATTCTTGAAATATTATCGTGTGTAAAAAATGCTACCGAATGTAGTTCTCTCGTCACCTTAAAATTAGATTAAATTTACCCAATTTATTATAATAGCCGGAGAAATGAACGTGAAAAGGGTTACATCTGCTCAAATGTTATTTTAAATTCTCAGCTGGAATATATAAATTTCTAAGAGGAAGGAATCACCATTTTTATAGTTATTTTATATTATTTAATCTGGTAATTGCATTTTGTATCTTATTCACGTAAATTATATATTTGAGTTTTAATCCTTTTATTTCGCTTTTGTTTGCCTTAAATGATAGAATATAAAGATCTGGAATCCAATTACAATACTCATCTCATTACCTGTTACATGTTTACAATTAGTTTGTTTATACTATCTGTCGAAACCATTTTTTTTGTTTAAAAACGGGCCGACTTTAGAAGGAAAACGGAGTCGCCACCAACCTTTTTTTGAAGTGTGATTGGGCCACTTTTGAAAGCATTTTGGTCTACAAATTTTAAGAAAACGGGTTCGAGAGTCGGTTACGCACGAGGAAGGATTAGCACCCTCGAAACGCCCAAAATTGGTACCGTATTAATTGATTAATGTCCTTAATATCAAAAATTAGAAAAAATTTTAAAACATGGATCATTTGGAAAATGTTAGGGTAATTCGAATTTGGATATCGAAATTCTCTTGTTTTAGAAGGGTGAAATATCACGTCCAACACGTTAGGATACGATATTTCAGACCTTCGAAACCAAGATCGTTTAATGATTTCCAAGATTCATGCATTGTCATTTTAAAAAGGGTACTTCATCATTTGGCCAAATGAAAGAACCGAAACCCAGCACGTTAGGGCACGATCCTTCAAATTTCCAAACATGAAATATTGCCTTGCTTTTAATTTTAAAACACAGACACACTTTTAAAGGATATCTAATGATTTGGCCAAACAGAAACCACAACCCAGCACGTTAGGGCACGATTCCTTAAATTTCCAAACATAAAACATTGCCTTGTTTAAAAACCTTTTTATGAATTTCGAAAAGCGTGGTAAAAGGGGAAAAAAATAAGATTAACGATAATATTAATACTAAGGCAAATAACAAATAAAAATAAAAGTAATAAGAATGATAACAAAATAATCATAAAAATATAAGAAACAATAATAATAATTCTCATAACAATGATAAAATAAAAAGAAAAATAATGATAACGAAAACAGCAATAACAATATTGATAATAAAAATAAAAGTAAAAATAAGAAACATAATTATAAGAATAAGAATATGTATAATACAGCAGTGACAGTGAAAAAAAGAATAGTGGCAAAAAATATTAGTAATAGGATAGTGTAATAATGATATATACAAAGTTAATTTCAAATAAAATAGGTAATAAAAAATTAATAGAAATATTAAAAGAATAATTGTAAAAATAACAATGATAATACTAAACTAGTAGTAATAATACTAATATTAGTAATAGAAATAATAGTAAATATAAGAAATATGGTTGTGAAAAAATCGTTAATAGTAAAATAATAATACAAAGGAATATAAAAAAGGAAAATATAGTATTAAAGTAATAGATATAATATATTATAATAATCACAAATATAATAATAAATATGATAATAGTAGTAAATATAAAATATGATAACAATAATATATAATAATAATAGAAATCATTTGATTATAATAATAATAATAATAATAATAATAATAATATACATAATAAAATAATGAGGGAAAAATTCATTTATATAGTAGAAATGGCAAAATAATGCAAAAGGATTAAATCGAATCAGAACAAAAGCTTTGGGGCCAATTTTAAAACAAAACAAAGATAAAGGGCTACATTGTCATGCGCATGCAACCTGGAGGACCAAAGTGGAAATAAATCCCACTCTCGAACGCAGCAGCTCAACCGAGGACTCGATTGAAATGGGGAGCAAACCTTTGGGCCAGATCGGAAGAAAAAACCAATTACAAAGCCATGGAAAAGCGGAGGGGCTAAATGCGCAATTAGCCCCTCTCCAAGAAAAACACGCGGATCTTTGTCCCTGTGCGGGTCGGGTCGTGGTCGAGAGGACAAAAGCGGCGTCGTTTTGGCCTCGACCCTAAAGCTCAAAAACGGCGCCGTTTTATAATGGTATAAAAGCTGATTTTTTTTTGAAATTTCTCATTCTTTCATTTCAGCAGGGGGGAAAGGAGAAAAAAAACTAAAATGCTCTCCCCCCATTCCCTTGCGATTTTCGGTGAGTCCACCGGTGAGTCCCGACCACCGCCTCTGCGCGTGCCGCGACCACCGTACGGTGGCGAAATTTCAAAAGGTGAGTTTTTTTTTTTGCCTTTTTTTTCTATATTTATTTAAGACTTTAGTGTTTAAAACAAAGAAATAAAAGAAATAAATAAATAAAAAAAACAGATTCGAAAACTAAAAAAAAGAAAAATAAAGCGAAAAAGAAACCTTTTCTTTTTGCGATTGACTTATATATATTCGGTAAAAATGTGTTTGCTCTCTATTTCCTTGGCGTAAAATCGTGTGTAAAAAAATCTCCCCGTTACATCTTTGATTTTGGCTTTTAAAGCCTCATTTACAAGCGATTTTTTCTATTCAGTAAGGCGTGTGCGACTACATCTCTGACGTGGCGTGGTGGAGAGGCACACGTCGCGGGGTAGTGGCGTCCGGCGCGGAAGGGGCTGCTGGTGCGTGGAGAGTGGTTGTGGCTAGGGTTTCTGACTTTGTGTTTAGGTAGTGGGCTAGGTTAGAGTTAATTTTTGGGCCTGGGCTATTTGGGCTTGTTTATTTTATTAAAAGGACTTTATTATTTATTTTTGGTTTATTCTGGTTTTTGGTATGGGCTCGGGCATAAATTGGGCTCTACAGCTGCCCCTCTTTGCTCGTTGTCGTGTAACGAGAATGGAGCAAAGACTTTAAAAGAACCAATTTTGCCCTGTATTGCTGAGTCTTGACTTGATGTAGCCTTGCTTTGACCCATTGTATTTTCGGGTATATAGGAATTTTGTTTTGATCTACTCCACTACTGCTCAGTGGAAATAAGACTTGCTGCTTTCGATCTGTTTCACTCCTGCTCAGTGAAGATAAGATCTATTCCTTCAATCTGCTCTACTCCTTCTCAGTAGAGATAAGATCTGTTTTTTCAGCCTGCTCCACTCCTGCTCAGTGGAGATAAGGCTTTAGTCTTCCGATCTGCTCTACTCCTGCTCAGTAGAGATGAGATCTGTTGTTTTCAATCCGCTCCACTCCTGCTCAGTGAAGATAGGACCTACCATCTTTAGCCTGCTCCACTCCTGCTCAGTGGAGATAAGGCTTCAATCTTCCGATCTGCTCTACTCCTGCACAGTAGAGATAAGATCTATTGTTTTCAATCCGCTCCACTCCTACTCAGTGGAGATAGGATCTACTATCTTTAGCCTGCTCCACTCCTGCTCAGTGGAGACAAGGCTTCAATCTTCCGATCTGCTCTACTCCTGCCGGTAGAGATAAGATCTGTTGTTTTCAATCCGCTCCACTCTCGCTTTCGGTGGAGATAGGATCTACTATCTTTGACTGCTCCGCTCCACCTCGCTCGGTGGAGATAAGGTCTGTTATCTTCGATCCGCTCTACTCCCTGCTTTCGGTAGAGATAGGATCTGGCACGACTTCAACCCGCCTCACTCTGTTCAGTGGAGATAAGGGTATGATCTTCGATCTACTCTACTCCTGCTCAGTAGAGATGAGATCTGTAATTTTTGTAACTCCCATTAATTTTGCTACATTGTCCTCTGGGGAACCTACCTGTAGAATTGATTTCATGGGGGTCTATGCTTATGTCAAATAATTAGGATGTCATGAGAAATGTTCCTAACCATATGTATCATGAATGTTATGAATGGATGCAAAATGTCGTGAGAATGATCCATTTTTTAACACTTTGGCTGTCATTGCTTGCTGTTTATTGAGGTGACCCCTGACGTGTGTTCAACTGATACTTCTAATAGAGAATCTGAAGACGTCGTCACTGCTTAGACCCTTATCTTAAGTGCTCCGAACCCTTTAAGCCTGGTTAATTCTAAATAACTGTCCTGTTTTAGATTCTTGTATTATTTAGAGACTTTCAGAGTAATACTTAAAACTTCTTTTGTGTAAAGCATTATCGATTCGGTAATCATTACTTCAATATAAAATGCTTGGAAAGGGATTGTAGAGATGAATGAAACTGGAATTTATTCGGGACAAAACCCATGAAGAATGAATTGAACAAAGGCAGTAAATTTGCCAAGGTACAAAATGAGTAAGAATAGAATTAATGCCCCAGATATCATAGTCTGAACTTCTCTGTACGTACTTCTCGAAGACCATTCTGAGTTCAACATATGTCTAGAAGATCCGTGGTACTTCGTCGATGCCCCAAGACGTAGCATACCTCATCATTGTTAACTCATGCGTAGCAGAACTACTGTATGCCCCATCACGAGTTGATCATAATTTGAGTCGCCCTTTTTGGGTTTTCAACTCAAAGCCCCTTTGGTCTCAAAGTGCCCTTTGCGGGTTTTCACCTTGGCCTCTCCGGTTTTTTTTTTTTTTGGTAAATCAAGACGCCCTTTGCGGGTTTTCATCTTATCCCACTTTCAAGAGAAGTATTTCTTGACGGAATCTGTGTTAATTGGATTTGGCAGACTTTTACCGCCCATCTCGGCTATTATCAAAGCTCCTCCAGAAAAGGCTTTCTTCACAACATAAGGTCCTTCCCAATTAGGCATCCACTTTCCCCTGAAGTCCTTTTGCATAGGGAGGATCTGTTTCAACACCAAATCTCCTTCATGGAATACTCTGGGGCAGACTTTCTTATTGTAAGCCCGCATCATTCGCTTCTGGTACAATTGACCATGGCGAATGGCTCTTAGCCTCTTTTCCTCAATTAGATTTAGTTGATCATATCGAGATTGAACCCATTTCCATTCGCCGTCTAGCTTCAACTCGACAAAACTCGGAGTGAAGGGATTTCAACTTCAATAGGCAAGACCGCCTCCATCCCATAAACCAATGAGAAAGGAGTTGCCCGGTAGAGGTTCTAAGATGTTCGATAGGCGTAGAGAGGCAAGCGATAACTTTTCATGCCAATCCTTGTAGGTCTCAGCCATTTTCCCCACAATTTTCTTGATATTTTTATTAGCCGCCTCAACTGCTCCATTCATTTTTGGGCGATATGGTGATGAGTTATGGTGCTTAATGTTGAGCCGACTATGGACTTCGCTTATCGCTTGTTGTTGTTCAAGTTTAGTGCATTATCAGACACAATCCTTTCTGGCATTCCGTAGCGGCATATGATCTCTTTCTTCAAAAACTTGCTAACTGCCGTCTTCGTGACATTGGCATATGAAGCTGCCTCTACCCATTTGGTGAAGTAATCGATGACCACGAAGATGAATCGATGTCCATTAGAAGCCTTCGGTGAGATTGGTCCAATGACGTCCATGCCCCACATTGAGAAAGGCCATGGGGAAGTCATAACATGAAGAGGTGAAGGAGGCACATGTATCTCATCCCCATAAATCTGGCACTTGTGGCATTTTTTAGCATAACGGATGCAATCCCCTTCCATCGTGGACCAATTGTAAACCCATTGGCATGTGTGGCATTTGCTTGGCCATTGTAAACCCATTGGCATGTGTTCCGCAGACACCCTCATGGACTTCCTCCAGGATTTTCCTAGCCTCAACAGCATCGACGCATCTTAACAACACCTGATCTTTTCTCTTTTTATACAGGATCTCGCTGTCTAAGACATAGTCATTAGCCAGTCTTCTCAATGTTCTCTTGTCATTTTCTGTTGCCTGATCAGGATATTCACGGCTCTTCACATACCGCAGAATATTATGATACCAAGGATGATCATCTCTCTCTTCTTCTTCATTGATATTACAGCAATGAGTTGGAGTCTCATAAATACTCATTTGGATGGGCTTCATACCCTCTTGCTCATTTACTCTGATCATAGAAGCTAGGGTGGCCAAGGCATCAGCCATCTGGTTTTCATCACGCGGGAGGTAAAAGAATGTGATATTATCAAACTCCTCAATTAATTCCAGAACTAACTTTCGATAGCTGATCAATTTGGGATCTCTTGTTTCTCATTCTCCTTTGAGCTGATAGATTACCAGCGCGGAATCTCCATATACTTCTAGTGACTTGACTTTGCGGTCTATGGCTGCTCGAATTCCCAGGATACATGCTTCGTATTCTGTCATATTGTTCGTGCAGTCAAAATCCAACTTGCAGGTGAATGGATAATGGTCTCCATTTGGGGATATCAGGATTGCTCCAACTCCATTACCAACGGCATTTGATGCTCCGTCAAAGTTCAACTTCCAGGGATGATCTTCTAAGGTATTTTCTTCAATTGTCGCTACAAACATCAGATCCTCATTGGGAAAATCAAAATTCAGGGGTTCGTAGTCGTCTAGCGCCCTGCTGGCTAGAAAATCAGCTATTGCACTTCCCTTCACAGCCTTCTGGTTCACGTAGACTATGTCAAACTCGGAGAGTAAAATTTGCCATCGAGCCATCCTTCCATTCAAAGCGGTCGACTCCATCATGTACTTGAGAGGGTCCAATTTCGAGATTAACCAGGTTGTATGGTACAACATGTACTGCCTCAACCTCCGAGTTGTCCAGATTAATGCACAACATAATTTCTCAATTGGCGAGTATCTCATTTCACACTCAGTGAATTTCTTGCTGAGGTAGTATATCGCCCTCTCCTTCTTTCCTGTCTCATCGTGTTGGCCTAGCACACATCCCATTGAATTATTGAATACCGTCAGATACAGAATCAATGGTCTGTTAGGACTGGGCGGTATTAGCACTGGAGTATTAGACAAAATCGTTTAATTTTTCAAATGCCTTACGGCATTCATCGTCCCAAATGCTCGGATTGTGTTTCTTAAGAAGGCGAAATATGGGATCGCACTTTTCATCAATTGCGAGATGAATCGAGCGATGTAATTTAATCTTCCTAGAAAGCCTCGGACTTTCTTCTGAGTGCGTGGCGGAGGTAATTTTTGTACAGCCTTGACTTTATCCGGATCTACTTCGATTCCTTTTCCACTAACCACGAAACCCAATAGTTTCCCTGACCGAGCCCCGAAAGTACATTTGGCTGGATTGAGCTTCAGCTGAGATTTCCTCAATCTCAAGAATAGTTTCCTCAAAACTTGCACATGTTCCCCTTCCGTTCGAGACTTTGCGATCATGTCGTCGACGTAGACCTCAATTTCCTTATGCATCATGTCATGAAATAAGGTTACCATAGCCCTTTGGTATGTTGCTCCCGCATTCTTTAACCCAAATGGCATCACTTGGTAACAAAAAGTCCCCCATAAGGTTATGAAGGTGGTCTTTACCATGTCTTCAGGATGCATCTTTATTTGATTGTATCCCGAAAAACCGTCCATAAAGGAGAAGAATGAAAACCCCGCCGTGTTATCCACTAAAGTGTCAATGTGAGGCAGTGGGAAGTTGTCTTTCGGGCTAGCTTTGTTTAAGTCCCTATAATCGACGCACATTCGGACTTTTCCATCCTTCTTAGGGACAGGAACAACGTTGGCTACCCAATCTGAGTAATTCACTACTCGTAAAAACCCAGCGTCAAATTGTTTCTTGACTTCTTCCCTTATTTTTATGGCAACATCGGGTCTCATCCTTCGAAGCTTCTGTTGAATCGGCTTACATTCTCCTTTTATGGGGATACGATTGTCTTGTAATATCAAAGACTCAACCCCGGCATATCTTGGTATGACCACGCGAAGACATCCTTGAACTCTAGCAGAAGTCTAATGAGGTCCTGCCTTGTTTCCTTGGTTATGCAAGTGCCGATTTTCACTTCTTTCCCCTCTTCTAGAAGTACACTCTCAATTGTCTCTTCGTGAGGTAGAATCAGCTTCTCCTCTCGTTCTACCATCCTTAACAAATCTGGGGATACACTACAATCTTCATCATCTGTAAAGTCCTGAGGTCCCTCTAGGCACATGTCTTGCTCATCAGGAAATTCTGGGTCCGTAACAGCATTGTTCATTACTTCAATATCTGGGGACCTATGGTAGGTATGAAAGAATACTCAATGAAAAATGAATTCAAGAATGACTTATTTATGCGTTATGATTATGAATGGAATGGAAAAGAAGGAATAACTGCACGGTATGAAAGAAAAATGCACTTTTATTGAAAGTAAAGATGCTTAAACATGAGCCTATTTCACAAAAAATTCTTATTGTTCCCTAGGCTTGAAACAACAAGTGTGTTTTGAACATTACTCTGTTTTAGTCCTAAAAACTGCAGGAATTTCTTCCACAGTCCAGTTGTCCAGAACACTTCCAGGCTTGTAGGGGCGAATGCCTTCCAAGTTTCTTTTCCTCGGACTCTCTTCAGTCACTGCATTGATGTTCAAAGCTCTCATCATGTCCTCAACTGTTTTCTTATTCATCTTCCTGTCCTGAATGAATAATTCCTCCTGACACGAATGTATTAGATATATGGGGAAAGGTCATTGAACCCCACTCAATCTCAGCACCATTCAATCGTGCCCTTCGTCTTTCACGTTTCCTCTCCAGCTCCTCCTTTCTCTGTCTGACATCTGGCCTATGCCCCAGACCGAAACGATCATGCTTATTAACCAATCTTGGTACTACGATGAAGCCACGGAGATATTTTCCGAGTCCTCTTCCAGGCAGTGCACCTCTTCCTATTGTCAACTGTAGGCCCATCCTCGTTGCTTCAGAGAGTTTGGGCACCAGGATCCTGTTTTCTTCACTAATGAATGTCGCATTTACAAATTCTAGCGACCTGAAGGAGCACTCTATAGCCTCCGTATCATTCACTACGTACGGTGCATTACTAGTAACGGACGCGATGATATCCTCCTCGGTATTAATGGTAATCAACCGGCCCTCTATCACCAACTTTACCTTTTGGTGCAACGACGATGGAACAGCTCCTGCTGAGTGGATCCATGGCCTCCCTAATAGACAGTTATATGAAGGCTTGATGTCCATTACGAGGAAGTCTACCTCGTACGTGTTTGGCCCGATTAGGAGGGGTATCTCAATCCTCCCCATTACTTTTCTCTCGGTGCCATCGAAGGCTCTCACTATATTTTGGCATGTTTTCATGTGAGAGCCATCTACAAGTAACCTGTCCAGTGTAGATAGGGGCAAAACGTTCAGTGCCGATCCGTTGTCAATTAATACCCCTGGCAGTGTATACCCTTTGCATCGGGTAGTGATGTGCAAAGCCTTAGTAGATCCCCTGCCCCCCGGCGGTATTTCATCATCACTGAATGAGATGAAATTATCTGCGCTTATGTTATTTACCAGACGGTCCAGCTTATTTACCGAAATGTCATCAGCAACATAAATCTGGTTCAACGTTTTCATTAGCGCACTACGGTGTCCTTCTGAGTTTAGCAGTAAAGCCAGTACTGATGTGCGTGCCGGCTGTTTGTGTAACTGCTCCACAACACTGTACTCACTGTGCTTCAAGAATTTCAAAAATTCTCCAGCCTCATCCTCTGTTACTGGTTCATTAACCAGTGGTCCTGTCCTCTCATCTCCCCTTCTCATTATAGAGGACTCAAACACGGGTCGGGTGTCTTTGGCGAATTCTCTTTCCCGGAAACTGTCACGGTGCAATTGTAATTCCAAGGTACTCTCTTGTCATCTTTATAAGGAAAAGTCCTGGGTTTTTGAATTACAATTCTCGGTGTATCCTTATAAAGAGAAGCTATGGGTTTTCTGATTACCACCCTCGGTGTTTCCTTATAAGGAGAAGTCGCGAGTTTTTTAATTTCAACCTTCGACGCTATTTTCACTCCGGCCTCGTCAACTCCTGGCCGTGTGATAATCACTATTGGGTGATTGGCTTTAGGGATCCTTTCTGCAGACCCCCCTCTGTGGCACATATATCCACCTCTTTGGAAAAGTTAAAGAACTCCAGCTCTTTATTATCCATTAACCCTTGTACTAAGGTTCTGAATTTATTGCACTGTTGGATTTCATGGCCTTCCTTGTCATGGAACTCACAGTAGTTCCTTGGATCTCGAGATCTGTTCACATTCTCCTGCAAAACTAACCCCATTTTCTACATTGCTTTCCAAACTTCTCTCAATGGGGTTCTAATTTCAGCAACTTCCTGCTTGGTTCTCATTCCCCTGTCTTCGACTATCGCATTTACCCCTTTATCTGTATGATTGGGTAACGGATTTCCTCTACCAGGTGGGTCATTGAAGTCTACCACCCCTGCCTTAATAAGTCTCTCAACTAGTCTTTTGAATGAAGTACAGTTCTCTATTGAGTGACCTACTACATCCGCATGGTACTCATACTGAGAGTTTGTGTCATACCACTTGGGATATGGAGGTTGCAGCGGCTTCAAGTAAAACGGGGATACGACGTGCGCATCGAATAAAGTCTTATACAACTCCTTATACGTCACCGGTATAGGAGTAAATTGGAATTTTTCAGTCTTCTACCTCGTGTTGGGCTCTTGTCTTGGTTGGGCTTGCTGGCCCACAGCTACCGCTCTCGGTTGGTTAATAGTAATAGGTTTAGGATAACCCGAACTTATATTTCCTACTTCACTTTCCCTTTTTTTTGGGGTCGCTCTTCTCGTGCTCTCTCCTGTCTCTATCTTTCCACACCTGATCGCGTTCTCTATCATCTCGCCTGACATCACCATGTCTGCGAAACTCTTAGTCGCGCTCCCTAACATGTGGTTAATAAAAGGTGCCTTCAGGGTATTGATGAAGAGCATAGTCATTTCTTTCTCGATAGCGGTGCATTTGGACACGTGTAGCGCCCTCCTCCATCTTTGTGCGTACTTCCTGAAACTTTCGCCTGACTTTTTCTCCATGTTTTGCAGCGTGATCCTGTCAGGTGCTATATCGGTCACATGGCCGTAATGTTTCATGAAAGCCTGTGCCAAATCTCTCCACGATTTGATTTGGGTACGACTCGGTGATTGTACCATTTCTTTTTGAGCTCGCCGTCGGTATCCGAAAGCGGTGGATCGATGAATCGGTTATTGTTGACATATCCTGTCATTCTACGACAGAACATCGTAATATGGGCCTCGGGGCAGCTGGTCCCGCTGTACTTTTCAAACTCTGGCATCTTGAACTTTGGAGGAAGTACCAAATCCGGGACTAGACTCAGCTTCTTAGCATCCTCCTCGCATTGGTAATCAGCACTTTCCAATGCTTTGAACTTCTCCTCTAACCATTTGCATCGATCCTCAAACTCCTTTGGGAGTTCTGCCCTCGTTTTTTTCTTCTTCACCGCATCATCGAAATCGGGGACCATCGATTTTGCCAAATTGACACAGGTTAGAGCTCGAGCACGCCGGGAAGTTTACTCTCTTGGGGTATCAGATTGGGGCTTGATATTGACCTGCACTCTTGGTGGGTGCACTTGGGAACTTGCCGGGGCCAAGCTTGGAGGACAAGCGGAATCTTCATTGTCATCTCCAATATCGACTATAGAATTTTTTCCTTTTCCAAGCCCTCCAGTTAACAACTGTGTTAGCTGGCTCATCATACTTTTCTGGGATTCCAGCATTTGATCCCTCATATCCTATTGGATCTTGGCTAACTGCTCTTGCATCTGAGCCTGCAGTTGGTCTTGCATCTCTTTCTGCATCTGTTCTAACCTTTCCATCCTTTGATCCATTGCTCTTGTCTTTTTCCGAGTGTAATAGCGGTGTTCCAGGATAACTCTATAATATGACCTCTGGTTAATAGGGTTGTCTTATGATGTTTGATGCATATAATGTGATGTAATGCAAATGCATGAAATGCAATGCAAATGAATGAATGCAAAAGAAATAAGAGGAGTCGATTTTGGTTCAATTTCTATTTAGAATACTTATTGAAAAAACAAAATCCTTTACATAAAACAGAGTCACATATACGACCTAGCCCTTATGCCAAAAGCCTTAACTTTCTCAAGAAGGCTAGCTAACTCTCTACCCCTATCTGACTTTTGTTCATATACTACACTTAACACATCAGCCTGAATCGCTAAAGTCTGTAGATGATCGGCCACTTCTCGTATCTGAACCACAGCTTCACCCATAAGGTAGTCTCTTTCTCTGACTTGGTTTTGAGACTGTTGAAGCCGTTCCTTCCATTGCTCATTGTTTGTTTCCAATAGTTGGATCCGAAGCTCACTATTCTGCAGCGCCATTTCGAGTTCCACCACCTTTCTTTTCAATTCCTCAATCTGGCTTAGGCTTGATGCCAATTTCACCGTAGAGTTGTGACTTTGACACAACGCCTTCTCTAATTCTGCTATTTGAGCTCTTAGTATCTTATTTTCGCTTTGGCTCTCACCCACAGTCTTTTTCAAGGCCTCCTTTTGTGCTTGAGCCTCATGGAATCTCTTCCTCCACTGATCAACCTTGGCCATTTCTTCGTGAATTTCTTGACGCCATTGTTCCGTGGTTTTACCCAACCTAGCAGTCCTCATGGATAAATGCAACTTTTTGTAGTCAGTCTTCAAGCTATCCAGATCCTCTTCGGCCTTCCTTTTTCCCTTTCTCGGCTTCTCAGCCTCTGATTTTTGGATATCAATATCTAACCTCAAATTCATTTTGTCATCTTCCAGTTGTTCTACTTTTTTCTCTAACTCCGCGGTTTTACTTTTGAAGTCTTGTTTTATGATTTCCAACTCAAAAGGAACTACTTGCAGATATTCCTCTATTGGTCGAGCACCATCCTGTATCGGTCTGGGGACATTATCATCGATTCTCCTATTCCGCCATGCTTTATACTCGAGGGTTACCATCGGACCTCTGATAACTCTTTTCGTTCGTGAACCGCTTCCAAGCATCGAAATTTCTCGAACCCTCTTCTTATAATGATCGTCCCTATATGAAAACTCAACCGAGCTAGCCCAACGTTCTGCGGTATGAATGTCTTGATCTATCTTGCCTCAAAGACAAGCAAAGGAGCATACCCCACGGCTCCCCAAATTCCTGGCAAAGGGACCCAATCATAACCTCCGCACCGGTAGAGAATTTCGTCCGGAACCAACCCAGGTGCTGTCCATTCAACATTCTCCTCCTTGAGATTTCTAAGAAGTGCGACCCAATTCTCTTCTGATATGTCATCCCTTTTAGGTGTGGCTGCTAACTCCTTCAGCGGTGAGTAATTCTTAAAGAAAAACCGACAAGAGACTTTATCCACTCTCCAAAAATGGCTATGAAACCAAGCTAACAATAACTGTGCACACCCTATGAATCTGCCTTCCCCAGCTCTCCTGCATGCATTCAAAGATCTAAACGACTCAGCCAAAATCGCAGGAACAGGTGTGACCCCTCTATCCAGTCGGTCGAAGAGATCCGAGACTACCTCATCTACATATCCCAATGCCTTAGGGAAAACCATTAAGCCATAGATGCTTAGAGCAAAAACGTCAACTCTCCTCTTCGTGTCAGGATGTACTAGAATCAAATCTTTCAGAATCCTCCATGGGATGCACTTGTATTCACCTTTTTGCTTGATCCTCACTGCAACCCACTGTTCACTCATCCGGGTAACATTCATCATCCTCTTTAAAAAAGATGGGCCACAAGTAGCTTTAATGTAGACCTTATCAACTTCGATCTTCGGGCAACGAAGCAAAGCCGTATATTCCTCTATAGTAGGTACCAAATCTATCCCCCCAAAGGTAAAACAGCTATAGGCGGGATTCCAATATTGAGTGAGAGCCCGAAATAAATGCTCATCTATATTGATTCCAAATAAGTGAGACAAATCCCCATAATTCTCATAAAACAACTGTCTCGTCTCCTGATCCCACTGATCCCATATTTCCTTTAACTCCCGGAGATCATTTTGCGTCACACTAATGCGAGTGTAGTTACATAACTCCGATGTATGTCCCTCAGCTAAGCTGTCCCCCTTCTCCAGCTGCGTTCGCTCTGACCATATTCGGACGGCCGCATTATCCTCTACTTTATCAGGGAATTCATTCTCCATAATAAGCCTTCCTAAATTGGAAACCGAATATAAGTCGACACCTCTAAAAAAAAAATGAAATGATATGCGATTACGCTAAAATGCAGCAGGTTAGTGTCATGTAGCAACAATAAAATTCATATAGCAACAATAGAATTCAAGGCATGCGAGAAATAATATAGCACCTATCTGGAAAGATTGCTAAGGTTTGAAATGGCTCTACCTAGGGTAAGTTCCTAGGGCTTTCTATATGTGGTTTGGCTCTAAAGCAAGGGTACCTGAACAAGTGATTCCTCGATCCTCACCCATTATAGGTTCATACGGTGATCGATTCGGGAATACATTTCCCTATGGCTGCACGGAGGTGAAAACCTCACGAAGACATAGGTACGGATGTATCCCGAAAGCGATCCACTATCCTACACGGAGGTGAAAACCTCACGAAGGAGTAGCTTCTCACTCTCACTTAAAGGTACGACCATTATGGTCATGCAATATGATGCAAATATATCGATTCGTAAATCATAAAACATGTGCGATGGAAAAAAAAGAAGTTAAAATCCAATTTTAATTTTCAAATAAGGGACATTAATCAATCAATTACACGGCTTGACTCTCTTAAAAACTCCCCAGTGGAGTCGCCAAGCTGTCGAAACCATTTTTTGTTTGAAAACGGGCCGACTTTAGAAGGAAAACGGAGTCGCCACCAACCTTTTTTGAAGTGTGAATGGGCCCACTTTTGAAAGATTTTGGTCTACAAATTTTAAGAAAAACGGGTTCGGGAGTCGGTTACGCACGAGGAAGGATTAGCACCCTCGAAACGCCCAAAATTGGTACCGTATTAATTGATTAATGTCCTTAATATCAAAAATTAGAAAAAATTTTAAAACATGGATCATTTGGAAAATGTTAGGGTAATTCGAATTTGGATATCGAAATTCTCTTGTTTTAGAAGGGTGAAATATCACGTCCAACACGTTAGGATACGATATTTCAGACCTTCGAAACCAAGATCGTTTAATGATTTCCAAGATTCATGCATTGTCATTTTAAAAAGGGTACTTCATCATTTGGCCAAATGAAAGAACCGAAACCCAGCACGTTAGGACACGATCCTTCAAATTTCCAAACATGAAATATTGCCTTGCTTTTAATTTTAAAACACAGACACACTTTTAAAGGATATCTAATGATTTGGCCAAACAGAAACCACAACCCAGCACGTTAGGGCACGATTCCTTAAATTTCCAAACATAAAACATTGCCTTGTTTAAAAACCTTTTTATGAATTTCGAAAAGCGTGGTAAAAGGGGGAAAAAAAATAAGATTAACGATAATATTAATACTAAGGCAAATAACAAATAAAAATAAAAGTAATAAGAATGATAACAAAATAATCATAAAAATATAAGAAACAATAATAATAATTCTCATAACAATGATAAAATAAAAAGAAAAATAATGATAACTTAAAAACAAAGAATAACAATATTGATAATAAAAATAAAAGTAAAAATAAGAAACATAATTATAAGAATAAGAATATGTATAATACAAGAGTTGATAGTGAAAAAGAATAGTGGCAAAAATATTAGTAATAGGATAGTGTAATAATGATATATACAAAGTTAATTTCAAATAAAATAGGTAATAAAAATATTAATAGAAATATTAAAAGAATAATTGTAAAAAAAAAACAATGATAATACTAAACTAGTAGTAATAATACTAATATTAGTAATAGAAATAATAGTAAATATAAGAAATATGGTTGTGAAAAAAATCGTTAATAGTAAAATAATAATACAAAGGAATATAAAAAAAGGAAGATATAGTATTAAAGTAATAGATATAATATATTATAATAATCACAAATATAATAATAAATATGATAATAGTAGTAAATATAAAATATGATAACAATAATATATAATAATAATAGAAATCATTTGATTATAATAATAATAATACTAATAATAATAATAATAATAATATACATAATAAAATAATGAGGGAAAAAAAATTCATTTATATAGTAGAAATGGCAAAATAATGCAAAAGGATTAAATCGAATCAGAACAAAAGCTTTGGGGCCAATTTTAAAACAAAACAAAGATAAAAGGGCTACATTGTCATGCGCATGCAACCTGGAGGGACCAAAGTGGAAATAAATCCCACTCCCTGAAACGCAGCGCTCAACCGAAGACTCGATTGAAATGGGGAGCAAACCTTTGGGCCAGATCGGAAGAAAAAAACAATTACAAAGCCATGGAAAAGCGGAGGGGCTAAATGCGCAATTAGCCCCTCCCCAAGAAAAACACGCCGATCTTTGTCCCTGTGCGGGTCGGGTCGCGGGTCAGAGGACCAAAACGACATCGTTTTGGCCTCTGACCCTAAAGCTCAAAACGGCGCCGTTTTATAATGGTATAAAAGCTGATTTTTTTTTAAAATTTCTCATTCTTTCATTTCAGCAGGGGGGAAAGGAGAAAAAAAACTAAAATGCTCTCCCCCCATTCCCTTGCGATTTCCGGTGAGTCCACCTGGCGAGTCCCGACCACCGTCACATGCGCGTCGTACAGCCACCGCATACTGGTGGTGGAATTTCAAAAGGTGAGTTTTTTTTTGCCTTTTTTTTCTATATTTATTTAAGACTTTAGTGTTTAAAACAAAGAAATAAAAGAAGTAAATAAATAAAAAAACAGATTCGAAAACTAAAAAAAAAAAGAAAAAAATAAAACGAAAAAGAAACCTTTTCTTTTGCGATTGACTTGTATATATTCGGTAAAAATGTGTTTGCTCTCTATTTCCTTGGCGTAAAATCGTGTGTAAAAAAAAATCTCCCTCGTTACATCTTTGATTTCGGCTTTTAAAGCCTCATTTACAAACGATTTTTTCTATTTCGTAGGAACGTGTGCGACTACATCTCTGACGTGGCGTGGTGGAGAGGCACACGTCGCGGGGTAGTGGCGTCCGCGGAAGAAATTTCAGCGATGCGTGGAGAGTGGTTATGCTAGGGTTTCGACTTTGTGTTTAGGTAGTGGGCTAGGTTAGAGTTAATTTTTGAGCCTGGGCTATTTGGGCTTGTTTATTTTATTAAAAGGACTTTATTATTTATTTTTGGTTTATTCTGGTTTTTGGTATGGGCTCGGGCATAAATTGGGCTCTACACTATCTAATCTATTTTTTCCACGCTAAACTAAATTGAATCATTTATATAACATTAGAGCCACCCAAATCTAATCTAAAATTTCATTCGAATCAATCTAAGATTAAACCCAATTCAATTCGAGTCCAAATCTGAGAAATTTTCTACCTGTCCAGTGCCAACATCTAAATCTTCCATATCTATGCTCATACGAATAAATCAAATTTTAGAAGCGCATTTGGCTATTTAAAATGGAGTTTGTCAAAGAGTTTGTATGCACAATTACTGGATACCTTGCGTGTAGTAATTCATTCCATCTATACACTACAATACAATCAATTTTTATGATAGGCCCCCGAGTCAGCCCTAAACTTTTTTTATCACTAAACTATACTCTCACTTTGCTTTGAAAAGATGTAAGTTTTCAATATAATATTTACATTTATATGATTTGTTTTTACAACATCAATTATTATTATCATTATCTTTTATATCATGTTTGATACTATAAATTATAATTACACAGTTACATAATTTACATTTTTTAAAAAATATTAATTACTATAAAATTTTAGTAGGGTAAAAATAATTTTTAAACAAGTAACAAAAATTAAAATTAAATCATCATATGTATTATGTTAGTTTAGAAAATTAATTGATAACACGATTACTAATAAAAATAGAAAAAATAAAATAAAACAGCACATGTAATTTTATCTATTTGTTTTAGTGCATGTTTATTTGGTTATTAACTCTTTAATATTTAACATATGCTCTTTATTATCATTTGTTGGTCTTTAACCGAGTTCATCATCATCTAAATTTGAATATGCATCTTTAATTAAGATTATCAAAATCTCCTTCCATATACCCTACAAAGTAAGGGTAATCTCAATTCCACTAATGATTAAATTTATGAAATATGCAACATGTTTGTATGATCCAACCTTTTTTTTTATGCCATACTAAGGTGAAATTAATATGAAAAAATTTTAAAACAACAAATGTCTTCTCAATCAAATATCTCAAATTAAAGAGTTTGTGAATTGTCTATAATGTTTATGTTTGATACCATTCTCCCAAATGATATCATATCCCACAATACGATGCAAGAAAACATTGTTTATTTACATCATCAGCATCAATCTTAAAATATTTAGGTTTATAATCCAAATAATTTTTAGCTTTAATTATAAAAACTTAAATAAACTTAACTTGGAAAAAGACTTATGCTAGATTATATTCTTTTTTATAATACGTAAAAGTAATATAAAATTTATAATATATAACCTTTATAAAAAAATTACAAATTCTCTAAATTTTTTATAATATTTTTATAAATAATATAATTTTTTTACCATAACTTTAAAAAGTTATGATAAAAAAATATAACACTGTTTATGAATAAATATATTAATTTTATAATATATAGTATGCAAATACAAAAAAGAGGTAAATATCCCATATATACCAAAAAACTGAATTATTTACGGAAATGGGCCAGTTTGAAGAATATTTACGAAAAAGGACCGTTTCCCCCAAAAACGCGTCCACGTCAGCGCATTTTTGGGGGAAACAACAGCAAAGCGCGTCCTCAGGGGCGCGCTTTAGCCCTGCAACGGTCAAAACCCAACGGCCAATTTTTTTTGACAGTTGGGGCCCAATGACACAAAAAAGTATAAAACCCCCAAACCCTCTTTATTTTTTCACACTTCAATCCTTTCTCAATTTTCTCTCAATTTTCTCTCAAAGTCCTTAAAATTTACGCTCAAATTTCAAAATAGTCCTTTACTATTTACAAAAAAGCCCTTTATAATTTTTTTAATATATTTTTTTTAGAAAATTTATTAAATTTTTTATCGGATTACAATGGCCGGGGAATTACTTCGCCTAGACAACAAGCACATCTTCGTCGAGCAAATGAAAATGGTAAGTTTTAATTTTTAATTTTTCAATATTATTAAATTTTTTTTCAATTATGCAATTTTAATTAATTTTTAATTTTATAATTTTTTAAACAGTCTGTAGATCGGGTGTTAGAATGTTATATTCGCAACATGCATGGTCCCCATCGCCGTTGATCGAGAAATTACTGCGGAAGCGGGTTTTGGCACGTGGCCCACGATAGGTAGGGGTTCAAGTTGGAGCCGCCTTTGATCAGCGCGTTGATAGAGAGGTGGAAACCCGAGACACACACTTTCCATCTGTCATGCGGAGAGTGTACCATCACTCTAGAAGATGTGCAGTTGCAGTTGGGATTACCGG
The DNA here is from genome assembly GCA_025503065.1 of Gossypium bickii. Taxonomy (NCBI): domain Eukaryota; kingdom Viridiplantae; phylum Streptophyta; class Magnoliopsida; order Malvales; family Malvaceae; genus Gossypium; species Gossypium bickii. The sequence continues at coordinate 12,336,187 of CP106719.1, read as the reverse complement.
TGGACGGGTCGGTAGTCATCGGGTCCGCAACATCTACCGATTGGATGGCCGTATGCTACGAGCTTCTGGGTGCCATTCCGGATAGAATTCAAGGAGCTCGAATCTATATAGCCTGGTTACGAGACACATTCCCGAAGCCGAACGAGGGTTCGACCGAAGTAGAAAGAATACGATATGCTCGAGCATACATTCTTCAGATAATTGGAGGCTATCTGATGCTGGACCTCTCTAGAAACCTCGTCCACCTGAGATGGCTCCTGAAACTTGTTGATTTCAGAGCAGCTGGTGAATTGTGTTGGGGGTCTGCCGTGCTATCGAGGTTGTACCGAGAGATGTGTGGGGCGACGCGGCCGAGTAAAGCAAAAATCGGAGGTTGCCTATCACTACTGCAGTCATGGGCATGGTTTCGATTTCCATTTTTACGTCCTCGACTCGACCAGCCATATTCATTCCCACTGATAACGAGGTAAATTTAATATTATATTTTATAATTATTTCATAGATTTATAATATAATTGCATGCTAAAAGTTTATTTAATTCGGTGGAACCATTCGGCGATTCATGTTGGAATACCTAACTCGCTTGAGGATATACAGCTCCTATTGGACCAACGGTCGGAATCACAAGTAAGTTTCGAATTTCGTTATTATAATTTAGTATTTCGTATGTAGTGTCTAGTATTATGTATATAACTAATATTTTGGTAATGTTAATATAGTTTTAACGGACACCGTACGAGGATCCGAAAATACGGGCAGTAATTCTGGAGGAGTTCTTCGAAAATCCGAACAGTTGGCACGTTAAGGTCCCATTGATCACCTACGCGACCGTGGAGATACACCAGTCAGATCAGGTTCTACGGCAATTTAGATTCCGGCAACCGATTCTCGTGCCACCTGAGGTGCTCGATGATGAGCACAAAGTGGACTTACGGCAGCCGCACACGGATTGGCCAAGATTTTGGTCAGGTCATATCGAGACGTGGGAGAACCGGTATGACTTTTTACCTATCCGGGAACCGATCATCGTTCCTGAGTTAGCGTGCGTGCTGGAGTACATGCCATGGTTTAGGATCCATGGCAAGCCGTATATGTTGTCGAAAGAAGAGAGGCAACGGCAACTTCGCGAGCGAAGGGAACGTCGGGCCCCTTTAAATCCAAGAAGAAGGGGTGATGAGACGGGGCTATCAACAGCGCCGACACAGTCACCAGGCCCAGCAACAGCGCCTACTTAGTCACCGGGCCCATCAGTTCAGCCGACAACACCAACATCACAGCGTCTACCATTTATGCCAGGTGCGTACCCCACCCCTTATATGTATCCTCCTAACCCATATATGTTTCAGTTTCCCAGTCCCACCCCAAGTTAGAATACATGGCCGGGTTCGAGTCCGTTCCCGACTACTTCCGCTGGCCAGCCGATCGTGAGGCCGACATCGCATGTGGGATCAGAGGAGGCGCCGTCGGGGAGCACTTCTTTCTACCAGGCTCCTTCGTCGTACGGGATGCAGTCACCCCCGCCATGGTTTATGCAAACATCTCCGGGGTCATTATTTTATCAAGATGGGTCATCATCGCAACACCCAGAACCAGACCCACTGCCGGAGGAACCCGTTTCCCTGCCCGAGGTTCCACAACCCCCGCCGGAAGCTAGAAGAAGGAGGAATCTAGCGCATAACCGCGGACCGCCCCCGTGTGGCACTGGTTCCCACCGGCATCAGCCCTAAACCCTAAACCCCCGAATTTTATTTTGTTATTGTAATTTAATTTTTATTTGTTATTGTAATTTAATTTTAATCTCTTTGATAAAATAGAAATGGTTTAATTTTTTTGTGTAATTAAGTTTTAATATATTTAATAAAATTTGAGTTTTATTTTATTTTTTTGTAATTTAATTTTTTTTAATTTAATTTTAATAACTTTGATAAAATAGAAATGGTTTAATTTTTTTTTTGTAATTAAGTTTAATATATTTAATAAAATTTGAGTTTAATTTTATTTTTTTGTAATTTAATGTTTTTTAATTTAATTTTAATATCTTTGATAAAATAGAAATGGTTTTTTTTTTTGTAATTAAGTTTTAATATATTTAATAAATTTGAGTTTAATTTTTTTTTTGTAATTTAATGTTTTTTAATTTAATTTTAATATCTTTGATAAAATAGAAATGGTTTAATTTTTTTTGTAATTAAGTTTTAATATATTTAATAAAATTTGAGTTTATTTTTTAATTTTTTTGTAATTTAATTTTTTTTTGTAATTTAATTTTAATATCTTTGATAAAATAGAAATGGTTTAATTTTTTTTTTTGTAATTAAGTTTTAATATATTTAATAAAATTTGAGTTTAACTTTTATTTTTTTGTAATTTAATAATTTTGTAATTTAATTTTAATATCTTTGATAAAATAGAAATGGTTTAATTTTTTTTTTTTGTAATTTTGTAATTTAATTTTAATAACTTGAATAAAATAAAAGTTCTTGTACAAAAGTTCACCGTTTTCCTCCAAAAAATAGAAATTACATAGCCACCAGGAGACAAAAGAACACGGTCAACTATTCCGATTCGGACACGAGCAAAATGTATGGCCCGAGTTCCTACACCATCCGCACAGTCGACTTTGGTTGCTCGTTTCTCGAATATCCATATTGTTGCGTATTCTACTCGAGCAAGGTCGACCTTTTGGTTTGCGCCTCAATTGTCTATCCGGCAATAGCTTATACGGTGCAAGCGATACCGACGGTCACTTACGTTCATCTGGGACTGGTGAGAATACGTGTCTCCACACGTTGTACATTTTTTCTAATTTATACACTTCGTCGACATAGCTCATGGGATCAAGACGGAGATTCTGACAAGCCGCAAGTACATGAGCGCATGGGTAACGAAGTGCATCAAATATCCACGATCGCGCAGTCCTATTTGTCAAATGTACACGATAATGCCCGCCAACAATACCTTGGTTCGGTCTGTCAAACTCCGTGACACGAAACCATAAGCTGTCGCAATCGTGACACACTGTGTGCATGGTGTTGGCCCGTGCCTTCCCACGGTTTATTTCTTGCAAGACCCGGGCTCCATACATGGCCTCCTTGCACCGCCTCTATAACTCGGGCCGCTCTCTTGGAAATAGTGCCGCTAAATGAAAATATGTCTCTCGCACAACCGATGTAATCGGCAGATGACGGGTTCCTTTTAGAACGGAATTTATGCATTCGGCCAGGTTTGTGGTCATATGACCATATCGTAGGCCGCCGTCGTATGCTTGTGTCCACTGTTCGAAAGGAATATTGCACAGGTAGTTTACGGCTTCGGCGTTATCTAAGCGCAAACTGGTCAACATCTCGTGAAAAAGGTCTTTATTGATCTCGTACCCTGCCAATATACGTTGATAGCGAATATTACATACCACTCTTCAATTGAGAATAAATTGAATATTACAAACGAAATTATATTAATAGATATTTCATACCCATATCGGTCACTTGCTGTTTCTGTCTTTTAGATCGATGTTGCCCATAGTAGTTGGATGAAACATGCCTCAGGCAATATCGATGGTGTGTGCGATGCCGCATGCTTCCTTGGTGTTCTATTGCCGCAAGTGTTCCAGGACCCCGATCCGATATAACGCATATGTCAGGTTAGGGGCAAACATGTCGCCTTAACCTAGATAGGAAGAACTCCCAGTCATCAGCTGACTCCCCCGGTGTTATTGCGAATGCAATCGGAAGGATTCTCCCACAGCCGTCTTGTGCCACAGCTAGCAATAGCCGATGCGTATATCTACCATACATTAAGGTACCGTCAATTTGTACCAATGGCTTACAGTATATAAAGGCATCTCGGCATTGCTTAAACGTCCAGAACAGACGCTTGAACATCGCGCGCGCGGAAGCGAGCGATCGTTATGTCTACGCGATTCCGTTTCAAGATCATTTGTCTTTGCTCGGGACATATCTCTCCAAAGACTGACACCAATGCCACACTTCATTATATGAAGCGTTCCACCGACCGTGCAACTTTTCTAACGCCTTCTGCTTGGCTATCCAAGCCTTTCTGTAAGAGGGCATGTACCCCAATTGGCTACGAATATTGCCAATTAAGGTCGGCATCGTAGTCTTGGGATCGGCCTTCACCGTCGGGATTATTAAGTCAGCCAACATGTCTGAATCCATCCTCGGATGATCTTATGTTACACCTGTCAACGAAGTACGTTAAATAATGCAACATTACATAATATTAGTGTTATTCAAAATCATTGAACACATAGTGGTACTGTACCGGCAAGACATGTATGTAGATCTTTGTACTTTTTGATCTCCCACAACCCTGTCCTTTTTCTCAACGACGCCATGATTTTCCATGAACATGTGCCGCGTCTTGCCCGCACACCACCGCCTCGTACTTATCGAGCTTTGATTTAACCACATTGTAGTTAACCCGTTCACGATCTTTGTATTATTTCAATACAGCAAGAAAAGTATTCTTGTTGGAAAACTGGTTACCAACTTCTAATTGGTCCGAATCCAACGAAGAAATTTGTACGGTCACGCGTCCGGTGTGGTAGTTCAAGAAACTCCAATGCATCATCTTGAGATAGATCGACATTATGCATGTGAAATTTTGAGGCGAGTGCATACGAATAGCGGATCTTCTTCTTCTTCGTGCGAACCGCCCTCAGCGTCTTCAGTACAATTGGAGCGGGCTCCGGTTCGTAAAATAATCCAACTTTGCATCGTCGGGCCACGGCTCCCGAGGTGGATCCACATCGGGTTCATCGTCCGACCCCTCCATAACACCGCAACAAACGAGGGCCCTCGCGGTGGATGTCGTCGGGAGTACATCATCCTCTTTAAACATCTTTCATAAAGATCCCAATCATATGTGGATTGCCAACCACTAGAAGTTGATGACGCCCCCAATACGTATTTCTATCATCGGACGTCGAAGGACGGATATGCATGTCCCATCCACCAACCGAGTGTCGTACAGAGGTTATGTTTTCCATACTACCACCGCACATGGGCACTTCTGTGTTTTGCCTCCCACTTACAGAGTGTCGGCTTGGGGTTGTGTATTCCCCTCGAACAGCAGTATATGTTGAGGTCGCAGAAAGATCACTTGGAGATGAAAATTCTACATATACCTCGATATAAGGTGATCCACTGGCAAGATAAGTCTCCACTATTGCCTCAAAGCTCCGAGGACCTTTGATGTCGAATGAGTCATATCTCACCGGATCAACCGAAGCGCAAAATCTATACTTAATAGACTGAACTTTCATTGGCGTTGTTCCGAATATTTTACGCCTAATTCTTTTGCGAAGTTCTACCAAATCGACGCTCCGATTAAAACTCAGTCGCGTTGTGTTCTCCGATAAGAAAACAACACCATTTTCGGTGTCACGAACTTCACCATCGTAGTAAATAACAGCATTAATATGTTCACTCATTTTGATTTTTTTTTTTCTTTTGCCTCAATTTCTTATGCAACCGAGAATGAAATTTGGGTGATTTATAGCCTAATTTTGCGGAGACTCATCAGTAGCAAAAAGAGCGCCCACGTGGGAGCTTTTCTCACTACTCTCCTGCGACGGTGCACCCGCTGGAAGTGTTTTTAGCCTTGTTTGTTGTAAACGTCTCTCAAATTAATTTTGCGGAGACTATCGTAGTAAAAAAGCGGCCCACGCGTGGGAGCTCTTTTCGTACTCTGGCGACGAGTGCACCTGGCTGGAAGCGTTTTTGGCCTTGTTTGTTGAAACGTCTCTTCAAATTAATTTTTGCGGAGACTATCTTTGTAGCAAAAGAGCATCCACGTGGGAGCTCTTTTCGGTACTCTGGCGACAAGTGCACCTGCTGGAAGGCGTTTTGGTCATCTTGTTTATTGAAACGTCTCTCAAATTAATTTTGCGAAGATCATCAGAGCAAAAGAGCGCCCACATGAGAGCTCTTTTCGACTTCGCTATATGATTGCCTCTCTAGGCGTTTTTGACCACTATTTGTTGTAAACGTCTTCTCAAAATTATTTTCTTAGGAGACTCACATCACAAAAATTCAATTAATTTTTATGCTAATATATTTTGCCCAAAACCCTATATATATTTTTCCCTAGCCCAAAAATTCAATTAATTTTTCATACTGTAAGTGGACGGGAAAGGGAGGGCAAAAACGCGTCCACGTCAGCGCGTTTTTGGAGGCAACGGCCCTTTTCCGAGTATTCTGTTTTCCTTTCGTTTCAACTCATTTTCTATCTAAAATATTTTTTTACGGCCTGGCTTATTCCACCCAAATTGAGCCATTACCTTTTATTAATATTAAGATTCTTAATTAAGAAGCCAGGAAAAAGCAATAAAGAAAGAAATCTATTCATCGAGCAAAAGGAGGGAGAGGGATTCGAACCCTCGATAGTTCTTTGTTTCGAACTATACCGGTTTTCAAGACCGGAGCTATCAACCACTCAGCCCTTCAAACTAGCCCATTTCCATAAATAATTCAATTTTTTGGTATATATGGGATATTTACCCATAAAAAAGTTTTGATGAATATAAATAAGTACATATTTGACTATAACTTTTTATAATTAAAAATTTTCTATAATATGTTAATTATTTTTATAATTTTTTTCATAATTTTAGAAATTTTTTTATGATTTAAATAATATAATTATTTGTTATAACTTTATAAAATACACAAATTATTTTTATAATATAACTTTTTAGTATTTATAATATTAAAAATTAGCTATAATTATCCCAAGCACTCAAGCTTATAATATAAATTTTTATAATTTGTATAAAAATAATTTTTTAAATTGTAATTACCTATATAATTACTCTAATTCTCACCCAATTCAATAAAACCCACCAATTACAATAGTATTACAAGTAATAACAATCAAATATAATTATTACAAGCAATTACAACAAAATCCAATTATTAGTTGGGCTACCAAACACATTTGTATATATAATAAATATTTGTTTAAGAAATAGGTTAGTTGTTCGGTCCAACTCTTGAACAAAGATGAATGGACCTAGCCCAAACTAAATTGCTGTTGGGTGATAAAAGTTAATTATAAATATAAAAATATTAATTTAAAATAATAATTTTCCCCTCTTTTGCTTAAGAGAAGGAAAAGGAAAAGATAAGAATAAATTCCAGTCAATGGGATAACATTGCTTAAACCTTAAGCGTCATCTTGCTTTTTCTTTCTTTTTTTTTCAGAGTTGATCAACTTAACATGCACAAAATTTAAATGAAGAATTAAATGACCGAACTATATTAATCGACCACTTTTCTTCCAAATCAGTATATATTCATGAACATAGATCAACACTCACCTTGATTCTTTTTTTTTAATGTATAAAAGTTATTCTTATCCAATAACATATTCGAGTATGAACGTCCATATAATTCTATAATATATATTCATATATATAAGGAGAATATATTCATGAACATAGATCTAAATATGTACAACATAGATCTAAAAGTTTCCCTTAGATCCTTCAAAAGTAAAGGACTACAAAACAACAATTAATGAAAAGAAATGAAAGATCCAAAGCTAAAAAGAGAATTTCATACCTTCTTCCATATACCTATACATATACATATATACAGATACAGATCGAAAAAAGGAGGAGAGAAATGATTGTAAGGAAAGGGAAAAGTTTCTGAAAACCATTGGAATTGGAGGTTTTGGGAAGAAATTAGTGGCGGATGCAGATCGATCGTGCTTCTTCCCAAAAACGCAATTCCTATTATTTCCAGAAACTTCAATCTCCCTTTCCTATCTTCTCTCATCAATATATTATTTTTCTTTCTTTGCGGCTCTGGTCTTAGATGTAGAAGAAACATCAAACGAGATGACAAATCTTAAATATCAACAACTAGGTTTAAACAATGACAAATTACACCATTTGGTCATCCAACTTTCATAAGTTTAATTTTAGCACTGAAAATAAAAAGTTTACAATTTAGGCATTCCTTATTTACTTTTATCATTTTAGTTACTTCAGTTAATTTTCCATTAGATACATTATTTTAGCCACTAAATTTTCATAAATTTGGGTTAGAAATATCATTTTGTTTTTTTTTTTTTTAGAATTAATTTTAATTTTTTTCTCAATAAAAACGAAGGAAAAACATGAAATTTTAAAAGGAATTATCTTTGTTTCTATAGAGAAAAACCTTCAACCTTTATAGGAAAAACTAAATTATCTTTTTCTTATAATTAATTTTAGTTTTTTCAGTGAAAGAAGAAAACTTGGGGGTTTATAGAAAATTATCTGCATTTTTACAAAAAACAAAAACTTAAATTTTTACCAAAAATTCATTTTATATTTTTAATTTCCTTTATTTATTTTCTTTTTAGAATCAATTTTATTTTTTTTAGTAAAATAGAATTTTTTGGAGTTTTACATAAAACTACCTTAATTTTTTATAGAGAAAACCTGAACTTTTATATGGAATTGAGTTATAGATGGAGAATATGGGTTTAATCTTAGCAATCAAATAACTTAATTCCCTATAAAAATTATGTTTTTAAAAAAATTCAAAAAAGAAAATGAGAGATTATAATAAAAACTTGTTGAAGTTGAGTGACTAAAATGAGTGCATGTAATGACAAATTAAGAGTGAGTGACTAAAATGATAAAAGTATGTAATGGTAGAGTGACTAAAACGATAAAAGTATGTAACAGCAACGCCTAAATGACAAATTTTTTACTTTTAGTGCCAAAATTAGTAATGGAAATGGGGCAGGTGAATTTTTTCCCACCCGACCATGACTTGATACTCTACCACCATACCCCAACCCCGATTCGACCTTGAGCTTTAAAATTTTTAACCTACCTCGAATCCGAAAATTAATTGTATACCCGATTTGACCCAAGTTCAAACTTTTTTATTTAAAATAGTGATTAATTAAATTTAAAAATAGTTTTAAAAAAAAACTATGCTTACATCATGGAAGAAAAAAATAAAGAACGAAATGAGAGGAAAACTTGGAAAATAAATTAAAATGAGAGGGGGAAAGAACTAGTGTGAAATAGGAATAAATGTGGTAAAATGTTGGTAATTTTGAAAAGATCTCATGATGGGGTGAGGCAATTTTATGCTAAACCCGGACCCAAATCTCTAAAATTAACCCAACTCATCCCTCCCTAAAACCTAATGTCAAGGAAAAAAACCCAACCATATCAGTTGGATTAGGTCAAAATTCGTCGGTTTCAAGTTTTTTTATCATCTCTAATCAAAATGAAAATTTATTAAAGTTAGCTAACCAAATGTATAGTTTACTCTTTAAACAACAAAGAAGGACTATTTTGTAAGATCCATCTACCAGGCCGGGTTGTTAAGTAAAATTCATGTTTTTAGAACCAAATTGGGCCCACTTCAAGAAATCTCTGCTGCAGAAATATTGAATATGAGTGATGGTCGAATTGCCTTCAATCTAACAAGATGAAAACTGGAAAATTTTAAATATTCGTAACTAAATATTGATAATATGTTGTTTGCTTAATATTTAGCTTATGAATGGACTTAATTTTGATAATTTTGATTTAAAATTTAAGTATTTTTTATTACTGTCAAAAAGTATTTTTGAAAAATAAAATATCAATTTTAAACATGGTGTTATAAAGCAACAAATATTCATTTAAATAACGTTTAAATTAGTTAATATTATATTATTTTAATAAGAATATAAAAATAATTTATTATAATTTTTTGTTAATATTTTAATATATAAAATATAAAATTTAAATATTTTTAAGTGATTTTAATTATTTATAAAATTTAATTTGAATATATAAAATATATTTTACATATTAAAATATAACTAATAAAAATTTAAATATATAATATTATATATTTAAAATAAATTTCAATAAGAAAATAATTTCATACTTAATATAAATATTATATAAAATATTTTATAATAGTTAAACTTATCTTTTGATCCTAAAAGCGCTTTTATCACTAAAAGTTATCTGTTTAAGGTTGTTCATAACTCTAAAAACGCTTTTGATTCCAAAAACACTTTTAAACAAAAGTTAAAAAATTTTATTTCTACTTTTAGCTTAAAAAAACTATTTTTGAAAAGCTTAAAAGTAATATTTTTATCTTAAAATTATTTTTTATCCTAGAAACAATACTGGTTGAAGGTAGAGGTTGGAAAGGGACTGCTGTAGCCTTGGCTTTTGTGATGGATAAATTTGGAGGGAACCCAATTTTTGTTTTTTTATGGAATTCACCCCAAAACTTAAAAGGGTGGAAAGGGTAAACTCCAATTAAGTTTTTTCTTTTCTAGGATGTATGGAATTCACCACAAAACTTAGAGGGAGTAAAAAGGGTAAACTCTAATTGGGGTTTTTCTCTAGGATTTCTCTGTATAGTAAAAAAACTAAATGCTGTTATGAGTAGTAATTTTAGGTGAGGTTGGGTGTGTTTAAGCATGTATTAACAATTATCTGGTCCTCGTCTCTAGATCATTTCAAAATGTTTTTTTCCTTTACTATAAAACGCATCCCAAAATTTAGAGGAGTGAAAAAGGACGGTATTTGTGTCGTTTCTTAAATATTAACTTTTATCATAGTTATAGGCGAACTTTAATTACGATTTTTCTTTGATGTTTAAGCATGTACTAACAGCTATCAAGTTCTCGTCTCTTGATCACCTAAAAACTCATTTTTTCCTTTTTATAAAACTCATCCCTAAACATAGAAGAGTGAAAAGAGTCCATTATAATCTCATTTCTTAAATGTTAACCTTTATTCTAATTATAGGTGAATACAAATTACAGTTTTTCTCCCATATTTCCCTCATGTGGTAGAAAAGAAACCAAGAAGAACTATAGGTCAAGTTGGGTGTGTTTAAACACTCATCTTTTCATCACCCAGAAGATTTGTATTTCTTTTTATAGAAGTTGGATAAATTAACATTTCATATATTTAAAGTTTTAGAAAAAATTTTATTTGAATGCATAGATCTTCTCCTCTAACATACTTCAAAACTTTTTTTTTATTTTTTTATCTCAACTCACATAAATTAATTAGTATTTCATAATTAGATATTTATAATTTAAAAATATATATTTAAAATTAGATGTATTCAAACTGGTCTTTTAACCCCTTCAATAGGTCTCTTTTATTTGAACTCCTATAAATTAGTATTTCATAATTAGATATTCGAAATTAAAAAAAAATTCTTCTGTTCCAACACATGCTAATAGCTATCAAATTTTCGCCTCTTAGGCATGATTTTAGATGGGTGATGCGTTTACTTTCTGTAATGTTAAAAACAATGGTAGCGGTAAGATTAATTACTATAGTTGTACGATAAAAGATTCCACTATACCACAACCACCACTCATCCAAAGGCAAACTTTAATCCTGAACTTTATTTTTTTTTTATTATAACTCACATAAAATAATATTTCATAGATATCCAAAGTTTTGAATATCTCGTCTCCTATTAAATTTTATTTGAAAATCCTATATCATGACTATTAATGAAAATTACATTATATTTATAGGTTTTATGTATTATTATTTATTAGTGACATATATACTAACATTATCAACATGATTAATATCATATTAATTGAATTAAATTAGATAAAAATTTTAATATACAAATACATACAATGTTATAATATATAGTATATTAATAATTATATATGTAATGCACTTACTATATTATGTAGTGATATATTTTATTTTATAATGGATGAAATTTATCATAAGTTTTTGTACTCTTCATAAATTTTAAATTTAGTTTTTATATATTTTTTAGGAATATAGTCCTACTTTTCAGATTTCAAAATTCAAGATTAACTATTAACATTGTTAAAATTATTTTGTTAAATCTTGGTTCATTATAACGTCTTTTTTTAGTTACGTGGCTATTAAGTAAAGATTATATTTATTTCAAAATGTCATATCAACAAATTTAGCAAAAAAAAAATAATTGTGTTAACAATTAAACTTGAATTTTGAAATTTAAAAAATAGAGAGACTAAATTTCAAATTTATGAATAATACATAGACTTATGACATATTTTAACATTTTATAATATAACTTGTAAGAAGAAATGTTCAACGATCGATTGTATCAAGTTTATGTATGATGTCAATATCGTACATAGGGTGTACTCTCCATTGCGGTGGAGAAGCACTTTTAGGTTAAAATTGCTTTTCCACCACAGAAGCAATGAAGAGCACTTGGCTTCTGCCGTTAAAAGTGTGATGAAAAAGTGTTTTTCCACCTAAACATAAAGTTGGGATTTAGGTGTTTTTGGCTTTTAGCTTTTACAATTGGAAGTGCCTTTATTTATATTAACTATTTAAGAGGTATGTTAATAAACTATATTATTTTATATACATTTATATTAAATTATTTAAATATTTATATTGAATTATTTAAATATCATTTATCATTCTAGTAAATTATTTAAATCTTATTTATTATTATATTTATTTTTTAAAAATATTTTATATATCATTAATTTTACAAATAATTTACATTAATTACTTAAAAGGTATTTAAAATTTATATGTATCATTATATTAAATTATTTATATTCATATAATTTAACTAAATTTTTACTTTCAACTATCATGTTTAAAAAATATATTTTAACTTTCAAATGCAATTTGACACCAATAAACACATTTTTTGACAGCACTTTTTTATTACTTTAGAAAAATATGTTTTTTCTAAAATATTTTTCAACGCAATAGTAATAGAGAATTAGCCTATAATTACCCAAAGTCAGCTCAACCTAAAATATTGACCTAAGGTTTTATTCAAATCTCCTCTCATATTTGTCAACAACTATTTTCAACCTGTTTAAGTTCTCATATATATATTTTTTTGTAATTATATACATTTTTTACTACTAGTATATATTTTTTAAAATTAAAATTTTAAATAACAACAACTTAGCATATATTTATATTTATATTATAATATATATAACTTTTTTATTAAAGAAAACATACAAAATGTTATTAAACCTAAAAATAGATTGGATTGAGTTTGGATTTTGAATTTTAGAACCCAATTTTAATTTTTATTTTAAACGGACTTAAATTATTTGTTCGAGTTCATTTTTAATTTAATATTTTTGTTTAAATCCTCCCAAATATCAAATATATCTTCAAGCTTTAAGAGATAATACAATCCTTGAACAAATATACATATAAATAGTTGTATATGGATCTCATTTTAATAGGAGTAATGAAAAATATATTATTGTAATATTTATGATTAAATGTAGGTATGTGAACTTTATAAACTTGATTAATATCGTTATATTATATATATATAGTATTTATAATTATATGTTTTTAATTATATTATTAAATTATTTTATATGAATTTTGTTTTTTGTATAGAATAATTTGATGCATGGATTTGTAGCTAGCAATCATGTAATCTAACCGACACACAGCTAACACAATATTGTACAAAAACAACATTTTAAGCATCAAGCCAAATGATACCAACAGATCCATTTCAACTAACACAATGCCTTCATCAAATTTCCACCTATATATTATTAGATAACATAAAATTTATGGAAACGTATGTTTTTGTTTTAAATGTCAATAAATGTGAAACAAATATGCTGAAACACATCCATTCAAAAATAAAGCTTCAAGATAACTATTTTCAATTATTAAACTCAAAATCAATCAAATATACAAAAAAATATATATATAGTTTTTTTTATTCTTTTTTGCATGTACGTATTACAACATCAAATATTTCCTCTATAAACAATTCTCTTGCATAACGTACAATCAATAAAACAGTTTCCTTCCACACATGTAATCTAAATATTATTGTCTTATAATTACGACTTTGGACACTGTTGTTTGTTTGCATGCGAAATAAGATATTTACATTAATTTTATAGTTTGAATAAATCTGAAATTAAGGCGAAATTAATAGTTCTTCTTGTTCTGTAAGAGAATGACGGAAGTGGCACCTGTGACCGTACGGACAGGCTTCGCCGGCAAGGATCATGCGACAAACCTGGGTCTTATACCTAGGATGCCTAATAACCGGACGTAGCTCAGTGATACCATGGGCGAACTGGCAATGGTCAGCGTAGGGACAGGTACCTGTCTGTTGCCATTTGTTGCATAGCTCTGTCTTCACCATTCCTTGGTTGTATACCTCCATTTCAATACCTTTCTCTTCTCTTCTTGTCACTGGTGCTACATGTACTCGTGGCTGCATGATATTATAATTAGATTTATTTTTAAGGTTATTAATTAAGGATTAAATTATCCAACTATACATTAAAAGAAAATGCTTCAATATGGTCCAATAAAATGTTTTCAACGTGATTAAAAATTAAATCATTTCTGCTGCCAATAAAATTAAAGGTTGAAGTGGTGATGGCTGTTGTAAGTCGGTAGGCTCAATAATAAATGATTAAATTCTCTCCTTTCCAATATTATAATTCAATCATTAAATTAATAGTATTATATAAATGCTATATGTTTTATGTTAATAATACAATGGATACGGTAAAAGTATCACATGGACGCTCAGATTGTATTTTCTTTTTACTTAAAAAATGGTTAAATTAGTCCATATATGTTAGATTAAAGAGAAAATTAATCTTTTTTATTAAAAAGTTCATCCATTTCTATTATTAAAAACCTGTATAGTGATGAAATAACCAAACATTTATATATCCACGTATACCTCATGCTAGTAAAAATGGATGAATTTTTTAACCAAATAACCGATTTGCTCCTAAATCTAATTTACAGAATTAATTCCCCTATTTTTTGAGTTGAGTAGACAAAATGCAATTCAAACTCTTAATACAATGACCTCTATAATATTTTTACCTACAATAAATCTTTATTCTTCCTATGGTACGTAGAAACATATTTACTTATGTCATGTTAGATTTCAGCAAACATTCAATGCAGCAATCCAATAATTACAACAGAAAGTTCTGATTGTTATGATACTAAGGATTAAAATTCTAAAATTTATGTATGATATTGGTGAAGTAACCCTGAAAATAAATAAAAAAACAAGAGAGTAACTCACCGGCGGTGGATTGACGACTCTTTGCATATAGTTACATGAATTAAATGAAAGGCTCTTGGGTAATGATTTCTTCAGCCCCCTCTCCCATCTTTTCTCGTTCAAATCCGCCACTTTTTCGCAATGGAGGTTTCTATTAATCATGGCAGCCTGAGACGACTGGTTCAACAGCTTGATCAATTCAATGTTAGCTACCCGAAGATCATTGTTCTCTCTACGAAGCTTTTCAACCTCTCCCTTGAGAGCTTGGAAGCGAGAAACACAAAGGTCGAAGTGATCACACAATTGTTGATACTCAAGGATAAGACGAGCCTGGTTGAGCCGGTCCTCGGTGGACACATCGCCGGGTACTAGCTGTTTCAGATCATCAGAGGAGGAGGAACAAGTAGAAGGCGTAATGGAAAGTGATTCAGGGAGAGTAGATGAGAAAATGAAGTCGTACATTGTAGAGAAGTCGGTCGTTAGATCTTCAAGCGGCGGAGATAACGGTGGTGATACATAGTTGGCGATGGTGGTGGTGGTGGTTTTATTAGAAGATGGAGATGTCGGTTTCTCCATGATGAAACACTTGGAAAATTTTGTCTCCTCCCACAAGAAAGCTTACGAAACCGTTAATGGTGTTTAAATATAAAGAATTGTGAACTTGAAGTTAGAGGTGACAAATACTAATAATGGATTAAAGTATATATATGGAGAATTTTTTAGCTTACAGAGAGCTGAGTGGGGAAAAGGTGTTTGGTTGGCGAGAATGTTTTGGCGTGGTATGGAAGGATGTGAGTTGGAGAAAGAAAATGGTGGAGGTAATATTATGTTCAATATATTATTAATGTATAAATTTATAGGTTAAATTCTACTATTCATCCCTCTACTTTATGAAAGTTGGTCATTTCTAATCTATGTACTTTTAGAATTATAAAAATTCAATCCTCACCAAACATTAATTGTTAAATTCATTAAGTTAATGGATTAACGATTGTCATTTACGTGTAATACCATGGTAGCTTACTATTTTCATATATTACTTACTAAAAATTTAGTTAATGGATTAACGATTGACATTTATATCAATATTAAAATTTTAAAATTTGAAAAAGTATAAATACTTAGAATGATGGATTAAATTTACAATTGTACGCATAGTATATAATTTATAATTAAATTTAACTGAACGCATTTAATCACTGTTGTTTGGGTTAAGACTAAAATTTTAAAATTCAAAAGTTACAGGACTAAAATTGATTTTAACCAAATTTATATACCGACAGTCATTTATATAATAATACTATGCGTTAAAACGTTTCAACGCATATCTTTCTTTTTTTTTCTTAACATTTGATAAATATATGGATTAATTTTTATATGATTTTTTAAGTTAAAGATATGGTTATGCGGAAGTCATTTTGAAGTAAGATAAATAATAGGAATAATTATTATGGTTTGTTTTTGTTTGTTTGTTGCTTCCATTTCACAGCTTTAACTAACTATGGCCCTCTTCAATCAAGATATATTGCCTAATATTTTGTTATATAACCAACAACCACTACCACTATTCAATTTTGACTTAATTGCATTTATATCCTTCATTTTAGTTTACTTTTCAAACTTCACAACATTTTAATTAATGTATCATTAAATTATTAATGTTATATTAATTACATCTTTCTGTTACTAAAATCATTAGTTTAACTCTTAAATGACACATCAGATCTTATGTGACATAATTTAAAATGAAAATTTTAAATTCACTATATTTTTTTAAAAGTTTTACTTTTAAAAGTTATACGACAATGTTTTATGTATTCATTTTAAATTTAGCTACATAAGATTTGATGTGTTATTTATTGGTTTTAATAATAATAAAAAAGACATGATTGATATAACATCAATAGTTAAGGGATGCAATTAGAATATTTTGAAACCTAAGAACTAATTTAAAATGAGGGTTATAGTTTAGGAATATCTTATGGGGATTAACTCTTCAATACTACTTGAGTTCTCTTTTTTTTTTTTTTTTTGGCTCTATATTTTAATAAATAAGAAATTAACATATTTGGAGGAAAAATTAAATTAAAAGGGTTTGGGTTTCTTCTAATGACAATTGCAATGTAGTAATCAAGGCATTCACTCACAAAAGCGTTAGTTGGGTTAATAGTTTCATTTTATACAATATTTCGTCAATAAAATCATTAACCCATTTAATTCCTTAATTTAAAATCAATGATATGTAATGATTTGTTGGGTTGAAAACGGCATATACTTACGCATCAAATATTATTTCTCTTTAAATGGATTATTATTTCACGGTACATGGCATGAATAAATTAAATTATGACGCATCTTTTAAAAAATTAAAACAGAATTCACTTATTATTATCATTAATGATATTTCATGATACACTAAAAACTCATAAAATTATACATCATTAGTACATTAAACATTAATCATTTTAAAATGGACTAATATTCGATGCACTAACGATTTAGAATTCTATGCACTATTAGTGAACTAAAATATGACGCATCATGAAAAAAGTTAAAATATATTTCACTAAAAACTCATAAAACTATATATCATCAGTGCATCAAACTGTTAATCATTTCGGAAAGGATGAATACTTAAAACACTAACAATATATAATTTTATGTATTAGAGAATTAAATTATGAGTGATCATAAAAAAAAAAAAAAAAAGATTAAAACTGAATTCACTTGTGGTTAATAATCTGAAAGCTGTAACCACACCCTTTAATTATACTATTAAGTATTAATCTATAATTCAATTTATAATATGTGAAATTATTTTAAGAAAAATAGTAATTCAATTGAATCATTTTAACATAAAATTTTGAACTTTTTGTCCCGATCCTTAACTACCATCCTTGCCTAAATTGTGTTACATAACTATGATCAAATGATAAATTCATGTTTCTGGTGCTATTACTATTATTAATTAATTACTGACAATTATGGTGTCCTTATCAAATGCTGTTTGATTTAATGAAGAAAAAGATAATTTTTTTATTGACAAAAGTCGTTGGTTAGTCAATTATTGCGTTTATAGTTGCCAACTACAAATTGCATATTATTGAGAATTTAGTAAGAAATGAGTAAATAAAAATCAATTAATTAAAGATTCTTTAATACAAGTATAAATAAAGTAAAGACGGTATCTGTATGAAGCCGAAAACAATAGAGATTGGACTTTTTTCCCTTTTTTGGTGCCTGGAATCTTGAGAGTTTACCTGTCACTTTTCTGCTTTCACCAATGAAACAAATATATCATTTTGCTCATTTTACTCGAGAAATAAGTAAATTATTTCTTATACAATGGATCAAAGAGTAAAACAATCTTTCTATTAAAAATTGTATCCATTTTTAATGTTAAAATTTAATCACTATACATCTAAACACATATTCACTATCTGGATATTACTTCAACCACACTAATTTTTAACAGTACATATAGATAAAATTAAAAAAAAAAATTATTTGCTCTTTGATGTTATGTTCAGAGACTAATTTACCCCCTTTTTTTCTCAATTTAACTTCTAATACAAGAGTAATATATATATATATATATTCTTAGAGGAAAATATACTGTTTACACATCTTACTAGTTAGAATTCAAAATTTTATATTATGGGGTTTAAGTTAAGATTTATGGATGTTCATAAAATGGTTGAAGAAAACTAAAAAAGAAAAAAGAAACATTCGAAATAATCATTGTTCATGAATATATGAAAAATATAATCCTTAAAATATATGAAAAATGCTTTGAAATAATTGAAGATACCCGTATTGAACATATCCGTATTCTTCACTCACCTCGAATTTGATAACATAGCAAAACACTAGTCATGGCATGGATTTTATTTTATTTTCATTTTGTTCAGTCCTCACATCTAAGCCAGTAGGAGAAACAGAAGGAAAAGCTGTGCTACTTAATAGTAGTGTTGTTATTGGCTATACAATAATAATATAGCAATAGAATCCATAACTAAGAGACGATGCACATATATACAACGTATTCCTCATTTACATACGAATTTGGAACATGAAACTCACCGAGTTAACTCTTCCCCGATTCCACATCTTCCAACACTGAATTAGAATTGCGTGCTAAATGCATTCCCATAAATCCATTATCGGTTGGTTCTTGTTGGTTCGCAATCTGAATCTCTCCGGTCATTGCATTTCGAAGATTCGCGGCATTGATTGTGTTTGTTGTATTTGCAGTCGACTCCTCGATTACTCGGAAATAAGCATAAGTCCCTGAACCTACAAACAATTCCGTGCAACAGTTCAGATAAGACATTCAAGTCTAAAAGTATGGATCACACGTATGCTCAACATTTTAATTCTTTTTCCAGATATTTGGAGGATTATGTCAGCATGAGTCAAACACAAGGGTACTTAGGAGAACATGAAGAGTTCGAGTAACATAGTACACGAGCATGGCAGAAAAAGCTTTTGTAACCAATCAAACTGCCAGTTGGTAGATGGGAAGGGTAGGTGGGAAGGAGGCTTTTAAGTGAAAAGGAAGTAGCTTTCCTACAATGCACAACCATATAGTCACAACAACCAACCACACATTAAAACTTCAAAATGAAATTCATAATAGAATTTACATGGATAAAAGTACCGTGGAGGCCCCTGTACTAGAAGTCAAATTGTATTTTGGCCCCTCTACTAATAAAATGGGTAAATTAGTCATCTGTTAAAAATTTCATCCATTTTTACTATTAAAACTAGCCATCGTACGTCAGTATGAGGTATATATGACATGTCACGTGTCACCATCTGGTTATTCCGTCAGCTACACCAATTTTTAATAGTACAGAGGGATGAATTTTTTTAACAAAAAAGATCAATTTTCTTTTTGATCTAACGTATAGGGACTAATTTGCGCATATTATTTGCTAAGGGGGCAAAATGCAATCTGACTCGTAATACAAGGGCCTTCATGGTACTTTTACCAATTTACATAATATAAAAAATATATATCCTCCTAGAAAGGTAAATATTACAGAAATTTCACGACAACCATGCATTGAAAATTTTGTAGTCACAGATTCGTAAGTTATCGGGTTCCCATTTTACAATTAAAGGAGAAGATGCTATTCTAACCATGTTCCTTGTATGTTTTGCAGAAGGTCACTAGTAAAGCATTTTCTGTAATGTATGAAACATGTAGAATCAACTTGCCAATAAGAAAAAAAAGAGTTTTTGGTGCATACCATTTGCATCGTATGGTGGCGGGTAGAACTGCAAGTAGCAAAATGTAGCCACTACGACCCCTACAAATGATAGTCTTAAGAAAGTTAATAGACGAAGTCATTAATGAAAACAACTCCATAGTATGAGCAATATACCAACCTAGGAGACCCCCAGCAAAGACATCTTGCCAGTGGTGCCAATAGTCATCCACTCGAGAAATGCCCACAAGTGATGCAACCAACAAAGGGAGAAAAACGATACATAGTTTTGCTACATGTCCTCTACGGTCAAATGCTTTGATCTTTCCGGACAAGTAAAGTGAAAGAAAACCCAACCCGGCAAAGGACCCTAAAGAACGAATCCAGATATCCTCCGATGGTTACAATCTGAAAATATTCATTATCTCAACAAATATGAACATAAATTGCCCAAATAAGAGGACTTACAAGAGGTATGCCCACTTGGAAAGCTTTTATGCCCCTCCCTAATGACACTCTTATCACCATGACAGATGACATTTCCCCATTTATCATAAACCTGAGAAGTAATAAAGTTGAGTTCTTTGCTAAAAATATTGACATTAAAAAGTTTATATTCTGAGAATAGCAGGTCTACAGAGGCATACATCCTTTCCATCTGGGAAACAGCGCCAAAAGAAGTCTGGCCGAGGTCTTCCAACTGCATTTTTTATCGAATCAGTGATAACAGCCGTCACTAGAACGGAGAACAAGAGGCCTGCATTAACAAACTAATTTTAGTCATCGCTTTAAGGTTATGATACTTTTCAACTATGCAGAAGAAAATGTTGTTAATAAAACAGAGAAATATCCGAAAGTTACACTTACCTAGTACAGCATGATGAAGATCATAAACATCCCTTCTACGAATGTACATAAAGATAAAAATCAGCATGGGCAACAGAACGGCATACATCTAAATATTGGGGGGCAGGAAAGAGAGAGTGAGACAGGCAGAATTTCAGAGAAAGAGCTCTTATACAGAAAATAAGGCAAACAGAATTTACCGGCACAGCCCAAACAGGAACCGTATTACTTTGTAAGGGGTATCTTAGATCATCCATCATATCCTTCCCAACAAAGCGATAAAATGGATGAATGATAAGGATGACAACCCATATCACCACAAGTAATACAAGAATAAGCCAATCAAGCATGTGTGTCCTTGCAATGGTGAAACCATGGGACCTTATAGTATATGAAGCAAGCTGGACTTCATCCATTTTGTACTGTTTAAAAATATGAATATCAAAGTACTGTTAATATTATGTATTAAAAGATCCTCCCAGAGGCACAATAAGAAGGAAATTGACCACAACCATCATAGGATGCAAAATCCACCAGTAAACAAGAAAAACAACAGAAATAAATTCCACCAGAAATCATAGGTAATACATTTTTCTCAAGGGATGAAAGATAAGCAGCATAAGCAACCTTATGCCAAAGAAAATAACTGGAATGAAAAGTTTCTTGACATCTTTGTATGATTCATCACAGAACTTTGAATTGAATACAGCATTGGCAGGATTACTGTCTGTTTATATACAGTTATACACTTCACTCCCAAGAAAAAAAATTAATGAAAAGCATGTCAAGGAGAGTAAGTTAAAAATTACAACTCCAATATCCAACAAGATAAAGAAAAAAGCAACACAGCAAGAGTTGGCCATCTCAACATTCTCAACTATGTTTTGTTAAAACAAGGATGCCTAGTATTCATCACTCTCCTCCAAAAGAGACATTTAAAGCCAGTATATACCTTTAACCTACGAGATTTGCATGCTTGAATATTCCGATATGTTAATGTCAAAGAAAGGTTTTGGTAATTCAAATGTAAAAGAAAAAAAATGTGATACCTCTTTATTCCCTTGTTCTATCAATGGAAGAAGGTCAGGGGATGACAAACAATGACTAGCATTTGCAGGATTCTCCACCCTCATGCTTGATAAATCCTAGTCAACAACCAACCGATCTTCAGGGATTAAATATGAACCACCCTCCCCCTGACCCCACAACCCCATACACACCAAATTCCATCCCTTTACACCTTCAATTAGGAAAGTTTGTGTTCAGGTTTAAATTTCCACTGTTTCTAACTTCTGAATGGTTCTTGAGCTTAAGAGAAGATAGTGGAGGACAGATAAGCAGCACATAGCCGGCATATATGTATGAATTTTTTTAAAAAAAGCATTTTTCTTATAGCTAAGAGATCAGTCCATAGATAGAACAGACAATCAGTAGAAACAAGAGGTAAAGATCACATTCCTTGAGATTTTATCTCTTTAGTAAACTGCATGTTGAAGAATAGCGGTGATCAACCCTATAGCTGAAAACTATAAAGCATGGGAACTATCTTAACTGAATCAAATAGTTCAACCATACTTTTCCATGCACAGGAAGCACCAAACTCATGAATGGATGGCTTCTACGCATGAAAGACTTATGGTTAGATGTTAGAAAGCCACAAATTGAACAAAATCCAAACTAAGGATTCTCTTTTGGTTTGAATAAACTATCGAATAACCAATAACAAAATCCTATTAGTACATAACTAGCTAAACCATCACTCATATCTAGAATCTCCAGTATATATTGGCACAAAGTAACATGTCAGCATCGAAGACAATATCCAAATTTAACATGTCAGCATCGAAGACAATATCCAAATTTAGGGGGAAAAATCTTGTCTATTCTTTACTTGATCTTAAGATAAGATCTTAGTAATAATTGATAGTGATATGCATTTCAATCCTAGATTCCTTTAGTCTTAGCTGAAAAGAGCAAATAAACTAACTGGAATTAGTATGCTTTACAAGAAAAAAAAATGACTGCCAATAATTGAATAATTAAGCACCATAACTTACCATAACATGTATAAATAGTAAATCATCAAACTTTATTTACATATAATACTTCTAACAAGTTCTAACAAAATGAAATACTCTCACAAACATTTAAAACAAAGTCCAGACAGTATAATCTCCAAAATTCCAGAGTTTAGTTACCAGAAACTATAAAAGAAAAAAGAACATGATTCTCTCCCAAATCACAATTATTCATTCATACCAATATTCTACCATACTAAAAGCATAAACCAATTATACAGGAACAATGGAAATACAAATAAAACAACTAGATCAAGTAAAAACAGAACATTCATAACATAAGAGCAGTTAAAAATAATAATTAAACTGTGTGCTATATTTAAAGTATCAAGAAATGAAACTCAATCTGTAAGATAAAAAAATTTCAAGTCATAAAATAGCACAAACCTTGAAAATATTACTGAAATTCTTAAGCCATGAAAGAAAAACTGAGTTCCAAGAAGCCATGAGGTATAAACTAATAAAAACACACACAGCGGCACAGACACACAGAGAAAGATGAAGATAATAAATGGGATTTCTTTTTACAGTAACAATATGTATATATGCCAAATGCAGAAGAAAAAAACCCAGCAAAAGAAAAGTCAAAAATTGAATGAGACTAAAGTGATAGTGCTGTTCCCACACCAAGGAATTTATACACAAATGCAAAAGATTCTTATCCTCAATAATTCTGATAACAGTAATAGTAAAATGCGAACCATTGATTGACAGAAAAAATGATTGAAATAAAGAAAGAGTTACCTTTGAGATATTGGGGAGAGGGTTTTGATAAATGAAAATAAAAAAAAGTGAAAATGATGATTGGGTGCTGGGATCCAAGTGGAAAGAGAACAGAGGAGGGTTGTTCCAGCAGACGGCGACCGAGTAAAATAAATTAAAAGAAAAAAAGATATAATTAATAATAATTCCTATTTTTAATTTAAAAAAAATGATTATATCTATTGTACCTGTCTCAGATGTTAACAAAAAAATGAAAATAAATATCCCATTAATAGGTTTGAATAAAAAAGGAAAAACACTTAAGCATTTTCAATATATCAAATATTGTCATATGCGTGATCCTTTTAATAGAATAAATTAATTTCTTTTTTTAAAGCTATTTCGCGTTTGGTTTACGAGTTTATAAATCATTGATTTCCCGTTGTGGAAAGGACTCGAATTTGAAAGTGTCTACTGGGGAACGTTGTATTTAAAGCAATTGGACCGTTTTGGCCTTTGAAACCGACGACTGTCAAATTAACACGCAATAAATGGTAGTGACAATGTCCACAAATTCATGTCATACTACATATTACCAAGGTTTTGTAGTTCAGTCCTACCTTGGTCCGGGGGGGGGGGGGGGGGTTTCTAATATCATTTATTGTAGATGACTTTTTCTTCTTCGTCTTTTTTTATACGCGGAATGGGCACCAAAAATTTGAGGGATGAAAAATTAAGTGTTTTATAAATTTGTTTTCAAATCAATATTCTATCTTAATACCGTTAAATTTCTAATTGAATTGGTATACGGGATAATCAAATATCTTTCAATAAACAAAATAAATTTTATAAATTTTTAGATGTGGTAAAACCATGCATAAGAAAGGAAAGTAAACAAAGACCAAGCTTTGACCCAGATTTACAATTAGTGCAAGACACCATATGCAAAAAACATATATATAAAGTTTAATACATACCTTACAAACAAAACAAGCTAAGACCCAGATGTCAACAAACCAAAATTCGAGGAGAGCATTTGCACATGAATCCAGCCGTCATTGTCTATTCAAAGGAAGCAAAGGTGAAAACCCTTTTTGGCATACTTTGGTGTTTGGCCATCAAGGTGCCCTTTTTGGCATACTTTGGTGTTTGGCCATCAAGGTGGTGAAGCCACAATGATGCATAGAGCCCTGTCAGGCCAAAAAAAAAATGAGGTTCCTTATCTCTCATTGTCCATTTATAACTCTGTAAGAGTTGATTCATCAAAATAGAAAACTTAAGAAGAATTCTTTTTTTAATAAATTACCTATCATACAGATTCATTTTACTTTCAAAATACAAACATGGGGATTATTGAAATGTTTGTTTGTTTTTTATTGACTCGCCCCCATTGCAATAGACCCACTTCTAGCTAGCTTGTTCCATTAAACGCGGGCAGCTTGAGAAAACTACCATCGAAGGGTGGAGCCAAACACAAGTACAAAGACTCGAGAGACCTCCCGCACGGAAGGAGACATAAGAAAGGCCCAAGTCCAGCTTTATTATTCCACAAGAATTTGTTGGGATGATAGGAGGAAATTGGCAAGAGAAAGGTGGGCATGGAAGAGGAAAGATGAGAGGCGGAAAGTGAAATGAAAGGGTGGTTATTTCCGGCAATGTCAACAATGGTCACCCTATCAAGGACCACACCAAAAATAGCCATGAGAGGTAGCAAGGAGGAGAAAAGGCAGTTTAATAGGAGAGGGAGAGCTTATTGGTGAGAAATGAGAGATAGAAAGAAGACTAGAACAAGGAAACAAAAGTGATTGGCGCCAACCAAAAGGTCGACGGTTGGTGGGCTGGAACAGGAAAGGAAGCAGGATGAGATTGAATGGCCATCGATTGACCCTAAAGTCGACGCTTGACAACAAAAGCTTACCTCACGATTACAAAAACAAGAGAGAAAATTATATGACCATACAGAGAGTTTTTATATCATAAGTTTTTTTACAAAAAAATATATATATATTATACTTTGTTTTTATAAAAAGAAATATATAAACTTTGTATGGAATGGCATAGCATACACATAAAATGGTTAACTTAAAATTTTTTTTTATAAGATGTGGAATTTTTATTATAAAAATGAAGTATTTTTAAAATTTAAATGACAATTATCTTTGTAAAATATGAGGGGGTTCAATATAATGAGTAAGTTGGTATCACTTAACTCGTGACACCAAACTTAATTAAATACTTATATATGTGAGTATGTATGCTTATAAAACGTCCATAAATATATCCACGCAATATCAACCACTCATGCGAGTGCTTACTAAAAAGCAATTACATTTTAATAAATTTAGTTGTAACAACCTAGCTACTTATAAATAATAAGTTGAAATTTTGGGAATAGATAGAATAAAATTAATGAAATTTCTCGTTTTATGTTTAGAATTTCTTTTTCTTTGATTAATTTTTCTTTAGCTTCTCACCATTGTTCAAGTTATGTTATCCTATCACGGTATCAGGGCCAAGTTGATAAGCAGACAGCTGACTAGAATTCCAACTTATCTCAATTAACAATCATATGTTAAAACTAATGCACATGATAAGTTTAGCTATAATACCAACACAGTTCCAATAAGGTGAGATGGTATACTTTATCAAACATAAAATAAATAAAATATAAAGATTGACATTTCATAGTTTTTAAATCTAATTCAACCACATTTCTTCCATCTATGTATATTAAAAATTTTGTTATTCAAGTCCTTCATTCTCCCTCATTTAAACATTAAGCTAATTTCATAACCTATCAGTTCCACATTTTGCCTAATTTAAATTGCTCGATGAAACATTGTAAAAGAACTCAATACATAGGTATAAATCACATCTGATGCTTGTCTGAGCTAATCATATAAATTGGTGTCGGGTTACCTGTCCCGACTAAACCTTTTATTAACACATTAAATAGCCTGGCCAAGGTTGTATATACATGTAAGGTTATCTGTCTAAGCTAAACCTATAAAACAACATCATATTACTCGTCCAAGTTAAACCTATGTCACATGTACTTTCGAGTCCGCAACAAATGTTGGATCTCGGAATCATCGAAAATCACCTGTAACCATGTGTATAAGACTTTTACCAAGTTTATCGAGACAATTTCAACATATAATTTTATCATCATTTCTTTGCAATTTAGTCCATTATCACCTTTTGTAGTTAATCAAAGTTTTCAATTAAACATTCTTATATGTATAAAACTAAAATTTAACAAAAAAAAAACTTAATCACATTTATGTTATATGAACTTACCTGTCAAAACAACAACAGATAAGGCGTTAGAGACTATTCAACAATTTTTCCTTTTCTGCGTGTATCCTTTGGTTGTTGTAAATCTTGATCTAAACCATAATTTAATTCAATTATCAATTCCAAACATCATTTAACAACATACTAAAGTTATATGACCATTTAATTTTATCTATCAAATAATCCCTAATGTTTTAAAATTTATTCAATTCAGTCCCTAATACCGAAAATGCCATAACTTTCAAATTTGATCTTCGATTTTGAAATCGGTCTCAATTACATCCTTCTACAGTCCATCAAAACCTACGTTTATATAAATTTTATGCCAAATTTAGAATTATTACACTTTAGTCCCTATACTCAAAACTAGCAATTTTCACTTTACAAATTAGTCATTTTTCATATCTAAGTTTCAAATATAACCAAATAACGTCAAAAACTTCAAGAATACTTAAAGGATAACTTTTGTAAACTTTAACCGTTTCGCAAATTAATCATTGAGTGAGCTAAATCAAGCTCCCAAAATTTTAAAAACATAATAAATAAAAAAACTAAATTAGGATAACTAAATAAGTGTCGAAAGCTTCAAAGCCCCAGAGAGCTTCTCTTTGATAGAGAAATCGGTGGAAGGGAGGAAGGTGAACAAATGTGTAATAACCTAAATTTCAGTGATATTAGAGATAGTGGTTCGAGGCCATCAAATCTAACAAATGAACTCGTAGATTGTATTATTTAATATTTACGAGTCAAGTGTAGCTTTTAAAAGATTTTTTGAAATAGTAAATTGTGCTTTATAAAGATTTATTTGGTCAAGAAATCGAGAAAAAGAGGTATCGAGATCTTGGTGTTATAAACCGAGTCATAAATATTTTTATGAATATTTACGGAATGTCAATAAGGTAGTATAAAATTTTTGACGTTTGGGTGGTTAATTAAATAAAAAGGACTAAATTGAAAAAGGTATAAAAGTTGCTAGAAGGATTAAATAGCTTAATTGTCAAATGAGGAAGGACCTAAAGTGTAAATAAGCCCAAAGGAGATATTTTGGGCGGCAATAGCTGAGAAAAATCAGGAAATGGGTGAAATAAGGGTAAAATTGGAAAATTGCCAAAATTAGTTAAATAAATATGGGACCAAATTGGAATATCTAGAATTCTCCTCATTTCTCTTCATTTTCTTCAGCTAAAAAACAGCCATGGGAGAGAGTTCAAGCTGGTTTTCATACTCAAGCTTCATGTAAGTTTAATTCTTGCTTTCTCCTTGAAATTTCTATGTTTTTGGACTTTTACAATTGGGTCCAACTTATTAATTCATTAGTTTTTTATTCTATGGCTAATTTTTAAAGTTGATGTGGATTAGTGCTGGAAGAATATGATGAATAAATATTGAATTGAAGCTTCAATTTTGTTATATGATGATTTTATCAAGTAAAATTGATGGAAATTGATTTTAGGACCTAATTGTGAAAGAGTTGAAATTAAGGCCTAGAGTTAAAATTCTGATTTTCAAAGGTTATGAAGTAGTTTAAAATGATAGAGAATAGTATTAAATGAGAAAATTAGCTCAATTTAGGGGTTAATTGAGAAAGGATTGAATTGTATGAAATGTGGAATTTGGGACAAAATAAAAATCAACATGTTATACTAAAGCAGTTTTGGACAGCAGCAGTTGTCTAACTTTGAAAATCACCAAAAATGGTATAAATTGAATTAGAAGTTGAGTGAGATATAGAATTAAAGATTGTTGAGTCTATTTTCATATAAAAGAAACAGAGCAAGAAAAGGAAGTCTACATTTTGAGATATTTAAATTTTTGTAAGACTGGTTTAGAATAACTTCGTGATCCCCTGTTCTTACTTTATAAAATCACTAAAAATTGTACAAAAATAATTATGAGTTATAATTTATGTTTTTGTATTCCTTAGTGAGCCTATTTTCATTAGAAATAATCAAAAACACTATATGAAAATCGTACTATGAGATAATTGATTTTTAGTGAAGAGAGGTCAGAGTTGTCGGACTGTGTAATAAGGGAGAACTTAACTAATAAACTGTACTAATTGGCCACACCAAAACTTCTGGAAAATTTATAGTAAGAGGATATGTGAGTCTAGTTTCAAATAAAATTAACGGATCTTAATTTGGAGTTCTGTAGCTCAAGATAAAAATAATTTAGTGACTATGACACGAATGGACAGCTTGAATATTCACATAAGCAAACAGTGAAAATTATAGGTAATGTTACTTACAAGTGTGTTGTTTCTACTAAGGATGTGGATAGAGAGGAGGAGGAGGAAAAATAATATATGAACGACTTGTATATAAATTGATTATATGCTCGATTATAATTGATAAATGTTGAATTAGAAATGATATAATGTTTTATTTGGAATAGTTATTATGAAATTATGATTATCGTTATAATACAAAAATTAAACTTGTGAGTTTATATGACTAAATTTTAGTGATCATTTGTTAATCTTATGAACTTCATGATGTGTTATTTCACATGTACTGATGATAAAATCGTGAATAATGTAAAATCATGAAAATTGAATAAATGATCAAATTGAGCACTTGATTCGATGACAAGATGAATTGTGGAAAAGACCATGGCTGAACCATGGCAACAAGTGATAAGTGATAGCTTCGGCTATACTTATCTGATCAAGGACAAGTGAAAATGATAAGTGATAGCTTCGGCTACACTTATCTGATCAAGGACAAATGAAAGTGAAAAGTGGTAGCTCCGGCTACCTGATCAGTGAAAAGTGGAAAGTGGTAGCTCTTGCTACCTGATCAGTGAATAGTGGTAGCTTCGGCTACAAGTGACAAGTGATTTCCGTGTAAGACCATATCTGTAATGGCCTAAATTCAAGATTATCGGAATAATGGTTTCGCAACCATAAATCCGATTTAAATAGAAATTTATTTCAATATGTTTGCATGTGTCTTTATATGATAGGAAATATTTTTATAAATATTTATAAAATGTTAGTAATGCGGTATTAAACTTTCGTTAGAAAATTTTAACGTTTGGGTAGGTAATTAAATGAAAAGGACTAAATTGAAATGAAAGTAAAAGTTTAATTATAGATTAAAAGAAAGTATAAAGGACCAAAATGGCAATTAAGCCATTTTGTCTAGATTGAGGTGATGTGAATTGAAGAAAATCTGAGATTTTTAGTTTATTATTGTATTATTATATTATTATATTATTATATTATTATATATATATATATAAAGAAAAGAGAAAAGAAACAAAAGAGAGAAACAGAAAAGAAACAGAGAGCAAACGTGAAAGAAGAAAGAAAAAGAGAAAAGAAAGAAGAAAAGGGAAAATTAAAAGTTTGAAGCTTGGAGTTTAATTTGATCCGGAAAACTCAAATACAAAGCTAGATCGAGGAAAGGAAAAAGTCCGGATTAGTAGATTTTATAAACGAACTAGTATCGAGGTAAGTTCATGTAACTTGAATTATATTCTTAAATGCTTGAAAATTTATGTTATTGATGTGAATATAATTTGAATGTTCATTGTATGAAAATTGATGAAATATTGATATATTTGATAAAAGGAAAGAAATCCGGTTGAATGAAAGGAAAATTCGATGGATCTCTCGAAAAGGAATTGATTAAAAAGGATCTAGCCCGGACGGGTGATCCTATCCGATATAGCCCTCCAGAAGAATATGTGGAAAATGGATTTAGCTTGGACCAGGTAATCCGAATTAAGTCTCAATTTAGCTTTGGGTGGTAATTCAGATCCAAGCTCATTAGAGTAATTGTCGTTGCGAGGGATTTAGCTCGGTGGTAATCCCGACAATACTCTATGAGTTTATATTACTGATTTAGCTGGGTAGTAATCCTATTTGTAAAGATGAGGTTCGCGGAGTGTGCTCTCTGAAATGAAAATGTGCGCACATGAATATGAATTGATTTGGACCGATTTGTACACAAAAGTGTACCTCTAAAAATCCATCGAAATTTCGAGTAATTCAACGGGATAAATATGGAAAAATAACAAGGAAATGAAAATCATAGTATTGATGAGCTCATCAATCATGGTGTGTATATTATTGATATACGGAAATTAATGAACTAACTTGAATGTTGAGCTTGTGCATGTTAGGGTATTAATGCATTGAATGGATATATGAATGCTTATTACATTGTATTGAAAATATTAGGTAAGTATAATTCTTGTTACATGGGCTTACTAAGCACAAAGTGCTTACTCATTTTTCCTTTCCCTTGTTTTGTAGTGTTAAGAGCTCGGAGGTCGAATCGGTGGGAGACTCATCACACTATCAACCCCAGTATTTCGGTATTTAAAGAAATTTTAGTTTGGAAATGAATGGCATGTATAAGCTAATAAAATAAATGTTAATATGAAATGAATGTAAGGTCAGCTATTGGTATGACCTATGTGTTAAAGTTATCTTATAAATATGCATGAATTATTTTGAAAATATGTTGAATTGGAATGGTCTCGGTTTTAAAAAAATTTAAACTCTAGTAATGCCTCGTACCTTATTCGACAGCGAATACGGTAGGGGTGTTACATTTGTTAATATCGAGCTACGGTTTAGTTGGTTCTAGGACCGATATAGTGAATCTGGATTAGCTATACATGCCATTTAAATTATTTTTTTGATAGTGTGATATCTCCGACCGCTTAAATTGTGTTTTCCTTATAGTAATGTCATCCGACCAGAGCTCAACTGAGGAAAGTCGGAGTCATGCTCGGCTTCAATACAAAAGAAGAAACTAGCGATAGAAGGCCCGGTATAGAGGTCAAGGGGAGGAGGCAAAAATAGCCTTCTTTCAAATGATGAATGAATGGTTTACCCAATATATAAGAACTAACCGTGCAAAGGCAAAGCAAACTCAAGCTCCCCCCTCCTGTTCCTTCACCGGTTCTCGAGATTCCACAGGAGTGCAGTCATCGAATCTGTCGAGAAAAGGAAAAGCTCCTGTTGATAAAATCCGAAAATATGGGACCAGAAGAATTTCGAAAGCAGCGATAGATTGATGATGATCCCGAACAAGCTAAATTTTGGTTAGAGAATACTACTCGGGTTTTGGAGGAATTATCTTGCACACCGGAAGAATGTTTGAAATGTCTTTGTTTCTTCGCTAAAAGACATGACTTATCATTGGTGGAATACTAAAGCTTGATTGTTCCGAAAGAAGAAATTACATAGGAATTCTTCCGCATCGAGTTCAAAAAGAAATATATCGATCAGAGATTCCTTGATCGTAAAAGAAAAGAATTTCTTGAAATAAACAGGCAATAGATCGAGATTCGAGTATGAAAGAGAATTTGTTTGGTTGAGTAAATATGCTCGAGAATGGGTCTGATCGGAAGGTGAAATGTGCAAACGATTTGAAGAAGGGTTGAATGAAGAAATTAAGCTACTTGTTGGAATTCTTGAAATTCGAGAGTTTGCTACACTAGCGAAGCGAGCTTATAAAGCGAGAAGAATGGAGCAAAGAAAAAAACAAGTTGAGAGAGGAAGCTCGAATTTTTAGTAAAAGACCAATGGGAAAATCTCGCCGCTCCAAAGAAATTGAAGAAGTACCGGGATCGTTCTACCTCAACCACTGGGTATTCGGATAGAGTGCGAGGTTCTGGCGCAAGACTAATTCAAGACCTTCCACCCCATCAGTGACAGATGTTAGCAGTGTTGGTACCCCCTGGCCGAGATGCCAGTATTGTAATAAAGCTCATTTTGGTGAATGTTGATTTAAGAGTGGGGCTTGTTACCGATGTGGTTCTTTTGACCATTTCTCGAGAGATTGTCCGAAAAGAAGTGAAAAAGAAAGCTGAATATATATCGAAGCCAAGTAATCCATCTTTGAGGGTAGACCATCTCGACCATCCGGTAATGTTAGTGGTAGCCGAGGAGCTACAAAAGATACCGCAAGTAGGCACGAGACACGAGCACCTCCTAGGACATATGTCATGCGTGCGCAGAAGATGCCTCAAAGACCGATGTTATTATGGTACATTTTCTTTACTTGAAAAACCGATATTCTTGCATTGATTGATCCGGTTCTACGCATTCATATATATGTGTAAAACTTGCATGCGTAAAAGATTTATCTGTTGAACCTCATCGAATTTCTTTGTTAAAGTCTCGAACCCCTTTGGCCAATCTATTTTGGTGGATAAAATTTGTAAAAATTGTCCACTTGATGGTAAGAGGTTATTGTTTCTTGGTGATTTGATGTTACCGCATTTGATGAGTTTGATGTGATATTGGGCATGGATTGGTTAACTTCAAAGATGATGCAAAGAGTAAATCAGAAATGTGAAATATATTGTGTTGAAGTGCGAATGGTGAATGCCGGGTTAAATCCGATCGACAGAGGATTATCGATGTGATTTCGATTATTCTTGCTCAGAGGTATGTCAAAAAGGGTATGATGCTTTTCTTGCTTATGTATTAGATACTAAGGTATCCGAGTCAAAGATTCAAGCAATACAGTGGTATGTGAATTTTCGATGTGTTTCGGAAGAGTTACCGTGGTTGCCACCGTAAAGAGAAGTGGAATTTTCTATAGATTTGATTTCGAGAACTACTCCGATTTCCATAGCTCCGTACCGAATGGCTCCTACAGAATTAAAGGAATTAAAGACACAGTTATAGGAACTTGTTGATAGAGGTTTTGTCCGACCGAGTCATTCACCTAGGGTGCTCCGGTTCTGTTTGTGAAAAAGAAAGATGGGTCTTTGAGATTGTGTATTGACTATCGGCATTTCAATAAGGTAACTATAAAGAATAAGTATCCGTTGCCCGGATTGATGATTTATTTGATCGGTGAAAAAGGTGCTCTTGTATTTTCAAAGATTGATCTCCGATCGGGCTATTATCGATTCTGAGTAAAGGAGTCGGATGTGCCAAAGACGACTTTGAGAACCAGTGCGGGCATTATGAGTTTCTCGGTTATGCCATTTGGGTTGACTAATGCACTGCGGCAGATTTATGGATTTGATGAATCGGATATTCGGAATCGTACTTAGATAGGTTTGTGATAGTATTCATTGATGATATTTTGGTTTATTCTCGAGATGAAGAAGAACATACAGAACATTTGAGAATTGTGTTGCAAATTTCGCGAGAGAAAGCAGATTATATGCTAAATTCGATGAAATGTGAATTTTGGCTTCGAGAAGTGGGTTTTCTTGGACATATTGTATCTCTTTGAAGGCATCGGGGTAGATCCAAGTAAAATCTCAAACTATTGTCAATTGGAGTCCACCAAGATCAGATCTCGAAGTTAGAAGTTTCTTGGGTTTAGCTGGTTATTATCGGAGATTTGTACAAGGATTCTCTATGATAGCTTCTCCAATGACTCGATTATTGCAGAAAGATGTAAAGTTCGAGTGGACTGATGAATGTCAGAGAGTTTCAACCGATTGAAAGATCTACTAACGAAAGCACCAGTATTAGTACAACTGAACCGGGTAAGGAATTTGTTATTTACAGTGATGCCTCATTAAATGGTTTAGGTTGTGTCTTGATGCAAGAAGGTAAAGTAATAGCCTATGCTTCAAGACAACTTAAACCACATGAAAGAAATTATCCGGTACATGATCTTGAGTTACCGCTATTGTTTTTGCATTGAAGATATGGCGGCATTACTTATACGGTGAGAAATGTCATATTTATACCGATCATAAAAGCTTGAAGTATTTGATGACACAGAAAGATCTCGAATTTAAGGCAGTAGCGGTGGCTTGAATTGATAAAAGACTATGATTTGATTATTGATTATCATCCGGTAAGGCTAATGTTGTGGTGATGCTTTGAGTCGAAAATCTCTATTTGCTTTTTACGAGTTATGAATACCCGATTGTCTTTGATTGATGATGGTTCAATCTTATTTGAATTGAGAGCTAAACCGACATTTTACAACAAATATGTGAAGCTCGTAAGAGTAATGAGAAGTTACTGAGTTAAACAGCACAATGTGAGTCAGTCATCGATTCGAATTTCAAGTTAGGGTTGGTGATTGTTTATTATTCAGAGGTAGGGTATGTGTACCCAAGAATTGAGCTCATCTGAGAAGATTTTACACGAGGCTCACGGTGGTACTATGTCTCGTACATCCGGGAAGTAATGAAATGTATAATGATTTGAAAAAGATGTCTTGGTGGCGGTATGAAACGTGATATTTACGAGTTTGTATCAAGATGTTTGATATGTCAACGAGTTAAAGCAGAACATCAGTACCTTTCGGGTTACTTGACCAATTACTATACAGGAATGGAAATGGGAAAGAATCACTATGGATTTTGTATCGGGGTTACCGTTGTCTCGAGGAAAAAAGATGCTATTTGGGTGATTGTTGACCGATTGACAAAGTCAAGACACTTTATTCCTGTGCGTATGGATTATTCTTTAGATAAACAATTTGAATTGTACATATCCGAGATTGTCGGAGTTACATGGAGTGCCTATCTCCATTATATCGAGATAGAGATCCCCGATTTACGCCTCGTTTCGGGATAAATTGCAAGAAGCTTTGGGTACTCGGGTTGTATTTCAAGATCTTGCATTTCATCATCTCGCACGGATGGCCAATCGGTGGCGTGTAATACAAGTATTGGAAGATATGCTTCGATGTTGTACACTAGAGTTTAAAGGTAATTGGGAGAAGTATCTACCTTTGATTGAATTTGCTTACAATAATGATTATCGATCCAAAGTATTAAAATGGCAGCATATGAAGCTTTGTATGGTAGAAAATGTAGAACACCATTGTATTGGAATGAGCTCGGTGAAAAGAAGATACATGGGGTTGATTTAATCCGGGAAGCGAGAAGAAAAAGTGAAGGTTATTCGGGATAGTTTAAAAGCGACTTCCGATCGCCAAAAATCATATGCCGATCTTAAACGAAAGAGATTCAATTTCGTGTCGGTGACAAGGTATTTCGAAAGTGTCTCCTTGGAAGAAAGTTCTCCTGGTTGGTCAAAAAGGTAAATTGAGTCCAAGATTTATCGGGCCATATGAGATCATAGAAAGAATTGGACCGATCGCTTATCGGTTGGCATTACCACCGAACTTGATAGAATCCATAATGTTTTTCATGTCTCTATGCTACGACGATATCGGTCGGATCCTTCACATGTTATTTCTCCGATGTAGTGGAGATTCAACCGGATATGAGTTACTGATGAATAACCGATCAAGATATTGGTACGGAAACAAAGGAGCTTAGAAATAAAAAAATAAATTTGGTGAAGGTATTGTGGCAAAACACGGGATCGAGGAAGCGACATGGGAACCGAAGGAGGCAATAAGGAAACAATATCCAAACCTCTTTCTTGGTAAGATTTTCGAGGACGAAAATCCTTAAAAAAGGGGAGAGTTGTAATGGCCTAAATTCAAGATTATCGGAATAATGGTTTCGCAACCATAAATCCGATTTAAATAGAAATTTATTTCAATATGTTTGCATGAGTCTTTATATGATAGGAAATATTTTTATAAATATTTATAAAATGTTAGTAATGCGGTATTAAACTTTCGTTGGAAAATTTTAACGTTTGGGTAGGTAATTAAATGAAAAGGACTAAATTGAAATGAAAGTAAAAGTTTAATTATAGATTAAAAGAAAGTATAAAGGACCAAAACGGCAATTAAGCCATTTTGTCTAGATTGAGGCGGTGAATTGAAGAAAAATCTGAGATTTTTAGTTTATTATTGTATTATTATATTATTATATTATTATATTATTATATATATATATATAAAGAAAAGAGAAAAGAAACAAAAGAGAGAAACAGAAAAGAAACAGAGAGCAAACGTGAAAGAAGAAAGAAAAAGAGAAAAGAAAGAAGAAAAGAGAAAATTAAAAGTTTGAAGCTTGGAGTTTAATTTGATCCGGAAAACTCAAATACAAAGCTAGATCGAGGAAAGGAAAAAGTCCCGGATTAGTAGATTTTATAAACGAACTAGTATCGAGGTAAGTTCATGTAACTTGAATTATATTCTTAAATGCTTGAAAATTTATGTTATTGATGTGAATATAATTTGAATGTTCATTGTATGAAAATTGATGAAATATTGATATATTTGATAAAAGGAAAGAAATCCGGTTGAATGAAAGGAAAATTCGATGGATCTCGAAAAGGAATTGACGGTAAAAAGGATCTAGCCGGATGGGTGATCCTATCCGATATAGCCCTCCAGAAGAATATGTGGAAAATGGATTTAGCCCGGACAGGTAATCCGAATTTAAGGTTCAATTTAGCTGGGTCTGTAATTCGGATCCAAGCTCATTAGAGTAATTGTCGTTGCGAGGATTTAGCTCGGGTGGTAATCCCGACAATACTCTATGAGTTTATATTATAGGGATTTAGCTTTGGACCGTAATCCCTTTGTAAAGATGAGGTTCGCGGAGTGTGCTCTCTCGAAATGAAAATGTGCGCACATGAATATGAATTGACGGACCGATTTGTACACAAAAGTGTACCTCTGAAAATCCATCGAAATTTGAGTAATTCAACGGGATAAATATGGAAAAATAACAAGGAAATGAAAATCATAGTATTGATGAGCTCATCAATCATGGTGTGTATATTATTGATATATGGAAATTAATGAACTAACTTGAATGTTGAGCTTGTGCATGTTAGGGTATTAATGCATTGAATGGATATATGAATGCTTATTACATTGTATTGAAAATATTAGGTAAGTATAATTCTTGTTACATGGGCTTACTAAGCACAAAGTGCTTACTCTGTTTTCCTTTCCCTTGTTTTGTAGTGTTAAGAGCTCGGAGGTCGAATCGGTGGGAGACTCATCACACTATCAACCCCAGTATTTCGGTATTTAAAGAAATTTTAGTTTGGAAATGAATGGCATGTATAAGCTAATAAAATAAATGTTAATATGAAATGAATGTAAGGTCAGCTATTGGTATGACCTATGTGTTAAAGTTATCTTATAAATATGCATGAATTATTTTGAAAATATGTTGAATTGGAATGGTCTCGGTTTTAAAAAAAAAATTTAAACTCTAGTAATGCCTCGTACCTTATTCTGACAACGAATACAGGTAGGGGGTGTTACAATATCTGAGATATGACATCGATGTGATACGTGTTTAAGATGTAAGACCATAGCTGGGCTATGGCATTCTAGTGAAAAGTGATGAATTGACGGATAAGTCCATGGTTTCACCATGGCATAATGATAGTAAAGATGTAAGACTATAGCTGAGCTATAGCATTCTAGTGAAAAGACCATAGCTATGTTATGGCATCAGTGATTATCAGTGAAATTCAATGCATACTGGTGTAGAACAATTCCGTAAGACGTTCACTAATTTGACGAAATTGGTAAGTGTTACATAGAATTATGTGATATAAGAAAGTATGAGTTGATGAGACATGAACATAGAACTTGGTTGATGAATGAGTTCATTTGTGATTATATATTTGTACACCCTTGAGTGTATTATCCGTATGAATTGGTATTCCAAATGAGTTAATGAGAAGAGTTCTAATATGGCATAATCTAAATTTGAAATGAAATATTATGAAAATGTACTTGGAATACATTGGTATGTCTTGTATATGTTATTTGAGTTCATAATATGGAAAGTAAATGTATGTGAAAATATGAGGTTATGATACCTGTACATGGAAGTTATTGGTGGATACGTACATCCTAACAGATTTTAGTGAACATTGAAATTAGGCTCAATAAGTGATTTGTCAATTTAAATTGTGATTGGCAGGAAGAGTTGGTGAATTGCATGTTTATGAATTGTTACATGTATTTGTCAAAATACAAGGAAATGATGGTAATTGATACATGGAAATATGAGACTATAATATATAAAAACATGGAATATGTTTGATAAATGTGTTCATTTATAATTATAGAATTGTGCATCTCAAGTGCACTATATGTGTAAAGATGATGTTTCAAATGATTTGATAAGTAAAACTCAAATATGAAATAGTTTGAAACCAAGACAGTTTGTTATAAAAATGTATATGAAATACAGAGGTGTGATTGTTATATGTTATATGAATACATAGTGTGAAAAAAAGTATAAGTACAAGAGAAATTTAATGAGAATTGAGCTCATATACGTTTCTTGTTATTTATATGAAGTGTACGACTAACAAATGGTATTAAGTATAAGGCTCAGTTGAATATCTTAAATTGGTTTTTGTATGTATTAAATATGGGTGAAGAATAAGGATCAAATGAGTGAGAAATATGGCTTGGAAAATGGCCTAATTTGTGAAAATTAACTTTACCACATGGCCTAGCAACACGTGCGTGTACTAAGGCCGTGTGACCCAATTTACTTCATAGATGCAAGTCAGAGAGTTATACACCCAAGAGGCACGGCCATGTGAGCCACACGGGTGTGGGACTCTTGTAAATGAGATAAACTTAGGGATTTTGCGAAAAATTTCATACGATTCTGATTTAGTCCCGACCCAATCCCAATGCATGATTTGAACTTCAAGGGTCCGTTAAAGGAACTTTTATAATCAATTTTGATATTTGAGCGATAAATGGTTTAAATCATCTGTAAGTGTTTTGTGCTTCTCGGTAATGCCTCGTACCCTGTTCCGACGTCGAATACGGGTAAGAGATGTTACAAAATGTATTCTCTCTCCTTCCAACATACCTATGTGTTTCTTTTAATTATAATATTTTAATGTTATTTTAATTATAAATTATAATAATATACCATATAAAATTTAACCAAACAGTCCACTAGAATTCCAATGTACAGATTTATACTAATTTAACTTTTATGGTTTTTACGATTTAGCCATTGTACCTTAATTAACCATTCCATCAACAAAATTACTGGATCGAGATTCAATATGACACTAATATAGACTCGTAAATATTAATAAATAATATTTACTAAATCAATCATCGAAAAATGGGGTTCAAAAACTATTTTTTCCAATATCATTGAAATACGGGTTGTTATAGATCGTCAGACCAACAATACTTAAATAATTAATTAAAATTTCATAAAAATCTAAAAACCAAGTAAAATTGATTTATATATATTTAATTTTTTTTAGATTTTATGAATTTTGAATTATTTATTTAATTATTGTTGGTCCAACGATCACACCGGTCTAACTGGTGATATAACCTGTTCAACCATTAGTTTGATTATAAAAACACTGAAAATGACACTTTGAAACTGTATCACATTATCATCTAAACTTTTTTATTTTTCAAACTAAGAGTGTCATATCATCAAATTTTTAAATTTTTTAAGTTTATGAATCAAAATAGACCTAGTTGTTAAATCTAAGTGCCAAAGTGAACAAAAAAAGTACAACTACTAAAATGAATCTATTTATCAAGTTCAGTGGTTGATGTAGACCCACTTGCCAAGTTAAAAGGCCAAAAAATACATTATCCTATTTTTTTTTTTTTTTCACTATTGTTAACCGGATGAGTTTAAATCAAGGATCAAATCGAATAAAAAAATTTTAAGAGCCAATGTGGGCCTACTTATCCACTTGAAGAGCCAAAAGTTAAATTATCCCTATTATTATTATGAAATCGGTGAACTTCCCTAAAACGTAGCGTGTCGGTGCAAATACAAACAATTGCTCTTTATAAGAAAAACACCACCCCCTCCTGTTGTTTCTTCGATTGAATCGGCCGCCGCATTCTCATATTGTTAAAACCCTATTCCTATATCGCTGCCATCAATCGCCGGCGTCTAAGCTCAGTTCCTCACCCCCTTCAACTGCTTCTTTCTCTCACTTTATTTAATTTATTCCCTCCCCCCAAGTTTATTCCTAAAACAAACAATCCCTGTATCTGAAACCCTAAATAGAAGTAGGCGCTCTCCTTTTATTATTATTTTTGCTTCAGTTTCTTCTGAATTTCTCAATCGCTACGGGTCTCGTATGCCTCTTGTAAGTGTACAGGTAATTTCACCTTTAAATCCTCTCTTTGCCTTCTTTATTTTGCTAATTTGAA
This sequence comes from Gossypium bickii, assembly GCA_025503065.1. Classification (NCBI taxonomy): domain Eukaryota; kingdom Viridiplantae; phylum Streptophyta; class Magnoliopsida; order Malvales; family Malvaceae; genus Gossypium; species Gossypium bickii. Next base: position 12,294,992 of record CP106719.1, on the reverse strand, counting down.
ATCTTAGGACCGAAATCGTTGTTGAATTTATGTAATTCGTATCTATCTCGTTAGGCACTACTTATAGTGAATTCGACCTTTTTCTAGGGGAAAGTAAATAAATAAATCTCCGTTTCAATGGATTCTCCTGAGCGTAGCAGTCGTAGTCACGTACGACGTGATCGAGAGGATAGTTCAGACCTGAAAAGTGATAGGGCAGTTGGGGATGAAGAAGAATGTGAGGCAATTGATAGTAAGAGGAAGCATAAGTGTAGTAAGTCTAGAAAGAGTAGCAATGTCGAAGAAGGTGAGGGAGTTGAAAGCGGTAGTAGTGGAAGGAGGAGGAGTTCTGGGGATAGAAATGAGAGCCGTAAAAGGTCAAGTGCTTCCACTAGAGCTGATACTGATGAAGATGATTGCGATACCCCTAAATCGTCCCGTCCCAAGCAGATCAGGAGAAAACAAGAGGAAAGTTCCTTGGAGAAATTGAGTAGCTGGTACCAGGACGGAGAAATTGAAAGCAGACAAGATGGTACTGAGAAATCCGGTGGTAAAGGACATGCTTGGGCCGATGAGACTGACAGAAAGAAGGTGGCCTCTAAACTAAGTAAAAGCAAAGAAGAAAGGTCCCATGATGGAGAACTAGAGAAGTCACTTGATAGAGATTCTAGGTATTCAGAAAGGAGGGAAAGCAGCCGCGATAAGGGTCATAGCTCTTCTGAATTATCAAGGAACTCCAGAAGAAGATGGGATGAATCAGATGCTTCTAGGAAAGCTGAAGAAAATACTTATGAAAAGCCTGATTTGATCAGTGGGAAAGCTTCCGATCTGAAGTATGACAGTGCTAGAGAGAATAGTGCTTCTGCTAGAAATGAGCCTAGTGAGAGTAAAAGCGTTGCTGCTGATTCAAACAATGAGAAGGGTGCCAAATCCAGCAGTAGGGAAGAGAGAAGAATTGATACTGAGAAGAGTAAGAGCAAAGGTCGATCAGATGCCTTAGAAGAAGACAATAGGTCTAGTCCATTGACTCGTGAAGACAGATCAGGTAGGGAGAAAATTGAGAAGCACAGACAGCAGAGAACTCCCTCTGGTCGAGATGTTGATAGTCGAGAAAGGGCATCCAATGTTGATGATGATGGAATAACATGGACAAGGGATAAAAGTTCAAGAGAAGTAGGGCAAACAAACATGTCTAGGACCCCTGAGAGAAGTAGTAGGCGTTATCAAGACTCAGATCCCACTGAGATGGATTTTGAAAGAAGCTCAGAACGCAAAACAAAAGAAATCGAAAGGGATGACAGATCCAAAAGCAGGGGTGATAATTGGAGCGACAGGACTAGGGATCGAGAAGGTTCAAAGGAAAACTGGAAAAGGAGGCAATTGAGTAATAATGAGAAAGAGTCCAAAGATGGGGACAGTGCATATGACCGTGGTAGGGAATGGGATTTGCCAAGGCATGGCCGGGAGAGGAATGAAAATGAAAGGCCTCATGGTCGGCCAGGTAATAGAAAAGATGGAAACCGAGGTGAAGCTGTCAAGACATCATCAAATTTTGGAATCTCAAATTATAATTATGATGTCATAGAGATCCAAACCAAGCCTCTTGATTATGGAAGGGCAGAGTCTGGATCCAACTTTCCCCGGAGAACTGAAAGTGGTCAGCAGTCTGACATGAAGTCAACCCCAAATGAGGAAGAGTGGGCATATATGCAAGAAAATAGAGGAAGGAGGAGTGATGCGTATGGTTCTGGACCCTTGGATGAAGATTCAAGGGACAAATATACTGAGGAAAGTAACTCAACACGAGATCCAAATGTACCAAATGATGAACTTGATTACAGCGGAGGGAAAGGGAGAGGCCAGAAACTTACTGCATCTGGGCGGGGCTTTGTTGGCCAAAATTCTAGTGCTGGATCTCAACCACCTTACGGGAACCAAGATGTAGGGAGTTTTGGCCGTGTTCCTCCTCAAGGTATGAAAGGGAGTAGGATGGGCAGAGGAGGAAGGGGGAGGCCTTCAGGGAGGGACAATCAACAGATGGGCCTCCCAATGCCTATGATGGGATCTCCTTTTGCTCATCTCGGGATGCCACCACCTGGACCCATGCAACAAATTAACCCAAGTATGTCACCTGCTCCTGGCCCTCCAATATCTCCAGGTGTCTTCATTCCACCGTTTTCCCCACCTGTGGTCTGGCCTGGACCTCGAGCGGTTGATATGAATATGCTTGGTGTTCCACCTGGTCTCTCTCCGGTCCCTCCTGGCCCTAGGTTTCCTCCAAATATGGGAGGTCTGCCAAACCCTGGTATGGACTTTAATCAGTCAGGTCCTGGAAGAGGACCTTCAAATGTTTCATTGTCTAACTTTAATGGGGCAGGAACAATGGCACGAGGAACACCGCCTGAAAGAACATCTGGGGGTTGGATTCCTCCTAGAACTGGTGGTCCTCCTGGTAAAGCGCCTTCCAGAGGAGAACAAAATGATTATTCTCAAAATTTTGTTGATACTGGTATGCGACCACAGAACTTCATCAGGGAGCTAGAGCTTACCAATGTTGTGGAAGACTATCCAAAGCTAAGGGAGCTTATACAGAAAAAGGATGAGATTGTAGCTAAATCTGCTTCTCCTCCCATGTATATGAAGTGTGACCTCCGTGAATTTGAATTGTCTCCGGATTTCTTTGGGACAAAGTTCGATGTTATTCTTATAGATCCCCCTTGGGAAGAATATGTTCACCGGGCTCCTGGAGTTGCTGACCATATTGAATACTGGACATTTGAAGAGATCATGAATCTAAAGATTGAGGTAATCAAATGATTTTGTTGTTACCTATTACCCCTCCCTCTCCCTCACCCCCCCAAAAAAAATAGCAGTTAGATTGTCTTGCAGTTGATGATCTAATGCTAACATCTCTAGCGTTGCTGGTTCTTATATATTAGCAACCGCGAAGACTCTCTCTACATAGTTTATGGATATCAGAGTTATTGGTTTTTACTGACCAGAACTGTACCTCTTGTTTGTACTTTGTGTATATAGGCAATAGCTGATACACCATCCTTTATCTTCCTTTGGGTGGGTGATAGTGTGGGCCTCGAGCAGGGTCGTCAATGCTTAAAGAAGGTACATGATTAAATTTTAGTTAGAATATGATTTGGCTTTTTTTTTTTCTTTAGCAGTAACAAAATTGATAGTTGTAATAGTATTTTTTCTGTGTATATTTTGGCTGTTTGTTCTGTGTAACAGTGGGGTTTCCGGAGATGTGAGGATATATGCTGGGTGAAGACCAACAAAACAAATGCTACTCCAGGTCTACGACATGATTCTCATTCTATATTTCAGCACTCAAAGGTTTGTAATGTTTTTTCTCCCCCCTACATTTTAAAGCTTTTATAGTCTGTTATCATAGAATTTCCTTGGGCAATCTGCAATCCTTGTACTCTTTCCTAAACTTTCCCTCACGTTACCATTTCACTGAAGGAACACTGCCTGATGGGTATAAAAGGAACAGTTCGCCGTAGTACTGACGGTCACATAATTCATGCCAACATCGACACTGATGTAATTATTGCGGAGGAACCTTCTTATGGTTAGTACTCATGTATATATTTTAGTTTATTGATCTTTTGCACCCAACCATTTGATATAGGCATGCTATTTCCTTCTCTTTTTTTTCAAATTGAAATTGAAGTAGGCATCCCATTCCTCTATCTGATGCTTTATTTTACTTCTTCCGTGATTGTGTGGAAAAGCAATATTTAAAAATTTCATGCCAACTTTGCTGTAGGATCAACTCAAAAGCCTGAAGATATGTATCGAATCATTGAGCATTTTGCTCTTGGCCGCAGAAGGCTTGAGCTATTTGGTGAAGACCACAATATTCGATCAGGTTGGCTTACTGTTGGTAAAGGACTGTCTTCATCGAATTTTAATGCAGAGGTATGTTAACCTTTCGAAACAGAATTTACAACAATGATTGAATTGTTTTCATCTTGGGCTGCTGTGTTTTAGAGAAATTGGCTGATCATTTCAAAAAGCACAGTTGCCATATAAGAAATTAAGTATTTTAGGCAGTAAATAAAGGAAAAAAGTTTTTTGCATTGTACTGAGGAAAATAGTGTCTTGATGGGCATATTATAAGCTATGTTTCTCAGATTTTTTTTTTTGAAGGTTTTTCATTTGTTTGGGGATTTTTGGAGGTCAATTCCTTGTATCCATATGTCTGACATGAGTGCTAGACACGGATGCTTAAACAAAATATAAGAGTCAGAGACATAGCATTTATCAAATATATTTTGATTTGTAAAACCATTCTCATTGACATAGCTATAAAACTATGTGGAACATAGCTATAAAACCATTCTCATTGATTTGTAAAACGTGTCTTATGCTGAGAATTTTGTTGCTCTCCAGGCATATGTTAGAAACTTTGCGGACAAGGATAGTAAAGTGTGGCAAGGTGGGGGAGGACGAAATCCACCCCCAGATGCACCTCATTTAGTGAAGACAACCCCAGATATAGAAGCACTGCGTCCGAAGTCGCCGGTCAAGAACCAGCAGCAGATGCAACAACAGCAATCAACGTCTATTTCTCTAACGTCCAATTCCGCCAACAGAAGACCTGCTGGAAATTCACCCCAGAACCCAACCGTCCTTGGTTTGAATCAAGAAGGGTCAAGCTCAAACCCATCAACTCCTGCTGCTTGGGCTTCACCGATGGAAGCCTTCAGAGGACGAGAAGGCATGAACATGTCTTCAGATGATAGGATGTTTGATATATATGGATATGGTAGTCAGGCAAATGGGGAATATCTGGATTTTGAGTCTCATAGACCAATGAATTTAATGTAGCTACTTTTAGTAAAATTATATTTTGACGTGTTTAATTTTTTTTTCACTATAATTCAATTGCAAATGGATAGAGAAGTGTAAATTTTATTATCACTGGACAACAGCCAATTTTTGCGTCAGGCAAATTCAAGAAGTTGGTGAGCTTTAAGTCTGCTTTCTTTTGCTTTCTGTTGTATATGTTTTGGTTAAATTTTATGACCATTTGGTAGCTATTAATTTTTATCCAAGTTTTGATATTTTCAAAGTTTGATACAATATATTATTGTATATATCATTAAAAAACAAAATATAACAACTAAAATATGAGTTAAATTTACAACTTTTTGCATAATATAAAACTAATTGTATAATTTAATTAAATATATTTATTTATTATTGAATCAAGGAAATTGTAAAATTTGAAATCCATGAAGTAAAATTGTAAAATTTTTTTATTGAGTGCTGTATCACTATAATCCTACCACGAGATTTCTTCACAAAATGTTTTCAAACCTACTACGCAAATCATTGACATGATAGACTCATATTATGAACAAAATAGCAAATCAAGCTGTTTTCATTTTTATTCCACAAAGCTAGAAACATCCATAACCATAACCATCTCTTCGGCACACAGAAAAACCTGTTACAAACGAGGGAAGATACCAGTTGCACACATTCATATAGATTTTACAGTATTTGCCACATTGCACATGCACAAAGCTTGTAAAGCAGATCAACTAGAAGGAAACCTTAATACCCAGCAAATCCATTAATTGAGAAATGAACTCAGGGTGTCCTGGCCAAGCTGCTCCGGTAACCAAATTTCCATGAGTGAAGCATCGATCTATAGGCTCAGGTTCTAACCAAGTTGCTCCAGCCAACACCACATTCAGTTTCACAGCTGGGTATGCAGTACATTTCTTCCCCTTAATCACAAGACGGACAAAAAACAACAATCATGGAATGCTCAAAACATAAGTTTGTGTCAACAAAATTCTGAACAACGGGAAAAGTACCAAGAAGGCCCTTATACTATTGCCCTTTTTACTCAAACAATGGGCAAATTAACCCCTCTACGTTAGATAAAAAAGCGAACTAATCCTTTTTGTTAAAAATTTCATCCATTTTATTGTTAAAAACTAGCATAACTAACAAATAAGGTACGTGTACCTCATGCTGACACACAGGGACCAAATTTTACCAGTAAAAAGGATGAAATAGGACCCGTTTACTCTAGCATACAGAGATTAATTTGCCCATTTTCTGAGTAATGAGGAAAAAAGAAATCTAGCTCCTAATACAAGGGCCTCCATGGTACTTTTACCCGTGAACAACATAATTTTGCAGTCATCATATAAAAAATTTATGGTTTTGAACAATTAAATCTTGAAGATGTGATGTATGCCATCAAAACCGGATAAGAAACAATGTATTTATGTAATAGTGATATGTGTAGTATGTATGTATGCAAACTTAGAATGACCCATATAAAATGTAGCATCATGCAAACTTTAGAATGACCCGTATAAAATGTAGCATCCCTGTAATATATGTACCTGCGTATGTATGTAAATGAATTGGCAAAACTAGCAATCAATCAATGTCACTCAGGAATACTACCTTGAGAACGCCAGCAGCAGCTAGAATCTGCTGTCCATGGCAAATGGATGCAACCGGTTTCTCGGACACCATAAAATGCTTCGCTATATCAATCACTTTCCCATCTAACGCTAAATATTCTGGTGCTCGACCCCCAGGGATGACAAGAGCATCATAACTTGAGGCATCTATGTCCTCAAAGTTGGCTGTTAGAGTAAAATCATGACCTGGCTTCTCGCTGTAAGTTTGGTCACCTTCGAAATCATGGACAGCAGTTGGACACAAATCGCCAGCCTTCTTCTTAGGACAAACTGCATCTACATGGCAGCCTAGAGCTTGAAGTGATTGGAAAGGCACAGTTACTTCATAATCTTCCATATAATCCTGCAAACAAGAGAAGCAACGTTTTTAAGATATCAATGACCAAGCATGTTTCTTTCTAAAACTTCATTTATCGATATCATTATTTGTACAGCGGAGGCTACGAGATAGGGGAAGGGATTACAGAAGCTGGGACTCAAATAATGAAAGGTGGACCTTACATTTATCATTTACCAATGTGTATAGACAATTATGACAATAATCAACCACCTTAATATGTATGCTTCCATATGAACTAAAAATCAGACTACATGTAAGCACTTCAAGACTGCATACACGAAAGGTGAGATAGCTAAACAACCAATCTAACTTCAAACAGCCAAAAGGAGAATGTTAACCACTAGGTAAAAGTACCATGGAGACTCCTATACTAGGAGTCATATTGCATGTTGCCCTCTCTACTAAAAAAATGAGCAAATTAGTCCCTATACTTTAGATCAAAGAGCAAACTAGTCCTTTCAGTTAAAAGTACAAGGACTAAATTGCCCATTTTTTGAGTAGGAGAAGCAAAACGCAATCCGACTCCTAGTACAAGGGCTTCCATGAGACTTTTACAAACATTTGTACCACCTCTAACAGGTAACATAAGCATAAAGATGTGCATGTGTATGTATGTACACACACAAATGCATTTACATATATATACATATATATATCATTAATCCCATTGTTCAGAATATTACTCAATTCACTAAAAGTCATGATAAACAAAAATAATTTTCCTAGAATTCATTGAATGAGAAGTTACCCCACAAAGAAATAGGATCCTTTTGTTCGATACGGATATGGTGCCCCCTAATGCTTTCACAAACAGCCTGATAAACTCGGGATGACCAATATAAGTAGCTGCAGTAATGATATTACCATCAACAACACAAGCTGCCAAAGTATCAGGTTCAATCCACAATGCACCAGCAGCAATAAGTGTAGGTCCAACAGCAGGGAAACCAGTACATTTTAGACCACCAACTGCCCCGGCAGCAGCTAATATCAATTGACCATGACAAATTGAAGCAACAGGCTTTCCAGAATTAACAAAATTGCGAACCATGTTCAATACAAATGCATCCATAGCAAGATATTCAGGAGCTCGTCCTCCGGCTATAACTAAACCATCATATTTAGTATGGTCTATATCTTCAAATGATGCATTTAGTGTGAAATTGTGACCACGGATCTCGGTATAGGTCTAGTGAAAATCAAACCCAGAAAGATAAAAGAAAATTGCTTTAAAAATGCAATAAGAAATCCCAATAATGAAACGTAAAGTAAAGGGTAAGTAACCTGATGGCCGGAAAGTTGATGAATAGCGGTGCGGCAAGTTTCGCCGGCCTTCTTGCCGGGACAAATAGCGTCCACTGATATACCAAAAGCCAACAGAGCCTGGAAAGGGACCATAACCTCATAGTCCTCGGCATAGTCGCCGCAGAGCAGGACGACCCGTTTTTCCGACATGGCTGAAGTCGCCATTTTTGTCTCGCTTCGCTTAGTTGTTGCAAATAACGAGAATTCTAGATGCCGGCCCAATGATTCCTTATACTTGAGGGTTCTGAAACTTCCTCATCCAGATTTTTCGGACTGATTTGATCCGTGAAATTGGAAATTTTCTGGGTCTGGTGTTTGCGAAAATATTTTTATTTTTAGGGTAAACTACAACCAACGTCACTAAAATATTAGTAAGTTTACACTTTTGGTCACTCAACTTCAAAAAGTTACAAAATGGTTACTGAATTATTCGGAAATTTTAATTTAAGTCATTGAATTATATGGAATTTTTTATTTAAGTCATTAGGCTGTTCAGTTTTTTTTTTTTTTAAAATCCTACTAGTAAGCTCCAAGTGAAGATTTGTCAATCGGTATAATAGATTAGTACCCATCAACAAGTAGAAGAACGTATCTTAGATTAAAGTTGATCTGAAGGTTAGTATCGAAAATCAAAGAAGAAAGCTGCTTGAATTTTAGCTTATAGATTCGTGACATTTAAAACTATTTCATGAAAAAAAAATATAGAAGAGAAGGGAAATGAGGGCTTAAAACTAATGTAGATGGTGCAAACAGAAAATGTCATACAACAAATATTTTAGTAGCTTAATGACTTAAATGAAAACTTTCAAATAGTTTAATGACCATTTTGTAGTTTAATGACCATTTTGTAACTTTTTGAAGTTAAGTGACCAAAATATAAACTTACTAATAATTTAGTGACCATTTGTAACTTTTTAAAGTTTATTGACCAAAACGTAAATTTATTAATAATTTAGTGACATTTGATGGAATTTACCCTTTTTTACTTTTAGAAAATAATTTTATTTAAAAAAATATTTTTGATAAATAAATATAAAAAATTGCTTTCATTAATAAAAAGAAGAAGAAGAAGAAGTTACTTTTAAATACTAGATATAATATTATTGAGAAGGATAATAGTAAATCCTAAAAAAGCGTTTATGAATAATAAAACAAATATAAAAGAAATACTTAATTATCCAGAAAATATATTTATGTAAATAATTGATCTCAATGAGTACCCAATCTATCTTTAGGATAGTCTTTTATCAAAATATTGAAATCTTTAAAATATAATATAAATATTATTAGGAGTGAAATTTTGTTATAATTTATTTTGAATTTAATTTTTTACAGATTTAAAAAAATAAAAGTACTTGTATTATTAAATTTTTAAAAGTAGTGATTTTTATGTAAAAAAATAGTGATTTTTAATTTTTTTATCAAAAAAATTAAGTCAATCTATTAATAAATAATAATATAAATATATATATATTTGTCCACCACTTGATTGGGGGCAGTTTCGTCATTTTGTACATGCACATGAAATCATGAACAGATGATGCGATGAAATGAGACAAAATCTCGTACAAGGCGCTCATTTGATTTCATTTGAGTTTTTCTATGGAAAGAAGAAAAATAAAAGGGTAAATTGCAAATTTGATCACTTATACTTATCTATGTTTACGTTTTCATCATTAAATATTAAAATATTATTATATGCTCATCAATATTATCATTACTTAATCTTTTAAGTCCCATTAAATGTGCGCACAATTAAACTCGTATTTTTTAAATCCATTTTTTAATAAAACTCACAGAAAAAAAATGAGTAAAAAGGAAACAGAAAAGTTTTATATTTAGTGTTTTAAAAATAAAATCAATCAATCCTATGTGGAATTTATGTGACATTCATATGTAAAAGCATAAATGAATTAACCAATTACATCGGCTTACATTTACATCTTTTATAAGAATTAATGAGTGAATAATAAGGTTGAATTTCGTAAAAATATTGAAATTGATTTTTTTTTATTAGATTAAGCCATTTTTTCCGAAAAATCAAGGGGACTAGGTCGATTTTACGAAAACGCTCCCAGATGGAAGTGTATTTTCCAACTAGAAGTGTTTTCAGCTGATTTCCAGAAAAAACGCGTTCAGCTGGAAGTGTTTTCCTTGTCCGTTCTTTTAGGGTTAGGATTTAATTTTTTTTAAAAAAAGTAAGGTTAGGGTTTTTTGGATTTTAGGTTTAGGTTTTTGTAGTTACTTTTTCATATTTTTTAAGTTTAAAGTTTAGGGTTTTTTAAATATTTCTAGGCTTTTAAAATATTTTTAGTTTTTTATATATATTTTTTATAATTTTTTGAGATGTAAAGTTAATAATATTAGAATTGTAAAATTCAATTCATCAAAATCGAAACTCGAACCATTTGATTTGATTAAATCTTAATTTTTATTTTTTTTCAAAATTTTTTGAATGTAATTGAGTTTTGATCGTTATTTATAGTGCATTGTTTTCAAACATTGAGATTTGTTGAGAAAATATATCCCAAGAATATCGGAATATCTGATGGTTGAGTGAGGAAAAGTTTGTAGTTGAAATTGCTAGAGGAAAAACACTATCTAATAATATGAAAAGACAATGACAACCAATTTTGATGTAAAAACTATATTTATTTTAAAATAGAAGGATGTACAACATCAATACAATTAAAACATTTCATATTTATTTAAAAAAGTACATGACAAGTACAAAAATAAAATAAATCAATCCAACCCCCGGTCATAATGTGTGCCACATCGGGGTGGTCAACGGTTGCGAGTCGAATTCCTTCTTGGTTCAACCTCCAGTACAAGTTGTGGTCTCGGCCTCTCATCTTCTTCGCCTTTGTCCATAGTTGATTGCGACCGGTTGCCATCGTGTATCCTCCGGTCTAGGAATAGGTGGTTGCTAAGATGGTCCACCTTGATAGAACAATGATCTTGGAGGTGTTTGCGACACCATCGGCGTAGGGGTATAACTATATTGTGTCCCATAAACTGATGGCATAACGATTGAACTCTCGGTCGATACCCCAAACATAGATGGCCTATATGTCGTCATCAACATTGTCGTCGTTGGAAACGTCAATGGTATCGATGTGGAAGATGCTGAGGACGGAGGTTCATAAGCAAAACCTGACCTCGAAGTAGAAGTAGAGAAATGTGGTACAATATGTAGTGCTTGTGCAAAAAAGACAAGGTTAGTATAAGAACCAGAATAAGTCGAGTCATATTGACCGGGGGTGGTGCGGCCATCGGTGTCGGTTCTTGTGTAGGTGTAGACAATGGACCCGCCTCTGCAGCTCCGTCATGGCCTCCTCGCCTTGGTTCCTAAGTGCCCGTCGTGGTCTTCTCATATGTGGTTGCTTACCCCTTGCCTCTTCACCTAGCAGATATGACTTGCCATGGACATTAAACCATGGCATGTACTCTAGATAGTAGGATAATTCAGGAGCGACAATGGCATCGCGAGTATGTAAAAACTCGTACGTATTGCTCCAGATGTTGATATATTGCGTGTGGAATTTAGTCCAATTCCCATTCGTTCTTCCCCACAAGTCAATATGATATAGATCTTCGATGTCTTGGGGTGTCAGTGTAATTGATTGCCTAAACCTGAATTGCCGCAACACTCTATTTAACTTGTGCATCTCCACAATAGTGTACACTACTAATGGCACATTCACGTGCCAGATGTTGGGATTGACCAAGAATTCCGACGAGATGCATTCTTGAATTGTCTGATCAGAGTAATGCGTCCATTAAAACTATATTAAAATAATAAAAAAATTAGTTATTTATATACTACTAATTTTTAAATGAACTACGTTAATATTATATAATTCAAATTTAAAAAATACATACCTCTGCTTCTGATAGTTGGTTTAACAGAAGCCACATATCTCGAAGCTCATCAGGTAGTCCTACGTAACGTGGTCCATGGTTCCACCTATTGAGAAAATATGTTAACGCAACAATTTAAAATTTAAATAATTTTATTATGGTAAATATATTATCCAATGGATTTTACCTTGTTATGAGTGAGAATATATAAAGGTAGTCCGCTCGAGAATGTAAAATCGATAGCCGGTATCGCGCCCATTATTGTAGTTTAAGCATACAACTACCGATTTTGATTTTGTGTGGTTTGGTCGCCCAACACATCTCCCGGTACAATGTCGTCAACATGACTACCCCAACTGAGTTCGCCTGCTTCTTTAAATTCGATGAGTTTTAGAAGTTACCTTAAATGGACAAGATTTCGTCACTTATAGGGTATCAGGAGACCCTCGATAATTATACGGATGTATGCCCGAGCATGTTGTTCTCTTTGAACTTTAGTCAAATCCTCATCGAGCCTAGTCGCGTAATTTTTAGAAAAAATGATCTAATCTGATATTTATTTTTAATTTTTGGCATGTTTAAGTTATTTTCTCGAATAATAACTATAATGTAATAAATTAAATATGTTAGTGGATATAAAATAGATTCGATAATTTAAAGACACAAACGTGGACACCATGTTTCCATCATTCTTAAACAGACAGACCATATCACTCTTCATACGTCAAATCGTATATTTAGAATGTGATATTTAGTAGGTATATTTCCATCACACAAACAAAATCCAAACAACATATATGTATCTAAAAACAATAGTTGTGGTTGTTGTTTCTTCACTACTTTCTACCCTTTCTTTAAAATTTCCACCTCACTTATCTCATTGCACTCTTTCTTCGGTTTGTTTTATAAATATAATATTAAAAAATTAATTAATTACGAAAATAGGTTTGTAGGTCCTTTTATTATAATGGTCAGATCAAATTAGTCCTCTCAATTATTAAATCAATTTAATCTTTATTGTTAAAAACAATCAAATAAGTTCAACATTTACTGATAAAAATATCATTTGTTACTTGGTTTAAAAAGAAAATAATAAATAAGAAAGGGTTTATGAAGCAATTATCCCTTGTGTCATGTTTGGTGCATCCTTAAGTTTTTTTTTCAACAGCCAAGTTAAAGGAAAAAGTTTGATATCGAGTCTCATAGTTTTTTTATTACACTTCAATTCAATGTCACCAATAAAGAATCATTTAAAAAAAAGTGGTACCCCAACCAGTCAAACGACACTTATATTCTCTATAAAAAACACTCCATTTCCGTAACTAATTTATTTTTTGTATTATTTTCGTAATTAATTTATTTTTTTAATATTATTTTTATAATAAAAAAAACCCTCCTTCTTCCCTTGAGGTGTCTAGGGTTTGCTTCTCGTGGGTTTGGGCTGGGCTTGTTTGGCCTTGTGCTAAGTGTCCTATTTTTTGGACTTTGAGCCTTTATATTATGTACTGTTTGATGTTTTAAAGAGATGTTTGAAATTTTTCAGTCAAAAAAAAGAAATGCTTGGACTTTTCATGTCAAAAAAATAAAATAAAATAGAATTCCACCTAACAAAAATAAAGATCATTCACCTAGGTTATAATTAATTCTAAAAATTTAGGATCCTATATATATATATAGATCTTGTTTATTATCATTTTATCACATCTATATTTATTGTTTGCATATAGAAGATACATTTATTAATCATAAAAAAACATAAATATTTATTATATATTAAGAATAATAGAATATTTTCTTTTATCTTTGTTATAACAATTAAGTTATACAAAATGTTAGGATAAATAATAATAGTTCATATTGTAGGTTATGCGAAAAGTTATTGATGATCGATGGAGGTTTAAAAATGGTGTTTAAATAGAGTATTCACTATATGATGACCCTCTTCTTTGTTTTAGAAGAGAAGATATTTATAGGAGAAAGAGGGCTTGGATCTGGTCCATTATATCATGATTGCTTCATTGGCAAGCTTTAATATAGATTGAAGTTAGAGTATGGCTTGGATACACTCGTTGTAATCATTTCTGGAATTATTGACTTTGAAAAATGGAAAACATTAATAAGATATGATCCATGTGAATATGATGATTGTTACCAATGACATTGTGAGGATATTCCCTTCTTATTGGCAATGATTATTTTTTTCCATGGCGTAAAAAATATTCAACGCTTGAGGTATAACAATTTCTTTTATACACTATTAAAGACGAGATAACATAATTTGAATTAGTGTCAAAAAAATAACCTTTCCTAAGTCAAAGAGCTACTTTGATGTAAGGCACTTAGGTTTTCAAAATAGTATAGGAGATATGCTTTTGATGCATAGCATTTTCCACTTCAACAATTCAAGTGTCCATAAGTTTTTAGCAGTTTAAATATTTTCTAAATTCATGTAGTTTTCGTACATTTAGTTAATTTATTTTTTTTAAATTTGAAAAAAATGAAAATTTAATTGTTAATCCCATTAAAATATTACATTAACAAATTCAATAAAAAAATTAATATTACTAATAAATAGACCTGAATTCTTTTATTCATAATACAAATTGAGGAGGGAAATGAACAACAACAAAGTTCGAACCTTAATATTTGAGGTGCTAACAAGAGACTTAACCACTATTCCCTTGTGCCATAGACAAATGAATTTTAATGTTGAAATCTAAAAGTAAAAAGACTAAAATTCTTAAAAATAAAAATATAAAGACTAAATTCTAAACATGCGAAGAGTAACTCACCGAATGTGTTATATTTTGTTAAAAAAAATCTAAATTATCGACAAGTGTTGGGTGTAGTGATAAAGACACATTATACTCCTAAGAAGAGAATGCGGGTTCGAACCTTGAGGACCAGAATGTTAGGAGAGGCATCCCAAACATCAAACATGAACATAGATAATGCCAAAAAAAAAAGAGGTACAATGACTTATTTGGTCCTCCAATTTTACAAAAAAAAAATCATTTTAGCCCTCCATTTATTTTTCGCCTCTTTTAGCCCTTAAACTTGCACTATTTATCAAATTACCCTTAAAATGGATGGAAAAGTTAATGTTCTTTTAACTTTACTGACGTGGCATATACGTGGATGCCACGTCAACAATTAATTGATTTTTAAAAATTTTTAAAAATATTTTTGAAAAATTTAAAAGTATTAAAAATATATTTTAAATTTTAAAAAATAATTAATATCTAATGGCCCACGTTGATGCCGTGTCAGTTAAATTTTTTATCCATTTTAGGATGATTTGACAAATAATATAAGTTTAAGTGCTAAAAAATGCAAAAAAAAAGTGAAGGACTAAAATGATTTTTTTTATATATAAAGTTAAAGGTTAAATCATTGTGCCAAAATTTTTTCTAAAAATAGTATATTTAATATATAAAAGTTTTATAATTAGAAGATTAAAAGAAAAAATGTGCATGACATTTTTCCAATTCAAATTTAAAATCTACTTATCTAAAATTCGATCTATTGGAGGGAACGGATGTCCCATCGTTGAAGACAATAAAAAATAAACAAATGTATATTTTATTTACCGAATTTTAATTCGATTAATATTTTTATCATTGCAATAATTTGAATATGTCGAAGTCGCTTTCAACACCAAAAAAAAAGTCCCGTATGGTGTGTTTATATTTCACTTGCCGCATACTCACAGACAGTGTCGCCAATCGCCATGCCTTACTTAGATAACCTTATCGAATACCCCCGATCTCACTATTTTTTAATTGGTCGACGTCATTTTCTACCTGGATTTCACCTTCATGCTTTTATCCTTCATCTCATTTGGGTTTATCCGCCCCCACATTTTAAGATTAAAGATTAAGAAATAATTTAAGATTAGAACCGGCTTTGGTCTTAGGATCCCAACACCTAATCCCGACAACCATTTGTTTCATTTTGATTATATTATTCATAAATCACTATCCTCCTCCTCCATTTAACAATGATTGTAGCTATCCATCAAAATAATAACAATAGGTAAATTGTTTTGCCTTCATAGAAATAACATTAATAACATATACACACACAAAAAAAAAAGCAATCCAATGGAAGCTAGATACATACAACCAACTTTTAAATCAACCTCTCTCACTGTTCTTTCTTTGGTTTAGATCCCATTTGGTTTCAACATGTCTTTAAAGTTGCTTTGGTTTGTATCTTCCCAATCAAACTTGGGGTTCCTTCATCATGGGAACCGGTCCTTGCCATGTCCCAATTTGTTGTTCCAACACAGAGCAGGTAAAGGTAAGAATCAGAGATGGAAACCCCATTTTTGTTCTTTAAGGACTCATGTTCCTGGTTCAGAAGGGTTAAGAAGAAGCAAGGTGAAGGTCACTGTTGTGTCAACCATGGCAGCCACTAGCTCAGTAGGTGAAATAGCTATGTCATCAGAGGAGAAGGTTTACAATGTGGTGTTGAAACAGGCAGCTTTGGTTAATAAGCAATTGAGATCACCTCGTGTGGATGTTGTTGTACCTGGTGATTTGAGCTTGTTAAATGAAGCATATGATCGTTGTGGTGAAATTTGTGCCGAGTATGCAAAAACCTTTTATTTGGGTTAGCCTTTTCTAATTCTTGTTATACAGTAGCTTTGAATTAGAGTTTCGATCAAATACTAGAAAAAAAAAACAATTATGCTTAATTTTGCCTTGTTTAGGAACTTTGCTGATGACCCCTGAAAGACGTAGGGCTATATGGGCTATCTATGGTGAGTCTTTTAAGTGTATGATGGATGACAGTAATTATTTGTTCACTTTCTTATGATGTTATATGCATTTATACAGTATGGTGTCGGAGGACCGATGAGCTCGTTGACGGACCAAATGCACCGCATATAACTCCCACTGCTTTAGATAGGTGGGAAGCAAGGTTGGAAGATCTATTCAACGGTCGTCCGTTTGATATGCTCGATGCCGCTTTAGCCAACACGATTAATAAATTTCCAGTCGATATTCAGGTTACTTGCATTAGATTGGCTTGTGCTTACCTTAAACTGAGCTAGAGAACAGCTTCTAGTTGGCATCCAACTTATATTGCTACCCATAGATCATTTTCCACTCTGTTTGCAGCCTTTCAAAGACATGATAGAAGGAATGAGGATGGACTTAAGGAAATCGAGATACAAAAACTTCGACGAACTATATCTCTATTGCTATTATGTAGCCGGCACTGTCGGGTTGATGAGTGTGCCTGTGATGGGCATTGCACCTGAATCTTTAGCTAGCACAGAGAGTGTGTATAATGCTGCATTAGCATTAGGGATAGCTAATCAACTCACTAACATACTCAGAGACGTCGGAGAAGAGTAAGTTACATGGTGCTCTATGCATTAAACTGTACATTTTTTAAGTTTCATACAACATTTTGTACTTGAACTTGGTACCTGCAGTGCACAAAGGGGAAGGATTTATCTACCACAAGATGAGTTAGCACAGAAAGGACTATCAGATGAGGATATTTTTAGTGGAAAAGTAACAGATAAGTGGAGGAACTTCATGAAGAAACAAATAAAGAGGGCAAGAATGTTGTTTCATGAAGCAGAAAAAGGAGTTAAAGAGCTAAATGCATCGAGTCGATGGCCGGTAAGTAATCAATAAACTCGTCTTTCGACGTAACACGGAACATAATAACCAGTAATCAGTGTTTAAATTGTTAAAATGCAGGTATCGGCATCATTGATGCTATATAAGCAAATATTAGATGAGATAGAGGCCAATGATTATAACAACTTTACAAAGAGAGCTTATGTAAGCAAAGCAAAGAAATTAATTGCCCTCCCTGTTGCGTATGTTAGATCTCTTGTGGCTCCATCAACAATTCGTTCTTCTCATCCGAACCGTCCATCCAAATAAAGCTTAATGGTTCATTGTATAGTATTTGGATCCATGTATATTAGCATTATCCTTTTAGGAATGTTTTGAAGCATGGTGGGAGCATATGTGTAAATATAGTAAAATCATTTATACGACTAAAATATTCTAATAACCAAACTAGTTAGATTTACATTTGTTGCTTGCATCTAGTTTTTTAGAAAATTTTACTTGTGATTGGTGTTTATCATCGTATCAATAGTAACATTTATCTGAATTTTTTTTGTCTCTTAACTATAAAAAGCTACAAGATAATTATCGAACTATTTAATTTTGTCTTTTTTATCACTAATTTACTAATGGTGACAGCTTTTAAAATTAGCATATTAGTAATTTTAACCCTCAACATTTATAAATTTTGTTAATTTAGTTTTAATTCTAAAAAAGGTTAACTCTCAACATTTACACATCGAGTAATTTGGTCTCTTTTTGGGTAAACTACATTAGTAGTATTCCAACTATGATTTTTGTTCCTTTTTTGGTTACTTAGCTATGAAAAGTTACAAAATGGTCACCCAACTATTAGTGATTTTTTTTTCTGGTCACCCAACCATGAAAAGTTACAAAATGGTCACTCAACTATTCAATTTTGTCTTTTTTCGATCACCTAACTATTTTAGATTTTTGGGTGTTTCCATTTTTACGTTACCTGTTGGTGATGAAAAAGACAAAATTGAATAGTTGTGTGTCCATTTTATAACTTTTCATAGTTAGGTGACCAAAAAAGAAATTTACTAATAGTTAGGTGACCATTTTGTAACTTTTTATAGATAGGTGACCAAAAAAAGAAAAAACCATATATAGTTGGATGACTACTAATGTAGTTTACCCTTTTTCTTTTTGCAATTTTGCTTTTCTTTGTAACATTGAGGGTTAATTTTAAAAGAATGAGAAAAGATGAAAATTATTATCTTGAGATTTTTTGGTGTTTCCATTTTTTTTATATATATTTCAATCAAAATTGGCTGATAAATTTGTTTTTTCAGCTTTTTAGGTGAAATAGTCATTAAAAAAAACACTAAATTACACAATGTGTAAATGTTAAGGGTTAGAATTTTTAGAATCAAAACTAAACTGATACAATATATAAAATTCGAGGGTTAAAGTTGCTATTATGTCAATTTTAAAAGTTACCGTTATTAGCCTACTTGTACTTGTGAACAAAAATTAAATAGTTGAGTGACAAAAAAAATACTAATAATTGGATGACTACTAATGTAGTTTATCCATATTTTATTTATTTTTATTTTCTCACTATAATACAAAGCTACATGGTAACTTTTAATTCGAAAATAAACTAAAAATACTATATTTAAGCTAGATTAGTTTAATAAAAAGACATTAAAAATTTATTCTTTGATAAATGAAAATAGTAATATAAGGTGATCAATAATTAGCGAGCATCATGAGTTTCTTCCAAGCAGCTCGGTTAGAAATGGTCTCCCACCATGCATTCACATGCTTCCGTTGAGACACCATGTGCCACATCCCAACATCGTCGACCAAGTATCGAAGAGCGGGTAAATGGCTAAGGTCGGCCAAGGTGAATGAATCCCCAGCAAGATAGGCGGTGGTGGATAAGCGTTGCTCGTAGATGTCCAACACTTTTTCCAGCTTTTGTTGGCAGCTGAGCACTAAGGCCGTATCACCCTGCTTGCCCATTCGTGGGAGGATCAACAGTTGAAACACCAAAGTGTAGACCAAATCGTTGAAGTTGTGGGCTTCTACTTCTAGCCATTGATCTACCATTGCTCGTTCTTCCAATGAGTTTCCAAGTAGGTTTGTACCTTGCTTTTCATATTTGGCTGCATAGTACCTTATGATTGCCCTAGACTCTGCCAAAATATTTACACATTTGAATATAAATATGAAAACGGTAAATAACACCCAAGGTCACTAAACTAAGTTTACGTTTTAATCACTCAACTTTAAAAAGTAAGTTACAAAATGATCATTTAATTATTTGAAAGTTTTCATTTAAGTCATTGGCTATTTAACTTGTTGATACATGGCCTTCTTCTCTATTTACAAGACTTGCACCAATTAAAACATCACAAAGCTACAAGCCAAAATCTAAACAACTTTCTTCTCCGATCTTTGACACTAGCCATCAAATCAAATTGGATATTTGGTATGTTCTTCTACTCGTCAATAGGTACTGATCACCTAGGGACGAAGCTAGAAAATTGCTTTAAAAGGGGCCAAAGATGAATCATAAATTATTGGGAGCTAAGGTGTAATTTTATCATTATACTAACATGTACTTTCATAAAAATTTAAGGGATTAAATGGCAAATCTACCATTTGGGGGAGCAAGTACGGATGGCAGAATCCAAGCCCCCCAACAGATTCTAAACCGATCAGCTCCAAATGGAGCGAACCTTTTCTTTTGAAAAGCGGATGCGGGACTGGGTGAGGTGGACTTTTTTCTTTTGGAGTGGGTATGGAGTGATTATGGTAATTACTTACCCCATCCCGACCTGCTCTAGATTATCATTTTATCATTGTATATATAAGTTATTAAAAAGGTAAAAATATAATAATGTAATACTAAAAAAAGCTCATATATTTCGTGTTTAATTTTATTTTTTTAAAGAATTGTGTATAAATATTTACTTGATTTTAAAAAGATCGAAAATATTAAAGATGAGTAGCAAAATTTGAATTGAAGCGGAGCGGGGAGGGATGTATCTAATATCCATAGAGATGATAGTAGTTTTCAAAATTATACATCTATAGTAGAGCAGGGCGGATGGTGAACCAGAATGTGCCAACTATGGAGTTGTGATAGATTTAGCAATATTTGCTCTCGCCTCACTCTATTGCCATTCTTAGGAGCAAGGTCACTGCTTGCCCCCTTTATCTTCGTCCATAATCTAATGTACCAATTACCGAATCGGCATATAGAGCTCGTTAGCCAAATTTTAAAAATAAAAAAAAAATTAACAATATAGTGACTTAAATAAAAAAAACATTTGAATAATTCAGTGATTTAAATGAAATTTTTTAAATAATTTAATAACTATTTTGTAACATTGAGCAAAATATAAACTTATTAATAGTTTAATAATTATAATTTATCCTTAAAAACTTACAGGAACACATCCCAAGAGCCTTACCAAAAAGTTTGAAGTCGCCATCCTCTATAGCTGGGACTTGTCCAAACGGCTGCAAAAAAAGAAAACGTCAAAATACTAAGAACCAAATTAGTAAATACTATAATATAATAATGAGTAACAAAGCAAAGAGACGTGCAGTGCAGTACTTGACGGAGGAGGAAATCGGGTTTTTTATGATCGCCGGCTTCGAGATCGACGTCGACGATCTGAAATTCAACCTCTTTCTCAAGAAGGCATGCCAATACCCTTTGAGGGCAAGCTGCCTTGATTGCACCATACACTTTCACTACCATTCTTAATTTATTATTATTATGAACAAACTGATAGATTTTGATTTTAATTATAATTTTGCTAAGATATATATAGGATTGGGGGAGTGGGAACGGGGCAATGCTACTCACCACCATGATATTGTTTCTTTGTGGGGGTTGTCACGTTCTAATATTCAATATTATGCTATCCTCCACATTCCATACAGTATTTGAGCCTTCCCCAATTCTATTTCTTTCACTTAAATTTTGTTATTACTCCCTATACTTTGTAAAAATTGTATATTTAGTCTTACTTTAATTTTATTAATTTTAATTTCGACTCGAACAGTAACAATTAAATCCATTTGGCTAAATTTAATTACTAATTCTGTATCATATATGCATACAAGTGTATATTAAGTTCATATTCTACAATGAGATTATTCTAAGTCTTTATATTTTTCAAATTTTGAAATTTTAGTCTTGATAAAAATGACTACTGTTAATCTATTAATTGAATTTTAAGTGAGAAATATGTGAAAACAATGAGTTGATATCGCATTACATATATTATAGTATGTTTGTCGCATTAGATTCTGAAAATAACTTAACTTAATAAAATTTTAATAGTTACCATTTGGTGAGGACCAAAATTTTAAAATTTAAAAAGTACAGGGACTAAAAATGCCCAAATAAAAGTACATGGGCTAAATCCACAACTTTTGTAAAGTATAAAGACTAATAGCAAAATTTAACCATTTCTTTACTTGTCAGTCAACTCATAAGAAATCATACTCTTCCACTTTCCTTGAATTTCCTTTCAAACATTAAATTTAGTCCTTGTTTTGTTTTTGTTTTTTTTTTCTATTTCAGAATAATTAAAAAAAAAAATCTCAAACATATTATTATTAATTTTGAATTAATTCACAATATATAAAGAAAGGAATAGTGTTTCTCTTTTTGACACTAAACTGCCTCTATCAGAGATTATTTATATTTTATTTCCAATTTTACAGTTGACAGGTAAAATTGATGCGGAATTTTTAATTAAGTGGATTTTTTTTAACAGACCTTGTTTTAATGAAAATATTTAATTTCTCCATTTAAGTTGGGTTTAATGATTAAGATTATAAAATCATGAATGGGAAATTTTTAAAAAAAAAAATGGATTTCCTCTTAATTTTAGTTTAATTTTGCCAAAAGAATTGAAGTTACCCATTTTTATTTCCAATTTAAAATAGTTGTGAAAGTAATAAAGAAACATAAATGAAGTAAGAAAGAAAAGCTTCTAATTTTGATGTGAAATCTTTCCTCTTTTTTATAATTTCATAATATTTAAATATAGTAATATGGAAACAAAACTAAAAATGAAAAAAATAAAATCTTTCTAATTTTGTTGTGAAATCTTTCCAGTTTATTATATGGTTTAGAAATGAATATATAGACATGTATTTTAGATAATTAACCAAAATTTGATTGCAAAAGCCATGTTTAATCTCTTGAAGAAGAAAATGGTGCCCAAGAAATTGTGGAAGAACTTAGTTTTACTATTTCAACCCAAAGTAAAAATCAAACGTCTTACAAAATCCAAAAATCCAAAAAGAAAACCCTTCATAAACGTTACAGCTTATATCGAACCTCTTCCAGATATTGGAACAGAAGTTGTTCATACAATTACATCAGAGATGGACAACGATGAAATATGGGAGGATCCAAGTGACGAAGAGGGCATTCCACTGTCAAAGGAAGTTGATGTGAAAGCAGAGGAATTTATCAATCGGTGCAAGGAAATTTGGAGGCTTGAAAGACAAAAATCCGAAGAGGAATTTCGAGAGAGGTTGGTTCGTAGTGCATGAATTTCTTTTTCTTCTTTTTTGAATATTTTTTATATGAGAAAATTTAATTAGATTTAGAATAGATGGTATTTAATTTTGTATGCCACTGTCTATAATTTGAGTTTTTCTACTAATATCGACCCGTAATTTGATCAAAGGTTCTTCCTTTTGCTAATTTTGATGATTCGGATATAGGATTTTATATTTTCAATTCCAATGGTCAGTGTGTGTTTTTAGAATTTTAAATTCTATCCACGTCCATATTAATTCGAAAAGCATTAAAAAATAATTTACGATATTTTGTATATTATGTTATTTTTATCATATTTGTTACATTTAGATTGTGATGTTCCCGTAATGAACTCTTCTAATAAAATTGTAAGACGTTAGAATAAAGCGTAAGAGTAGACCTGTTGACTTAAGTTTTAGTTGGTCATTCCCTTCATTAACTGTTGTTTTTCAGCTTGCTTTTTCTTTTAGAAAACTAATTATATAATTATATATGAAAATATTGAAAATTATGTTGAATTATCTATATTTAAAATCTTAATAAAGATAATTTATTATATATTGATGAGCGCTTAAATGGGCTTCAATTTACCAATATACAATATGGATAAATATAACCGAAATTTGAAGCCTTTATTATTTCATTCGTGGGATTGCAAAGCTTGGGCAAATATGAATGATTTGATACCAAATTCTTATTATTTCATTCTTCGCAAGTTATTTATTTTTATATTAATTTGATTTGTTATTTTAAGTATTATTTTTAACCATGAAGTTTAATTT
This sequence comes from Gossypium bickii, assembly GCA_025503065.1. Taxonomy (NCBI): domain Eukaryota; kingdom Viridiplantae; phylum Streptophyta; class Magnoliopsida; order Malvales; family Malvaceae; genus Gossypium; species Gossypium bickii. Next base: position 12,271,110 of record CP106719.1, on the reverse strand, counting down.
TTTAAGTTTATGATATCTTTTTCAAAGTAAAAAATATGAATCAAAGAGGCCCAGCCTCCAAGAAAAGGAATTTCAAACCAAATTCGATGGCAAATGCAGGAGAAAGGATAAGTTCAAGCTTGCGTAGTTATGTCAATCTGTGTTTTCCAAAAATAACAAAATTTTAAATTTTTGAATATTTAGTTTTATGAAATACTAATTCATGCGAATTTAAATTAAAAATGATAAAAAAAATTACTAAGATTGATATTGTAATAATTAAGATGGTTTAAGAGTTTATTTTTTAAAAGAATAAACATTATACAATAAAACGGTGTAAATTACATTCAAATTTATTAAATTATTAGTAAGGCTACGTTTTGACTTTTGATCAATTTTAAAAAATTATAAAATAATTATTAAAGTATTCATAAATTTTCATTTAAATCACTTAATTATTCAAAAGCCCTTTTATTTTAGTTTTTGCTACATGGTATAATCTATAAAATTTATACATTTTTCAATTTAATTCATCATGAATGATATAAATTCGCTTGAGTTATAATTAAGATTATAATTATAAACACAATAATTAATTGAGACAAATGGAATTTAAGTTACGATTGTGTTGGTGTGGAACATGTTTGAACGTTTGTTTGTGTTGTTAGACTGACATCCACGAAAAGAAAAGAATAAAGCAATGCCCTTCAACTTTTTTCTCCTTCGGGTGGCCTAAGTTTCTTCTTACACAAATTCTTTCCTTGATTTGATTAAGACTACCATTGCATTCGAATATTCTTTTTCTTCTCTTCATGCATTTGCATATATTTCATTATTCCTATCCCCTATCTGCACTTTATCATATACCATAACCCCAATCCCAACCACATATATATATATATGTGTGTATGAACTAACTAGTATTGCATATTAAAGAAGAAACAAAAAATGACGTCTACATCGACCGGGAAGCTTAGTGACTCCATAGCTGACAACATAAGCAATGCCATGAACCAGAGCCAGTCTTACATGAAACGTTGCTTTTCTAAGTACATGGAGAAAGGAAAAAGGATTTTGAAAGCCCTTGAATTGAGGGATGAATTTGAAAAAGTAATGGATGATAAAAATGAGACCTTGGGCACCATGTTTTCTTCAGCTCAGGTAAGTTTATTACATGCAAAAAAAGAAATGGAAAATGACATTTTTTGAAAGATTATGAGGTGTTTTATAATTTGCAGGAAGCGGTTGTTACTCCACCTTATGTCACCTTTGCCGTAAGACCGACTCCGGGATGTTGGGAGTTTGTTAAGGTGAACTCCGTCGATCTCTCCGACGTTAAACAAATATCCTCCGCCGAGTACTTGAAACTCAAGGAGACGATCGCCGATGAGAATTGGTATGTTAATTTATGCTATGGTATTTTATCTTCAAAAGGTGTATGTGTTTATGTCTGTGTGTGTGTATTTAAGTGTTTAATGTTTACTACAGGTCGAAAGATGAAAATGCATTAGAGGTGGATTTTGAAGCATTTGAGTTCTCGATGCCAAAATTAACATTGGCATCTTCTATTGGAAAAGGACTTAATTTTGTGTCAAAGTACATTACTTCTAAGCTAAGTGGATCTGTGGATAATGCCCAGCCCCTTGTAGATTACTTACTCTCACTCGAATATCAAGGAGAGGTATATCTATATAATATGCATATATGCATATGTACATATATGTACGATAATATGCAAATTAATGGTTGTTTTCTCAACCTGCAGAAACTTATGATAAACGAGACACTTAACACAGCAGCAAAGCTTCAATTGGCTCTCATAGTAGCTGAAGTTTCCCTCTCAGATCTTCCTAGGGATACCCCATACCAGAGTATTGAGCTAAGGTAAAAACAGAATAGAAAAAGCTACGGTTCCATCATGCTTGATGATTACTTAGTATATGTGGTTAAAATTTTGTTGCAGGTTCAAGGAGTGGGGATTCGAGAGAGGGTGGGGTGATACGGTTGAAAGAGTGCATGAAACGATACGGTCACTCTCGGAAGTGTTGCAAGCACCTGATCCACAGAATTTGGAGAAGCTTTTTAGCAAACTTCCCACCATATTCAAGGTTGTAATCTTCTCTCCTCATGGATATTTTGGACAATCAGATGTGCTTGGTTTGCCAGACACTGGTGGACAGGTTGTTTATATTTTGGATCAAGTGAGGGCCATGGAGGAAGAATTGGTTCTCAAAATCAAATCCCAAGGCCTCAATATTAAGCCTCAAATCTTAGTGGTGAATACAAATTTCTCCCCTATAGTAGCAATTTACAGTTAGTTTCTAGCCTGAATGGTGCTTGATGAATGGTAATATTTGAGCATAATAGGTCACAAGACTCATACCTGATGCCCGAGGAACTAAGTGCAACCAAGAGTGGGAGCCCGTCATCGGCACCAAATACAGTCAGATCCTCCGAGTGCCTTTCAGGACTGAAACCGGTATCCTACGCCGATGGGTTTCGCGTTTCGACATTTATCCTTATCTCGAGACGTTTGCTCAGGCATGTGTAGATCTCTCTACTCATCCATCTGCTTCCATTTTGGTCTTACTAACTGCCCACTTTTATTTGGATATCATTAGGATGTTACATCCAAGATCTTGGATGCAATGGAGGGTAAACCAGACCTTATTATTGGAAACTACACTGATGGGAACTTAGTATCATCTCTAGTAGCTAGCAAACTCGGGATAACACAGGTGTCTGTTTAACTTACACACACACACACACATATACATATATGCTAATTTCTAACAAGTATTTCTATGTAGGCTACGATTGCGCATGCTTTAGAGAAGACGAAATACGAGGATTCAGACATCAAGTGGAAGGAACTTGACCCAAAGTATCATTTTTCATGTCAATTCATTGCTGATACAATTGCAATGAATGCTGCAGATTTCATTATCGCAAGCACATACCAGGAGATTGCAGGGAGGTTAGAGAATTAGCCATATCGAACTCTGACTGTTCATTTTTCTTAAAGTACCAGATCCAATATTGCTCACTTTTAACTTATTTTACCATGATTTGTGACATTGAATTCAATCATGTTGTTTGCAGCAAAGAGAGACCTGGACAATATGAGAGCCATGCTGCATTTACACTCCCAGGGCTCTGTAGAGTTGTTTCAGGCATCAATGTTTATGAGCCTAAGTTCAACATCGCTGCTCCCGGTGCCGATCAATCTGTGTATTTTCCGTATACGGAGACCGGAAAACGATTCACATCATTTCATCCTGCAATTGAAGAACTTCTGTACAGTAAAGTGGATAATGATGAACACATGTAAGTGAAGGTCTATTGAATTATATTTTGCTTCAAATCACTTGGGATTATTCAACATTTTATTGAATTATTTTGCTTCAAAACAGTGGTTATCTAGCAGACAGGAAGAAACCTATAATTTTCTCAATGGCAAGACTTGATACGGTGAAGAACTTGACTGGATTAACTGAATGGTACGGTAAAAACAAAAGGCTAAGAAGCTTGGTCAACCTTGTAATAGTAGGAGCCTTCTTTAATCCCTCTAAATCAAAAGATAGAGAAGAAATGGCTGAAATAAAAAAGATGCACGCACTCATTGAGAAACACCAACTGAAGGGCCAAATCCGATGGATAGCCGCGCAGACAGACCGTAACCGAAACGGCGAACTCTACCGTTGCATTGCCGATACAAAGGGTGCATTTGTTCAGCCAGCTTTATATGAAGCATTCGGTCTTACAGTGATCGAAGCAATGAACTGCGGTTTGCCGACCTTCGCAACCAATCAAGGAGGCCCTGCCGAGATCATCGTGGACGGAGTTTCCGGTTTCCATATTAATCCCACAAATGGAGATGAATCAAGCAACAAAATTGCTGATTTCTTTGAGAAATGCAAAACCAATCCTGCATATTGGAATCAGTTCTCAGCTGATGGATTGAAACGCATAAATGAATGGTAATAAAACAAGTTACAACCATGGCTGCTCATTTCTTTTGCAATATTAAAGCGCTGACTTGGTTTTTTTTTTTTTTTTTTTTGGCTTGTAGCTATACCTGGAAAATATATGCAAACAAGGTATTGAATATGGGATGCATGTATAGGTTTTGGAAACAATTGAACAAAGATCAGAAACAAGCTAAACAGAGATACATTCAAGCATTTTATAATCTAATGTTCAGGAATCTGGTATATATATATATATATATATCTTTCTCTATTACTGGTTCACCTTTCATTGCTTTGATTTTATATCTGTTTATTAATATTAAAAAAACATTTTACAGGTAAAAAATGTTCCTTTTGCAAGTGATGAAACTCAGCAACCAGACTCAAAGCCAGCAGGCAAACCACAGCCTACACCGAGGCATGTCTAACTTCCATTAAAAACCCTTTTTTTAAAACCCGAGTCTGAGTAATATAATTTCTACTATTAAAGGTTTCTGGGAAAAAAAAACCAACCATTAACAAATCTACATGTTCCATTTATGCAGCACCAAGCGATCGCAGTCACGACTTCAAAGGTAGAAATGATGTTTTTCTATTTTTGGATTATTATGTTTCCATATTCTGTAATGTATGAAAACTCACTGAAAGCATTTAACGATGGTCTCCAGGTTGTTCGGAGCTTAATCAACACAGCTGTATATTGATCAACACTGATCTACAATGGTGGATGTTTATTTGTTTCATTTGGAGATTATTGTTACATTATTAATCATCATGTAATAATTTGTTTCAAAATAAGATGGAAAAAAAAAAAAAGTACTTTGAGGCAACTGATTTTATTATAACTTTAATGGATTTGCTACAAGTTTTAGCAATGTTGAGCTTTCAGCAAATGAGCTTCTGGTTTTTTATCATTGATTTGACTAGTCAAATAATATATTTCATTATCTTTAATTATTTGTGTGCCGTTGGTTTCCAATAATGTTTTTATTACATTTGATAATAGAATTTAGGATTTATTTGAAGGACATCTCAAAAGATTAAAGGTAAACTTCATTGTTATTTACGCATTTTTTATTTAATTATGAAAAATTATAAAATAATTACTTAACTATTTATTTTTTTCTTGATCACTTGACTTAAATAGTTAATAGGAAGATGATGTGACTTTTTTTAAATTTGATATACAACAAAATTTTTTAACATTTATACGTTGTATTAATTTAATCTTAATTCTAAATAAATTAACTCCTAAAATTTATACATTGTGTAATTTAGTCTTTTTTGTAATTTTACCTCTCTTTTTTGCTTAAAAAGCTAAAAAACAAATTTAGCAGCTAAATTTGATCTAAAAGATACTAAAAATGAAAATACCAAAAAAATCCCAAATAATAATATTAATATTTCTCATTATTTTAAAATTAACCTTTAATATCACAAAAAAAAAGTAAAACTACAAAAAGACCAAATTACACAATGTGTAAATTTTGAGAGTTAAATTGTTTAGAATCAAATACTAAATTGACATAATGTATAAATTTAAGGGTTAAAGTTACTATTATATCAATTTTAAAAGTTACCAAGTTATCTTTGTGTCAGTAATTTAATGGTGGACAATGAAAAAAGAAAAAATTAAAGAGTTGAGTGATCATTTATAACTAAAAAATTGAGTAATAGATAGATAATTATCAATACTATTATATCCAAAAATAAATTAAATTGTATTGAGTAGAACATTTAAATTTGAATGTAAGAAATGTGAGGAGGAATGAGGAAGTTCATAAATCATAAAATAAAACCAATTCGCACTAAAATTGTTTAATAATAATTAAGTGATAGTTGAAGAATTAGCCCTTGATTTAATTAAAGGGAATCATAATGCACAACCCTAACGCTTTTTGAGTAAATAAAAAAGAGGGCCCAAAAACAAGAAAAGAAGAGCCGGAGAAAAGTTGAGCAATAATAATTATTTATTTGCACAGTGAAGAATGCAATGGCAAGTTCACATTTTGATGAAAAAGATCGAATCGATTCCGCTACATGTTATTTTTCAGACACCAATCTAATTAAGCTCTTTTAAACTTTCCTCTTTTCTTTAGTTTACTGTCTCTTTCCTTTGTTTTGTCTCTCAACAAAATGTCGAACCCATCTTCTATAACTGCAACTGCAGCTCTTCTTCTCTCACTCATCTCTACTGTCACTTCCCATTACTCTTCCTCAACCTTCTCTTCTTTCCCACCGGCGCCACAGTCCACCCTCTGGCACTCCGCACGCGCCACTTACTACGCCGCATCGGATCCTCGCGACGCCGTCGGCGGTGCTTGTGGGTATGGAGACTTAGTCAAGGCTGGGTACGGTATGGCGACTGTGGGTTTAAGTGAAGCTTTGTTTCAGCGTGGACAGATCTGCGGTGCTTGTTTCGAGTTAAGGTGTGTGGACGACCTGCGGTGGTGTATACCTGGGACATCTATCATCGTCACCGCCACTAATTTCTGTGCTCCAAATTATGGGTTCACGGCGGAAGGCGGTGGGCGTTGTAATCCTCCTAACAAACACTTCGTACTTCCCATTGAAGCTTTTGAAAAGATTGCTATTTGGAAAGCTGGTAACATGCCTGTCCAGTATCGAAGGTATACAAATCTGGGTTTCCTACATTGTTGGATTTGTTGGGACAAAACATCTTAAATTCTGTCTCATTTGTCTTAAAACAGGATAAAGTGCAGAAAAGAAGGAGGTGTACGATTCACCATTGATGGCTCAGGGATTTTCGTGTCAGTTCTCATCGGCAATGTTGGAGGCGCTGGTGACATAGTTGCAGTTAAGATTAAAGGTTCAAGAACAGGGTGGTTACCGATGGGTCGGAATTGGGGACAAAATTGGCATATAAATTCTGATCTAAGGAATCAACCACTTTCATTTGAGGTCACTAATAGTGATGGTCTTACACTTACATCTTACAATGTTGCTCCTAAAAATTGGAACTTTGGCCAAACTTTTGAAGGAAAGCAATTCGAGGCCTAAGATGAAAGAAAAGCATCATCATCAACAACAATGTAATGTTGGGTATTATTTATTATATATATAGACAAGACTGTCGTATTCTTTTCTTTCTTTTTGTTTATCTGTTGTTTTGTACTGATTGGGGATGGAAATGGCAGGGTAGAATTGGCAACTTTTTAATTGTGTGTAAGGACTTAAAATAGCAGGATATATCAATGTTACCCAAAATTTCCATTTTTTCGTAGTTCGATGAGGTTTCACAAAATAGATGCTTCTGGTTGAACTAATGAACTAATTTAATGTAAAAAATAAATATATTGGATGATTAACAAGAAATTGTATTTGACTTAATGAAGACCATGTCAACCATGGTGATATGCAAACTTGGCTTCACAAATTGCCTTCAAAGCTCGTTAGTCAATAAACTGCAATATGACAACACTACGATGACTGGAGATTGTACATCTCAGACAAATTTCCAGACATGCACAATTCACTGCAGCTGTTATTCTTTTTACTATTTTGGATACTTAAGTGAATGGGAATCACTTCTTCCTAGCACATGCAAGCATTTATTGCAACAGAAAAGAATGCTGGAGTGTCCCGCAATACATGTCTGCATAACTAACACATACAAGAAACACACCATCTACACAACCATGAACCTTCCGTCTAAAAATGTTATACAACATAACACAATTTAGGAAACCTATGACATTAAATAAAAAATCAAGCATAAAAAGCTTTTTATGTCAGGTACATGACAAATGAATCCTGCTACTCCAATCATTCTTATCCACCACCATCTTCTTACCTATAATCGATCTTGTGTAATGTCAATTTACTCTATCTTTCAAACACATGCATCCCTCGATCCGTGCCTTATATCGCCAAACCAATGTAAATGGTTTTCTATCACCTTACTCAACTTTGAGATGAATATCATCATATCTAACTACATCCTTAGTCTTATCATACATCTTAACATTTGTGTCTCGGCTAGAATAGTGTTTTGTATATATTGCTTCTTGTTACCCCAACATTCCCTACCGTATAGCAAAGCAGGTCCCTTAGAACTGTCCTATAGCAAAGCAGGCTCTTTTGTCACAAGTCTCCACTTTTAATCCTATAGTAAACATCTCCATTAATCTCTCCTATCTTTCTTAATTATACTGCCCCTAGGTACTTAGAACAACTCTTGACAATCAAATTGCTTCTTCAAATAAAGGTACACAGCTATAGACTCGATTTTCAATCTATACTCAATTGCAGTTATATATTGCAAAAAAGAAAGGCACTAGAAGATGCAACTAATATTGTACAACAATAAAATTTGTTCACAAAAATTTAGATTTGAATCAATCAAAGTGTGATGAAGCTATAGTATACAAACAAATGAATATTTGGTTTTCAAACATGTAAAAAAAAATTGTCATACAAAAAAAGCATACTTGTGTTTTAATCCAAATCAAGGGAAAAAACTGGCAAGAATCAAGCCTCTTCTTTCTTTCTCAAGGTTGCTGTAAAATAATAGGTATAATGAAAAAACAGCTAACTGGATTTAAGAGTAATCAAAGAGTTTGATGAGATTCAATAAGCAATGTATTTAGCATAATCTGAATAGCAGCTTCATAGATAGCTCCATCATAATGCATGCCATCAGATGTACAATGCGGGCCACAATTCCAAGTTAATGACTGAAAATCCAACAAAAACAGAGGGCCACCGGTTTGGCGTAAAAGCTTACTATCACCGAGTGCTTTATCATAGGCATGCCACATTGCATCATTCATCTTCGCCCTCTTCTCCTCTGTGTTCAACATCCCATTGATCAGCACCGGCATCCCGAGCCAAAACAGGTGGGATGACTTGATGGGGACTGAGCCAGTTACCGGTTCATTCATTGCTAACTCAGTTGAAAATGGCAACAAGGAAACTGCTTGAGTTTTTAATATACGCAAGTGCAGATCATAATCTGATGCATTGGTGAAATGAAGCATGTGCCAAAGACCAGCACCCATGATCATAACATCAGGGCAATTCTTTTGGGTCTTGAAATTCATCACCAAATTGGTCAAATTCATAACATAAGGTGCCCAAATGAAATCCAATTTCATACCGGTTTCGTTAACTAAAACGCTGTAATCGCTATGCCTTTTGAACAAATCAGCTCGAACTGAATCCATGCTTTGAGATTGAGGACCCAAAATCAGATTTAACAAAGAGAGGGTGAACAATCGTGCTTGTGAATCACCGGCGATGACCACCCAAGAGCCGTTCAGCAAGTCAGAAGCATCAGATTTAGACAATTTCGTAAACTCACAAGCTTTAAGCTTATAAGAATCGGACCAATCCCAACGCTTATCGTAAAAATCAGCAATAGAAGAGGAATTCTGGGTGTTGTTGAAATGATGAAAAGAAGCGTTGGGCTTGACTTCCCAAGAAATCTCGTTGACTAAATTGATACAAGAAGAACGGTGATCGAAAACAACGGCGGAAGAAACGGATGTGACGAAATCGGGAACCGAAGGGAAATAAGGAGTTAAATGAACACATATGGCGAGAGAAATGAAAAGGGCACCACTGAAAAAGAGCATCTTGTTACGACTCAAGTGCCAACCAGCCATTCCCATTGGAACTAAAACCACCACGCACGCCGCCGCAGCTCCTAATTGCACCGCCCCTAACATCATCATCAACATACTCTAATTTTCATCATATTTTTTTGTTTGTTTTTTCCTCGATAACAGATCTGGGTATTTCACGATACTACTGTAAACATTACCGGTGAAATGGCCTTTCTTTCTCTTTTAATTGCCTTGGGAATAAAGACTACTACACCTGAAAGCAACCGTACAACAATAAGCTTGGCTTTATTTTCTTTTTATAAAATATTACAGTTGTTAATGTTGCAAATCTGGATTCTCGGCTGTGTAAAAATTCAAGGTAAATTGCTGTGTTAATGGCATTACTTTAGTGATATCAACTAAATTAAAGGATTCACCAAAAACAATCAATTAATCATCAGTTATGGTAATTCTTTTATATTATTTTAACCATTTTTACAATTGATTTTTCAAGGAAGATATTAAACACCTTAAAAAGGGAATCTACTGTTAGTGTTGCGTTAAACAAATCTAAAATTTGGATTATATTTTCCAATTTTAAGGTAATTTATTGCGTTAATGGCATGAGTTTAGTGCCATAAACTTAGTTTAAAGATAGAAAAAAATTCTAACTTGTATCTTGGAACCCCTTTGAGACATAGAGTATAGTTGGGGAAACAATACATGTCAGTTTATAAGGTATTTCAAATCAGGCAGCACGATGATAGTTTCAGTCAGAAAATTGGGGTTCATTTAAATATTGACGGAACGATAAAATTGGATTCAAGATTCAGTGGGGTTGGCGGAATGTTACCAAATGGAAATGGAGAATAGATCCTTGGGTATAACAAGCATTTGGGGAAATGTTCGATTTTTTATGATGAATTATGGGGTATTTTGGATGGGTTGGTCCTTTTTCAACGGCACAATTATAACAAAGTAGTGATTCATTCTAACAATTTATAGTTGATTAAAGGTATCCAAGATAGTTGATTTATTTACAGTTTCAAATTTCACTTTAATTAAAGAGATTCACTAGATTTTAAAACATGTCGAATAATTTGAGTTGTGTTTTAAGGGAAAAGAAGATTTATAAATTTATGGTAGTCGGTGTTTATTTCAATATAATGTAATCTAATGTGATGTTTGTAATACCCCTATACTCGGTTCAATTATGCAAACCCGGTATAAGACTATTACATTTGGTGCCAAAATAATTATGGCCAGATATTGTCTAATTAAAACATTTGTATATAATATTTTAACTTACTAACCATTTTTGCTAACATATTTATTGTTTATTAATTCATTCCATATATACCAAAATACTTCAAATAACTGAAAATAGATAAAATTTCAAGAATCTACATTTTAGTCCCTATCACATGGAAACACTTTTGAACTACATATGTACATGCCATTTTAATACAAAATATAGTACCTACTTTTGAAGCCCTTGAGGATGTGATGAGATGAGAGATCTTCTAGTTGGACTTCTCTTCTAGTCTAATTGTACCACACGCGTTAAAATAAGCGCGTTAAGTCGATGAAGGCTTAGTAAGCACCACAAGAATAATTAAATGAGTAAATAATCATAACAAAATATTTTAAACTCATTCAATTATTACATATCGACTCACATATAAGTTTCTTCAACTATGCCTTGCTTTAATAAAATTTAACTTATCTTTTGTAAGGTATAAATCTTACCTTAACACATCAGTAATTCACTTTGTTCTCATTTCACATTCTTAGCCCAAAGTAGACTTTATAGAACACATCGGATATACTGGAACATATACAGAGGTGCATTATGATGCACAAGTGAAGCAGAGAGCACCAATGTGCTAATAATCGAGAGCACCAACGTGCTAATATCAGAGAGCACCAACGTGCTAATATCAGAGAGCGCGCTAAAGTTCCTTAATGGCATGCCACTAATATCCCAGTAGTTCTAAATTTCGTCTACTTGGGCATTAAAACTGAATCTCATATATTTAAATAATTCACATAAATATTTCAAAAAGGATAAATAACAATAATTTAAAATTCTTGTAGTACTTACAACAAAAGGTTGAGGTGATATAAGTTCTTCCTTCACTCCTTAACCTTCTCTTTTCCTTTTCCTTCAATTCGGTCCTCTCCTTCCTTTTCTTTTTCTTCAATTTCATATAAACATATAACATTTATATGTTAAAATAATCAAATAATTTCCTGTACTATTAAATAAAATAAACATATATTTTATGATAAATTCATCCTTTCTTACTTTTGCTCACATTTCAATTTAATCCTTTACTCATAAACTTATTCAAAGTTGTCCTTTTGTGTTATAGTCACTAAATTATTTATTTCCAGAGCTACAGAACTCCAAATGAAGAACGTTAATTTTTCCTGAAACTAGACTCACATATATTCATACCATAAAATTTCCAGAATTTTTAGCTTAGCCAATTAGTACAGTTTATTCATCAAAGTCACCCCTATTCTACTGACTGGCAGTTCTGACCCTTCTTCACTAAAAATTAATTATCTCTTTATACAAGATTCAGATGATGTTTTCGTTTATTTCTATTGAAAATAGACTCATTCAGGATTCTAAACATATAAATTTAAGCCCCTAATTATTTTTCTCCAATTTTTTATGATTTTCCAAAGTCAGAACAGAGGATCTCAAAATCACTTTGAACCAGTCTTACAAAAATCTAAATATCTCAAAATACAGAATTTCTTTCTTTCCCTGTTTCTTTCATATGAAAATAGACTCAATAAGCTTTAATTCTATATCTCACTCAGCTTCTAATTCCACTTCTATGATTTTTAGTGATTTTTCAAAGCTAGTCTACTGCTGCTGTCCAAACTGTTTTAGTGCAAACTATTTATTACAACTTTTTCCCTAAGCTTTTAATAAATGATAATTTCATCCCTGCTCAATTAACTTCTCAGCTAAGCTGATTTTTCTCAATAAACACTTTATTCTATCACTTTAAACTACTTTATAATCTTTGGGAATCAGAATTTCAGTAATAGACTTTAATTCCAAACATTTTCACAATTTTATTCTTAAAATAAATTTCTAACTAGATATTCCATTAATTAAACCCCTAATTCATCAATTTGATCCACATAACTCATGTTCAAAAATCTAAGAATTTCCAAAATTTCAACTTAATTCAACAAAACTTTGTTCTAAAACTTATAAAACATCAAAATTAAAAGAAATGGGCTAAATTAACTTACCAATTAAACATCCAAGTTTAAATCATCAATTTCTCCTTTTTCTTTCTTTCCCTTTTTCTTCCCCTGCTTTCGTCTTGTTCTCTGTTTCTTTTCTGTTATTCTTTCTTTTTCTTTTAGTTTGTTTGTATATATATATAATAATATAATAATATACTTTAAAAAACTCTCAGATTTTCATACTTAAACCGCCTCAACTTTACAAAATGGTATAATTACCATTTTGGTCCTTCATAATTTCTTTTAATCTATAATTTAACTTTTACTTTCATTTCAGTTTAGTCCTTTTCATTTAATTTCCTACCCAGACGTTAAAATTTTCTAACGAAAGTTTAATACCACATTACTAATATTTTATAAATATTTATAAAAATATTTCCTATCATATAAATATTCATGCAAATATATTGAAATAAATTTCTCTTTAAATCGAATTTATGGTTGCGAAACCATTGTTCCGATAACCTTGAATTTAGGCCATTACAATGTTATTTTGCAAAAATAGAATATAAGATAATGGTGGTGTATATATTCGGAAACTTCAATACTAATTTTATTGTGAGATGTGGTGTAGGAGCTTTATTATATTATTTTACATGACTGTTTTAACCATTTTTTAAAATTGACTATAAAGAATTTTGTTGAATTTATTATCTTTTCCAATTGACTCTAATTTTGAGAATTGTTTTCTTCTTTTTCGGCTAATTTCGTTCTCCTTCTCTCAAATTTAATTATTTCACCAAAACTTGAGAATATTTACATTATGAATTATTAATATATTCACAATTGATCACAGTTTTATTTTTACAAATTTCCTTCTCATAATCTTATTATATTTTTTTACCATAAATTATAAATTATTTTAAAACATAAAATTAATCGCACATGGTTGGTAGTGATGTGTTAAGCAAATTTGGAATTTTTTATGTTGTTGGATAAAGTTGTAACACCACGTAATTGATGTATTGGAGAAATCGTTTGTAAACAAATTGGAATATATTATAATAATGGTATTAGAGAATTTTATATAGCTAAATAAATACTAATTTTATTGCCCTATAAAATCATCACATTTAGTAATTTTATTATACTCTTTTACGTAATTATTTTAATTTTGAATTTTGAAGGTGTCGAAAGGAAACAATTTTCTTGAATTTATTATTTTTTTTCAGGTTTACTCTTAATTTTTTTTATTTACTAATTTTATTATTATTCTCTCAAATGGATTATATATTTGACAAATTTATTTATTTCATCATGTTTATCATCAAAACTTTACTATCAGATAATCTATATTATAAGATTATCATTTATTAATTATATATTTACATTTTATTACAATTTTATTTTTAAAATTTCCTTTTCATAATCCTATTATAATTTTTTTATAATAAATTTAAATTATTTTAGAATATAAAATTAATACACATAATTAACTTGTGCATTGCATAAGTTTGATAATTATTTTTTTTCAGTCGTTAGTATTGTGCTAAGCAAATCTGAAATCTTTTATATTGTTGTATAAGATTCTCCCACCATGTAAAACTTCAAAGTAATTTATTGTGTTAGTGGAACGAGTTTAGTGACATAAGCTAAATTAAATGATAGACACAAAATTAATTAATGTATAAATTAAATATTTTTTATTGGAGAACCGTAAAAATCGATTGTAAACAAAGTGGAATATATTATAATGGTGGTGTTAGAGATTTTTGTTTGTATACATAGATGTTGCCGATTTGAAGCTGATGAAGGCATGCAGCTTGATTTAGCTGCATGGTTTATGAGAATGCATAATTGAGCTTGTTGAGGGGATGGGATCTTTCAAAATAAATTTTTAAAGTGTTATCCATTAAATAATTGATTAAGTCTCTAAAACCATCTTCGAAGAGGGTTTTGTCTCTTGTACTCTACCAAGAACTAGTGTACCATGAGCAGTTGCCCTAACAGCTTGGTGTACAAGATTGAGAATGCCTCGACCTACTTGGATATATAGCCACGCACCAAAACGATATGAGCATCTCTTCCATGGTGGGTTCGCACCCCTAACTTATGGCATATATATCACTTGTGAAGAAGATGGTACTTAAAAAAGGCCACAAAATTCTTAATCCTGTCAGGGAAATAGGCCATTGATTGTGTTATTGTTGAGAGTTTTTTGTACAATGATTTGTATCTTAAAATTAATTTGGATTTTAAATTTGCAAAAATTTTGCATTGATTTCATTTACAATTTGCCAAAATGTGAATTCCATTCACTAAAATTATTATTATTTAAGACATTTGATATTTGATTTTGACATTGGACTCAATTATTTCAAAATCAAGATAAATTAAAGTAAGAGAAAATTCACTTTCAACATTTACTTTTCATTCTCAAAAGTTGAAATTGAAATTTTACTTAGGAACACCAAACTACCAAATCAACCCAACAAGCTTGACCTAGTTGCATGATTCATGAGAATGCACAATTGAGCTGGGATCAACTCCTTTAAGAGAAATCTCTAATGTGTCATCCGTTGGGTAACCAATCAAATCCCAAACAATTGAAGGTGTTGTCTCCCGAATAGTATTTTGACTCATGTGCTTTGCCGAGGGTCAACATGCCATGAACACCTTAACTATACGTGGGTGTACACCTACCAAGACGTTCAAACGATTTGAACGTCTCACCCTTAATGAGATTAATGAGATTCAAATTTTTGATCTATGACATCTAAGTCACTTCCTTGTTGGGGAAGATGGTACTCAAAAAGTTGCACTGATTTCATGTGCAAATTACTAAAATGTGAACTCCATTCACTAGAATTATTATTATTATTATTATTTTAAGATATTTGATATTCGATTTTCGTATTTAGTTCAATTATTTCGAATTCAAAACAGATCAGGCTAAGATAAATTCACTTTCAACACTTGTTTTTTCTTTCACAAAAGTTGAAACTGACATTTTAGAAAACTATACCAAATCGACCCAACACAAAATGCGACGAATTGATTGCAAAATGTAGATATATGTTATTGTTTTTAGGGCTAACAACATGAAAATGACTGCGTAATAACAAAAGTTCGTCCTAGAAGTATGCATCTCAATATTCAACATGTTTTCACTCCAACAAAAATAATAATAATTGTAAACAAAATGGGAATGGTGAAGTGAGGAATGCAAAGTTTTTGTTGGCATCAACTAAGGTTTAGAATGGTTCATATTTCATACAACACTGCCAAAGCAGCCCAAAGCACCCACGCACTTCCGGTCTGCTCTTTTCGTAATCATCATCGTAGAATCTTTTGATAAACTACCTATCAACTGGTTCTGATAAAGCAAAAGTATGCTTACTTCTTGTGAACAGGGAAGACCATCCAACTTCCTACTCACACTTGATAGAACGGTAAATGTGTCGAACAAAGAGCAGAGATGCACGGAAGCCGATAGCCCCGAGCATGAGGAAAAAGCCATAGCAAATGCAGGCCATGTACCCAAAGAAGAACGAAGTTTGCATGAAGCCTGACATGTCTGACCGTGCATTGTAATAATACAAACAGTAGGCGTATATGAACAGCCCGGTAGACCCACCACAAAGGAAGGACCTGATAGACCAAAGACAACATCAATTAAGACCAGCTGATTATCGGAAATGAGACATGCCTCATAAAATGATTCATATTAATAATTTAACAAATGGTCCAAGACTGATATATAAACTAGTCAGGATTCTCATATTTTGTTTGGAATTGTATAAACGGAGATCATGATTCAAAATTCTAGATTGGAAAAGAATATTACAGCATGAATATTGGCAATCCATCAATATTAGAAAAAGTTGTGCATATTATAAGTCAAAGATAAACATGCCACGTAGACAACAACCAATGACCAAACAAACAAACACAAAATACTTGAGCTCACGAAGAAGAATAATATGAGAAATTTTAAAAATCTTCTTCAAGCAGCCATGCATCTACATGTCAATATATGTTGTTTGGGCGTGATTTCCAAATGCATGTGTTTGCTTAGTATATGCATATCAGAAAGCTAAAAACGACATACCTCCACCACCACTCATGGTCTTCAGCAGCAAGTTGAAAATAAGTCAAAGCCACAGTGATAAAAGCGGTGACAATCAAGAGAATGATAAAGACAATAAACAGGATGCTGTATATGGTGTAGATCCTATGTCCCCACACGCTGGCAAATATGTAGTAAAGTTCAATATAGATAGCACTGAATGGCAAGAAACCTGCCATTGCCATCTGAGGAATAGTTTTCCGGTACCAAGGCAATGGTGGGATCTCTCTAGGATATTTTGTGGTGCGACAAGGGGCTTGAAACTCTGCCTTACTATTCTTCCCAGCAATACCTCCTAACACTAACAAAGGTGAAGTGACCAGAGCCCATATGAGAAAAATCACCACAATGGTTCCAAATGGCAATGCTGCTGTGGCTTTATAAGCAATTGCGACAGTATTAAGAAAGCAAAATGTGACAAAAAGAGGTCCACAAAACAAGCTTCCGGTTAGTAATAAGTTTCTCACCTGTCATGAAAAAGGGTGGGAAGTGGGAACAGTCATCAGAATTTTGACTAACAAGATATTCGTATTTAAGCAATACAATATCACATACAGGAAACAGTAAGAAAGACAGGAATTACATACCCAATTCGTTCCTTCTAGCTGGCAATAGAAAGAAGCTGCAGTGTATCCAGCAATGCCAGATGTAAGGGCATAAATGACGACCAGAGCAGTGAAAAGAGCTCCTCGGTTATATGGATAAAAGACCCCAACTAGAGCAAGGATAAAAATGAAACTTGTGCTGGAAAAGGATGCAAATGAATAACAGTCAACAGATTGCAGATTGCTTGGAAACTAAAAGCCAATTAACTATGTAAGATGATACTCACAGAGTGAAGAGCTGGGTGCCAGAACCAAGGGCGGCGGCAAACAAGGACTTGTGCTTGGGGTATCTGAACACATCACCATGAATATACTTCCACCCAGACTCCTCCTGGTCATCTGCCGATTCCTCGTCATGTGCATACCTATTAAATAAGGAATACAGGAATTAAGAAACAAAACCAAGTATACATCGAATTAGATATGGAATTTTCCATGCATGAAAAACAGATGGAAACCATTCATACTTGATGAAATCATTCTTAAGGACTCGCATAAGAATGGTGGCCAGGAAACCAGTCAATAACAAAACGGTGACACATGAGTTGATGATTGAGAACCAGTGGATTTCCAAATGGTGTGGCAAGGAAGAAGATAGCGAGTACTTGTCCATCCGTTTCTCAAAAGGAGTGTTGGTTTCCTTCCATTTAACAGTGTACATAAAATCCACATCAACTGGTTCATCTTCAGTGAGATCCACAAGGGCGTTGGGATCAGATCGAACAGTGATCTCAATGACACGATCCTTGTTATGATGGATCTCAAAAACGAGATGCTTAAAGAGGTAATATTTGTAATCAGCTGGATCGGTCTTCCCTTCCTTTTCAACTTTCCCCAAGAAACCCCAAATGGGAAGGTCATCGTAGTACATCTGGAAGTAATAGTCTTTCGAGACAGCTTTTCTGAACTTGACCACTTCTTCCTTCGTAAGCTTCCTTTTACAAGCAATTTCAGCCTCTTTCTCCGTCAAAAACTCAAGTTTATAAGGCGCACTCACTAGTCGATCGCCATTCAATACTTCACCCAAAGCTTCCTTCTTCTCCTTCACGGGAGCTGAAAGTACACAACAAACCCTCAAATCACTCAATTTAAAGTTTAAAAAAAAATCATAAAATAGAAATCGACACGAAGTAAAATCAAACCTGAGGAACAGAACGGAAAATCGAAGTAACGGTAGGTCTCACTGTGAATTAAACAAAAAAGTTAACGGAAAACGAATTGAGTTGAGATCGGAAAGCAAAAAAGGATGAAAGAATACCTGGGATTGTGATAAGGACCTACTTTATTAGCATAAAGAGGAACTTCATCACCAGCTTTGTAACGATGATCGGAAGCGGTGGATCTGACCTGAGGTACGCCGCATATGGTGACAACCGCCACGGCTACCAAAAACGCCCTTATTCTATCCATTTCGATCGCCGGTTATTAAGGATTTGAATGAGATTGGAAACCGGTTTAAATCTTGTATTTTGTAAGATATGTTATATAGAGAAAAAGAGAGATTTATTTGGTGATAGTGTTAAATAATAGACTCGAAATAGGCTAGTAAAAGTAAAAAGACTATAATATGAAGAGTGAGAAGCACTCCACGGTCCGCACCTTCCGTGGGTAACCGAACCAACGAAATTGACCGCCCAACCGGTAGTTGTTCGGAATTTTTAGGCACATATGATTTTTTTTTTTTTTTTCTACCTCTTCCGCCATGTTTGATTCGCTAGGAATTAAATTAATGAATGGGATCACTGCAACAATGAAATCGAACTTAACTTCCATTTCAAATCTTAGTTATTACGGTCAATATTCATATTAGCAGTAGCACCAAAAAATCACGCACGGTGATGATGCTTTTGGGAAAAAAATTATGATTATCGTGTAATATTATGGTTTTTAAGATTATTTAAAAATTGTTATTTATAGTATGTTAAAGATTTTTAGCTAATTTAAATATAATTTATTTATAGTATATTATAAATTAGATATGGTTCAATTATCAAATCAAATATATTTAAATAATAATCAAACCAAATTAAATAAAATTGAACAGAATCAATTTCCGATTGTTGGGGGTTTTTAAGTTATATCATTCGAATTAAATTTAAATAATAAAAAAACATTTAACTTAATTATAAATTATAACTATTAGTATAAAAAGGTATTCAACTTTAACTAACTTTGTACTGTTTTTTATATTTAAAAAGAATTCCTAGCCCATGTGTAGTAATTAATTAATGCATTGATTTCCGTGGTCATGCTCTAGCGACGGTACTCGCTCTTTTAAGTTTTAGTTGAAGGAGATGGTTTCCCCTTCTTATACGTTATCTTATCATTGGCATTCACTATCTTTTGCACACACGTGTTGACGGAAAAAATCTGTAAAATATTTTCATGTAAAAAGTAGGACTATATTTACTGTGAAGTTGATGCACAATGGGTACAAAAAAAAGAGATAACCTTATTTTCAAACTAGTTATTGCACAACTATTTTTATGGTCTTTATACATAAAACTCAACCATCAATCTTAAGTTCTAGAGGAACAGAAATACAACACCATTCATCCATAAAAGGGATGAACTCCAAACACCGACAGACACTTCCGATACCAAGGTTCTGTTTACCCCGAGACAGGCTAACTAAAATAGAAGTGAACATAAACAAGAAACCAAGCATCCTATATACTGCAAGTCGGCCTAGCCGACTAAATTGCCAAACACATTGACATGCTTTTTATCTATGATTAATCAACTGCATCTGACAATATATACATGATGAGCAAGTAAGTGTTTCAGTCTGAAACTTTGTCCATTTCCTGGTGGCGATGAGCATGCCGAGCAGAAGAATAAGCTGAGAGAGCAGATCCAGTCATGCTGAAAGAGTGCTTTGCAAGGTCCATACTTTTCTTAGTACCCAACCATAAAACCCAAAAGAATCCAACCCAACCTGATTCATATTGACGTATCAGATGAGAAGTAGTACTCCAGAAAAATTAAGTTGCTTAATAAAAAGTATAAACCGATTTTCACCGTGAAGAATTTCAAGCTTCAGGTTGAGATACTTTGATATAGCAATTATAAAGACATGAAACACATAATTACTTACGGTTACCACAGTAGAATGGAAATGATAACAGTGCCACAGAAAGACAGCAATTGGAACAAAAGAGAGAAAACAGTGCAGATACACTCAATAACAAAACTACTTAATGTGCAGTAGGAAGTATATCAACTTAGGCATTGAAACATCTTATCCCATTCCTTCCAATTTGGAGAGCATGAAACACCATAATTGCATGAATCTGAAATGGAAAAAGAAGAAAAGATACAGCAACCACTGTGCATGAGGGTATGCAAACTCGCACACAAAAAACCACTCACATGGTTTAGCAAACGTGGTCAGTAAAAGGAATATAGGTCATTATTTTGTGCTAGAAGCTAGGCAAAGCCATACGGCAAGAGAGAGTGTGAGAGAGAGAAACCAATTAACGAACATACTCATGGTGATGATAGAAAGTGCAGAGTAAAAATCTAAATTCAGTTCCCCACTTTCAGTAAAAGGAAAATGGGTCATTATTTTGTGCTAGAAGCTAGGCAAAGCCATATGGCAAGAGAGAGAGAGTGAGAGAGAGAAACCAATTATCGAACATACTCATGGTGATGATAGAAAGTGCAGAGCAAAAATCTAAATTCAGTTCCCCACTTATAGGCTGTGACATATCTTTTTTCTACTCTGGGACACCGAAGGGCCACCCCACAGATATGTAAATAAAAACTACATTCTGTTCCCCACTTATAGGCCGTGACATATCTAAATAAAAACTTTGGGACATCAAAGAACGACCCCACAAATACACTCCAAGGAGAAAATCAAGGATTTAGCCCAACATACTGCATACATCGACTTGTTGCAACTTCATTCAGATTACCATCTAAAATAACCCATAAGGACTGAAATTCATTCGGGGACATAGTTTCCAGCAAAAATTTATAAAGATAAAAAAGTTCAACCCTATAAAAAGATAAAAACAAAAAGACTTCATCTTGTAGTTTCTAACCAAGTATAATCTTAAAACTATAAGAATGAAACAAAGTAAAAACTAAAATAGATGCTTAAAAAGATATACCTGTAGCTACAAGAGCAGCTATACTTGCTGAAATTGTTGCAGTTGAAATAACAAAAGCAGCAACCGATATGGCCCCAATGTAAAAAACTGTTACACAGGCAAAGAAAAGAGCCAAGAAGCCTCCTGCAGCAGCCAAAGCAATGAGGGAAGAGATGATGACGGCATTGACAGTTGCAGCTAGAAAGAAAAGCATAAATACAAGCAATCCTGTCAAGGTAAGAAAAGCAATGGACCCAACCTGCAGAAGTATCGGTAAAAGGACAGTTAGAGGATTCTGAAGAATGTAAATTAAGGGAGCTAGCGGACACAAGGCAAAAAAAGCAAACCAATAAATGTGATCAAAGTAAACACCACTTATTTATCATAACTAGAAATCAATTTAAGCAGCAAGAAAGAAGAGCAGCATGGTGTATAAGGGATGCACAAAAAAAGTTGTAAGAGCAAACATAGAAAAATTATAAAGTCCAGAAGGCACAAAGCAATTTGAAACTCATACCACAATCTGTAACTCAGCTATAAGATGCAACCATTATGAATTTAACGTTTCCAATTAAAAAAAGAAAGACTCATCCAAGCTTCTAAAATGACGTGTTTTCTGTATGAGTCAATAGAACATTCTTAAATGAACTCAGGAAGTAACTGTTCACTGGCCTTCGCTCACAACTGTAACCCTTTAGAGGATAACATCTGCAATACATGTTTCCTCAAGAGACATGACAAAATAAACAAACATTCATCTCATTATTTCATATAATAATAACATTACTTTTACTTATTCAAGAGAAAATATATATATGTATGTATCGTCAATAGTTGGAAACAATATAGCTTCATCTATTCAAGCCTCTCTCTCCACACAACTCACGCATAAGAACTGATGCACACAAAGAAATCAGTGCCTATCAAAATCAAAAGTGGTCCTATTGTGTTACAAGTCTGCCAATTTAACTATCTCTCACTCGAGTGATGAAAATCTTCCAGTGCCCGGCAAAATTATACTCATTAAAGCTTAACTAGGTTGTTCTTGCTTCCTGCATCTTTAACAATTACTCTAAAACAAAATCATACTTGATTAAAAACGAAAAAAGAATGCTAAAAATGTATTACACCATCAAAATTTTAAAACTTACTTAAAATTATTTCACCAAGGGATTTCTTCTACCTTACTCTACTTTTGTAAGAACAGTAAATGAAATAGATAGAAATAATATTACAAACTTCACATGATTTTGATCAAGCAATGCGATGATTAAGAATTCGTTCTTTCCTTTAACAATTATCAATTCTGAAGCAGAAGAAAGGCAGAAAGAAATCGTTTAACCAAGTAATTTGAAAAAATAAAAAAAAAAAGAACCCTCACAGAGATGACAAGAAGAGCACGAAGGGGGCTGCCACTACGAGTCCACCGTATAACAGTACGGCTAGTGTTTCTAGAGGCTTTCCCAAGGCGAGGCCCATTCTCGGAAACAGAGATCTTGATCCGCTGCAGAAGCGGAGCTGGTGACGGTGAAGATCCATTGGGGCAGATGATCATCGAAATCAAACGGCGGAGAACTTCATGGAGCAGCAGGTCCTCGCTTTGGGTACAGTTATTTTCGTCTACGGACATTTGCTCCGTCATTGTTGATGTGTTACTGCTTTGATGTAAGTTGAAGAATTAAGGAAAAACCTCAAAGATCAAAGATAGAAATGAAGAGTGAAGATGAGCTCATCAATGACACGTAGAATTTGGAATAATATTTTCTCGTTGGTTGTTGGGATATTTTTAAATAAAAAAACTAACTTTATTTGAAGTTGATTACATTCAACTCAAACACGTGTGTTGTCTGTACGTCACATGGTTCGGTATTATTATTTCTAACGGTAAACTACAATCAAAGTCACTAAATTATTACCAATTTTATATTTTGATCACTCAACGTCAAAAAGTTAAATGGTCATTGAACTGTTCAAAAGTTTTCATTTAAGTCACAACTATTCAAAGTTTTTATTTAAATCACTGGATTGTTAGTCTTTTTTTTTCTAAATCTAGCTAGTGAATTTCAAGCGACGATTCGATGACTAGTACGATTGATCAATATCTATCGACGAGTAGAAGAACATATCATGGATCTAAGTCAATCTGACAGTTAGTGTCAGAGATTGAAGAAGAAAGCTGTTTAGATTTTGATTCGTAGATTTGTGATAATCAAAGTTGTTTCATGAAATAAACTAAATTGTAGAAGAGGAGGGAAAGAAAAGTTTTCAATTGATACAGGCAATGCAAATGGGAAAGATCATACGACTACAATTTTAATAGTCTAATGACTTAAATGAAAATATTCGAATAGTTTCGAGATCAATTTGTATTTTTTTGAAACTGAGTGATCAAAACGTAAACTTACATATAATTTAGTGATATTGTATGCAGTTTACCCTATTTTAATAAATATATATATTAAAAAGATTAAATTGATTTTATATGACACAACAAAATGTAAAATATGTTAAGTTTTATATATATATATATATTTTCATGTTCCAATTCTAATTATATATCACTTATAAAAAATTCTAATTATATTTTAGAATATAAAGTGTCATTAAATAGAGAGAAAATAGTAAAATAAAAATTTTAGAATTATGTTAATGTATGAGATAAGCCAAGTTGTTAGTTGTAACAACTCGGTTTAAACCCTAGTCGGAACAGTGGTTTCGGGACCACAAATTCGAGGTTAAAAAATATTTTAATATTATTTTTAGTGTTTACAGTATGTGATTAAGCATGTGTGAAAATTTTGTGTGAAAATTCTATCGTTTGTGTGTCGATTTGCGAAAAAGGACTTAATTGCATAAAATGCAAAAGTTGTGTGCTAGTTGTTAAAGTACTTAATTGGCATGGCTTCTTAAATGAGAAGTCCTTATGTTGTTATTAAACCATTAATAGATTGGATGGACAAAAATGGGTTAAGTTAGTGGAATTTTAAATGAATTAATAAAAGGGCAAAACGATAATTAGTATAATAAGTTAATAATAAATAAAATAAAAGCCAAAATCATGTTATTTTCCTTCATCTTCTACCGAATATAGATAAAAGAAACAACCATGAAAGCATAATAGGGTTCGGCCCTTGTTGTCTTTAATTGAGGTATGTTTTGAGCTCGGTTTTTGACGATTTTTATGTTTTTGTGATCGTTGCTTTGAGTACTAGCTAGCCCGTACCTTGATTTTCAAAATTGATGATGATTTTGAGATGTGTCATTGATGAATATGTGAGCTTTGTGTTGATAGTTGGTGAAATATGAAAGTTTAATGTTGGGTTAACATATTTTGTCTTTGAATTTTTGATGAATTTGACTATTTTGGGATAAATTGTGAAAATGAGAAATTGAGGTACTAAAATATGAAATAAATGAAATATATAGGCTTATATGAGCTAGGGGAAAATTCGGCTAGGCATGTGTGTAATGAAATTATGAGTATTTTGTGATTTTATGAAATAGGAACTAAAATGTCAAAATGTGCAAATTTGAGGGCTAAAATGTAAAATGCTTTAACTATGTGTTGTGGATTGTTTTGAATGAAAATGTGAGTGAATGAGTTGAGTTTAATATTATATAGATCAAGAAAGAAAGATTCGGATCGAGATCGAGGCAAAGACAAAGTACTCGATTGATCGACTAGTGTCGTTATTTCTACGTCCGAGATAAGTTCGTGTATAATACTTATTGTTTAAACAATGTATCTATGGTATGAAATGAATGGGAATGTGATTGTGGAGTAAGGATTGCGAAATGTGAGTTCGAACATATTTAGCACTAAGTGTGCGTAAATAGAATAGATACTATGATAAATTTCACTAAGTGTGCGAATTAAAGAAATACATAAGCTATATTAGTTGGCACTGTGTGTGCGGTACCGAGACATCTTCGGTTTAAGTGATGGCACTAAGTGTGCGATACTATTATAGCTTCGGCTAATTAAATGGCACTGAGTGTGCGAATCATCAAACGGTATAAGAGGATTGAACGAATTATGGCATCATGCATTGAGTGGTAAATGTGATAAATAAATACGATATGGTACAGGTATGTACGGAACCTACATGGTTGGTGATATCGTGTATGAATTAGATGGATGATTATTTGAATGATTGATGAAGAGAATTGGTTTGAAAAGCATTATGAATGCTTGTGCATAAATCTGTAGATGTGGTATGAAAGTGAGTAATGGTCATGAGTGAGATTGAATGATGATACAAATTGATCAATATGTTAGTTAATTTTACATATTGAATTTGAATTGTTGAATTAATTGTGTTATATTACGAACTTACTAAGCTTTAAAGCTTACTGTGTGAAGTTTTTCTCTGTTTTACAGTGTCATTAAAGCTAGCTCGGATCCGGGGATCGTTAGCGACTCAATCACACTATCGGCCATCTATTTTGGTACTTTTAGAAGTTGTATGTTTGATATATGGCATGTATAGGCTAGTGATTATGGAATGTTTTGAGATGTATAGTTCTTGCCATGTGATATGGCTTGAAAGTTGAATGACTTTAGTATGTGTTTTGAATATGTGAAAATGATAGTTATAATGTGTATAAGTGATGTTGTGTGAATGATCATATTGATATGTTTTGGGTGATATGTAAGTAGTAGGTTTCATGCTTGAATTGGTTGATGGGAATTATGGTTAAAATGTATATTTTGGATGCATTTGAGATATGATTTTAGAATGGCTTAATGCTTGTAGGTGTGACCCAAAATTTGGATGGCAATTTGGCTTTGAAAATGGCCTATAATTGTCCACACGAGTGAGCACACGGGCGTGTGTCTCGCTTGTGTCTAATACTGTCCATATTCAAATTAGGTCAGGACGTCACACGGGCGTGTGACTGGCCGTGTGAGCAAGTCAGTAACCCCTCTAAATTTCATACGACCTGTCACACGGGCGTGTCTTGTGGCCGTGTGGACAAGTCAGTATGTATGTCCTGTTTCGCCATGGCTTGGACATATGGGTGTGTTTGATGCCGTGAAAGGCACATGGCCTGCCCACACGAGCATGTGACCTCTGTAACATTGAAAAATGTTTAAGTTTCAAAAAAAATTATATGTGATCGGTTTAATCCCGACTCCTTCTTAAGGCATGTTTGAGGTCTCGTAGACCTTTTTAAAGGACTTTATGTCAATGATTAAATATGATTTAATGATGTATGAGTTATGGATGAATAAGTGTTATGAATTGATCGGTAACACCTTGTAACCCTAGTCCGATGTCGGATACAGGTTAGGGGTGTTACATTAGTAGTCAATTACAATCTGGTATATTGTTAGTTCAAGCACTTGTTATCACTTACTCATTTATATAAGTACCATTCATGTACAGATTCATTTAAGCAATAATAACAAGAATATTCAGCCAATACTAGTTTTTGTATTTCATTTTCATTCTTCAATATACTTCTAACATGGTATCAGCCGTCTGACGATTCTAGAGGATTATTCATGGAAAACTCTGCTAATTCTATAGCTGCTGATCGTGGCAGTCCTGCTCTCTCCGGTGTCTGGTTAGTTCAAACATTTCCTACACATGATACGATGAGATTGGATGAAGGGAATTTCGTTCAATGGTAGCAGCATATACGGCTAATAATTGAAGGCTATGAGCTACTAGGTTACCTAGAAGGGACGTTACCTATTCTGCCTCGGTTCATCTCTTCTCCCGATGGATAATACTCTAGAATAACATATTTTTATGTATCAATTATGTGTTTATTCTGAGTATGATCCTGCTAATTTGAGTTATTTATGATCTTTTATCTCATTGGGACTAAATTGGAGGCAAAAGCGAAATTAAGGGCCAAAAGCGTGAATTTAGAGATAAAATGGGCCAATGTGCGACACAGGGAAAAGTTGGTGCCAAAAGTGCAAGCATGGAGGACACAATGGTTGAAATGCAAAAAGAAGAGTTTTTATTCTATTAGACTCTATTTTGATTATATTAGGATAATTAATATTAAGATAATTATTAAGGATTAATTAATTATTTTTATTTATCTTTGATTATTTGTAATTATCTTTAGGAATTTAAGTAGGACTAGTCTATATGTCTTAGCACTATAAATAGGGGATGAAGTGACTCAAATTGGAGCTTCTTCTTTTTCGAAAAAACACTCTCTCCCCAAAAGTCTTTTGTTCTTTCCATATTTCATTTTAATAAAATCTCCATTTTTATTATATATTTATTTTCTTTTCCACCACAACCATGAGTCACTAAAACCCATCTAGCCAAAGGTTGTCGAAAATCCCCAAAAAGGGTTCTTAAGGTTTAGAATCCGTACTTAGCCTTCTCAACAGGGTATTCATCGTTTCTTCGCATTACGGGGCTGACGCTTCCGTCCATATCCCTTAAAAAGTGATCTTTTCAACGTGTGCAAGGAACGGCCGCTTTGTATATTTTGAGAAGGTTGCACAGTTGGTTCGTTAGCTTACTGCATCAAAGGTTGGCGAGCCCAAGAGACAAAATGGCGTGGGATTCGCCATTGAGAAACGTTGATCTAGCATAAGATGATCTCACAAAAGCGATTGTTGGCTAGAGTCAGGTTCCAACAAATTGAAGTCTAAATCCTTGGAGCTGGTGGTTGTAGGCGTCCTCTTCCACTATAACTGGCTTATTCGATTTGAGAAGAATCATCTAAAAGTCAAGGATTGAACCCAAGGCGGATCGAGGCAACTAGAGGCTGGAATCTCCCTATAAGAATTTCCTTATCTCAACTCTATTTCCTATTTTTGATTTTCGCAATTCCAATTCGACTTCTCAATTCTGTTTTTATTTTATTTTCATTTCCAAATCAAAACTTTTAATTCTGTTATTTTTATTTTTCCAGGAACATAAGTTTTCTTAGGCACGATTCTGCCCAGGATTTCGAAAAACAAGTACTTGTATAATTCGATCCCTGAGGATTCGACCCTACTTCTTCTTTACTGTTCTTTTTCATTATTTTGTAGAGAATAAGATATTTTTGGTGCTTTCAATGACGCATCAATGACGTCCTCACTTTAAATCCTGATGCATCGGTCTTCGTCCAGCAAGATAAGCTTCTTGCTTCCTGGCTTCTTTTTACTATTAGTTCCTCTTTGTTGTCTTGTTTTATAGCAGTCAAATCTGCCTGTGATGTTTGAAGCATGGCAAATTGACTTTTCACTACAGCCACTGGAGCAAAGGTCTCTCGGATCAGACATGATCTTCATTCCATTAAGAAAGGAACACTAATGGTTAAAGAATATTTAGCAATAATACAAAATACATGTACTTTACTTGAAGCCTCTAGATCTGCGGTTCTGGAAGTGGAGATGGTGGATATCATATTGGCCGGTCTTATTTCAGAGTTTGATGCCATCTTAACGCTTGCGCCTTTCTCGACAGAGGCCCTTCCTCTTCAAAAATTGATTGATGCTCTTTTGGAGTTTAAAAGTAAGCAATCTCCTGCGGCAACAGAAGCACCGCTCATTGCAAATCTTGTTGAGACTGTTTCGTCGACTATGGTGGCTGACTCCAAACGTGGCGACAGTTTGTTTTCTTCTCCAATGCGTGGGCGTGGGTTTCGTACTCGTCTACAGTGTCAAATATGCGGTTGCTTTGGGCATATGGCGCAGTGGTGCTATTACCGTTTTGATCATAACTATGGCGACCCTTCTGCTCTAGCTACAGCGTTCTCCGGTCGTGCGGGTCACGAATTTCTCGAGGGAGGTTTTGGTGAAGGCTGGTGCTCACCAGTTCATGATGGACCACCTGTTGTTGCTGGCTCCGGGATGTATTTTGGAAGCTCAACGGCGGCACAAAGTGAATCCCCCTCTGGCGCTGCGTGGAGAAGGACGTCTACTGCTAGGTTTTCAAAACTAGGTTTTCAATATCAACATGAAGTCAGTCAAATTAATGGTTTTGTTAGTGCTGGTCTGGGCCCATGTCATAATTGTGTTGCTCTCTCCTATGATGCCCACGTGCAGTATAACTTGGGTTCCTATTTTCAGCGTGAATTACCGAGTGAGCTAGGCCCTCACTTTGGGTCAAGTGTAGGCCCTCAATTTGGGCCAAATGTTGGCCCCCCAATTTGCTGGTCCTAATGCTCCCTCTAGTGGGTCGTGTGTTCAAGGCCATGCATATAGGCCATATAATAGGCCGACTTCTTCAACCCCTAATGTGGGCCTGAAAGTTGAGCTAATCGCTAATTGTGTTGGGTTTGAGACAGATAGAAATTTTCCTATTAAAATACTGGGACCGGTGTGCTGTGGCAGACCAAACCAAGGGTTCGTGTTCATGATATTAATGCCTCGCCATGTGTTGGGTTACCACGTCTTCCAAACTTCCATGCTTCCGATTTTTTGACCACCTCCGGGTCAAATGTTAATACGACTCAATATGGGTCTAATTTTGATACCGAAGATTCTTATATTCCTATACCTGTAGTGACCTCCTTTTGGTGCCCTGATTTAGGGGCTACGCATCATGTATACTGAGAAGTCATTGCTTTGCATGAGTCCACACCATACTCAGATAACTTTTCTCTTCTTATGGGCGATGGGACACCTACAAAAATATCGTGTGTTGAGGACTCTATTTTACCTACAAGGAGTAAGCTACTTCATCTGTCTAATGTTTTGTGTGTTCCAAATATCCGGAATAATTTGTTAGCTGTTTCTCAGTTTACACGTGACAATAATGTATTCTTTGGATTTCATCCAACTTATTGTGTTGTCAAGGACATCCTAACTTAGGAAATTTTACTGCGAGGCCACACTTATGACTGGCTCCATTTTTTTTCCCCGGTCTCGCCTGATCAGTCTGTTGCTACTCCATTGGCCCATAACATTAGTCTTCATGCTCATAATAATGGTGATGATGTTTTCGCTCTGTGTCACCTACAAGTCGGTCATTCATCTGCCTTAATTGTTAAAAATGTTATTGATAAGTGCAAAATTATTTCCAATAAACTGTTTTTTGATAAAATTTGTGTTGCATGTCAAAAGGGCAAATCTCATAAGCTACTTTTTTCAAACTCTTCTACTAAATATAAGGAAATATTTGATTTGGTTGCCTCTGATTTGTGGGGATCAACATCAGTTGTATGTAGTACTAATTTGTATTATGTTTCATTTATTGACATGCGTAGTCGGTTTACGTGGGTGTATCTAATTCAGCGTAAGTATCAGGCAGTCGAATGTTTCATTTAGTTTCAAAAGATAGTCAAGACTCAATTTGAAAAGGACATTAAAGTTTTTCAAAGTGATTGGGGAGGTGAGTATTGTGCTTTCACATCTATGCTGGCTAATCTTAGGATTCTACATCATCTATCCTGTCCCCATACTTCTGAACAGAACTGAGTTGCTGAGCGAAAACATCGACACATTATTGAGATTGGTGATGCGTCGTTGAATGCACCAAAATATGTCCTACTCCCTGTAAAATAGCGAAAATAACAGTAAAGGGTAAGTAGGGTCGAATCCACAGGGATCGGATTATACAAATGCCTGTTTTTTTGAAATCCTGGGCAGAATCGTGCCCAAGAAAACCTGCGTTCCTGGAAAAATAAAAAAAGAATTAATAATTTTTGATCTGGAAAAAAAATAATAATAAAAATTGAATTTAAGATGATTTGAAATTACGAAAATAAATTGAGAAAAATAAATAAATAAATGAAAAGGGTTTAGAGAAAAGTGTCTTATGTGGAGAGATTCCAGCCTCTGGTTGTCTCGTTCCTCCTTGGGCTCCGTCTTTGGCTTTTGGATGACCCTTCTGCGCCTGAATAAGCCGGTTATAGTGGAAGAGGACGCGCCACGACCACCAACTCCAAGAGTTTTAACTTACGGAGTTTAGGGAGCGACTGCAGCTTGCTATTGCCCTTGTGGGGTCATTTATGCTAGATCAACGTTTCCCAATGGCGAATCCCACGCCATTTTGTCTCTTGGGCTCGCTAACCTCGACGCTTGATAAGCTCACGAACCGACGGTGCAATCCTCCCAAAACACACAAAGCGGCCGCCTTTGCATACGTTGAAAGGGTTACTTTTAAAGGGACACAGACTAAGCGTCCACCAGTAATCGGAGAAACGATGAATACTTGGGTGAGAAAGTTGAGTGCGGGTTCTAAGCCTCAAGAACCTTTTTCTGGGGAATTCGACAACCTTCGGCTAGATGGAATTTAGTGACTCATATTTGTGGTGGAAAAATAAATAAAATATAAAAATATGAAAAAGGGAATTTTTTATTGAAAGAAATTAAAGGAAGCACAAGAACATATGGGAGAGGAGTGTACAGAAAAAGATGAACAAAACAAATGAGCTACTCCATCCCCTATTTATAGTGCTTAGAGTAGATAGCCTAATTCTATTCAAACTCTCAAAGATAATTACAATTTAATTAAAGATAAATAGGGATAAATAAAGAAATCAAATAATCCTAGATAATTATCCTAATATTAATTATCCTAATATAATTAAAATAGAATTTTGATAAAGCAAAGTCTCTTCTTTTCGCATTTCAATCGCTCTGCCCTCCATGTTTGCACTTTTGGCACCATCTTTTCCCTTTGTTGCACATTGGTCCATTTTTATCTTTAATTTCACGATTTTGGCCCTCAATTTTGCATTGGTCTCCAATTTAGTCTCTACGAGATAAAAGTTCATAAATAGCCCAAATTAGTAGAGTCACATTCGAAATTAATATACAATCAGCACATAAAAACATGTCGTTCTAAAGTGTTATCAAATCCCCCCTACTTAGCCCATGCTTGCCCTCAAGTATGGTTCCTAACCAC
The DNA here is from genome assembly GCA_025503065.1 of Gossypium bickii. Classification (NCBI taxonomy): domain Eukaryota; kingdom Viridiplantae; phylum Streptophyta; class Magnoliopsida; order Malvales; family Malvaceae; genus Gossypium; species Gossypium bickii. The sequence goes on along the minus strand of CP106719.1, from coordinate 12,238,729 downwards.
TGTGAAGATTAGATCCTGAGAGAAATTTTACTCCAAAGTTTTATAAAGATTAGTCAAAAATGCATATGAAAAATAAGAGAACTTCTAAGCTTGCTTCAAGTAAAACAGAAAAAGTTTCCTAATTAAACACACACAAAAATTAAAATCGGCTTGAATTATTTCATGACAATTAGGTAAATTACCAAACCTACTAAGACACTCTATTTATTTCTGCTTTTAGTCCCCAACTGAAATTTTATTAGTACTATATTTTTTTCTTTTCTCTTTTTTTTTCTTTTTCTTCTTTTTTTTTCTTCTTTTTTTCTCTTTTTTTTCTCTTTTTTTTTTTTTTTTTTTTTTATTTACTTCGGAAAATATTTCCGGTTAGCGGAGTTTTACTCGTCACGTCACACAACCTTTTGGCGCGAAATAGAATGACAACCCAAGCACCCTACCCCGGTTACTCAATCAGTCACGTTCTGAGTCATACTCATAACCTTGGCTAGCGGAGTTTTACCTATTACGTCACAAAATCTTTTGACGCGAAGTAGAATGACAACCCAAGCACCCTACCGGTTTTCGATCGATCACGTTCTAAGCTGCACTCATAACATTGGAAACATTTATTAAATAAAATTTACACGAAATTTTAATTTTAAGAGGACCTAAGAGAAATAATCAAGTGTCAAAAATAAGTTTTAGTAACCACCTAATAGTCATGAACATAACTTAGGCATGGAAACGTATTAAGTGTCCACTTGATATTAAACTTGGTCAATTTTACGAAAAGCAAGATAGAATTAACTTATTAATCATAATTATTTTTATCCTAATAGAAATAAAACAGTGGAGACAAAATCAAACAGACAGAACCATAACTAACTCAGTAGACAAGAATCATGCATGTAGGTCAAACAGTGGCAAGTCGTGGTCAATTTCTTGGGCATGAAAAGCAACAGAATATTCTTTAAAAAAAAATGAATGGACAAAATAGAGCCCCAAGCAGCAAACATAAATCACAGCAGAAGACGACAGTAATACGAAGAGTACCTCCCCCCTACTTAAAGCACATTGTCCTCAATGTGGACGCAAAAGAAATAAATAAGAAGAAAAGTTTAGAAAAACTCCCTGTGTAGCTACTGTCGAATGCGGAGGATAGGAATGAGTTCGGTGAGTTGCTGGCCAAAAGTGTCGAGTCGAACCTCAATGTGCTCCATTTTAGCTAGGCAAAGAAGAGAAATTTATTGATATTTAAATAAAAGAAATTAAAAAGAAAAGAAAACAATAAATAAAAATAAAAAAATAAAAATAAATAATAAAAGAAAAATAAAGATTGGGTTGCCTCCCAACAAGCGCTTGTTTAACGTCATTAGCTCGACGACTTAAATGGTTCTACGGTGGCACAAAATAATTTTTTTTAATCATGTGAGCTTGGAAATTCTCATTTTTTATCACATCCACCATCTTTGGGTTTAATTGTCCTTGTGCCTTTTTCATTGCTTTCATATTTTCCTCCAAGGGGTCAATCCCTTTTAAGTCGGTAATGGTCTCATCATCCTCCAAAATGTGAATTTGAGATGCTCGAGAGGAGGTGGTTTAAATTTGGATCCGGCCCTGCGCAATGAAGGTAAAAGCTTAGTACCTGGGGATAACAACTCATTAACGGATTCAAATTTATCAAAGTCAAATTTAAAATCATAAATGGATTTAAAATTTTCTTCCACTAATGAGTCGATTATATCGACACAATTCACGCTCAAAATTTCACTGGGGTGGCTAATGGCATCGTAGACATTAAATTTCACGATCTCCCCATCAAACTCCATCGTGAGAGTTCCACTTTGAACGTCAATTTTAGTACTAGCTGTACTAAGGAATGGTCGTCCTAACAAGAGATCTGAAGATCCCGGAGCACTGTCCTCCTCCATTTTTATCACATAGAAATCTGCAGGAAAAATAAGTTCGTTAACTTTTACCAACACGCCCTCGAGGACTCGCCGGGGACGCACAAACGGACTGTCTCGCGGTTGAATGATAACACTGTTTTTGTTAAAAAACTGCGTTAAGTGATTCATAAATAGAATAGGGCATTACATTTATGGAGGCTCCTAGATCACACATAGCCTTTTAATTCTTAAATGTCCTATTTTGCATGGTATTGCAAACATACCCCTATCCTTACATTTTGCCTTAGGCATTTTTCATTTGTAACATGCATGTCACATTTTCACCAACATTCACCCTTTCATTACGTTAACTTTCGTTTGTTGGTGTAAAGCTCTTTAAGAAATTTTGCATACAGGTATTTGCTTGATGGCATCCAACAACGGAATGTTAATCTCGGCGTTCCTAAATGTTTCGAGGATCTCTTTGTCCTCCTTACCTCTTCGACATTGGTTGAAACGCGTTCGGAAAAGGAGGTTGAATTTTGGGCAATGGAAGTCTTGGTCGGACTGTTCGTCTTTCTCTCAGATTTTTCTGGCGATTTCTTGGGGCACGATTCTATCGGGAATCGATTCCGAGACCTTTCCACTTCGCGGCGTCCTTTGCATTTGCGTTTTGTCTTAGGTTTGGTTCTGTTTGTGACGGGTAGCTTCCTCGAGAGTTCAATTTCTCAACCGATATGGTCAATTCTCTTATAAATGCCTCGGTTTTCTGTTGAAAATCAAGCATATTAATTTGCTAATTTATTGACCAAAGTTTCTAGAGAATTACACGAGTCTTGTGGCTGTTCTTTGTGGAACTCGATTTTGGTATGGCTGGGTATATTGTGGGTTGGCCCCATAACTTAAGTTAGGGTGATCTCTCCATCCTGGGTTGTAGGTATTAGTGTAAGGGTCATATCGCCTCTGTGGTGGACCAGGAAAATTACCCACAGCATTTAAATGAGCCATAGTATCGTCATACAGACTGGGACAAGTATCAGTTGTGTGCTCATGTGTAGCACATATTCCACATAACCGAGCTGTCTTTGTTTTTTCTGCAAGAAGAGTATTCATCATATTAGTAAGTCTATCAACTTTATCCTCTAAGGTTGAATTACTTAGTGGTGAACCCTTCGGGGTTCAAGATAGCTCTGAATCGCCGAGAATTTGCAGCCATTGTGGAGATTAAGTCCCTTGCTTGTTGTGGGGTCATGTTGACCAACGCTCCTCCACTAGCAGCGTCTACCATATTCATCTCCATCGGTTTTAAACCTTCATAAAAAAATCTTGGAGGAGAGATTGCTCTGTTATACCGTGTTGTGGGCAGCTCGCACAACTTCTTAAACCGCCTCCCAATAATCGTAAAGAGTCTCTACTTCTTTTTGCTTAATCCCCACGATCTCCTTCTTAGCTCTGCTTCAGATCTTTGGAAAAACTCGTTAAGAAATAAACGAGATAAATCAGCCCAAGTAGTTATAGATCCAGGAGGTAAATAAAATAACCATTCCCTAGCTGAATCTGCTAGGGAAAAAGGGAAAGCGCGTAATTTAATTTGATCCTCAGTTACGCCTTGAGGTTTCATACTCAGACAAACCATATGAAACTCCTTCAAATGCTTATGGGGGTTTTCATTTTGTAACCCTCGGAATGTTGGCAAAGAATCGAATTAACCACAGTTTGACTCAAAATCGGTATCCATGGTAGGATATGCGATGCACGATGGTGATTGTTTCGTTTGAGCTTCTGATTAGTTGCCGAATCGTTTGAGCCATTGGTTCTTGTACTAAATTAGGGTTTTTGTCAACCCTAGCGTTGAACACTTCTTCAAATGGATCGACTTCTTCTGCTTTACTTTCAAGCGTTTGAGTAGGGTTTTCGTCAACCCTAGACTCCGCTTCGTTGTCGGTCCTAGTTTCTGGTGGTGGATTGCTTCGAGTCACTACCACTGCTGACTGCTTTTTCCTCAACTTGGTTTCTTTTCGATTGGCTTTCGCAGTCTTTTTGATCTCCGAATCAAACGCAAGAATGCCTGGAGCAGATCTGGTCATAGAAAAAAAAATAGGATTAGCACGTTACCGATCCCCGGCAACGGCGCCAAAATTTGATGCGTCGTTGAATGCACTAAAATATGTCCTACTCCTTGTAAAATAGCGAAAATAACAGTAAAAGGTAAGTAGGGTCGAATCCACAGGGATCGGATTATACAAATGCCTGTTTTTTTGAAATCCTGGGCTGAATCGTGCCCAAGAAAACCTGCGTTCCTGGAAAAATAAAAAAAAGAATTAATAATTTTTGATCTGGAAAAAAAATAATAATAAAAACTGAATTTAAGATGATTTGAAATTACGAAAATAAATTGAGAAAAATAAATAAATAAATGAAAAGGGTTTAGAGAAAAGTGTCTTATGTGGAGAGATTCCAGCCTCTGGTTGTCTCGTTCTCCTCGGGCTCCGTCTTGGCTTTTGGATGACCCTTCTCGCCTGTAAGCCGGTTATAGTGGAAGAGGACGCCTACGACCACCAACTCCAAGAGTTTTAACTTACGGATTTAGGGAGCCTGACTCTAGCTTGCTATTGCCCTTGTGGGATCATTTATGCTAGATCAACGTTTCCCAATGGCGAATCCCACGCCATTTTGTCTCTTGGGCTCGCTAACCTCTCGACGCAGAGAAGCTCACGAACCGACGGTGCAATCCTCCCAAAACACACAAAGCGGCGCCTTTGCATACGTTGAAAGGGTTACTTTTAAAGGGACACGGACGGAAGCGCCACCAGTAATGCGGAGAAACGATGAATACTTGGGTGAGAAAGTTGAGTGCGGGTTCTAAGCCTCAAGAACCTTTTTCTGGGAATTCGACAACCTTTTGGCTAGATGGAATTTAGTGACTCATATTTGTGGTGGAAAAATAAATAAAATATAAAAATATGAAAAAGGGAATTTTTTATTGAAAGAAATTAAAGGAAGCACAAGAACATATGGGAGAGGAGTGTACAGAAAAAGATGAACAAAACAAATGAGCTACTCCATCCCCTATTTATAGTGCTTAGAGTAGATAGCCTAATTCTATTCAAACTCTCAAAGATAATTACAATTTAATTAAAGATAAATAGGGATAAATAAAGAAATCAAATAATCCTAGATAATTATCCTAATATTAATTATCCTAATATAATTAAAATAGAATTTTGATAAAGCAAAGTCTCTTCTTTTCGCATTTCAGTCCCTCTGCCCTCCATGTTTGCACTTTTGGCACCATCTTTTCCTTTTGTTGCACATTGGTCCATTTTTATCTTTAATTTCACGATTTTGGCCCTCAATTTTGCATTGGTCTCCAATTTAGTCCCTACGAGATAAAAGTCCATAAATAGCCCAAATTAGTAGAGTCACATTCGAAATTAATATACAATCAGCACATAAAAACATGTCGTTCTAAAGTGTTATCAATTGGTCTCACTCTTCTAGCCCATGCCAATCTGTCCATGAACTACTAGGGTTATGCTGTTTGTAGTGCAATTCATCTCATCAATCGTCTACCTACTATTGTTCTAATAGGTCAGTCTCCATATCAGTTGCTTTATGGTCGTGAACCTACTTATGATCACTTACGGGTATTTGGTTGCTATTTTTTTCGTATCTACGACCGTTTGCGAGTCACAAGTTAGGGTTTTGGTCTTAGCATTGTATATTCTTGGGATTGGTTATGAAGAGTTTCTGTAACACCCCCTACCCGTATTCATTATCGGAATAGGGAACGAGGCATTACCGGAGCTTACAATATTTATTTTTTTTTTTTTACTCAATATAACTCCTTTATAAACAATCTAGTCTTCCCTGCAAAATTTTTTTTTAAACCGAGACTAATTCATATCAACCAATCCAATCAACATACCTTCAAAATAGATCCATGCAAATTTATAAGATAACCTCATTACATCATCGAAACTAGAAATTTGTTAGCCATACCAATTGCTAACCTTACATTCATTTCATATTAACATCTACTTTATTAGCTTATACATGCCGTTGATTTCCAAAATAAAGTTTCTTTATATACCGAAATCTTGGGGTTGATAGTGTGATGTGTCTCCCACCGAATCCGACCTCCGAGCTCTTAATACTACAAAATAGAGAAAAGGAAAGCAGAGTAAGCACTTTGTGCTTAGTAAGCCGTGTAACAAGAATTATACTTACCTAACATTTTCAATATAATGTAATAACCATTTATATATCCATTCAATGCATTATTACCTTAACATTTACAAACTCAACATTCAAGTCAGTCCAATAATTTTCATATATCAATAATATATACTATCATTGATGAGCTCATCAATACCATAATTTCCATATTTTTTTTTATATTTATCCCATTGAATTACTCGGAATTTCGATGGATTTCGAAGAGGTACACTTTAGTGTACAAATTCGGGTCCGTCAATTCATATTCATGTGCGCACATTTTCATTTCAGAGAGCACACTCCCGCGAACCTCATCTTTACAGCGGGATTACCAGTCCAGGCTAAATCCCCTGTAATATAAACTCATAGAGTATTGTCGGGATTACCAGTCCAGGCTAAATCCCCTGCAACGACAATTACTCTAATGAGTTTGGATCTGAATTACAGTCCAAAGCTAAATTGAGCACCTAATTCGGATTACCCGTCCAAGCTAAATCCATTTTCCACATATTCTTCGGGAGGGCTATATCGAGGATAGGATCACCCGTCCGGGCTAGATCCTTTTTACCGTCAATTCCTTTTCAGAGATCCATCGAATTTTCCTTTCATTCAACGGGATTTCTTTCCCTTTTTATCAAATATATCAATGTTTCATCAAATTTCATACAATGGACATTCAAATCATATTCATATCAATAACATACATTTCAAGCATTTAAGAATATAATTCAAGTTACACGAACTTACCTCGATTCTAGTTTGTATACAAAATCTACTAGTCCGAACTTTTTCCTTTCCTCGATTTAGCTTTGTGTTTGAGTTTTCCGGATCTAAATAAATAAATTTAATTATCAATTCAATACATTTCATGTTCACATGTAGCATTCATTATAATTCTATTACTATTTATAGTTCATTCAAAGCTGTCTACTAGAGTCATAGTCACTAAATTATTTATTTTTCGAGCTACAGAACTCCAAATGAAGAACCGTTAATTTTCCTTGAAACTAGACTCACATATCTTCACACCATAAAATTTTCATAATTTTTGGCTTAGCCAATTAGTACAGTTTATTCGTTAAAATTTCCCCTGTTTCATTGTTTGACAGTTCTGCTATCTCTTCACAAAATCTCAGATATCTCACTGTACAGAATAAAAATAATGTTTTCATTTGTACCATAAAAAAATAGACTCACTAAGGATTCTAAGAATATAAACCACTCCCCATAATTATTTTTATTCAATTTTTTATGATTTTTCAAAGTCAGAACAGGGGAACCCGAATTCATTCTGACCTTGTCTCACAAAACCTATTATATCTCATGATTTACAATTCTATTGCTTACAACGTTTCTTCCATAAGAAACTAGACTCAATAAGCTTTAATTTAATATTTTTTCCATCTTCTAATTCAACTTCTAAAATTTATGGTGATTTTTCAAAGTTAGACTACTGCTGCTGTCAAAAACTGTTTTAGTGCAAACTGGTTATTACCATTTTTCCCTAAACTTTCAATGAATGATAATTTCGTCCCTGCTCAATTAACCTATCAATTGAGCTTATTTTTCTCAATTAACACTTTATTATATCACTTTAAACTACTTTATAACCTTTGGAAATCATAATTTCAGTAATAGACTTTAATTCCAAACACTTTCATAATTAGGTCCAAAAATCAATTTCTATTGAAATTACCTAATAAAATCATCTCTTAAACGAATTAAGGCTTAAATTTCATGCTATTTCATCATAAACTTACATAAACCAACCATGGTGGCTTTCAATTTCATCCATGAAATCAAAGACTAATGAATTTAATGATAGGACCTAGTTGTAAAAGTCTTTAAAAACACAAAATTACAAGAAATAGGCAAGGATTCACTTACTTGGTGCAAAAATTATGATATACCAGCTTAGATACCCCTCCTATGGCGTTTTTTGCTGATGAGAGTGAAGAAAAATGAAGAGATTTCTAGATATCCCTATTTAGTCCTAGCTTTATTTAGCAAATTTTGTTATTTTCCCATTTTACCCTTATTTCTCCTTATTTTCTTGCTGATTTCATACCTTTGCCGTCCAGCCCAATTAGACCTTGGGTCTATTTTCCTTTAAGCCCTCTTTATTTTATCATTTAAACTATTTAATCATTTTTCATAATTTTGTATTTGTTACAATTTAGTCCTTTTCATTTAATTACATACTCAAACGTTAAAATTTTCTAACGAAATTTTAATACCACATTACTAACATTTTATAAATATTTATAAAAATATTTCCTACTCAATTTTATGAGATCAAGGTCTCGATACCTTGTTTTTACCCAATTCCTTCAATAATTCCTTTTCTAACTAACCACTAAATCGGTAAAATTTTTCTATCGATATTTTAATACGATTTTCCTATCATATAAATATTCATGCCAAAAATATTAAAATAAATTTCTCTTTAAATCGGATTTATGGTTACTGAAACCATTGTTAGATAACCTTGAATTTAGGCCATTACAACTCTCCCCTTTTAAGGATTTTCGTCCTCGAAAATCTTACCGAGAAAGAGGTTTGGATATTGTTTCCTCATTGTCTCCTCCGGTTCCCATGTCGCTTCCTCAATCCCATGCTTTTGCCATAATACTTTCACTAAATTTATCTTTTTATTTCTAAGCTCCTTTGTTTTTCGTGCAATATCTTGACCTGGTTCTTCACCGTAAGTCATATCGGTTGAATCTCCACTGGCTTCGGAGAAATAACATGTGAAGGATCTCGACCGATATCGTCGTAGCATAGATATATGAAAAACATTATGAATTCTATCAAGTTCCGGTGGTAATGCCAATCGATAAGCGACCAGGTCCAATTCTTTCTATAATTTCATATGGCAGATAAATCTTGGACTCAATTTACCCTTTCGACCAAACCGAGAACTTTCTTCCAAGGAGACACTTTCAGAATACCTTGTCACCGACCTAAAATTCAATCTCTTTTCGTCTAAGATCGGCATATGATTTTTGGCGATCTAAGTCGCTTTTAAACTATCCCGAATAACCTTTACTTTTTCTTCATTTCCGGATTAAATCAACCCCATGTATCTTCTTTTTCACCGAGCTCTGCCCAATATAATGGTGTTCTACATTTTCTACCATACAAAGCTTCATACGGAGCCATTTTAATATGGGTGATAATCATTATTGTAAGCAAATTCAATCAAAGGTAAATATCTCTCCCAATTACCATCAAACTCTAGTATACAACATCGGAGCATATCTTCCAATACCGAATTACACGCTCAGATTGGCCATCCGTCATCGAGGATGAAATGCGATCTTTGAAATACAACCGAGTACCTAAGGCTTCTTGCAATTTGTCCCGAAACGAGGCGTAAACCGAGGATCTCTATCTCGATATAATGGAGACGGGCACTCCATGTAGCCCGATAATCTCGGATATGTCTGATTCACCCAAATTTATCTAAAGAATAATCCATACATACCGGAATAAAGTGCGCTGACTTTGTCAATCGATCAACAATCACCCAAATAGCATCTTTTTCCTCGGAGACAACGGTAACCCGATACAAAATCCATAGTGATTCTTTCCCATTTCCATTCCGGTATAGTAATTGGTCAAGTAACCCCGAAGGTACTGATGTTCACTTTAACTTGTCGACATATTAAACATCTTGATACAAACTCGAAATATCACGTTTCATACCGCCACCAAGACGTCTTCTTCAAATCATTATACATTTTATTACTTCCGGATGTACGGACATAATACCACTATGAGCCTCGTGTAAAATCTTCTGTATGAGCTCTGAATTCTTGGGTACACATACCCTATCTCTGAATAATAAACAACCATCAATCCCCACTTGAAATTCAGAATCAGTACCTGACTCACATTGTGCCCGTTTAACCTGCAACTTTTCATCATTCTTCTGAGCTTCACATATTTGCTGTAGAAATGTCGGTTTAGCTCTCAACTCAGCTATGACTGAACCATCATCAACCAAAGACAATTGAGCATTCATAGCTCAAAAAGTAAATAGAGATTTTCGGCTTAAAGCATCAGCAACAACATTAGCCTTACCCGGATGGTAATCAATAATCAAATCATAGTCCTTTATCAATTCAAGCCACCTGTGCTGTCTCAAATTCAAATCTTTCTGTGTCATCAAATATTTCAAGCTTTTATGATCAGTATAAATATGACATTTCTCACCGTACAAGTAATGCCGCCATATCTTCAATGCAAATACAATAGCAGCTAACTCAAGATCATGTACCGGGTAATTTCTTTCATGTGGCTTAAGTTGTCTTGAAGCATAGGCTATTACTTTACCTTCTTGCATCAAGACACAACCTAAACCATTTAATGAAGCATCACTATAAATAACAAATTCCTTACGGTTCAGTTGTACCAACACAGTGCTTTCGTCAATAAATCTTTCAATCGATCAAAACTCTTTGGCATTCATCACCCACTCGAATTTAACATCTTTCTCGCAACAAACGGGTCATCGGAGAAGCTATCATAGAGAACCCCTGTACAAATCTCCGATAATAACCAACTAAACCCAAGAAACTTCTAACTTCGGATATATTCTTGGTGGACTCCAATTAATAATAGCTGAAATTTTATTCTGTCTCACCTGATGATGCCTTGGTGATACAACATGTCCAAGGAAACCCACTTCTCGGAGCCAAAATTCACATTCTTGAATTTAGCATAAAGCTTCTTCTCACGCAGGATTTGCAACACTATTCTCAAATGTTCTCGCATGCTCATTTTCATCTCGAGAATAGACTAGAATATCATCAATGAAAACTACAACAAACCTATCTAATGCGGTGCGAATATCCGATTCATCGGATCCATAAATCTCGCAGTGCATTAGTCACCCAAAAGGCATAACCGAAACTCATAATGCCCATACACGGTTACGAAAAGTTGTTTCGGTACATCCGGCTCCTTTACCCGTAAATGTAATAGCCCGATCGGAGATCAATCTTTGAGAATCTTGTGGCACCTTTCGGTGATCAAATAGATCATCAATCCAGGGCAACGGTACTTATTCTTTATAGTTACCTTATTGAAAGCTGCAGATAGTCGATACACAATCTCAAAGACCCGTCTTTCTTTTTCACAAAGCAACCAGGAGCACCTAAGGTGAATGACTCGGTCTAACAAAACCTCTATCAACAAGTTCTGTGAATCGTATCTTTAATTCTTTTAATTTTGTAGAGCCATCCGGTATGGAGCTATGGAAATCGGAGTAGTTCGGAATCAAATCTATAGAGAATTCCACTTCCCTTTCTCGGTGGCAACCGGGTAACTCCTCCGAAACACATCAAAAAATTCGCATACCATCGCTGCATCGTCAGATCTTTGACTCGAGATACCTTGGTATCGAGTACATAAGCAAGAAAAGCATCATACCCCTTTTTAACATACCTCACGAGCAAGCAATAATCGAAATCACATCGAGATAATCCTCTCATGATCGATCAGATTTAACCGAGTAATTCGTCATTTCGACACTTCAACACAATATATTTTCATTTACAATTTACTATCGCATCATGCCGAGTTAACCAATCCATACCCAATATCACATCAAACTCATCAAATGGCAAGAACATCAAATCACCAGAAACAATAACCTCTTACTATCAAGTGGACAATTTTTACAAATTTTATCCACCAAAAGCAGATTGGCCTGAGGGGTTCGAGACTTTAACCACAAATTCATGTAGGTTCAATAGATAAATCTTTAACACATGCAAGCTTTATACATATATATGAATGCGTAGAAGCAGGGATCAATTAATGCAAGAATATCGTTGTCAAGTAAAGAAAATGTACCAGTAATAACATCGGGTGCTGAAGCATCTTCTCTGGCACGAATGGTATATGTCCTAGCAGGTGCTCGTGTCTCAGGCCTGCCTACAGTGTCTTTTGCAGCTCCTCGGCTACCACTAACATTACCGGATGGTCGAGATGGTCTACCCCTTGAAACTGGATTACTCGGTTTAGATATCTGTTCCACTTCTTTTTCACCCCTTTCTGGACAATCTCTGAGGAAATGGTCAAAAGAACCACATCGGTAACAAGCCCGCTCTTAAATCGACATTCACCAAAATGAGCTTTATTACAATACATCGGCATCTCGACTTAGGGTACCAACACCGCCAACATCGGTCACCGATGGAGTGGAAAGTCTTGGATTAATGCGTTGAGAACCTCGTTCTCGCTGAATACCAAAGTGACCGAGGTAGAAGCGATCCGTACTTACGTAATTTCTTTGGAGCGTAAAACCGAGATTTTCCCATTGGTCTTTTACTAGAAATTCGAGCTTCCTTTCTCACTGTTTCTTTTCTTTGCTCAATTCTTCTCGCTTTATAAGCTCGCTCGCCAATATAGCAAACTCTCGAATTTCAAGAATTCGATCAATAGCTTAATGTCTTTATTCAACCCTTCTTCGAATCTTTTACACATTTCAATTTTCGATGGACCCATTCTCGAGCATATTTACTCAACCGAACAAATTCCCTTTCATACTCAGATACCGATCTATTACCCCTGTTTCATTTCAAAAAATTCTTTTCTTTTTCGATCAAGGAACCTCTGATGATATATTTCTTTTTAAATTCGTTTTGAAAGAACTCCCATGTAATTTCTTCTTTCGGAACAATCAAGCTTTAGTATTCCACCAATGGTAAGTTGTGTCTTTTAGTAGTGAAACGGCACATTTTGAGACATTCTTACGGTGTACAAGATAAATCCTCCAAAACCAGAGTAGTATTCTCTAACCAAAATTCACCCCGCTCAGATCATCATCAACTCGCTGCTCAAATTCTTGCCCCATATTTTGAATTTTATCAACCGGAGCTTTCCCTTTTCTAACTGATTCAGTACCTGTAGTCTGTGGAATCTCGGGAACCGGTGGAGGAGCAGGAGGGGGAGCTTGAGTTTTTTTGCACTCTGAGGTTAGTTCTTATGTATTGAGTAAACCATTCATTCATCATTTGAAAGAAGGCTATCTTTGCCTCCTCCCCTTGACCCTCTGTGCGGACCTTCTATCGCTAGTTTCTTTCTTTGTCTTTCAAGTTGAGCATGACTCCCGACTTCCTCAGATTGAACTCGGTCGGATGACATTACTATAAGAAAAATACAATTTAAAGCGGTGAGGAGGTATCACACTATCAATAATAATTTAAATGGCATGTATAGCTAATCCGTATTTGCTACATCGATCCTAGAACCGGCTAAACCGTAGCTCTGATACCAACAAATGTAACACCCCCTACCCGTATTCATTATCGGAATAGGAACGAGGCATTACAGGAGCTTACAATATTTTTTTTTTTACTCAATATAACTCCTTTATAAACAATCTAGTCTTCCTACAAATTTTTTTTAAACCGAGACTAATTCATATCAACCAATCCAATCAACATACCTTCAAAATAGATCCATGCAAATTTATAAGATAACCTCATTACATATCGAAACTAGAAATTTGTTAGCCATACCAATGGCTAACCTTACATTCATTTCATATTAACATCTACTTTATTAGCTTATACATGCCGTTGATTTCCAAAATAAAGTTTCTTTATATACCGAAATCTTGGGGTTGATAGTGTGATGTGTCTCCCACCGAATCCGACCTCCGAGCTCTTAATACTACAAAATAGAGAAAAGGAAACAGAGTAAGCACTTTGTGCTTAGTAAGCCGTGTAACAAGAATTATACTTACCTAACATTTTCAATATAATGTAATAACCATTTATATATCCATTCAATGCATTATTACCTTAACATTTACAAACTCAACATTCAAGTCAGTCCAATAATTTTCATATATCAATAATATATACTATCATTGATGAGCTCATCAATACCATAATTTCCATATATTTTTTTTTATATTTATCCCATTGAATTACTCGGAATTTCGATGGATTTTCAGAGGTACACTTTAGTGTACAAATTGGTCCATCAATTCATATTCATGTGCGCACATTTTCATTTCAGAGACACACTCATGAACCTCATCTTTACAATGGGATTACAGTCCAGCTAAATCACAGTAATATAAACTCATAGAGTATTGTCGGGATTACAGTCAAAGCTAAATCCTCGCAACGACAATTACTCTAATGAGTTTGATCTGAATTACCAGTCAAAGCTAAATTCGGACCTAATTCGGATTACCCGTCCGGGCTAAATCCATTTTCCACATATTCTTCGGGAGGGCTATATCAGATAGGATCACCCGTCCGGGCTAGATCCTTTTACCGTCAATTCCTTTTCAGAGATCCATCGAATTTTCCTTTCATTCAACCGGGATTTCTTTCCTTTTTATCAAATATATCAATGTTTCATCAAATTTCATACAATGGACATTCAAATCATATTCATATCAATAACATACATTTCAAGCATTTAAGAATATAATTCAAGTTACACCTAACTTACCTCGATTCTAGTTTGTATACAAAATCTACTAGTCCGAACTTTTTCCTTTCCTCGATTTAGCTTTGTGTTTGAGTTTTCCGGATCTAAATAAATAAATTTAATTATCAATTCAATACATTTCATGTTCACATGTAGCATTCATTATAATTCTATTACTATTTATAGTTCATTCAAAGCTGTCTACTTGAGTCATAGTCACTAAATTATTTATTTTTCGAGCTACAGAACTCCAAATGAAGAACCGTTAATTTTCCTTGAAACTAGACTCACATATCTTCACACCATAAAATTTTCATAATTTTTGGCTTAGCCAATTAGTACAGTTTATTCGTTAAAATTTCCCCTGTTTCATTGTTTGACAGTTCTGCTATCTCTTCACAAAATCTCAGATATCTCACTGTACAGAATAAAAATAATGTTTTCATTTGTACCATAAAAAAATAGACTCACTAAGGATTCTAAGAATATAAACCACTCCCCATAATTATTTTTATTCAATTTTTTATGATTTTTCAAAGTCAGAACAGGGGAACCCGAATTCATTCTGACCTTGTCTCACAAAACCTATTATATCTCATGATTTACAATTCTATTGCTTACAACGTTTCTTCCATAAGAAACTAGACTCAATAAGCTTTAATTTAATATTTTTTCCATCTTCTAATTCAACTTCTAAAATTTATGGTGATTTTTCAAAGTTAGACTACTGCTGCTGTCAAAAACTGTTTTAGTGCAAACTGGTTATTACCATTTTTCCCTAAACTTTCAATGAATGATAATTTCGTCCCTGCTCAATTAACCTATCAATTGAGCTTATTTTTTCTCAATTAACACTTTATTATATCACTTTAAACTACTTTATAACCTTTGGAAATCATAATTTCAGTAATAGACTTTAATTCCAAACACTTTCATAATTAGGTCCCAAAAATCAATTTCTATTGAAATTACCTAATAAAATCATCTCTTAAACGAATTAAGGCTTAAATTTCATGCTATTTCATCATAAACTTACATAAACCAACCATGGTGGCTTTCAATTTCATCCATGAAATCAAAGACTAATGAATTTAATGATAGGACCTAGTTGTAAAAGTCTTTAAAAACACAAAATTACAAGAAATAGGCAAGGATTCACTTACTTGGTGCAAAAATTATGATATACCAGCTTAGATACCCCTCCTATGGCGTTTTTTGCTGATGAGAGTGAAGAAAAATGAAGAGATTTCTAGATATCCCTATTTAGTCCTAGCTTTATTTAGCAAATTTTGTTATTTTCCCATTTTACCCTTATTTCTCCTTATTTTCTTGCTGATTTCATACCTTTGCCGTCCAGCCCAATTAGACCTTGGGTCTATTTTCCTTTTAAGCCCTCTTTATTTTATCATTTAAACTATTTAATCATTTTTCATAATTTTGTATTTGTTACAATTTAGTCCTTTTCATTTAATTACATACTCAAACGTTAAAATTTTCTAACGAAATTTTAATACCACATTACTAACATTTTATAAATATTTATAAAAATATTTCCTACTCAATTTTATGAGATCAAGGTCTCGATACCTTGTTTTTACCCAATTCCTTCAATAATTCCTTTTTCTAACTAACCACTAAATCGGTAAAATTTTTCTATCGATATTTTAATACGATTTTCCTATCATATAAATATTCATGCCAAAAATATTAAAATAAATTTCTCTTTAAATCGGATTTATGGTTACGAAACCATTGTTCCGATAACCTTGAATTTAGGCCATTACAGTTTCGGTCTCTACCATCGACACCTAAAAGTAGTCTGTTTGTTTCAGCCTTAGTTACCTTGCCTTCATCATCTACTCCTTTGAGGAATATTCATACTATGATTACTTGATCCAAGGCTGGAATTTTTAAACCCAAAGCTCTATCTGTTGAAGTTGTTGCCTATGAGCCACGCACAGTTGAGGAAGCTCTTGCGGATTCAGCATGAAAATCAGCTTTCAAGCTGAATTTGATGCTTTCATAGCTAACTCCACTTGGGAACTTGTTCTTCTGCCTCATGGCTACAAGGTAATAGGATGTAAGTGGCTTTTCAAAGTAAAGAAAAATCCTAATGGGACTATTGCTCGGCGTAAGGCTCAGTTGGTAGCAAAGAGGTGTTCACAAGTTCCTAGATGTGATTTCAAGGAAATGTTCAGTCCAGTGGTTAAGCCTGTTACTATTCGAACCATTCTCTCAGTTGCTGTCTCTCGTAGTTGGCAGATATGTCAAGTCGATGTCAATAATGCCTTCTTAAATGGTGATCTCACCGACGAAGTATTCATGCAACAACCTCTAGGCTATGTTCAGTTCGGTCCATATAGTGAGCAATTTGTGTGTCATCTAACAAAGGTTCTATACGGGTTGCGTCAAGCTCCTCGCGCCTGGTTTGATAAATTGAAGAAGTTTCTTGTTTCTATAGGGTTTCTGGTATCCAAATCTGATGCATCTCTATTTATTCGTATAACGACCGAGTTCTTCCTCTATGTTCTGGTCTATGTGGATGATATTATTATTACAGAGAGTGTGGCTGACAGTATAACTAGTTTTATTCAGTTTTTAGATAAAAAAATTCACTTAAAGATATAAGGGACTTGCATTACTTCTTAGGTATTGAAGTTACTCGATCCTCGTCCGGAAGTCTTTATTTATGCCAGCGCAAGTACACCAGGGATCTACTTGATAAAAGTAATTTGACTAATGCAAAAAGTGTTCACACACCAATAATCAGTTCGTCAGCCTTGTCTAAAAATTAAGGCAACCTTCTTGCTAATCCTATAGAATATCGAAGTCTTGCCGGTGCGCTTCAGTATGTGGTTCTAACCCGACCAGATATTGCTTATGCTGTAAATCGTGTATGTCAGTTCATGCATGAACCCACTTCAGTACATTTGGTGACTTTAAAATGAATCTTATGGTATTTACGTGAGACTATAGATCATGGGTTAATTTTTCGTCCATCTGATCGGATGTCTCTCGTTGGTTATGCTGATGCCAACTGGGGTTTGGATTTTGATGACCGCAGATCTACAATCGGATATTGTGTATATTTTGGCACTACGCCTATTTTTTGGTGTTCGAAAAAGCAACAGGTTGTTTCTTGATCAAAAGTTGAGGTTGAGTATCATCGTTTAGCTGCAGTGACCAGTGATGTTACGTGGTTAGTTTCTCTATTGACGGAGCTTCAAATATCATTTGACGATTTGCCTAATATTTGGTGTGATAATTCTGGCGCAGTAGCAGTTGTTGCCAATCCGATCTTACACTCCAAGTTCAAACATGTTGAACTTGATCTATTTTTTGTCCGTGAAAAATTCACTCAGGGTTCCTTGCTGTCGGAGAGGTTTCAGCCTGTGACTAGGTCGCTGATATTTTACAAAACCCTTGTCTGTCTCTTTGTTTACTCAGTTTCTAAATTTGCTTCGGGTTTTACCTATTGAGAAGTTGGGTGAATGTTAATGTATGAGATAAGCTAGGTTGTTAGTAGTCAATTACAATCTGGTATATTGTTAGTTCAAGTGGTTAGCATTTGTTATCACTTACTCATGTATATAAGTACCATTCTCGTACAAATTCATTTAAGCAATAATAACAAGAATATTCAACCAATACTAGTTTTTGTATTTCATTTTCATTCTTCAATATACTTCTAACAAATTATAATTAAAGGTTTTGATAAAAATAAAATATTTTTAATTTTTATTTATATGAAAAAATTATAATAAAATTTTTAGTAAGTTAAAAATTGAATTACTTTATGCAGTGTTAAAATAATTATGTTTTAAGTATTTTTTAGTTGAGAATAACATCGGGTTGATCCGTCCTTAAACAATTCCTACTTCTGTCTTTATAAAAAAAAAAAAAATCAATCTTTATTTGATATAAACATAATTACATACTATTGAATCCAATTGGTCAAAATATTAACAATATAGAATTTATAAAATATGTAAAGTTAATTTAATTTTGCAATTAAGCTAATTAAAATTTTCTCATTAATTATATATTTAAAATTTAATAGTCACGAATGTCTATACTTTAATTAAAAATTATCCCCAAGTAATTAGATACTGAGATGCACCAAATTCGGATCTCGGAGTGTGTTGCTAGTCGAGACAGCGGAGCATTGGCCATCAAGTAAAGGTTTTCTCAACGGGGAATTTACATGGTAGGTTCCTTTATTATAAGGATGAGATGAAATTAATCTATATACTATTAAATAAAAGTTTAATATAACATTTAATACTTGAATTTGACATTTTTTTCTTAATTTGGTATCTAAATTTTTTTTGGCCCAATTTGGTACATGAACTTGGCATTTTTTTCCCTAATTTGGTATCTAAGCTTTTTTTATGTTCAATTTGGTACCTAAATTTATTAAATGTTATACAAATTACGCAAAATACTAACGATGTTAATTTCTTTTATGCTACAAAAATATTTTTAGCATTAGAGGAAATTCATGTTAAAAAAATATATATTCAACCATGCTTAACGAATTAATATTAAATAAGAAAAAAAATATCTCAAAAACCCCAAATTAAAAGAAATTTGTTGTTTTCAATTAATAAAAAAATTAAATAAATAAAACTAAAATTAATTAAACATACAAAATATAAGAAATATCATATCATCTATTACACGTCGGTCATACATTGATTATTTTTGCTACCTTATAAAAAAATATTTTTAGTATATTGGAATAATTTGCAAAATATTTGTCAAGTTTGGGTACCAAATTGAACTCCAAAAAGATTAAATATCAACTTAAGAAAAAGTGTCAAGTTTGGGTACCAAATTGGATCAAATAACAAATTAGGAAAAAATATCAAATTCAGGTGCCAACGTTATATTAATCCTTAAATAAACGAGCAAGTTATATTAGTATATATTTAATTATTAGTAAGTTTTTTTTGTCATCCTATTATGAATAGTTATAAGATGGTCACTTAATTATTCAATTTTGTATATTTTAATCTTCGGTGGGCTAATGATGCTAGCTTTTAAAATGGGCACAATAATAATTTCAACCCTTAACAAGTATAAATTATATCAAATTAGTCTTGATTCTAAAAAATATTGATGCAAAATTAAAAAATTGTTAACATTGTTAAATTCAAGCCCATTATAATGCTTTTTTTATGACATGATTATCAAGTGAGTAACTCTTTTAAAATTTTAAAATGTCAAATCAATAAATTTAATAGAAAAATTATAATGGTGTTAACAACTAGACCTAAATTATCAAATTAAAAAAATAAAAGGATTAAATTCTTAAAAAAATATGGACTAAATTTTAAATATATAAAAATATAAAAACTTAAATCATATTGTAACATATAAATTTTAACTATTTAGTCCAAAAATAATTAAACCCATCTAAATTTTTAATTTTTTAAGGAGGCGTCACATTATTTAATACTTATTAAATTTAGTCTCTCCTTTATGGTTTGGTTTCCCACTTTTCTTTTCTTTACCGCGCTCTTTTCCATTATTTTCCTTTCATTTCTTTTCATCTCCTTTCTTTAGTTTTCCCTTCCTTTCCTTTTATTATTAGTTATCGGTTAGGGTTGATAACCGCCGTACTGCACAAGCAGAAGATGTATCTACGTAAAGCTGCCGTTAGTTTGCTAAGGAGAGTTCGCGTCCCTTCTCACTCCATCTCCACTTCTTTTTCTCCTCCAACAACTTCAATGGCTACCGCCACTCCGTTGCCGTTCTCTCTTTCCAGTATGTTTCTCAATTTTTAAATATTTGTGATCATTTCTGTTAATTTCGCTAATTTTCCCGAATTCAATTTCTATTCAGTACGCTACATTGAATCTGATCAACCCCTTATTATCCTTTTAAATTTGAGAGAGTTCCAATTCTTAGATTAGAATGCTAATTATTTGGATTATTCCCCAAATTGTTCATCATTTTTTGTTTATTATGTACCAGTGTTTGTTACTTCTGCTACTTACTTGCTTTAGGAACCAAAAAGAAAAAAAAAAAGTGAATTTGGATACAAAAGCTAACAAATTTAGAAAATGTAAAACTTTTTGGCAACAAAATGCTTGAGTTTTCTTCTGATAGTAGAAATGGTGTTGCCTTTTAGCCATGTTCATGTTTGTTGACTTCCCTCGGAAAAGACAAGAGGAAAGAGTGAACCGAGTAGCATAAGTTACAAATTAACTCTGTCTGTAATGGTCTTTCATGTTTTATATTATCGAGTTCTTCCTGATATCTTCGATTTTGATATTATTGCAGGAAAAATCCAATTTCCCAATCAATGTGGTAATGGAAGTTCATGGAGTACGGCTTATGCTGATCCTCCTCTATGGACTATACTATCTATTCAAGCTGGTATAACTTCTCACTTTCTCTCTCATCAAATTTTCCTTCTTACCTACCATACTAGTCTTTATCTCTGCACTGTGTCTTTTTTCTTTTGTCATTTCTACTGAAGTTCTTGTACTCCTCCTCAATCACACCCTCAGACATTTAAAAAGGACTCAGTTTTTCTTCTTTCTTTTTTTCAATGGGGTTCTCGGTTGATGAGCTACAATACTGCTGCCTTCTATTGACTTGTTGCATTAGATCATATAGGGCGTATTTCTATGTTCTGTAAATCCTTTTATTCCCTTTTGGATATCTGGGTATCATTTTAATATGATTCCTGAAAATTCAAGCACTTTCTTATTGATTTTTTGGGTTAGAAATAGAACTGCAGAAAAGTTTGATGTTTTCTCCCTTTTTTATCGAAGTGTTTTGATTTTTTTTGTCTTTCACAATTCAAAATGTTGTTGAATTTCTTTGTAGCATATGTAGAATTTCTTGGTGTTTCAATCTAGAATTTCTTAACCTATATTGTTGTCTGCCCTCCTCTTTCTCATATGTCTAATATATTTCAGAAAATTGGTTTTTACTATTTTCTATTGAAGAGTATTTGTTCCGAATTATGCACTGGATAGATATGCAAATAAAGAATATTGTCATCTTGATATCACATTTTAACCTTCTTGTTCTTTGAGTTGATCATAGATTTGTCTAATGTATTAAAATTTTTTCAGGAAATTGTAGTTTGCGTTGATTTTTGCTGGAGGTGGTTTCCATATCTGATTCTAGTTTCTATTTGGTTATGGCTACCAAATTTGGTGCCCATACTATTGCCCCCCTCCCCCCAACCCAAATTTAAAACCTTGAAGACGAATTGAGAGGGGAAGAATAAAAATAGTTCAAGTGGCCAAAAAAAAAAAAAAAATCCTTGTCATCTTCAGACTTTCCAAATTTTGTGAAAATGCCATGTCAGTTTGTTCAAAGACACAATTTGACATTGTTAGCAATTGAGTGGACATTAACAAATAATTTAAGTAAGTAGACATGATTTAATATGAATTATTGTTGAGGCACTAAAAGTGTCACTTTGATCAAGTACTGAGACTAGTTGTTCATTTGGCTTTGGCCAAACTGAAATACATAGATAAAACACTCAATTAACCTACAAATCCAGGTTCCTCTATCAACATCTTAAAGATCATTGTGAAAATCTTAAAATCCTCAAAAATTTCTTGAGTTCTTGCTACCCATAGATCATACAAGTCATGACCTTGGGCTTGTCCATTCATCAATAGACCTTCATCCTAAGTCTGTATTAAGCCAGAGCTCAAATCATGTAAATAATACCAAAATTAAGCATATTTTAAAAACAAATTATTGAAAGCTCAAATCTTAGCTTTGTTGTGCTGGTAAAATAAGGTGAAGGGGATCAGCTGCAAATGGGAAAAATGGGGTATAAAATAAATGGGAGTGAGACAAAGAAAGATAGGAGGAATGTCACTGAATAGATGTCAGTGGTTTGCTGTGACTGCTGGGTGCTTGAAGAGAATGAGAGTAATTGCAAAGAAAGACAACAAACGCAGAGAACTTTTAGAACTTGAAGCCAACCATGCAGACACTTAGAGATACATATATTGTGCAAATCAAAGCAATAAATGTAAAGCAAAATGTTGCTAAAATTAACTGAAGTTCCTTTTCCTATCAAATGATTTAATTGCTTTTCTTAGATCAGTATAGCTTCAATTATTGACCATTTAAGATATATTAGTTCATACTAATGTCTCATTTTTTCCATGTATTTTCGGTTTAAAATTGCATGCTCCTATTCTTGAAAAAAAGGCAATGAAGCTTGCATGCTGTAGTGCTTTTTCTGTACACTATCCACGTTTCATTTTTTTGGTATTCATCTTCATTGCTGAAACTATGATCCTTGCATCCTTCTTGATCAAAGGTACTGTTATTCTTTCTTAAGTAATAGAGCTTTTGAGCTGAACTAAAACAAAAAAAACACATTGAATCCTTTAATGTATAGCTAAACATCCAAACAAAATGCCTTAGCTTTTTAAAAGTTACTTTTAAATCTATCTCAGATCTTTTCTTTGATTGGTTATCGTCTTACAATTGATTACTGCTTATACAATTCTTGTTGATGGCTCTGTTTTCTTTGCAGCTATAATTTGGGGGATAAATGTCCACCCTGTTTTTGCTGATGATGGCTCAAATGAAACAAATACAGAGAGTGATGTCCAAGGCGTTAACATTTCTGGATTACGTGAAATTGAGGATGGCTCTGTTATATCCAATGTACACACATCTAAGTGGAGAATTTTTACAGATAATGGGAGG
Source organism: Gossypium bickii (assembly GCA_025503065.1). Lineage (NCBI taxonomy): Eukaryota > Viridiplantae > Streptophyta > Magnoliopsida > Malvales > Malvaceae > Gossypium > Gossypium bickii. The sequence continues at coordinate 12,215,483 of CP106719.1, read as the reverse complement.
GATTATTTTCTGCAGGCAAGCATTTTTTGCTCTACTTTTTATCTCTCTGTTTTAGTTTCTGACTTGCTCTCTCTCCCTCTTCCTTTTATAAATAATAGGGAAAACTAGAGGAGGCAGAAAAGTTCTTCCTTTCTGCAATCCAGGAAGCTAAAGAAGGATTTGGGGAGAGAGATCCCCATGTCGCATCTGCATGCAACAATTTGGTGAGTCTACTTCTCAAATGCCTTTGGCTATAATCATGGTAGATGCAACATACATACTCCAAAAACTATCTATTTGTATCTTATCTTATGATTGAAGTACCCTAATGCTTCCAATACTTTCAAGTACATATCTAATACTGCACAAATTAAAAAATATATATATCTTTGATGCTTTAAGTATACTTATTCATAGCATTATTTTTGGTATGCAAAATATATCTACTTGTTTGTATAATTTGATATCGAGGTTTTGGTGACATTTCTATTGTTTAGGACATTGAATGATTTTAAAACTTGCTTTTAGGTGAGAAAGGTTTGAAATATCTCTAAGGCTTAATGCATTATTTAATTTCCGAATTAGACACTTTTTTCTAATGTAGTACCTTTGATTTTTTTGTCTAATGTGGTACCTGTATTTGGCAAAAGTTATACATTTTAGTACCTAAAAGTTAGACTTGATAATGGGCCGGGCCATTGCAAAATTTTAGGCCCGTTTTCTAGGCCCAGGCCCAGCCCGAAAATGGGCCTAAAATTTTGTTCAAGCTTGGTCTGACTGAAAAATGCTAAACCCGAGCCCAGCCCTTATTAATTTTTTATATAAAAATAAATTTAAAAAATATAATACATCAAATACACTAAAAACATTAAAATAAATGTTTCCCAACAAATTGAAAATACTTTAAAAAAATGTCTTTATACTTAAACAGCATTAAGATAGTTGCAACTTAGCAAGCAAATTCCTCTAAAATAGTAGCAAAATTAATAATAAAACAAGAGTTATACAATATCCAAACAATAACAACAAAATAGTAATAATATGATAGGAAAATGGAAGCAAAACAACATCAATATGGCAACAAACAATAGCAAAACAGCAGTGAGAAAAACATTTAGGCAAATTCGGGCCAGGCCGAGCTAAGAAATTTTACTCGAGGCTCGACCCATTTAGAAAACAGGCTTTATTTTCTTGTTCAAGCTCATTTTTTGGGACTATACTTTTACCCAAACCCTCCCACTTTTTAGGCGGACCTTCGAGTTTAATTGGTGGCCCGGCCCATGATCAGGTCTACTAAAAATAATAATATTAATTTTTAGTGTTTAATTCGAGTTTTAGGGTTAAATTGTTGAAAATTCATAAATAATTAATAATATTAGCAATTAGCTTTCATTGAATCAACCCTAAAACCTAAAAAATCACATCAATCAAACTATATTTAACAAATTAAACAAATATTAAAAAAATTCACAATTAACAAACCATGAAAATTCGAACCTAATAATATTAGCAATTAACTTTCATCAAATTAACCTTACAACTCGAATTAAATACTAAAAAGTATATCTATTTCTACACTGGACAAGAAAAAAACACTAGTTTTGGCCACATTCTAACCATTATCTTGTACCAAAATGTATATCTTTAGCCAAATTAATATAGGTACCACATTGGACAAGGGAAAAACACTAGTTTTGGCTTTTTAGCTTGACTACATTGGATCTGCTTTCATCAGTTTCATTTGTTCTCTGCTTAGAGTAATTGCTCGAGAATAACACCGAAGCCAATGTTGAATTTGGTTTGATATGTAATGTTGTTGTGGCCATGTTGCATCGTCAAAATTTTTTAATACCCTGAAAATTTCAATCACTGGTATGTTTATGTGAGCCCCACATCTATTAAACAGTGCAGACCCATCACACCTTTGGGAGTGCTTAATAGACCATTGGTTGTCTTATATTTACTCTAGGTATCCACATTGTCCAAGTGAAAGTAGTGATGTCAATTCTTTCTTCTCATGAAGTTGAGATAAAAAGCTTTTCTCTTTTCCTTGCTTTTTTCTTCTCTAAATCTATTTATTTACATTGCAATGTAGCTTCTTCTGTTTAAGAAATTCATTCCCTTGTTCCCTTTACTTTTTTCCATTTTTTTTCCCTTTCATCCTTTTTAGGCAGAGCTTTACAGAGTTAAAAAGGCATTTGACAAGGCAGAACCTTTGTATTTAGATGCCATCCGCATATTAGAGGAGGCATTTGGCTCTGAAGATATACGGTAACTAGCGCGTTACTTTTTAAACTTACATAAGGATCATATGTCATCAGTATTAGATCTCAAGTATATTATTTTGTACATTTTTCTTTCATATAATATTTTAAATTTCATGAAGATGGCATGTTCAGATACACTTGCACAGTTAAGTAATTTTCTAGTAATTATTCATGTTTATGTTGCCATACATTATACATCATCTACCATACAGAATCTGCTTTGTTTAGTGTTGTAACTGTCAATTCAGGTTAGGATTTGATGTAGAAGAAACTAAGGCTTATGCAAAGTAGGTTTGAAGGAAAAGACTAAGATTTGGGAGTTGCCTTCTTGCTTGGGTTTCAGATCTGGTTTAATTTATATCAAGGAATATGAAGAAAAAAGGAATTAATCAGATAAGAGGAAAACATAAAAGCCAAGATGAGAGATTGAAAATTCTACGCAACTTAGTTTATATAATTCTACATATCTGGAAAACATAAAGTTCTTGTTGAAATTGGACACATGTCAGAGAAGCTTGCAAACTTTTCCAAAGTTCGTCTTTAAGTTGAAACCTGATAAACCAATTCACAAGTTTAAGATACAAAAACCTGTCACTGCTACTTCTTCAGTGAATGGTGCTAGCAGTATTGTTTTGTACCAGACATTTGTACCTTGCTTAATTTTCCAACCATTAAGACAAATATGATCGATAAGGAACCTAAAATTTAGAAAAATCAAACTAATGGAATAACCCATTGCGACTATCTTGTCCAAAATCTTTGAAACTGTTGAAGGTGTCCAATGGAGATGGTCTTAGTCCAAGCATGAGATATGTTTGGAATCAGTCTTATTAAGGAAATTAGTGCTGTTTTCCTGACATACTACATTTTCCAGTTTTATTGTTCAAGAAGGTAGATGTACCTGAACACAGATTTTGTATGAGCAGACAGATTTTATGTTAATAATACAGTAGTTTCTTCTACTATACCAAAATTGTTGTAAATGGGTGCAAGCAACTGCCTTATTTATCTTATTTCTTATTGTTCACTGAACTATTTTATCCATATTAATAAAGTGTAGGAGTTGCCCTGCACAATCTCGGGCAGTTCTATCTTGTCCAGAGAAAGTTGGAGGAGGCTCGGGTGTGCTACGAGGTAAGAGAATATGGTTCATTGACTTGGAAACTTTTTTGATGATCAATATTTCTCTGTATCAATTTGGATCTAGTGGATTTGCATACGTAGTTTTTAATCATATGATCCAGCTGGTGGGTTGTGTCAGGCATGAGAACTGTGAGCAAAGACCAAAAAACACGCTATTTATTGTGGCCTCCTTTGTTAACAGCAGCTAATTCAGGGTATTAAGAAACACAGCATTTCTGGGAAAAATTGATATCACAGTTGGTGTAGGAGAAATTTTCCTTATAATTTTTGTTCTGTTCAACTGTTGCAAGTCTGTTGCAGACTGCAGTTTGCTTCTATCTAGTAAGGAAATGTTTTAATTGGAAGACCAGGATCATATTGTAAGAGACAGCTCCTTAGTTATTATTGGATAACTTGGATTGTTTGATACACTATAAGCATGATGGAATATCGTTTCCCTACTCTGATTACCATGTCAACTAGATGTCAGAGAATTGCAGTATTAGACTTTCTAAATAGCTAGTTGTTTGTTAGTTAAACTAAAAAAGCTAGTCCCTTTCTGGTGTCCCTGCTTCATTCTAATGCCAATCAAGAAATTATGTATTCTCCTTTCATTTGGGGATGGGAATGTGTAGTTGAGAATCTCGTCATATTTTAACTTGTAATTCATATGAATTCCAAAGAACATATTGAAGCATCATGTTTGAGTAGCTTTCTAGTTTTTGTTTTTTTGTTTTTTTTAAATAACTGTAAAAATTAAAAGTATACTATTATTATTTTTTATACTCTTGTTTAATCACAAAGTACTTAATTCTAAATGGCCTGGCAACAATTTGATAGATTAAATTTATACATGCATTGCAACTCTTTCTTAAACAGGTACAACTGCTAGTTGTTTCATGTCTATTGTATTTTAGTAGTATTGATAACTTGTATATGTGTTTGGCATTAAATTTTATGGTGTGCAACGATAGATTTAATTAATTCAACTCAATTGCATTCATCTCCTAAGTTTCTATGTTGATGTTTATCTACCTATTTATACTTCGATACTTACAGTTTATGACAACTTCATCTAAAATATCTTCTTTTTTTTTTTTTTTTTTTTTTTTTTTGGGTTTGGTAATTCCTTTGACAGAGTGCTTTAAAGGTATGCCCTTATATACACACGCATGCGCGCGCACACACACATATGCATCACACAGAGACATATACTTAGATATCTTTTTACTGATTTTCACTTTAAATGCATTTTGTGACTCAAATTGAGATTAGTTTTCCTTTTCTCTATTATACTTTCTTTAGAATGACAGAATTATGCTACAAAATGGTTCAGATAAAGGGACGTGTTCTTGGACGTGGCAGCTCAGATTATGCGGATACAATGTATCACCTTGGAACGGTAATGTTTCAAATATCCATATCATTTTGTCACCCTTCTGTTGTTTTATTTTGCTACAGCCTCTTGTACTATTAATTAGTTCTCATCCTTGTGTTCTGCATTTTTTCTTTATAATGTGCATCGGTGGTTGGAGGAGATTTACATTTTGTTCATCAATCCACTTCAAGAATGATTAGAATTTCAAATTTTTAAGCTGTCTTCGGATGAGGGATTCCTTTAGTAGAAATAATATCAAATTTAAATCTTGGCAAATTAAAAGTTGCCTAACTTACAATTTCATATTCCATATTGTACATTTTTCTCTTTTTTTCTCTCCCTAACTTTATTATTTTTTCCCTCATCAAATTCCGGTACTTCAAATTTCATTCTAAGCATAGAATATATTACACCGGAGTTCTTTAGATTTACCTTTAACTACTCTCTAGTTAAATTGTTTAGAGATTACATCTGCCCCAATGATGGAATATGAGCATTTATCATAAACCCAATATGGGTGTTATTAGTTTTGCTTGCAAAGCAGAGGCAATAATCAACCTCTTGGTATTTCAATCCAACGTCTCTCATTCTTTATCATGAACTGCAAAAACCTTTAATGGAAGATTTCACCAAAAAAGTAGTTGATTTGAATGCTTAGATTTCTTTGGTCAATTTAAATGAGTATTGAAGAAAGAAACTGAAAAGAATTTGGGTTTGCTGAAAGAAATTTTTTTTCTTGAGTACTTCATTTGAAGTGAAAAAAAGGACAACTTGTGAGCAAGATTTTTTGTTTCTTAAAGATTCACCAATTTCATCTTGACTGGTGAGTAAAACACTAACATTTGTGGATTTGGGATTTAAAACCTTAGTTTTAAGATTCATTAGCTTTTTTTTTTTTTTTATTAATTAGAGAGTAATTTAAATTGATGCAGTACATGCTACTCATGCATGCATGCATGCATGTCTATTGAAGGTTCGAATTTTTAGCAACGCAAGAAGCATCTTTTAGTGTGGAGTGTGGGATTCTGAACTGTCGGACTTGAGTGTTTTAGGGACAAAACTGAGTTTCTTGTGTAAACTGGAATTTACTAAGAAATACTTATCCAAACAATGCAATTACAAATGCTTATATCATAATTGATGCTTTTTAAAATGCTTGAAAATTTTGAATTTCCTCATCTATATGCACTCTTTGATTTAAGTGCCGCAAAATGTCTTTTCTGTGGTAATGGATGCTGAGATTCATGCCTAATTATGACAGGAGATATTGTAGTAACGAACTCTTTGTGCCTGTAAAATTGTTATATATCCTACTTTTGCTTCATTGTTGTAATCTTTGTCTTCTGCTGTATTCTCATTAATGTGTTTTGATGTTAGAGTGAGTTGTCGTTTACTTGTAGGTATTGTTTCTCCAAGGTAGACTAAACGATTCTGAGGTCGTTATTCAGGATTCTATCAGAGTACTAGAGGTACATTTCTATTCTGGTCAAAGTTAGTGTTAACTATGGGTGTTATATGGTCATGGGTTTGGTGGTTTTCGATTTTTTTAATGTGCTCAACTATATATAGGAAAGTGGTCAGGGGGAGTCAATGGCATGCATCAGGAGATTACGATATCTGGCGCAGGTTGTAAATCTTCCTTTCCTTTTTATACCTTTTTTCATATCACTTAAATAGCCTTTGGTTGATAGGATGTTGACCTGGTTAGAGTAATGAAAAGGCTCAGTTATACTTCATTGGAGGATCTATTGAGGCAAAATCTCGCTTCTTGGTAGTTTCCTATTGACACTTGGTCTTCTAAGGCATCCGAAGGGAGGCCCTCATTAGTCAATCTTGATGGAAGTTGACTATATTTGGCAGGTTTTAACTCCATGTAACCATGTGGAGAAAAGATATTTGTATGCTTATCATGCTAGTTACAAAATTTAGACAGCCATTAAGTTCTAGTTGAATTTTAAGGACACTATATTTGGCCTATCTGGTTTTAGCGGTCATCCTTTTTTGCTTTTTTCCCTTTATGTTACATTGTGAGCATGTTGTTTATATATTTGTTTGTTAACTATGTAGAAAATCATCTACTTTTAAGTTCTGCAACCAACATATATCAACAGATTGATTTGTTGAGGATGGAAATTATAGTCCCCCTCTTTCCCACTCAAGTTAGCATGTACTTAAAATAATAGGAATTTTACAGCTGAAAAATTATATATTTGAGGTTCAACTTATTACTTTTGCTGACCTCAACAAGTTGTTTCCCTTGCATGAAAATTTTAATTGAATAGAGGATGCATCTTAAGTTACAATGCTAAGACTCCAGGATAAAATGTTCATGCTAGATGATGCACATGATTGAACATGTAATCCCTTTTGGTGATACTTTGTGTTGCACATTCTTCATGCTTTTTTTTGAACACATGATGTACTAATATTTTCATGTTTGTGGCACTATACCTAATTGTTCATTTCCAAGGTATTGGGTTACAGATGCTTCTTTATTTTGCTTCATCTGACTTGATGCAACAATCCAGAAGTTATATAAATTGGTTTTAGAAATACTATTTTTTTTTTCTGTTTTATCTGTACTATATAATTTGCAATTATTTTAATGAGTGTCAATGGCTAGGATTAGCTGTTTAGATGGGGTTCATGTGTATCCAAGGGCTAGGATAGAAAGCTGCTGTGACTCTGGGATAAATTGTCTGTTAAACACATAAGTCAAACTTATTATACTTGGATATTATCATTAATGGTTCTACAGATAACCATAGTTTTTCTTGTTCGAACTTAAAATTTTGTCATTGTAGCATTAGTTCAGATTTTCTTTACTGTTCTGGTTTTTTTCTACTAGTTATACTCCTGTAATGCAACAAATCCACTTACGTCGTTGCTATTTTTCTAGATATACATAAAATCCAATCGTATTTCAGAAGCTGAAAATATAGAGAGAAAGGTCCTTCATATTATGGAATTATCTAAGGTTCGAATTTTATTCCTCTGCTCATGTATGTTCTTTTATACGTGTAATTATTGTGCTTATGTTTTTTACTTATGTTTGTGGGTATCTCTGGGCGTGTATGAATTTCTGGATGAAACTTTTTCTTGTTATCTGTTATTATGCATTCCAAATTGTTTAAAGTTCAAATGATATTGACTTCATAACTTGTATTTTCTGAAGATACTTCTATTATTCCTATTTGTTGATTTTAGGATAAAACCACCTCCTCATGGTTCTTTTATTAGCTTCTACATGATTCATGCAAATCAATGGATGCTTATTGCCATGTACTCGACAAAAAGTTTAAATTTATAAGTGCATGCATTGGACATGTTGTCACCCTTACTGGCACCTTCTAACATAGTTTGCTATCGTTGCTTGATACTTTAAGTATTAGGTTGTTGCTTCACTCGGGGTAGGGCCTTTCCTTTCACCTTTTATACCTCAGGTAGTGAAAGGGTCCTAGAGTCTAGAATGTTCCTTGCAACTATTGGAAGAAACATCTTTTAGGGTTCTTTTGGAATTTGTTTCTTTTCTCCTCTCTATTTTCTCCAATGAGCTATGCAAGCACATTTACTGCTGCCCTTGCAACTTAAGTTTCTATTAAGTTCTCACAAAAAACAATTCAAAAGGTTTTTACTCCCAACAATCTATCTCAAGAACCGAATTGCCCTCAAATCTCATAAACAATTAGGTAACATGGTGATTAAATGATTGCTGTATTGAATCATTTTCTTTAGTTACTAACATTATTTTCTTTCAGGGATGGAACTCATTGGACACTGTAGTTGCTGCAGAAGGGTTGGGCTTAACATTACAATCATCTGGGAGCTTAAAAGAAGCACAAGAACTCCTTGAAAGGTTGGTAGACTTTAATTTTTCTTCAATATTGTGATAGTTTATGGTTCCAGACATCATATTCTTTCATGCATTTTTCTTCTTAGGTGTCTTGATGCTCGGAAAACATTACTCCCTGAAGATCACATCCAGGTTTGTTGTTTTGATTTTGTACGGATAAAAAATCTAAAAATAAGATTTGATATCATTTTGATTAGTTGTTATGATTCAATGAAGTATTTTCATTGTACTATTAAATTTCTAACAAAAACGATTGCTAGTTTGGAAAGTTGGAATTAATCACCAAGTGTTCCTAATTTCTTTTAAGTCTTAGAGACTTGAAAAGAATAATTTTGAAGTAATTATTTCTTGTGTCGAGTTTCAAAATTCAAATCAATGGATAGTTGTTTGTTTTGAACTCAAAATAAGACCTTTCTTATAACTATAAAAAGGGATGACTGATGGTAAAGATAAACATGCATGAACCGGATCAGTTTCCTAATACTTAATTTGCATGAACAATGTATTTGTAGGGACTAAGCCAAAAGTTTACTAAGCCAAAAGTTTACTTTCTCTTAGAAAATAATCAATTATTTTTATGATCTTTTTGTTGCTAAGTATTAAAAAGTAACAACAATAAAGTAAGATCTGTCTATGTTGATAAAAGGCACATATGTGTGCCAGTGCCTTTGTACATTGTTATTCTGGCAATGTAGCTAACTTTTTTGTTCTATTTTATTGTCAGCCATCTTGATTATTGGAAACAATATTCTGGAATCCTGGACAAAACCCTTGTAAATAAAAACACTCATCACTAAACACTGGTTGTTAAAAAGAACGTTTTTGTTGTTGTGTTTGATAACATGTTTTATATAAGAATGTTGGCCAAACCTGTCAAAACAAGTGTTTTGGGTTTTGTTTTTAACAACAGGTGAGTATGGTAAATAACTTCAAGGAGGTGGATGGATTTGGCAAAAAATTATTGTAGTTAAATGGTTTTTTATCAGACTCAAATGTACTGTGTACAATTCATGATTGCTTCTCCTACTTTTATGTTTAATGCACTGCTTTTTATGGTCTATACAAATTTTAAAAGCAATTTGGAAGTCTATCATAGTTATCAATGTTTATGAGAGAAGCTTCAATGTTTGGACATATTCACCAACACTATTCTACTCAATGTATCCCAACATTTATACAAACTTTTGAAATATTCAATAAGCTCGTTTGGATTTGTATGTTGAATGAGTACAAACATTGCCAAAATGGAAGTCTAATAATATTTTGTTTCTTCGCTATTTCATGCCATCTTCCTATTTTACATATAAAATAATTGTAAGAACAAAAAATGTTACTGAGAAAAGAAATAAGGTAAATTTAAGAGGAATCACCTTTGTTTTTCCTGGGGACAGATTGGAGCCAACATGCTTCACATTGCTAGGGTTGTAATGCTTAATTACAATCAACTTAAGGGGATGCATGTTTCTGATGCAATTGCTGAGCTTGACAAGGCAAAAGGTCTTTTAAACAATGCAATAAGGTTAGTGCTGTTTCATTTCCAGAAAAAGAAAATAGGGGCTCTACAACCTATCTTCTGCTACTTTTTACTCCAATTTAGTTGATAATGATTAACATAGGTTAATTTGTTATTTCCCTAGTAATAATTTATTCTCTGCCTTTGTCTGCATATCATAGATTCGAACAAATATGTCTGACTCATTTCTCTTTACGTGATAGGATAGCAAGGAAAGTTATTAGTAAATCGAAAACACAAAACAAGAAGCAAGGTTATGGAGTTTCTGGAGAAACTAGGCGAGATGGTTATGCAGCAGTGATCATACTGGTTAGTTCCTTGTCAATAATAGATTATATTGATAATATGAATCCTTTTCTCTTCTATATTCCACAGAAAACTTACATGGCTGTTTATACTAAAAGAGTAGGCCTAACTAAGGAAACATAATCAATACATTAAATCAATAATCCTAATGTTAAGCTAATCTAATCCCTAAAAATCAGTAATGAGATAAGCTGTCAACAGATTGTCTGTCAGCTTCTTTCATCTAAACGTTTTAAGATTTTGTTGTCTATTTATGTGGAGATTTAAACAAGTCAACTTTGTTTCCTCCCATGGAAACAATTTCTTGTCAAGTTGAAAAAATTGGGATAGAGGGAGTATGATATAAAATGATATTGTTTACAATTTGATCATTTATATTATTTTATTTGATGAGCTTGGATCCTTAGATTGTTAGTGGCCAGAAGGTGATAATGATGTAATTATATTTCCCAACCATTATTTTTTATTTACAGTTCTGTGCTGATATTTTATTGTTTATTCTCCTCCATTACCTGATAAAAGAAGGATGCTTTTATTATCACTTCATTCACATTTTTTTTTTTTTTTGTTATGAGCTACCAGTTGACAAAGTCGATTTGAATTTCTTTCTTTGGCCTAAAAACTAATGAATTGGTGATATCAATATTTAAATTGCAAAAAAAAAAAAAAAAAAAAAGTCAACATCATGCTAAATGTTAGTTTGTTAAGAATGATTTGCTTTTAAATTATAATTCTCTTTGTTATCATGGGATGTGACAAATATTTTTGTCATTGTGGTTGCAGTTGCAGTCGCTCAATGAACTAGGGCTTTTGGAGATCAACAGGCAAGAATTGCAGGAATCAGGGGTTAGTATTGTAACCTTCTGGTTCTCGGCATTTGGTTCAGGTTTCTTTGAAACGATTAACCATTTACAGTAGTTCTTGCTTTGGTCAAATTGACATTTCTATTTAGTGTTATTCATTTGATACCCAAGTTATAGTTAATGTTTGATTTGGCACCTAAAGTACCTTAGGTACTTTTGTTTTTCAGTTCGCACAATGAACTCCCCCACACAATGGGTAAAATGACGACAAATAGTTAGTAAAATGCAACATAAGCTAATATGCCACATCATTTTATTGGGGTGTGATTTTGTTTTGGGCATTTTTTTAATTTCTGAAATAAAATAAAAAAAAAGATAAAGAACATTGAAAACAAATTGGTATGTGAGAATAAAGGAAATAGGAAAAACAAGAGAGGGGCCTTACATATGATGATCTCCATTGAAATAAAATATCATCATGCTTCTCCTATGTTCTTTGGTAATTTTCCTTTTTTAAATTCAATAGTTTGAACAAATGTATCAGATATGTTTTTCTTCACCTAAACTTATCTGAGATGTTTGAAGATATTGAAATATGCCCATCGATGTCTATTTTCTATTCATCCTTGTGTTCTTGATGTAGTGACATAATTGGTAGTTTAGACTTATTTATTTCAAGCAGTCCTTTGACCATTGTACTAATAGTTACAATGGTTCTGTTGGGCTACAGGCAAAGTTGTCATCCACTCCTGAGGTAAAAAATGCACATTTTGAATGCATTTCTGCCTACAAAGAGGTACATCGCCTGGCTAATGTCTTATATTTATTTTAATTACTCATTTTATTTTACTCTCTTACATTGGTGAGTTGACTTGTTCTTTTTCTTACGCGGTGCCTGGTTTCTTTTAAATTCTTTTCTTGTCATCACCCATTTTTTTCTCACTTATCATTTGGAGTTGAGTAGAACCATTCATGTTGCCCAGAAACCTGCAAATTAGGTCAATTATCTCTTTTGTACTATAATTTCTTTAATCCAAATATCATCTGTTATATATGTTTTTTATTTTTGAGCAAAATTGTTTGTCATATTGCATTTAATAATCTCCTATGCAGCCTAATGCATCCAACAGCACTTTGAAACCAAGTTAAATGCAACTCTCTTTTACCCTTAAATTATGGCTTCATACTTACATGTTTTCATTGAAATAGAACGCTTAAATCTTGAATTAAATGTATGTTGTTGCAAGAATGTCAATTGTTTTAAACTATACGATGCAGTTGGCAACTGAAAGGTTAATCGGCGATTCGACGCAAGTAAAGGCAGAGTATCTTTCTTGTTTGAAGCATCTTTCAAGTTTGTTAGATGCTGAAGGCACAACAGAATACAGAGGAACAACATTGCAGGAGCTGAAGGATGAAATCAAGCGTGTAGAAGATGATATTTTGCAGTCGAGGAGGCATAAAAGCTAAGCCAGGCTACCCAACACCTTATTTTGATTCAATTTTCTGAAATATACTTTCCATTCCTGTTTGAAGAAAATTTTATGACTTCTTCAAATAAAATTTTTATGCCAATTTCATTTCAATGGATATGAAGGAATTGAAGTGCAAATGATTGTTAATTTTAGAGGGATGGTTATGTTGGGATGTTAATTTTTTTTTGAATGGCACTTTTTTTTCTCTTCACTATCTTAGAATTGCATGTAAACAAACATGAAAAAATTACGCAAATAAGAGTTAACAGTTGGTTCGTCAGTTATTAGATGAGCCATCAAAATGATGTTATGACCATTAATTTGTTTAAATGCTGGAGCTAACAAGGTTTTTAGGAAAAAGAAATTTTATTCGTTTATGATTTTATTTACATGCTCATTGATATTCGTCTTTAACATCTTTCTTTTTGTCGAAAAAATTATGATAGTTCTTGAAAAAGCTTCCTCCTGTTTCTTTCGTCCTAATAGGACAAATTTTCTTCTCTTTGAAACTTCCAAATGGAATATAATCTTAAGTAGACCAAATGTCTTCGCGCTCAAAGTGTTAGAGTGTCTTCGCGCTCAAAGTTTTAGAGTTGTATAATCTGAATTCTTGTTAAAGAAATACAGTGGTAAAACAATAGGATCTGTTTAAGGTTATACTTTTTCTATTTGACATTGATTATAATAAAGTTTTTTAACATGCATTATTTGTAATTTATATTATATTTATACTTATAATTGCATTTATAAATTCTTTAAAAAATTGTCTTTTTAACTCTATATTTAGATTTAATTTGCTTTGAATTTGAATTCAAATTTTATTGCATGTTTGATTTTATGTAAGATGGAAGTTTTTTTTATACAATTTAAATGTTTTTATATTATCTAATGTTAAAAAAACCAATATACTAAACTTTAAACTAATAGATAAAACAATAAATTTAAACAAAAATTTTGTTCTAATATTGCAAAAAAATAAGGCTAAATTACTTAGGCATCCCTATATTATAGGGACTAGATCAAATTAGTCCGTTTATTATTAAATGAATCAATTTAATCATTGTACTATTAAAAAAAATCAAATGAATCAAAATTATAATAGATTTAACATTTACTAAATAAAAAATGTCTTGAAAATTATTTTTTTCAATTGTAGTTCAATTTTAAATAGAAGATTTCATTTACAGAACCAAACTTTAAAAATATTAACTCTATTAAACCCTAAATGATATATTTTGAATCTAAATATTTACTACATTCTAATTTGAACTAAATTGATCTATTTAATAGTAATGTTGGGGATCGACTATATTAAGCAACGAACAAGTAAAAATAGAGGAAGAAATTGAAAAATTGAACACAAATTTAACGTGAACAAACCCATCCAAAGAGGAAAAAAATCACGAGCAAAGATAATTTTACTATAATGGCAAAAGAACGAAGAGTACAAAAGATGGAGATAAAAAACTAAATCCCGAAACCCGAAAACAAAGAACCCTCAAAACTTGTAAAAGAGTCTTTTTATAAGCTAAATTCATAGGTCAAATAATAATAAAATAATCTAGACTAATAAAAGTTTGACTGAAACAAATAAACAGAGTTTAATTGGGAGATTACCTTTCAAATTTGACTGAAATACGTGGTATACTTAACAAATCTCCACCTTTACTCATATTTCCACAACGCCATATTTGCCAAAGCTTGTCACTGGCCTATTTTGAACTATGTAGTGAATTAATTGAGTCGAATCTGTGCTTAGAAGCTGGAAGACTTCTAGCCTCCGACTTGTGCACTGCCAAATCAAAATTAACCCGGGTCTAATTTTCACAAACACAGTGCCCTAACTTTTCAAAACATGTATCCAAAAAAGAACATTTCTTCAATGAAATAGTTGTACATTTTTCCTTCCTATGACCAAGTTGCCTCCGCTCCAAATAAGTTGATTTGGACTCCATAACGAACGAGGGATATCCGGTTTCACCGATCACTATAGAACCTTCTAGAATATAAAAATTTGTCGGTCTTTTTACCTTTTAACAAAACAAGAGCCCCACGAGACACCTTAATGCCGCTCGACTCGATATTGATTCTGCAACCTTTCCAGTCTAAAATACTCAATGAGATGAGATTCTTTCGTAAACCAGATGCATACCTAACATCTGATAGTGTCCTAATCACTCGTTCGTGCATCCTAATTTCAATAGTACCAATATCAATTACCTTACATCTTGAATCTAGGATCCACTCGGATGTAAGATCAGAGTTATTGCTCGTTGACACTAATAAGAAATCATCACTACTTTCATCGGCCAAATTAGCACCAGCTACATCTTCCTCGTTACTCTCAACAGTCATTTTATTTCGCATTTTATAACAATATACTTTGACGTGACCTAACTTCTTACAATAGCAACACCTTTTGTATCGCTTCTTTGATGCTACCAAAACAAAAGCTTTCCTATCTTCATTGCTATTAGAACCAACCTCATTGTTTAGTTTGGCTTTACTCAACAAATAACCCTTCACATCCTCAAACGAGAGTTTGTCTCTGCCATAAATTAGGGCCTCCCTAAAAGATTTGTATGAAGAGGGTAAATAGCACAATAATAGCATAGCCTGATCTTCATCGTCAATCTTAACCTCAACATTCTTTAAATCATTCGAAAGAGTAATAAATTGACTAATTTGATCATTAAGAAGTTCACCTTCGTTCATGCGAAACGTAAATAGACGTTGTTTCAACACTAAACGGTTATAGCCATAGACTTAGTCGCATAAAGTGTTTTTAACCTTTTCCACAAGGCGGATGAGGTTTTCTCCATCAATAACTCTTGCAATACCCTATTCGCGAGGCACAATTGGATTGTAGACAAGGCTTTTTCATCAAGCTCTTCCTATTCTATCTGATCTAGATTCTCATGTTTTTTTCCCGGTAACGACTTTTTTAGACTGGCTTGAACTAGAATTGTTATCATCTGAACTTGCCACAGATTAAAATTTGTGACACCATCAAACTTCTCAATGTCAAACCTTGTTGTTGTCATTTCTGAATAGGCTGATCTACGAAAATTGAATTAACTCTGATACTACTTGTTGGGGAGCAACTCGATTAAGCAAAAAACAAGTAAAAAATAGTGGAAGAAATTGAGAAATTGAATATACAAATTTAACATGGAAAAATCCCTCCAAAAACGATAAAAAAATCACGGGTAAAGATAATTTTACTATAATAGCAAAAGAACGAAGAGTACAAAAGATAAAGATAAAAAACTAAACCCTGAAACCCAAAAACAAACAACCCTCAAAATGTAAACACAAAATTTTCCAAAAGTGCTAATCTTTTAATGGGTATGTTTTCTAAGGTTGTAAAAGAGCATATTTATAGGCTAAATTCATAGGTCAAATAATAAAAAAATAATCTAGACTAATTAGAGTTCGACTGAACCAAATAAAAAAAGTTTAATTGGGAGATTATCTTTCAATTTTGACTGAAATACGTGGTATACTCAACAAGTACGAGAATTAATTTGATTTGATTTGAATGACAGGGAAGGCTCAAAAGTGCACCTGTGTTGGAAAGTAGAGGGAAATACATAATAATTTATTGTAAATTCACCTGTTTTATCCGTCAAATGTGTCAAAATTTATTAGGGCTTGAGTAAAATATTAGATGCAAAAAATGAGATTGAGCAAAAAGATTAGATCCGTTTAGAATATAAGCAGGGTTTATGTCCAAATCGGGTTTGACTCGTTTTTAAGTTGATAATATTGTATATTATGTTTGTAAGCACTAAATTTTGTCCGGCTCAATTTCGTGTTTAATTTTCAAAATTAAAAAATTAAAAAAATTGAAAAATACAAAAATTAAAATTACATTTTGACCCCTCAACTTTTTTAAAAATATATTTTAACCCCTCATCTTTTCCGAAATTACCTTTTGACCCCTAAACATTTCTAAAATTACATTTTGACCTCTCATCTTTCTCGAAATTACACTTCGACCCTACCTGTTTTGCTGCGTTTGCAATTTAGTCCTTCTGTCAGAAAATCCCCAACAATCCGGCGGATTTCGCGCACCCACCCCCCGATTTTTCGGCCACCGGCCTAAGTGATGGACTCCCTTCCCCCTAGCCACCTAATACCTGCAAAAAAACACATCATAAAAGGGAGATTTTTCTCCAAAAAAAGACACACAACAAACAACTCGAAAAAAAAAAGCAAAAAAAAAGAGAAGTGAGAAGAAGAAAAAGAAAAGAGAAAGAGGAGGCGTCGCACCACGGGCGGAGAAGACGGTGACTACGGCGGCGGTGGGCTAGGAGAAGAATGAAGAAGAAGAAGAAAGAAAGAAAAAGAAAGAAAAAAGAAAAGAAAAAAAGAAAGAAAAGAAAAGAAAAGAAAAAGAAAAAAGAATCAAAATCAGTCGGGTCGACCCGACCCACGACCCGCACCCGCAACCCGACCCGCGTCCAGCAGGCCTGACCCAGTAGCCCAATAAAAAAAAGGAAGCAGCAAAAAAAAAAGAAACCAACGCCACGGGCCCAGAAACAGCCCAAGAGGAAAGATTAGCGGCATGCAGCGCCCCAGCCCAAAGACGGCAGGCCAAAAAAAAAAAGAAAAGAGAAGAAGAAAAAAAGAAAAAAGAAAAAGAAAAAAAACCAGTTCGTGTATCCCATTTTTCAAGCTCGTAATTTTAGGCTTTTTGGTAATTTCTTTTTTACCCACTTTTAATTTAATTAGTGTATTTTGATGACATTATTGGTATTTTTAAGCATATTTTTATTTTGTATTTATATTTTTAATTTAATTTTATTATTATTCGAATAATTTTTAATAAATAAGGCAACGAATCGGTTTGACACTAAGTCGTTGATTTCATCGCTATATTGGGTGAATATCATCGGTTCGTGTTAAATACGATACGCTCTTTTTAAAAAAAATAAATAAAAAATTATCAGGTTTTTAAAATAAAATGATTATTTTTGTGGTTATTTTTAAATTATCAAATTTTCGTTTTTAAAATATATATATAATACGATTATATGTAATTTATCAAAATTTTGGTGTTTCAAAATTTTTCGTGTTTTCAAAAATTTTCGTGTTTCAAAAATTTTCGTGTTTTAAAAAATTCTCGTGTTTCAAAAATTTTCGTGTTTTCAAAAAAAAATTGTGTTTAAAAAATTTTCGTTTTTTTTAAATTATTGTGTTTTCAAAAGTTTTTCTATTTTAAAAAATTCTCGGGTTTCGAAAAAAATTCAAAGTTTCAAAAATTTTCGTGTTTTCAAAAATTTTCGTGTTTTCAAAAATTCCCAGGTTTCAAAAAAATTCTCGAGTTTCAAAATTTTAGTGTTTTCAAAAATTCTCGTGTTTCAATTGGATCACGATTAAATATTAAATTGAACTTGTCTTTTTGAAAATTAAGATAACGTGCGCTTAACGAGATACCAATTTTGGGCATTGCGAAGATGCTAATACCTTCCTCGCACGTAACCGACTCCCGAACCCTATTTTTCTCTGGCATTTTAAACTCGGCCTTTTTTTAAGAAAATTTTTAAAAAATAATTTTTCTTTTAAAAAGAGGATTTATTAGGTGCCCGATCGCACCTAGGAAAAAGGATCGGTAACGACTCCCTTTTTTAAATAAAATTGAAATTTTGTTTTCAAATTTTCAATAATTTCCTCAATTAGCGCCCGAGCAAAATTTTACGTCGCTACAGCTGGCGACTCCACTGGGGAGGTTTCCTTTTTAAGAGTCGAGTTTGAAATTAAGCGCGTGTTCGAAACTCCTTGTTCAAATTAATATTTAGTCGTGATCCTAAAATTTTGTTTTTTGAAAAGTCATGCATTTGCATCATATTGTAAATATTTTTCTAACTTGTTTTATCTTTTTGTTTTTCAGCTCTAAGTTTTTACGGTTTTAGTTTTTTTAGTTTTAAAATAAAAACGAAAGGTTTGTGAGTTTCTCCCCACACACAGTGCACTTGCATTTTTGCATAACATGAGCTCTCTACCCGGGCTCCGTCCGCTTATGTGGAAGTAAACGCTATGCCTTCGTGAGTTAACTCGTCCCTTCGCACAGGCTAGTGAATACTTCCAGGTTACATATGACTTATGCTTTCGTGAGTTAACTTGTCCCTCCGCATAGGCATAAGTAAATGTAATCCCTTGAATTGAGCTTGCAAGCCTATGATGGGCGATAACCGAGGCTCCGTACTAGCCTTAGTAGGTGACAGTATAGACAATTCGAGTACCTTTTTTAGAACCAAAACCACATATAGCGAACCGTACGAGCCACCCAATTAGAGCCATGCTGAACCTCTGTCCGTTGAATAGTCACCAAAATAAGTATATGGGAGAAACGCCTCTTACTTTTTATTTCTTTATATTTGTTTTTGCAAGAGAAATAGGTCTGTTTAATAAAATTGGATCAGGTAGATTATCTGATGAGCTTGTGGGGTAAGTTTATTTTTTAAAGTATGATGGGGTAAAAAAAACAAAAAAACAAAACAAAACAAAACAAAACAAAAAACGTAGGTCGGTTTCACCAAAGTGCACGATTGAATAGCTTAATTTGTTAGATTTTCCATAGTTTTTTTTCGTTTATATTTATTGTGATTACTAATAAGGTTATTTGTCTTCATTTTTATTTTTCATCATGCATCATAGGCATCTTGTTAGGAAGGTGTTGATTAGAGATTAGTTGCCAAAAACAGGTTTTTGATGGAGGAGTCAATTACACAAGTAACCAAGAAAAATGCTGTGGTTCGAGACTGGTCTTTGAAAACCCAGAAAGCAAAATGGGACAGTTTAAATGAAGGATGTATCTCCAATCTTCCCGAGCATGTGACTTTGAATGCTCGTCAGAATAACCTCGAAGACTTGACTAGGATCTGGAAACAGTGGGACTCAGACACTAGGGGCATCTTCACTAAAAAGTACGAGGACTAGGATCTGGAAACAGTGGGACTCAGACACTAGGGGCATCTTCACTGAAAAGTATGAGGATATAGCTCACTTGATCCCTGTCAACATAGACGAACAGTTGATTCGAAAGAAGAATGTTGAATACAAAACCATGTCTGCAGAATTAATGACTAATCAGTTCGAGCGTCAAGAGCTAAAAGGGAAAATACAAGATTTAGAAAACACGCTGCAAGCTCATCAGCAACATTTGGATACTCTCCTAAAAGCCCTAGAAGAAAAGAATGGTCAGCATGACAGAGACTGTAATAGTCCGGTTTATACCCTAGTCAGAATAGTGGTTTCGGGACCACGAATCCAAGTTCAAATAATGTTTTAATATTATTTTCTGTGCCGTTGATATGTGATTAAGCATGTGATAAATTTCCGTGAACTAATTTGTATGTCCGTGTGTTTAATTTGACAAAAGGATGAAATTGCATTAAATATGAAAGTTGTATGCTATACGTTAAAGTGCTTATGTGTTATGGCTTTATAAATATGAGGACTTATGTGGCAATTTGGCCATTTCCATGGTTAGTGGATGGCTAAGGTCATAAATGACCTTGTAACTATGTTTTATATATTTTTATATGAAAGGTTATTATGGAAAAATTTGTTTATAACATATTATTAATAAAATTAAAGCTTAAAATAATCTTTAATCTATTTGTTCATCCACCGAATAAGCAAAGAAAAGAAAGAAAAAAATTGAGCTAGGCATTCAGCATTTTCAAGCTCAAATTAAGATCAAGAACCGAAGAAAACGGACTTAGATCGCAGGAAAGCGAAAGTAATCGAGTAGCTGTTTTCATTCCAATAAATTGAATCCGAGGTAAGTCACTATACAAATAAATGAATATGTATGCATTTGTAATTGTTCATATGTTCAATGATGTTAATGAATGCTTACGAGAGGTATGTATTTGAATTACGAGATAAGGTCGATATAGCGATAATATCCGAGAAGTTCCGTTCGAACCTAGGAATAGATAGGATTAACTTTGTCATGACATATGTATCTGTTCTGTTTTATCATATAAGACCACGTCTGGGACGTTGGCGTTGATTTGAGATTTTGTGTAAGACCACGTCTGGGACGTAGGCATCGATATGAGTTTTACGTATAAGACCTCGTCTGGGACGTAGGCATCGATATGAGTTTTACGTGTAAGACCATGTCTGAGACATTGGCATCGTATTAATTTGTGTAAGAACCTGTCTGGGACAATGGCATCGATATCTGAGTGCATGTAAGGCCTCGTCTGGGACGATGGCATTGTACTATTATTCTGAGCTTTCTGAGTATCCTACTAGATTCCTAATGGTTCAACGGGTAAATCTGTGATATGAATTAAAATTCCAAGCTAGGAACAAATACGTGAATGTACACCCGTTTCAGGTACGTTGATATATATATGCTTATGCTTTGTATAAGCATGAAAGGTAAGTATGTATGTGCATTAATGCAAATGAACATTTGAGATATATGTATGTTTGAGATATGAGCAAATGAGATCTTTAGGAGGTGTGGATTGGTAAGAAATGGCAAACCAAGTGAGCATAGAGTTCATTTATGTGCTTAAATTAAGGATATGTTAATGAATTATTGCCATATTTATGAATGAATTATGTTAAGTTATTTGTATATGACTTACTAAGCTTTTGGAAAGCTTACTCTGTGTGTGTATTTTTAATCTGTTTTATAAGTCGTCAAAGCTACTGAAGGCTCGAGACTATTACGGATCGTCATCACACTACTAAACTTATTTTGGTACACTTTGATAATGTATAAAGCTAGATATGGCATGTATAGGCTAGTATTTTGGTATAAGATGTTATATGATTTTAGCCATGTGACTTGGCTAATTATGAGTTGAGACTTTGGTTAAATGAATGTGATATATGTATAGTTTTGGTATGGTTTAATGCTTATGAAATAGGTAAGTTTTGGTTGGTTAAATGATAAAGATATGCTTTAGTTTTGTATGAGTTTTAGTCCTTGAAATGGTCATGGTTGAAATTGGTATTGAGTGCATGGTTGGAATGATTATTTTGGTATGTTTTGATGGTTATAGGTGAATGAAATGGAATGATATATGTTGTTTATAGGTTTGAACCTTATGGGTGGCATTTTGGCCTTGTAAATGGCCTATAATGTCACACGGTTGCTGCACACGGGCGTGCCTAAGACCGTGAGTAAATTGGCAGAATGTAGCTTAAAAACAACACGGCCGTAACACGGACGTGTTTGGTAGCCGTGTTGGGGAAGTCAGTATAAGACCACTGTTAGGACACACGGCTGTGTCTGGTGGCCGTGGAGACCAAGTCAGTATATAGACACGAAAGGAGACACGGAGGTATCTAGAAGCCGTGGAGGGCACACGGTCTCATCCCACGAGCGTGTCTCCCCTGTATTTTGGAAAAGTTTAAAAATTTTCATGATATTTCATATGTGTTTCAGTTTAGTCCCGACTCGACTTCTAAGCATGATTAAGGTCTCGAGGACCCATTTAAGGGACATTATGTCTGAGAATGATAATTGAATGTATGCTTTTGTCTGTGAATATTTCCGATCTGTCTAGTAACGCTCCTAACCTTAATCCGGCGACGGACACGGGATATGGGTGTTACAGAGACACTTGCGATTACGAAAGAGCTCTCCAAGAATAAGATATGTATCTCAGCGGTTTGATCAATGAAATTCGCAAGGCGACTGTACAAATCGTGCAATTATCAGATGAAACCGAAGCTCTCAGTTGCCAATTCCCTCCGAGCCAAAGATCAAGCATGTCGGAGTTCCTAGAACGAGTGAAGAAACAAGACGATGTGGCTAGAAAATTTGTGTAGCTGTTAAATCAGAGATGGCAAAACGTTTTGTAATGGACTCTTTTGATTAATGAAATGCCTAAGTATGGGGCTATCTTGAAATCAACATCAAATTCTTGCATATTTATTCATGGCTAACATTCATTTGTCATTTATTCATTCATTCATTGCATGCAGCTATCACCTTAATCAGTCACTATGGTTAAAACTATACAATCCATAGTTGCAGAAAGATCAAGAAAGGAGGATTGCAAGAGCCTCAGGTCGGGAATTAGAATGGGAGCTCATAGCGTATCCTCCTTTGTCAAAAATATTTACATCTGCAGGAATGATGTACCCAGGGCGAGATAATTCACGAAGCACGCTGTTATTGATTGAAAGGGGTCTTCAGAACGTCAGTATAAATGTTATTGACAAAGGGGATGATGCAATTAAAGATGTTTCAATTTACGCCCTGGTCCTCCTAGATTCGTTTTGAACAATTGAACTGCTGTGGATCTTCTTGTAGTTTCTAAGTCATCTCCAGAGTAATGCTTAATGTTAACTCTTTTTTTTTTTGTGCCTCTAAGTAATAGTGAGACTCTTTTGTAAGAGCTTATGTTTGCTCTTTATCATTTAAATGAACATTAATGGAGATGCATTTTGTCATGGCCTTTTCATTCTCATTAACTTCATAATTGTTCCCTCTTCTCACAGCCTGTCCTTACATGTATCTCATATCATGCCATAACATTATGTTTGTTGGTTCTAATACCGTGATACTCCTCTATAGTTTTCTTTTCCATTCACCTTTCAGGTGCTCAGATATCAACGACATGAGCAATCCCGTTGCAAGTCCTGAAACTAATTTCAAGAAAGCTATTTGTTTAGGAGAATTCGAAGCTGAGGAAAATGCTGAAGATTGTGTCTCATTGCCTGACCTACTAAGAATGGTAGAACAAGAAGATAAACAGATTCTACCCAATCAAGAATCTGTTAAGATAGTAAACTTGGGAAATGAAGAAAAGAGGCAAGAAGTAAAGATTGGGACCTCCATTTCAGAGAACACCAAACATGATTTGATCGCCTTGCTTCGTGAGTACAAAGATGTATTTGCATAGTCGTATCAGGACATGCCAGGATGTAGTGGTCCATAGACTCCCACTGAAACCAGAATGCAAACCCACAGAAGCTAAGATGAATGAGACCTGAAATGTTGTTAAAGATAAAAGAAGAAGTCAAGAAACGATTTGATGCTGGCTTCTTACAAGTCTCCAAATATCTAGAATGGGTAGCTAATATAATCCCAGTACCGAAGAAAGGCAAGGTACGAATGTGCGTGGATTATCGCGATCTGAATCGAGCAAGTCCTAAAGATAACATGACAAAACATTCATTGTTTTCTTTCATGGATAGATTCTCGGGTTATAATCAGATAAAGATGGCTCCCGAAGATATGGAGAAAATTACATTCGTAACAATGTGGGGGACATTCTGTTATAAGTTGATGCCGTTCAGATTAAAGAATGCTGGGGCAACATATCAGAGGGTCATGGTGATGTTGTTCCATGACATGATGCACAAAGAAATAGAAGTCTACGTCGATGATATGATTGCCAAATCTCGGGAGGAAAGAGAGCATGTTGGGAACCTCAGGAAGTTGTTCGAAAGACTAAAAAAGTTTCAACTGAAGCTTAATCCAGCCAAGTGTATGTTTGGGGCTACCTCAGGAAAATTACTAGGCTTCATTGTCAGCTAGAGAGGTATTGAGGTTGATCCAGATAAGATAAAAGCCATACGAGAACTACCACCTCCGCGCACACAAAAAGAAGTCAGAGGATTTTTAGGGAGGTTGAACTACATCGTTCGATTTATTGCTCAGCTTACCAACCAGTGTGACCCAATTTTTTGACTCATTCGAAAACATAATCTGGGAGAATGGAATGAAAAGTGCCAAATGGCTTTTGACAAGATAAAATAGTATTTGTCTAGTCCCCCTGTGCTAGTACCGCCAACTCCCAAAAGACCATTAATATTGTATCTGACTGTGTTCGAAAACTCAATGGGTTGCGTACTGGGGCAGCATGATGAGTCGGGAAAAAGAGAAATAGCGATTTACTACCTCAGCAAGAAGTTCATAGAGTATGAAGTAAAGTACCCGTCAATTGAAAAATTCTGTTGTGCTTTGGTCTGGGTAGTTCGAAGGCTCAGACAATATATGTTGTATCATACGGCGTGTTTAATTTCAAACTAGACCCAATAAAGTACATGATGGAATCACCTGCACTCTCAGAAAGAATGGCACGATGGCAGATCTTACTATCGGAGAACGACATCGTATATGTGAGTCAAGAGACGATAAAGGGGAGCGTGATAGCTGACTTCTTAGCAACTCAAACAACAGAGGAATACGAGCGATTGAGACTTGATTTCCCAAACGAAGACTTGATGTGCATTACAAAAAAAGAATGTGAGTCGTCCAAAGAGAAATCATGAAAAATGAGCTTTGATGGTGCATCGAATGCATTGGGGCATGGGATTAGAGCAGTCTTAGTGTCATTAGAAGGGAACATTATCCGCTCACTGCCAGATTAAATTTCTTCTGTATGAAGCTTGCATTATGGGACTTTGTGCAACTATTGAATGAAACATCAAAATCTTAGAGGTGTACGAGGACTCAGCGTTGGTGATTTACCAAATTCGTGGAAATTGGGAAGTGAGAGATTCGAAATTAGTTAAATATCGCGATCTAGATGCAGAACTGATTAAAGAATTCAAAGAAGTGACTTTTAATTACTTTACATGAGAAGAAAACCAATTGGCTGATGCCCTAGCCACTTTGGCTTCAATGTTCAAAGCAAACAGAGAAACGGAAATAATGCCTCTCCAAATGAGCATATATGAGGTCCCTGCACATTGTTTTAGCATTGAAAAAGAGACAGATGGACTACCATGGTTCCATGATATCTTAGAATATATCATGAATCAAAGGTATCCCGAACAAGCAAATGAGAACGACAAAAGAACAATCAGAAGAATGGTGTTGGGATTTGTCCTTGATGGGGATATCCTGTATAAAAGAGGAAAAGATCAAGTGCTCCTAAGATGCGTGGATGCTATTGAAGCCAAAAAAATACTTGAAGATGTCCATGAAGGAATTTGTGGGGCGCATGCCAATGGTTTCACTATGGCTAGGCAGATTATGAGACTCGGTTATTACTGGCTGACAATGGAAAACGACTGCATTAGTTACACACGAAAATGCCACAAATGTCAAGTTTACGGCGATAAAATTCATGTAGCCCCTTCGCCCCTTCATGTCATGACTTCTCCGTGGCCTTTTTCTATGTGGGGCATGGATGTTATAGGGCCAATTTCCCCAAAGGCTTCTAATGGGCACCGATTCATTTTTGTGGTTATAGATTACTTTACAAAATGGATAGAAGCCGCTTCGTTTGCTAATGTGAGGAAGACTACAGTTTGCAGGTTCTTAAAAAAAGAGATCATATGTCGATATGGTTTGCCTGAGAGAATCATTTCAGATAATGCTTTGAATCTGAACAACAATATGATGAAGGAAGTGTGAGAGTAATTTCAAATAGAACATCATAACTCCTCACCCTATCGCCCGAAAATGAACAGAACTGTAGAAGCGGCCAACAAAAATATTAAGAGGATTATTGGAAAAATGACCAAGACATATAAAGACTGGCACGAGAAGCTACCATTTGCTTTGTATGCATATTGCACATCTGTGCGAACATCTACGGGAGCAACTCCTTTCTCTCTGGTCTATGGAATGGAAGTTGTGCTACCCATCGAAGTTGAGATCCCCTCTCTATGAGTTTTAATAGAGTCGAAAGTAGAAGAATCAAAATGGGTTCGAGCTCGATATGACCAGTTAAATCTTATCGAAGAAAAACACTTGAAGGCAATCTGTCATGGATAGATGTACCAGAAGAGAATGATCACGGCCCATGACAAGAAAGTCCGGCCAAGAAAATTCCGCGAAGGAGAGCTTGTACTGAGAAAGATCCTCCCAATACAAAAAGACTTTCGAGTAAAATGGGTACCAAATTGGGAAGGGCCGTACGTTGTAAGGAAGGCCTTCTCGGGTGGGGCTATGATTCTCACTGAGACGGATGGGAGGGAGTTACGTAACCCAGTGAACTCAGATGCTGTGAAGAAATATTATGCCTTAAAAAAAAAGAAAGAAAGAGAGATCAAGATGAAAACCCGAAAAGGGCGTCTTGATAAAAAAAAAAAGAAAAGAAAAGAAAAAGCAAAAAAAAAAAGGAGATCAAGATGAAAACCCAAAAAGAGCATCTTGATAAACAAAAAGATTAGGATGAAAACCTGAAAGAGCGTCCTAATAAAGGGGGTTCGGACCTAAGGAGCAAGACATTTTGAACGGGGAGTCAAAAGACAAAGTTACAATATTTAAAGCACTTTCAGGTGCTCGAAATCTTCTACACAAGAAGCCGTGCTCGAAAAGATCCAAAATGAAGAAATGTGGAAAAGTTCATGCGTTGAATATCTAGAGCATTTGTAGCCATTGAATGTGATTTCTTTTCTTTATGATGCTTTTAACCAGTCTTGGTCAACTTTCTTTGATTATTGCTCTTGAAATAAATATGAATGTGAGATATCCCTTTCATACCTACTTTGCCATTTTCATGCATTTCATGTATGGTTTATTTAAATGATAAATAGTGAAATGACATACTCTAAACAAAAGGAATGTTGAGCATTACCCCGATGAGAATTTGATAAACACAAGAGCCTCAAAGCAAGGACAAAGTTCAACAGGGGGAAAAGGGTAATATACGAGAAATGCAGATTACTCGTAAAGCTTGAGGACGGGTACAAAACCTGAAAGGAAAGTCAAGAATTAAAGCAATGAATGCAGGCCATTACGAAAATCGTAACGAAAAGGGATATGTGACAAACATGTCCAAGGCGCATGGCATGATTATGTAGGCATAAAAGCATTTAAGACAAACACGTGCATATCATGATAATATCATGCATGATATATACAGGTACTCCAGTAGAGCAAGAGGTGTTGATGATAGCTGTACTGAATCAAGGAAAAAGAAGACATCCGAGTTCCACCAGATGATATGTTTTGAAATTATGATATTTTGAAGAAAAAAATCAATTGCAATTTTTCCAAAAAAATCAACTCATAATGCGAGAGGTGAGTTGAGTCTGGGGTCACATGCCGAGGTATTTTCAATTCCTGTTTTTCAATTTCAAATTTTCCAAAAAGTCAACTCATAATGCGAGAGGTGAGTTGAGTCTCGGGTCACACTCCGAGATATTTTTTTAATTTCCTTTTTAAAAAAAATCAACTCATAATGCGAGAAGTGAGTTGAGCCTCGGGTCACATGCCGATGTATTTTCAATTTCTGTTTGTTCTAAAAAAATCAACTCATATTGCGAGAAGTGAGTTGAGCCTCGGGTCACACGCTGAGGTATTTTTCAATTTTATGTTTGTTCTAAAAAAATCAACTCATATTGCGAGAAGTGAGTTGAGCCTCGGGTCACACGCTGAGGTATTTTTCAATTTTTGTTTTTCAAAAAAATCAACTCATATTACGAGAGGTGAGTTGAGCCTCAGGTCACACACTGAGGTATTTTTCAATTTCTGTTTTTCACAAACATCAACTTATATTGCGAGAGGTGAGTTGAGCCTCATGTCACACGCTGAGTTATTTTTCAATTTCTGTTTTTTTTAAAAATCAACTCATATTGCGAGAAGTGAGTTGAGCCTCGGGTCACACGCTGAGGTATTTTCAATTTCTGTTTTTCAAAAAAATTAACTCATATTGCGAGAGGTGAGTTGAGCCTCAGGTCATACGCTGAGGTATTTTTAATTTTTGCTTTTCAAAGATCAACTCATAATCTGAGAGGTGAGTGCTTCGTGTCGCATGCCGAGCTATTTTCATTTCTGTTTTTAAATAAAAAAATAAAGAATAAAGATTGGACAATCGAACAAAATTTAGTGCTTTTAAGTCTTTGCTCTATCCCTGTTTCACAGCGATGAGCAAAGAGGGGCAACTGTAAACACTAAATTTTTGTTCGGCTCAATTTCGTGTTTAATTTTCAAAATTAAAAAATTAAAAAAATTGAAAAATATGAAAAATCAAAATTACATTTTGACCCCTCAACTTTTCCAAAATTACATTTTAACCCTTATCTTTTCTAAAATTACCTTTTGACCTCTAAAAATTTCTAAAATTATATTTTAACCTCTCACCTTTCTCAAAATTACAATTCAACCCCGCCTGTTTTGCTGTGTTTGCAATTCAATCCTTCTGTCAGAAAATCCCCAACAATCCGGCGGATTACGCGCACCCACCTCCCGATTTTCTGGCCACCGGCCTAAGGGATGGCCTCCCTTCCCCCTAGCCACCTAATACCTGCAAAAAAACACACCATAAAAGAGAGATTTTTCTCCAAAAAAAGACACACAACAAACAACTGGAAAAAAAAAACAAGCAAAAAAGAAGAGAAGAGAGAAGAAGAAGAAGAGGAGAGGAAGAGGAGGCGTCGCACCACGAGCAGAGAAGACGACGACTACAGCAGCGGCGGGTTAAGAGAAGAAGGAAGAAGAAGAAGATGGAAGAAGAAGAAGAAGAGAGAAAAAAAAAGAAAGAAAAAAGAAAAGAAAAAAGAAAGAAAAGAAAAGAAAAAGAAAAAAAGAATCAAAATCAGTCGGGTCGACCCGACCCACGACCCGCAACCGCAACCCGACCAGGCGTCAGCCCGACGACCACAGACCCAATAAAAAAAAAGGAAGTAGTAAAAAAAAATCGGGCCAAAAAAAAGTAGCAACAAATGGCCCGGCACCAGCCCAATCAGCAGTGAGCTAGTTAGAGGCCCAAAGGTAGCGAGCCCAAAAAAAAAAAAAAAAAAAGAAAAGAGAAGAAAAAAAGAAAAAAGAAAAAGGAAGAAAAAGAAAAAGAAAAACCCCGTTCGTGTATCCCGTTCTTCAAGCTCGTAATTTTGGGCTTTTTGGTAATTTCTTTTTTACCCACTTTTAATTTAATTCGTGTATTTTGATGACATTATTGATATTTTTTAAGCATATTTTTATTTTGTATTTATATTTTTAATTTAATAAGCATATTTTTATTTTGTATTTATATTTTTAATTTAATTTTATTATTATTCGAATAATTTTTAATAAATAAGGCAACGAATCGGTTTGACACTAAGTCATTGATTTCATCACTATATTGGGTGAACATCATCGGTTCGTGTTAAATACGATACGCCCTTTTTAAAAAAAAAAAAATTCTCGGGTTTTTAAAATAAAATGATTATTTTTGTGGTTATTTTTAAATTATCAAATTTTCGTTTTTAAAATACATATAATACGATTATATGTAATTTATCAAAATTTTCGTGTTTCAAAACTTTTCGCGTTTTCAAAAATTTTCGTGTTTCAAAAATTTTCGTGTTTTCAAAAATTCTCGTGTTTTAAACTTTTCGTGTTTTCAAAAATTCTCATGTTTCAAAACTTTTCGTGTTTTCAAAAAAAATTGTGTTTCAAAAATTTTCGTGTTTTCAAAAGTTTTCCTATTTTCAAAAATTCTCGGGTTTCGAAAAAATTCTCGAGTTTCAAAAATTTTCGTGTTCTAAAAATTTTTCGTGTTTTCAAAAATTTTCGTGTTTTCAAAAATTCTTGTGTTTTAATTGGATCACGATTAAATATTAAATTAAACTTTATATTTTTGAAAATTAAGACAATGCGCGCTTAACTAGATACCAATTTTAGGCATTGCGAGGGTGCTAATACCTTCCTCGCACGTAACCGACTCCCGAACCCTATTTTTCTCCGGAATTTTGACGTAGACCTAAACTCGACCTTTTTTTAAGAACATTTTAAAAATAATAATTTTTGTTTTAAAAAGAGGATTTATTAGGTGCCCGATCACACCTAGGAAAAAGGATCGGTGGCGACTCCCTTTTTTAAATAAAATTGAAATTTTGTTTTCAAATTTTCAATAATTTCCTCAATTAGCGCCCGAGCAAAATTTTACATCGCTACAATGTTATTCTTTTATATATTATATAATTTGTAACACATAAAAATTAAATTTATAGTAATATGTAAAGCTCCGCAACAAGTTCGAGTGTTCTTGTGGCTAGAGAGATCGTATTTTGACCAATGGTGAAATATCTCGAAGGGACATGTCAAATGAGAGCCATTGTCTCCGAAGTGGTCATGTTATTGAGACAGGTATTCATGCAATTCGAGATTGTTCTTTCTCGAGTGCAGCATGGAGTGTTGTGGTTTCTTCCAATATTAGAAGTATTTTTTTCTCGTATGATCTTAATGAGTGGTTAGTGTTGAACTTGACTAATCAAAGAGGCTTTAGGTGCAAATAGGTGAACTGACCAACATTGTTTTCCATTTTATGTTGGCTATTATGGAAACCTCGTAATAATTTTATTTTCAAAGACAACCATAGTAGTATCGAATCAATAATTTCTACAACATTAACATGGACTATGAACATGGAGAAATCAAGTACAGGTGATTTTCTTAGACATACTAGAGCTACTTTTAATAATTGGATGCCTTCGAAGTAGGGTTTGGTCAAATTAAATATAGATGGTGCTATTTCGGATAACACTAATAACGCGTCAATAGGAGGAGTTTTCACAGACTCGTCTGCAAACCAGTTACATTGCTTCACAATGAAAATTGGGAAGGAAATAATTTTTAAAGTTGAAACTAGAGCTATTTTAAAAGGACTCCAAATTGCATGGGAAGCTGGCTATAGACATTTGGAACTAGAATGTAATAATGCGATGGTAGTTGAATTGATTTTGGTTGGAGAGGTTGTTGTTAATAGGATGACAGAGTTGCGACTGATTAATCAGCTCTTAAAACGCAATTGGAGTGTACAAATTCGACATATTCCTAAATATCACAACAAAATTGCTGACCATATGGCTAAAGTAGCTGGTCATAATTTTAATAGTTTACAGAGATTTGAAGAACCCCCAAACTAAACTCTAAAGTTGCTGCATGAGGATTTGAATGCAACGTCCCTTATTACTATTTAGAATTTCACTAGTTTGTGAAAAAAAAGGATGAATATTTGGTATAATAATGTATTATTTTTATTTCACAAGAAGGCTTAAAGAATTGACATGTGTTGTCAATCCTATTCATGAAGTTTAAAGATTCTATTGAGAGTGTATGTAATGGCCTAAATTCGAGGTTATCGGAACAATGGTTTCGCAACCATAAATCCGATTTAAAGAGAAATTTATTTCAATATATTTGTATGAATATTTTTATAAATATTTATAAAATGTTAGTAATATGGTATTAAAATTTCGTTAGAAAATTCTAACGTTTGGGTAGGTAATTAAATAAAAAAGACTAAATTGAAAAATGTGCAAAAGTTTAATTATAGATTAAAGAAAATAGAAAGGACTAAAAAGGTAATTATGCCATTTTTAAATGTTGAGGCGGTTTAAGCATGAAAAAAATCTGAGATTTTTATGTTTAATATATATGTAGTTCAAAGGTGTTCCCATGTGATAGGGACTAAAATGTAGATTCTTGAAATTTTATCTATTTTCAGTTATTTGAAGTATTTTGGTATATATGGAATGAATTAATAAACAATTGCAAAAATGGTTGGTAAGTTAAAATATTATATACAAATGTTTTAATTAAAAGATGTCAGCCATAATTGTTTTGGCACCAAATGTAATAGTCTTATCTAGAGTGCATGATTGAACAGGGTATAGGGGTATTACATTTATTTAATATCGAGCCTAGGTTTTCGAATTCTTGGGTCGAGTATGAGTCTATTTGTACATGCCATTTTATAAATTGATGTGATGAGATGAGGTTTATTCTTTAATTGTGTAATTTATGAATATTGTAGAAACTTAAAGATGTCTTCTGAAAGAATAAAAGATACCGATTTTGTGATGTATACTAGAATTTATGAATTTAATAAAATAGAGTTGGTTTCCTCTTAGTATAGAAAGAGGAAATGTTAAAGAAAGAAATGTTTTCCAATCGAAATAATTTCGATAATTCTGAAAGTGATGTTCAAATAATTAAGTAAAATGTTACTTATGATGAAACAGAATTTGAAAAGATGTGGATAAATGTCTTATAGTAAGAAATGATAAATGTTATGTTATATAAGTATATACATGAATCTAAATTATGAGGCCTTACAATCTCTACCCCCTTATTGGTACAGTTATATTTATAGTGAAATTGATAGGAATTATAATGATTTAGTTCAAAAGTGTGGAACTGAAGAGTTTAAAGGAAAGAAAGATAATGACCCAGCTGAGGCTGAAGAATGATTAGAGAACAGTCAAAGAATATTTGAAGAATTGCAGTATACAAGGGATGAAAAGTTAAAATGTGCAGTATCTTTATTAAAGGGTGAAGCTTACCAATGGTGGAACACTGTCATGAATATCCATTCTGCAGAGAAAACTAATTGGAATTCCTTTGTATCTAAATTTAAAAAAAAAATATGTGAGTCAACCTTATCTTGAGAAGAAGAAAAGAGAATTTCTGGATTTGAAGCAGAACCATATGCCTGTTGTTGAATATGAACGTGAATTTATCAGATTTCTTTTCTGAAAATTATTTGGGGAATACACAATGCTACTATTAAAGGAAGAAGTCATATATCAGAAATTGATTTATTCAGATATGGTAACTACAGAATAAGTTAATTGAATTTTTTTTTTTGAATAAGCTTTGTGAATGAAGTGAATGATATGGGACTGTTGATGATTATATATGTTAACGGATTAGTAATGAAATTGCAGAAATATTTGAATACAGCTGCTATAGTTGGGTATTTTACAATGATCTCTTCTGGGTATTCTATATGGGTATTCTATATGTTCTTTTATCTTCAGAGGTCTATGCAACTGTTCAGATGTGATTTTTATTGTGTAGAAAATTTGGAATCATAACGTTAAAATGTAAGTTCTGGTTGATTCCTGATCGGTACTGCTCTATTTTTCTTTGGATTTTCTAATTTGTTTTGTTAGATAGAAGACTTAATGATCAGATTCATATGAAGTTATTTTCTATTTCTACCGGTTGATATTCTGGTACATATACGCAATTTGCATTATCTTTATCACAATCGTTTCTAGTGAGGATAAATGGTATTCTTCTTCTAGTTTTTCTTTGGAATATTATCGATTTCTTTATCATTGCATATGGTTTTTATTCTCGGAAATTCAATATAGCTCCACATCTGGGATTTCATTATATTGGTTTTCTTATTATTTTATAGTCTGATCTTATCTATCAAATATGATTCATCTGTGAAGGGGTATTCATTGATAGAAGGTAAATATATATATTACTGTTATAAATCTTGGTTCAGTTATGGGAGCTCGGTGATATGGATATTAGATTATAGAAGTTGTATTAGTATACTGGTTATTATTGAGACTACTCTTGGATTTCTTCTTCTATTTTAAAGTACTATTGAAGTTGAAGTATTGATCCATTTATATTATTGAAATGTCAGATTTATTATAGTACTATGGCATATTCTATTTGATGACTGCGGACTTGGGATAATTTGAAGTGTTGGGATTTTTTTAATTTTTGTGAAAGTGTTTTTTATGATAGC
This sequence comes from Gossypium bickii, assembly GCA_025503065.1. Classification (NCBI taxonomy): domain Eukaryota; kingdom Viridiplantae; phylum Streptophyta; class Magnoliopsida; order Malvales; family Malvaceae; genus Gossypium; species Gossypium bickii. The sequence continues at coordinate 12,181,365 of CP106719.1, read as the reverse complement.
TACATAAATGATAAGAATACTACAGGAAGACACAAGGTTTGAATGGACTAATCAATGCTAGTAGAATTTTGAGTAGATGGAAGTTCTAATAATTGAAGCATCAGTTCTAGTTTAGTCTGAATCGGGGAAAAATAAATATAATTGTAGATGATTTGAATGGGAAAATAATTGTTCGCTCTGTGAGTAATAAATATTCGATTGCTATTGTCTGATGAAGGATTAATTTTAGTTGAATATCCGGTATTGGTGTTACAGAATTATTACAGCTAGTAAAGATACTGGGACGGAAATGAGATATAAGTCTATGAAATTGACAAACTATATGGAGTATCGGTCTTTGAAATGTTTGATAGAGATCTACAGTTTACGGTTCACTTTCTGATTTCGGAATAACTTATAAGAATGCTTTATGAGTGATAGTTGATTAATTTATAAAGTCAGAACTGATTGATGGCTTCAGAAACTTGTAGAGATGTACATTCCAGAAATTGTAAGATTTCATGGTATTCTAGTATTGATAATTTCTGATCGAGATTGTAGTTCACCTTAGGGTTCTGAAAACAATTAAAGGAAATTATTGAGTACTTAACTTGATTTCAGTACAGCTTTTCATTTGCAAATTGATGGATAATTCGAGAGAGAGTTGGTTAGATTTAGGAAGAAGATGTACTGGTGGCCAAGTATGAAACGTGATATTTCTGAGTTTGTATCAAGATGTCTGATATGTCAACAGGTGAAAGCAGAACATCAGGTACCTTCGGGGTTACTTCAGCCAATTACTATACCGAAATGGAAATGGGAAAGAATCACTATGGATTTTGTATCGGGGTTACCATTATCTCCGAGGAAAAAAAAAAGAGATGTTATTTGGGTGATTATTAACCGATTGACAAAATTAGCGTACTTTATTCTAGTACGTATAGATTATTCTTTAAATAAACTGGCTAAACTGTATATATCTGAGATTGTCAGGCTACATAGAGTGCATATCTCCATTATATTGGATATCCCCGATTTACGTCTCGTTTCTGGGATAAATTACAAGAAGCTTTGGGTATTCAGTTGTATTTCAGTACTGTATTTCATCGTCAGACAGATGGCCAATCTGAGCGTGTAATTCAGGTATTGGAAGATATGCTCCGATGTTGTATTCTAGAGTTTGAAGGTAATTGAGAGAGGTATCTACCTTTGATTGAATTTGCTTACAATAACAGTTATCAGTCCAGTATTAAAATGGCTCCGTATGAAGCTTTGTATGGTAGAAAATGTAGAACACCGTTATATTGGACAGAGCTCAATGAAAAGAAGATACATGGGGTTGATTTGATCCAAGAAACAGAAGAAAAAGTAAAGGTGATTCGGAATAGTTTGAAAGCAACATTTGATCGTCAAAAATCATATGCCGATCTTAAACGAAAAGAGATTGAATTTCAGGTGGGTGATAAGGTATTCCTAAAAGTATATCCTTGGAAGAAAGTTCTCCGATTTGGGAAGAAAGGCAAGCTCAGTTCAAGATTCATTGGGCCGTATGAGATCTTAGAACGGGTTGGTCCAGTTGCTTATCGGATAGCCTTACCACTGGAGTTGGATAGAATTCATAATGTTTTTCATGTCTCAATGCTACGAAGATACCGGTCTGATTCATCTCATGTGATTACTCCTGAAGTAATAGAAACCCAACTGGATTTAACTTATGAAGAGGAGCCAATTAAGATACTTGCTCAGGAAGTAAAGGAATTGAGAAACAAACGGATTCCGTTGGTAAAAGTCTTGTGCAGACATCATAATTCGGAAGAAGCAATATGGGAAAGAGAGGAAACGATGAAATATCAATATCCGTAGTTATTTACGTCAGGTAAATTTCGAGGACGAAATTTATTAAGCGGGGGAGAGTTGTAATGGCCTAAATTCAAGGTTATCGGAACAATGGTTTCGCAACTATAAATCCGATTTAAAGAGAAATTTATTTCAATATATTTGTATGAATATTTTTATAAATATTTATAAAATGTTAGTAATGTGGTATTAAAATTTCGTTAGAAAATTCTAACGTTTGGGTAGGTAATTAAATGAAAAAGACTAAATTGAAAAAGGTGTAAAAGTTTAATTATAGATTAAAGAAAATAAAAAGGACTAAAAAGGCAATTATGCCATTTTTAAATGTTGAGGCGGTTTAAGCATGAAAAAAATCTGAGATTTTTATGTTTAATATATATTATTATATAAAAAAAGATATTTTATGTTTTAAATATAATATATTATATTGTTATTATATATATTATAAAGAGAAAGTAAAAGAAAGAAGAACAGAAAAGAAACAGAGAACAAGACGAAAGCACGGGAAGAAAAAGGGAAAGAAAGAAAAAGGAGAAATTGATGATTTAAAGCTTGGATGTTTAATTGGTAAGTCAATTTAGCCCTTCTCTTTTAATTTTGATGCTTTATAAGTTTTAGAACAAAGCTTTGTTGAATTAAGTTGAAATTCTGGAAATTCTTAGATTTTTAAACATGAGCTATGTGGATCAAATTGATGAATTAGGGGTTTAATTGATGGAATATCTAATTAGAAATTGATTTTTAGGAACTAAACTGTGAAAATATTTGGAATTAAAGACTATTACTGAAATTCTGATTCCTAAAGGTTATAAAGCAGTTTAAAGTGATAGAATAAAGTGTTAATTGAGGAAAAATCAGCTCAATTGAGAAGTTAATTGAGCAGGGACGAAATTATCATTTATTGAAAGCTTAGGGGAAAAATGGTAATAAACAGTTTGCACTAAAACAGTTTTGGACAGCAGCAGTAGACTAACTTTGAAAAATCACCATAAATTGTAGAAATCGAATTAGAAGATGAAAAAAATATGAAATTAAAGCTTATTGAGTCTAGTTTCTCATAGAAGAAACAGTGTAAGCAATGGATATGTAAATCATGAGATATAATGAATTTAGTGAGACAAGGTCAGAATGAATTTGGGTTCCCCTGTTCTAACTTTAGAAAATCATCAAAAATTGAATAAAAATAATTAGAGGTTTAAATTTATATGTTTAGAATCCTGAATGAGTCTATTTTCAATAGAAATAAACGGGAACATCATCTGAATCCTATATGAAGAGATAATTAATTTTTAGTGAAAAAGGGTCAAAACTGCCAGACAACAGAATAGGGGTGACTTTGATGAATAAACTGTACTAATTGGCTAACCTAAAAATTTTGGAAATTTAGGCTAGTTTCAGGAAAAATTAACGGTTCTTCATTTGGAGTTCTGTAGCTCTGGAAATAAATAATTTAGTGACTATGACACAAAAGGACAACTTTGAATAAATTTATGAGTAAAGGATTAAATTGAAATGTGAGCAAAAGTAAGAAAGGATGAATTTATTTTGTTATACATGTTTATTTTATTAAATAGTACAGAAAGTTTATTTGATTATTTTTTTAACATATAAATGTTATATGTTTATATGAAATGGAAGAAAAAGAAAGGAGAGGACCGAATTGAAGAAAAAGGAAAAGAGAAGGTTAAGGAGTGAAGGAAGAATAACATATATCATTTCAACCTTTTTGTTGTAAGTACTACAAGAATTTTAAATTATTGTTATTTATCCTTTTTGAAATTTTATGTGAATTATTTAAATATATGATATTCAGCTTTAATGCCCAAGTAGACGAAATTTAGAACTACTGGGATATTAGTGGCATGCGATTAAGGAACTTTAGCGCGCTCTCTGATATTGGCGCGTTGGTGCTCTCTGATATTAGCACGTTGGTGCTCTCTGATTATTAGCACATTGGTGCTCTCTGTTCACTTGTGCATCATAATGCACCTCTGTATCTATTTCGTATATCCGGTGTGTTCTATAAAGTCTACTTTGGGCTAAGAAAGTGAAATGAGAACAAAAGTAAATCACTAATGTGTTAAGGTAATTTTTATTTAAAGCAATGCATAGTTGAAGAGACTTATATGTGAGTAGATCTGCAATAATTGATTGAGTTTAAAATATTTTTTTATGATTACTTATTTAATTATTCTTGTAGTGCTTACTAAGCCTTCACCGGCTTAACGCGTTTATTTTAACGCGTAGGTACAATTAGACTAGAAGAGAAGTTCAACTAGAAGATCTCTCATCTCATCACATCCTCAAGGGCTTTAAAAGTAGGTACTATATTTTGTATTAAAATGGCATGTACATATGTAGTTCAAAGGTGTTCCCATGTGATAGGGACTAAAATGTAGATTCTTAAAATTTTATCTATTTTCAGTTATTTGAAGTATTTTGGTATATATGGAATGAATTAATAAACAATAAATATGTTAGCAAAAATGGTTGGTAAGTTAAAATATTATATACAAATGTTTTAATTAAACAGTATCTGGCCATAATTGTTTTGGCACAAAATGTAATAGTTTTATACCGGATCTGCATGATTGAACAGGGTATAGGGGTATTACAGTGTATCGGATATTTTCCATTGTATAATCCTACTCTATAAAGCAAATATTAAAAAATATTAAGATAATTAAATATAAAATTATAATAAATAAGAAATATTAAAATCATTAAATAATAAATGAACTTAAGTTACCATTAAGGACAGAGTGCAAAATTTTAAGGTCATTCTAAAGCAATCTTATGCAAACATGAAATATATTAATAATCCCAACATCAACCAGCCGACACGACCCGGCCACTAACACCTCTAACAGTAAACAAAATGAAGTAAAAAGAAATGCAAAAACCCAAAACCAGATCGTTAAGAAAAGAGAAGTGAAGGACGCCACTGCTTACCGTATAATCTTAAGTCCCCTCCAACTACAACTCCCCCCCCCCCCCTTAATTCCATCCTAACTGCGGGTTTATCGTAGTTTCAGAGAGCGAAAGGGAGATGGTTTATCGCAGGTTTCTTTGCATAAAAGATGCCGTTGCTTGCATTAACGACAAAGTTGATTTAATCGCCGTCATTCTTAACTTCAGTTTGCCCCAAACAACCAGAGGCACCGGTACGTACAATTTCTTTACCCATTTTAACTGTGATTATCACTATCACTTTTTGTGTTGATACAAAAGCCGGACTTACGGCTGCTACCGCTTATTTATGTTCCTTATATGAAATGGAAATGTGAAAGATGATTCTTTTTTGGGGGAAAGAAATCTTTCCTTTTTCTATTAATGTTCTTGATGGTATTTTTTTCCTGGTTGTTGTGAACTTTATTTTGCTCAACCAGAATTTATGGTTTCTTTGCAGATTATGTATGTAAGCTAAAAATAATTGATGAGTCACACCCCGAGATTCCTGTTCATGTATTTGCTCAAGAAATAGACCATCTTCCTTTTGTTGCGGCTGTTGGTGATATTATTCACCTTTCACGTGTCGTGGTATACTCTGAAATGCTATGTGTTTTCCTGTTTTCCTTCTGTTTTCGAAGTTTCTTTTCAAGTTAATATTGCTTGTGTTTGGTCAGTTCTTGTTTCAATTTTTTTTTTATATTTCTTGAAAAGCTTCTATTCTTTGTTGAAGCTCTTCTCAGTTAAACAAGTGAAGGGGATTAGGAAGAAATTATCTGAATTTAGATAAGGAACTAATCCTTGGTTAATATTAACCTTATAACTGTATCCATTATCCATTAAATAGAATTTGGTGATTGAAATTAGTATAAAGAGGTTATATATGTGACCTTAATATAGAATGACTCAACTTGATGTCAACTGCACTTGCATATGATTGCACTTGTATTTATAACTACATAGTGGCAAAAAGGATTTGAGTCTCATGGCTAGTAGTTAAGAGGTGTCCTAAAAGTTTAAGGTATTAGCTTTGGGTTTGATTGAAACTTAATGTCTAGCATTTTATGAAGTATTTCTTGTTGTATGAACAGTGGTCAGTCAGGTGAATAATTTATTGCCTTCAGGTTTCATGTTTTTCATTTTCCTTAGATGGTGTTTTATATAAGTTTAGTTTGAAAAATGTAATTATGTTATGCAGATGAGAATCCATGAAGGAGATGTATATGCTATATTCAACAAAAGGTTCTCTTCATTTGCTTTATATGACGGGAAAGATGTTGAAAATTTCCAACCTTATCAAGTTCTTTTGAGATATGAAGCGAGAAAATATGATGCAATGATAATAGCAGGTCTGAGAAAATGGTTAGCGAGTTCACATGTCATTGACGGTATGCTTCTTGTTTTCTATTGATTTCTATATTTCACCTTTAACTGGCAGGTTATTTGTCCTTAAGTATTGATAGTTATAATCTCTCAATTAAAATCAATCTATGTTTGAATGCTCTAACAAATGTCAAATTTGTATAGTTGGAGTAATATACTTTTCTGAAGCTGCTTGCATTTCTACTCCATTCTCATGCTTCTGTTAGAAAATTCAAAAACTTCATATTGTTATTTTTTGTTTCTGGATTCAATGCTTATCTAACTTTTTTTGGTTGGTCTTCAGTTTAAGGGTTTTTTTCTATTTAAGAGTTTGCCATCAATCACTTTTGTATTATGCTAAAACAATGCCTGGGGATTTTGGTTCCATGTGTATATAGATTAAAAGCCATGCATGCGCACTGCCTCTTTTTCTGTGATTCTGTCATCTAATTATGATGCCAAATATCTGGTCATTATCATCAACGAAGGCAAAAAACTCACTGTTCCTTTTCTTTTTCGTAGAGCCGAACTTCTTGTTATTGAAGGAGATCAACGAAATGGGTCTGGTAAATTTAGTATGCAAGGTATTAAACCACATCTTTGGTTATCCTGTGCTACTTTTTTTTTTTTTTTTTTAATCTTGGTATTTTTCAAATATGTCCAATTTATTCAGATGTTAATACTGCTTTTAGATTATTTTGAGGTGTTCTGATCCATCTTCTCATTTAATGTTTGGTCCTACTAAGGTACTACATATATGCAAAACTACTGATGATAAGTGGATGGCCTTTATTTGGGACGGAACTGATGCGCCACCTATCAGTATTTATAAGAAGTGAGTTGATATCTTTTAGTTTCTCCTCTGTTTATTTAAACCTTCAACTTTAAAGTATAGGTGAAACTTTCTAAATTTCTAAATGTACATGGCAAAATAAGTTCTAATTTTCTTCAAGGGCTGCACTGGCATGCATTTAACTTCTCATATAGAGAAGTTTCTATGGCAGGAATTTAGACCTTCTCAATGAGCTACCATTGTTTTGGTATCCTTGCAACCAATTTTTTTCCAACGTTTATCCAAGTACTTCAAACTCTTAATAGTCATTTACATTTATACATAATCAGTGAGGTATTGGTCTGTATGAGCTGGCTATTTTCTGGTACTATTGTTGTTAACTTTGTTACTTCTTTGATGTAAAAAAAAGGACAATTCATCACCCCCAAAAGGTCTATCAACAGTTTTGGGGCACGGTATCTTCTTAAAATTTAGATCAGGTCTATCAATAGTTTTAACTCTGTTATGATCAAAGTTGACTTCATTTATGACTTATGCCTAATTGGACAGCTTTTAGTTTTACAAGCACAGTACTGATGCTTGCTATGCGCCTATGTCTAGTTCTTTCTTTCTTTCTTTATTGTAATCTAACAGATTTATTCATTTAACGAGTATGCTCCCCAGGCCAGAAGATGAAGAGCATAATCCACTCCCTCTACATTTCAAACCGTTGCCTTCATCAGGAGATGTGCTACATACATTTCCTACCGTTGGAACTATATTAAGGCTGATTTTTGATGTTGAGTGCATGCCATATATCCTTCAGTTGCTGAAAGTTTGTCAATGGTTCAAACTTTTTTGTGTGGAATGCAAAGTGCATGAAGGATTATGGTATGGTGTGTTCACATCATATTCGAAGATCCAAGATATACCAAATGTTGATATTCTCATACTCGAACGCCAGAGGTGATCTTTTTGTCAATGGATTAAACAAATAGATTGTTTATTCCCTTTTGATTGATATTCTTTTTGGAACTTTTCGATATCTCACTTTCTTACATTATCCATACATGTCAGCAATTATGATTGCCGGTCATTAGGTAATCTAGATCGGATGCCATCCTGGAGCTGTCCGTGGCCGTCAAAAATCACAGGTCCCATGTGACTATAATTTGTTTTAATTTCCTATTTATTAATATATTTGATTCAATCTCCTACATGCAGTTGTCACATTTTTCCTGAAACATATTGAAATCGATTAGAGATGCTGTACTTGTGATCTTTTTATATGCTCTTGACCAGAGGTTAACTGCAGTGCGCCATTTGCTACATTGATGGATGTTCTCACTTGTCAAAAGGTATTATACACTCCTGCATTTTTCTTTTGATCAAAAGGTATTATACATTGATGGTCCCTGTCCCCTCTTTCCCTCGCTGTCCCAGCCACCTCTTTCTCTTGATCCATTACTTCACAAAATACCCGAGCACCTTTGAAATCCTTTTGAATCATCTGCAATCCCTTTTTTTTCCTCACAATCAATCCCCTACATAATTGGTCTGTCAAGGTTAGGTGAGCTTCGGTTGAGCTTGTTTGAACTCTATTTGGGCTTTGTAGTGTACATTCTTTTTTGCTTCAAGGTTGGCTGCTTAATTGCTGTAGTGGTTCCAATTGGCATTGGCTGGCAGGATGGTCTAAGTAGTTTGAGCATTGGTTATTTTCTGTTTTCTTGTGATGAAAAAGATGGTTTTCTTCACTTTTTTGATTGCAATAGTCCTGTTTGGGTGCTTTTCTCTTTTTTTATCTTGATGTCTTGGATAGGCTAGTGACTACTTTTGGTAGAGAGGACCAAGCTTAAGGTTTTACCATGTTCAAGGTGTTTCCATTGAGAGTAAAGGGGATGGGGAATGGTCATATTTAGCTTGAAGGCTATGGCCACAGCATTATAGAATTAGAGAGTAATGTTTTAACTGGAGTAGTGTTTATTTGTTGTTTGGATAACCTTCCAGGTAAGAAAGAAATTCAGGTGTGTAATACGATTCGTTGCTGTAATTCCATGGCGAGTAGAGGATTTCCGCTCTCCTGATGGAGTTTATAGGGTTAAGTTCACCCTAGAGGATCCAACTGCCCGAATCCATGCTTATTCTTATGCTGAAGATGGGGTAAGGACATACATTCAACCATTTCTCAATCATTTTACAGGAACTCTTGAATTCAATGTTGCAGACTAGGATCATGATTGCAACTTTGTATATATTATGGCATTCCTCATGCGTCCTGTATATTTGGTTAATTCTATTTAATCTGCATTGCTTAAGGAGAAATTTTTCAATGGATTATCCACTGGTGGACTGAAAAGGAAGCTAAATGAGTTGCTTGGAGTACCTAGAAGTGATGATGATGGACAGGAGGAAATTGAGGGTGGTGCTAGAAATCCACCATGGGTACAATGTTGCTTGAAATCTCATTCCATTAAACGGCGCCGTTGGATATTTGATACCAAGCTTGTTGGTTAACAAGTTTGACTGTACTTGCTTGGTATATAGGTAGGTTAGGTTAAGCTTAGGACTAACTAGGAATTAATTTAAGATTGATTAGGCCTTTGCTTTTGCACTTGCTAGCTATGTGTATGTTTCGTATGACATTAGTGACTACATTATGTGTATATATGTAAATCTGATGTCCCTTTGCCTTAATAAAATATATATATGTATGTATATATTTTTTGTATGTCATTGGCCTTGGAATTAGAATACAAGATGAATGCCTTGCATGCATGCTTGTGGGTTATTAGCAAAAGGGCTAACCTCACCCCATCTGGATTTTGTTTGCTAATCTCTATCAGTTAGCATACTCTCTCACATCCCTCTCCCAATTTTTGTTGAAATATACAAATTTCCCTAATCGGTAATATACATGTGTTTACTATGGATAAAATTAATAAAGCGTATCACATAAAACATCATTAAGTGATGTATATGTTAGCATATACTAAAATGTTAAAACTAAGTAATAAAATGAGTATTATATATAATATCACAAACTTCCAAATATTTCTGATGTTTCATAATTTTTTGTAATAATTTATTTATGTAACTTTATACTTCATATCTAATATGTAAAAATGATCAAATGAGTATTTTATGAAGTATACAATATTTGTGACGTATACATATGTAATACAGAAAAATGAGTATTATAAACGTTGTATACATGCAACAGCAAAAGTAGTACAAGAAGTTTTAACAATTTATGTAGTATAAAATATTAAATATTTTTAGTAACGAGTTTATCCTATCAGTAATAAAAATAAAAATAAAAATAAAAATAAAAATTGATGTGGAAGATCCATGCTATGGCGGGGCATGGCATTTCCCAATTGGAATGTGAAGGGAAAGACAAAACAGAGCATACACATGAAAAAAGAGAGTTCCCAAACAAAAGAAATGCCATTTTCTATTTTTCATAACAAGTAAATTCCTAGGACTGTGACGTGGACAACCCAAAACCCAACTGTTTGGTTTTTGGATTGTCGAAGTCAAGTGAGAAACCGAACCCAACCCAACCCAACCGCATTAGCTTAACTTTCAACCTGTTCTCGTCTCTTCTCTTCTAGTGACTTATTGTTCATTTCATTTAATGCTCTCATTCATTTCTAATAACCAAGCAACTCCCGATTTAGATCCCAACCACTCCCACCCTCCTCCTTCGTTAAAGCCAAAACATAACTATGACAACCCAATATCACATGTTCTAAGTGACTGAGTTTTCTCATGGCAAACAAGGATTTAGAATTTGTGAAAGCAGCTGCTTGGGCATGGTACCAGCGTGGAAGTTCCGGTTCCCCTATGGCCATACCAGAATTCGATGTCATACGGACTCGACGAGCTCCTGGTCCTGGGCCTTCACGTTACAAGCTAGAAGCCATGAGAAACAACAAGAAGAACAGCATGGGATCTCCCACCACCGCCACCCATAATTCTCTACTGGATCCTTGGGAAGTCCAAAGCATTTCAAAGAGACTTGATCATCTTATTCAGCTGAGTGGGATCCAATTCTACGAGGAGCTTTTGAGGAGAGATGCAGATTTTGTTGTAAATGATCATCACCACACCAAGAAAAAGAGCAGCAGATACAGTAAGTTGAAACGGTTTCTGCTAAGGCCTCGTGTATGTGGCACAAACCATGACGTCGTTGAAACTGCATACCGTCGCCCCATACCCAAAAAGCCGACGTTTGGAAAATTCCATTAGAGTTTTTTGGTCTACTTGTTCTAGGTATGTCATTTCCTTCATTCAGACCCTGCCCTGCCCTGCCTTATCCTATTTGCTTCATTAGTATTCTTTTTTGGGGTTGTTGTTTTGAATAAATGTATTTTATGATTGAAAAAAAGCAGAAAAAAGAGCTGACTATCAAAGAAAGGTGCTACGTGGTGCTAAATTCAATCTCAAATTATGTTATACGTCGCTACTCTTTTTTCTCAGGTGGTGTATAAGGATTATTATGAACCTGCGACATAACATTTAATCGATGTTACCAGTTAAGTTCAGCAGGTAAAAACTAATTAGATAAAATTTGAATCAATGTTTAGCCGTTAATAAATCAGTAGATTATCGAATTGGATATAACTAATGAATTTTACATTTTATATTAAATATCATATTTACATTAAATTAAACACTTTTTTTTTTTTATAATTTCTTTTACATTAACTTTTTTTTTTTTTTGAAAGGAGGTTTTGAAGTGCTTAAACAAGTGAAGAAAGCATCAAATCTTTTTTTATTTAATTCCATATTTTTACCCTTATATTAAATTCTGATCAAATCCGAGATTCCGAAACAATCGTCTTTAATTTTAATTTTAATTTTAATATATAGTTTTCTTTTATAATTCATTTTTTACATATATATATATTTAACAAATACTTTTTAATAATATAAATGGAGTTCAATGTAGAGTAAATACTAATATTTTCACAATAATGAAATGATTAACTTGTACAATATGCCTGATTATTTCGAGACATTCAAACAAAATAATAATTGATCTTTAATAACAAAAAACACAGTGATTCTTACATCCCCAATAATCAATCAATGATTCCAAACCACAAGTGATAAGATAATCCTAATAATAAAAATCACTGTGGGGATATTAAAGAATGACACCAAACGCTGCCTATGTTTTAAAGGAAAATGCACTGTATATTTCATGGCAGGCTGATGTTCCTACAATATCTAAATAGGAACGAAAGAACCCAATGGATGCTATAAGGAATATGAATATGGAGGAAATTCAGCTTAAGAAAAGAAACATCTCGGCCACAAATCAAAAGGGGCTGATATGACGTGCCAACCTTAACAAAATCTCCGGCACGAGGCGTTTCCTTGGAGGTGCCGAAGCATCCTTGGCGAGAGCTTCCTCATCACCAGCATGTATGACGGAAACCACATGATCAAATAGATCATCTTTTCCTCCTCTTAATGGATCCTGCATGGTAGTAGTAAATTTTAGGGGCGGAAAGAAAGAGTTTATCGGTAAAATTCTTATGGAGGTCCCTGTATTAAAAGTCAAATTGTATTTTGACCCTTTACTTAAAAAATGAATAAATTAGTCCCTATATGTTAGTTCAAAGAGCAAATTGGCCTTTTCTGTTAAAAAATTCATCAATTTGTACTACAAAATACAAGTATCGTGGAAGGAATAAATACATAATGTGCCACGTGTACCTCATACTGACATACAAGAACAAATTTTTAACAGTAAAAATAGATGTAATTTTTAACAAAAAGATTAGTTTGCTCTTTGATCTTAAGATATAGGGCCTATTTTTTAAGTAGAGGAGGCAAAATGCAATTCTACTCCTAGTACAGGGGCCTCCATGCTACTTTTATTGAGTTTATTGATGCCATATTGACAAATATTTGTTGCAAATTTAACTGGCAAGGACTGGAAAGCTGGGAAACCTTCAAGTGCCGTACCAAAAAAAGAAATGCAGTAGAGATCATTGTTTGGTGAATTGGGTGCATTTAGGGGGGTAATTCCAAGCAGCAGTAAAACAGCATATGCTAGATGTTAGTACTATTAGAATTACTGTTTCCAAGTAAAGCTTCAAGTAGTTTGAGCTAAGTTCACAAAGATCTCGGGAAATTGATTCATTTCCCTGTTAAGTTAAACTAAACTGAAGTTCGACGTTGTCATCCCAGTTTATATGTAGATTTAAAAGGACCACGAGTTATGATAATGAATGTGAAATGCGAATTTTTTATAGTTCATTCACATAACAAAAGATTAGAGGTGGATGACTAGACTGCAGTAAAACAAGACTATTAAAACCTATATTGACATTAAAAAGCTAGCAATAATCACTAACCTGTAAAAACAGATCAGTATGGGATTTTCCTTCATATAAAATTACTTCTGCCTCAGCTCCTACTCCTTTAAGAGCTTCTACAAGGTTTATACTGCACGGTAAACGTCAATGTCAAGAAACAATACACCTGTTTCTGTGAAAAATAGCAGTAAATCCATTGCAGCAGTATGATGTCTGTTCATCAAAATACATTCAGTACAGAGCACAATCCGGCAGAATCATTCCAATTGCAATCGTTATTACTTAATACATCCTATAATTCCAGAATAAAAATATAGTAATGGAATTAAATAGAAGTAAACGAAGGTATTAAATGGTTAACACCTAGGTGCTATATCCGATGGAACTTAGTTACCACTATGTCAACAGGCATTCTAACCTGGCATCTGATGGTATTGAATAATCTGAAGTTCCATGAAAAAGTTTAATAGGAGGAAGAAGAGAAGCAGCTTCTCTATTGCGTGGATCTTTTATTCTAACTTCAGGAGAAAATTGTTCAAAGGATTCTTCCCCTTCCATGATGCTGTAACATTGAAACAGAGCTTTAGCTGGCCAATTAATGGTACATGGAGTAGTAAAAGGAAAATAATAAGCATAGAAAGAATAGTTACCAGAAAAATATTATAGGGACTATACCTTAAAAAGATGGAACGGTAAAGGCCTCGATTGTGAAAATGGTCGACCAAATTAAATAAATTGTACCTATTCACAATTTAAACGGGAATAAGCACGTATCTGGGTACAACTAGCAATCTGTTTATACAATTTAACAGGGGAATAAGACCATATAATGTACAACTATCAATCAACAGAAACGGATTAACTGGTTCCATAATAAAACTAGTTTCAGTTAATGTTCTCTCTTTTAAAAGGCAAAATTTAGTGTGTGTTAACTAAGCTAAATTTCTTTCTGGCATATGACAGGTAGGAAGCAGGTTGCTTACCGGCTGATACTTGAGAAATCAATACACCACAAAATGCCTTTTTAAAATAACATAACAAAAAGCACTGTACACAAATCATTCCCACTGCAGTGATATTGTCTTGCAAGATATCTTTTAGGAGATTCAGAAAGGGTGCAAACTATGATAAAAAAGATCAAATTCCAGAGTGAAAAGATGCATGAAATCTAAGGAGAATTATTTACAAATCATGAACTTAGAACAAAGCATCAAAACAAAACAACAGCAGTGATTCAAGATATTGACAAGATGTACTTTCCAAAAAAAAAACATCAACAAATGCTTCACAAAAAAAGGTATAGCTAAATGTCTTTCAGCTGGGTATTATCTGAAGCATTAATGTTCATAACCATTTCAATGAGACAGTCATGCACCCTACATAAGAAGAAATGAAAAATGTAGCTGGTTGCTCATTCATTATTAGGACTAAAACATTTTTATCATACAAAAGGTAATAAAAGGGTATTCAGATAGCATCATGAACCTGGTAGTCACATAAAGATCCTGGTGAATCGTTAATCCCGTTGCTTATATACACTGAATAAGCCCCAAAAAAGGGGAAAGTATGACATTCTGCACATAACAGAAAAAAAAACCATAAAAGTTTACCCTCCAGATAAGCCAAAATAAGCTTTTATTTGGGAGACACTCCAGGTGGTGCTTTCTCCACTAGATTCTTTGATTGCTTGCTCCAAAAGAACACAAGCAGAAATATGTGCTCCCGCTGACTGCCCCATTAAATAGATTCTATTCAAAATAACCATAAAAGAGTAAATTGAGATAATAAGGAAATAGAAGAGGCGTGCAAAATCAAAGAAAGCAGTCAGTCACCTATTAGGATCACCTCCAAATCTGTCAATGAGATTGCAAACAAATGAGATCCCTTGAGATACATCTTTCACCATATCACTAATGGTTCCCTGGGGAAAGTTCCTGCATACAAATATCAAGCAAAGATGGTTAGCACTAGAAGAAAAGAGACAGGATTCATAAATGAATCAGTTAATAACAGGGGAGGGAAACTGTATGGAGCATAGAGGCAAAATCATTCATTGGATATGGTATTTTGTTAATGAAGTATTTATTTCGAAGTATTTATTTCGACACTTAGAATACTTCATACGTGGGTGGCATTTTTGGCAAACATGAACTCTAGCACCATGCCGTGGCATCAACCAAAGTAATACCTGTAATCAACACATGCTACTATGATATCTCTTTCTGCCAATTGTAGTCCTAGAAGAGAACCCCAAGCCTTGTACCTAAATCAACAGAAAAGTTCAGAAACTTAACATTAAAAACAATGAATAAGATTATATATTTACAATAAATATTAACGGTCAGCTAGACATGAAAGAGGTTGATACACTGTTTGATCATTCAAGTCCACTGAATGAGCAATTTCGGCCTTAAATTCTCTTTGGGTTTATAGAGACCTCAAATAATATATTTCAATAGATGATTATTGAGTTCGTAAGAACAACCCAATGCAGAACCCTTTATGAAATATTAAGGAATTTTAAAGCTATATCACTTATGTTGGATTTATGGTTGGAAGCAACAAAAGCTTGATTTAGTTCCACCCATTCTTCCACCTCATGTTCTCTCTGCCTCCGTTTTTCCCTTTTATAAAAGTTTGATTTAGTTCCCACTAATTCTTCCACTCCATGTTCTCTCATCCTCCAAGTTCCCATTCCTTTTTTCAGTTAATCAAATCAATTCATCAGTTTGGTCAGTTTTATGTCAGTTTAATCAGTTTCTAAAACCGTCTGAACCGACGAACGTTCAACTCTACCAAATTAAATGAAAATGCAAAATCCACAGTTGTATATTAAAATGAGACCGATACACCATGCAGCAATCTCAAGTCACTTACCCAATTATCCATGCTCCCCCAGTCACAAACACCACAACTGGCTTTGGGCCATTAGTATTTGTGGGTAAGTAGAGATCCAATCTGTCAAACCACCATCAAAGAGAAAACAGCAGCATTAATATATGATATGTGACAAGCAAGTTCATAAAATCTTACTGCTAGTCTTTTTGTTTGATGAGCCAGGTTTGATCCATAGCTACTAGAAGTAAGAGTCCAGCATTCTGCCAGCATAATGCATGGTTCTTGGCCTAAGTCCATAATTACATGTGTCACATATTCACATACCTATTCCTTGGTTGATCTCCATAAACAATACTCCGTCGCACTTGGCTCGAGAAAAAGTAACAGTACGCAACTGCGAAGATTAACAAGAAATGCTTAAGAAATCATATCAATCTGAAGATATTTGAAAGCAACCAACAAACGTAACTATTTCTGGCATAGGCGGACAAAAAAGCAGAGAGCTGTATGATCACATTCTTCACAAATATAATTATCTCTAAACTGCCTAAGCATGAAGGCAAACATAAGGCAACTGTCATTTATTCCCATGCAAGCAGCTGTATGATCACAAACTTGACTGCAACTCCCAGCAGACACGAAAAGTTGTCCCCCTTGAATCCAGTTAGTGGGAGAACCATGACACATAGGGTAGAGTTACAGCTCAGTCAATGAATTCACTTGGTCACTGACAATTCAAAAAGTTCTAGAAACATATATTGTTAATGAATATTCTAAAATGACCCCACCAGGAAAAAAATATTGGGTCAATATATAGTATTCAAATATTTTTGTAAAAGATCATGCAGGTCATATATATATATATATATATATATGAGCTTGAAAGGAACTCTGATAATTTCAAAAGTTTTTAGATGATGCTACATATCAAATGAGCTGAACAAAAAATAATGAATAGGTTATGCAAAATATACTAAGTTCCCAACACCTTGAAGTCCTTTTCCTTTTTCCTCATTTTTATATTTACCCTTTTTGCTTCTTAGATGATTTACAAGAGGCAACCTCTTGTTAAACTTTCACTTTAGCCAAAATCTACTATTTTCATGTGAGAAGAAAAGTAAATTATTCCTGATAACAAGTTTGCAAGTTCATACAGAAGATATCATCAATCAATAATATAGAAAATACCTTGAAGAAAACCAGGCATAAGAAGCAAAGCATAACAAGCAAGGGCAACTAATCTTGTGTACCACCGGTAGCCTACCCTGAATGCAAATGTATGATTAAAACAAATACATATAATAATGAAGTTGGAAGCAATACAAAATAAGCTTGTGGACAATAAAACATGTACACATATATGCCTATTTGCATGTAAAAGCTAAAAAAATTAATTGTTTTTGTTGTTCACTGATTCTATCTCTAAAATCTAACGTAAAATATATATTTGTGTAAATGATGCTAAAAAAGGAACTATTTTTGTTCATTAATTTTATCTCTAAAATCTACCTTGCTACAACTCTTCATCTTTCTTTCAAACATCCGTGTTTAATACCCACGTCCAACAAACATGTTTGATATGACCCTCTAAGCACCCTCCACGTAAATGAAAAACCTTATAAAATTTAAACATAAGGTATGTCGGGCTCATATTCATATCCAAAAGTCACACCGGAGTCCAAATAACATGCCTAAAAGTACCGAAAAGATGATCAACAAAACACCAAGCAGCAAGCAAATTTGAGAAGAACCAAGCTCAAGTATAGCAGAATAAGGTTGAGAGTGATAAAAACATTTCCATTAAATCATAAAGCGGGTGAAAATTTGCTCAACCTAATAGAGCCGCAGATCCTCAATTGGAACACAACGCGACTCAACCTACTTTCTCTCAACTCCTAAGCAGACATTCAAAAAAATTACGGTAATTCACTTTGCTTCTCTTCTTTCCTTCAACTATCTAGGCAACCAAATACCGCCTAGAATCGAAAATATTAAACTAAATTAATTCAAAAAAATATTAACTCGATTCTTATAAAAGTGCCACTTCAACAAAATTCAGTACAAAATGAAAGCAATTGAAATTCGCAAATAATATGTATAATATAATATCAATGTATATTATATACCCGAGATATCGAAGGAGAGTAAATGTAAGCCGCGTAATAAGATAAGTCTCGGCGGCCGCATGGCCTAAGTCTCGGCTAAAAGACGACTGCCTCTCCATATTTTCCGGCTTCCGAGGGAACTGCTGTTGCTGGTGGTTTCCGAAGGTCTCCGTCCCAAAAATGAAGCCGAGGAACCTGCAAATCAAACACCTAACGCCCAAATAAAAATGAGTAGTAGCTTCATCATGTTGACGGAGGTCATGTATCGGCGGTGACATTGATGCCATCGCCGGTCCCTAAAAATTAAAAAAATAAGAAAGAGCGGGGATCTCAGATTTACGAAAGGAATTTTTTTCTTTATTTAAATTTAATCTGATTTTAGTCAATGATTTGTGTTGATTCCTTGCGTTGCCTTGCTTTGTTCAAAGCCTTTTTATTCTTTTTGTTTGGTTCAAATTTTGTTGGTAATTTTTTTCCTTTGCTTTTGGTGTTGATGTTACTACTTTGGAATACGATTAATGTTGTGCCACGTGGCAAGAGATTAAATAGTGGGGTCCATCTTAGAATACCCCAGACACGATAGGATTGGACTGCCAATTTTTTCAGTTTTGTTTTCTTCTTTAAGTAAAACAAACATATTTATCTAATACATAAAGTAATTTTAAAATATTCCTTCCAAAAAAATAATTGTCTAAAATATCACTACCACCAAAACATCTAAATTTATAAAAATTCTAATTAGATATAAACTATTTTATTATGAATAATTTTTGCTTCATCTCTAAATAAATTATATTTAACATAAAAAAATATTATAATTTATTTCTTCACCTAATAAAATAGATAAGATTGTATTCCATTTTTGGTATATTTTCTATCACTTTAAGTTTATTTTATTATTATTATTATTTTAATCAATTGTTTTCTTTTAAATAAAAATCGGACCATCAAAATACTGATAACTCACATCATAATCTTTATATGTTTTATAAAAAAAATTTAAAAATATATATAAAAATCTTTCAAAAAACTATTGACAACAAAAATAAAATATACACGAGTTGTCACTTAAATTTTCATATTAATATTGTTAAAATTTGAATAGTTAATATTTAAAATGTTGAATACTGATCTAAAAGAAATAAAATTAAAACTAAAATGATAAAACAAAATAAACGTTATGATTATAATTTTATTTTTATAAAAGATTGAAAATTACAAAAAATAATATTTATATACGAATCTAAAAGTTGAAGGTGGCAGCTATTTAATGTCAGAGTTTGATTGAGTAGAAAATGTATATTTTATTAAATGGATAAGTTTGGGTTTAGTGTATACTTCGCCAAAAATAGAAATAATCACACTGTGGCTTATGCCAATCAATGCGTTGTGGGTCATAACCAGATCAGCAACGCTAGTGGGTCATGGATGACTGCCTGCCAGTTTGATTTGGCGATGTTGGGTACAATTACATGATAAAAGTGCAACATTGTTAAATAATAATAAAATATGAATAAACTATATCTAAAATTATTAAATTATTAGTAAATGTATATTTTAGTCACTCGATTTTAAAATGTTACAAAATGATTATTGAACTATTTAAAAGTTTTCATTTAAGTCATTAAACTATACAAAAGCTTTTATGTAAGCCACTGAGTTGTTTAATTTTTTTAAAGTTTAGCTAACGAGTTTGAAGCGACAATCTGATGATCGTTACAGTGGATCAGTACCTATCGACAAGTAGATGAATATCCCTTATATCCAAGTCGATTTAATGATTAGTGTAGGAGATTGGAGAATAGAAGAGGAATAAGAGTTTTTTTTTATTGGTATAGGCAGTACCAGGCCCGTTCTTGACATTTTTGGGGCCCTAGGCAAAACAATAAAATCAGATTTTAAGTTCTTTAAAAGTTGGTAAAAAAATTTGGGCCCTTAAAAGTTGATAATTTTTTTTTATTTTTAAAAGTTAAAAAATAAAATTGGGCCCATTAAAAATTGGAAAACAATATTTTGGACCTCTTTTAACCTTTGGCTCTGGGCGACCGCACCTCCAAATGACACCCAAGGTCGGGCCTGGGCAGTACAAACAAAGAAGACCTTTGATTTAAATGAAAACTTTCGAATAGTTTAGTGACCATTTTGTTATTTTTTGAAGTTGAGGAATTGAAACATAAACTTATTAATAATTTAGTGACTTTGAATGTACTTTAGTTATAAAATATTGGGTAAACTAAACAGAAGTTACCCAACTATAAAAAGTTCTCATTTTAGGCACTTAAAATAAAAAGTTTACAATTTAGGCACTTACGTTATATAATTTATTCATTTTGGTCACTCCTATTAAAAATTTTAACGAAAATATGACATGATATTTTGTTTAGACGTGAACCAATCATTGGATGTCACATTACCACTTTCAAGGAATAAAATATAATTGGTTGTTAATCAAAATAAAAGAAAAACAATAATTAAATAATTAATCTGAGCTGACATATTTTTTCTCAAATTTTAACTTAGAATTAAAAAATATATATATTTTTACTATTTTACATCTTCTTTCTCATCTCAGATCTCACAAAGATAGATCCAAAAACAATTTAATACAAATACAGGAAAAAAAATCTGATGATAAACAATCAAAACGATTTTTTTTTTTTATGGATCTAATAGCAATAAAGAAATAATGATTTAAAAAGAAAGAAACTTGGATGACCAAAGAGCATCAATAGTGACAGTGACGCCCCACATGGCGGTGGCTTGAACGTTGGTGGGTTGTAGACGTGGCCCAAGCTTAAGGAAACAAGGTACTTTATCTTACCATTCCTGAAATTCCCAAATTTGATTTGGAAATGAAACCCTAACCCAAATCCCAATTCCTTCTTCTTTACTGTTGCGTTTGAAACTAACACCAAAAGGCTCACAAAGCAAATATCCCAATTTTTTAGGGTTATGCCTCATTTAAATTAAATAAAAAGTTTGGGACTAAAATGATAAAATTTTAATGAATGACAATGACATGGATTTTGTTTTAATTACATGGAAATCAAAATTTAAAAGAAAAAAACCATGTCAGCTTACCGTTTATGATTTTAATATGAATGACTGAAATGATCGAATTATATAATATGGATGCTTAAATTACAAACTTTTTTATTTTGAATGTCTAAAATGAATTTTTTTATAATTGGATGACTATTTATATAATTTCTGCAAAATATAATGTAATAAAAAAATTTCAATATATCAAAATTAATGTAACACTTCAAAATTTATATAAATATCAATATATTTTTTTGATGTCAGTATAATTATAATACGAAATAAATAAATAAAATTTATTATATCTTTTCCTTTTGTTAGTTTTAGATTATCATATGAAAATAATACAAAAATAATTCAAATCTAATGTGATACGAAACAATAATATAAATTTGATAACATATTAAATCAATATAGAAAATTATTAATGACTTAAAGATTTAAATAAATATTTCGTAAAAAAATTATAATATTTTAAATAAGGATGTTATAACATATAACATGCATGAAATATCATTTTCGATTTTGGGTGATTTAAATCTTATCTTAGGTCTTTTTTTTAATACAAAATCTTATCTTATGGCTTAAATAATAAATTTATAATATAATAATAGTATTATGTGTTTGACTCAACTCAATTTTTTCTTTTGCACGTTTCTAAAGACAAGGATAAGCCCATATCAAATCTATCTTTAGGTTTCGATCCCAAATAATAATAATAATAATAATAATAATAACGAAATTCTATGTTTAGCCTTTAGGCTTTTTTCGAGTCGGATTTAATTTGTCCAAATGATTTAAATATTTTTAAAATCATAAATAGTTTGAATTTTTAATAAGAATATATCTTTTAGGCATGATTCGCCTTGATTGATAAAGTAGTTTTTTAAAATTATAAATTTAAAAGTTACAATTAACTTTAAATTTGTGTATTTTTTGTTTTTAAAATTTAATCTTAGTATTTTTATTTTCACAAATTAAATTTCTTTTATTAAATTAAAATTTACTAATATAACATTTTGAAATTGAAGAAAAACTCAGTTACGGGACAAAATATATATTGAAATGGAATTAAATTTAATAATAAGAATATAGTTTAACCGTATTAACATTTTTTAAAATTCACGTAAACATATTTTAATAAAAATAAAATATTTAAATGAACTAAAAGTTGAATTATCAAATAAAAAAAAAATAAAGCATAAGTCTCAAACTTAATTGTAGTATAAGAACTATTACTAAAAATTAATCATTGTTATATACTAAAGAACAAAAAACTTAATCATTATCAAGTGGACATGTGTCATGTAAGAAGATATTGGACTTATCTTTTTTATATACTATCATAGATTAAAAGAAAAAGAAAAACTTCTTCACATCACTTTCTTGACAGCAAAAGTAAACAACCTTTTCAAGCTGTCACTTGCTAAAACACACAACTGGGATGTCCATCTTCAATGCAATGCCAAAACATATCAGATTATTATTATTATTGCTAATATTGTGAGACTCAATTCAAGGGTTGTAGGAATTATCACATACACTGCTGTCAATGTTCAATTATGTAGTAGGCAGTACCCATAGTTCTCAGGTAGCAAGTTTATCTTGCATTTTGGATGTTGGAATAGAACTTCATTTTATCCCCCCCAAAAAAAAAAAAAAAAAAAAAGAAAAGCTAGAAAACGAACAAAGAATCCTTTATATATGACTTCTATCTGGACCACCATTTCTGAATTGCAGAAACCGGAGTGTTCAAAAATGGTGCATAACGCAGGATAAGTGGATTAATAGTCCTCCCGATCTTCGCCCACACACTTTGGTGGTAACCAGCGCTAACAGGAGCATGGTACATAAGCTTCAACAGCTGTCAGACAGTGGATAAAAGCAAAGCACAAAGGGTTTAGACCGTTTGAAATGCATTCGATGTTGAGAAAGATTTTTCTATACAAAACTATTTCGTATTTAATATTTTTCCCCATAATATTACTAAAAGCATTGTTTGCATCAATGAAGTAACAGCTCCATGATCTATATGAAGTTGAACATATCATTGATACGAACAATGCAAGAGAGAAAAATGGGGACAGAAGCACTAGGAAGGGAAAGGACATATCTGAAGATCAATTCAAGAAGAAACATCAAATACCAATCTTTATATGCAAAGAAAATTATATAAACAAGTTCAAGAAACTTTATATTCAAAATCATTTAAAACTAAAAATGGAAAAAGAGAGAACTAATAACTCGTATTTCAACTCTTTTTCTTTTTACAGAGCAAAAAAATTAATTCCTGAATAATAAGATGCATAAAAATCATACAGCACAAGCAGAACACATTCATTAATATATAAACAAAGACCAAAGGATCAATAAGTATCTAACTGATAAGTCATATGCTCTAATACTAGTTTTTTGGTAATAACCAAACTAGGTACTGAACCCACCTATCATGTCATTGCCATCCAAAGAATCACTAATAAACAAAAAGGTAAATACATGAAAAGTAAGAAGTAGTGTTACAGACCTGCCAGTACATGAAAGTTTGTACAATGTTGCGTTGCCACCTACAAAATTTAATAGAAAATTTCGGCAAATTAGAAAAGCTAGAGGTCATGGAATGTATAAGCTTAGAGGGAAATATGAACCAAAAAGAGAAAAAAGATATCAGCAACTGACGAGAACAAGGAAACAAGTAGAAGCCAGCCAAGTCCAATCTCAGCATGTGATGATAGAATGCTCAGGGTGGTGTTGTTTGATTCTACCCACACACAAGGATCTTCCAAATACTTCCTGTTCAATAAACCCTCGGGGTTACACATGCACATGCATGACGCAAGCATTTCATTTCATCCAGGTTTGAGGTGACATCAAAATGAATGTCATAGAACAAATTGAAGTACTATACATCTGGATTTTTTTTTTTTTTTTTTTTTTGAGAGAATACATCTAAGGAATTGGTTAAAGTGAAAAAAAGGATAAGTAGCATTAACATTCACGAAGTACGTTTTTTTTTGTTTATTAGCACCATTCCTTTCAGCAAAAGTTGAGTGTATAATCCTCCTTACTGTGCCTTTTCAGATAATAACACAATTTCCATCCATCTGAACTTTATGCCATTTCATATAAGGATATATCACCCAGCAAATTTAACTGAATTTCTTGTAGTGAACATTAATAGTCTGATCACAAGATTAATTTAAAAAAAAAAAACCTAAACCAGAACACTGTAATACAGAAGATAGTTTATCTGAATAAAGGTCTACCTGTACAAGGTAGAACGACTAAAATTATGCCTTAAGAACTTTGCAATGCGTTCAAGTGATCGGCATAAAATGGGAATCAAAGCAACTGCAGTGAAGGTCCATATCAATTCATCATACTACATAATAATAAAGAGAATTCAGGAGCAAAAATGTAAAAAGTGTTTATGAGCAGAAGAATGCTTACATTTAAGGCAAAGATGTGAAGTGACAAATGTAAGGCAGTAGATAAAGTAGATAAAATCTTTGGTTGCAATTACTGATTGAAAATACACTTGAACAGCTTGTAAAGTCCATGCCCTTGGCCTCTGCATAACATATAGAATAGGTTCAACAGAAAAAACTATCATATATATATTTTTTTTGAAAAAAAGAATGGCTGGATTATTATTAAAATTAAAACAAGGACCGGACTCTCTCAAAACAAAAGAAACTAAAACAGACAACCCAAAAAAAAAAATGGTAAAGAAACAATGTAACCCAGCCACCCAAACAGGCACTTTCCTTATCCATAAAACTATCATATATTTATCAAATGTATGACAAGTCAGTAGAAATATGTTTACCCCATATAATGCATACAAAGAGTATACAGAAGAACAAGCGGTGCCCATAAATGAAAGCCGATAAGCCCTATTTGAAAGACTTTTAGGGACAAGTGGAAAGATGGCAAGCACAGCCACAATAAAAACCTGCAAGATAAAAAACAAAACTGAGGAAAAAAGAATCTAACAAAAATATGTACATGAAGTCAAAAATGGCCCAAGTTACAAGACTAGCAACTGGCTAAATATTACATCTTATAAATTTAATTATACATAAACAGCCAATCAGCTCCTCGACAAGGTGGTCTCTCTATGGCAGATGCAAGAATAAAGAGGGAAATAAAATGCACTCTTTACTCATTTAAAAACAAAAAAGAAGTATAAGAAGGCAAGAATCATCTGCTAATATGCAAATATGTTAATGTGGGAGAAAGAAATGGGATGGTGGGGGGTAGTATACCCAAGCATTGACAGAAAATTGTATTGTGTGCTGATCCCAGCGCAGAGAAGTTGTATTTGAAACTGAACCTGCTGACGGCCCTGAAGTTCTAGCTGTTGAGCCTAGATCATGAATTTATGATTGAGTTCAATGAAGGAATACACCTTAATAAGGAAGATCAAATAGAAAAATTATCCAATTTTTATGTTATGTATTACGAGTTTAGTTTCTTTCCATAACCTCAATTTCAGAAGCGACGGTTTTTTACCTGCACTGCGCGCTCGAGCTTCACCATTTGCTACTGATGATGAGGCTGACGATGAAGTTGGTTTTGCTGATCCTGTTTGTGCACTTGACATAGCCTCTACCACAAGATCAGGATCCTTTTCATGAAAGACATCCCATAAATCATTAGTTATGAGCAGGTCATGGAACAATACTAGAAAATTATTGAAAGAGAAATGTGTTACAATGTGAGATACCTTCATATAGCAAAGTAGAACAATCGCAAGAAATTGCACAAACAACATTAACATGTAAGCCAAGTACCATCGAAATAGGACATGCATTCCCTATGATCCTTATGTAGACCATTTTAACAATTAATAACTATGACTACATTAAATTATTTCTTTTACCACTTGCCTTTAGTATTTGGAGTTGCATTACACTTGAGCTTTCATTCTTAATAAATAATGGTCTTGCTTTCTACTGTTTACTTAGTTTTTTTAGCAACTCCATAGGAATTTGATGAAGACTTGAGAAGTAAAACTTCCGAAAACAAAATCAAATTGGGTTAAAAGAAAAGCAATTCGAACTTGTTTTCTGTGTTGCTGTCTTATAGTATCTAATAGCCCCAAAAAGCATCATACTAATAAATAATCATATATAAATTAACAAACCCCAGAAATAAAAGTTAATAAATAAGATATTAAGAAAACCCTAATGGAAAATTCCAAATGTCAATTCCTAGATTCATGAATATCACACTAAAAGAAGAGAGGAAAAAGAAGACGTGAGATAGCAAAATTCCGTTTAATCAGCTAAGAAATCAAGATTGCAAGTTGGTAGAGAAATAAAAACTCAGACAGAGAATCTCAAATATACCCAAATTGGTAAAATTACGCAAAGAAAAAGAGAAGAAAAGGAACAAACGATATAGCGCTGGTAGAACTTGCGCTTGAAGTGATCAACAACATCAGAGCGAGAAGCCATGTGAGGAGGAATCAAGATATTGGACCAATAATCAGCCCATCTGGGATCGTTCTCGTAATCGTAGGCGGCCGCAGCTATTTTCTTGAGTTTCTGGGGATCTTCACTCATTTTTAATTTTCTTTAGTTTTTGTCGCCAAAAATGGTTACTTCAAAAAAAGAAAAGAAAAAAACAAATCTGCTTCATTTGAGAAGGCAGCAAAGGAAGACGATGAAGAAGAAGGAGAAGATAACATGGTGAGTAGTTTTTAAGATGCTGTTTTAGGTCCACTAGCAAGTCTTCTCTTCTCCTCTCCTTTGTTCATCGACCCAAAACGACTTTGTTTAAGCCTGGTCCAATATTTTATTTTGGTTAAACTCTGTCATTAGTCCCTGTACAGGTGGATTTAATTCTTATACTTTGATTTAGTCATTTTTAGTTCTTGTATTTTATGAATTTTAAAATTCTGTTAAATTTATTACATTATATATAATGTGAGAAATATATTATCACATATATAGTGTCATTTTAGCTTGATGTTTCCACATACTACTTGCAAAAAAAGGTACTAATAAATTTAAAGTGTAGTTTGCATCAAAACTGCAATTTCAAAATTTAAAAAATACAAAGACTAATAAATTATCTGATTGGAGAACATTAACTAATTTTACAACTTTAGGCATAGTCCAGGACCAATAGAAAATTTTAATCAAATATATTTAACTACTATTATTTAGTCAGATCTGAAATTTCAAAATTTGAACACTACAAAAATAAAAATTGACCAAATTAAAATATATGGACTAAATCTATAACTTATGCAAAGTATAAAGACTTATAACAAAATTTGACCTTTGATTTTTGGTCCTCCCCTCATTTTCCTTCTAAACTCAAGTTTGTTATAACTTCGATTTGAGGTGAGATTTGAATAAAAGTATTTTTTATTGATTTTCTATTTTAATGATAAAATTAATATTTTATAAAACTTTAATTATAAAAAAAATACTTTTTTATTATAAAGTTATCGGAGGTAATCCAACCTAAATGAATTTGAATGAAAAATTTAAAAATTTTCGACTGAATATGAAATTTATAAACACCTGTACTTAATTGGAATGATAATAGGGTAAGACAAAATGATTTTCTTTTTTATTTTTACTTAAAAATATTTTTATTGACTTTATTTAGAAAAATATTTATTGTAAAAATATAAAAGAAGTATTAATATGGTGGAGGATTTGAGTATTTCATTACTTATTAAAATATGTGTCTCTAATCCTATCATGTGTGTATAATATGTATAGATTTTGTAGGTTTTTTTTATTCCTCATACGTTGTGCTTTGTACTGGTTTAATTTTATATCGTAGTTGGTCAAATATATATTTGTATTTGTATTATATTTGTAAAAGTATTGTGTTTATAATAATAAAACTCCCAAAAAATTACGGTTAAATATAAAATTAGTACTTATGATTTTTTTGTCCACTTTTCTCCCGTCAACTTAATCCGTACCTGAGTCACACACCATTAAATTCAGAACTGATAGCAAAATAAGATTGTTACATATGACATAAATAATGTCATAATCTAAAAAATATTTTTAAAAACTAATAAAAGTAGAAATAAAATTAAAATTAAAATTAATTTTTTATTTCTTTTTCTTTTCTAACACCATCATCATCATTATCTTCTTTTATTTGTTAAAGAACATGAAACCCTAGGAACTGCCATTCCATGGTAGATAACATTTATTTTCTACTCAAATTTCCAGTATAATGTTTCATTAAAATTTGGAACAACAATAAACCTTCAATACTAGAAATTTACTTAATTGTTATCAGTGATCCCATTGTATTTGAAGGTATCATAAAGCTGGAGGAACTATTTTAAATGCTGACTCGAATCTTCTGTCATTTTTCTGTGAAGCTGTAAACTATTCTTAATCATATGGATATAGTTGGCTTAATCTCGAAATTATTGGTTGTAATAGTTGGCCTCGTTATACTCCCTTGAACTATATCCAAATTCGGTAGTGCATACTCTCTCAGAGTCTTCTCGTTGCATGCCATATTTATATTTGTGGGTAGCTGTGGTGGTGGTGGATCTTCTAGATTGTTATTGTTAGCCTCGTCGAATAATGGATTCTAACGTGGTACGTTGCCTACAGCAGGTGGTGGATTCTGCATCTGTTGTTGCTACTATTGTTGCTGCCGACAATTTTTGTATATTATTCTTTCTGGATCTGTAGTTGGCTCTATAGGTGTTCCCCTACTACAAGTCATATACTAAACCCAAAAAGATAAAATTAGTAGAAAATAAGAAAATTAAATTTATAACTATAACCTAAAATTTTTCTAATTATTCTATTAATATACAAAAATTAAAACTAAAATAGTGACGGTGCCAACAACTTGACCTCCTCCGGACGTACAACGTCCAGAGTAGAAATCCTACACAAAAGATGTGAAAAAGCGATATCCGCAAGTATACGGGTCAGGTTGTAATATAGTTACAATGGAGTAGGTAAGTACTTCGAGGATTGTACCCAAGGGAGGCGAGCACTAAATTAATTCTAATCTAATCATAAATATATCTAATTAGTACTTTAATCGAATTATAGTACGAAGAATTAAAAGAAGATTTTTGATAAAAATAATAAGGAAGGAAATAAATGAAAAACAAGAAATCAAATAATATAATAGGTATCAAATCTGGGCATGAGTGATTAACTCACTTTGGTAGTCATAATCAATTGTCGTCTTGGGCTTTCTTGTTCAATCAACTAGTTAATACCCTAGCACGATCTTTCGATGCATCCACTAAAATACCAAGTCGGCAAAAACTACTTTTCTTCTGACCTCACAGTCCAGACCGATTTAGGGTTAAGGAGTTCACTGATAGGCCATTCCAATTTTGGGTTAATTCCCACCTTGATGACTTCTTAGGGTTGTCAGGTCTAAGGTTTAGATTCTTCCTTTCCTAAACAGCTGATCAGTTAAGAAGTCCCTACAAAACAATTAATTATTCATACCTCCACTTGCTTATCTCCCACTAGAAGATTAGTTCCTCATGGATCTAATAAACGATATAAACTTGAATGAAAGAATGAACATAAAGAACAATTCAAGAATAGTATTTAGAAGAAGCCTAACTTGTACTTGAATTTAAGCGCAGAATCCTCACAGAGTTTGACAGTAATTCCAGAATCTGATTTCTTTACAAAAATAAAATAACAAGAATAGAAATCTAAAACCTAAGAAAAGAGAAAATCTAAAGATTAAATCTAAAGAGAAAATTATACAAATCAGAAGGTCTCGGTAACATGTGCTAAATAAGCCTATTTATAGACTTTAGGGTGGTCGTCATCCTCAATCTTAGGTCAGTTGCCGTCCTCGTGCTTAATATTTGATTGTGATGACCAAAACACCCTTGGCACGTAATTGTTTCCTGTACAGAGGTGATGTTGCGACACACCAGGTCCTATGTCGTGACATCGAGGGTAGTATGCTCAGCTTCAGGGTGTCTTCAAGGGTATGCTGCAACATCCTCAGGTTGTGTCGTGACATTAAAGGAAATCTTGGAATTCTTCTATTCTGTTTTTTATGTTGCAACATCGCATGCTCCATGTTGCAATCTAGCGACCAGTATTGGGTTAATATGCCTTCTAATGGTCTCCTACACATTTATTAAGTATATTAGCTCACCTTTAGGCCTCATTCGGCCCCTACGGTCAATAAAGGACTCAAATTACACATTTTATTAACTTAAGGAATACTTACGGAAATGTAATTAAAACTTAACTAAAATGCTCATGTTCAAGCTCCTAAAGTGTGAAAACTAGTTTAATCTGCTACACTGAATTATGGCGGATCAGAACCTTACGTTATGGGAACCCTATTACATGTTCTTCAAACTCGTATGTTATGCGAACCCTATATATTGTGCGAACCAATGTACATGCGAACCCATGTTATATTTGAACCCATGATAAATGTGAACTCATATGATTGCAAACCTATATGTATTGCAAGCTCTGCAAAATGTAAACTGTGATATTGCAAACTGTTACATGAGAGCTCTGCAGTATTGTGAGCCCTATTATATTGTATACTGTGAGTGTGTTAAAAATGATATGTTGGCATTATGAACACTTGAAACTGTTGGATATCATTGGCATGCCATAGGATTGTGAGTCTTCACCCTTTTTATTATGTGTTAGGAAATTGTGACCCGAAGATAGCGTTGGAGAGATAAGGGACTTTTGAGCATAACACCATTCACCGTAGATAGCATGGAGTGTTTGAAGAGTACGAGCACTTGTGCTACACTTATTGGAGATAATACAAAACTCTTTGAGTCATTTGGAGTGTATGGAGATCTGTTTATCTAAAGCATATAAATTATGATTATGTTTCACATTTACAAATTGCCAATATATCACTATTATGTGTATGAGTAATGTAATTGTTATGTAAGCTATTATAGCATGTTTAAATTTTAGCATGATTGATGTGTTTATATGTTGTATGCTTGATCATTCACTCAGCTTCAATAAGCTCACACTCCTTGTACATACCTTGTAGATAAATAGCATGCAGGATAAGTGGTGAAGTATGGCATTCCAGTGATCCATTTTAAGGTAAATCCCTTGAGTATGTGATGTGTTTCTAAACCCTAAAAAAGAAGGCAATGTGGGATTATTTTTAAGGGATTAGATTTAGACTTAGACTTTTAAATAAATTTTGGTGGGTTGTAAATGGACATTATGGATTGTTTAGTTTTGGATTTTGGGAGCTTTTATAATTGCTTGATGGGATGTTGTGTGATTGGACTATGTTGCATGATGGTAATTGTTAAATTGATGAACTAACATACTTATGCAGAACAAAAAGTTCTTCAGATTATGAGGTACGCCCTTATATCCCATGTTTGTTTGAATTAAAATGAAACTTAGTATGCATTAAAGGTAAGTCGTAGTATAATGTATTAATGCCTGCGAACCGTACAAGAGAAGTGTCAATGGGTAGACTTAGTAATGTCTCACCATTTGTGAAAAATGATGTTATATACCACAACAATTAAACTGTTTAGTAAGATATAACTATGTTGGGGGTAAAGTTTGGCAAATTATATAGTTCGCCACTAGGAGAGAGTACGCCAAAATAGAGAGTCCTCCAGGATAATAGTTTGCTAAAGTGAGGGGTTCGCCACAACCACGAGTTCGTCAATAGGGTGTCTGCCAGTAGGGTACATGCCAAAAAATAGGGTTCGCCAGGGTAGGTCAACTCGCCCATGGTAAATAGGTTCACCAATATAAGTGGGTACACCAAGGTAAGAGAGTTCGTGAACGTACCACCAACAAAACAGCCTATTAACTCAGGGGAAGATTAGTATCTGAGTTCGCCTGGTAGAGGGGTTTGCCAACAATAAGAGTTCGCAGGGTAGGTTGCAAACAAGGTGTTTTCGGGGTATGTCATGAGCTAAGAGGTCGCCAGAACATCTGCAAGCTACTAAGTTTTTTAGTTAGGTTCACTACAATGTAGGTTTGCATGTGGCAAAAAAAACAACTGAATTTTTTGAACTGTTTTAAGCGTGTGTTTAGAAAAGCATGCAAATAGGATTTCTTTTCAATATCTATTATGTTGCAATGGTGTGGTGTGATTGGTTGGATGCTGTGTTCCGTGGTGTTTTAACGGAGAGTGACTTCAGTGGCTAATGTAATGTTCGAAATTTAGGTCGGACCGTCTCGTCTGGGTTTGGGGCTCTAAGTGTTCACGGATAGGCAATACCAATTTTGGGTTCATTCCCATCTAGATGACTTCCTAGGGTTGTCAGGCCTAGCGTCTCAAGCTCTTCCTATCGCAATCAGTTGATCCGCTAAGAAAACCTAAGTACAAAATAAACTAGAAAGAAACTAAAAATGAAACTACATGAAGTCGTCTACTGAAACTTGAATAAAAACCATTTTTGAAGTGTTTAGAGTTGTCTATTTATAAACTTATGGTTGGTTGTTGTCCATTGACCTAGTTCGGTTGACGTTTTTGCATTAAAGTTTGTTATGCAGACCAAAACGCCCTTGGCTCATCAATTCTCCTCGTCAAGGCGGTCTCTGTATCACGACACCGGGTCTGTGTCACAACACTGATGGCAGTTTATAAGCTTATACTGGATTACAGGGATGTGCCGCAACATTGAAGGTAGTTTGCTCCTTTTGAGTGCTTTGTTCACTATGTTACGACATTAACGCTTTGTGTTACAACATCGTGACCAGTCTCGTGTTCCTATGCATTCAAATAATGTTCTGCATGCTCACTGAATACGTTAGCCTTCCTTTAGGCCTATTTTGGCCCCTAAGGTCATATAAATGGCACAATTCACACTTTTTATTATTCATGAACTAAAAATGAAAACAAAGTAAACATATAACTAAATTGCTTTTATATGAGCTCCTTAAGTACAGAAATTGGTTTAATCTGCTACAACGAATTGCGGCAGATAACTTCTTAGCTTGATCTTACCCAATGCATGCCATTGTTGTTATACTAAACAAAAAATGCCACCCATATGTTTTGAGGCTTATGAACAAGTAGTTGTTCCAATATAGAAGCAAAATTCCTTATTTTCTTTGCAAAATTCTTCACTCTCCAACAACTCTCATAAATAATCTTTTCTTTCTACAGAATGATGTTCTCCTTTATCCTTGAAACTCAAATTACTTTGTGTGTGGGCTCAAACAAAACAAACCAAGTGCAAAAAATAAAAGCTTTTCTTAACTTTCAACGGGAAAGTTAATTCTCTCTATATAATTGAAAACTACGAGTTTTTCACAAAAATATAATTTATTCTAAAATAATAATTTCCCATTATTTTTTGACAGAATAACGACACTCAATATGTGTTTAAATAGGTTAGCTCATAGTTTGTAATTATAGAGAAATAGTATAAGAGTTCTAATTAAATAAGATGTAATTAAAAATCATATTTTAATAGAAAATACAAAATTCTACGTAAAGTAAAATAAAAGGGGTAGCATCCCTAGGGAAACTAAGGTTTGCTACCCTTCATATTGAAATCGGGCCTATGGGGCTTTTCCTATATTTGGTACAATTATATGTGTTATCTGGAAATTTATCCAAAAGTTATAACTTATCCAACCCAATAACTATTTTTTATTTCCCAAAATATTATTTATTTAATTAATTTAACTAAATTAATTTCCCAGTTAAATTATTTTCTCAACCCAATTCTTATTTCGTTAAATTCATGACAATTCTATCGTATTAGATTCTATGAGGAAATATATTTAGTTGTCTCATTGAACAAATTCATGATAACTAATTAACTTAGCTCTCACTTTCGAACTTCTATAATTAAAATTAAATAATAATTCAAAAAAATTTAATTTCTAAGTCACCTTTTGTACTTAGCAAGAATATGAATTCACTGCG
The DNA here is from genome assembly GCA_025503065.1 of Gossypium bickii. Lineage (NCBI taxonomy): Eukaryota > Viridiplantae > Streptophyta > Magnoliopsida > Malvales > Malvaceae > Gossypium > Gossypium bickii. Next base: position 12,147,244 of record CP106719.1, on the reverse strand, counting down.
AATAGTGATGCATGCAATTCATTTATCTTACTCACAATTTTCACTCATTCCACAATATTGATTCTATATACAATTAGTTTTAGGTTATCTTAAGATAGTAGAGTGGTCGATTGGACCTATACAATTAGGGCTCAAATAATTTGTAATTAAGTTTCAGCTCTTTGCCTATTAATTACAACATTATTTAATCATGGAGTCATTCCACTATAATACCATGATTGAACTCTCCCTTATTATATACCATTACGAAAGCTATTCATCAACTGCTCGTCCAACAACCTTGTCATAAGTGTGTTATGCTCATAGGATGTCTTTAATCTCTTTGGGATAAATTTGTTCTCCAAATATGATCCTATTTTATCTCATGGTAGCCATTACATCTTCCTTTATAAAAAGTCAATTACTAGCAAATAATAATTAGGTCATTTATCTTTAAGGCAAATGACATATAGTCACATTACTTTCCATCTATCATGTAATGACAATGAGAGGACATTATTTTCTTTTTTTGAGCTATGAATTTTGATCGTTATGTCAGAGTCTTAAAAATTTATAAAAAGAATGATCGAACCTAGAAACTAACTATGACAACGATTGAGGCAAGCGCACCTATCAAACAGTAGTATAGTCAAGTGGCAAGACCGGATTGTCGAACCCAAAGGAACCAAAAGTACTAATACTAACTTTCTTTTTATTATTTAGCCTAAGAATTAAGGGAATTATTAATTAATCTAAAATTAACAAACTATTAAGCTAAAGATACTAAGACAAAGAGAATGAATTGGGAAAATACTTGTGAGAAAAACCAATTGATTAAGACAATACCCAAGGAAGAATCCACCTAGACTTCACTTGTTATTTAACTCTGAACCAGACGATTTATTCACTTGACTTGATTTCGTAGGATTCCCTAAGTTATATTAATATCTCTCTCGAGGCTACTAACGTCTAACCCTAGGTTGATTAATTGAAATCTCTTTCTAATTAAAACCCTTAGAATTGCATTAGCTCGATCTATGGACTGCCATATTATGTTTGACCCTAATCCGGTAGATTTTCATCATCCTATCTCTAGGGTTGCGATCAACTCCGCTTAATTATGCTAGATATACTTTTAGGCAGGGTCTATTCCTCTTCTGCCTAGGCACATCAATACTTGAATCAATATCCTGAAATATCAAAACAAGAATTAAGAACACATAATTAAGAACAAATCAATTATTTATCATATAGTTTAGAAAACAATAACAAGATCCATCTTAGGTTTCATCCCCCTCAGGTATTTGAGGGGTTTAGTTCATAATGATAAAAGAATACATCTCAGAAGAAAATATAAAACAAAACATAAGAAAAACCCTAAAACCCTCTGAAGGAAATTGAAGGGAAGATCCTCCGTCTTGTGTATAACTCCGACTTCTTGAGATGAATCAACTTGCTTTCTTCGAGTAAATTCCACAATTCTGGCCTCTCTGGCTTGGCTCTTCGGCCGCACTGGACGCCTAACTGAACTCTCCTTAAAGGTTGGCCTCTAGGATGTTTATATAAGCTTTTGGAATGGATTTCTTTGCCTCTAAGTACCCTAATCCGAATGAAACTCTTCTTTGTCACGGCAGGGACATGCCCATGGCACACGCCCGTGTGAATCGTGGCCAGGCCGTGTTCGGGTCTGTTAAGGTGGCACGGCCATGTAGCTTGGGCCCAGGCCTTGTTGATTTTGTGATATGACCCATTTACTCCGTTTTAGGCCCGTTTCTCGTTTTTTTCATCCTCTGGTGCTCTTTTGAATATAAAACATGAAAATAAAGGATTAAGAGCACCAAATTCCACAATTCAAGGTTTAAATCATCCAAAAGTATGCTAAATGTGGGATTAAAATATGTTTATATTACGGTTTATCAAATACCCCCACACTTAAGCATTTGCTTGTCCTCAAGCAAAATTCTCAACTCACAATTAAAATGAACTTCATTGATTCATAATATTCATCAATAATGTTCCATCATAATTCAAAGATGATTCATACATTGATAATTTAAGTAAAAGGGTCCTAGAGATTCAAACAATCAAAGTCATAGTTATTATAGCACGAAAAATATAGGCGTTTTCCCTTACCTACATAATCACATTTAATTCAAATTTGACAAGAGTTGACATCCTCACTAAAGATTCACTCAAATCACTCAAAGTATTTAAGGTTCAAAATTAAGCACTCAAAATTCGAACATGAAAAGTTAATCCCATAGGCTTGCATGAAAATCAAATCTTCACCACTGTAAAATGAGATGATAATCAAATCAAAAGGTCTTTAAAAAGGGTTGTAATGGGGCTTGGGTTAAAGGTGCGTATAAAGGCTGAATTAGAAGGTTAAAATCGAGATTGAATTGACAATTTACCTAACTAGAAAAATGAATGAACTAATCCTAACTAATTACATCAATTGAAAACATGAAATACTAATAATATGAGCTTCTTCTCAAGATGTGGAATTTAAACGTATAAGCTCAATTACATAGAGCAAATATTGAATATACTTTTTTTTAAGAACAAATCAAGTCATAATAAAAGATGAATTTAACTACTGAATTAAAGATTATAGTTAGGCAGCTAATCAAATCAAATCTCGATATAAGGGTGGTCAAGAGGAATAGTGATAACAAATACAGACCGGGTTTTTGGGTTAATATTAGTGGGTGAGTCAATAAAAAGGGTTGTTAGGATCAAAGGGGTTCACTAGGGGTTAATTGTGAGGGTAAGTTTTTTAGTGGAGCGAGTGGGTTAAGTCCTAAGTGCCTTTATCATCTCAATATATCAAATCAATTAATGTGGTCTCGACATGTATAAGCGAAGCAAGTTCTAGAATAATAGCTTAATGTTGACACACTCATAATCACAAGGTAAGCACGAAAGAATGTATGCTCTAAAAGGCTCAAAATCTCACAAAAATTATGGGTTTTTGATATCAACCTTGTAAATTTAAAACTTCAAGGTAATAATTAGATTCAAGTAGACAACCTAACAAAATTTTAATTTTTGAAAATAGACTTATCATGCTTGATTCTCTAGTCTCCTAAATTTTAAATCATCACTGCACAATTATCAATGACTTAATTCAAAACATATCAATAAAAATCGTAAATTACAAGAAATTCATTCTAATCATAATATGAGAAAATTACTTAAGAACAAGGCATAATTTAAGGCATGATTCAGGGATTTGAGAATAATGCAGAAAGTTAGGCACTTTCTCGAAATAAATATTCACCCCCCACACTTAAGATGTACATTGCCCTCAATGTAAAACGATATATATGAAATTTAAGAGATAGGAAGAGGTGAAACTTCCTGAATTTGGATGGCTTCCTTGCGTTGGGAGTGTCGTGGTGTGGTGGCCGCCGACAATCTCTGCGCTAGATGAAGAAATTGAGAAGCTCGTGGAGAATTAGCCAGGAAATAATGATAATAATTCAAAATATGCAAAATCTATATTTAAAGACAAGAAGAATAAAGAGAAAGAAAATAGAAAGTAAAATAAAACTAAAAGAAAAGATTAATGGACCGGAGAGTCCTTATCGTTAGATAGTTAGCGGGGTGAGTGTGATTTCTAAGGCTGTGGTGTAGTGGCTATGGTCGTGGTGTGGTGATTCCCAAGCAGCCTTTAGAACCTAAATCAAAGAAAATGAAATAAAATAGATTAAACTAAGTAAAAGAAAAATAAAGAAAAGGAAAATAAGGGAGAAGTGAAAATGAAAAGAAAAGTTAAATGGACTCAAAGGTCATTTTCCTGTCGAGTTAATGAAGCGGCCGTCATGAACTTATGTAGATCGGTCTCACAAAGGGAGACTGTGCTAGGATCCTTCTGTTTCTTCGACATGGATGATTGTTAGAACAAGAGTTAGGAGAATGGAGGAAAGAATGAAAATGGAGAGGGGATGTAAAGAAAAAAAAAGGGTGGGGAGTAGGTAAGAAGGGGAGAGGGGAAGAGGGGTGGTTTATATAGAAATTTCAGGTCTGCTATGTTCCCACGCCCGTGTACCTTGGGTGTGGCGGGTCACACGGTCATGTTGCACGGCCGTGTTATGCTTCGTTCGTTTCTCCCACGCTCATGTGCAGGTCGCCACGCTCGTTTTGCTAAAACAGTGTCGGCCACGGCCACATTGCACGACTGTGGTGTTCAGTTGGGCCCTGTGGTTTGAAGATATTTTTCGTCCTATGTCGTACTATCTCTACCATGTCAGTACGTACATCCGTAGCCTTCACACGGCCACGGCCACGACCGCAAGGCTGTGTGGTGTGGAAATTTGCATTTTGGTTAGTGTATAGTTAGGTGCTAAAAAGGAAAAGTAAAAGTAAAAATAAAAATGTGAAAATTAATGGGGTTAGTGCTCGGGTTACCTCCCGAGAAGCGCTTTTTTATAGTCTTAAGCTAGACTTACCTCTCATTCGTACATTCATGATGGTTTGAGGAGTTGAAAGTCCTTCCTCATGCTATCAGTCCTATTGTCAGTATGTAATTTGAGTCGAGTAGCATTTACTTTAAAAGTACCAAATGTAGGATTACTTATCTCGACTGTTCCATAGGGGAAAACATTGAGTACCTTAAAAGAGATTTTTTTGTTTGTATTAGGGTCAGGAGGAGGTATTCGAGGGTCTACCTTATCTAACAATACCTGATCTCCGATCTTAAATTTGTTTGTCCCCCGAAATGGTGTTGGTTCTACTTTGTGTATTCCTAATTTCTCATTGAAGTGTGTCTTCCACTCGTCTAGCTCATCGATCTGAATCCTTCGTTCCTCATGAGTTATTTCCTTATTGGCATGAGGTCTAAGGTCTGGCTCAGTTGTGTTGTTCCGTGGTGCTTCCTAAAAAGAAGGTTTAACCGAGTGGTTATTAATAGAATTTAAGTTCTCACCTTGACTACTCGATGTCCTAGCTGAGATAAGAGCCTGGAGACTGATTGATTCGTCACCTACACAAAGTATGAGTTCACCTGCGCTGACATCAATTTTAGTCCTGGTAGTTGCTAAAAATGGTCTTCCTAAAATCAAGGGGATACTATTTGTCCTTATCCATGTCTAAAACGACAAAGTCTACTGGGAATACAAATTTATCAATTTTCACAAGAACATCTTCAATTATACCCCTAGGAATTCTAATAGTTTTATTAGCTAATTGAATGCTCATCCTAGTTTGTTTGGGTTTCCCTAGACCTAGTTGTTTAAACAATTTATAAGGCATAACATTGATGCTTGCCCCTAAATCAGCTAAAGCATTATCAACAGATAAACTACCAATTAAACATGAAATTGTAAAACTCCCTGGATCTTTTAATTTTCGTGGTAGTTTGTTTTGCAACATTGCTGAGCACACTGCGTTTAGTTCCACATGCGATTCCTCATCTAACTTCCTTTTGTTTGTTAACAGCTCTTTTAAAAATTTCCTTGAATTTGGCATCTGCGAAAGAGCTTCAAGAAACGGTATATGTAATATCTTTAAGAGTTTAAAGAATTTACCGAACTGTTCGTCTGTGTTGTCCTTCTTCATTGCATCGAGGTACAGTATACGTGGTTGGTACTCTTTAATTACCGGTTTCGGCTTATCATGGTTTATCTTATCTTTACCTTTCTTTACCACATTCTCTTGGCTTACCGTAGGCTCATCTAAACCTACAGTATCTTGAGCTGTTATGGCTTGAAGTTGCTCCTTTGGGTTAGTTCCAGGGTTGCTTGGCAAGCTGCCTTGTAGTTGTTTAGAAATCAGCTTAGCGAGTTGCCCTAATTGGTTCTCGATCCCTTGAATCGATGCTTGTTGATTTTTTAGTGTTGTCTCAGTGTTTTGGAAACGTGTTTCTGATACCGCTATGAATTTTGTCAGCATCTATTCAAGGTTCGGCTTCTTTTCCTATAGGTAGGACTGTTGTTGGAAGTTTGGAGGGAGCTGTTGTCTCTGATTTCCTTGACCACCCCATGAAAAATTGGGGTGGTTCCTCCAACCTAGATTATAAGTATTACTATAAGGGTTATTTTGAGATTTAAAATTTTTACCCATAGAGTGAACTTGCTCGTTCTCAGTGCTCGGGTTGTAAGGTAGATATTCTATATTGCTCATCCCTCCTCTATTCGCATCGCACTGCATGACTGGATGTACCTGCAAAGAATCACATACGCCATCAATCTTTTTATTTAATAGTTTTACCTGGTTTGATAGCATGGTTACTGCGTCGAGGTTGAAAACACTGGCTGCTTTTGTTGGCTTGGTCCTTGTGACTTGCCACTGATAGTTATTCAGTGACATCTCTTTAATGAATTCGTAAGCAGCCTCAGGTGTTTTATTATTCAAGGTTTCCCCAGCGGCTAAATCAATCAATTTCCTAGTTGAAGGGTTTACACCGTTATAAAAAGTTTAAACCTGTAGCCACAAGGGTAATCCATAGTGTGGACACCTTCTCAATTGATCTTTGTATCTCTCCCATGCATCGTAAATTGTTTCTAAATGCATCTGCACAAAAGAAGAGATATCATTTCTCAACTTAGCCGTTTTAGCCGACGAAAAATATTTTAATAAAAATTTTTCGGTCATTTGTTCCCATGTAGTAATTGACCCTCGTGGAAGAGAATGCAACCACTGTTTGGCTTTATTCCTCAAAGAAAAGGGAAATAACAGAAGACAGATGGCATCATTAGAAACGCCATTTATTTTGAAAGTATCGCAAAATTCTAAGAAATCTGGCAAGTAATTGCTTGGATCTTCATCCTGCAAACCATCAAACTGAACAAATTGCTGTATCATCTGAATTTGTTAGGTTTCAGTTTAAAATTATTAGCAGCAATAGCAGGTCTAACAATACTTGACTCAGTTTCTGTTAAATTAGGTTTAGCATAATCATACATAGTTCGAGGAGCATGATCTTCGGCCACCTCTGGAGGTAGTGGATTATTCTCAGCCATCTCTTCGGTGGTATTAATTTCGATTTCTTGCTCTTCTTCTATGTAATTTAAGCTTCACCTTATTTCTCTACGATTTTTGCGAATAGTACCTTCAATATCACTGTTGTAAATTAGGGGTCCCGTCGGGTTCCTTCTAGTCATAAACTAGAGGTACCTGCTAAGAACAAATAAAAGAAGGAAAATTAGTAAAGTTAAAAGCAAAATAAGAATAAAAGTAAATTACAAAAATAAAAATGGCTAAAGTAATAAAAATTGAGCGTTCTTAATGTTTTAGTTCCCCGGCAACGGCGCCAAAAACTTGATCGTTATGTCAGAGTCTTAAAAATTTATAAAAAGAATGATCGAACCTAGAAACTAACTATGACAATGATTGATGCAAGCGCACCTATCGAACAGTAGTATAGTTAAGTGGCAAGACCGGATTGCCGAACCCAGAGGAACCAAAAGTACTAATACTAACTTTCTTTTTATTATTTAGCCTAAGAATTAAGGGAATTATTAATTAATCTAAAATTAACAAACTATTAAGCTAAAGATGCTAAGACAAAGAGAATGAATTGGGAAAATACTTGTGAGAAAATCCAATTGATTAAGAAATACCCGAGGAAGAATCCACCTAGACTTCACTTGTTATTTAACTCTGAACCAGACGATTTATTCACTTGACTTGATCCATAGGATTCCCTAAGTTATATTAATACTTCTCTCGACTCTACTAACATCTAACCCTTAGTTGATTAATTGAAATCTCTTTCTAATTAAAACCCCTAGAATTGCATTAACTCGATCTATGGACTCTCATATTATGTTTGACCCTAATCTGGTAGATTTTCGTCATCCTATCTCTAGGGTTGTGATCAACTCCACTTAATTATGCTAGATATACTTTTAGACAGGGTCTATTCCTCCTCTGCCTAGGCACATCAATACTTGAATCAATATCCTGAAATATCAAAACAAGAATTAAGAACACATAATTAAGAACAAATCAAGTATTTATCATATAGTTTAGAAAACAATAACAAGATCCGTCTTAGGTTTCATCCCCCTCAGGTATTTGAGGGGTTTAGTTCATAATGATAAAAGAATACATCTCAGAAGTGAAGTTATGTCATGCAGAAGTTGTATACCAACGTACCAGCTTTCGATTTTGATTCACGCACACATAGTTAATCACTTATTCAGGATTGAGATAAGTCACATTATAAACGTCACAAGTGAATAAATCCTTAAACGTATTTGAGATATATTCTACTTGGTTCTTGTCCGATGTAGTAATAATCCAGTCAATCACACCTATGCCTATATCTTTTTGGAGTTATCCATTCCGATACCCAAGATAAGGTATCTCTCTATTTGGACTTGATAGATGGCATATTAGTATTTTAATCAATTTGCTAAACTCCGACTAGACTAAGGACGTATTTAGATTATCTACTAATGTAAGTTCTTTTCTCGCATTACGATCCTACCACATAATGCAACCTAATATTAGTTAAACGTTTAGATAATTAATGGGTCAATATTTTCTTTCATTTTTCTTTGTGTGCAAAAACTGTTGAGAACAATATAGAAATATATTAATGATAATTATATATTTTATTAAACCAATTTGTTTGAAAAATTACAAGTACATAAATAACATCACTACACTAAGACACTAGATCCCCAACATGCAAGAAGATTGTCTTTAAAATAACTCTAAATCAATTTCTATAAAGAAAATAAAGTAAACTGATTAAAATGGAAAGGATTAAACGTGGAAACCACACTAATCTCAAGTGGTATGTTATAATGCAATTAGTTGCTTGAAAGTCTATAAGTAAATGGAAACAATTAAAACAAATTAGATTTCCAAACTACATCTTTTTATTTACAAATTCAAACTTAAATTATACCATTCAATTTCAGTTTTAAATAATAGTTGTCTAGTAAAAATCACTACACATGTATGTAAACAACCATGAAACTAGAATGCCTTAGACATGGCAAAATAAAGAAAAACGAGGCCCACAAAGGAATGTGCTAGTAAATGATAAACCGTAAAAGTAACATAGTTTAAGCCCACATTTAATATGCTTTTGGATGATTTATTCCTTGATTTGTGTAAAAAGGTGCTCTTAATCCTTTCTTTACATGTCCTATACTTAGGAAAGCACCCGAGGATGGAAAGAACACAAAACAGGTCTAAAACGAAGCAAATGGGCCTTTCCACAAAATCGACACGGTATGGGCTAAGGACCATACGGCCGTGTCTCGACGAACATCTAGAACACGGCCTAATCCCGATTTACACAGCCGTGCCTCATTAAAGAAGTCCGAGCACGGCCTCTTTACCACCACACACGGTCGTGCCATTAGTAAAATCCGAACAAGGTCAGGTCTCGATTTGCACGGGCGTGTGACATGGCCGTGCCTCTGCCGCTGGAAAGAGCAATTTTAGTCGAAAAAGGATACTTCGGGAGAAAGAATCGCATTCCAAGAGCCTATAAATATACCCCAAGTACCACCTTTGAAAGGGGGCAAAACCTAGGCTAAGGAGCTAAGCCGAGAAGGTCAGAGTTAGGGAGTAACGCGAGGATAGCCAGTTGATTCATCCCAAGAAGCCGGAATTATACTCAAGACGGCGGAATTCTCTTTCAATCCCATCAGGGTGTTTTAGGATTTTCCTTATGTTTTGTTTTATCTTTTCTCTTGTGATATTTTCTTTTTACATTATGAACTAAATCCTTCAGATACTTGAAGGGGGATGAAACCTAGATAGATTTTATTATTTGATTTTTAAGTTATATGATAAATTACTTAGTTTGTTCTTAATTATGTTGCTTAATCCAAATTTATTGTGCTTAGGTGGAGGAGGAATAGACCCTACCTAAGAGTAGATCTAACGTAATTAAGCGGAGTTGATCAGGCGCCTAGAGATAGGGTTACGAGATTTTGCCAGATTAGGGTGAAACCTAATATGGGAATCTATTGATCGATTTACTACTTTCCTAGGGGGTTATTATAAGCAAACGAGAGTTCCACTAATTAACCTAAGATTAGACGTTATTCACTTCGAGAGAGGGTTTAACATAGGTTAGGGAGTCTCACGGATCAAGCAAAGTAAAAGAAATCACATAATTTAAGGTTAGATAATAAGAGAAGTCTAGGTGGATTCTTCCCGAAGGTATCATAAAAATCAACTGAGTCTTTTTTTAGTTATCGCCAAATTCATCTTTTTGTCTTTGTTTCCTTAGTTTAGTTGTCGTTAATTTAGTTTAAAAGCAACCTTTATCTTAGTTAGGTTAGATAATAAAAAGAAAGTGAGTATTAATACTTTTAGTTCCTTTGGGTTCGATATCCGGTCTTGCCTAAGCTATACTATTGTTCGATAGGTACACTTGCCTTTAATCGTTGTTAGAGTTAGTTTCCAGGTTTGATCCTTCTTTTATAAATTTTAAAACTCTAATTTTATAGCGATCAAGTTTTTGGCGCCGTTGCCAGGGAACTAAAATATTAAGAAAGCTCTATTTTTATTACTTTAGCCATTTTTTTTATTCGCAATTTATTTCTTTTGTTTTCTTAGGTTAAATTTTAATTTTTTTTATTTCTTTCTCTTTTCTAGGTATCTCTAGTTTATGACTAGAAGGAATCCGAGAGGACATTTGGTATATGATAGTGATATCGAAGCAACCGCTCGTAGGAATCGCAGGGAAACCAGGCGAGCCCTAGATTACACAGAAAGAGAGGAAGAAAACAGATCCAATCCTACTGAAGGGATGGGCAAAAACAACCCACCACTACGCGATGTGGGAGATCACAATGCTCCACATTCAATGTTTGATTATGCGAAACCGCATGTAACAGGAGTAGAATCTAGTATTGTTAGGCCTGCTATATTTGCTAACAATTTTGAATTAAAGCCTAACACAATATAAATGATTCAACAGTTTGTTCAATTTGATGGTTTGCAGGACGAAGATCCAAACATGCATATAGCTAATTTTTTGGAGTTCTGTGATACCTTTAAAATAAATGGCGTTTCTAATGATGCCATTCATCTTCGGTTATTCCCTTTTTCATTGAGAAATAAAGCCAAACAGTGGTTAAACTCATTACAACGAGGGTCAATCACTACATGGGAGCAGATGACCGAAAAGTTTTTAATGAAATATTTCCCACCGGCCAAAACGGCCAAATTATGTAATGATATCTCTTCTTTTGTGCAGATGGATGTAGAGACACTATATGACGCATGGGAGAGCTTCAAAGATCTCTTGAGGAGGTGTCCACACCATGGTTTACCGCTATGGCTACAAGTCCAAACCTTCTACAATGGAGTAAACCCCTCAACGAGGCAACTGATAGATTCAGCCGCCAGTGGAACGTTGAACAATAAAACTCCTGAAGCAGCCTACGAGTTCATTGAGGAGATGTCGATAAACAATTATCAGTGACAAGCTTCGAGAACTAAACCGACGAAATCGACAAGAGTTTTCAACGCCGACACCATGACCATGCTATCAACGCAGCTAGAGATGATGAATAAAAAGCTTGATAGTTTGTGTTCTTCACAGATACATCCAGTCATGCAGTGCGACGCTAGTGGAACTGTGGTGAATCCTGAGTACCCACCCAACCAACCAGGAGCAGAAGATGAACTATATAGGTAATAATTTCCGATCTAATAATAATCCTTATAGTAACACTTACAATCCAGGTTGGAGGAACCACCCAAATTTTTCATGGGGAGGACAAGGCAATCAAGGAAATCAAAGGCAACAACCCCCCCCAAAACTTCCGAAATCAGCCATATCCACAAGACAAGAAGCCAACCATCGAGGAGCACATCCAAGAAGCTGACAGAACAATCAAAAGCAATGAAAGCTGAACTGATTAAATTACTAAGTTAGTCAAGGAAATCACTAAAGCAGTCGAACAACTTGCAAAATCAATGTTAGAACGACTGCAAGGATGTCTACCTAGTAACACAGAGATTAACGCTAAGGAGCAAATTCAAGCCATAACAGTCCAGGGTAGCAAGGAGTTAGATACACCTAACCTGACTCCAGAAAGTAAGGTAGGTGAAGGTATAACAGAGGAAGTACAAGAAAAACCAAAGCCGATAGTCAAAGAATACAAACCTTGCATACCTTTCCCGCAGCATTAGACAGAGATGATTCAGAGGAGCAGTTTGGTAAGTTTCTTAAACTTTTAAAAAAATTACATATTAATTTACCTCTTTTTGAAGCTCTTCTCCAGATGCCAGACTCGAGGAAATTTTTAAGACAGCTCTTAACCAACAGACATAAAATAGATGAAGAGCACCACGTGGAATTAAACGCAACATGCTCAGCAATGTTATAAAATAGACTACCACAGAAGCAAAAAGATCCAGGGAGTTTTACAATTCTGTGTTTAATTGGTAGTTTAAATATTGATAATGCATTAGCTGATTTAGGGACAAGCATAAATGTTATGCCTTATGCATTGTTTAAGCGACTAGGTCTAGGGAAGCCAAAACAAACTAAGATGAGCATTCAATTAACTGATAAAATTGTTAGAATTCCTAGGGGCATTATTGAAGATGTTCTCGTAAAAATCGATAAATTTGTTTTCCCAGTAGACTTTGTTATTTTAGACATGGATGAGGATAATTCAATCCCCCTAATTTTAGGAAGACCTTTTCTAGCAACTGCTAAGACTAAAATTGATGTTGCCACAGGTGAGCTCATATTTTGTGTAGGTGACGACTCAATTAGTCTTCAAGCCCTCGACACAGCTAGGTCATCAAAGAATTAAGGTGAGCAAGAAAATTCTTTTGTTAATTATTCAATTACACCTTCTTTTCAGGTACCTCCCAAAAAGGGAACGATTGAACCAGATCCTCAGTTCAGTGCCAATAAAGAAACAACTCACGAAGAACAAAGGACCCAAATCGATGACCTAGATGAATGGAAAATGCACTTCAAGGAAAAACTAGGATTACACAAGGAAGAACAGAAAAAATAGGTCAAAGAAGAGCCGGATTCACACAACGTAGAACTGGAGGAACCACCAGAAGAGCTCGTGGGGACAACCAATCACTATAAAATAGGAGACCAGGTTCTGTTAGATACAGCCGAGCCGCACATCACCACAACAAACCTGAAGGAAAAGAGAGAAATTCTTCTTAAGGTACACGATATCTTCCCACAAGGACTAGTTGAGGTAAGCAATCCAACATTTGGTACTTTCAAGGTAAACGCTTCTCGACTTCAATTTTGTCATAAAACTAAAACTGTAGACATGAGGGAAGGTATTCAAACTTTTAAACCTCTCTAAAATTTTCAAATACGAGGAAATTCTAGCTTAAGACTATAAACGAGCGTTTCTCGGGAGGTAACCCCGAGTACTAACCCTATTTCTTTTTGCATTATTTTACATTTTCTTTTCTTTTTTCTCTTTTTCTTCTTAACTAACCAAAAGTTCAGAATGACAGATCACACGGCCGTGTCCGTGGCCGTGTGGACCACCAAAACCACCACACCCGACAGGCAGGCAAAGCGGCCAAGCAAAGAAGCCCAACCACCACCCCAACGTCACAGATCCAACCACTCTCGACACGGGCACTGACAAATAAAGCACGACCGTGGCACCAACTGTGTGAGGCTATCGACTTCCATACCACGGACAGAACATGCCCATGCCACAAACCGTGTGAAATTATTGAGGTTACTGACTTATCAAGCACGGGTGAGACACGCCCGTGTCAGACAACCGTGCCAACAAGAAAAACATCACGAGCACGGGCGTAGACGGATCAAGCACGGGCATAGGGTGACAACACTCTCTATAACACGGCCGTGCGAGGAGGCCGTGTAATTTGACACACCCTGGGACCACGACCGTGTCAGAGCAGAATATATGACCATCTATTTAAACCCCTCACTTCTTCTCCTTTCCCCTATCTGATTTCATCCTTATTTTCTTTGTTTTCACTCTAATCCATCTCAGATTCTCCACTTACTAAGGCTCTAGATCCTTGAGCAAGCCAACACCATGCCAAAGAAGCGTAAAAGGCCACATTCCGCAAAGGAGAACGATCAACATGAGTTCATGCCGGCAGTTTCGTCTCAACACCAAGCCAAGGACCTATGAGACCATTTATCTTTCGTTTCACATTTATCTTTTCATTTATTTTCCTTCTTTTTAACTATCTTATGCTTAATTTATTTTATTTTATTTTAGTTTCTTAGTGTCAGGTTCTAAAGGCTGCTTGGGAATCATGCCACTTCTGCCACCACCAGCACCTCTGTCGCCTTAGAAGTCACACCCACCTCGCGAACCACCTACCAATAAGGATTCTCAAGCCCCTTTATCTCCTAGCCTTAGTCTATTTTCCTTCTTAGTCTCTTTCTCTTTATCTTTCTTGTCTTTATTTATATATTTAGTTTATTTTTATTAGGTCTTAATAAAGCCTGGCTACTTCTCAAAGCGCTACCCAATTTCTTCATCTAGCGCAGGAATGTTCTCCCGACTGACCATCAACGCCACCAAAGACACTCATTCGGGAAAACATCCACAACTCAGGGAGTAATTCTTCCCCCTTCTATTTTGATTTATCTTTAAAATGTCATTATCTATCTTTGTACATTGAGGGAAATGTACATCTTAAGTGTGGGGGTGAATATTTAATCCAAGAAAATGCCTAACTTTAACCTTATTTTAAAGTAATTTTCTCATATTACTAATTAATATGAAATTTATAATGATTTGTGATTTTTATTAAAATGTTTTGGAATAAGTCATAGTCAATTGTGCATTGATAATTAAATTTGAAGAATACTAGGGAATCAAGCATGATAAGTCTAATTTTCTAAAAATTAAAGGTTGTCAACCGGAATTTGAACATTATCTTGAAATTTGAGATTTACAAGGTTGATGTCAAAAACACCCATAATTTTTGTGAGATTTTGAGCCTTATAGAGCATACATTCTTTTTCATGCTCACTTCTTGAATATGAGTGTGTCAACTATGAAATGTTATTCTAGAACTTGCCTCAATTATACATGTCAAGACCACAGTTATGATTTGATATACCGAGATGATAAAGGCACCTAGGTTTAACCCACTTACTCCACTAAATAGCCTACCCTTATAATTAATCCGTAGTGAACCCCGTTGAGCCTAACAACGCTTTTTTATTGACTTACCCACTAATTTTAACCCAAAACCTTTGTATTTGTTATCACCCTTTATTTTGACTACCCCTTAATCGAGATTTAATTTGAGCCAGTTATCTAAGTTTATTATTCTGGTAGTTAAATTTATCTTGTATTTAGTTTGTTCTTAAAAAAAATTCAAGTTTTCAATATTAGTAGTATGGAAAGTGAGCTTACACAATCAAAGACTATTTCCCAAAAGAAAAGCTCGTATTAGTAGGATTTTCATTATTTTCAGTTGATGTAATTATTATCATAGAAATTTTTAGGTAGGTAACTTATCAATTCAATCTCGATTCTAACCTTCTAATTTCAGCTTTTATCCACACCTTTAACCCTAGCCCCGTTACAACCCTAACAAAGACCTTTTAATTTATTTATGATATTATTTTACAGTGGTGGAGATTTGATTTTCAGGCAAGCCTATGGGATTAACTTTTCATGTTCGACTTATGAGTGCTTAATTTTAACCCTTAAACACTTTTTGAGTGAATTGAGTGAATCTTTTGTGAGGATATCAATCCTTGTCGATTTTGAATTAAAGGTAATTATTTAGATGAAGGGAAACACCTATGTTTTTCGCGCTACAAATTTATGACTTATCTTGTTTGAATTTTTAGGAATCTTTGAGTAGAATTATTCATGTATAAATTATCTATGAATTAGGATAAGGCATTTTTGATAGGAATTATGAATCATGGAAAGTTTGTTTTAATTGTAAGTTGAGAATTTTGCTTGAGGACAAGCAAAAGCTTAAGTGTGGGGGCATTTGATAAACCGTAAAAGTAACATATTTTAAGCCCACATTTAATATGCTTTTGGATGATTTATTCCTTAATTTGTGTAAAAAGGTGTTCTTAATCCTTTCTTTTCATGTCTTATACACAGGAAAGCACCCGAGGATGGAAAGAACACAAAACGGGCCTAAAACGAAGCAAATGGGCCTTTCCACGAAATCGACACGGTGTGGGCCAAGGACCACACGGTCGTGTCTCGACGAACATCTAAAACATGGCCTAATCCCAATTTACACGGCCGTGCCTCATTAAAGAAGTCCGTCACGGCCTCTCTCACCACACACGCACCGCGCGCATGAGTAAAATCCGAACACGGTCAGGTCTCGATTTGCACGGGCGTGTGACATGGCTGATCACTGTAAAATCAGAGTTTTAAATATTTATAAAAGAATGATCAAACCTGGAGACTAACTCTGACAATGATATTAAGGCAAGTGTACCTATCGAACAGTATTATAGTTTAAGCAAGACCAGATATCGAATCCAAAGGAACTAAAAGTATTAATACTCACTTTCTTTTTATTATTTAACCTAAATAAGATGAAGGTAAAGGTTGCTTTTAAACTAAATTGACGACAACTAAACTAAGGAAACAAAGACAATAAGATGAATTTGGGGATAACTTGAAAAAGATTTAGTTGATTTTGATGATACCCTCGGGAAGAATCCATCTAGACTCACTTATTATTTATCTCTAAATTATATGAATTCTTTTACTTAGCTTGATCCGTGAGACTCCCTAACCTATGTTAAACCCTCTCTCGAAGCGAATAACGTCTGATCCTAGGTTAATTAGTGGAACTCTCGTTCGCTTATAATAACCTCCTAGAAAAGCAGTAAATCGATCAATGGATTCCCATATTAAGTTTCACCCTAATCCAGCAAAATCTCGTAACCCTATCTCTAGGCGCCCGATCAACTCCGCTTAATTATGTTAGATCTACTCTTAGGCTGGGTCTATTCCTCCTCCACCTAAGCAGATTAAATTTGGATTAAGAAACAGAATTAAGAACAAACTAAGTAACTCTTAGGCAGGGTGTTTTTGACATCAACCTTATAAATTTCAAATTTCAAGATAACATTCAAATTCCGGTTGACAACCTAAAATTTTAAAATTTTGAAAATTAGACTTATCATGCTTGATTCCCTAGTATTCCTCAAATTTAATTATCAATGCACAATTATCAATGACTTAATCTAAAACATATCAATAGAAATCATAAATCAAAGAAAATTTCATTCAAATCGTAATATGAGAAACTTACTTTAAGATCAAGGCATAATTCAGGGATTTTCAGATAATACTATAATTAACCCCCCCACACTTAAGATGTACATTGCCCTCAATGTACAAAGATGGATAATATCAAAATAATCATAAAATCATAAGACAGGGAGAGAAGTGAAACTTCCTGAATTTTGGTTAAAGTCAATGAAAAGAAACCGGATAGGATTGGAGGTGAACGTGGGGAAGCGTCTCGAACCGTTTGAAATTGAATCCTCGAAGCAGCTAGTCTGATTTTATTGTATCCTAAGCTAAATCTAAATATCATAAAGAATAAGAAGAAGAAAATAAAATAAAGTAAAGTAAAAAAATAAAAAAATAAAAAAAGCAAAAATAAATAATAGAAAATGAAAGACAATTAGAAAAAGGGAGAATGAGGTTTAAATAGAGATGTAGCCTGTGTTTTGAGATTTTGAATTTTTGGGTGCGTTCAGGTGAGGTAGCCACGGCCGTGTTATAGCTGACACGCCCGTGCTCGACAAATCAATAATTTTGCTCGGGTAGGTAGCACGGGCGTGTTTAGCCCGTGGTATGCAAGTCGGTAAAGTTACACGATCGTGGGGCACGGGCATGTGTACCCCGTGTTCGACAAGTCAGTAACTTCGCACAGGTAGTTAGCACGAGCGTGGCCTAGTATCACAGCCCGTGTTGGGAAAAGAAATTCTTCTCTGGTTGTGCACAGCTACGGTTCATCCCCTGGCTTCTACACGGCCACGGGCACGCCCGTGTGTAAGGCCGTGTGTCCTAGAAATCTGCTCTTTGGTTAGTTTACGGTTAGGTGCTTAAAAGGAAAAATAAAAGGAAAAGAATAAAAAATAAATAAAAAATAAAAAATGTAAAAATAGGGTTAGTGCTCAGGTCGCCTCCCGAGAAGCGCTCGTTTATAATCTTAAGCTAGACTTTACCTTTCATTTGTATGGTCATGGTGGTTTGAGGAGGTGAAAATCCTTTCTCATGCGATCACTTCGGTTATGAATATATAGTTTAAGTCGAGTGGTGTTTACCTCAAAAGTGCTAAATTTAGGATTGCTTACCTCGACTGTCCCGTATAGGAAGACATTAAGTACCTCAGAAGTGATTTTTCCATTTGCTGAGAGGTCTGAATTGGTGATTGGAGGGTTTTCCTTATTCAAAATATTTGATCCCCTATTTTGAAGTGATTTGTTGTTTCTATTGGCTCGTTTGGGGTTTCTTTCAGTTTTACTTCATTCGATTACTGTTCCTCTTTGATTTATGATTCCTCCACTTTTAGTTTGTCAACCCTAAGGCTTTGTTCCTTAGGTATTTCTTCTTTGTTGGCACGAGGTCTAAGATCTAGCTCAACTAAGTGATTTCGTGATGCTTCTTGTAAAGAAGGATGAACCAAATGATTATCAATAGAATTAACGTTCGTACCTTTATTACTCGATGTCCTAGCTGAGTCAAGAGCTTGAAAAGTGATTGTTTCGTCATCTACACGAAGTGTGAGTTCACCGAATTCTGCCTCTGTGTAGCCTGTCTTTATTGCATCAGGATATGGCACACGAGGTTGGTACTCTGTAATTACCGGTTTTGGTAAATCATGGCACACCTCAACCTTACCTTCACTTACCACAGGTTTTTCCTTGGTTTTGGTTCGTCTAACCCTTCACTATCGTAAATGGCTTGATTTTGTTCTCTCGGGTTAGTTTCAGTATAGCATGCCAAGCTTCCTTGTGGTAGTTTCGAGATCACCAGCCGCTTTTCCAACTCGACTTAGTGAGTTCCTCGATCGACTCGAAAGTGAGTTTATCAATCGATGTTTGTTGACCTTTAAGTGTTTTCTCAGTATCTTGGAAATGGTTTTCTTTGGTTGCCATGAATTTTATCAGCATCTCTTCAATGTCCGACTCCTCTTCCTGTTGGTGAGGTGGTTATTGAAAATCTAGAGGAAGTTCCGGTCTTTGGCTACCTTGATCATCCCACGAGAATTTGGGATGGTACCTCCAACCTGCATTATAGGTGTCACTATAAAAATTGTTTTGAGGTCTAGAATAGTTACCCGTATAGTGAGCTTGCTTGTTTTCCATGCCATATCCGTAGGGTGGGTACTCAGGATTCGCCACGCTCTTAAATTCGAGTCATATTGCATTACGGGGTGTACGTCGAGGTTGAAGACACTGGCAGCTTTTGTTGGTGCTGTCCTCATAACTTACCATTGATAGTTATTTAGTGCCATCTTCTCTATAGATTAAAATTATCTGCCAAAAGCAAAATAGAGGAAAAATTAACAAAGTAAAAAAAATAATAAATAAATAAATTACAGAGAATAAAAAAAATGGCTAAAGTAATAGAAATAGAGCTTTTTTAATATTTTAGTTCCCCGGCAACGGCGCCAAAAACTTGATCGCTGCAAAATCAGAGTTTTAAATATTTATAAAAGAATGATCAAACTTGAAGACTAACTCTGACAACGATATTATATTAAAGTGTACCTATCGAACAGTAGTATAGCTTAGGCAAGACCGGATATTGAACCCAAAGGAACTAAAAGTATTAATACTCACTTTCTTTTTATTATTTAACCTAAATAAGATGAAGGTGAAGGTTGCTTTTAAACTAAATTGACGACAACTAAACTAAGGAAATAAAGACAAAATGATGAATTTGGGGATAACTTGAAAAAGACTCAGTTGATTTTTATGATACCCTCGGGAAAAATCCACATAGACTTCACTTATTATTTATCTCTAAATTATATGATTTCTTTTTCTTAGCTTGATCCGTGAGACTCCCTAACCTATGTTAAACCCTCTTTCGAAGCGAATAATGTCTAATCCTAGGTTAATTAGTGGAACTCTCGTTCGCTTATAATAACCCCCTAGGAAAGCAGTAAATCGATCAATGGATTCCCATATTAGGTTTCACCCTAATCCGGTAAAATCTCGTAACCCTATCTTTAGGCGCCCGATCAACTCCGCTTAATTATGTTATATCTACTATTAGGCAGGGTCTATTCCTCCTCCACCTAAGCACATTAAATTTGGATTAAGAAACACAATTAAGAACAAATTAAGTACCTTATCATATAACTTAACAAAAATCAAATAATAAAATCTGTCTAGGTTTCATCCCCCTTCAGGTATCTGAGGGGTTTAGTTCATAATGTAAAAACAAAACATCGCAAAAGAAAAGATAAAACAAAACATAAGAAAAATCCTAAAACTCCCTGATGGTATTGAAGGAGAATTCCGCCGTCTTGAGTATAATTCCGGCTTCTTGGGATGAATCAACTGGCTATCCTCGTTATTCCCTAACTTTGACCTTCTCGGCTTCGCTCCTTGGCCTAGCTTTACATTGGTTTAAACCTTCCGCGAACTCCCTTCAAGTTGCCCCCTTGGGTGTTTATATAGACTTTGAGATGCCGTACTTGGCCCCTAAGTATCCTAACTTAAGTAGAATTCCTAATAGGGTGTTTGAATAGGCTTTGGAATGTGTTTCTTTGCCTCCAAGTATCCTTTCCCGAATGAAATTGTTCTTTCTAGTGACGGGAACTCGACCATGGTACACGCCCGTGTTAATCGTGGCCAGGCCGTGTTCGGACTTTTAATGAGACACAACCGTGTTTATCGGGGTCCAGGCCGTGTTCTCGATGTTAGGCATGGCACGACCGTGTGGCTTGAAGTCCAGGCCATGTCGATTTCGTGAAAAGGTCCATTTGCTTCGTTTTAGGCCGGTTTTGTGTTCTTTTCATCCTCGGGTGCTTTCTTGGGTATAAGACATGAAAAGAAAGGATTAAAAGCACCTTTTTACACAAATCAAGGGATAAATCATCCAAAAGCATATTAAATGTGGGCTTGAAATATGTTACTTTTACGGTTTATTAATGGCCGTGCCTCTGTCGCTGGAAAGAGCAATTTTAGTCGAAAAAGGATACTTCGGGAGAAAGAATCGCATTCCAAGAGCTTATAAATATACCCCAAGTGCCACCTTTGAAAGGGGGTGAAAGCTAGGCCAAGGAGCCAAGCCGAGAAGGTCAGAGTTAGGGAGTAACGCGAGGATAGCCAGTTGATTCATCTCAAGAAGCCGGAATTATACTCAAGACGGCGGAATTCTCCTTCAATCCCATCAGGGAGTTTTAGGATTTTCCTTATGTTTTGTTTTATCTTTTCTCTTGTGATGTTTTCTTTTTACATTATGAACTAAATCCTTCAGATACCTGAAGGGGGATGAAACCTAGACAGATTTTATTATTTGATTTTTAAGTTATATGATAAATTACTTAGTTTCTTCTTAATTATGTTGCTTAATCCAAATTTAATATGCTTAGGTGGAGGAGGAATAGACCCTGCCTAAGAGTAGATCTAACGTAATTAAGCGGAGTTGATCGGGCGCCTAGAGATAGGGTTACGAGATTTTGCCAGATTAGGGTGAAACCTAATATGGGAATCTATTAACCGATTTACTGCTTTCCTAAGAGGTTATTATAAGCGAACGAGAGTTCCACTAATTAACCTAGGATTAGACGTTATTCGCTTCGAGAGAGGGTTTAACATAGGTTAGGGAGTCTCACGGATCAAGCAAAGTAAAAGAAATCACATAATTTAAGGCTGGATAATAAGAGAAGTCTAGGTGGATTCTTCCCGAAGGTATCATAAAAATCAACTGAGTCTTTTTCTAGTTATCCCCAAATTCATCTTTTTGTCTTTGTTTCCTTAATTTAGTTGTCATCAATTTAATTTAAAAGTAACCTTTATCTTAGTTAGGTTAGATAATAAAAAAAAAGTGAGTATTAATACTTTTAGTTCCTTTGGGTTCGATATCCGGTCTTGCCTAAGCTATACTACTGTTCGATAGGTACACTTGCCTTTAATCATTGTCAAAGGTAGTTTCCAGGTTTGATCATTCTTTTATAAATTTTAAAACTCTGATTTTACAGCGATCAGTAAACAACCATTATCTTTTTAGGATGAAGTAAACAAGGTACACATGTAAGTCTCATCATTTTGATAAAGATATCGAACCACAAGACATCTTGAATCATATGTAGGGCCTTTCATTAAAATGAATGAATTGTTAGGAAGCTTTTGGTTGTCTGATGCATTCTAGTAATAACTATTCCACTTGAAATCTTATTTTGCAAAATTTGGACAAATGATAAACTCATTGGAAGAATTATAAAGGGAAAACAGGTTTTTCTGCATTGGAAAACAAAACTTTTTAATGTCGTTATAGGTGCACACAGAAGAATCATGAAGCTTTAAGATAAACTAAAAGAGAAGTATCCAAATCTCTAAATAGACTGAAACTTAACATAAGAGGGTTGCCTAACTCATTTGAGCATCTTACAATTTTGTATTTAGTATAAAAAAGAAAGAAATCATGACACGTAACATAAAATTTTTCATGCCATCAACTTTATGAATTACATAAATTTCTTTTGTCACCCATCTAACCTTTCAACTAAAAATAATAACAACTCAAAATCCTAACTTAATAATTTAACTTAAATAAAAATTTATTTTAGAAAATTTTTTCAATTAATTGTAAAAATATAAAAAAGTATTAATATATATATGGTAACTATAACTAATTTACTTGTACTCTTAACCTTATTATACCATAAGTGATGTGAATATTAAATTGCAAAATCTCTATTTTCCTAATATGGGATTTTTATTTTGTACACAATTGGAAAAAAATCATCCACTTGTTATTCCATAATTTAATATTAGGTTCAAAAGGTTTACAAATTCAACTATAAAATGTATTACATATCTCATACTTTGTACATAACTAGCTCATCTTCATATAATCAATTCTTAGTTATATCTCTCAATAGTTTGCAAACAATGGCTTCTTGTGGCATTGCTTCTTGTTTCATCATTTTGATTGTAGCATTTTGTAAGTATATACAATATTTCTCTACTCTAATTTTTAATCGTTACATCAAAAAAAAATTGTACAAAAGAGTTGCAATTATTGTGATTTAAATATCATTTGTCTCAAATTCATTTTATATATATATATCTAAAACAGATAATTAAACAAAAAAAATAAATGATGAAAATTATTGTTTAATTTGCAGGTGTATTGAACTCGGAAGCATGTACTCATGACTTAGAGTGTCAATTGAATTGTGAACATCTCGGCCTTTGTGACTTAAAAACCAGAAAATGTAGTTGCTTGCTAGTATTTGAGCCGTTACCATCTAATGATGCTAAATGCAGCAAAGATTCAGACTGCGCCAAGCCATGTGGACAAGGTTGCAAACACTATAACTGTGTGCGCGGCTATTGTTTGTGCCATTGTACTGCATAAAAAATATATTGTTTTCTTTCAAAGGCTCTAATTTTAGGCCTTTCAATAATTTGTACTAAAATTTAGTGAATAAAAAAAGGTGTTGAGAGAATTAATTTGCTTTCTGTTATACTAAAAACGACTTGGTTGATCTTGAAAAATATAGGTAATAAACTATTAATTAAAATCATGCTTCCAATTTAAATATGAATAATGTATTCATGTTACGTTTATGTTTTTTTCATGTTATATTTATATTGTGTAATCGTGAGTTATCTAACATATAAAATTTACATTTAAAAATCTTCTTGATGGTCTTGCATTGATGAATTAGATACTTCATTAATTCTTTATTGTGTGACCCAAATTCTAAGAGACTGCTTGCAAGTCAAATTAAATAAAATATATTTTCTTTCTAGAAGATTTAATATTTATTAGTACATATATTTAGCATTTATTAGCATAGTTTATTTAACTTACTAGTTTAGCCTATAAATAGGTTCTTTTACCACATTAGGAAATACACCCATTAGATATTAAAACTCATAACACATTTAGAGAATTTTGTGTTTACATTTTGAGGGTTCTTTATTTTCGGGATTTTCAGGGTTTAGTTTTTTATCTCCATCTTTTGTACTATTCGTTCTTTTGCCATTATAGTAAAATTATCATTGCCCGTGGTTTTTTATCCTCTTTGGAGAGATTTTTTCACGTTAAATTTGTGTGTTCAATTTTTAAATTTATTTTGGTATTTTTTTTACTTGTTGCTTAATCGGGTCGATCCTAACAAGTGGTATCAGAGCTAATTCAATTTTCATAGATCAACCCGTTCAGAGATGGCAACAACAAGGTTTAAAATTGAGAAGTTCGATGGTGAGACAAATTTCAATATGTGGCAAATTCGGATGGTGGCAATTCTAGTTCAAACAAGCTTGAAAAAGGTTGTTACCGAGAAAAATCCTAAGAATCTAAATCAAACAGAATGGGAAGAGCTTCATGAAAAAGCCTTGTCTGCAATCTTGTTGTGCCTCCGAATGCGATATTGTATGAGGTATTGATGGAGAAGACCTCATCTGCCTTATGGAAAATGTTAGAAACTCTTTATGCGACTAAGTATCTAGCTAACCGTTTAGTGTTGAAATGTCTATTTACGTTTCACATGAATGAACGTGAGCTTCTTAGAGATCACATCAGTCAATTCATTACTCTTTTAAATGATTTAAATAATGTTGAGGTTCATATTGACGATAAAGATCAAGCTATGCTATTATTGTGTTCTTTATCCCATTCATACAAGTCTTTCAGGGAGACCCTGATTTATGGTAGAGACAAACTCTTGTTCGAAGATGTGAAGGGTCATTTGTTGAGTAGAGACAAACTCAACAATGAGTTTGGTTTGGATAGCAAGGCAAATAGGCAAGCTTTCGTTTTGGTAGCATTAAAGAAACGAGACAAAAGGTGTCGCTATTGTAAAAAGTTAGGTCACGTCAAAGCAAATTGTTATAAACTGCGACATAAAAGAGCTGCTGAGAGTAACGAGGAAGATGTAACTGGTACTAATTTGGCCGATGAAAGCGGTGATGATTTCTTGTTAGTGTCAATGAGCGATAACTCTAAGCTCACATCTGAGTGGATCCTAGATTCGAGATGTTCTTTCCACATGTGTCCCAATAAAAAATGGTTTTCTACATACAGTTCGGTTGAAGGTAGAGTTGTGCACATGGGAAACGATTCATTTAGTAAGGTAATTGGTATCGGTATTGTTTAAATTAGGATACATGATGGGACGATTAGGGCACTCTCAGATGTTAGGTATGTACCTAATTTACGAAAGAATCTTATCTCCTTGAGTATTTTAGACTTGAAAGGATGCAGAATCAACATCGAGTCGAGCGACATTAAAAGTATCTCATGGAGCTCTCGTTTTGTTAAAAGGTAAAAGAACTGGCAGTCTTTATATTCTGGAAGGTTCTACAGTGACCGGTGAAATCGGACATCCCTCGTCCGTTACGGAGTCGAAGTCAACTCATTTGGAGCAGAGGCAACTCGTTTGGAGCGGAGACAACTTAGTCATAGGAGGGAAAAAGGTATGATCGTTTCATTGAAGAGAGGTTCCCTTTTGGATGCATGTTTTGAAAAGTTAGGGCAACAAGATTTGAATTGTTAATTTAAATATGAATTTCTTCATCATCTTCTTTTGACAAAATACCTCCCATTTTTAGACCCTTTTCAAGCTCAATGGTCTCTTGAGTTCTTCCCATCACTCCATCATAGCATAAATCTAACTCATTTATCTGTAATCCATTCATCACACCAACATGAGCTTTGCCCCCTTTTTTCACCTACATAATTGCTAAATAGCCTTGTTGCAACATCATTTACCCACTTGTGTGGTTTTTTTTTTTTTTCTATATGTTTGACGGGTGAATTCGAAAGAAAAATGAATAATCAGAGCAACATATAAAGTATTTGATCTCGATATACTTTAATGTATGGTATAGAAGTTTGTATGTAAGGACGTGGAAATGTGGGAGCTATGAGAAGCCTAGGGTAGACAATAACAAAATTTACTTTCAAGAATAAATTTGAAAGTACTGCTTTAAACTTGATTTACATTATTATAAATTTTTAAAATTTTATAAATTGCTTTAGGCTTTTTAATCAGTTGCTTAAATAAATAAAATTTTAAAATATATACATGTGATAGAGGCTAATTATTGTTCTTTAAAATTGTTAAATTTGATGGGATGCTTTCAAAAATGACTCTTAATAACCAATTTATTGAAGAGTTTTTCTGAACCAAAAAAATAATATTGTTGACTTTTACAAATTTTCAGATATTCAAATTTCACAATCCCTTTTCTTCAATCCAACTTTAATCTTAAACCCCAACCTTATAAATTCCAACAATTTTTTTTAAGATTTTAATGAACTCTAAAGCTTTCTCAATTTTCTGTAAATACACAGGTATGGAGATTAGAAAATTGGAGAGAGAGACAAATATATAACTAATTTTAATTAAATTTAAATAAACTTTTAAGTATTTATTAAAAATTTTTTAATTTTTTTTATTTTTCTCATTAATGAGTTGACGAATTCTTTTTGACACAATGTTTAGAATTATTCATAGTCCTTCCCCAATCTTTAAATAGGAGGATAATGAGCTTCAGTGCACTCGAACTTACGTCCTTCCACATTGTTAACAATGCCAATGTCAATTGAACTAAGACTCAAACAATAATGAATTGAAGAATTTTAATGCATATCAAATATAATTCCAAAATATATTTATAGCAAGCGACTTCTTTAAAGTTCAAGTGGATGATTTTATATACAATTAGTGTAGATCGATTATAATATTTTAAAACAAAATTCTTATGAAAAAGGTATATATAAAGAATGAAAATGGAGGTTACAATTTTCTTCCCCCTAGATGCATAGGTTATTAAGTAATTACCTTCGTTTATATTTTATCAATTTTCTTCCCTTGCAATGTTTATATTGTTTCTTAAAAAAATATATTTATATAGTTAAATTATGTTGTAAAAATTGAACGTTGGCAATGAAAATATAGAACGATTGTACAATAAGAAAAAAAATACAGATTTTATGTGGAAACCTTTTCGGGAAAAAAACCACGGGAAGAGGAGAAGAAAATTCACTAGCGTTGAAAATTTAATGATACAAGTAGAGTTCTGACTATATCTATTTAAAGGCTAAAAAACATAATTTTAATCAAATTCAAATAGAAAAAAATATAGTTCTATATGGATTCTACTTGTGCAACATAGTAAAAAACTAATGCCTTAGATAAATAAAAAAATTGTCTTTAACCATTATATTTTAAAAAAATTAACTCTAAGCTATTTTCTATCAAAAAAATTAAAGTGAGCTGATTGAAATGGAAAGGATCAAACCTGGCAGTCACACTAATCCTTTTTTTTTTTTTTGCTTAGAAAATAATTTTCTTGAAATGGTGAATAAAGGTGGTGGTGTCAATCATAACACCACATAATGATTCCATACCCAAAATGACACCTAATCAACACAAGACGGCAAAATGCCAAAAGAAACAATACAACCTCAGCCAATAAAGATAACCCGCAGCAAATAGCAACAACATCTTGACATTAACACTAGAAATTGAATATCTGCCAAACTACCCTTTTGGCTCTCCGTTTTGTCATTGTATTTCCTAACACCAATAACCACCATCAAACTAACCTCAGAGCTCGAACCATCTTCGAGGAAACAAAAAGACACCAAAATGATACAAAAACATAAAAAGTAGATTGCAGTAGAACATTGCACAAATCTCAATAGAGGACACCAACAATTGCAATTGAATCCAAAGAACATCAAAGATGAAGCAAATTGTTGCAACTATCTCACAAGCATCTTCAAAACATTAGATTCCCACCTTGTATAAATTACATCCCAAAAACAAACACACAATCCTACCCACCGTTGCAAAGGAAACCTGAAAACCAATACTCTTTCAACATTTTTGAGTTGAAACCGTGAATTTTTTTGAAAAACAAACCAAAGCATAAAACTCAGCAAAACCTCAAGGTGATGAACATACACCCAGGGTTAAACCAAAATGTAACACCCCTAACCCGTATCCATCGCCAGAATAGTGTTACGGAGCATTACCAGGGTTTATGGATCAATCAGACAGAAATTTCAAACGTTTCATTACATATCAATATTCATAATAAAACTAATCAAAATCATATATATTGTTAAACGAGCCCTCAAGACCCGAAATACATATTAGAAACAAGTTGGGACTAAATCGGAAACTCAGAGAATTTTTCAGAATTATTTAAATTTTTCAACACTGCAGGGGTCACACGGCTGTCTGGGCAGACAGTGTGGGCATTCGAAATAGGGACACATGGCCATGTCTCAGCCCGTGTCCATGCCCGTGTGATTATACTGACTTGGGTCACACGACCGAGCCATAAACCTGTGTGCTAGGCTGTGTGAGCATACTGACTTGCACAAATTAAAAGATACAGGGGACACACGACCGTGTTGCCTAGCCGTATGTGTAATGGCCTAAATTCAAAGTTATCAAAACAATGGTTTCGTAACCATAAATCTGATTTAAAGAGAAATTTATTTCAATATATTTGCATGAATATTTATATGATAGGAAAATCGTATTAAAATATCGATAGAAAAATTTTACCGATTTAGTGGTTAGTTAGAAAAAGGAATTATTGAATGAATTAGGTAAAAAAAAAGGTATTGAGACCTTGATCTCATAAAGTTGAGTAGGAAATATTTTTATAAATATTTATAAAATGTTAGCAATGTGGTATTAAAATTTCGTTAGAAAATTTTAACGTTTGGGTAGGTAATTAAATGAAAATGACTAAATTGAAAAGGGTGTAAAGGTTATTAGAAGGATTAAATAGCTCAATTGTCAAATGAAAAGGGATCTAAAGAGTAAATAAACCCAAAGGAGATATTTTGGGCGGCATAAGCTGAGAAAAAATCAGGAGAATTACTTAAATAAGGGCAAAATGGGAAAATAACAAAATTTACTAAATAAAAGTAGGACTAATTTGGAATATCTAGAAATCTCTTCATTTTTCTTCACTCTCATTAGCCAAAAACGCCATAGGAGGGTTTTCTAAGCTGGTATATCATAATTTTGCACCAAATCCGGAAAACTCAAATACGAAGCTAGATCGAGGAAAGGAAAAAGTCCTGGATTAGTAGATTTTGTATACGAACTAGTATCGAGGTAAGTTCATGTAACTTGAATTATATTCTTAAATGCTTGAAATGTATGTTATTGATGTGAATATAATTTGAATGTTCATTGTATGAAAATTGATGAAACAATGATATATTTGGTAAAAAGGAGAAGAAATCCCGGTTGAATGAAAGGAAAATTCGATGGATCTCTGAAAAGGAATTGACGGTAAAAAGGATCTAGCCCGGATGGGTGATCCTATCCTGATATAGCCCTCCCAAAAGAATATGTGGAAAATGGATTTAGCCCGGACGGGTAATCCGAATTAGGGTCTGAATTTAGCCTGGACTGGTAATTCAGATCCAAGCTCATTAGAGTAATTGTCATTGCAGGGGATTTAGCCTGGATTGGTAATCCCGACAATACTCTATGAGTTTATATTATAGGGGATTTAGCTTGGACTGGTAATCCCGCTGTAAAGATGAGGTTCGTGGGAGTGTGCTCTCTAAAATGGAAGTGTGCGCACATGAACATGAATTGACAGACCTGGATTTGTACACTAAAGTGTACCTCTAAAAATCCATCGAAATTCTGAGAAATTCAACGGGACAAATATGAAAATCATGGTATTGATGAGCTCATCAATCATGGTATATATATTATTGATACATGGAAATTATTGGACTAACTTGAATGTTGAGTTTGTGTATATTAGGGTAATAATGCATTGAATGGATATATGAATGATTATTGCATTGTATTGAAAATATTAGGTAAGTATAATTCTTGTTACATGGGCTTACTAAGCACAAAGTGCTTACCCTGTTTCTTTTTCCCCTGTTGTGTAGTGTTAAGAGATCGGAGGTCGGATTCAGTCGGAGACACATCACACTCTCAACCTCAAGATTTCAGTATATAAAGAAACTTTATTTTGGAAATCAATGGCATGGATAAGCTAATAAAGTAAATGTTAATATGAAATGAATGTAAGGTCAGCCATTGGTATGGCTAACAAATCTTGGTTTGGTATGTGTTGAGGTTATCTTATAAATATGCATGAATATATTTTGAAAATATGTTGAATTGGATTGGTTGATGTGGATTGGTCTCGGTTTAAAATTTGCAGGGAATGCTAGATATCTATAAAGGGGCTATATTGAGTAAAAAAAAACTTGAAAACTCCTGTAATGCCTCGTACCCTATTCTGACAACGAATACGGGTAGGGGGTGTTACAGTATGTCACACATAGCTGAGACATACGCCCGTGTCTCTACCCGTGTGAACTAAAATAGGCCATTTTCTAAGCCACATTTCTCACCCAAATTGACATCAACCTAGCCTCAACAAAATGCACATTAACAAGCCATGACAAGGCATTCAAATCAAGCAAAAATCAAGTCTTAAACATGTATTATCACCACATACAACTAATAAACCATTAGGCACCTCAAATGACAACCTAAAAATGTCAATCAAGTATCCAACCTTACCCAATTAGTTTATCTAACCAAGTTACCAAAGTTCACTATAACTCAATTAGATACATACATATATCTTACATACTAACATCACAATTATACCATAATCTCATACCAATATGTAAGTTGATTATATAAATATAATATTATTTATAATACTTACATAAGCTAAACTTTGACCAGTGTCGTACAAAAGCCTATACATGCCATATAAACTGTATTTAATGTTTCAAAAACTATCGAGATAAGCTGGATAGTGTGACTTGAGTGCTGATTTGATCGTCCAACCTTCCGGAAATCTACAATGACGTTAAACAATACAAATAAGCTTAATGAAGCTTAGTAAGTTTGACGGATTTAACAAAAATCTTATTGAACTAATTATAATAAATCAAATAATAAAAATCATTCACGACAACTCCCTGTCAATCAAAACTTCAATTGATAAATACATTTGTTTTCAAGTCAATACAAAATAAATAACATTTCTTTCAAATTGAATAAATATATCACTTTACCAAGACTTTCCCAAATTGAAGAGGAACTTATGGATAAGAGTACATTTTCAACAGAAGCTCATAAGAGCTGGCCTCCCAAATACGCTAACAGAAGCTCGAAAGCTTAACAGAAGCTCAAAGGGCTTAACAGAAACTTATAAGAGTTGAACAGAAGCTCGAAAGAGCTAAACAGAAACTCATAAGAGTTGAATAGAAGCTCGAAAGAGCTAAACAGAAAGTAAAAGATGAGGGTTTGCAACAAATGCTAAACCTCAGTTTACTTGGGTAATTTGCTGATATCTTCCTACAATACCGTCATACGCCAAATCACGAATGTACTCAAATCCCGCGTTCAATTCAAATCGAATATCCAATTCAATATTATAATTCGAACAATAAATTATTTCCAACAATAAAATATAATATCAATCATCAGTTTATAAAATTCTTAAAGTTTAATCGTACGAACTTACCTGGATTGAATTGTAGTAATTGTAGAAGTTCAGAAACAATTTCGCTATTTTTCCCTTTTCACGAGTATCTACGGGATCTTGATCTAAAATATAAAATTACTCATTCATTAGCATAAATTTCACTTTCAATTCA
Source organism: Gossypium bickii (assembly GCA_025503065.1). NCBI lineage: Eukaryota > Viridiplantae > Streptophyta > Magnoliopsida > Malvales > Malvaceae > Gossypium > Gossypium bickii. The sequence continues at coordinate 12,115,481 of CP106719.1, read as the reverse complement.
CTTCACAATTAATACCTTTTAATTTTTTTTAAATTTACACAATTACCTAAAACTTTTACAATTTTTACAATTTAATCCTTTAATTAATTAATTAATCTATCAAATTAACTAATTTTCTTCAATCAATAATTTATTCAAATATTATAAGTCATTATAAAGCCCCTAATAAACCAAAAATTCACTATCAAACACTAATATTTTAACCTTTTCACAATTTAATTCTAAAATTAATATTTAACAAAATCACTTTATAAAATCATCATACAGCACAATCAAGACTCTAAATCTATGTTATTCATAAAAAACCATCTAATATTCATCAAGGGTAACTTCTAAAATTTTTAATAAAATAAAAAAAATAAGGTAAGATTTAATTGGACCTAATTATAACAATCTCAGAAATATAAAAATTACAAGAAACGGGTAAGAATTGAACTCACATTAAGAAAAATAGGTAAAACCAGCTTAAGGAGCTCTCCCTATGTCTGTTTGAACCGAAATTGAAGAAGAATTGCATAAAATATCTTCAATTTCAATTTGTGTTTTAATTTTAACAATATTACAAATTTGTCGGCTTTATTTTATTTTTTTTCCCTTATGCCGCCACATCTTTTAATTTAGGCATAATTGTTTCTTAAGTCCTCCTCATTTATTAATTAAGCCATTTAGTCACTTAATTATTATAATTAGCAAATTTTACACTTTTTTCAATTTAGTCCTTTTTAATAATTAACTATCGAAACGTTAAAATTTTTCAACGAAACTTTAATACTACCTTAATGACACTCCGTAAATATTTATAAAAATATTTACAACTCGATTTATAAAAACGAGGTCCCGATATCTGACTTTCTAAAACCACTTGACTAAGGGTTTTACCACTCGAGCCTAATAGTTCATTATAAAACATAAATTACTAATTTGAAATTTTTTTAAAACCCTATTTGACTCATAAAGATTAAATAATAATATTTACGAGCTTACTTGTCAGATATGGTGGCCTTGAACCACTATTTCCGACACCACTGAGAAAGTGGCTGTTACATAAAAATTTTTAAGGGCCAAAATTAAATTGTAATTTTTACGATAGTAAAAATGTAATTTCACCATTTTAATAGCATATATCTTTATAATTTTTAAAGGATTAAATCAAATTTTTATATTTTTAGGGGAGCCAAAGTGTAAATTTACTTTCCTAATTTAAAATTTTAAAAATTTTAAAGGCCCGAAATAAAAAATTTTCCATTTTAGGGGAGGTTGGGGCCCTGCCAGCCCCTCTAGTTTCGCCCATACATACACCAAGTTGTGTGACCTGTCAAATTAGGTTTCTGCTCTTAGAGAAGAGTATTCGAACTTTGAATTGGTAAGGAAAGTGTGGGAGAATGCCTTTTATTTTGACCAAACAGCACGTGACATCCCAACGAGTAGCACTTTGTCTCTGACGATGCGACGATTCCTCATGTCCCAACGGCATATCAAGCCACGTCACGACGTGGCAACGTGCAAGACAAAATTTTCAAATTTTCTTCTCCAAATTTAACTCTATTTTTAGTTTCCCACTTAAACTTTGATTAACCTAGAGTTATTCTAGTCAAATATACTACGAACTTCAGCCTATTAATAGGTCTTAGTTACTCTAGGTTTAAACACAACAAAAATATTCAGATCGAGAGAATTTTATTCTTTGTTTTGAAGAGTTTTTCTTGTGGGGCTTCGAGTTTTCCTTCAATTCTCTCTATCTTTTGTGCTCTTCTTTATTCATAGTGAAATCTCCTTTTGATCATGGTCTTTTTATCCTTATTTGAGGAGTATTTTCACGTTAAAGTTTGCGTGTTCGATCTTTTCAATTCTATTTTATTTACTTGTTCATTGCATACAGAGGTTTATTCCTTACAAACTGGTATAAGATCTAGTTCAATTTTCGTATTCGACCCTTTCAGAGATGACAGCATCAAGGTTTGATATCGAAAAGTTTGATGGCATCACAAATTTCAGTCTATGACAAGTTCGCATGTCAACAATTTTGATCCAGAGTGATCTTGAGAGGATCCTTGCAAAGAAGAAACTTAACGACATGGAACAATTAGAATAGGATAAGTTAGATAAAAAAAAAAGTTCCATCTACAATTCAATTATACTTAACAAATAATGTGTTACAGGAGGTTTTGAAATAAAAAACAACATATACGTTGTGGAAGAAACTGGAACCCCTTTACATGACGAAATACTTGGCCAACAGGTTAGTATTAAAACAATGTCTCTACACATTCAGAATGGCCAAAAGTGAGCCTATTAGAGCTCATATTAGAGAGTTTGTTACCCTTCTTAATGATTTAAAGAATATTGAAGTAGAGATTAATGACGAGGATCAAGCTTTGTTGTTGTTATGCTCTTTGTCTTCTTCTTATAAAACTTTCAAGGAAACTTTAATTTATGGGAGAGATCATCTCTCATTTGAGGACATGGAAAGGAATCTGTTGAGCAAGGATAAACTCGACACTGAGTTAGGACCAAACAAAAAGTCAGATGGGCAAGCCTCAGTTCTAGTTGCAAGAGGCAAACAACAATTGAGAAAGCCAAATCGAAACAGGTCTAAAATGAGTTCCAAATCCAGGAACCATGACAAATATTGTGGCTATTGCTAAAATGTGGGACATGTTATGGCAGAATGCTAGAAACTTCAAAATAAAATTAAGAGGGATGCCAAAAATGACAAGAGAGATATTCAGAAAGCCGAAGTTGTTGATGCTAGTGTAGTTGAAGACAGAGGTGATAATTTATTATTAGTGTTGGCGAGCAAAAGCTCTAATCTTACTTCCAAATAGATCCTAGATTCAGGGTGCTCCTATCACATGTGTCTCAACAAGGACTAGTTTTCCATGTACAATTCAGTTGAAGGTGGAGTTGTGCTAAGAAGGAGTAATTCTCCATTTAAGATAGTCGACATAGGAACCATACAAATCAGGATGTACGACGAAATTATTTGAACACTTTCAAACATCAGGTATGTACCCGACTTAAAGAAAAAATTCATCTCGTTGGGAATTTTGGATTCTAACGGTTGCAGGATAGTCATTAAATCAAATGACTTAAAAGTCTCTCATGGAGCTCTCGTTGTGATTAGATGACAGAAAAAAAGGCAATCTATACATTCTGCAAGGGTCAACGGTAACTGGTGCAACTATAATTACCGAAGAACAACTGAAATTGTCGCCATGTCAAGACAAGGAAGACACTGATGTCATGACGACACAACGATGACATTCTCCATATCACGACGATGTGATGTGATTCTTTCTCCACCTATTCCGATTAAACCAAACTTTGGCACATGCGACTAGGCATATGAGTGAGAAAGGTTGTGCAATAGAGGACTTCTCAAAGACACTAGAGTTGGTAAGTTAGGTTTCTACGAGCATTGCATTTTCTGGAAGCAAACTCTAGTCAACTTCGATTTAGCAATGCACAAAACAAAAGGGACTCTTGATTACATTCATTTCGATTTATGGGTTTGTCTTTTGATATCTCAAAAGGAGGCAATAAATATTTTCTAACTTTCATTGATGATCACTCTAGAAAAGTTTGGGTTTATTTCTTGAAATAGAAAAGCAAAGTCCTTGGAATATTCAAACAGTGGAAGACACCTTTAGAAAGACAAACTGGAAAATTTGTGAAGCGATTGAGAACGTATAATGACCTTGAGTTATGTTCGTCAGAGTTTAACGATCTTTGCAAACGGGAAGGAATTGAAAGACATCAAACCATTATTGAAACTCCGCATCAAAATGGAGTTGCAGAAAGAATGAACAGAACCTTGCTGGAAAAGGCTCGATGCATGCTTTCTAATGTAGGCTTAGGGAATGAATTTTGGGTTGAAGTCATAAACCTAGCAAGTTATTTGGTGAATCGATCTCCTCATCGAGCGTTGAACGGTAAAGTTCCAGAAGAGATATGCTCAGGTAATCCTCCCAATTATTCTAATTTTAAAATTTTCGGTTGTCCTATTTATACTAAAGTTAGCCAGGGAAAGCTCAATCCAAGGATTGTTAAATGCATCTTTCTAGCGTTAAAATGAAAAGTTATCTACGTAGTAATTTTAACTTTTATAAAACTACAAGTTAATATAATGATAAATCACACTAACTCTCAAAAAAAATTATTCAGTTTTGGCCTTCAAAATAATTTTATGATTTCACCTATGGGAACAAAAATCTCAACAAAATGTTGGAATATTTCCCATATATCAATCAATTCTGGCCCAACAAACTCATTTTGATTCCAACAATATGTTGTAAACCTGTATATTGTGTTGAAAGACATGTTGAGTGCTCAAAGATTTATTTATTTTTTTCTTTTATTAACAATTTAACTCGAGAAATAAAAATCTCAATAAAATATTACAACGACGAGGTTTCAAGTTTTACAAGGCAAGCGTTGATTGATTTTATTTAAGAGGGCAGCAAGCTTTGAATTGCTAATTTTGATTGGAATTTCTTCTTCATCTTCTTCTGATAAGACTACATGTCTTTCTCCCAACAAAAAACCTGTCATTTTTAAACCCTTTTCAAGCTCAATGGCCTCTTGCTGTCTTCTCAGTACTCCATCAAAGCATAAGTACCGTCCGCTTGCTCCATAATTCATGCCTTCATACACACTAACATGAGCTTTGGCCACTTTTTCCACCTCTGCAATTGCTAAGCAACCTTGTTGCAACATCATCTGCCCACCTACATGGTGTTTTCCATATGTTTAAAGGGTCATATTTGAAGGAAAAATGAATAGTTAGAACAACATAAAAAGTATTCTGTTTCGATGTACCTTTAAGGTATGGTATAGAGGTTTGTATATGAGAATTTGGAAAAGTGGGAGCCATGAGAAGACCAGGGCAGACAGTAACCAGGTTTACTTTTAGCTCCTTTGCTTTCATCCAAGCTACCTTCTCTGCCTTGGTCTTACCCAATGCAAACCATAGCTGTTGTCCAAAACAAACAATGTCATCCATATGAGGCCTATGAACAAGTAATTGTTCCAATTATGGAAACAAAGTACCTTTTTTTCTCTGCAAAATTCTTCACTGCTCCAACAGCTGTCATCAATAATTCCATCTATATTCTCATTCCTCCAAATGGATGCCAATAGAGATGAAGTGAAGACGCATCTCTTTATATAGGCTGCCTTAGCACAAGCTTCCATGACAGTCCTTGCCACTTCAGTCTCCAAAAACACCTTTTGTTCCTTAAATCATCAAGCAAAGTTGTCAATTGCAGAACAAAATGTTACTCCAGTACGAGAATCTGTTGTAATCGACATGCATTTGTTCAATAAACTTACTGAATAACCAGAGATACCATGTGGATCAATAAAGGAAGATGTATGAAAAACAGCATGGCAACCTCTAAAAGCATCACAAAGGCTTTGTAATTTTTCCATCTTGGTTACAACTACACTTTCCAATAGGTTTAAATCTTCCACCCCTAGCAGGTCTTTCACATCTTCAAATTCAGCTGTTCAGAGAAGGACATCAACACTGTAATAAGTTCCAGCATATCATTTTGTACTAAGCACATATCAACCATGGTAGGCTTCCCTTCTTTGATGACTACTAAGAATTACATTTCAAAGTCAACAACTGTTTTTTGTAGCCCATGTTACTAGTAGGATGATCGTATTTCCATACTCACGAGAGAAGCAGACAAATGTCGAAAAATAAAAAAGAATAAGGTGTTGACTAAAATAATCTGCGCATGATTGTAATTCCCAAAAAGAGAAAAGAAAAACACACAAAAGCAATGATAATAAAGTACCTGGGTGTTGAATGGTTACTCGAACAAGGTAACCATGAGCCAATAGCTCTTTGACAATGAAAGAACCCAAGTAAGAGTTGCCACTGGTCACACATATCAGTTTCTTCTCTCTTGCATTAAAACTGCAACTAAATATATTCCCAGCACACTTTTGCTCCTTTCCTGAAATTGGCATCAATATTGGTTTTGGTACCTCTATTTCTTCCATCTTTATTTGTTATTAGTGTGATAAGCTTGGGTTTTTATATGAGAGTTTAAGCAAGTTTTTGCAGGGTAGATGGAGAAGATTAGATGGAAAAAGCACGAGAGTGGTAAGTAAGTGAAGTCAGAATAACGGATTGATGTCATAGTTGACCAATAATACATATAATTTGATTTCACCTTCCCAACTTCCACATGCAAATTGCAATTATACGAAATAAATACAAGGTTTGAATTCCTCTGGGAAGTTGGGGCATAAATATATAGTATATTAGACCATGAAATTACAATTATCTCGAAATGTTGCATTGATACCAGTACTAAAATAAAAACTATGCCTTAAGTTTTAACAGGTTAGCTTGTCGGCTACCCTGTATGTTTGGTAGCCTTAGACTGGTAGGAATCAAGAATGAGAGATAACAGGCAAGCATATCTTACAAAAATGGAAAAGTCGTCAGTCTGTTTTCATTTATTTCCAGTGGCGAAACCAATTTCTGAGTGTAATAAATTCAGGGGTAAATTATCCCCTTCAACACTATGATGCATCTGAAATCTGAGTATTAATAGTTCTTGCAAGCAATGATGTATTATTAAGTTGCAATTATACTAGATTGTTTGATATTTGAACATGAGTTTCATGATAATACATAAGATATAATAAATCTATCATGTTTTTTATGTTCTTTTTTGTTTCCCGGAAACATGTTTATTATGTTTTTAATGATGATGTTACACTAATTCATTTGAAAACCACTAATTTGATGGTTGAGATCATTGGGAAACATATTTCATCACATGAAGACATTTGATGTTACTGGTTAATTAACTTAAATGGAAACAGCAGGGTATATATTAATAATAAGAATTTATATATATATATAGATATATAGATATATATGTCCTTTCAGTTTGGATGTATACATCATTTTCAGCAAGCATCATACATAGCATTAAGCAGCAATCACAGAAGAAAATGGCAGGAACTGAGTCCAGTAACATTTCACGGTTTATTCAATTGAAATCCATAAGGCAAATTCAATGACAATAATGAGTAAACCAGCAATATTTCCCTTCTGCACCATGTTGAATTTCAAGTTCATCACCTCTGCTATGAACCCACCACAAGAGATTAGTAACTGAATTCCCATCATCATGGCCAGACAGGTTCCTTATCTTTTCCAAAGCACTCTCTTTATCATAAATTGCTTCCAAGGCATATACAAACCCTTTCCATCCCTCTCCTACACCTTCCCTTCCCAGTGCTGGCAATGTCCAGTTCACAAGCTGTCTGGTAAACTCAATGTCAGAGAACAATACCTCACTGATAGGCAATATTGGTAGCAATTGGATTCCAAGCCTGCATTCTCTCCAGTCAGGAGGAGCAAACCAAAGACCACTGTCCCTCTTGTTGGCCCACAAAACACCTACAACTCTGTTCTCTCTAGTGAATTCTTCTCCATATAGATTATCTCCTTCCTTAACATGCCACCATGTTTGCGCTGCTTGAATCTCCAGTGCTGTAAGTGTTGAACCAGTTGCAACAAGATGGGTGTCTCCATAGGCTAACCCCATTAGTGCAGCAGAGTAATATGCATTCACAGCTTCACTAGTGCTTTCTTGATTCCTTCCATCTGCAAATTCAGTCAACCCTCCAGCCCAAGAATGGAGCTTGTAGAAATCGAAACACCTCACTCGTGGATAATTTGAATTCGATCTCCTGCCTAAGTTCATAAAATCAGCCACAAGTGAATAAGCTTGGGGCTTATACCTCCTTCCCCATGCAGGGTCAATCTTGGTCAAGACAGCTATACCATAAAGGAAGTAACCAATATGATAATGGTGGTCATTGTAAACTCCAAACCCGAAATCTGCCCCTGAATCCGTTGACCCTTGTTTAGTCACAATTCCACCCCATTTCGATTCATACAGGAAACCGTTCCCATTAAAAGTCCCATCCAGCCATGGCTCAATTGTATCCTTCAAGAACTTTCTTATAGCTGGAATCACATCAAGAAAGCTCACTTCTTCAGCAATCAAAGCCAACCTTGCTGCTCTTGCAATCAACTTGCCATAAAAATAAGATGATTTCGTCGTTATTGCCGATGAATCCAAGGCATCAACGTCCTTAGCAAGAGCAGTTACAATCTCAGCATACGATTCTTCATTAACCCCTTTAATTGAATGCCAAGTTACTGAAACTTGGTGTGGTTTCAACACCCAGGAATCACCAACAATACCAACAAGGTCCCCATCAATACTTTTATACCTAAAATTCTCTAAAACCTTAACATCACAATAGTCCTTACATAAAATATCAAGATGAAGTGGGTGTGCAAGCATAAGCAAATCACCCCATCCTTTCTTTTCCCACTTATACTCTACACAAAACGGTTTGGTTAAAACAGCATCACCTGAAGTCGGGTAGCAAGAACAGAACTGATCGAGGATTGATTCACATGTCGGGTCAGAATCAGACAATACAGCTATCCGAAGAATACCCGAAAACCCACCAGAAGTAATCAAAGAAACACTATGATTCAAACTGATGGATGACGAAACATATATAATCCAAGTTTGGCCATTGTTCAGCTTAATGGTATGCTTGGTGAGTGAACTATTGGAAGAAAACGAAAGAATTGCATGAACAGTGGAGATCGATATCGGTGTATTGCTGGTCACAGAACAGGTTACAAAGGGACTACCTCGAACAAGAAAGAAACGGAGGTTGGAGGAAGGGATATCTAAAGTAAGACTGAGATCACTGTAAGAAGAGATAACGTGGCTTTTATCCGAAGTTGAGGTGGTTTTATCGGTAGCAAAGATGGTTAAATCAGGGACGAAAATTTGGTAAATGAAAGAAGGGTTGTGAAAGAAGGATGGGTAGGAAATAGAAAGGGAAGAGTCGGCTGATTTGATGAGATAAGGGTGGATGTATTCAGGCTGGTCGCCATTTTTGAGAGTGAAGTTTTGGAAGAAAGAGTTAGTAGGGAGAGGGGATGAGAGGAGGTTTGGGGAGAAGAAACGAGAAGGGTCAGAGAGAACAGAGGATTGAACTTTGGGGAAGAGAAAAGGGTAGTTTTTGGGAGGGATTTGAGGCATCGGCGGAGACATTGGTGGAGATGGTAGGGGTGGTGGTGATGGTGATTTAGGGGGTGGTTTTTTAGGCTTTTTAAAGGGTTTGGTGATTAAAGTATTGACTTTTCTCCTGAGTTTCTTCAACATGATTTGTATTTATAGGAAGGTGAGTAGAACGTGGGCGGAAATAAAGGAAAGTTTGACTATGTCTTCTTGTTGTATTGGTAGGTGAGAGTGGCGAACTGAATGAGGCTGCTCTGGCTATGGAAATGTAGGGACTTGGCTTGGAGGGGATGTTGAATTGAATAATGACAATAACATGAAATTCATATACAACATAAGCAAGGGTTGGATTGGAAGTTAAGGGGAAGAAGAAGAAGATGATGACGAATGTGGGACTATTATTGTCGTTGTTGAGGATTGCAAGTTATGCTAACATTTTTGTAATATGAGAATATCTAATCTATCAATCAAAGGAAGGGATATGTTCAATTCAATACAATCTCATGCTTAAGAGGTAAGCAAAACCAGAGACTTATCCTTTTCAATCTAACACGGTTTTTACAACTTGAGAACTTCGGTTATTGCTTTTAAGTTTTCTTATCAAATTTATCCTTTTTTAAAGCATGAAAATTTTATTAAATGCAAGAGGGAACTCCAACCATTTCTTCAATTTGCTTCCATCAAAGTCAAACTAATTAATTCGAAAGTTTCGATAAAAATATGAGTTTGAAAAATGGGTTTAAATAAAAAAATAAGGCTCAATTTTTAAACGATTCAAGCTTTTGAAATAATTTTTTTTAGCCCAAGCCCGGTCTGAATCACATGTCTATACTTTTTTTTGTATTTCTAATTTATTGAGAAACATTTATTTTAATATTTTTAGTGTATTATATATATATTATATTTTTTAAATTTGTTTCTATATAAAAAATAACCTAAAAAATTATTACATTCGAGTCGAGTCGAGCTTGAGTTTAACATTTTTAATATGAGTTGGACTTGAACAGAATTTTAGGCCTATTTTTCGAGTCAAGCTAGGCCCGAACCTAAAAGGTAGGCTTAAAATTCTGCATCAACCTGATCCGAAAATAAATAGAGTTTAATAACTTATTGCTATATATATAGATAAATTTAGTTGGTTCCTGTTTTTAATATTTTTAAAGTTTAATTAATTTTTTTATACATTTCCAAAACTACTCATGGCCCTCCTTGATCCTTAAATAGGAGGATAGTGAGCTTAAACACTTAAACCCACATTCTCCTACACTGGCAACAATGTCGATGTCAATCGAGCTAAGACTCAATCAAGTTTAATTAAAATTTTAATTCATTACAAATCAAGAAAGAGGTCGATTTCTTTTTCCAGTAGAGATGTCCATTTGAATTTGTTAAACTGACAATACGAAACTTAAATCATTTTGGTAAAAGTACCATGGAGGCTACTACATTATGAGTTAGATTACACTTTACTCTTACAAAAAAAAAAAGGGGCAAATTAATCCATATATCTTAAATTAAAGAGCAAACTAGTCATTCTGTTAAAAATTCAATGTATTTTATTATTAAAAAGTGGTTCTTATACGTCAACATAATATACACATGACATACTATGTCTAACTGTCTGGTTATTCCATCTGTCACATCATATTTTAATAGTAGAAATAGATGAAATTTTTAATATAATAATCAATTTACTCTTTAATCTAGTATATACAAATCAATTTAATGAACAAGATATAATATAATTCCTAATACCAAAACCGCTCCTTATTTTGTGGTTGGGTTGCTGATGTTAAATTGTTGTGGCATATTTTATTTTAATTTGAGTTTTGTCTCTGAATTTAGTGTAGTGTTAGTGTGTAGCCCAATAATAAGTGGATAGAGACAACGGATTTCAAGGCCCAATAATAAAACATCAAGCCCAAAGAACCAATATAAATGTTGGTCCAACGTATATAATTATTTAAATTTGTGACAAGAGAGGATAATGAAGGTAAGGCAAGGCAGGAGCTTACACTTGGCATTGGCCCAAACACTAAGGTCTCTCTCTCTTCTCAATTATCATGCACGAACCCAGCAAATAATAGTAGGATAAATGAAAAAACAAAAATATATATATATATATAGATATAGATATCAAAATTATACATAATGTCATACATACATTTTGATTTTATGCGATTTCATATATGAAACTGTAATTTGATTTGATTCAATTTTTACAAGTCATTGATAATATTATCGAATTAATATCATTTTATGTTGATATATTGCAGACACGAACAATTATATTAATCTAATAAATCAAAATTTTATATATACATATGAATAGTGGTGGAGCCTAAAATTTTATTAGGTGGAATTAAATTGTATATTTTCACACAATTTCATTATTTTAATAGTTTATATCTTTATAATTTTTAAAAGTTTAAATCAAATTTTTATCAATTTTAAGGAATCAATGTATAATTTTACCATTAATAATTTAAAATTTTATAAATTATAATTTTTTTTTTTACTATTTTAGGGGCATAGTTATTGAGTCTCTATAATCCGCAATTGCATATAAACTATGATTTAAGTTTAATACCAAAATAAAATTTATAGATATTTATAGGAAGGAAATGAAGGGAGGGGGGAGGGGCCGGTTAGAGAATTGAAGGATAAAAAAAGGGAAAATAAATAACAAAAATTCCTAAACAGAAAAAAGAAATAGCAACAGAATCCACAAATATCATAATATAAAGAAGCCAAAAACACAAAAAGGCGTGGTCAGGCAGCGTGCCTTACACTCTCTAAAATGCAGATACTGGAAATCAACTGTTGAGTCATTCAGTCATATCGTCCTTGACTTGTGGTTTGTTTCTCTTTTTATTTAATTAATTAATCGTCTCTCTCTTTAATCTCGTGTCTCAAGTTTTTGTTATTCTTTGATGGGCGGCACAGGGTTTGAATTGAGGAAGAAGAAGATGGGGATAGGGAGAATAGTGGTGAGCTTGAAATCAAAACTAAGGAGCTTGAAGATGACGAAGAAGAAACCACCAACAACAGGTGAGCATTATTGTTATTATGATAAGATGGAAAAGACAGAAAGCATGAGGGTTGAGATTAGGAGCAGGAAAGCTCGTAAGCTTATCCAAGATACTCTCAAGTTTGCTGATTCACCCCATACCAGGACTTTCCATTTTTGATTTTTATTTTTCCTTCATTTTCTTGCTTATATCTTCTCCGATAAATGGCCTTTTTCAGTGTTTAATTTCAATGAATTGTTATAAACTTGAAATTTCATGTTTATCTGTAAAATTATAAAGTGTGCGCTACGTAACTCTCTTCATTTTATCTTTTTTTTTTTCCAAAGTATTTCATTCCATATGATTGATTTTTTTCTTTGCGATCGAAGTGAAATAATTTTACCATATCAAATGTAAAGATTAAAGAAAAGTTTTGGATGGGAAGAGTAATTTAAGATTTTCGTAAAATTATCATGAAAGTCTTGATATTAAGAGTCGAATTACATCAATAAAATAGATAAATTAACCATTATACATTAAATTAAATAACAAATTGATTATTTTGTTAAAAATTTCATCCATTCTACTATTAAAAATTGGCATAACTAACATAATAGTCAAACAATTACATACCGACATATAGGAACTAATTTTTAGTAAAAGGATCGAAAACTAATTTATTTAATTTTTAATAGACATCCAATCTAAATTTTTATACTAGTTTTACCGAAAATTTGTCACCTGTTCAAACAATTTCCTTGGCTATATATATACCAATATCCTGTTCCTCCATCATCAAAGGCAGTCATTTAGGAAATCAACTAAAGATTTTATTTAGTCACGTCCATCACATTCCCAACATGTTTTCCTGCCATCCATCCGGTCATATTGTTCATAACCTTTCTCTCACCAGTCGACAAATTAGAATCCTTGTTCACTGGGGTCTACCTCCAATATCTTTAAGCCCCCGGATCCTCCTCCCATCAAACTACAAAGACAGTATTTTTCTCTCCATTTTGCAACTCTCACCACCAAAACCAGTGTGAACCATCTTCAGCTACCCAACTTTTAACATCCTATCAGCAATATATTGTAATATATGTTTTCCAATATTAAAATTTGAAAAAAAAAATTATATTCCATTTTCAAAGCAACTATCAAATACAACCTCATAAATCAGCACTATATCTCGTATACATGCCATTCTCTCTTTTTATATATATAATAATTAAAAGCTTAAGAATTCCATGGCTTTCAAAGGGATGTTACAATTTTAAAAGCAAAAGGGTTCTATCTATCCACGTAATAAAGCAAAGATGAGACAAAGCCTACAGTAATTGGGTCATTACATATGATAAAAGCTTCCATAACCTTTCGGTCAGAACAGCTTTGAAATTAAACATTATGTAAAGGCAGCAACCAAACAACAAACGACAAAAGAATTACAGAACCAGGCACACACACATGACATTGCTTGCTGTTTTTGCAACGCAAAATTATTGATATCAATGATGTGAGAGGGTATGGAAAATTATCGACATTCAAACACTAAAATGAAGGTATAACATATACATTGTTATCAAATATCTGACTCTGAAAAACTACCCACTAAAGATATGTATATTTTACTTGAAACCACGTAGTTGGTCGGTCAAAAATATACAGGAATATGTGACACCATGATTTGGCAATTTGTTGCCACATGAATATGAAGTGTTAATGGTGGACATCATGCTTTAGAATGATCTTAAATTATTTACGTATCTTTTGGAATGACAACAAAAGAGTTTGTCCACATTCATTACCATTATGGATTTCATTGTCAAAAAGTTATGCTAATGCAAAAGCTGGCTCTTGCATAGCTTAGCATCCCATCATCCAACGACCATCAGTTTCAATAAATTAAGTTGCATTATGAATCTATATAACTGTAGAATTAAAACTTACATGTCAGTTTTTTTTCTTATTAGTCGAAGATAAGATTCCAAGTAAAATTTAACTAGATATATTCAAATATATATATATGTTTTGAGTTTATTCGGTCGATTATGCTTCATATATTCAAGAGTTGGTCCCTATACAGCTATTAGGTGTGTATGTATATATATATATATATATAAACTCGATATCCATATGTTGAATCATACGGATTTTATTTATGAAAATTGAAAACCGCGATCATACAACTAGTTCACTGTCGTACAAGACTGTTAAAGCTTTTAATAGACGGGAATGGTGGACTCTTGCACTCGGATCCAGCAGAGACGAAAATATTATAGTAGCAAACTTTGCTCCATGCAAATATAAGAGTGACAAGAGACAAAAGAAAATCATTACGGGACTCATACAAGCTACTATCCCTGTAAAAATGTTGAGTGATATAATTCTCACCTCCTAACAGGATTTCCACCACGAGTGGGTGGCTCATACGCGTTTCCAGATCGACCAGGAGGTGTTGCAGATCCATAAGGTCCATTATTCAGGGGTGCTGCTTGTCCGTGTGGCATGCCAAGACTTCTAGTTGCTGCATCATAGGTTGCACCCCGGGATGGATCATTTACAGGTCCTCTTTGAGTGTCATAGCCAGCTCCTCGTTGTGCATCATAGACATGGGCTCTTTGACCGTCATAACTGGGTCCTTTCTGTGCATTGTAAGCAGGCGCCCTTTGTGATTCATAACCACTCACTCTTGACAAATCATAGGCAGGCCCTCTAGACATCTCGTAGGTGGACCTCATAGATGCAGGTCCAGATCCAGACTGAGTTCCACCGTAAACAGAAGCAGCACCTGCATTTGCACCAGTAGCAGCAGGTGGTAGAGCACCATGTCTCTATAATGCAGAATGAGAAAATGTCATTAATCTACAAGACAGAATTAGCAGAAGAAAATACAATCATCAATAAATTGAATCACGGACACATTGGAATTAGCAACCGCATATTACAATGGAGGCAGACAAGTGGGAAGAACTCTACTGCCGTTTGTGCGTTTAATTTTTCATACTTTCAAATGCTAACTAATCCATGTTTCTATAAATGAGCATCAACTTTGATAGATTGCAATTTATCCTAAAACAGCAGAAAGTTCTGCAGTTAGATATCTAAATTTTACAGGGTTTTTTTCAATATGCAGAGATCCATACTACCAGTTGCACACATACTCACAAGTCACAACCCATTCATGTTTCACACACAGATTGATGCCTGTCATGGAAGATTACACACCTGGTGAATACCATAACTATCTTCATATGCATTTTGTCCCACAGGATGTCCGGAAGCATCATTCTCATTGTTTCCTGTGGCACCACCATATTGCCCAACTGCAATTTGTTGCCATATATGAGCCATCTACATTGGTAATAAGGGGTAAAAAAAATTCAAAATCTCAAAAAGGAAAAGATCAGAAGAAAGGATACCAGTTCTTCTGTCAACATTAGAAGCATTCATCAGCTCTGCTCTAAGCTTCTCCACTTCCCTAGTCATGGTCATATAATTTTTCTCCATCACCTGAAGTGATTCAAGGTGATCATTGTAAAGTTTCTTCTCATAGTCAAATGTAGCCCTGCATGATCAAAGAATAGGTCATCACATAATTGTGACCCAAGGAAAAACAAATCCAGAAAGAAAGATCTGAAAGAACTTTAACTGAATGACCAGGCATGTCAGAGAGGAGAAAGAAGAAAGGAAAAACGTTTTGAAAACAAACTATAACAGACTTCCAAACAATAGGGAAAAAAAGCTTTAGTATTAATTTCCTGTTCAATACCAGCCACTCTTTCTTAATCTTTCTCAACTTTGCTCCAAAAACACCCATAGACAAGAGCACAACAAAAACCTGCAATGCTGATATTCCTGTCTGAGGCTCTCGAGTTGTGCCATCAGAGCTGGTATCTGTTGCACATCTACATGGGCTCTCTGAAGATCTTGATTTAATTGATGCACTTTGGACAAAAGTTCTTCCCTAGCTAAAACCAAATTCTGAGCTTCAAAGTGTGCCTGCTGCAACTCTACCTTAACAGGCTCAGCTGCTTGTAGTTCTGCTTCCATCTTAGCTATTTTATCCGTAAGGCTCCTCATTTGTTGTTCTCTTTCAGATGTTACAGCTCCTATCTGAGCATGCAAGATCTGCAACTCATGCTGTGCAGCAGCAAGTTCCTGTCTCAATGTCCCATGGGTAGCAGCAATTCTCTGGTTTTCTGTACCAAGTCTCTGCATCTCCACATGCTGTGCAGCAAGCTTTTGTTCCATGATTTCTGGAGGTGGCAACATATCAAAATGTGCAAAAGGACCTGGACGGGGAGGAATTCCTGGACCAAATGGGTCAGAATGTACCATGCCAGGTCCAGGGAGAGGACGCCTCAGATGAGGGGGTGGAATTCGACCATTACTTCCCATTTTTAGTGGCTACTGTATGACCTGTGCAAAGAAATACAACTTATAGGAACACTGCTTCTCTCCACTTTGATTGACTTCATTAAGAAACTTGAAAACTACTCATGCATCATGTGACATGAATAACAATTGGATATTGATGCAATGCTGTGGGATTTTAGTACATACATGCAACACAACACAGTCAAGGAACAATAAATACAATTGAACCTATAATCCAACTTAAACTCAATGACAAAAACATTAAGGAATATGTAGAAGATTTCATTAAATAATACTTATTATCAAAGTGATTACTCCTTTGCGGTATCCTAGTCCATTTCATTTTGCTCATACAGTTTTAAAATTGAAAGAACATTCTAACATAACAATGTCCAGTATATTAGGTATAAAGTTTATCCACAGCAGTAATTTACCAAATAACAATCATATAAATAATCACATGCCATAAAGAGAACATCAAAGCTTATAACATACAGTGAAAGGATTCTTATCTACAACTAAAGTGGTTAGCCTGGCCAACAGCAATAGGAATTACTTGCTGGTTTCCATGTCAATATCGCTGTAGCTCAATAGTGTAAGCAGTCAGGCTCTTGCCAAATTCAAAATAAGGCCTTCTATAACTACCACTACATCCAGCTGTCTTCCAAATCTTACTTTCCACAAGCTATAAACTCTAGACGATAAGGTATGTTCCTCTGGAACAAATTGAAGTCAAATACCCGTCACAGAAGGTCTGGGAATTGCTTCCAGGAAAAAAAAAGAGTGGTCCATTGAGTCTATCTTTGAGTTTAGAATCAGACAATTAGTTAGGGATTATGCTGTCTTGAGTTTACTATAAAGTCATGGAAATTCCATTGTCATATTTCTACTTTCTTCTCTCGACTACTACTATGATGCTTCAAGGGATGATTCACAGCACAAGGGTAAAACCATGAGTTTATTTCCTTGTCATTCCAATGCTTCAGAAAATTCTAGCAATCTTCCTCCGACATCCGACCCTCTTTGGATTCCTATCCCTGTCCCTAAGTTCCTACTGTAAACCTTAAAAAGCTGTATTCTATAAGCAGGAAGGTTTCTACAAATCTTCCCTACATCAGAAACTGCTTTCCCGCTATAAGTGATGGTAAGTAAGAATCATACAATCGACAATAACTTCAACCAAAATGAAACACAGGCATGGTATCTTTCATTATGTTTGAAACGCAAAGCATAACTTCCTAAGTCCAAAGAAAGCTATTAAAATTCTACCGGTTTGAATGACATTCTCCATTTTAAAACCACTACACATATACATAGACACATACAAACACATTTAGATAAGCAACTACAAAGAGCTATCTGTCTAATGGCAATATCACTTAACTGAATCAATCATATTTTTTTCTACTAAAATAAAAAAAAAAAAAAAAACCAAAAATACAACAATTTTCGTGCATAAGAAAGAAAGTAAGTTTCATTCATTCAAAAATAACAATAATTGTTAAATATTCAGAGATTCATTGAAAAATCCAACCGTCGAATGTGATTTTATGATCATTTATATAATTAATTTTCAGTATCGGAATATCAACAACAGATTGGAGAGCTTGAATTCGAGAGTAATTAGTAATGTTTCTTATCGTAAAGCTAAACCCTAGAAACAATTAAAAAGAACATCATCAAAACTTTTAAATACAAAAGATACAGAAAATTCAGCAACGATATGGAATTTGGGGATACCTTAAGCAAGCAAATCGTCCTTAAGATAGATTGTGGCGGCAGATATTTCCGATCCAAGGGAATAATACAACTCCTTTATGAATTGTTTTAATTTTTATTTTCTCTGAAATGAAATTCAAATTTCCTTTTGCGACGTCGTTTCATTTCAACTGTCTTTTTAAACATTCTAGCTTATCCGGCCTTTAAAAGACGTGACAAACCAGATACTTATATATATGAATTTTGATTTAATATATAAATTATAATTTGATGTAATTTTACATATGAAACTTGAAATGTAGTTTATATATATAGATGAAACCTTATTTATTATTTAATTATGCATATTTAAAGGAATAAATACATAGCGTTTATATATGCAATATATCAAACATAAAATGGTGTTAATTCAATAATATTGTTAGTGATTTGTGAAAATTCAATATATGAGATATAAAAGCGCACATATCAAAATTCATATATGACATTGCATATTAGATATAATTTTAATATTTATCCCTAAAAATTAAATCATTTTAAAATTTAAATAATTTAAGTTCAGAATCAAAATAATTAAAAATGACTCTAAAAAAATTAAACTTGAATCTTAAAATAACATTATTGAAAAAAAATATTATAAACTGGAATGAAATTGATAATAATTATTATTATAAAATGGAGGGAATCCAAGTTAGCTATCAATTGCATTGTGTATATTATGATAAAACTTGTATCATAAGATAACTTTGTTAATTTGTTTGTGGAGTTTGTTTTAATAGTAATTAAATTTAATGAATTGATGCAGAACTAAAAATTCATTGAGTTTTGAACAAATATATATACAATAATAGTATTTATTTAAAATAGATATTTAGTGTCACAGTAATAGCAAAAGTTAATATCATATTTAGATTTTTTTTTTCTAAATTAAGTTTATTATATATGAATTTTAAATTGAATTTTGGTTAGAATGTTGAATTAATTCTAATTATGATTATTTTAAACTACTAGTCTTAAATTGAAACCAAAGAAAGGAGATTAAAACTGGGCCTACCAACTTAACAAAATTTCAACATTTTGTACCAAAAGCAATATAGCTGCTGTTGTTTTGTTGTGAAGCAACTTAGTTATGACTCAGTTGCATCCCAAAGCAATAGCTGACTAACTATAATTTCCACTAACAAATTACCCACTTCATCTAACTCACAATTCATACCAATCAAATCATTAACAAAATTAAAACCAAAAGTAAATGTCAACATTTCTATAACAGAAAACACTCCTTTTCTATATTTTTTTACATTAAATTATAAAAAAAAATATATGTTAAAAATTTTAGAGATAATATCATTCAAGGAGAGAGTTTAAAATCTTAAACCATAAAATAGAAAATATCAAAATGAAAGTCTTACACACAATTTGTTATGTATTCCCAAAAATATTAATAAATTCATATACAAATAAATAAGGTAAATGCATTACGGAGGTATCTATATTAAAAGTTAGATTACATTTTGTTTTTGTGTACCTCGTGTTTATGTACATGGATCAATTTTTAACAGTAAAATTGATAGAATTTTTAACATAAAACACCAATTTACTTTTTAATATAATATACAAAGATTAATTTATCTTTTTTTTTTTAGTGAAAAAGACAAAATGTAATTCGATTCTTAGCATGACTATGTAATTCTTTTACCAAATAAATGGTTAAATATGTTACAAAAATTTTCTTTTCAACTTTTTTATGCCTTGGGCTAAGTTTAGAATTTATCTTCTTACTATTTTTCTATTCATTATTTTTCTGAATACATCTTTTATTGGTACTCATAAAATACAGGATCATTCATCCAATAACACAAATGAATATACAATTATTTAGCATTTCGCATTTTCAAACCAAGTAAAACATGATGTTCCCTTACCAAATACAATATAATAAAACAGCAAAATAATTACCGGGAAATAAGAAAAATATTGCCATGGGGGAACATATTTCTTAAAGAATCAAAACTCTATCTAAACATAATGAAAATGGAAGGTTGCTGATAGTTTTAGTCCATTAATGACGAAGGTGGAGCTTCATTATGGATTTGATGACTCTCTTTCTCGGAGGTTGATCGACAAAGTTGCTCGATTTGGCTCGTCACATTGGCCATGGAAGGACGCTTATCGGGGTATTGAGCAGTACAATCAATGGCAAGTTGTAAGAGTTGGACCATATCTTCCTCAACATTGGGGTCTCTTAGAAGTTCGAGGTCGAACACCTCGGCTGTCCATTCCTCTCGAACTACGGATTGGACCCATCTTGGGAGGTCTACACCGTCCTCATTCAGTAAGGCATGTGTAGGTGCCTTTCCCGTAAGTAATTCTAGAAGCAATATACCGAAGCTGTAGACATCGGCTTTTTGAGATACTTTACGAGTATCGGTTACTTCCGGAGCACGGTAGCCATCGACACGGTTGGGATTTGATGTGGGGCCAGCAAACTGAGCAAGACCGAAATCGGATACACGAGCTTCGTAGGATGTAGTGAGTAGGATATTTGAGGATTTGATGTTTCCATGTGAGATTAATGGTCCCTTGGAATGGAGGTATGTTATGCCTCTAGCTGCTCCAAGTGCAATGCTTGACCGTGTGTCCCAATTCAATGGTGTCCTACCAGCTCCTTTGTTGCCTGAATAACAAAAAAACACAACATATACATGTTAGACGACAGTATATTACTATCTTTACACCATAGTGAGCTATAAGAGATACTGACCATGCAAAAGTGCAGACAAGCTTCCCATGGGCATGTAATCATAAACAAGAAGCTTCTCATCCCCACTGAAGTAATACGCCCTTAACGGGACCAAGTTGTGGTGATCCATGGCTCCAACAGCCGCCATTTTTGCCTCGAGTTCCTTCTCCGGCACCGCCACATCCTTAATCCTCTTCACTGCAACAACCAACCCCATCTCCAATGTGGCCTTATAGGTTGTCCCAAATGTTCCCTTCCCTAACACCTCTGCTGAAGCTCTCAACAAATTGTCCAGATCGAACACCTCGGCCCCCGTCCGGGAAAACGACAAGCTCTTCTTACCTTTACCACCGCTCTTTGCATCCTTTTTGACAACCCCAGATAAGC
Organism: Gossypium bickii; assembly: GCA_025503065.1. Taxonomy (NCBI): domain Eukaryota; kingdom Viridiplantae; phylum Streptophyta; class Magnoliopsida; order Malvales; family Malvaceae; genus Gossypium; species Gossypium bickii. The sequence continues at coordinate 12,094,161 of CP106719.1, read as the reverse complement.
CATTACTTGTATTATTATTATGATGATGATTATGATCATTCTCCATTGATACCACCTTATCTCCAGGAATTTCAACCTCAGCCTGTTTTGAAGGGGAAATGTCCCTTGCCTGAGCCTCCATTTTCTTACCACTTTTCCTTCTACATAAACATATCAAGAGAACCAAAATCAATATAAAAGCAATCACGGAACCAATAACGATACCAGCAATGGCTCCCCCTGAAAGTTCACTATCACTACTATCAGTCCCATTACATGAAAGTTCCAATGGCTTCCCACATAAAGCATTCCCTTGAAAAGCAGTCTTTGGTTTGTTTGATAATCCTTTTGGGATTGACCCATTTAACTGATTTAAAGAAACATTGAATTGTACAAGTGAAGGCAAATCAATATCTGGTAATGAACCAGATAATTGATTGTTCTCCAAATACAAAGTACCCAACCTGGTCAAATTGTTAACACTCTCAGGGATCGAACCAGTGAAATTATTATCTGCAAGGTTAAGTCTAACCAGGTTCTGCAAAGTGAGCAAAAACACAGGAATTTCACCAGAAAATCCATTGCCTTGCAAATAGAGGTTTCTAAGGGAAGTAAGCTTGGGAAAATCAAATGGGATTGGTCCAAAAAGAGCATTGAAACGAAGAGAAAGTGATTGAAGCTGAGTTAAGTTGCCAATGGCGATAGGAAGCTTGCCTGATAGTCCCATTCCAGGCAATCTTAACTCCACTACTCTGTTACCGCTACAGTATACACCAGTCCAATTACATGGGCTGCTCGACAGATTCCATAGAAGTAAGCGTCCACCAACAGCTGTTCGAAGAGCCACTAAAGCAGCCTTGTCGGAAGCTAGATCTGAGCTTACACTGACCAACAATGTTGTTATCCATAACAAGGTTGAAGAGAAAGACATCATCAGTTTCATTGTTTTGCTTGCTGTAAGTAAAACAATGGCAGAACAAACAGTATAGGAAAACTGGGTTTTCAGCAGTTAAAAGATTTGAAGATGGATTCCATAGAAAACTTTATTATTTTCTTTCTGCTGATAATGCTAACTTATGGAAATTGATGAATTTCAGGAATTTGGTTTGAAGGGAAAAAATGAAACTTAAGGTTGTTGATCAACATTAATTATTAAAACCCTGTAGTGGGATAAAAAAAACCACTGGATTTGAGTTGGCAACTTGGCTCTTTCATTATTATATATATTTGTAAGGAAATAATTAAGTGGTTGTCGTGTAAATTAAGGAATTGTATTTCCTAATTGTGTTACAATGGCTAATCTCCAAATATCTTTTTGGGAGGGTTTTTAACGTTAATATATCAGATTTAAAAAATTCAGCTCCCGGACAAATATTTGAAATTTTGTATTATATTTAACTATAGGTTAACGTTATATTTTTTTTCAACTTTCATCACAACAAAATTTTAATATTTTTTAATCAATATCATAGAATCTTTTATTTTTAGATTTTATTTTTTTATGGAAATTTTGAAATTTTAGTTAACAACCTTATCGCCTTTTTCATGATACCCTTCAACTTAAAAAAAAAAAAAAATTTATTTTAGTTTCTTTATAAAATTTACATGGTTTGTCAAAAGTGTCTATAGATGAAAATTTTAACAAGCCATTAAGTTGGTAATGTCGGGTTGATTAAACATATGGAAATCCACCTTTAAAAATAGAAAACAAAAGATATTAGAAATAATAGAGAAAATAGAGTTGCCCATGAGTCGGACCATCCAACTCGACCCGAAAGTCTGCCCGAAAAATAAGAAGGTTTGGACAAAATAAAACTCGTTTAAAAATTAGATTGTGCTTCGGTAAGGTTTTTTTTGGCTCGATCTTGGCCCAAATTTGCAATAAAAAAACCTGCTTATTTTCCATGTTTTGCTGTTGTTTTTCCACTATTTTACTACCATTTCACTATTATGTTATTACTATTTTGTTGTTAATATAACACTTGTTTTATTGTTAATTTTGCTACTATTTTTGAGGTATTTGCTTGTTAAATTGCATTTATCTTAATGTTATTTAAATATAAAGATTTTTTAAAATTTATTTTTAATTTGTTGGGAAATATTTATTTTAATATTTTTAGTGTATTTGATTTATTATATATTTTTAAATTTCTTGTATAAAAAATAGAAATTAAAAAATTTAATACAGGTCAAGTCGAACTTGAGTTTTAACATTTTTATTTGGGTCGGACTTGGACAAAAATTTAAGCTCATTTTTTGGCAGAATCGAGCCTATCAATTGGACCTAAAATTTTGTTAAAGCTCAGCCTGAACACCACCAATAGACAATTCTAGGTGGAAAAAGTTACGAATTTACTACTTCAGTAATCACCAAAAAGAAAAAACCTAACTTCAAACAAAATTGAAAATCAATTCAGACAAATTGTGAAGAGAAAAAGAACCAAGAAAATAGTGGCTTGAAAACAATGATTTGGATTGGTTCCCATTTTAACAGTGGCTTGAACGCATATCTACTTCTCTTAGATTCGAAGAAAAGGTGAGGTTTTGCACTTGTTTGTTCGTGTTTTTGTTTTTGAGAGTTGGTAATAGGGTTTCAAAACCCAAATAATTAGAGTTAGTATGATATATGATATGGTTTTTGGTGGTTGAACCCCAATTGTCGAGGAAGGATATCCAAACCAAGAAATTGAGGGGTTTGTATAGGTAAGGATTCGTACCAAAACCAAGTTCGACCCAACCCAAGTCGTCGACGTCTTCGTCCATGTCATCAGTGGCAAAGTCAGTGCAGTCAGTTCCCTCGCTCCAAATATTAGTCTGCTAGGTCTTTCCCCTAAAAAGATCGTTGAAGACACCGTGATATGGAACAAACAAGAAGTCAACACCTGGGTCAAACCAATTTTTAATTTTCGTTTAATTTCTATTTCTTTTTATTTAAGTTGTAAACCGCGTTTTAATTTAATTTAATAAAACAGAGCGTTTAGTCGTGTGGGGAAGGGCAATGTGACTTAGTACCGAAACGATGCTTTGGACCAATGAGGGCTATTAGTGAAACGGTGCGCATAGGTTGTTATACAGCTGTAAAGGACCTTACTTTCCTATTTAGCCACCTATCAGTACTGTATGGTGGTTATGTTTTTGGACAATCAATTTCTGTACAGTATCAAGGGTATCAGAGCTCCAATGATCCTCATGGCCGGTGACAGAGTGACTTCTAGGTTACAAAATGATATGAAAATGATGCAGAAGGGACTTTCCCAACTGCAAGCAGAAATGGCACAAGTGGATGGTCGAATCGAGTCTTGTCTCGAGGTGTTTCATAAGAAAATAAAAAGGAAGCTCTAAGATTACTTGAAAAACCTTTTCGAGCAGTACATGGGGCAATCATCAGTAGCAATTGTAACTGTAACAGCCCGATTTTTAGTGGTGTTGGAAATAATGGTTCGAGGTCACCAAATCTGACAAGTAAGTTCATAAATATTATTATTTAATATTTATGGGTCAAGTATGGTTTTAGAAAGGTTTTTGAATTAGCAATTTGTGTTTTATAAAGATTTATTCGGTTAAGTGATTTTAGAAAATGAGATGTCGGGACCTCTTTTCTATAAACCAAGCCATAAAAGTGTCAATAAGGTAGTATTAAAGTTTCATTGAAAAAATTTATCGTTTTGGTAGTCAATTAATTAAAAAGGACTTAATTGAAAAAGGTGCAAAACTTGCTAATTATAATAATGAAGTGACTAAATGGCTTAATTAATAAATGAGGGACGACTTAAGAAAAAATTATGCCTAAATTAGATGGATGAGGTGGCATAAGAAGGAAAAATAATAAAATAAAAGGATCCAAAGGCATAATTGTAAATTTGTTGAAATTAAAACAAAATAAAAAGGAGAGAAAGACATTTCTCTCGAGATTTCTATTTTTCATTAACGAAAACCATGGGAGTTTAACTTGGAGGTTCTGGCATTTTATGTTCTTTCATGTAAGTCCAATTTAGTCCATTTTTCTTGTAATTTTTATGTTTTTGAGATTATTACAATTAGGTCCAACTAAACATTACCTTTGTTTTTGATTTTATTAAAGATTTTGGATGTTTCCATTGATGAACCTATATGATTTTAGATGTTAAATGATGAATTTGAGATATTGGTTGATATTTAAAAGTATTTTGTTAAGTAATTTTGATGAATTTTCTGATTAGGGACTAAATTGTTAAAATAGTAAAAATAAAAGGGATTGTTGTGAAATTATTGCAAAAATAGACTTTATTAAATTATATTAACCTTTTTCTAGCTTGGATTTGTATTAAAAATGGTTAATTTGCATGTTTTGATTTTAGGGATTAAATTGAATAAAAGTAAAATCTTGGGGGCAATTTAGTAAAAATGTAAAAATGACCAAATTGCATGAAATGAATTGTTTTATTGTTTAAATTAATATATTGAGTAAAATTATTAATTTAGATCAAGATAAGGTGGAAAATCGAGGAAAATAGAAAATTACCAAAATGCCCTTGAATCTTGGTATTTCTACAATTTAGCCAAGTAAGTTTGTATGGTTAAATTTTGATATTTATATTGAATTTATGGTTGATATTATGTATTTATTTATATTATTAGTCAAAGATATGGAACATTATTATATAATGAATTTAAAATGAATGTTCAGGTTAAATGGAACGCGGGATTTTAGTATCATCGTTTGTGAAAAAGGACGAACTGACGAATAAGACCATGGGTGGACCATGGCAATGTTTAAATGTAAGACCATTGCTAGGCTATGGCAATTTTAATGAAAAGACCATAATTGGGTTATGGCACAAAGAAAACGATGTACTTATACCTATAAGTCGTTCTCCGATTTGGAAATACTTGGTTACTGACATGGAAAATTCATGTATATGAAACTTTTCTGATAATTATGTACATTCATGGTTATGAATTGTTATCAAAATAAATATACACGAAATTCATGAAAATGATGGTATAAAGAATATTGATTGTTATTGAATTGAATGTATGTGGAATTGTGACATTTGAATATTGGATAATTGTGGAAATTGAAAAGTGAATTGAAACCCTATTAACTGTATCAGGCTGAGTCGGATATAGTTGGCATGCCATAGGATTGGAAGAGTTCAGGGATACTTCGACTTCAAGTCGATGAGACACTGGGTGTCAAATTGTTACTTCGGATAAATTCGATGAGGTACTGGGTACCAAATTACTTGGGCATGGCTGATGAGACACTAGGTGTCAATCTGTTACTTCGAATTATCCGATAAGGCATTGGGTGTCAAACTAGTGTGTTTTGGTTGGATCCGTGTATCCGTCCGAGTCCGAGTCGAGTTAATAGGGGTAAACAAATAAATTGATAATATGATTGATATTGAATATAAATTGGAATTAGTCATTGAATTGAATTATATAAATGAGACGCTCGAATCATGAGTTCATGAATGGATATTGATATTGTTAAATGATTGTGTATTAAATTTCGAAAAGTTATTTGAGATAGTAAATTGATAAGAATTGTATGTGCTATGAATGATTTATATATATGTAATTAATATTGAAAGACTTATGGTTATTACCAGTATATACTTGAAATACTCGGTAATGATATTTAATTGATATATACTGAAACGTGTCTTGGAAATGATATTAACTATATATATATTGAAATGTGACATAGAAATGATATTTATTTAATATATTGAAAAGTGACATGCAAATATGTGATTATCTTTAATATGTTGATACAAGGAAATTATGTATATGGTGATGAGTAATTAACCCAAGTGTGATATGTCGAGAAAATAAGTTTATCAATATTAAATTTATATGTAAGATGTGCAAGTATGCTAACTATTGTTGTTGCTTGATGGTTAGGCAAGTGCCAAGCTATTGATTGAATAGTAGTATGTTTATTTATTTGAAGCACTGAAATGGTAAGTATTTAAGTGAAAATAAGTTAGTGCTCATAAAAGAATGGTAAGGCATGAAATTTCTTATGAAATGACTTATTATGTGTTCAATATGAATAAAGCTTGGTTAAATGCATTAACTTGTGACCATGGCTGAATGACATGCATATGGAATAAGTGTGGAAGAGATAAAAATTGTATAAAATTTTACTAAGCTTGGGGTAGTAAGTATATGTGTGTGATACTATGGATTTATTCACCTTGTGAATTGATTAATATAGTTTTATGAGTATTAGGGAAAAACAATATGGAAATATTTGGATATGTAAAATTTTATATTTGAAAAGAATTAATATGATTAAAGATTATACGAACTTACTAGGCATTCATTGCTTACATATTTGTTTTATTTATCTACCTTACAGATTATCGGAAGCTCGAACGGGTTGGAAGCTTATCGGAGCTATATCACACTATCCATTGGTTCTATCGGTAATTATGGATGACTTAATTTTGGTTATAATGGCATGTATAGGTTATTTTGACTAAATGTTAATCTATAGGTGTTTTGTTGAAATCAGTCATGTATTTGGCTTGAGTTTTGGTATTGTGATATTCGCATGATTGTCTTATAATGTTGAGGTGATTGAATGATGATAGGTAAAATAATAGTTGAATATGGAATATTTAGGTTGATGCATGAATGATTAGAAATAGGCAAATTTGGGTTGAAAAAAAACAAAGTTTTGAAATTGGTCTTAAATGGTACTTCTTGGATTGTTTCGCTAATAAGTGTGGAATACTTATGATGGTATATTAGTTAGGCACTTAAAGCGTCTAATTGATATGTTTTGAGTGTGTTTAAATGTGTCTTGAAGTGATTGAACGAATGGTTTTTGAGTTGTTTGATATCAAAAATTTGCAGGATATGGTAAACTTATTGTTTAAGGCTCATATTGAGTCCACACTGCCAGACACACAGATGTGTGACTGGACTGTGTAAGACACACAGCTATCACATGGGCGTGCGATTTGGCTGTGTGTCCCCTGCTACTTAAAATTTTCAAAACAGAATGCCCAGAAATTTACACACGGGCAGAGACACGGGCGTGTGTCTCAGCCATGTCAGGTACACAGTCTAGCACAAGGGCGTGTGGTCAGCCGTGTGACCCAAGTCAGAGAGTTACACGGGGTAGGACATGGTTTGAGACACGGGCGTGTACCATGACCACACGGGCGTGTGTGTCCTATTCCAAAGAAAAAAATTTGAATTTTCACGAAAAATTTTCTAAACTTCCGATTAAATCCCGATTTGCTTTTAACATGTATTTTGGGCCTCGAGGACCCATGAAAGGGATAACATGATTATATTATGATATGAATGCTAAATGAATGTGTAAAGTTCGTAATTGATCTAAAAAGTCAGGTAATGCTCTGTAACCCTGTTCCGGTGATAAATAAGGGTTAGGGGTGTTACAGTAACGACCCGAAATTTACGGTTATCAAAAAGTGTATTTTTGGGTCCTCGTTTTCGTAAAACAAATTCCTAAATATTTATTAAAAATATTTACGAAATTAGTTGTGTGGTCAATTAGATTTTGATTAGATGAATTAGCTTGAATTAAGGTTAATTAGGTGAAAGGACTAAATTGAATAAAGGGTGAAAATTTGAATATAGATTACAGAAAAATGAAAGGAATAAATAAATAAATAAACCATATGTAACACTTGTATAGTAAAAAGTAAATACAAGTGTATGGTAAGTGTAAAATACATGTGGAAAAATAATGTACATATGTATAAAATACTAATATATATATACTTAATATTTAAGAAAATATTATTATATTATATTATTATATTATATTATTATATTATAATTAAAGTAAAATAAATAAATAAAAGAAACAAAACAATAAAAGAAAGAACAGAAGGCAAACAAAACAGGGGAGAAAAAGGAGAAAGGAAAATTAAGGTTTTAAAGGTTTGAAGTTTAAATGCTAACGTTGAGCCAGAGACCTCGGCTAGGAAAAGAAAAGAAAAAGTCAACAAGGATTAGTTCGAAAATTTTGGTTTGTATTTCTATAATCCGAATCTAATAATTATTTGTTAAATTTATTATTTAATATGCATGATAAGTGAAACTAAGGTGAATATTAGTATTGTTGATATTGAATTGCATATAAGTGGATTTGTGATTAATGTGAATGTGAAAATTGGATATTGATTATATTGAAATATGAAAATTTAATTGAGTTGAATTATGAGTATATGTGATTATTTGAATTGAAATGTGTATTTATTGGAAAATTGAAAAGTAATTTGGAAACCCTATTAACTGTATCGGGCTGAGTCGGATATAGTTGGCATGCCATAGGATGGAAGAGTTTAAAGATACTCTGACTTCGAGTCGATGAGACACTGAGTGTCATATTATTACTTCGAATTATCCGATGAGGCACCGGGTGCCATATTGGTGTGTTTTGGTTGGATCCGTGTATCCGCAAAAGTTCAAGTTTTGTTAATAGGGGTATATGAATGATAATGGATGATTTCAAACATGAATTGAATTATGATATTGAATTGAGTTATGAAATTGAAATGTATGAACCAATGGGTTCATGATATGGTTATTAACATAGTGAGATGATATGTGAATCCTATTAAGACAAGCTATTTGAAAAGCAATTGATGAGAAATAAAAGTGTTATGAATGGTGGTTTAAGAAATTGATTATTTGTTTAATGATATTTGGTTATGTGTGTTTAAATACATGTAAATGTTATAAATTCTTGTTTAATAAGTATTCGGATTATAGAAATACCACTGAGTTTTATACTTAGCTTACGATTTGTTTCCGGGTGCAGGTTAGATTAAAGTCGAATTGCTGAAGGCTGATCCCAAACTTATTGTGGTGAAGTACATTTCTTTTTGGTAAATGGAATGTACCTAGGATGTTATGTTTGTTATTTTGGAAAATGATTATAAATAACGTTATATTATAAACTTGTTTGAATATATATATGGATTTATGTATTATGTTTTAGCACTTTCAAATATCATGTTTTGATTTGAATCATTGAGAATATAAAATTAGTCTAAGTAGTATACTATTAGATTGATTTGGATAATATATGTAAAGTATTTATGAATAAGCATTGGTTAGTTTAATTAGGCTTATTATTTGGCATGATTTGGATGTATTTGATTGTGTTTCGGATTGGTTAAATGATTGGTTATTGTGTTACTTGTGGTTCAAAATTTGCAGGGTTGGTATACTTGATGTATAGGACTCATTTTGAGCCTACACAGCCTGGCACACGGACGTGTGACCAAATTGTGTGAGAGACACGACTTACAAATGGGCGTGTGGATAGGACGTGTGTCCCCTGCAACTTAAAAATTTCAAAACATAATGCCCAGGATTCTCCATACGGACAGAGACACAGGCGTGTGTCTCAGCCGTGTAAGGAACACGGCCTAGCATACAGGCGTGTGACTTAGCCGTGTGAGGTAAGTCAGGGAGTTACAAGGGATAAGTTACGGCCTAAAGCACGGGCATGTCATAGGTTCACACGGGCGTGTCCCTTGACCACACGGGCGTGTGAGCCCTGCACCTAGGAAACATTTTAAAATTTCACTAAAAATTTTCTGAGTTTTCGATTAAGTCTCTATTTCTTTCTAACGCGTGATTTGGGCCTCGAGGGATCAATAAAAGGACATTATGATTAAATTATGATATTTATGTTATATTATTATATGATTGTTCATATTTGTTCTGAAATGTCCGGTAATGCTCCGTAATCCTGTTCCGGTGACGGATAAGGATTAGGGGGTGTTACATTTAGTGGTATCAAAGCTATTCAGATTTAGCCCATTCTCAGACTAAATCGAGCTAGGAATTGAGTCTAGAGGTACATGCCATAATTGAGTCGGGATTGGATGCTGATGTATTTGTTTGTTTTTGTTTTATAGTTAAAGATGTCAGATGAATATATTGAAGATACTGATCAAGAAATATATACTGGAGATGATGAATCATATGAAAGAGATGAAACCAAGTCAGTAACACCGAGTGTAAATCCAGTAAGAAATTAACAACTAATGTTGAAAGAGGTAATACTTGAGAGAGATGATTCACAACTACTTAGAGTTATAGCTGATGCCTTTCAAGAGTAGCAGGAATTGTATCTGCCACAACATCTGCACCTACTACCCGACGAGCTCCGATTAAAGAACTGCTTAAGTATGGTGCCACTGAATTTCTGGGTTTGAAGGGATTCGATCCATATACTATTGAAAATTAGATGGAGTCTACAAAAAGAATTCTGCAACAGCTTGAATGCACTCCCCGGGAAAGTTTATTGTGTGCTGTTTCTTTGTTATAAGGGGAAGCTTATGTATAGTGAAAGTTGGTAACTCGACATGTACCAACAGAACAGGTTAACTGAGATTTCTTTCAAAGAGAGTTTTAGAAGAAATATGTCGGTGAACTATACATTGAAGATAGAAAATAGGAATTTTTAATGCTAAAATAAGATGAAATGTCAGTAGTTGACTATGATTGAGAATTCTCACGACTCAGTAGATATGCAGCTGAAATTGTACCAACCGAAGCTGATAGCTGTAAGAGATTTTATGGGGTTTACGTGATGAATTACGAGTACAACTGGTATCTCTCAGAATTACGGAATTTGCAGACTTAGTTGAGAGGGCAAAACTGGTTGGACAAGTATTGGGTTTAGATAAAATTCCTGAAAATACTCGTTCATTTGGGAAATGTTCTGGAGCTACTAATTTGAATCCACAATAAAAAAGATCAAAAGAATCTCGAGGTACTTGGAGATCGAGTTTTAAATCAGACAAAGGTGATAGAAATTGTGGAAGACAGATGACAGTTTCTACTAGTAGTGTACGGGGTCTATCTCGGGATACCGAAATTCTAGATTGTGAACATTGTGGGAAAAAGCATAGAGGTGAATGCTGGAAATTGACTTGAGGTTGTTTTCATTGCAGATCTACAAATCATTTCATTAGAGATTGTTCGAAAATGAAAATACTGCGCCTGCTACATCTAAGAGATCAGTTCCTACTTCTAGAGGTCAAGGATTAGGCAGAAGTGGTTCATTTTCCTGAGGTGATGTTAGAAAAAGAAGTGATGTTGCTACTCAACAATCAGAAGCTAGAGTACTGGCTCGAGCTTATGCTGTACGGACTCATGAAGAGGGTGATACACATGATGTGGTAACATGTATTTTTTTTATTGCATTCAAAACCTGTTTATGCTTTAATAGATCCGGGATCTTCACATTCATATGTTAATACAAAACTGGTTGAGTCAGGAAATTTAAAATCTGAAATGTCTAAAGTATCAATAGTAGTGTCTAGTCTATTGGGGCAAACTGTGCTAGTGGATCAGGTGTGTAGGAGGTGTCCTCTAATGATACAAATCATAATCTTTCCTGTTGATCTGTTGATAATGTTGTTTGGTGATTTTGATATAATTCTGGGAATGGATTGGCTTACTGAGCATGGGGTAATCTTAGACTGTTGTAAAAAGAAATTCACTGTTTAGAGTGAAAGTGCTGACAAAATCGAGGGAAATGGTATTTGAACTAATGGGTCAACTCATATTATTTCAACAATTCAGGCTAATAAACTTCTTCATCAGGGTTGTGCAGCTTTTCTAGCTTATATTATTAATTCAGATTCTGTTAAAAGTCAATACAATAAAAACAGAACTATTTGTGAATTTCTTGATGTATTTCCTAAAAAATTATCGGGATTACCAGTTGATCGGGAAGTTGAATTTGCAATTGAAATTTATCCTAGTGCAGTTTCAATATCAATACCCCCATACCGTATGTCACCTATCGAGTTAAAAGAATTGAAAGTACAGTTGCAAGATTTACTGGATCGAGGATTTATTCGACCTAGTATCTCACCTTGGGGAGCACCAGTGTTATTTGTTAAAAAGAAAGATGGTTCAATGCGATTGTGTTATTGATTATCATCCAGGAAAGGCAAATGTGCTAGCTGATGCATTGAGTAGAAAGGTAGAGATTGAATTACAAGCAATGTTTGCGCAGTTCAGTATTAGTGATGATGGAAACTTATTAGCTGAATGAAGAGTTAAACCGGTAATGTTTGATTAAATTAAGTCAGCACAGTTAGAAGATGACAAGATAATGAAGAAGAAAGAAATGGTTCAGAATGGCATTGCAGAGAATTTAGCATTGATGATCATGGTTGTTTGAGATTTCATAATCGAATTTGTGTACCAGATGTTTCAGAACTGGAAGAGTTGATACTTCGTGAAGCACATGACAATCCTTTTGCATTGCATCCGGGTGGAACAAAAATGTACCGTAATCTACGGGAACCTTATTGGTGGCCAGGTATGAAAAGAGATATAGTTGAATATATGGCTGAATGCTTGACTTGTTAACGAGTTAAGACAGAGCATCAGGTTCCTACTGGACTACTTCAACCTATTAACATTCCTGAATAGAAATGGGATTGTATTACGATGGATTTTGTAACGAGGTTACTATTGCCAGCAAGCAAGAAAAATGCTATTTGGGTGATTGTTGACCGGCTTACAAAATTGGCTCATTTTATAGCAGTCAGAACTGATTGGTCACTTCAGAAACTTGCTGAGGTTTATATTTGGGAAATTGTGAGATTACATGGTATTCCTGTGTCAATAATCTCTAATCGAGATCTGCGGTTCACATTGAGATTTTAGAGACAGTTGCATGAATCTTTGGGTACACGATTCAATTTTAGTACAGCTTTTCATCCAGAGACTAATAGACAATCAGAGCGAGTTATTCAGATTTTAGAAGACATGCACTGAGCTTGTGTTATTGATTTTGAATCTAGTTGGGAACGTTATTTACCGTTGGCTGAGTTTGTATACAATAATAGTTTCCAATAAAGTATTCAAATGATTTCGTATGAGGCTCTATATGGTTATAGATGTAGATCCCCAGTGTGTTGGATGGAATTGAATAAAAGAAAAATGATTGGACCAGAGTTAATTCAAGATACAGAGGATACTGTTAAGAATATTCAAGATAGACTGAAAGCTGCTTTCGATAGATAGAAATCATATGGAAACTTGAAACGTTGAGACATTGAATATTCTATTGGTGATAAGGTATTTCTTAAAGTATCGCCTTGGAAGAAAATCTTAAGATTTGGTCGAAAAGGAAAGTTGAGTCCTCGTTTCATTGGGCTGTATGAAATTGTGGAATGAATTGGGCCAGTTGCCTACCATTTGGCTTTGCCTCCGAAATTACAGAAGATTCATGAGGTTTTTCATATATCAATGCTCAGAAGATATCTATCAGATCCTTCTCGTGTTATTTCGACAGAGGATATTGAAATCCAACCTGATTTATCATATGAAGAAGAACCGGTTGAAATTTTAGCACGAGAAGTAAAAGAGTTACGTAATAAACGAGTTTCATTAGTAAAAGTGTTATGGTGAAGTCATAATATCGAGGAAGCGACTTGGGAACCAGAAGAAACTATGACATCTTAGTAACCCCACCTCTTTTTAGGTAAATTTCGATAACGAAATTTAATAAAGGGGAGAGAAATGTAACGACCTGAAACTTACGGTTATCAAAAAGTGTATTTTTGGGTCCCCATTTTTGTAAAACGAATTTGTAAATATTTATTAAAAATATTTACGAAGTTAGTTGTGTGGTCAATTAGATCTTGATTAGATGAATTAGCTTGAATTAAGGTTAATTAGATGAAAGGACTAAATTGAATAAAGGGTGAAAATTTAATTATAAATTATAGAAAAGTGAAAGGACTAAATAAATAAATAAATCGTATGTATCCCTTGTATAGTAAAAAGTAAATACAAGTGTATGGTAAATGTAAAATACATGTGGAAAAATAATGTACATATGTATAAAAAACTAATATATATACTTAATATTTAAGAAAATGTTATTATATTATAACTAAAGTAAAGTAAATAAATAAAAGAAACAAAACAATAAAAGAAAGAACAGAAGGCAAAAGAAACAGGGGAGAAAAAGGGAGAAAGGAAAATTAGGGTTTTAAAGGTTTGAAGTTCAAATGCTAACGTTGAGCCGGAGACCTTGGCTAGGAAAGGAAAAGACAAAGTCAACAAGGATTAGCTCGAAAATTTTGGTTTGTATTTCTATAATCCGAAGCTAATAATTATTTGTTAAATTTATTATTTAATATGCATGGTAAGTGAAACTAAGGTGAGTATTAGTATTGTTGATATTGAATTGCATATAAGTGGATTTGTGATTAATGTGAATGTGAATATTGGATATTGATTATATTGAAATATGAAATATGTGATTATTTGAATTGAAATGTGTATTTATTGGAAAATTGAAAAGTAATTTGGAAACCTTATTAACTGTATCAGGTTGAGTCGGATATAGTTGGCATGCCATAGGATGGAAGAGTTCAGGGATACTTCGACTTCGAGTCAATGAGACGCTGGGTGTCATATTATTACTTCGGATAAATTCAATGAGGTACTGGGTACCAACTTACTTCGGCGTGGCCGATGAGACACTCGGTGTCAATTTATTACATCGAATTATCCGATGAGGCACCGGATGCCATACTGATGTGCTTTGGTTGGATCTGTGTATCCGCCAAAGTCTGAGTTTTGTTAATAGGGGTATATGAATGATATTGGATGATTTCGAACATGAGTTGAATTATGATATTGAATTGAGTTATGAAATTAAAATGTATGAACCAATGGGTTCATGATATGGTTATTAACATAGTGAGATGATATGTGGATCCTATTGAGAAAAGCTATTTGAAAAGCAATTGATGAGAAATAAAAGTGTTATGAATGGTGGTTTAAGAAATTGATTATTTGTTTAATGATATTTGGTTATGTGTGTTTAAATACATGTAAATGTTATAAATTCTTATTTAATAAGTATTCAGATTATAGAAATACTACTGAGTTTTATATTCAGCATACGGTTTGTTTCCGTGTGCGGGTTAGATTAAAGTCGAATTGCTAAATCAGCATCCAAGGCCGATCCCGAACTCATTGTGGTGAAGTACATTTCTTTTTGGTAAATGACATGTACCTAGGATGTTATGTTTGTTATTTTGGAAAATGACTATAAATGATTGTAAATGAGGTTATATTATAAACTTGTTTGAATATATATATTTATATATATGGATTTATGTATTATGTTTTAGCACTTTCAAATATCATGTTTTGGTTTGAATCATTGTGAATATAGAATTAGTCTAAGTAGTATACTATTAGATTGATTTGGATAATATATGTAAAGTACTTATGAATAAGCATTGGTTAGTTTAATTAGGCTTATTATTTGGCATGATTTGGATGTATTTGATTGTGTTTCGGATTGGTTGAATGATTGGTTATTGTGTTTCATATGGTTCAAAATTTGCAAGGTTGGTATACTTGATGTATAAGGCTCATTTTGAGTCCACACGGCCTGGCACACGGGTGTGTGACCAGATCGTGTGAGACACAGTGCTTACACATGGGCGTGTGGATAGGCCGTGTGTCCCCTACAACTTAAAAATTTTGAAATAGAATGCCCAGGATTCTCCATACGGGTAGAGACACAAGAGTGTGTCTCATCCGTGTGAGGAACACGGCCTAGCATACGGGCGTGTGGCTTGGCCGTGTGAGGTAAGTCAGGGAGTTACACGTGGTAAGACACGGCGTAAAGCACGGGCATGTCATAGGGTCACACGGGCGTGTCCATTGACCACACGGGCGTCTGAGCCCTCCACCTAAGAAAAATTTTGAAATTTCACGAAAAATTTTTTGAGTTTCGGATTAAGTCCTGATTTGTTTCTAACACGTGATTTGGGCCTCGAGGGCTCAATAAAGGAATATTATGACTAAATTATGATATTTATGTTACATTATTATATGATTGTTCATATTTGTTCTAAAATGTTTTGTAATGCTCCGTAATCCTGTTTCGACGACGGATAAGGATTAAGGGGTGTTACAGCAACATTTGGACCTTCAATGGACAGAGTTGAGGGAATACTAGGGGAACTTCCTCCTAGTAAAAGTTTGACCTTGTCCCCCATGTAGGAAAGTGGACAGGCTGGACTTCTTTCATGAACCAGTACAGTGGAGTCGTTTGGAAGGGCACTCAAGTTCAATTGCCCTTGGTTTGATAGAGAAGACTTTTGGGGATGGTGGTCTAAATTAGAGCAGTTCTATGAACTGAAGAACTGTTGGAACAGGCCAAGGTTAGAACAGTGATGCTTCACCTTGAGGGGAAAGCCATAGATTGGCATCACTTCTCCTAGAAAAATGGAGGATTCCATTAGCTTACGTGGGATATTTATGCAAGGGGAATAAGGAGAGGTTATGTTCTGCTACATTCTTGGACCCTATGATTGAGTTGGTATCGTTTAAACAAACAGGTAGTGTGG
This sequence comes from Gossypium bickii, assembly GCA_025503065.1. Taxonomy (NCBI): domain Eukaryota; kingdom Viridiplantae; phylum Streptophyta; class Magnoliopsida; order Malvales; family Malvaceae; genus Gossypium; species Gossypium bickii. The sequence goes on along the minus strand of CP106719.1, from coordinate 12,077,794 downwards.
ATGTATACCATGACCACTTTGTGAGTATACTTAACCAGTTACATCTTCTAGAGATGTAACACCTCTAACCCGTATTCGATGCCGAAACAGGGTTCCGAGCATTACCAGACTTTTAATCGAACAAATAGACATTTCATGTTCATCTCACATCCAAATCAAGAACCATTCGTAATTAATCATAATGTCTCTTATATGGGTCCTCGAGGCCCAAAATAACGATTAGAATCAAGTCTGGACTAAACCGGAAGCTCAGAGAATTTTTTGCGAAATCACAAAATTTCTCCTAAGGACAGGGGACACACCCCCGTGTGGTCAAGCCGTGTGGCTCACACAGCCAAGTGACACGCCCGTGACTCAGGCTGTGTGGGCATTCAATGTGAGGCACACAGTCGTGTCCCAGCCCGTGCCCATACACGTGTAACTCTCTGACTTGGGTCACACGGCCAAGCCACACGCTCGTGTGCTAGGCCGTGTGAACAATTGAATTTGCATTAATTAGGTGCAGGGGCCACACGGCCAAGACACACGCCCGTGTGTTAAACCGTGTGTCACACACGGTTGAGACACATGCCCGTGTCTCTGCCCGTGTGGACGAAAATAGGCCATCTTCCAAGCCATATTTCTCACCCAACTTGGTACCAACCTAAACTCCTCAATATGTATATAAACATGACATATTTAAACATTCAAAACCGATCAATAACAAGCTTATAACATGTTATAAGATCACACACAACCATGATACTAATAGACACCTTAATTGGCTACTGTAAACATGCCAATTTAAACTTTCAAAAAAAAATCTATCTAAATGGTCAAACACATAAAGGAGACTTTGTGCCTAAAATTTAACATGCATACCATATCTCAATTTCAACCATTTAGTAAACAAAATGCCAATTCACAAACAAGACATTCACTTGGCAACCATACACTCACTTGGCAACCATACACCACATATCATAAATTCATTTACACATGTTTACATAACAAAACATATACTATTTTCAAGCCAAATCGAATGGCTAAAAACACAACAAGACATATAGACTACCATTAGCCAAAATGACCTATAAATGCCATTATAACCAAGATTATAAAACCACAATACCAAAATAGCCGATAGATAATATGATAAAATCTCCACCAACTTCCAACCCGAACGACCTTCCGATATCTAAATACACAAAGAAATTAACACAAAGTAAGCATGTATTGCTTAGTAAGTTCGTAATTCAAAATAAAGCTTACCACTTCAATTTATAATCATAAGCCACTTTAGTCAATCCAACATATCTTGGCCTTAGCCCAAACAACATTGGCCTCTCAAATTTTAATTATCACATAAACTAACAAACCATCTCAAAACATCATAGCATAAGTACACACTACTTAAATCCATTCACCTTTTCAAGCATGTGTCTAAGCTTATTTCAATCATCTAATAATTCATACCTTACCGTGCTTTAATAGCAATTCTAATTGAAGCATTTGACAATCTTTCCTCTTTTTTTATACCCGTTTAACCACAATTTAAATAAGTAAAACAAGGATTATCATAACTTAATTTGGCCCAAAGGCCTAACACATAATCATCAACCAAGTTAGCCATGCCATGAATTCATATTTCATAAGTGCATATCATTTCCACGTATTTCACGTACATATCTGTACTAGTTCGTATTGAACTTATATAACCTTGTAACAACACTGTGCCTATTGACCCACTTAGAATAATACCAGATACGCGATTATCTTGCACACTATGTGCCAACATGTAAATCAATTTACCATTAATAGGTTCCATTTATTAGCTAAACACACAAACACAATAAAAACAATCAATATTAGTATGAAATTATACCTTAATCAAATAAGATGTCAGTTCTTTCGATAATTCAAGTAACCTTACCTCAAGATCTATTAGCGATGTGGCACCTAGTGCCTAGCGGTAAACCGCAGAGGAGTTTGCGCCCAGCGCTAGTTAGATTAACTGACGATATTGAATGTGAAGCCAACTTTAGTTGGATAAACCAACTATAATTGCACCCAGCGCTAGCCAGATAAGCTGACAATTGTGTGCCCAGCACTAGTCAGATAAGCTGACAAAGATTGCGCCCGGCGCTTGTCGAATATATCGACGATTGTACAATTGTTTACTTCCATAAATTCCTCAGTCGTTTTCCTTAACATTAATTCCATAATATGCATACATTTTATATCAAGAGTTAATTTAGCATTAATTAATTTAAATCATAATTAAAAATAAAATTAAGTTGGGGTCCATGAACTTACCTCAAATTCGCACGGAGATAACGGTTGTCTAGTCCACGACTTTATCTTTTCTCCGATTTAGTTTCGAAAGTTGCTTTTCTTGATCTATATAATCAAATTTAACTCATTTAATCATATTTCTAATTAATTCGATCCAAATTTCATGTTATGGAAAAATTACCATTTTACCCTTATATTTTTAACCTTTTTACAAATTTGTCCCTAGGCTCGTAAAATGAAATTCATGTAAATTTCTCTACATCCAAGCCTAGCCGAATTTTATAGGTGCTCATAACATCCCATATAATTCACAAATTCACCCATTTATCACATAAATTTCACATTTTTCAATTTAGCACTCAAATGACAATTTCACTAAAAATCACTTAACAAAAGTTGTTTAATCAACAACAGTGAGTTATTTCCTTCCATTAAACTTCAAAAATATCTAATATGCTCTAATGGCAAAACCCTTAACTTTATCAATTAGTCCCCTATTTAGCTAGCCTAAGCTACAACGGTCTCGAAAACATAAAAATCAACGAAAACGGGACAAAGAATTATTTACACGCAAGGGTTTTATGTTGCTGAATTTTCAAGCTTCCATGGCTATTTTCTTCTACTAGAAACTGTTGGGGATGGAGAAAGTGAAAAAAGATGATAGCTTTCTTTTTGTTTTTCCTTATTATTTTATCTTTTACCACACCTAATACCAACCTAATATGTCAAATTTCATATTAATGGTTTAATACCAACCTAATACCACACCTACTACCTTAATTAATGGTTTAATTTCTCAATAAAGATCTCTGCTTTAAAGTTCTATAGCTATTTGACACGTTTAGATTATAGAACACAACTTTCATTTTTTATGCGATTTAGTCCTATTTCACAAATTGAGCATACAAACGGTAAAATTTCTTAACGAAATTTTTTATACCATAATTCTAACATGCTATAGACCATAAAATAATATTAAAATAAATTTTATGACCTCAGATTTGTGGTCTCAAACCACTATTTCGATTTCACCGAAAACGGGTTGTTACAAGAGATATACTTAACCAGTTACATCTTCCAGATAGTTATGCCTTAAGCATTTTAATAAACAACTTAAGGGTGGAAGTATGTCAATATCTTAGGTTGTTTAAACCATAAACCTTGGTGGAGGCATTTTCGATTGCTAGGCAAGTTGAAGGGACAATAACCATTGTTCCAAGGAAAATAACACTGGTCAATAATAGTGTTGGATACTCTAAGTCCTTGTTTCCTAATCCCATATTAGTTACCCCCATATCTGCACATCCTATAGCTATTGACCTTTTATAGTTTCAAGTGGGAAAAAACCACCAACTAAGTCCTTGACTCAATCAGAAATTGAAGATAGAATAAAGAACGGGTTGTGTTTTTTATGTGCGTCTAAGTACATACCTAGGCACAAATGTATTAAATCCCAGCTTTATCAGCTTGTGGTGGAGCCTCAATCTGATTGTTTAGTAGATCCAAAATCTCAAGTGACAGAGGAATTCCTAGACTGTCCTGAACAGTTGGAAGTAGTGGAGCAAGATACTGAAAATACCACTCTAGTGCTCTCTTTGCATGCTTTTCGAGGCTCTCAAGGACATAATACGACGAGGTTAGTAGCTAAAATGGGAAACACAAAGGTGATCATTCTTCTAGATTCTGGAAGTACTCACAACTTTGTGGATTCAAAGTTGGCCAGGAGATTAAACTTACTTGTAGAACAATCTTGTCAACTGAAAATTATGATAGCTAATGGGGGTAGTTTAGCAATTAAAACTTTATGCAAGGTAATGAGTTGGGAAGATCAGGAACTTAAATTTATCACAGATTTTTGGTCTTGTCTGTTAAAAGCTGTGATGTGGTCTTAAGAGTATAGTGGCTCTTATCCTTGAGGTCCATTATATGGAATTTCAGGTCACTTACCATGCAGTTTGAGTACTAATAGAAATTTTGCACTCTATAAGGCATCTTCCCAAGGGGTTTGAAGCTTCTATTAGGACAACAGCTATCCAAATGTTTGACCATGGCGACACCAGGCCCCTGTCCTATGATTTATACTTATGAACAGCAAACAACCCTTAAATTGTTACCTGTACCAATCAAAGGAAATCTTCAGCAACTTTTGCTTGAGTACCAGGATGTATTTCAGATGCCAAAAAGATTAACTCCTAAAAGATTACATGACCACCGGATCCCTCTTCATGATAAGAACAAAGTAGTAAATGTAAGACCCTACAGGTATCCCTCTTTCCAAAAGACTGAAATTGAGAAACTTATTCAGGAAATGTTACAAGCTAGGGTTATTAGGGGTAGTAACAATTTATTTTCATCTCTCATTGCCATGGTGAGGAAAACAATGGGAGTTGGAGACTATGTGTAGACTACAGGCAGCTAAATCAATTCACAATAAAGGATATGTAACACCCCCTACCTATATCCGTTGCCGGAATAAAGTATGAGGCATTACCAAGGAGTACGGAACACTTACAGATAATTTAAACCATTTATCACTCAAATACCGAAATTGATTATAAAAGTTCCTTTAACGAAACCTCAAGGTCCAAATCATGCATTAGGATCAGGTCGAGACTAAATCAAAATCGTATGAAATTTTTCACAAAATCCCAAAATTTATCTCATTTACAAGGGTCCCACGCCCGTGTGACTGGGGACACTCCTGTGTGGCATGGTCGCGTGGCTCACATGGCCGTGTCTCTAGGGCGTGTAACTCTCTGACTTGCATCTATGAAGGAACTCGGGTCACACGACCTTAGTACACTCCCGTGTTGCTATGCCGTGTGGTAAAGTTAATTTTCACAAATAAGGCTATTTTTCAAGCCATATTTCTCACTCATTTGATCCTTATTCTTCACCCACATTTAATACATACAAAAATCAATTTACGATATTCAACCGAGCCTTATACTTGATACCATTTGTTAGTCGCACACTTCATATAATTAACAAGAAACGTATATGGGCTCAATTCTCATTAAATTTCTCTTGTACTTATACCTTTTCACATTATGTATTCATATAACATATAACAATCATACCTCTGTATTTCATATACATTTTTATAACAATTTGTGTTGGTTTCAAACTACTTCATATTTGAGTTTTACTTATCAAATCATTTGAAACATCATCTTTACACATATAGTGCACTTGAGGTGCACAATTCTATAATTATGAATGAACACATTTATCAAACATATTCCATGTTTTTATATATATCATAGTCTCATATTTTCATGTATCAATTACTATCATTTCCTCGTATTTCAACAAATACGAGTAACAATTCATAAACATACAATTCAATAACTCTTCCTGCCAATCACAATTTAAATTGATAAATCACTTATTGAGCCCAATTTCAATGTTCACTAAAATCCATCATATAAATTTGGATGTACGTATCCACCAATAAATTCCATGTACAGGTATCATCATCTCATATTTCCACATACATTTACTTTCCACATTATGAACTCAAATAACATATACAAGACATACCAATGTATTTCAAGTACGTTTTCATAATATTTCATTTAGAATTCAGATTATTTCATATTAGAACTCTTCTCATTAACTCATTTGGAATACCAATTCATACGGATAATACACTAAAGGGTGTACAAATATATAATCACAAATGAACTCATTCATAAACCAAGATCTATATTCATGTCTCATCAACTCGTATTTCCTTATATCACATAATTCTATGTAACACTTACCAAACTTTTTCAAATTAGTGAACATCTTACGGAATTGAGTATGTCATTGCTCAGTGCCACATTTCACAACTCAGTATGGTTTTCCTCATTGAAATACCATACCTACATTTCACAACTCGATATGGGAAATGCCATACCTACGTTTCTTAACTCGGTATGGTTAATACCATACCTACGCTTCACAACTCAGTATAGATGATACCATACCTACGTTTCACAACTCAGTATGGTTAACACCATACCTACGTTTCACACTTTGCCATAGATCAACCATGGTCTTATCCGTTAATTCATCACTTTTCACTAGAATGCCATAGCCCAGCTATGGTCTTACATCTTAAACACGTATCACACCGATGTCATATCCCAGATATGGTCTTACACGGAAATCACTTGTCACTTGTAGCCGAAGCTACCACTATTCACTGATCAGGTAGCCGGAGCTACCACTTTTCACTGATCAGGTAGCCGGAGCTACCATTTTTCACTTGATCAGGTAGCCGAAGCTACCACTTATCACTTTCACTTTTCCTTGATCAAATAAGTGTAGTTGAAGCTATCACTTATCACTTGTTGCCATGGTTCAACCATGGTCTTTTCCGTCAATTCATCTTGTCACTGAACTGAAGTTCTCAATTTGATCATTTATTCAATTTTCATGCTTTTACATTATTCACAATTTTATCATCAATACATATGAAATAACACATCATGAAGTTCATAAGATTAACAAATGATCACCAAAATTTAGCCATATAAACTCACAAGTTCAATTTTTGTATTATAATGATAATCATAATTTCATAATAAATATTCCAAATAAAACATTATATCATTTCTAAGTCAACATTTATCAACTATAATCGGGCATGTGATCAATTTATACACACGTCGTTCATATATTCTTCCTCCTCCTCCTCTCTATCCACATCCTTAGTATAATTAACACACTTGTAAGTAACATTATCTATAATTCTTCACTATTTATTTATGTGAATATTCAAGCTATTCATCCTTATCATAGTCGCTAAATTATTTTTATCTTGAGCTGCAGAACTCCAAATTAAGATCCGCTAATTTTCCCTGAAACTAGACTCACATATCTTCTTACCATAAAATTTTAAAAATTTTTGGTTTATCCAATAAGTACATTTTATTCTTTAAAGTCACCCATGTTCTGCTGCCTGACAGTTACGACTCTTCTTCACTAAAAAATAATTATCTCCTCATACGAGATTCGGATGATGTTCCCATTTGTTTCTCTTGAAAGTAGACTCACTCAGGATTTTAAAAATATAAATTTAAGCCTCTAATTATTTGTTTCCAATTTTTTATGATTTTCCAAAGTCAGAATATGGGAACCCATAATCATTCTGACCTTATCTCACAAAACCTATTATATCTCATGATTTACAATTATATTGCTTACACCATTCCTTTTATAAGAAACTAGAATCAATAAGATTTAATTTAATATTTTATTCATCCTGTAATTCGATTTATACAATGTTTGGTGATTTTTCAAAGTTAGACTACTGCTGCTGTCCAAAACTGTTTTAGTGCAAAGTGTTGATTTCTATTTTGCCCCAAATTTCACAGTTCATACAATTCAGTCCTTGTCCAATTAACTCCTGAATTGAGATAATTTTTCTCAATTAATACTTTATTCTATCATTTTAAACTACTTCATAACCCTTGAAAATCAGAACTCTAGCATTAGACCTTAATTCTAAACTCTTTCACAATTAGGTCCTAAAACCAATTTCCATCAATTTTACTTGATAAAATCATCATATATCAAAATTAAAGCTTCAATTCTGTGTTTATTCATCATATGCTTCCAGTTTTCATCCATAGCAACTTTAAAAATTAGCCATGGAATCAAAAACTAATGACATAATAAGTTGGACCCAATTGTAAAAGTCCAAAAACATAGAAATTTCAAGGAGAAAGCAAGAATTAAACTTACATGAAGCTAAAGTATGAAAACCAGCTTGAATCCTCTTCCATGGCTATTTTTCAACTGATTAAAATGGAGATAAATGAATAGAATTCTAGATATTCCAATTTGGTCTCATTTTTATTTAACTAATTTTGGCAATTTTCCAATTTTGCCCTTATTTCACCATTTCTTGATTTTTCTCATCTATTGAAAAATATCTCCTTTAAGCTTATCTGCACTTTCAGTCCTTCCTCATTTGACAATTGAGCTATTTAATCCTCCTAGCAACTTTTACACCTTTTTCAATTTAGTCATTTTTATTTAATTAACCACCCGAACGTCAAAATTTTCTAAAGAAATTTTAACACTACTTTATTGACACTCTGTAAATATTCATAAAAATATTTATGGTTTGGTTTATAACACCGAGATCTTGATACCTCTTTTTCTCAATTTCTTGACCAAATAAATCTTTATAAAACACAATTTACTATTTCAAAAATATTTTAAAAGCTACATTTGGCTCGTAAATATTAAATAATATAATCTACGAATTTATTTTTTGGATTTGGTGGTCTTGAACCACTATTTCCGACATCGCTAAAATTTGGACTGTTAAAGGATAGGTTCCCAATTCCTATTATTGAAGAACTTCTGGATGAGCTTGGCCAAGCTTTTATCTTCTTTAAACTGGACTTGAGAGCTGGATATCACCAGATCAAAATGTGGGATGCAGACATTTTCAAAATAGCCTTTCAAACACATGATGGGCACTATGAATTTTTGGTTATGTCATTTTGCCTAACCAATTACCCCCTCCAACTTCCAAACATTGATAAACTCCATTTTCAAAAGGCTGTTGAGGAAAACTGTGCTAGTGTACTTTGATGATATTCTCATTTACTCCAACAGTTGGTCTGCTCATTTGGTTTATCTTAAAGAGGTACTCCAGCTTCTAAGAGACAACCAATATTTTCTATGCAAAGTAAATGTATTTTTGGTAATCATCAAATTGAATATCTCAGGCATATTATCTCTGCTCAATAAGTTACATTGGACTCGTTTAAAGTGGAAAGGGTCTTGATTTGGCCCACTCTAAAAACAATAAATGAATTAAGAGGTTTCCTTGGATTGTTTGGTTATTACAAACATTTCATAAGACATTATGGCCTTCTAGGTCGACCTTTAACAAATTGTTGAAGAAGGATTCTCCTTAGATATGGACTGAAGTTGTTAACTCAGCTTTTGAGCTACTTAAGAAGGCTATCTGCCAAGCTTCGATTCGGTCTTTGCCAGATTTTTAGGAGGAGTTTTGCATTGATACATACACTAGTGGTCAAGGTGTGGGTACAATCTTGTTGCAAAAAGGATAACTTTTGGCATTTTTCAGCAAAGGGTTGCGGGTGAGGCACCAAGCACTCTCAATCTACAGCAATGAGATATTAGCTATCTTGTTAGCAGTTAAAAAATGACACCCTTTCTAGTAGATAGGAGGTTTCAAATACAAATTGACCACCAAAGTTTGAAGTTCCTAGCTGATAAGCAAGCAATCACACCCTTCAAACAGAAATGGGTTGTGAAAATGCTTGGATATGATTACTATAACACTTATAGAAAGCGGACTCAAAACAAAGTAACTGATGTTTTGTCTCAAAAGGTGCACAAACAAGAAGGTCAATTTCTACAATGCATGAGCAGCATATATTGTTCAAAGTTATGGCATAGGGTTAGAGAGTCTTGCTTGTCTGATCCAAAATTACAGCTCATATACCAAAAACTCCAATAGAACCCTCAAACTCATTCCAAATACATTTGGGATGGCAAGGTACTCATGAGGAAATGAAAGACAATAGTTGGTAGCAATGTTAGTTTAAGAAAGGAACTATTTGAGTACTTCCACAATGGTTCAATTGGATGACATTCAGGAGCACACGCAACTAGACACGGGTTTTCAGGGTTGGTGTATTGGAAGGGCTTGTCTCGAGATGTGAGGCTATGGACTAGAGAATACCCCACTTGTTAAAGGTGCAATGCCAATTTTTTTGCTTCTCCAGGACTTCTATAATCTCTTCCTATACCTACAAGAGCATGGGAATCCATTAGCATGGATTTTGTGGAAGGGCTACCAAGTTCAAAAGGGAAAAATGTGGTTTTGGTGATGATGGATAGATTAAACAAATACGACTATTTTTTGTCCTTTTCTTATCCCTTTATAGTCGTGACTATAGTTTACGAGTATATGGCACAAATTTATAAGCTACATGGAGTCCCTGAGTTAATTATTTATGATTGAAACAAAATATTTGTGAGCAACTTCTGGTAAGAGTTATTCAAGTAGTTGGGAACCAAATTGCATATGTCCACTACTTACCATCCCCAAATAGATGGCCAAACAGAGGTTTTAAACTGATGCCTTGAGGGTTATTTGAGATGTATGTTGAGTGAGACTCATAGTGAATGGTTCATGTGGCTACCATTGGCTGAATAGATGGCCAAAGCCCTCCACTTCATCTACCTTACCTAGTAGGGTCCTCTTCAATAGCTGTTGTTGATTGAAGCCTTCAAAATCGAGAAGCTACCAGGAAACTCCTTTCGTTTCACCTCAAAAGATTCCAAGAAAGAATGAAACAAATGGCCAATCGGAAGAGATCTAAGAGGGAATTCACAGTTGGAGATTTGGTCTACCTTAAATTGCAACCTTACAGGCAACACATTATAAGGAAGCTACAAAACCAAAAGCTTTCCTCAAAATATGTTGGGCCTTTTCTAGTGGAAGCTAAGATTGGTGTTGTTACTTACAAGCTAGTTTTGCTAGTAGGCTCCTAAATCCATCATACTTTCCACGTGTCTCAGCTCAAAAAACATATTGGTAAAGCTATTGTTTCTCCTAATCTACCCTTGGTTCGGACCGATGGCGCCATGAACAAGGAACCAGTGAGGGTACTAGATTGAAGGATGGTTTAGAAATGAGATCATGTTGCTACTGAGGTATTAGTCGAATGGGCCAACACCTTTCTAAAATATCCAACTTGGGAGAACCTGCAAGAGTTCCAGCAGAAATTTCCATCTTTTGATCCTTGAGGTAAGGATCTATTTTAAAAAGGGAGCAATTGATATGGAACAGACAAGAAGTCAACACTTGGGTCAAACCAAATCTTAATTTTCTATTAATTTATGTTTCTTTTTATTTAAGTTGTAAACCGTGTTTTAATCTACTTTAATAAAATGGAGCATTTAGTCGTGTGGGGAAAAGGAATGTGACTTGGTACTAAAACGGTGCGTTAAACCAATGAGGGTTATTAGTGAACGGTGCGCATAGGTTGTTATACAACTCTAAGGGACCGTAGCTTCCCTATTTAGCCACCTATCAATACTGCATGGTGGTTATGTTTTTGGACAATCAATTTCTGAAACTGTTTTTTTCCTTCTCTCGTGCTCTCTCTCTCTCTTTTTAGATGTCTTTTCTCTCTCAATTTCTATGCGGTATCACATCGTCAAAGAAACCACCAAGGAATGGAAAGGCGGAGTTCACGGTGGTCCCTTTCATGGCGGTGCTCGTTATCGATGCTTTGCAGGAACCAGAGAGAGATAGGAATACGACCAAAAACATCAAACACAATGGCGATATCAGTCTTGATGACATCATCGAGATTACTAGGTCAATAGTTAAGGGAGATACGGGGCATGTATGTTTCCATTAATAGCAAAGACCCTAGGGATTTACAGCAGATGTACTTTTGGAGTGAGCAATTTTGTTTTTTAATTTTAGATTTTGTTAAAATTTAAGGTTTTGGAGAATTTAGAGATATTTTTATCTTTTGAGTTTAACAATTATGGGTCCATTATTTTTTCTTCTCTTCAAAATGCAAGTTCTGATTGGTAAGCAAGAAAATGAATGAAAAATTGATGTTTTGCTATTGCTTCTGCTTGGGCCGAACTATTGTCCAATGTTTTTAATATTTAAAAGAAAATAAATCATGGAAAAGAAGAAACAATTAGAGATTATAAATTTTAATATTTTTTATTTTTTTCTATATTTTTTAAATAAAATTTTTATTTTTTTGAATGCGCCAACTCAGCGACTTAACAGCGGTTAAGTATTTCATCCATTATAGACACTTTTGACGAAAGGCGCAAATTCTAGGGTGAAAGTAAGCTAAAATTTGTTTTATGAAGGGTTAAAATGTTTTTTTATAAAATTGAAGACAGTAATAACATATTAAATTCTGATATTTCAACCCGTTGTAACGTCAAATATAAAAAATTTATAGCAAATGAATTATTTTCATTTTGAATATTTTAATTAAATAAATCTGATTCTTCTTTTTTGTAAAAAAAAAAAAAAGCAATGTTTTGTACTATTCATGGTGAAGATGTAAAATAAGAAATTTAAATTTAGGATCCCACAAGATTCTGATATTAAAAAGAAAATGAGGAGATGAAACGGCAAGTTGATTTTAAAAATTCAGTAGATTTTGGCATTTTCTGTCGGTAAGGACCTTTGTATGAATTAATCTATAATCTATTTTATTCTACATTATATTACTTGAAATTTAATTAAAATTGTAATCGCAACTATCGGTTAACTTACTATTGTTTAAGCCAAGTAAGACGAGCCTCTAAAACTCCTACTATGGTTTTTTTTTGCATTCACTCCTATATTATAAATTTAAAGGATATGATAGTAAAAACATAGTTATACATAAGAGAACAATAAGAGTTTTAAAAATAAAACTAGATATGAAATATCATTAGTCATATACCTGTTGTATGCCCAAATATTTTTTAACAATGAACACTATATCTTACATGTAAAAAGTATTAGTCTTACTTGGTAGTAAAAAATTAGTTGAAAGAGCTAATATATCAATGTTGAGATCTTATTGATCAAATTTCACAATTTGATCATTTATTTATGTGACTAGTTATATATGATCCCTTAAGTTTCTAATTATTTATACTATTCTAATGTTATTTTACATGTACAGAAGTTCATTATATTGAATGACATTCCCTGAAGTGAATGCAAGTATAATAATAAAATTAAAAGGCATAATTATGAATATGATAAGAGGTTCACAACTAGAAATGGAGGAGAAATAACTTTTGTTCTCAATGTATGAAATGTACCTGTCGTACATCTGAATATTTTATCACTCTATTAATATTCGTTACGTCTTGTAGACAATACAACAATGCATGCTATCCTTCGGGATAAAAAGCATTTTGCTTATTTGGTAACGAAACAAACTAAACCTTAGTAGTACAAAATTAATTTAAAACTCCAGAAGAGCTAATATAATGTTACCCGATGTTTAACGTGGCAATGAAACACACTAATATTTAGTGTTGCAAAATTAATTCAAGGCTCCAGAAGAGCTAATACATTGTTATTTGAAGAAACAAAGTGATAATAGATGTATTATGTTCTTGTCAATCTCAGAGAAATTATTATTTTTTAAAATATATTCTCTATAATGAATCTCATATTAAGATTGTGAATGAAAAAAAAAAACATTTAGTATGAATCACTCTTGCTATTAATATCTACATATATTGATAGAGAAAGATTAAGTTATTATGTTATGCATGATACTTGACTACCTATCTTTATTTTGAAAAGGATGGAGAAAGATTGGGTTTCGATTTTGAAAGATCTACTTGAATTGTAGATTAATTTTAAGAGAAATATATGACCATTGAAATATGATCAATTTATCTAAAGCTCATTATGATTGGATGCATTTAAAGTTGCAATATTTTAAATTTGTAAGTGAATATAACTCTACTGTATTTAAGACGAGTTCTCAATTATGTTGGAATAATATTACTAATGATAACTTGTTAGAGAAAACTTTTTCAATTTTTCATATTTCAAATGTACTCCTGCAATAGCAATACCATGAAAAGAAAATGTTTTAAGATATATTATGAATTAATGTCATATTTATTTATGGTTGAATTAAATAATGAACTATTAAATGAAAAACCATAAAGTGAATGTACCAATATATAAATACATAATTTTTAATGTGGATGTAGTAAGTGACTTTATAATAATTGTAAAAGGGATGATTTTTAGAACTTTAATAGTCATTAGAAGTAGAATTTTATTTTATTTATACTTTTTATGTCTATAAATATAAATTTTAAAAAAGCATTGTAAACATCCTTATTGATCAATAAAAAATCATTATCTTTTTCTCTTCTATTTCTTGTTCTCTTTTACTTTTTTATTTTCTTATGTTTTACTCTTTATTATTTATTTCATAACAAATAATAATTTTATATTTATTTTGTTGAATTATTACTTGCGTTAAGGGATTTTGGGTTATCTTGGTTTCACGATCCCTACCAAGTATTTTAGTATAGCTAAAAGGGAAAAAATAGCATAATATGCCAATTTTAAAAATATTAAGCGAAGTAGGCCTATTTTCTCCATATTTAGGGAAATAAGTCAATTTTAGGGAGAGAAACAAAAAACACATTCAGCAAGATGCATTTTCAAGTAATGTGTCAGAAAACATATGTTTTACAAAATGCGTTTTCTTTAATAACTTAACACATTAACTCTTTTGGTCAAATGGTTAAATGTTAGTGATTTTTTCTTGAGCCTCAAGTTTGATTCTTCTCCTACTTACATTTTTATTTTTTATTTTATTTTGTTTTAATTTTTTTAATTAATAAATATATTATTTTTAACATTTTAATTCATTTTTTTAATTAATAACTTTTTTATTTATATAAATAAAATAAAAAATATGTAATTATATAATAAAATATATATTATATATCATTATGTTAAAAATATTTTTAATTAATAACCCTTTATTTATATAAATAAATTAATAACTCCTTTAAGTAAGTGACTCTATAAATATAAATTTTAGAGAAGCATTGTAAACATATTTATTGATCAATAAAAATTCGTTCCTTTTTACTTTCCTATCTTTTGTTCTCTTTTGCTTTTCTATTTTCTTATTTTTTACTCTCTTGATTATTTATTTCATAACAAATAATAATTTTTATTTATTGAATTATTACTTGTGTTAAAGGGATTTAATGTTATCTTGGGTTTCACGATTCCTACTAAGTATTTTAGTATAGCTAAAAGGAGAGCTTTTTTACCCTAATATTCTAAAAAAATAAAATAATATCTTAAATGGTATCTTAAACTGATTAATTACAAAATTGATATGCTGGCTACAGTAACTAGGGGTGGTGCCTGACAAGGTGGTGGGACCACCTTAATTTTTGGCCACCATCATCAGTCAATCATGAGGCCCTTATCAATTTTTTAAAAAAAAAATATTTTTATTGGTAGTGCCTTTGAATACAACAGCACCGGTATAGGACTTATACCAGGTGAAATACGAGTTTATTATTTTTTTAATGGGTGGAGGAGGGGTGCTAGGCGGCACCAGTTTGTTGGAGGAGAAGTGTTAACCGGCATTGGTTGGAAGAGGGGTGTCAGGCGGCACCTATGTGGCAGATGTGATTGGACAGTCACAGATTTTTTTCTGACGGCTTTTTCAGTTTCTCAACCCGATATTCAAGGCCTTTCACGGGTAACTCTTTTGCCCCATATAAGGTCTAAATTGGTTCCCAACCATGGCTGTGGTTGTGAAAAGAAAAAAATAAAGAGAAGTTTAGGGAGAAAAGAAGAGAGTAGGAAAGATAAGAAGATTTTGTGGAGTTTGAAGAAGAGGAGGCAGGAACAGCATTGGGACTCAAAGGCAATTTTTTTTAATTATCATTTATTTGTTTAGGATTTAAGGTTATTTTGTGGTGTTATAAGTGATAGTTTTGTTATATTTTGTGGCTTAGGATTTAGAGGAGGCAGCAATTTATTTGAGTATGGTAAACTTTTTATAATTATCATTTTTTTGTTTAGGGTTTAAGATTATTTTGTGGTGTTATAACTAATATTTTTGTTATGTTTTGTGGTTTAGAGTTTATAGGAGACAACAATAGATTAAGCTTTAAAGATATATTTTTAATTAAATTTTTGCAAATATTATTTATTTTGTAATTCTTACTATTTGTCTTATTTTGTGATTTTGTAAGGAGAGGGGTAGCAGTAGATTAAGGTTTAATGGTACATTTTTAATTTTTTTGTGATTACGTTATTATTTATTTGTTTTGTAATCCGTATTTTTTGTCTAAATTTATTAATCATGTTATGTTATGTGTTGTTGTGTTATTGTACATTTAAATTTTTTTATTTCTTCAGCATTAATTTTTTATAATTATTATTTATTTGTTTGAATGCATTAAAAGAGAAGAAACTGTGGGTGACCCTTATATGCCACAAATATATGGCCTTTTTACCTCAATAATCTAAAAAAATTTAAATACCAAAACGGGCCACCCTACAAATTAATTACCGAAATGGATCGTTTACTACAGTATTAATTACCGAAATAGGTAGTTTGCTACAAAATTGTAAGGTGATCCATTTGGGTATTTTATTATTATTTTTGGATTATTGAGGTAAAAAGGCCAAAAAATACACTAAATTAATTGTCTTCAAGAAGAGAAATTATCATAATACTTTTAATTTTTTATAAGAAAAATAAATGATTGATGCGATTTTTATAAGAAAAAGACATGTTACATTAAATTGATTGAATACTATTTAATTGAACTCAATTGGCTTTACAAATTTTTACAATCTATATACGTTGAATATTTGTTATGTGCATCTACATGTGGATGCATATATATATATTGGTTGAGCGAGTTACATTAGATAGTTTCTAAAAAATAAATGATCGACTTACATTAGAGTTAGCGTATCCAAAATGACGTTGTTTTCGATTTGTTTATATGGGTAAAAATATTATTAATACTTCCAAAAAATAACAAATGGTACAAAATTCATTTTTGTTATTTGTATATTTTTTATTTGTTCAGGTGATGATTAATTTTTTTTATACTGCAGATATCCAAATGAGTTCTTTGATTAGAAAAAATGATCACACAACAAATATGGTTAATGTGTCGGTAATAAAATTGTTATTTGTTATTCACGGGTCCCTTTATAAAGTTGCACGTCATTTTTTATTTATTTGGGATATTTTAACTAATGCGGTAACTTAATATGGTCAGGGTGAGTATCGCATATTGAGGGCCCGTGTCAACGATCCAAATGGACGTATTATAACATACTTGGAGGCATCTAGATTCGGGTTAGCAACATTGATCTACATGTTTGATTTGAAGGCCAACTTGATATCCGCTTTGGTCGAACGGTGACGCTCGGAAACCTACACATTTCATTTGTCGTGTGGGGAGTCCACCATCACTCTAGAAGATGTTGCACTACAACTTGGGCTCCCAATTGATAGTAGTACAGTCACAGATACAAGTATAGTGTCCAAACTGACGGCGCTTTGCTATCATCTACTAGGACACTCGCCTGGTGATGGTGAAGATAGATTTACAAGTTTGAGATTTTCATGGTTGAAGGGAAATTTTGAAACTTTACCGAGTAGTGCCATTGAGCGGGAGATGATGTACGCTGTTCGAGCATATATAATGTATCTTATAAGGGGTGTACTTATGCCAGATGCAAATAAGAACAAGGTCCACTTGATGTACTTGCCCCTATTATTTGATTTGATAACTGTTGTTCGTACAATTGAGGCTCAATAGTACTAGCAACATTGTATCATAAACTTTGTTGGGTGGCAAAGCACGATACACATGACATAGACGGGTGCATGATATTGCTACCGCCTTGGGCGTTGTATAGGATACCATTTTTAGCATTAGTTAGTCATCAAACACATGTCTTCCCACTTGTAAATAGATGATAAAATTTACGCATTACATCAAGAATCTTGCCTTTTTATGAAAATTTGTTTCAACAAGTTTTAAGTTTTTTGTAGATAGTATACTTGTTCAAGTATCGAGAGGTCCAATACGTTTGCGATTTACCGATAGGTGCTTGAGACACACGCTAGGGAGGGGGTAATTTTTTCTAATATTCATGATATCTAATTACTTTATTTATGTTATTTGACTTGTGTTACTCTAATCATGTTATTAATTGTGCAGTTCGTCTGGATGCCATATTCTGCCTCTGACATTGCGACTGTTATTCCCCCATCTGCTCACATCTATTCACACTTATGTATCATTAACACACCCCTGCTAAATTTCTCAATAGTTGACTGGTGGAACAGGATCGAGTTTTGCGATAGTTCGGGTGCAAACAAAATATTCCAGATGTTCCATAGAGTTTTGACAATGTCTACAGAATTAACAAAAGGGAAAAACAATGAAAGAATTGGGCATTAAACATCAGCAATATTTTGTATTGAGGAACGTCCGGATGGGGCAGAGACCTCGAATGGATTTTTATTTTGATTTGTGGCCTTTAGTTGAGTACCAACGTTGGTACATCGAGAATTGGAAACCGTATTTATTTGGTGGGCAATTGATGCTTGTCTCTTCACACATGCACCGACGAGGCCACCAACACCATCGACGAGGGCATTCGCCTCATGTAGCCCAACCCAAGCCCGAGCCCAAACCTGAGTGATCTTATACACAATCTAGAGGTAGTTCTTATCATCTGAATTTAGGGGTAGATTTTTCGAGCTTGTCAAGTCACGTATATTAGTCGGAGACTCCTAGTTCCAGTTCTGATTATCCGGATCCGAGATCATCAATGATGTTTGATATCTTCAACCTATTACCACCCCAATACTCTACCCCTCCTAGGTAAACCTTTGGGACATACGATTTTTTGAGTATGTTTAACACACCCCAAGGTTCGCCAATGGATGCCGTGAACGATGCTCTGAATGAGGATAATAATGACCATCACGAGCACCCTTCAATGCCAACGCCAGACACCATAACGGTTTACCCCACGGACAACAGCATTGAACCATCAATTTTAGCACATGTAACATTATCTTTATTACATGCATTTTGTAATTGTAATTCAAATTTTCAAGTTTGTATAATATATAGTTTAGACATTTTCTCTGTATTTTAATGTAATATTAACTGAAGTGCAATCTTTTCATTTTTATAGTGAACATGTTTAAGCAATATCAAAATTCCATCATAATCAAATAAACTTTAATAAAACTAAAAGTATACACAAATTTTACTTAAAATAAAATATTACTTCAATTGATAACAACATTTCACATTCATTTGAATATGGAGTACATTAATTCATATTCCACTCAATCGAGATGATTGTCCAATATGGTAGGTTCGATGCAGGCATTTAGTCCGAGTATGACCAACTATTCTGCACACATTATAATGTTTAGGGTCAGTTTTCTCCCTCAAGTTCATTTCAACTTGAATCTTGGTGATGTATGGGCGTCCTTTCAGTTTTCTACATAACCCCTTATTTGGGAAAAGCTTGAAAGTCGACGAAGGCACTTCCCACATTGACACATCACACAAGATAGGGAACTCATTTCCCCAAGTACGCAATCTGCGTTACTAAGTGTACACCTCATCGATATATTGTTCAACACTGATCGAGGCGTGAGTACAAGCTGCAACGACGTGCGTACAAGGGAAATAAAGTGTTTGAAACTTCCCGCAGTCGCACTGTCTATTTTGGAGATCAACTCCATAGGACCTAAGTGGGATGTTAGGTCGGTGGTCGATGGACTCTGTAACTTAAAAAGCTTCTAACTGTCGAGAATATATTTCTACATTCATTGACATTACTCTTTGACGGTTCGCATCCATTGCCTTCTTGACCTCCACGAAAAACACGTGTCCTGCCTCCATCTGGTTTACTTGTTTCAGCCCTATTCTTGGCATTAAGGTTGCCACCCTGTAGAACATAGCTAAGAAAACAGAAGAAATTGAAAGATGTCGTGTTCGCTTCAAGACGAAGTTAACCATCTTTGCCAGGTTAGTAGTCATATGACCATATCGAGACCCATCATCGAAACTTTGAGCCTATTGCCACGGCTCTATGGTATCCAACCACTCTCGGAAAGGAGTATTCGTTTCACTGTGCATATCACCCTTAAGTCTGGTCAGCCTTTGCCTGAAATGGTATTGTTCTAGCTCGTACGTTTCGTATGTATTTCGAAAAGACATGTTACCTTTTCGAATTAATTTATGGAAGTATTAAGAATATTCAAAAAAATATGTTGAAATCTATGTCAAACCTGTGTACAGATAATCGCCTATCAACAGATGCTCTCGGAACATTCGTACATGGATCTTGAACTCCATATTCTTCACTCAATGAAGTGAAATCTTCAATTGGCTCCACATCAGCTAACTCAGAAAACAACTAAATCGGTTCAGTGTGACCACTCTCAGTCCAACAATAAAGTGCGACCATTGTTTCCACGTCTTTACCATCTACAAGTTAGACTTCGATGAATTTGATGAGATTTGACAAAATTGAGAATTTGTAAAATAGTTTCAATATCCTCTTCCCACAACGTCTAACAATTTTTGCACTAATCCTTTTCTTCATATCATCAACCGACACATTTCTATTAAATCTCATTGCTATTTGTTGGTGACATTCAAATATACAACCAATTGTTGTTAAAAATACTTCATCGAAATAAACGCATACGAAGAATTGATTATCCACCTTCAATATTAAATCTATAAAATAATTAAATTTCTCAATATATATTTGAAAAACAATATTCAACTGTAAAAAATATAAGAAAATAAAATTAATATTGTACTAACTTTACAAATTCTTCTTTGTTTTCTCCTTTTCTACAATTTTTTTTTCTCCTTTCTTCTTATCAGTTAACTGCTGAACCATTCAAGAAGACATTGTTTAAATAGGGCCCAATGACGCCTGACACATCTCGTCCATCTGAGTGTCGCCTAACATATCTCCTCCACCCCTCCAAGACATTTCAAACTCGTATTTTACTCGTATTTTGGCAGATAATACCGGTGTCGCCATATGTCTACCCTCCACTAATAAAATATTTTTTTAACCCAATTACAGCTTAATCATGGCATGATGACTGTGAGAAACTTTGGGTGGTGCCGCTACCTTATCAGGCACCACCTATGACCACTGTTCCAAACACCTCATTTTGATAAATAACCTGACTTATATACCATCTGTGATATTATTATTTTTTATATTAATGAGGTAAAAAAAATCCCAAAAAGGAGTCTTTTAATTTTCTTTCTTTTTAAGTTTTTGTTTTTATTTTATTTTTAGTGTTGTAACAGCCCGTTTTTGGTAAAAATCAGAACAGTGGTTTAAGGACCACAAATTCGAAGTCAAAAAATTTATTTTAATATTATTTTGAGGTCTACAGCATGATAGTATGATTTTATGAAAAAATTCGTTAAAAATTTTTATTGTTTGTATGCTTAATTTGTGAAAAAGGACTAAATCGCATTAAATGCGAAAGTGGTGTTCTAGTAGCTAAAGGTATCAAATAGCTATAGAACCTTAATGTGGAGGTCCTTATGTGGTAATTAAACCATTAAAAGAGATAGTGAATGTACATGGAGTGAAATCATGAATAGTTAAAGTTGGTGAGGGGTTAGTAAATTGTTGACTTAAGAAATTAAATAAAATAAAACAAAAAGGCCATGGTTGTTCATCTTTCTTCCACCAAAATTTTCAGCTAAAAATAAGCTTTGGAAAGCTTGAATTTTGCAGCCACAAATTCCCTTGCATGTAAGTGATTCTTTGAACCGTTTTTATCGATTTTTATGTTTTTGGAACCGTTGTTACTTAAGCTTGCTCAATAGGGGACTAGTTTGCAAAATGGTTGAAAGGCTAGGGTTTTGCCATGAAATCATGTTAGTTGTTTATGAATTTTAATGGAGGAAAATGAAACCTTGTTGTGTGTTGAACATTTCTTGTTAAGTGATTTTTGATAAAATTGCCAATTATGGGCTAATTTGAGAAGTATGAAAATTTTGAGTTAAATGTGTGAAGTTGTGGAATATAGGGGCTGCTATGAGCACCTATAAAATTCGGCTAGGCTTGGGTGTAGAGAAATTTTCATGAATTTCATTTTTATGAGCCTAGGGACTAAATTGTAAAAAAGGTCAAAAGTATAGGGGTAAAATAGTAATTTTTCCATAATATGAAATTTGGTTGAATTGAATAGAATACGCATTGAATTAGTAAATTTGATGATTTATATCAAGAAAAGCCAAGTTTAGGATTAGATCGGGGAAAAGATAAAGTGGTAGATTGATCGGTCAATTAAATTCATAGCGTTATGAGGTAAGTTTGTGGACTCGAACTAAATTTTATTATAATTATTATTATAAATAATGCTAAATTAGCTCTTGATAAATGTATGCATATTATGGAATTAATGATAAGAAAATAAATGAAGAATTTATGGAAGTAAATAATTGTACAATTGTCGATACTGTAACCCCCCAAAATTAACAATTTTGTTTTTGTGGATGTATGACACAAATCTGTATTTGCTTCAGTGGTTAAGTGTTCTAGAGTGTGTGAGAGGTCCCAAGTTCAAGCCATGACTTGGGTAAATTTTGGTATTTTTATGAATAAAGCCCTATCTCTGGTCAGTAGGCTTATAGTTAAAAGTTGGTAAAAATATATCAGAATGGGCTTGTTGGTTTGGTGGCAAAGGTGTGTGTTGGCGTGTGGGAGGTCTGGAGTTGAAGTCTCTGCGCGTGAGTAAAGGAATTATTTTTGTTGCTTGGCCGTGTGGCGTGGTAGAGTCCTAGTCAAATTAAAATTTCCTTTGAATTCCCCTTCCGTTTTCTTTGTCTTTCTTCGTCTTTTCCCCTTTGTGCAAGCGTGCAATCGTGTTGTACGGTAAGTTTCTGTTTTATTAAACTCGAATGTTACTCTGGAGAAGGGATTAAGGGGTGTTTTATTGACTGTTTAGGACTCGATCATGAGGCTAGAATTAACGTTCGTCGATTTGACTCGAAGTGGTGATCGTTTGGTAAACGTATAAGGTATGTGTTTTATTGTGCGAGTGGTTTTGGCTTTGAATTCGTTCTTAACTTTGTTGAACTCTTCGTTAATAAGGAATGGTTATTTTTACAGCAACGAATTGTTTTGGTTGCTATCTCCCTCGTGTTTAGTGGTGGTGGAATTGTGCGAAGTTAGAAGGTAAGTGATGAACGGACAAGCTTAGACCTTTTGGTACGTGAATATGGTTTAATCTTAGTTTAAGACCAATTCTAAAGTTGGGATTGTCGATTATAGGTTTTTGGTGATCTTGGGATTGCGTAAGCAGCAAAAACAATACAGGTGTGTACCCGAAATGCAGAAAATGGGATTCAGCAAAAAGTCGAAATTGATTGCTGTCGAGAAATAAGAGAAAATGATGCGAAAAATTGTAGAGAAAGGAAATAAAGGTATTATAAACTTGGAAATCAACATTTTGCACTAAAATAGTTTTGAATAGTAGTAGTAGTCTAACTTTGAAAAATCATCAAAAATAGGAGGAATTGAGTTAGAGGATGAATAAAATATGAAATTAAATTTTATTGAGTCTAGTTATTCATGGAAGACACAGTGTAAGTAATGGAATTGTAAATCATGAGATATAATAAATTATGTGAGACAGGGTCAGAATGATTTCGGGTTCCCTTGTTCTGACTTAGGAAAATCATTAAAAAATTTTAAAAAATTATTAGGGACTTAAATTTATATGTTTAAATCCTTAATGAGTTTATTTTTAAGAGAAACAAATGGAAACATCATCTAAATTCCGTACTAAGAGATAAATAATTTTTAGTAAGACAAGGACGAAGCTGTCAAACAGAAAAATAGGGATAACTTTAAAGATTTTACTGTACTTATTTGATAAACTATAAATTCTGAAAATTTTATGGTAGTTTCAAAAACATCAAGCGGATCTTAATTTGGAATTTTGTAGCTCAAGATATATATAATTTAGTGATAATGACTCAAGTAGATAGCTTTGAATGAACATATAAGTAAATAGTGAAAACATATATGAGTATTGAGCTAGCATGGGTTACTTTAAAAATAGATCATATGGCCAAGGCCAATTTGGGCCGAAGGGGCCACACGGGCGTGTAGCATGTGGGCCCATTTTTATCAAAATATTTTTAAGGTTGCACAGGTCGCCCAAGTCGACTATGAACTTATTGTAGGGTCGGTAAGCGCTACTTAGACCCCTAAATGTGTGAAATTGATTGAATGATATCTGTACTTGGTATGTTAATATCTAAACTGAATATATGTACTGAAAATCATGTCATCCATTGTATGTTGTATTACATTGGGTTGAGGGTTATTATTCGGAGGAAGTGTACTAAAAGGCTTTAAGCCTAATTTACTGGAAGCTCAACTGCAAAATACTGTATTGTGCCACATTCGATACTACTTGGAGTGTAGGAATGAGTGGGTTGATTATATCCCCACATAGAGTGTAGGGTTGAACGGAGATGGTGTGTAAAGGCTGGTGGGGTAGGATTTTACTCTTTGCATAATCATTATCGCTAGTGGTCTTGTGATGGGCTAAGGCCCTCACCGCATTTTGACATCAGATCGAGATGGGCTAAGGCCCAAATCATCATCGATCATCGAAAAGGGCTTAGGCCTAAGACCGTTTAACAATGCACTGTGAATACTGATTGTTTGTTTGTTTCTGTGGGATTACATACTGAGTTTACATAAACTCACCCTTTTTGTTTAATGTGCATAGGTATCCCCAAACTTAGACGGATCGGTGAGACGAAGGACTCAGTGGTGACCACAGTAATTTTTGAACTTCATGGTTTTCAATTTACGATTTATGATTTGATTATTATTGATTATTTGGATTGTAATTTAATGACTCTCTAGGACTTTGGTTTTATATTTAGAGTTTTTATTTATTTATTTTACCCTATGGATTTATACCTGCTGGTCGTAGAAAATTCAGTTTTCAAAAAGTTAAAGTAATTTCTTAAAGCATGATCACGTAGACTGTTTTATTAAAGCTTCATCAACGAGGGATGTTTCAAAAAAAATGCTTTAAAGGAATAAAGACGACTTCTTAAGTTCTAACAAAGGTTTACTAAAGATAATAACATGGAATGTTTTCATCGTAACAACGAGGTTTCAAAAACACTATCGTGTGACATTGCCAGATATGGCCATAACGTTTAGGCCGGGTTTAGGGTGTTGCAGATACATTCTACTAGCGCTGGGCACAATCCTTGTCAGCTTGTCTGACTAGTGCTGGGCACAAAACCGTCGGTTTATCCGACTAGCACTGGGCGCAATCACCGTTGGTTCATCCAACTAGAGCTGGGCTCACAATTATTATCGTCGGTTCATCCGACTAGCACTGGGTGCAAAATATTGTTGGTTTATCCAACCAGAGTTGGGCTTACATTCATTACCGTCGGTTGATCCAACTAACACTGGGCGTAACCTTTTTTTTGCTGTTTACCGCTAGACACTGGGTGCCACATCGTTAATGTATCTCATGATAACGTTACTGGAATTATTGAGAGAATTGAAATCTTATTTGGTTAATTTAGAATTTCATATTAAGAGAGATTGGAATTAAATGTATAAACGTGTATATTGCAGGATTGAGTACAATCGTTTTAAGAAATTGATGAATTGACAGATAAGACCATGGTTGGACCATGACAATATCGGTATGTAAGACCATAGCTGGGCTATGGCATTCTGAAGATAAGACCATAACCGGGTTATGGCATTATGAATGTAAGACCATGGCAGGGCCATGATATTATATATGTAAGACCATAGCTGGACTATGGCATCGAGAAAATGATATACTCATATCCGTAAGCCGTTCTCAAAATTGGAAAGACGAGGTAAGTGTATTCATCGATATTTAAATAATTCAACGGGTATATCGAAGATATGAAATGGTGAGAGATAGTCACGTATTGGTACATGTATGTACGGAAATTCAATTGAATATTGAATCCATAATGTTGAAAGTTCATGATCATTGTGGGAATAAATATATGTTAAACTGATGATTAATAGTATATATTTATGACGTATAAATACATTGTAAACTTGGTTGATGATTTTGTGTTAGGCTTTTGGGCCAAATTTAGTTGTGATATGCTTCATTTTACTCACTTAAATTGTGGTTCAATGAATATGAGAAAAAGGTAAAGATCGGCAAATTCTTCGATTAGAATTGTTATTGAAAGCATGTAAAAGTATGAGTTTTTGGGTGATTGAAAAATATTTAGCCATATACTGGATATATGAATGCACATAAGTAATGTAAACTTATGTTGTAATGTTTTATAATAAATTGCTAGTTCATGTAATGTTTAAAATTTAAAAGCTAATGTTGTTAGGCTAAGGCCAAGACATGTTGGAGTGACTTAAATGGTTTATGCTTATAAATTGAAGTCATAAGCTTTATTTCTTTGAATTACGAACTTACTACGCATTTTATGCTTACTTTGTTTTAATTTCTTTGTATATCTAGATATCGGAGGCTCGTTCGGGTTGGAAGGTGTCAGAGACATCATCACACTATCTATCGTCTATTTTGGTACTAATGGTTTTATACTTTCGGTTATGATGGTATGTATAGGTCGTTTTGGCTAGTGATAGCCTACATGTTTTGTTAATGATGGATTTTAGCCATTTGATTTGGCTTGTAAATGATGTGTATTTTAGTTGTGAATAGCCATGTGATTTGGCTTATCTTGGTATGTATATGTATATTTATGTGTTAATGTTCTTTGATGATGTGGTTCATAATTGCTTGTGAATAGCTTGTTGAAGTTTAGCATTTAAGGTTGATAATGGTTGGAAATTGATATTGTATGCTTGTGGATCTAGGCAAGGTAATGCTTAGTTGAGATAAATGTATATAGATGTTTTGTGAATGTGAAATTGGTATGATTTGAATTGGCAAAACATGATATTATAAGCAAGTTAGTTGTTAGTATTGGAATAGCATGATTTAGGCTTGGTTGAGATTAGATTGAATGCCTATTGATGATATGGTTATATGCTATTTGGTATGCTTAGGTTGATGCATGTTTGGGTGAGAAATGTGGCTTGAAACAGTCTATTTTTGTCCACACGGGCAAAGACATAGGCATGTGTCTCAGCCGTGTGTGACACATGGCCAGGGTACACGGCCGTGTGTCCCCTGAT
Source organism: Gossypium bickii (assembly GCA_025503065.1). NCBI lineage: Eukaryota > Viridiplantae > Streptophyta > Magnoliopsida > Malvales > Malvaceae > Gossypium > Gossypium bickii. The sequence goes on along the minus strand of CP106719.1, from coordinate 12,050,703 downwards.
ACTATTAAAAAAAATCAATTTCGAAACTTCACACGGCCTAGCACACGGGCGTGTGGCTTGGCCATGTAGCACGAGTCAGTATACCCTCTAATTTTGGCACGACCTAGTACACGGCCTGGACATGGGTGTATGTGGCGATTTCGATAGGCACACGGCCTAACACACGGACGTGTGGTTTGGCCGTGTGAGCCAAGTCAGAGAGTTACACAGGGTCGGACACGAGCTGGGACACGGCCATGTGATCCCTTTTCGAATGTCCACACGGCCTGAGACACGGGCGTGTCTCTTGACCGTGTGAAAGACATAGTTGGGGCACACAGGCCTGTGACCTCTACACCTTGAAAATTTTGCATGTTTTCCCAAAACTTTCCTGAGTTATCGATTTAGTTTCGAACCACTTCTAATGCTTGTTTTGGGCCTTGAGGGCTCGTGTTAGGGAGTATATGATTGAATTTGAATGGTTTTTGTTTAGAGTAAGAAATGAATATGAAATGTATGATTGTTTGGTAGATAAGTTCGGTAATATTCCGTAACCCTATTTTAGCATCGGATACGAGTTAGGGGTGTTACTGGTGTGGAACTTTTGGATGGACATAATTACACATAAAAGTAAATGTCAAAGATTAAAATGTTATTAATGTTACGATTTATCTTAAAATTTTAACATTATTTAAAAAATTCCATTTGCTGGCTAATGTATTTTTCTTTTAAAATATGTTATAAATAAAGAATTAGTAGAGAATAATTATTTTGATAACTATAATTACATTTCTAAATAAGAATTTATTTGATAAATTATTAAAAAAAAATTAAATCTATAAGAATATTTTTAATTCATTCAATTTTATTTTTATTTATTTTAATATTATATTATCATATAAAAGCTTTACTTTTTAGAATATAAAGAAATGTTTAAAAATTAAGAGTAAAATGAAGAATATAAAATTTTTAAAATTAAATTTAAGTAATATATCAAATAAATTTTATAATTTTAATTTAGCATTTAAAGCTTCAATACTTAGTTTTGTTTTTTTTCAATACTTAATTTTTTACTTTATAAAAAATATCCGAAAATTTTGAGATTCTTAAATGGTGTTACTAAATACATGAAACTAAAATTTTGTATTTAAAAAAATAATAATTTAATATTTATTAAAAATAATATAATAAAAGAAAATAATAAATTACAAAATAAAAAGAAAAGTTGTATTATATTAAGTGGTTTTTTTAGATTTAGCCCCTTTATTATAATTTAAACATTTCTAATCTCTTTAGATTTTCAAAGAATGTATTTGGTAATGTGGAATATACATCTATATAGCTGCAAAAAAATATTATTCTCATTTTTTTTATCTCTTTTGAATATGCAAAAGAATATTTAACTTTAATAAAAGTAAAAAATGTATATGCCACACCATTTTTTTCTAAAGAAAATAAGTTAGGTGGGAAAATCTTTAAGATTTTTCAATCTTTCTCAATATTGATATTCAACAAATTAGTTTGTTTAAAAAAAATTGAGCAATTTAATTTTATCAATTTTCAAACTGATTAATTAAGAAAATTAATAAAGATGCTAATATTTTCCATCAATGGTACGTAATTTTAATTGATATAATAATAAATTTAACCCTTAAAATTTACATATTTTATTAATTTGATCTTAATTTAAAAAATTTAACCCGTAATAGTTTTTAAATTTTTTCTTCAATGTTTATATGTTTTGTCAATTTGATCTTAATTCTAAAACATCAACAAATCTAGCCTCAACATTTATACAAAATATTGTTGGCTAAATTTGTTAAATCAAAATTAAATTGACAAAATATATTAACAACGAGACTAAATTTACAATTATACCAATCAAAATTCTATACAATTGAGGGCTTGAGAGGAACCAATTTGTTCATTAACAAAATTGAGGAGTTGAGAGGTTTTTTTACGAAAAAGAAAATTTGTCCCACGATCGAAAGTAAACATTGCAAAAAATAAAGAGTAAAAACATGAAATTAGAGTATAGAGAAAATGATATCTGCTAAAAATGCATAATACAAGGAGCTATTTTAGAAATTGACCTATATTAATATATAAAAAATATTTGCCTAAAACCTGGTCTCTGTATGAAAGTTGAAAACTCTGATGCCTCGTTTTTCTGATCTATTCTCTACAGATTAATCAAATAGAAATCCTTCTTCGTAATCAAAAGGCAGCAATTTCGCATTCTTCTGAGGATACCCATTTCTCTAACATTCAAAACAACATTTCTTTTTTTTTTTTGGGGGGTTGTTCTTGTATGTGTGTTTCTTCTGATACAGATATGGGGGTTCCGGTGATCAAATTTCCAATCTTTATGGTAGTTAGAGGATTGGGAATAGTAATAACAGCTATTCTTTTCATATGGACTGTTCATTACAGAGGAGGATTGGCTCTCATCTCTGATAACAAAGATCTCATCTTTAATGTAATCTCTTCCCTCTTTTGCTTTTAGTTTGTTTTATGTGTTTGGGTAAAGTAGAGAAGCAATAAATTTCATTTTAATTGATTTACCAGTTACTTGGTTTTGTTTTTGTTTAATGGGCTGTTTCCATTTCTTTGGTTTTTATTAGTTTACATATGGTGATTCAAGGATTTTGTTGCCATTTTGCTTTATAATTTGTGATAATTTATAAGTTGAAAATTGTGGATACATTAAACATCAATGTTTCATTTGTTTTGACATCAAGACATACTACCATTCTTCACACTGTTTAATTGTAAAAGTAGTTTACAAGAAAGTGAAAAAAAAAAAAATTGATGATCAGCTTTAGTTTTTAGGTAAATTTAGTTATTGCTATTGAGAATTGAACCATGTTTTTGAGCAAGTAAAAATGAAAATTTTGATTTCTATTGAGATTATATCTTAGCATTTCAACCAATGAAGAGGAGTATCTTCTTTTTCCATTTCAGAAAAGTAATCTTTGTTGTGTACTTATTGCAGGTCCATCCTGTTTTAATGGTCATTGGATTAGTGCTCTTAAATGGTGAAGGTGAATGCCATTTTCTTATTGTTATAAGCATGTTCTTGATGCTGCTGATTTCTATTATTCAGATTAAATTATGCCAATTGGACGAGATGATAGAATAAATACGTATTGAGTGAAAAAAAAAAAAAAAACTGTTGCATATCTAGAAATTGGTTGTTTTCTGAGAACTTATCCCTTTTTTGTCACTGATAGGTTTATTGAGGTTTTCTTGGGACTTGAGAAGTGACTTGCCCATAAATTATTAGTAGAGCTACTCTAATATTTTTATGTACCTCTAAGATTCTGCAGTTTCTTTAATTTTTCATGACATGATTTTGCTTGAAAATTTGGATTTGGATTTCATTTTCCATAAAAATTGTAATAATGGAATGCATTCCTTGTGAATAAAATTAGTTCAGTTTCAATATAATATATATTTGAAAAGCATAAAAAGTATGAATTTGTCAAATTTATAAATCTCCTAGGAATTTCAAATTCTCTACTAAAGAGGCATTCAGCAAATCTATATATTTGAGAAATTAAGCATGGATGTTACATTTGTATGTATGTTATCCCTTACTTTATACTATTTTTGAAATCCGAGTTCCAAATTGCTACCTGAGGGGATTGTCATGATTTCTTGGAAGGATTTTGATATGAAAGTATATATTATGCCTTTCGTTTTCTCTTTTGAGTTATCATTGCTATTATGGAGGACTGTGGCTTAAATATTTTAAGAGTTTGTGAATGTTTTACATGGTACATTGATGTGAGTTGTTGTTTTTCAAGCCTAATACATTAACTATGATACATGCATAAGCTAATAAGCACAAGTTTGTTTTCCCCCTTCCTGTCACTATACCTCTCCAGAAGCTGTTATACATATTAGATCGATATTTTCAGATACTATATTCATCGATTTGCTGGCTTCAAAACAAGTATAGATTTACTTCATCTTCCATGCAGGGAAGAAAATAAACCAAGTTCCATTCAATTTCTCCCTTGGGTTTGTAGGGTTTTGTTTTCCCCTTTGTTGCTTCAATATTTTATCATCAAGTGTAACTCAACAGTCCATTTCTCGAAGGAAATCATCTTATAGTGACACTTAGAAGGATAGTTGCATCTGTTTTTTATTTTTCTTTATCCTTATTTTTTTTTGTCCTTTAGGAGGTATGATGTTGGGTCTAGTGGGAGAACATAAGGGATGGTTCTGTCCGTTTTTGGAGTCGAAAAGAGAATAATACAAGGTTGTACTCCCGATATTCTTTTCTCTACTGTTCTACAGCATTGAATCTCAACTGTTTATTTATGGGGGTCCACTTGGAATCCAAATTCATTGATGGCCTAGATTCTTTAATCATCTACAATTAGATGGTGCAAAGTCTCTACAGAGCCTTCACCCTGATTTGAAGTCCCTTTAGTTTAGTCACACATTAGTCATACTCACAACTGATTGTGCCAGATGCTCTTTGGATAATTAAATACTATTTTGGTGCTTTTAACCTTTTCCCTGGTTCTAGGACTTGTCAGCAAATTCATGATAAATTTATCTGTTCACACATATATCTTCTTTGATCTGCCATAGCATGGTGAAACTGCGACTTGTCTAAAAATGTTTTGTTCATGAAGAATAGAACTTAATTCTACATTTGATCTGCCATCCTGCTTTGTTTAACTCGTTTGATATTTTTTTAATGCAGCCATGCTGGCATACAAGACTGTTCCTGGGACAAAAAGCTTCAAAAAGTTAGTTCATCTTACAGTTCAGTGTCTTGCTTTTATCTTGAGTACTATTGGTGTATGGGCTGCTTTGAAGTTCCACAACGATAAGGGCATTGAAAACTTTTACAGTCTACACTCGTGGTTGGGCATAGCTTGCCTTTTCTTATTCGGCATCCAGGTTCTATTTTCTGCTCCTTTCCAGTGCATTTTGGCTTCATTTTGTGAAGTTACAGACCTTAATGATGTCTTGTATTTTACTTTATAATTTCTTCTCCACTAGTGGGCTGCTGGATTCGCAACTTTTTGGTACCCAGGTGGCTCAAGAAACAGCAGAGCTGCATTGTTGCCCTGGCATGTGTTCTTCGGGATGTATACGTATGCACTTGCTGTTGCTACTGCTACTACGGGTATCTTAGAAAAGCTTACATTTCTCCAAACAAACCGGGTAATATCACGCTACTCTACGGAGGCATTGCTAGTGAACTCATTGGGTATTTTGGTTGTTGTGCTGGGTGGGTTAGTGATTCTGGCCACACTCACTCCTGTGAATGGCAAAAGTGATGTCCACAGGGGACTAGTGGAATGAATAGGTTATAGTTACAATCTGTGTTTGTATTTCCAGGGGATTAATGGAACCAGTAATGAAACCTTAAAAACGACCAGTACATGTTAATCCTCTACAGGACTTTCGAGGTGTTGATGGTTTAATATTTACTCTCTTTTCTCATCGATTGTCATTTTCAATTTAACTGGTTCCTCTTCTTTACCAACCATAAATTTAGTTTGCAGTAAGTTGAGTTACATTGATGATTAAGGAGATGGCAAATGGTTCTTTCTTTGCCAACCATTTTTGGCAACTGAAAAAACTGAACTTGATTGGCTGGTTGAAGCAGTTCATATAGCTCTACAAAACCAAGAACAGAAACCCCAAACTAAATCCTAAAAGAAAAAAAGGGTAAAATAATAATATTGATATCATTAATTTTTCTTGAACCTTGATAGTTTACATTCGTGTTATCTAGATGTAGATGTAACCACTGTTGAACACAAATATTAAGCAGGATACTTATCGATTAACCAAAAGTCTATGATGTAGTAGGATAGTAATCATGAGATATGAAAAACTGGGTCAGCCCAAGAAATTGATAGGTCCCGAATGGTGGCATTGGTCAAAGTTGTGAGGTACTTAAACACATGATCACAAGAGTTTACCAACTTTTATATGGACTTCAAGTCCTCAGTGCCACACCTCGTCAACCGCCACTTGGACCTTAGCATGACAATGACGCAACACTAATATTGCCGCAGTATGATGCCACACTTACAAGGCCATAACAGTAATTTCGCATTTTAATTCTTTGAGAAACAATTGTAGAAAACAAATTATGCCATGTAGTAAGCTGTTTCGATGCCCATGTTTTTTTTTTTTTTAATTCAGTTGTTGGCTGTTATTTATTTATGTGGGCCGGGGGGGGGGTTCTAGATGGAAGTGGCATTTTTCTTTGGGCAAATTTGGTTAGGTTTGGGGTAAGATGGGGGTCGAATTAGTCTTCTCTTTTAACTTTACAAGTTTTGTCCTTGTCTTAACGGATTCAACTTTATGGTGCTACTTGGTCTACGGTTTTGACTTTTGTTCTGCCTCTGTGGGGACTTTACCCCTCATTCTCTTCCTTTCCTTTTTCATATATCACGGATCAAATATTATCCCCAATTTCAATAAATATTTATGGGTAAAGTTTAATCGGATTCTCATTAATTTTACATATCATATATGTTTATTTAAACCCCACTTCACTTTAATTTTTTTAATTTTTATTTAATACTTAATTTTTTTAATTTATTAAAATTTTAATATAAATAAGCTTTAGGCGTGTGGACGTTTTGGTTTTGGCTGCTTGATTGAAGGTTTTGGGAAAGCGTTGGTTCTCCATTATTCAAATTTATCTTTTTCCCTTTTAATAACTTTATCTTCATCTTCCCTTTGACAAAAAAAAAAAAAACACTTTATCTTTTATGTCAAAAAGAGAACACTCGTTTATCTCGTTGCTTCAAATGGTTTCACGAGAGATGATGTCAATTTTTTAAAAAAATAACTTTTTAATAAATAAATTTTATATATAAAAATCATATAATTAATTTTTATAAAAAATAAATAATATAAACCAATAGTTTTATAAAAATAATTTAAATTATAAATAATTAATATAATTACCAATATACTAAAATTCTTAAATTTTTTTAATCTAAAATATTGATACTTTTTTCAACTATTATATGCGACATGAAAGAATACATATAATATGGATGCATTATATTCATGTTTAAGTAAAATAATATCACGATCCTTTTTATCCTCTCTTGCACATCTTACTAATAGATATTTTATTTAAAGCAAATAGTTTATGGTAGAAAGTCTTACAAATTAGAAAAAAAAGAATAACAACAACAATAATATTCAAAATGCATGTGTATATAAAGATAATAAAAAATAAAAGGAAATAATATATAATATGATTGAATAGTTAATAGATTTTAAACTACCAACATAATACAATCTCAATTGATAAACATGTACATATTACATTTTTTTAAACATTAATCTAATTATAAGTTCTTATCATATTTACTTTTTTAGATATAATGTTTAAAATTACTCATAATCCCTCCTCAAACTTTAAATAGGAGGACAATGCGGCGTTTCAGGATACTCAAACTCACGTCTTCCTACATTGGTAACAATATCAATGCTAATCCAGATTCAAGTTAAAATAAATAACTATTTTTTAATTAGAGACTTTGGTTTAATATTATTTTGTTAATTGCCTGTTTGGTTTCTTCATGGAAAATCTAGGTGTGTTTTATCTTGATCCATTATATTACCTTAGTTGATTGTCGGGAAAACTAGGTGGTTTTTTTTAATGGATCCATTATATCATGAGCGTTGATTCGTTCAACCCTTTAGTGCATTATTATTATTATTATTATTATTATTATTATTATTATTATTGTTATTTTGGTTAAATTATGTTATTAGTTTCTGTACTTTGTGAAAGTTGTGAATTTAGTCCTTCTACTTTAATTTGATCAATTTTAATTTTTGTATTTTTAAAATTTAAAATTTTAATCCTATCCCAATTAGTAATAGTTAAATTTGTTCGAATAAATTAACTATTAGTCATGTACTATGTGTACAATTGTAGATTTATTCAATTGGATTATTCTAATTCTTTATACTTTTCAGATTTTGAAATTTTTAGTCTTAACATAAATAACATTCTTTAATAAATTAGCTGAATTTTCAGTAAATAATATGTAAAAATAACAAACTAACATGATATTACACGTGATAATATGTTTATCACATTATATTTTAAAAATAACCTAACTTAATGAATTTAACAATTATCATTTTATGAGGATAAATTTTAAAATTAAAAAAAATTAAAAAAATTAAAAATTATCAAATTAAATTAAAGAATGTAACTTTCGATCCCAACTTCTATCAATGTGGCATTTAATATGAGTTGGGATACACGGTCCCAAAGGTATAAATTAGTTGGCCCTACATGATGGAAACTAGAGTCATTGTTTGCTGTAAATGATGGGTCATATCATGGTAGACTTTATGACATATTTTAATTTTATAGTCTTCCTTACTCTCAATTTCTTAATCTTAATTACTGCTGATTGGTGCTTCCACAACTACACCCTCGCCAAGAAGAAGAAGAGTCTGCGATATTTCCTCTGTTTTCCCTTCCTTAAAATCAACAACCCTTTCTTCTCAGCAAATCAACTTCCTTGATAGCTTCAGACCCTTGCTGAGACTTGTCAAGTTAAGCATTAATGGCAACCTCTGTGGGCCTTTCTCGTGTACTAACGCATAGAATGAGGTTGATGGAATCTCTGACAATAACTGGTATGAGTTTTTCTTCTTATAAGTCAAGGATGTTGCTTCTTAGCTGCTTGTTTGAGGGTTCTGTCTTTGTCCATCTTTTTTCTTCCCCGGAGTATTCATGGGTTTGGGACTGATTCTTCAGACACAGATGACATTAAATTCTTGTCTTCTCTTTGCTTGTGTTGTGTTGATTTTGTTTCTTTAATAATAGACCCTGCTACAAGTATTTTGCATTCTAATTCTGTAATTTTATGTTAGTTATGCAGATTTTGCTGGTAACTTAATAATTCCTGTGTATTATATTGTTTTCATGTTATATCTTTATGACATGTAGTGTTGTGTGGGGGTATTACAACTTAATTGTCAATAATTAGGAGGCTTTGGTTAAAAGAAACGAGTGAATTTTGCAGGAACTTCCCCCATTGTTGGAGTAGTTGCAATGTTTATTTCCTTCCAGCTTCTGGTGTGTATGTGCAGCACTGACACTAGGAATGCCCCTGAATGTAACAAACCATTCAACTGCGGAATCGTCAAAGAGATAAGCTATCCGTTCCGGCAAAAGGGTAGCCCGGCGTATTGCGGGAAACCGGGATTTGAGTTGTTTTGTGAGGGTGGTAATCCCATGATTACAATCAGTTCACGGACTTACCAACTTCTGGTATACAATACCACCCTCAGATCTCTCACTCTTGAACCTATGTCTAATGCGGATAGTGTGCTTTGTCCTCGCCGCCTTGTCAACACCTCTTTGAATCTCAGCCCTTTCCGCGCTCTTTGGAATACCCAGAACATATCACTCTATTACGGTTGCCCCATCGAGGCCAATCAGTATCAAGGCCTTACTAATCATCAGTTCAATTGCAGCATGAATGGAACTGATACTGTCGGCTACTACCTTGTTCCAACTGCCTTTCCTGACCTCTCCGTTGAAGCAAAGGATGCTTTGAGATCATGTCGGAGCAATGTTCTTGTCCCAGCCTTCGCTTCGATATTAAGGGTTTTGGAGCACGGTCCAAGTCAAGCTTATCTGAATGTGACACTTCAAAATGGCTTTGGAGTGGAATGGGATGATGATTCCATCTCGGGTATCGTAATCAACAATCATTTTTCTTTATAATCACTTAAATCAGTGCTTTTGCTACGATACGTAACTCTATTCTTCGATGGTTGCAGGGTCATCAGATGGTTTCACTCCAAAGTTCAAATTAGCCTTAGGTAGGTACTATATTGGTTAACATTTTAATTCAATTGATAACAATGAATGGCAGCTAGCTAATATTTCCCAACTTCATTCTTAGGCTTGGGAGTGGCTGGGGCTGTTGTTTTTGTAGTCGTCATTATGACAGTAACTTTCCGGATTAAGAACGAGACGTTGTCGAGAGGTATTTTATTGAAGTTGCAACGAGGAAAAAGGAAGCAATGGGAAAGGATCGAGGCATACATTTTGCAGTATGGTGCCGAACTTGCTCCCAAGCGATATTCATATTCAGACATCAAGAGAATAACCAAGTCGTTCAAAGACGAACTAGGTCAAGGTGGATTCGGAACTGTATACAAAGGTGCATTATCCGATGGTCGACTTGTTGCCGTTAAAGTTCTAAATGAAGCCAAGGGAAGTGGAGATGAATTTATAAATGAAGTGGCTAGCATTAGCAGGACTTCCCATGTTAATGTAGTGGCATTTGTAGGTTTCTGCTATGAGATATCAATAAGAGCTCTAATCTACGAATTCATGCCGAATGGATCGTTGGATAAGTTCATCTGTCATCGAGAATCTCCGGATAAACCTGAACAATTAGAAGTGAAAACATTGTATAACATCGCAATTGGAATAGCCAGAGGATTGGAATACTTGCATCAAGGTTGTAATACGAGGATTCTACACTTCGACATAAAACCTCACAATATCCTTCTAGATGAAAAGTTTTGTCCTAAAATTTCAGATTTCGGACTTGCTAAACTATGTGAGCGGAAAGATAGCATCATTTCCACGATAAGTGCTAGAGGAACTATCGGATATATTGCTCCAGAAGTATTCTGCCGTAGCTTTGGAGGAGTCTCCCACAAGTCCGATGTTTACAGCTATGGGATGATGGTCCTAGAAATGGTCGGAGAAAAAGAAAACATTCATAGTCAGACTAGTAACTCGAATTTTCCGGTATGGATTTACAACCGCCTTAAAGAAGGAGCAGATTTGAACCTGGAAGGAATGACGGCTGAAAATGAAGAACTAATTAGAAAGATGATCATAGTGAGTTTGTGGTGCATTCAAAGTAATCCGTCGGATCGACCATCGATGACTAAAGTTATGGAAATGTTGCAAGGAAGCATTGAAGCTCTGACAATTCCGCCAACGCCGTTCCTGTTTTCTCCTCCAAGATCACCGGAAAACACCTTCACATCATCATTTTTTGCACCATCCATTCAGACGGAGTACAGTGCATTTATTCCAACTACCAGTGTATAAAATTTAATAGCGTGTGTGATATATAGATGTGAATGAACCCCATTAACTTTGGCTAGTACATAGTTTTTAGTATTTGATTATCTTTTTAGTATGTTGAACACAAATGTTTTTAGTGAATATAGTAATGATGAATGTAATTTAAAAATAAAATATTTTATTTTTAATTTGATCGATGTAATCTCAAATCTACATAAATTTTTTTCTAGTACATACAATTAGAAAAAAATTGTGGTAATATAAGCAAAATATTTGCAAATTTTGATATGGTATTTGTTTTTTTTTTAATTTGGGTTTTATGATTAATTTGATGAAAGTACATAATTATTTAATACTATTAGTAATTAACTTTCATCAAATAAAGTCTAAAATCTGAATTAAATATTAGAAAATTAACACTGTTATCTTTGAGTACCCAAATATATATTTTTTTGTCAAATATGTATATTAAATTAGATAAAAAAAATAATAGATTATTGTATTAGAAAAAGTGTGATACTTTAATATCAAATGTATTAAACCATTTGAATATACTAATAATTTCCTTATGAAGTAAAATCTGATTATACATCAAATAAATTATTATCAATAAAAATATATTTTAAAACTTAAAACTCATTTAAGAAATCACATGAACAGAGACACAAATATCACTTCTTCTTTTTTTTCAATTTCTTCCGTATTTCCATTCTTTTCTTTCTTTCTATTTTTTACATAGCAAATGACTGAGTTAGTCTTCATGCAACAATAAATTGAGACAACTTTTATATTAGGGTATATATAACCATATTTAGTGCTATCAAGGGTTGACTTTCTCAATTTCAAACACTTGTTCAAACTTACGAGAAGAAGCCATAATTTATAAGGTTAATTTATTATTTGGTACTTGAATTTGGTTTAAAGATTTAATTTGATACTTAAGGGTTTTTTTTCAATTTGGTACTTAAGTTTGACTTCAAGTTTCAATTTGAAATACAAACCAAATAACATCATGTGGCTCAATGAATGTTTGACACATGTTTTAGTAAAAAAAATGTAGGCACTTAATTAGGACAAAGAAAAAAATCTTAGATACCAAATTGAACTTTGAAGCCAACCTCAAGTACCAAATTAGGATGAAAAAACCTTTTAAGTATAAAATTGAAAAATTTAGGTGCTAAAGTGAACATTGAAGCCAAATTCAACTACCAAATTGGGACAAAAAAAAACTTAGGTACCAAATTCAACATTGAAGCCAAGGATAAAAACTAAACTAAAACTAAATTTGGAATTTACAACATATTTAGTAATGATTAATTACATCTTACCAAATTAAGCAGTCGCATTTACTAATAATCCAATAATACAAATGATGTTTGAAAGATCGAATAAAAAATAGAAAATAAATGGGTGATAAGCTTATGAGTGACTATGTATTCTCATATAATCTGCATAAAAACGAGGCTGATTTTCTTCCTGATGTGTATTATAAGCGTATCCCCCATGGCTGGAAATATCCAATCCTGCAATTTCCTCTTCCACTGATATTCTCAGTATCCCCAGTCGATGCTGAGCATAGAATATAGTCCCCATTGTGACGCTAACCCAACCCACTATCACCAAAAGCTCTATCACTTGGCACCCCAGCAATCCCCAGCCCCCACCCATGAATAGCCCGTAAGGTCGCACCACACTGGTGTCTCCTGCCTCATAGGCTTGAATCACGAACTCCTCTTTTGCAAACAATCCAGTAAAAATCAAACCCCATGCACCACATCCCCCATGCAATTGGGTAGCCTCTAATGGGTCATCAAAGTTCAGTTTCATTACCACTATATTCAGCCCAATCAAGACCCAGGCCGAGAAAAAACCGCAAACGATAGCGGCCCATGGCTCAACGACTGCGCAGCCCGATGTTATCGCAACGAACCCCCCTAGCACTCCGTTGCATACATCAAGTGCATCCCAATGGCCCACTAGTAATCTTCGGCCGAACAATGTTACAATTCCAGCCGTTGATCCGGCTAGTGTGGTTGTAACCGCTGTTCGGCCAATTGCGGTCCAATTACCTTGATTGGTTGTACTAGGATAGGCCACCAGGATCTTATCGAATGAGCCTGGATTGAACCCAAACCAACCGAACCACAACAAAAATGTCCCCAGAACCACTAGGGTTGCATTATGGCCACGCATTGGCACAGGCTTGCCAAAAGCATCGAACCTACCCACTCTTGGACCTTCAATTAAAGCACCCCAAAATCCAGCAACCGCACCTACCATGTGCACCACGCCACTCCCTGCAAAATCAATAGCACCAGAAGCAAACAGTGGATTGGTTGAACTGGCACTGAGCCACCCACTAGACGACCACACCCAATGAGCCACAACAGGGTAAACGAACCCACTGAGGAAAAATGAGAAAACCAGGTAAGCACTGAATTGGGTCCTCTCAGCTATTGACCCACTGGTAATCCCTGCAACTGCAATGGCGAAAGCCCATTGGTAAAGAAAGAAAGAGTAATCAAATGAGGTATTAGGAATATCTTTGAGGGCAAAGAAGTTTGTGCCAATGAAAGGGTTGGAGGTGTCACCAAATGCGAAGGCAAAACCAAAGAGATAATAAGAGATGCTACCAACAACAGCATCCACAACATTTGTGAGCATAATATTCATGGCATTCTTGGCCCTGACTGAACCAGCACAGAGCATGGCAAAGCCAAGCTGCATTACAAAGACTAAATAAGCAGAAAATAGAAGGTAAACAGTGTTGATAGAGTAGGTGACGCTTTGCTCCCAAGACATCTCCATGATTGTTGAAGATAGAGATGGTAGTGTTGGTTGGTTCTAAATTGTAATTGGAGAAAATGAAGATATAGTGAGATAGTTAATAACATTGTATCTAGTTGGGGGTACATTGAATGGTAGCTATGCTTGTGGGTTGTGGTTGGTTGAGAGCATTCCATAATCCATTCCATATATGGGGCCATTATAGGGTAGATAGGGCCAGTCTTGAAAATGGTTTAGCCGGGGCAAATTGCCATCTCCAATACTAAGGGATGGGATCATCATCCATGTTAAAACTCGGTGAAATGCCACAATTCCCGTAATTTATTGAAACCTTAAAATTAAATACTTCGGCACTAAAGGGTAATTTTTTTTTAAAAAAAAAAAAATCATGTTTCGCTTATGTCACCATCAGTTGTTTTTTAATATCAACATTTTTTTCCATGAAATATTATTTATATGCATATATATGCAATAATAATATAGGCTTCTGAACGGTGACGAGGCAAGCCAAGGGGAGCGACATGTCCACGACCTTCGACGATCCGACGGTGCAAAACGGAGATCGGCGAGAGGAGGTTCGAAACTTTGGCCTTCGTTTCAGAAGACTCAGGGTCGGTTCCTTGAAGATCTAAACCGTAAAAGTAAAGGAGTATTATGTTGGTGCTGAAATAGGCGCGAACGGACAAAAGAGGACCACCCTTGGCGGAGGAGAAACAAACGGGTGAAGAGAAGAAACTTTTTTTTTTTTTTTCTTTGGAGAGAACCCTAAAAATATGTTTTTTTAGCAAATCAAAAGTTACTAAAGCCTATTGTTTTTATTTATTTATTTTAGCAGAAGCAATAATATTTAAGAATTAGAAGTCGAAATTTTTAAGTCTCTTAAATAACAAAATCCACAATTGTTGAAGATGCAACAAACAATACCCTCTAGAAAGGAATTATAATCCCAAACAAAAATGAAACAATGTTTTTAGAAATTCATACATAAAACATGCAAAAATCCAAAGATACTCTCTCCAACATTATAACAACAGAAACATCATTAAAATAACTTATTTGTATTAGAGAATAATTAAATTCAAATAAAAACAACCCATAACTAACATGTTAGAAAATAAGCTACTTTAATATAAATTTGTTAGAAAACTAAATACCGAATTAAAAATAAAAAATTTATTGTGTTGTGGTAAAACCACTACCTTAGAAACGAATTCGTCCTCATTGGTTTAATTGTATAGTGGATACACAAATGTTGAACACTAATGTTTATTTGATTATCTTTTGGTATGTTGAGCACAAATGTTTTTAGTGAATGCAGTGATGATCAATGTAATTTAAAAAAAAATGTTTTATTTTTAGAATTGCATGATCGATGTAATTTAAAAAAAATATATTGAATGTTGAAGTCAAATTCAAGTGTCAAACTAGGATGAAAAACCTTAGTATAAATTTGAAAAAAAATAAATTAGATACCAAAGTGAATATTGAAGCCAAATTCAACTACCAAATTGAGAAAAAAAAAAAAACTTAAGTACCAAATTAAACATTGAAGTAAAACTTAGATATTGAATACTACATATTAAACCTAATTTATAACTATAAACATGTTTAATTATTTTAAATGAGTTGATGTCACTCATCAATCCGATCCTCGTTCATATTTGAAATTACCAACAACCTATCCATTTTGCAAAGTTAGAAATAATACTATGAAAGGTTAAATATTTTTATATAAAATCTAGAAAAAAGAAAAATATATGATCACATTTCAACCGAAGAATCTCAATTTTACTATTTTATAGGAAAGTCCTCCTTTATTTTTTGCATCAATTTTTTTATAAATATGTTTAATATATATAAATTTTTTATCTATCTCTGTGAGTGTGCCTAATCAGAAAAAAAATGTATAAAGAAATAAAGAGAAAAGATTTTAAGCAGAGTAAATAAAGAAATAAAGAGAAAATGTATAAAGTTTTTAATTTATATCAGATAGAGCGAAGTGAATGCTTAAATTTAGGGAAATAACCATCTTTACACTCATCCTTCCTTGCTTCTTCTTTCATTCTATTCTAAACTACTTAAGTTTAGTAAAAACCAACAAAATCTTGAGAATTAAAAACTTGAATCTATTTACTTTATATAAAAAACATTCAAATGTTGACGTATATAGTACTTTAGATCAATATGATAGATACATCGGAATAGTTTGAAATTTATTATATTCGATAAATTTAACAATTAAATTATTAAAATATTAATTATATAAAAAAATATGAAAGAGTGTAAAATTAAATTCATTTTTAATAGTATAAGTGGATGAAATTTAAATTTGAAAAGAGAAAAAAGAATTGGAAATTTACTTAATAATGGGATTTTATGATTGAATGGAAAGACTGAAAAATATAAATAAAGAAATCTAAGTTACTAATAATAGATTAATAAAATTTTGATAACACATGTTACTCTTGTTTATAGGTTAAGTTGTTTTTTTCTCTTACAAATATGTAGATTGCAGTAATGAAGGAATGGTAATCCAAAAGTTCAAACACCATATTTAAATAAAAAAAACATTTTTCTTTTAATTTATCTTTTTTAAATAAAAAAAACACCGTCACTATTTATACCACCAATTGTGGCGCAGATTCTGAATACAAATACTTATGTGAGAAATCAAATGAAATTTCTTGAATTACCTGCCTTTCCTATCCAAAGGAGCATCAGCCTCTACGTTTTAATTATTAAATGCTTAAAGGGTGTCAAAATTTTTTCAAAAATTTAATTAAGTATTTGTGTTTTTTACTCAATTAGATATTTAAATTTTTAAAATGTATTAAAAAATCCTTAAACTTAAAAAAAAAAAAGAAGAAGCAATTAAGCCCTTAGTATTATTTTTTTTTTGCACTCAATTGGTACTTGAACTATTAAAATGCATCAAAACGCCCTCAAAATTTTTCAAAAAAGCAATTAAGCCCTTGCTTCTTTTTTTTTTTTTTTAACTCAATTGTTAAAATATATCAAAAAGGACCTTTGACCGTTAAAGCTAACTGCTCTTAATTTTTTTCAGTTAAAGTCACCACATATCACAACCATAACATGACATGTGGCAAATAAAAAATAAAAATCAATAAAAGTTATAAAAATTATTAAATTTTAATAAAAATATAATAAATATTTAATTTTTATTAAAAGTTAGAAAAAGATTATAAAAATCTTAAAAAATTATAAAATATATAGAAATATAGAAAAATTGTATAAAATTTTATAAAGTTGTAAGAAAATGATAAAAATATAAAGAAATATAAAATTCGTAAAAGAATTATAAAAATTATCATACCAAAAAAAGCATTTTATAATTTTTCTATAATTTTTATGAATTTTTATTTTTATCATTTTCGCCACATTTCACGCTGTGTTGCAACACTTGATGACTTTAATTGAAAAAAAAAAAATTTAAGATCGTTAACTTTAATGGTCAACAATTAAAGTTAATGGTTAAAAGGTCTTTTTGATGCATTTTATAATTTTTTTTATGATTTTTACAATTTTTTAATATTTTTATATCTTTTTTTTCTAATTTTTTAATATTTTATTAAAGTTTAATAATTTTTATAATTTTTATTGATTTTTATTTTTTATAATTTTTTTTGTCACATGTAATGCAATAGTTGTGACACGGGCAGTTTTAACTGAAAAAAATTAGGGGCAGTTAACGTTAATGGTCAACTGTTAAAATTTACGGTCAAAGGGCCTTTTTCATGCATTTTGACAATTGAATGAAAAAAAAAGTGACATAATTGCTTATTTTAACAAACTTTGAGTGTCTTGTTGATGCATTTTGACAGTTCAAATATCTAGTTGAGTGAAAAAAAAATGCAGGGGGCTTAATTACTTTTTTGTAAAAAAAATTGATGGACCCTTAAGCCTATTAAATGCTTTCTTATTTAAAATATATTATATATATATATATATAATAGTATTTTTGAAATATAAAATAAAAACATAATAATACAAGTGCTTAATTTTTAGAATCTTTATAACTTGTATTATGATAAATACAATAAGAATAAAAAAAGTTTAGTATTTAAAATAAACTTGAATTGATTATTATGTGTAATAATATATTTAAAGTAAAAAAAAAGTTATTATTTAGAAATATTATATTAAAATATAATTTTAATTTAAAAATTAATAAACTTTGATAGTAAAATTTTAAATGGGCATCAACAAATACTAATGTTGTTCTTTTATGGGTTATAAAATGTTTCATAAGAAAACTTTAATTTATTTTTGTGTGATTAAAAATATATAACTTTGAATAATATACCTTAAAAAAAAGGAATTTGAATAAGATCATGTAAATATTAATTTTTGATAGAAAAATGTTAAAATAATATTAACATTATGTATTTGAAAACTACTTAAATAAATATTTAAAATTGCAAAATTTAGTTTTTAATATGTGTTTCTTAAATTCTAATTTAATTTACATGTGCTATTTGAAAGTAAATGTATTTTTAAAATATATTTGTTAATTTTTTAATGTTTGGTTAAAATTACAAAATATAGTCTTTTTTATTAGTTAAACATTTAAATATGATAATAAAAAAATCAATTAATTAATTGAAGTTAGAATTAAAATAATAGAGATTAAAATATTTATATTAATTTAATAAAAATAATATTTTATAGATAAAAGAAGAAAAAAGAATTTCTTAAGTAATTGAAAATATATAGAGACTAATGTAGATAATAATATTAAGTTATTGCTGAATTAAGAATATCTATAAAATTGTAGAAAAAAGCAATCCTCCATAGAGATGAAATCTTTTTACAAATTCCTCACTTAAATATACCCTTAAACATAAAATTGTGTCACTTTTTAGTATTTTTAATTATACCGACAAAGTTTTATTTTCTTTTTAAAAATCCTTACATTAATGTATATAATTATGTATATTATCTTATACATTGCCCGTGGAGTCAAAAAAAAAAAAAAAAGAACAACTCTACAAGTGAATATGTGTTGAAGCTATTTATTTTTAGAGTATAATTAAATAATTGAAAAAGAGTCTTAACATCATCTTAAATCTGTTTGTGGAGTTCTTTTTACTCCATTAGCAATGGATAAAATAATTACCCATATATATATATATATTATAATATTTAAGACCCAAAGTCTTATCAGTGGATAATTATTATTTTTTAATAATTTTGAATAAATAAATTTTAAATTTTTTAAGTAATATTGGAAATGGTTAGATAAATTTTAAATATTTTAAGTAAATTTTGTGGGTAAAAAAAATTAAAATATATAAAATTATTATAAATATAAATAGTATTATCATAAATATAAATATTATTTAATTATCATTAAGATAAATAATATTTATCTTAATATTTAAATTTGTTATCATTAGATTTAAAAAAAACAATATCATTATAATTTAAATTTTGTTTAAAATTTTATTTTTAATTATTTAATTAAAATTAAAAATTATCCTAAAAATATGTATTATTTAATTTAAATTTAAGATAATTAAATATATAAATTTTTAAATTTTAAAAATTCTAAAAAAATCTATAAAAAATCTAGAATAAAATTATTTTAAAAAATAGTATTTTAAAATTTTCATTTTTAATATATACTTTTCTATGTTCATATTTTCTTTTCTTTTTTGTGTGTGTCACTAATTCTTTTAAATTCTTTGTATTTTAAGTAAGGGAACATTGGATTATTAATAATCGAGTGAAATAGATGCAGGAAGGCCCTGTCTTAAGCTTTAATAATCCCCTCCCGACTAGCTTTTCCAAGTCAAGTTTAACCTTAAAATTCCGTATTTTGCTCCCAATGGGATTTCTTTTGCGTTCGATTAAAGTAAATAGCAGCAATAGAAAAAAAAAAAAAATCAAAATTACAGCTTAAACATCATGCTAGCTGTCACTATTTAAATCGATCCCTATTCTCTCCCAAATATATATATTCCTTTGCACAAGTATGGGCGCCATTGATAAACATGTTCAACCATTTCCTAGGCCATTTACAATGCGCGATCTTGTGTCTCATGCTATCACTTTCCTCATTGGTCTCTCACTAGGTATTCTAATTAGTTTACAGCTTAAAAGCAGCTTCCCACGGCCTCTTGTAGTTTTTCAAGCCGCCTCCAATTTGGTCTCTAGTACTTCACCACCAGTTCCACCACCGTCGCCAAGGAATGGCACGTTCAATTCTAGCACTGGTATTTCATTGAAAGAAGAATATCAATCTGTGATGCACAATATGAGTGACCAAGAGTTGTTACTGAGAGCATCTAGCAGGGTTCCAAGACTTCAAGAATCTAGTG
Organism: Gossypium bickii; assembly: GCA_025503065.1. NCBI lineage: Eukaryota > Viridiplantae > Streptophyta > Magnoliopsida > Malvales > Malvaceae > Gossypium > Gossypium bickii. The sequence continues at coordinate 12,030,516 of CP106719.1, read as the reverse complement.
GTCATCCAAAGATAGCTTTCATGTTCTTAACGGGAGGTCCACTTCGCTTGGCTCCATTGTGGGAAAAGTTTTTCGAGGGACACCAAGGCTTTTATACAATCTACGTTCACTCACATCCTCATTACAATCAAACAGTTCCTCAAACTTCCGTCTTCTATGGTCGAAGAATCCCCAGCCAGTATATATATATATATATATTTTGAGCAAAGGTATAGTCTATATTTGTATGGTCGAAACTGGGTGCTTTTTGCATGAAACGTTGAATTAATGGATGCTTTCTTTTTCTGGTGCGACATAGCCAGTGTATTGGGGAACTGCGACAATGATAGATGCAGAGAGACGACTCCTTGCAAATGCACTACTCGATCCATCCAATCAACGATTCGTTCTTCTATCGGATTCATGCATTCCGTTGTTCAACTTCACCACAATCTATGACTATCTCATCACATCAAATCTAAGCTTCTTGAGCTTATATGATGATCCCCGGAAAGTCGGTCGGGGTCGATACAATCCCCAAATGTCGCCCATGATTAACATCACCAATTGGCGAAAAGGGTCTCAATGGTTCGAAATGCAACGTGAGATGGCCTTACACGTTGTTTCTGATCAAACCTATTATTCGGTTTTCAAACAGTATTGTCAGCCACCTTGTTACAACGACGAACACTACATTCCTACATTGGTGAACATGTTTTATGTGGAATTAAACTCGAATCGGAGCATTACATGGGTTGATTGGTCGAGAGGAGGGCCTCATCCTAGGAAACATGGACCTGCGGATATAAACCACGAGCTTTTGAATCAAATGCGATATGGGTCGGAATGTATTTATAACGGGAATACAACTTCAATGTGCTTTCTATTTGCTAGAAAGTTCTCACCGTCCACCTTGAAGCCCTTGTTGAGTTTGCTTCATTTTCACAGTTGAACATGTTTGTTGCTCCAATATTAATGTTTTTAAACTAAATTGCATAAATGAAACAAAATTTGTGTTTTTATTTCAACTATACGGTTCAAATGAAAGATTTATTCCTTTTAAAGTACAAGCAGACAGGAATATTGCAACATAAATCCCTCCTCAGTCCTCACTTTCTCATTGTTTTTTTAATATAATGGAGCTTTTGATGGACTTTCAAGTCTCGTGATTTTTAACCTTTGCTTTAAAGTGGTTTTCCACATAAAAATTGTGTGTTACTTTTGCTTACGATATTATGATTTATTTGCATTGATTGTTGATAAATGTTTTATTGGGTTTGCCGTAATTATCGATTTGATTTATTGGGAGTGAAAGAACTCTGATTTTGCTTCTGCGTTGTTTCATCAGGTTCGGCTTCATGCCAAGGTAATTGATATTCTTTTTCAAGAATTTTAAAATCTGTAATTGTGTAAGTACCTTTTGTACTATCTAATATAATAAATAAAATTATGATATGATTAAATTTTATAGACCAAACACGTCTTGCGAAATAGAATTTTTATTACTCTAAGATGATGGAATACAATTTTATTATATTTCTTGATTAACCTGTTAATGTTAATGTTAACTCATAATCCATTTTTTCGTTGGGACTCTTTCCCATTTTATTAATTCTCTTTTTGTAGAGATTTGATTTGATTAATTGCCTAATTATGCTCTTTTGTTTTATTTGTTGAATTAATTTGTTCTCAGTTTAAAAAGATAAAAAAAAATCGAAAAAAACATATGTTGATTAATTCGTTGTTGATTGAGTTTGAACAGTTAATTTCATATTTTATTGAGAAGCTCATTTCTTGTCTTGAATAAGTAGTGATTGATGCACTTGTTTTTAATTCAGCATTTGTTATTTTTTCTAGTTTGGTAATTTATCAACTCGATCTCGATTATAACCAACTTTCTGGCCTTTTTCCACACCAACCTAAGCCCCATTACAACCTCTTAAAAACCTCTTGATTTGTGTGTCATGTTATTTTATAGTGATGGAGATTTGATTTTCAAGCAAGCCTATGGTAATGACAATTATTGTTCGACTGTTCAGTGAATGTTTATCGAACCTTAAACACTTTGAGTGCTTGAGCGAATCTTTAGTGAGGATGTCAATTCTTGTTGATTTTGAATGAAAGGTAATTACTTAAATAAAGGGAGATACTTATGTTTTCGTGCGTTAAAAATCGACTTGAATTGTTTGAATCTTTAGTGCCCTTTTAGTTGAACTGTCAATGCATAATTGTTTGCGAATTATTATTGAGACATTATTTATGAGAATTACAAGTTGAGAAATATTAACTTTAATGTGAGTTGAGGACTTTGCTTGAGGACAAGCAAACGCTTAAGTATGAGGATATTTGATAAGTGATAAAAGTAACATATTTTAATTTCGTTCTTAATGTGTTTATGGATGATTATTTATGCAAATTGGTGGATTTGATGCTCCTAATCATTTAAATTCATATTTCTATACTTCGGAGACCATTTGGGAGTGAAAGGAACAAAAAATGAGCCAAAATTTGACAAATAGAGTTGTTTTAAATAGTCACACATCCTAAGCCTTTCCATACAGGCTGGACATACGCTCGTGTGAGCCACATGGGCTGGACACACGGTCATGTGCCATACCGTGTCGATTTCGCAACTCGAATCCCAAATGCACGGAAAAACGTAATTTTTAGGCTTTCTGAACATTTTAAAGTCTATAAATATCAATTAGAAGAAGAGAAGGGGGAGCCATAAGAGAATATCAAAGAAAACAACTTGAAGAACACCATTAGAGCCAACTCTGAAGCGGATTTCCACCAAGATTGAAGACCTCCTTTTAATTTTTCTTGAAGTTTTTATGAGTTTTTTTTATGTCTTGTGGTTATTCTAACTTTGAGATGTTGTTATTTATAATTATGAACTAATTTCCGAGATACCTAGGAAAGATGAAACCTGTGATGAATTATATTATTTAATTTATGTTTTATGTGATAAATACTTGATTCTTGTTCTCAATTATATGTGCTTATCTCTTGTTTTAATATTTTCGAGATATTAATTCATGTTTAATGTGCTTAATTAGATGAGCAAAAGTCCTTGTTTAAGAGTAGATCTAACATAATTGAGTGGAGTTGCATGCAATCCTAGAAATAGGACGACATAAATTTATCGGATTAGAGTCAAATCTAATAGAGGAATCCATAAATCAAATTAATGCGACAATAGGGGTTTTAATTAGAAAGAGATTTCAATTAATCGACCTAGAGTCAGTTGCTCTTACTCTCGAAAGAGATATTAGCATAATTTAGGGATTTATACAGATCAAGACATCAAGTGAATAAATCGTTTAAATCAGATTCATAATAATAGAAGAAGTCTAGGTGGATTCTTTCCTGGGTATTGTCTCTCTCTTTGGTTATTATTCAATTATTTTCTTCATTCATTCTCTGTTGAGTTCTTAATTAAATTAGTTTAGTAATTTTAGCTTAAAACCCATCACTCCAATTTATCGGCTAAATAATAAGAAAACATTAATTACTAATACTTTTAGTCCTTATGGATACAATATCTCTACTCATAATAGCTATATTATTTATCGATAGGTGCATTTGACTTTGTCATATTTTTAGTTTAGTAAAGGAAAACACATCATGAAATAAAAACATTTTTAAACAAGTTACTTTTTGAGAGAAAAAAAATACTTCCCTATAGTAAAAAATTGACTCAAAAGTACTTTTTGGAAAAGTTGAATTTTAGCTTCTCAAAAAAAATTTTTTTTTTTTAAAAAAGTATTGCTAGACTAAGCCTTAGGGCCTGTTCTGCAGTGCTTAAAAAAATATTTTTGGTTCCAAAAGCACTTTTGGAAGAAAAATTGTGCTAAACAAGTTGCTTTTGAATGAAATTTTTAGCTTTTCAGAAATGATTTTGAAAAGCACTCCTGAAAAGGAGAAGCTAAAATTTTTAGCTTTTTCTCTCCCAAAAGCATTTTTAGTGCTTAATTACTTTTTCACCCTTCCAATAACATAATATTTTTCCTTTTTTTTCTTGGTGCTTAATTACAAATATGTTAAAATCATTAATTAAAAATAAAAAATATTTTTTAAAATACTAATTACAAATATTTAATGGTTATATTTAAATATTTAAAATATAATTTATATATTCTAATTAAATTTTATAAATAATTAATATTTATTGCTTAAAAATATTTAAAATTTATATTTCATATTTTAAAATATTAACAAAAAGTTATAATAATTTTTTTATATTTTACTAAAATATAATAATATTAACTAATTTAAATATTATTTAAATGCATATTTGTTACTTGATAATAACATGTTTAAAATGAAAATTTTATTTCTCAAAAGTACTTTTTGACAGTAATGCTAAACACTCAAATTTTAAATAAAATTTTTCAAAAACACTTTTCAAAAGTATTGCCAAACTAATTTAGTAGGACGGGGAAAGGGCTGGTAAGAGCTTGAAGGTGAAGACAAATGTGGGTAATAGTATAATATATGCGTATTGTGCAGTTGATGAGGAATTTTATATGTTAATTGGGTTTATTAATTGAATGCACATTTGGTAGAAGGTTTGAGTGACTTATTGAAGTGCAAAAGAGAATTACCCTAAAATCAGTATTCATCCAACTTTAATATTATAACATTTTATAAAATATAAAATAAAGAGCAAAGTAATGTTTGAAACTTAAATCCAGGGATTGTCATGATATACATTCATAATTCTTCCTTTTCCCCATTTGAATTATATCATGCATATAGTCCACTCGGAAGAAATTAATCATTGTCTTTTCTAACAGTCCAAACTTTTTTCCCTTCAACCAAATAATAGGTCTGTAGCCCTTGCTTGACTTTGTAGGTGGTGCACGTGAAAAAGCCAAACCATTTATTGAAAATTACTCCTTTTATCTTTTGTCGACATATTCTTTTGGCCGCTTGGATGCATGTGGAGGTATACAGTCTATACTAGAAGAATATTTAAATCAATTTCTTTTTTTCTTTTTTAAAGACTCGCACCAAATGTGGCACATCTTGTTGAATACTACAATGCATGATTTTATGTATCTTGTTCCTAAGAAATCAAAATAATTTTTTGGCTACCTTTGCAATTCAAAGAAGCATCAAGCACCGCATTTTAATTAATACGAATCAATCAAGTCTTAAAGATGAGAAAAATTGTAGATGCAGAAAGCCCTTGTCTTAAGCTTTAATTTATTTCCTCCCAATTCAACCTTAATAAATTTCATAACAATTATATTCACACAGTGTCAATATTTATGGTAAAATGAAGCAATAGAAAAATAAAAAAATATGCTTACGTTTGCTGTCACCATTTAAATCGATCCCTCTTCTCTCCCAAATACTACTTTGCACAAGTATGGGCGGCATTGAGAAACATGCAGTTCAACCATTTTCCAAGCCCTTTACAATACATAATCTCGTGTATTATGCTATCTCTTTCGTCTTTGGTCTGTCTGTGGGTATTCTAATTAGTTTACAGCTTAAAAGCAGCTCCCCACGGCCTCTTGTAGTTTTTCAAGCTGCCTCCAATATGATCTCTAGTACTTCTCCACCAGTTCCACCACCGTCGCCAAGGAATGGCACGTCCAATTCTAGCACTGGTATTTCATTGAAAGAAGAATATCAATCTGTGATGCACAATATGAGTGACCAAGAGTTGTTACTGAGAGCATCTAGCAGGGTTCCAAGACTACAAGAATCTAGAGATCATCCAAAGATAGCTTTCATGTTCTTAACGGGAGGTCCACTTCCCTTGGCTCCATTGTGGGAAAAAATTTTCGAGGGACACCAAGGCTTTTATACAATCTACGTTCACTCACATCCTCGTTACAACCAAACAGTTCCTCAAACTTCCGTCTTCTATGGTCGAAGAATCCCCAGCCAGGTATAGTCTATATATATATATATATATTTAAAGAAAGGTATAGTCTATATAATTTTTTTTTGATAAATATAGTCTATATTTGTATGGTCGAAACTGGGTGCTTTTTGCATGAAACGTTGAATTAATGGATGCTTTCTTTTTCTGGTGCGACATAGCCAGTGTATTGGGGAACTGCGACAATGATAGATGCAGAGAGACGACTCCTTGCAAATGCACTACTCGATCCATCCAATCAACGATTCGTTCTTCTATCGGATTCATGCATTCCATTGTTCAACTTCACCACAATCTATGACTATCTCATCACTTCAACTCTAAGCTTCATAAGCGTATACGATGATCCAGGCAAAGATGGGCGGGGTCGTTACAATCCCCAAATGTCACCTGTAATCAATGTCACCGATTGGCTAAAAGGGTCTCAATGGTTCGAAATGCACCGCGACATGGCCTTACACATTGTTTCCGATAAAACGTATTATTCGGTTTTCAAACAATACTGTCGGCCACCTTGTTACAATGACGAACACTACATCGCTACAATGGTGAACATGTTGTATGGGAAGCTAAACTCCAATAGAAGCATTACGTGGGTTGATTGGTCCAGAGAAGGGCCTCATCCTAGGAAATACGGATATGCTGATATAAACCATGAGCTTTTGAGTCAAATACGATATGGATCGGAATGTATTTACAATGGGAATACAACTTCAATGTGTTTCCTATTTGCTAGAAAGTTCTCACCATCTACCTTGAAGCCCTTGATGAGGTTGCTTGATTTTCAGTATTGAACATATGTTTTTGCTCCGCTCCAATGTTGTTCATTAACGATGCCAAATGTTGCCTACTCACATTAGCTGTTCACCTCAAAATTTCATAGCATAGGTTTTGAATGGACAACTTTATTTGAGTTAATAATGATTTTTTTATTATTACCAATGCTTAGTGAATTGTAAATATATTAAAACGTCAATTGCAAATGTTGATTTCATTTTAATTTATTGTAAAATTTCACCTATTTCCTTTACAACATCTAACTTAACACTGATTTATTTTTATCAATATAAAGGAAAGCAAAACGATATAAAATAAAAGTGAAACGACAACGACGAAGCAATAAAAAAAAGAAGATATAAAAACCTTAATGGAAAATGGAAAATGTAATGATTTCAGACGATGGGCACAAAGTTGGATCTAAAACGATTTTTTAAAATTTCAATTTTAAAAATCCATGCATGTTCACTTGATATAATAAATCCAGATCAAAATTTTTTTTTTTCAAATCGGTGTTTAAAGGAAACTTGAATTCTCCGGCGATAAAAGCTTGCCGGACATAAAAATGAAACAGATGAAACGGAGAAGAAAGAAGAACAATCATTTTTGGAAATTCGATTAAATAATGGAGAAAAAATTCTTGAATTTTATAATGAAATTCATTCATGGGTTAATGTTGTAATAACTCAATTTGCCCGGGTCCAGGATAATAGAAAAACAAAATAAAAAATAATAATTAACAGTTATTGTAACAAAGTCTAATTATATATAAAACGAGTCTAAACGGTCTAATAAAAAAAACCCTAAAGCCCGTTTAGCCCACAACCTAATCTAATTCAGAAATCCTAGGGTTTCCAACTCCCATGTGCGTCGCAGCCCCCCAGCGCCGCCGCCGTCACCTCATCAGCGTGAAAGACGCCGCTTCCCATCGCTTGTACACCTTTGCCGAACACGCAAGAGAGAGAGAAAAAGGACAGAGTGCGATGATGGAGAAACTTGATGAGAAAACAAAAGCAAACAGTGAATAAAAGCAATGTAATCGGCTATAAAAAGCCCCAAATATCATCAATGTAGTTTTTACACACAAAAAAAATACAAGAAAAGCAATAAGATACAAAAAAAAAAACGGAATCAATCGAAGAAGATAAAAAGGTTGTCTTTTTTAATTTTATTTTTTACTTTTAGCTTTATTTTTGCCATCATATTAAAAGAAATAAACAAAAAAAAGGGGCCAAAATCGCACGTTTCTTGCGTTTGTGCCGCCTCGGTGGCCGAGGTTGCCATCTCCGAGGAAAGATGGTACGTTTTCGGGATCGGAAGTCGAAAAGTCAAAAAGCGGCTATTTTTTTGAAATGTCTGACCACCGTGAACGGTGGTGCCGTCACCGATGACCGGTGGTCGCCACGGTGGTCCGGCGCCGAGGCCTTGGCCGGATGCTAGAGAATGAGAGAGAGATTTGAGAGATTTTTCTTTTTTTGTTTTTGAGAAGAAGGTGAAAATGAAAAAAAAAATCTGAAATTTTTAACTTAAATAATAGTACGAAAACGGTGCCGTTTTGGTTTAGTGCCCATTGACACTAAACTGCGTCGTTTTGACGACCCGATCTGACCCGACCCAAGATTCGCTAGGATCCGCGTGTTTTTGGACGAAAGGGCTATTTGCGCTCTTAGCCCTTCTGATTTTTAATTAGTTTGCAATCCAGTTTTTTTGTTCTTTTAAATTTATCCTATTAATTTTTTTTTATTTTAGTCCCCTAGAACTGTGTTTAGAGGGTAAAGGGATAATTTTCTAATTAATCCCTCCTCCTTTTAGCGCATTTCACTTTAGTCCTTTATTTTGTTTTACTATTTAATTTATTTATTTTGTTAAGATTTATACCTTTAATTTTATTTTAGTTTTGATTCAGTCCTTATTTAATTATTTTTCTATTATAATCTAGACCCGCAATTTTATTTTAATTCCAATTTGATCCTCATTTATTTAATTTCGACCATTTAGGGTTTTTTATTTTTATATATTTTTTATTTTTATTTATCTATTTATTTAATTTTCCTTATTTTTTTAGTATTTAAAATTAATTTATTTCCTTTTATTGTGCATTTTCATTTATTATTATTATTATTATTATTATTATTATTATTATTATTATCATCTTTTCTTATTTTTATTTTTATTTTTTGGCCTTCATTATTGCTGTTATTATTTCACTATTTATTTACTCATTTATTTATTTATTATTTATTATACTTTAGATTATTTATGTTTACTTATACATATATTATTATTATTATTTACATATATTTTATTACAAATTTTACCTTTAATTTCATTTATATTTTACTTTGATTCTTTACTTTCAATATTTTTACAAACTATTTTCCCCATATTTATTTATGTCTTTATTTTATTTATTTCTTTGTCTTTATTATATTTGAAAATTGATATTGCCATTTCATGTGCATATTTTATCATTATTATCGTTATCATTGTCATTATTTATTTTATTTTTCTTTGTTAATATTGGTATTAAAATGAGACGTATTATGGGTTGCTTATTAGTACATTTATATTGTTGTCATTTACTAATGTAACATTTGATTCATATATCATTTTTAGTATCACGTCGATTCTTCCCCAAATACGCGAGAAGAAAATTTTCAAAATAAGGTAATGTTTCATATTTGAGGAATTCGAGAAATCGCACCCTAAGTTACGGGGTTTCGATTTTCTTGTTGAACTTAAATAACCAAACATCCTTTTAAAACTAAAATACATGAGATTTTAAATAAAAAAAAGGACAAGCTCAGTCTCGAGGATTCAAGGTGTTGTGTCCTAACTTACGAGATGTGACATTTTATTATCTCGAGATAAAAGGGTCTTTAATATACTTCTCGATTTATTTTTAATAAAATAAAATTAATACAAAGAGGGATCATATTTTAAACTATTTTTCAAATATTCAATTTTTGACATCGATACTTATCAATTAGATACTAATTTTGGGCATCACGAGGGTGCTAATACTTCCTCGTGCGTAATCGACTCCCGAACTTATTTTCCTGAAGTTCGTGGACCAAAAATCTTTGTTTTAGTAAATCAAATCGTTTATTAAAATGTTTAAATTACAAGATGACTTGATCACACCTAAAAAAAAGGATTGGTGGCGACTCCATTTTCGTTTTTTTAAAAATAAAAGTCGATTTCAAAAAAAAGTGTTTCGACAGCTTGGCGACTCCACTGGGGACAAAATAAGAGAGACAAGCCACGATTTGATTATTTCTTGTCTTTTTGTTGAAAATTAATAAATTGGTTTAAATTCACGATCCTTTCGTTGCATTTTATTTTTGTGGTCTGCATCATTTTAATATGATTGCTTTATTGGTTTGAGTCTTTTAATGTACCTCTACATATTGCATCGCATATTTTATCCTTTTAAGTGGAAGTGAGGAACTATTCATTCATGAGGTCTTCACCTCCGTATAGGATAGCTGATCGCTTTCGGGATACATCCGTACCTATGTCTTCGTGAGATTTTTATCTCCGTATAGCCATAGGGAAATGTATTCCCCTGAACTGAACTCGGTCCGTATGAGCCTATAATGGGTGAGGATCGAGGAATTTGCCGGTTCAGGTACCCTTACTTTAGAACCGAACCGCATATAATGAGCCCTAAGAGCTTACCCTAGGTAGAACCGCACCAAACCCTAATGGTTACTCGAATAGGCGCTTTATTTATTATTCATTGCTTACTTTGAATTCTAGCTTTGTATATTGACTTGTTTTGTTTTGCTTTGACTGTGATTGTATGACATTTTCATCATAAAAAAAGTGTTGATTCACGTTCGATTACTAAATAGAGAGCTTACCATGGAGAACGAATTTCTTGATAAAGTAGAAGATAATACGATTGTTTGAATATGGTCCGAGAAAATGCAACTAGAGAAAGGTGATAGTTTGATGGAGGGGTATGTATCAGAATTGTGGGATAGTTTGATGGAGGGGTATGTATCAGAATTGTGGGACTTCACTCGTATTAGCGTGACCCAGAACAATCTCCAGGAATTGAAAGAGATATGGGTCCAAAGGGATGAAGAAATCAAGCAGTTATTTTACTGTAATTATAGTGATTTGCCCTATCTACTTGATATCAAAGTGGACAAGCACTTATTTCGAGCTTTGGCTCAATTTTGGAATCCCGCCTACAGCTGCTTTACTTTTGGAAAAGTGGACTTAGTACCTACTGTCGAAGAATACACGACCTTATTTTGTTCCTCGAAAATTCGACTCAACAAGGTTTATTCTAGAGCAGCTAATGTCCCGACCTTCTTAAAAAAACTAATGAACATCACGGGCATGAGTAAGCAATGTTTTGCAGCCCGGATCAAGGAAAAGGGAGATGCGAAATGTATCCCTTGGAATAGTTTGCAAGATTTAATCTTAGCACACCCATATATGAAGAAAAGGGTCGATGTCTTCGCTTTGAGCATTTATGGGCTGGTTGTTTTCCCTAAAGCACTAGGGCACGTGGACGAGGAAGTTTTAGATTTGTTCGACAGGCTTAATAAGAGGGTCACGCCCGTCCCTGCAATTTTGGCCGAAACATTCCGATATTTGAATGCATGCCGAAGAACGGGTGAAGGAAGATTCATTCGATGCGCGTAACTCTTGTTGGCATGGTTTCATAGCCATTTTTGGAGGGTAGAAAAATTTTCTTATCGAGTATTCTCCAAGAACTACTCTCCATTAAAAAATTAGTGGCCACACTGAGGTGAGACGACATTTCAAAAGAAAAATGGACGACGATACTCCATAATATCCAAGATGAGGACGTCGAATGGAGAGCCCCTTAAATGATCCCCGATGAGATTCATTATCGGTGTGGAGATCTCGATTGGGTTCCTCTACTTGGGATCTGGGGAGCTGTTGGATATGCTCTTCTACTCGTGTTGAGGCAGTATAAATCGAGGCAATTCATACTAGCAACGCAAAGGCTGGCTCAATGCGAGTTTTTGTATAAGGGCGATAACTATAAGAAAAAGGTCCGAGAAATGTCTAACGCTTGGAACCAAACCCGCCGAATGAAAAGATTTGCTGTAGGTCCGACGACGACACCCAAATGTAATGGATGGTGGGGTAAAGAGTCAATGATAACATCCCTAGGCCAAGTCAAGAAGGCACTCGACCAATAGAAGAATACCTGCGAGTAATCCCATCTGAGCTAGAGATCATAAGGTAAGATTTAAAAAAAAGGAATTTAAAGCTAGAAAAGAAGATAGAACAATTGGAAGAGGAAAAGATGTATTTAGGACTAGATGTTGATGTCTAGAAGCTAGAGTCCGATAAATTGAGGAAAGGAAAAAACAAGACTGAGGAAGATCTAGACAGTTTAAAAACGGATTACAAAAAGTTGCGCCTACCAATGAGGACTGCCAGGTTGGGAAAGACATCAGAACAATGGCAGCAAGAGATCAAAGAAGAAAAGAATAGAGCCGATCAATGCGAAAGGAAATGTCAAGATAACCAGGTTCGAAAAAATGCTCTAGAAAGAGACCTATTGGAATGTCAAAATGAAAAGGTCAGATTAAAAGCCAGGGTAACAGAACTAGAAAAGTCACTTCATTAGTATCGTAATCACAACTCCACAATTAAGCTAAAAGCAAGCTTAAAGAATATTGAAGAGCTGAAAAGGAAAATAGAATTGCTTGAGATCGCATTACAAAATTGTGAACTCCGAGTTGAACTCCTTGAAGCAAACAACAAGTAGTGGAAAGAGAAACTTCACCGTTCTCAATGTCAGGTCAGGGATAGAGACTATTTCATGGGTGAAGCTGTGGCTCAAATACGAGAAGTGGCCGATCATTTGCAAACCCTAGCAGTTTAGGCTGACATTCTAAGCTTGAAGTATGAATCAGAATCGAATCGGGGGCAAGAGTTGGCTTGGCTTCTTAGGAAGGTTAAGGCTTTGAGCATTAGGGCAAAGCCGTATATGTAATTCATTTTATGTAAAGAAATTTGTTTTCTAGTAAAGTTGTTCTAATGGAATTGAATCAGAGTCAATAGCTCTTTTTGCATTCATTTCATGCATTTGTATTACATTGCATTATCTGCATTAAATTTCACAAAAAGACCCTAATTAAACAAAATTATTTCAGTTAATCTGGAAACTAATAAGAGTTAACCAACCGAACATCGTTACAGTACTCGCGCTAAAGCCAAAGTAATGGACCAAAGATTGGAAAAGTTAGAACAAATTCAAAAAGAGATGCAAGACCAGTTGCAATCCCAACTGCAAGAACAGTTAGCGAAAGTGAAACAGGAGATGAGGGATCAGATACTGGAATCCCAAAGAAGTATGATAAGTTAATTAGCACAGTTGCTGGCTGGAGAACGTGAAAAAAGGGAAGGGCACTACGGTCAACTCAGGGGATGATAATGAGGATCCTATTTACCCCTCGGGTTTTACCCCGATAAACGCCTAGGCACAACCAGATATGTACCCACGAAAGGTACCCGTCACAATTAGACCCCCAATAGTATCAAACTGGTACCTCGGCCCGATGAATTACCACACAGGCTTAGGTTCCAATCCGGGGGATAACCCAACCAATCCTGTTGTTCCTGATCTAAATGATATGGCGGAAATAGAAAAAAACAAGAGTGGAACTGCCAAAGCAACTTGAGGATTGATACAGATGGCAAGAAGAAAAATTTAGAGCAATAGAAAACGCTGATTATCATTGAGGAATCGATGCCAATTACTTGAGTTTGGTCCCAGATTTAGTGCTCTCTTCGAAGTTCAAAACTCCAGAGTTTGAGAAATATAATGGGACTAGTTGTCTAGAAGCTCACATCACTATGTTCTATCGAAGGATGACAGAATACGTTAATAATGATCAACTGTTAATCCACTACTTTTACGACAGTCTAATCAGGTCAGCAATCAAATGGTACAACCAACTAAGTCGTGCCAAAATTAATTCATAGAAAGACTTAACACAAGCTTTTATGAAGCAATATAATCATGTGACGTACATGACACCCGACAGAATCACATTGTAGAACATGGAGAAAAAAAAACAAAATGAGAGCTTCAGGCAATATGCCCAAAGATAGAGAGAGGTGGCAACGCAAGTCCAGCTATCTCTTTTGGAAAAAGAAACCACAATACTTTTCATCAACACTTTAAAAGCCCTGTTCATCAACTATATGTTGGGGAGCGCTACTAAGAGCTTCTCGAACATAGTAATGTCAGGTGAAATAATTGAAAACGCAGTGAGAAGTGGTAAGATAGACGCGGGGGAAAACTCCAAAAGATTGGCCTCGATGAATAAGGAAAATGAGGTAAATAATGTAAGCACATACAACAAGGGTTATTCGAAACCAATTACTATTGGCCCACCAAGAACAGTAACCACTAGCCATTAGGCCATCCAAGACAAGAATCCAATCTGAGGCTAAATACAAAAAGGCTCTAATTCACGCCCATCTCAATGACATACAGGGAGCTGTATTAGAGTCTGTTTGATGCACATGTGGTATCTCCTTTCTACCTGAAACCCATGCAACCTCCATTCTCAAAATGGTATGATGAAAATGCTCAATGCTAGTACCACATGGGAATCACAGAACACTCAATAGAGAACTACATTGCATTTAAAAAGTTAATCAAAAGGTTTATTAAAATAGGAATTGTAAAGCTTGATGACCCATCAGGAACTAATGTGGCAAGAAATCTGTTACCCAGCCATTCTGATAAAGGGGTAAATGCGATAATTGAGAATTGAGAGAAAAAAACCAAGATGGATGTAGAGAAAGTAAAAACCCCGCTGAAATAAGTTTAAAGAAAATAATAGAAGGGGATTAATCAAACAGGATTCAGAAGAGAAACCTGAAGGGATGAGGAACTACTATGAGTTCCATGCTAAGGAGGGTCATGAGATCCAAGAGTGCGCTGAATTCAGGGCCTTAGTGCAAAATCTGATGGACAATAAGGAGTTAGAATTCTTTGAATATGTTATGGGCTTTGAAAAAGAATATGTGTGCGCCTCAGAAGAGGGGTCAATAAAGAATGTCTATAAAGTCAACCACCATGTGGTTATTATTTCATGACCTAGAAGCAATGAAGCTGGAGTACAAATTGCACCAAGGGTCATAATTCAGAAACATGTAGCTTTTCCCTATAAAGATAGCAAGAGGGTTCCCTGGAATTATAACTGTAACGTGACGATCCGGGAGAAGAGAACCCGATTAGTACTTCAGAAGAAGGCCAAGAGGTGGGTTCCTACACGTGCAGTGGGAGGCGCTATGTTCAATCAAACGCATGAGCTAAGCCTGTTATAGGAAAGACCCCAATAGTTAAACAAAAAAAATAAAAAGACGGTCAAACTCAAATCGCCAGTTAACGAGCCAGTAACTGAGAACGAGGTTAAGGAATTTCTGAAATTCTTAAAGCATAGCTAGTACAGCATTGTAAAATAGCTATACAAGCAACCGGCTTACATTTTAGTGCTAGCTTTACTCTTAAGTTCGGAGACACACCGTGGCACGTTAATGAAAGTGCTAAACGAAACTTATGTCGCTAACGACATCTCTGTGAACAAGTTGGACCGCCTAGTTAACAATGTAAGTGCCGACAACTTCATCTTCTTTACTGATGATGAAATACCACCAGGGGGCATAGGATCTACAAAGGCTCTGCATATCACCATCCGCTGCAAAGGGTATACATTACTAGGGGTGTTAATTGATAATGGATCTGCACTAAATGTCTTGCCCCTATCCACACTGAATAGGTTTTCTGTGGATAGCTCTCATATGAAGACATGTCAAAACATAGTGAGAACATTCGATGAAACTAAAAGGAGGGTGATAGGAAGGATTGAGATACCTTCCTTGATTGGTTCAAACATGTATGAAGTAGATTTCTTGGTGATGGACATTAAGCCTTCTTACAATTGTTTGTTGGGGAGGCCTTAGATTCACATGGCTGGGGCAGTGCCTCCATCACTGCATCAAAAGCTGAAGTTGGTAACTGAGGGTCAGCTGGTAACAATAAATGCAGAATAAGATATTATTGCATCCGTAACCAGTGACGCTCCATACATAGGGACAGACGATGAAGCGGTAGAATGTTATTTTCGATCATTGAAATTTGTGAATGCAACCTTCATCATCGAAGGGAACAAGATCTCGATGCCCAAAATCTCCAAAACTACAAGGATGGGCCTGCAACTGACGGTCCGAAAAGGAACCTTGCCTAGAAGAGACTTGGAAAGTACCTACAAGGAAAAGTCGAGGCACCTATGCTGAAGGACAAACGAGACCGCTTTGGTTTACGATTTAAGCCAAATGCGAGGCAAAAGAAGAAGGAGATGGAAAAGAAACAAGAAAGGAGAAGAGCGCGACTGAGTGGGGAAGAGGTCAAGTGGGAACCAATGACCTTTTTCCATATATCTAAGACTTTCGTGTCAGGAGGAACTATTCACCCTGAACGAAAGATGTCAAGAAAAGAGACCGTTGAAGAAACGATGGGAAATCTAAACATCAACGCCATATCTGAAGAAGGAGTTTGGGGAGAAAATTTATCAGACATCTGCCCCTATGTACCTGGAAGTGTTCTGAACAACTGGACTGCGGAAGATATTCCTATAGTTTTTAGAGCCAATTCAAAGTAATGTTCAAAACACGCTTATTACTCTAAGCCTAGGAGCAATAAGAATCCTTTTGTGAAATAGGCTTATGTCCAAAATCCTTATTTCAATAAAGTGCATCTTTGTGTATCATCTTAAGCAAATATTCTTTTATTTTTTTCATTTCATTCATAATCATACCATACAAATAATTATTCTTAGATTCTTTTATTCTTTGGATTTTTCTTCATCCCTATAACAGGTCTTCAGATATCAATGATATGATCGACATTGCTACTGACTCAGAATCTCCTTTTGAGTAAGATATGTGCACGGAAGATTCTCAAGATTTTGAAGATGATCGAGACTGTAACCTATCTCCTGATTTGTTGAGGATGGTAGAATAAGATGAGAAACAAATCTTGCCTTATAAAGAGTCAGTGAAAATTGTGAGCCTAGGAGAGGAAAAAAAAAGGTGAAGATAGGAGCTTGCATTACCACAAAGACGAAGCAAAACCTCATTGAATTACTCCAAGAATTTAAGGATGTCTTCGCATGGTCATACCAAGACATACCCGGGTTAAGTATTGATATCGTGGTACATCGGCTCCCCAAATAGGAAGAGCCTAAGCCAGTTCAACAGAAGCTCCGAAAGATGAGGCACGATATTTTACTAAAAATAAAAGAGGAAGTTAAGAAATAATTCAATTCTGGTTTCTTACGGGTGGTTAAATACTCAGAATGGGTAGCCAATATCATGCCCGTCTTTAAAAAAGATGGGAAAGTACAAATGTGTGTGGACTACAGGGACTTGAACAAAGCTAGCCCGAAAGATAATTTCCAATTGCTCCATATCGACACTTTAGTGGATAACACGGCAGGTTATTCACTGTTCTCCTTCATGGATGGTTTCTTGGGATACATCCAAATAAAGATGCATCCTAAAGACATGGAGAAGACCACATTCGTGACTATGTGTGGAACATTTTGCTATAAGGTGATGTCATTTGGACTAAAAAATGCGGGAGCAACGTATTAAAGAGTCATGGTAACTTTGTTTCATGATATGATGCACAAGAAAATTGAGGTTTATATAGAGATTGAGAAAAATTCAACTGAAGCTCAATCTAGCAAAATGTACTTTCGGGGCCAGGTCGGGAAAATTGTTAGGATTTGTAGTCAGTTAAAAAGGGATTGAGATTGACCCAGAAAAAGTAAAGGCTATACAATAATTGCCTCCACCATGCACTCAAAAAGAAGTTCGAGGTTTTCTAGGAATACTAAATTATATTGCCCGGTTCATTTCACAGCTAACTAAGAAATGCGACCCAATATTCCGTCTCCTTAAGAAACACAACCCAAGCGTTTGGGATGAGGAGTGCCAGAAGACTTTCGATAAGGTCAAACATTACCTGTCCAATGCCTCCCAGCCCAAATAGGCCGTTGATACTGTACTTGGCAGTATTCGGGAATTTCATGGGATGCGTGCTTGGTCAACATGATGAGTCAGGAAGAAAAGAAAGAGCGATATACTATCTAAGTAAGAAATTCACTGAATGTGAGACAAGTTATTCACCAATCAAGAAGTTATGTTTTGCCTTGATTTGGACAACCCGAAGACTGAGACAGTACATGTTGTACCATACAACTTGGCTCATCTCAAAACTCGATCCTTTAAAGTACATAATGGAATCGACTGCTTTGAATGGAGGAATAGCCCGGTGGCAAATTCTACTCTCAGAATTTGATATAGTTTATATGAATTAAAAGGCTATAAAAGGGAGCGTAATAGTAAATTTTCTAGCTAGTAGAGCTCTAGAATATTACGAGCCTTTGAAATTTGACTTCTCAAATGAAGATTTAATGTATATGGAAAACACTAAAGAAGACTCTCGAGAAGGTCATTCCTGGAAGCTAAATTTCAACGGAGCCTCAAACGTTGTGGGTAACGAAATTGGGGCAATCCTGGTATCTCCAAATGGAGATCATCATCCCTTCACTAGCAAATTGGATTTTGATTGCACGAACAATATGACAGAATATGAAGCATGCATCATGGGTATCCGTGTAGCCATAGAACATAAGATCAAAGTGCTAAAGGTATATGAGGATTCTGCACTAGTAATCTATCAACTCAAGGGAGAATGGGAAACAAGAGATCCCAAGTTAATCAATTATCGAAGGTTGGTTCTTGAGTTAATTGAGGAGTTTGATGACATCACCTTCTATTACCTCCCACGATATGAAAATCAGATGGCTGATACCTTGGCTACGTTGGCTTCGATGGTCAAAGCAAATAATCAAGAAGATGTAAAGCCTATCTAGATGAGTATTTATGAGACTCCGACTTATTATTACAACATCGAAGAAGAAGAAGAGGACGATCTTCCTTGGTACAACGATATCTCGCGATATGTGAAAAATCGTGAATACTCTAACCAAACAACTGAGAATGATAAAAGGATGTTGAGAAGGCTGGCTAATAACTATGTCTTAGATGGGGAGATCCTATATAAAAGGAGAAATGATCAGGTGCAAAAGAAAATGTGTAGACGTTGTCGAGGCTAAGAAAATCTCGGAAGAAGTCCACGAGGGTGTTTGCAGAACACATGCCAATGGTTTTACAATGGCTAGGCAAATCATGAGATTCGGGTATTATTGGTCCACCATGTAAGGAGATTACATCAATTACGCCAAGAAATGCCATAAGTGTCAAATTTACGGAGATAAAATTCATGTACCTCTCTCACCTCTTCATGTTATGACTTCTCCGTGGCCTTTCTCTATGTGGGGCATGGATGTCATTGGGCCAATTTCACCCAAAACTTCTAACGGGCATCGATTCATCTTTGTGGTCATCGATTACTTTACAAAGTGGGTAGAAGCTGCTTCATATGCCAATGTCACGAAGTCGGCTGTCAGTAAGTTCTTAAAGAAGAAGATCATATGTCGATATAAAATGCCAGAAAGGATCATATCTGACAATGCACTAAATTTGAACAACAGCATGATATTATAAGTTTGCAGTCAGTTCAAGATCAAACACCACAACTCATCACCATATCGCCTAAAAATGAATGGTGCAGTGGAGGCAGCCAATAAGAACATTAAGAAAATTGTGGGAAAAATGACTGAGACTTATAAAAATTGGCATGAAAAGTTACCATTTGCCCTCTATGCTTATCGAACATCTGTCAAGACCTCAACCGGGGCAACACATTTCTTTTTGGTTTATAGAATAGAGGCAGTTTTACTCATTGAAGTCGAGATTCTTTCTCTCCGAGTTTTGGCAGAATTAAAGTTGGATGAAGCAGAATGGATCTAATCCCGATATGATCAGCTAAACTTGATTGAAGAGAAAAGGTTGAAACCCATCCGTCATGGTCAAATGTACCAAAAGTAAATGATGTGAGCTTACAACAAAAAGGTTAGTCCCAGATAATTCCATGAGGGGAACCTAGTATTGAAAAAGATCCCGCCCATACAAAAAGATTTCAGAGGGAAATGGATGCCAAATTGGGAAGGATCTTTTGTGGTAAAAAATGGCTTTTCTGGAGGAGCATTGATTTGACTGGGATGGATGGAAAAAGTTTGCCCAATCTTGTGAATTCAGATTCAGTCAAGAATTACTTCACCTAAAAAAAAGGGGGGGAGAGGCCGAGGCGAAAACTCGTAAAGGGCGCCTTGAGACCAAAGGGGTTTTAAATTGAAAACCCAAGAAAAGAACAATTCAAATCTTGATCAAGGATAGGGCATGTGGTAATCTTATTATCCCTGAATAAATAAGGAGGAAAGATGCTACATCAATAAAGTATTCTAGGTCTTCTAAACACATATCAAGTCAAAGGGTCCTCGAGGAGTTTGTGCGGAAAAGCTAATGCTATGATATCTGGGGCACCTATTTTCATCTTATTCACTTTGTATCTAAGAAAATTTGATATTTAGATTAATCTATTCATTTCGACCATTGCTCTCAATAAATTTGTATCTTGTCCATTATTACAATCTTTTTCAAGCATTTTTACATTGAAATAACGATTAATAGACCAATAATATTTAAGCAAAGGAAGCTCTGCATATTACTCTAAAAGGTTTTCTAAAATAGTACAAGGATCTGGAAACAGGACCACTATTCAGAACTAACCAAACTTAGGGGTTTGGAAACATTTGAGAAAAAATAGTCTAAATTGTGACTATTTTTTTGGATTTTCTGTCAAAGATACCAGCTGAACAAGAAGGCATGGTAACACTTCAGTAATAGAACCTTGATAAATAGTGAGTAATGATAACCTAAGCATTAAAAAGGGATCATTCTCGAAAAATGACATTCTGAATTCATGCAAATATTATTCATACATATCTAGTTAGAAGTATTTGATTCATCCTGATCATGATATCCTAATCACTAAGCATAAATAGGCCTATGAAATAGATCCTACAGGTCATGTTCCCCAGAGAACGGTGTAACAGCTTAGTGAAACCACAAATCTTATCTCGCTAAAGTTGCAGTGGAGCAAATTGAAGAATAGCGAATCTTATTTCTTTGAAATGGCAGTGAAATAGATTAAACCTACAAATTACAAATCTTATCTCCCTGAAGTTGCAATGGAGAAAATTAAAGTTATCATGGCGAATCTTATCTCCCTGAAGTTGCAGTGGAGCAAATTGAAGCCACAAATCTTATCTTCCTGAAGTTACAATAGAGTAGATTAAAAATTACAAATCTTATCTCTCTGAAGTTGCAGTAGAGCAGATTAAAGTTATAAATCTTATCTCCATAAAGTTGCAGTGGAGCAGATTGAAGATAGCAAATATTATCTCTCTAAAGTTGCAATAGAACAGATTAAAGCTATAAACCTTATCTCCCTGAAGTTGCAGTGGGGCGGGTTGAAGTTACAAGTCTTATCTCCTTGAAATTATAGTGGAGCAGACTGAAGATAGCGAATCTATTTTCTCTGAAGTGGCAGTGAAACAGATTAAAGCTACAAATTACAAATATTATCTCCTTGAAGTTGCAGTGGAGCAGATTAAAGTTACAGATCTTATCTCCTCGAAGTTGCAGTAGAGCTGATCTAAGATAGCAAATCTTATCTACCTGAAGTTGCAGTGGAGCAAATTGAAGGTAGTGAATATTATTTCCCCGAAGTTGCAGTGGAGCAGATTGAAGCTACAAATTTTATCTCCCTCAAGTTGCAGTGGAGTAGATTCAAGCGACAAATTCTATACCTCTAAATTTGCAGTGGGTTAGAATGAAGCTACTGAAAGAAGAGAAGCACCAAAGAAGACGAGATTCAGAGACTGGGCAGAATTGGTCCTTCTTAAAGGTCTTTGCTCCATCCTCGTTACACGACAATAAGCTAAGAGGGGCAACTGTAATAGCCCAATTTGCCCGGGCCCAGAATAATAGAAAAACAAAATAATAATAATAATAATAATAATAATAATAATAATAATAATAATAATAATAATAATAAACAGTTTTTGTTACAAAGTCCAATTACAAAACGAGCCCAAACGACCCAAAAATAAAAAAACCCTAAAGCCCGTTTAGCCCACAACCTAATCTTATTTAGAAACCCTAGGGTTTCCAACTCCTATGTGCTTTGCAGCCCCCAGTGCCGCCACCGTCATCTCATCAGTGCGAAAGACGCCCCTTCTCATCGCGTGCACACCACTCGAACTTGCAAACAGAGAGAAAAAAGGACAGAGGCACGATGGTAGAGAAATAGTGACAAAACAAAAGCAAACAGTGAATAAAAGCAATGTAGTCGGCTATAAAAAGCCCCGAATATCATAAATGTAGTTTTTACACACAAAAAAAATACAAGAAAAGAAACAAAATACAAAAAAAAGAAACAGAATCGATCGAAGAAGATAAAAAGGTTGCCTTTTTTTATTTTTTCCTTTTCGCTTTATTTTTGCCATCATATTAAAAGAAATAAACAAAAAAAAAAAAGCCAAAATCGCACCTTTCTTGCGTTTGCGCTGCCGCGGGTGGCTGAGGTTGCCATCTCCGAGGAAAGATGGTACATTTACGGGATCGGAAGTCAAAAAGCCAAAAAGTGGCTTTTTTTTAAATCTCTGACCACCGTGGACAGTGGCTCCGTAGCCGATGACTTGCAGCCTCCACGGTGGTCCGGTGTCGGGGCCTTGGCCAGATGCTGGAGAATGAGAGAGAGATTTGAGAAATTTTTTTGTTTTTTAGAAGAAGGTGAAAATGAAAAAAAATCTGAAATTTTGAACTTAAATAATGGTACGAAAACGGTGTCGTTTTGGCTTAGTGCCCATTGACACTAAACGGCGTCGTTTTGACGACCCGATCCGACCCGACCTAAGATCCGCTAGGATCCGCGTGTTTTTGGACGGAAGGGCTATTTGCGCCCTTAGCCCTTCCGCTTTTTAATTAGTTTGCAATCCAATTTTTTTTTGTTCTTTTAAATTTATCCTATTAATTTTTTTTATTTTAGTCCCCCAGAAATGTGTTTAGAGGGTAAATGGATAATTTTCTAATTAGTCCCTCCTCCTTTTAGCGCATTTCACTTTAGTCCTTTATTTTGTTTTACTATTTGATTTATTTATTTTGTTAATATTTATACCTTTAATTTTATTTTAGTTTCGATCTAGTCCTTATTTAATTATTTGTCTATTATAATCTAGACCCGCAATTTTGTTTTAATACCAATTTGATCCTCATTTATTTAATTTCGACCATTAAGGGTTATATATATATATTATTTTATTTATTATTTATCTATTTATTTATTTTTCCTTTTTTTTAGTATTTAAAATTAATTTATTTCCTTTTATTGTACATTTTCATTTCATTTTTATTTTTATATATTTTCTTATTTTTATTTTTTGGCCTTTATTTTTGTTGTTAGTATTTCACTATTTATTTACTCATTTATTTATTATTTTTTATACTTTAGATTATTTATGTTTACTTGTACATATATTATTATTATTATTATTATTATTATTATCATCATCATCATCATCATTATTATCATTATTATTATTATTATCATCATTATATCTATTATTATTTATTTACATATATTTTATTGCAAATTTTACCTTTAATTTTGATTTATATATTACTTTGATTCTTTACTTTCAATATTTTTACAAACTATTTTCCCCATATTTATTTATGTCTTTATTTTATTTATTTCTTTGTCTTTATTATATTTGAAAATTGATATTGCCATTTCATGTGCATATTTTATCATTATTATCGTTATCATTTTCATTATTTATTTTATTTTTCTTTGTTAATATTGGTATTAAAATGAGACGTATTATGAGTTGCTTATTAGTACATTTATATTGTTGCCGTTTATTAATGTAACATTTGATTCATATATCATTTTTAATATCACGTCGATTCTTCCCCAAATACGTGAGAAGAAAATTTTCAAAATAAGGTAATGTTTCATATTTCGGGAATTTGAGAAATTGCACCCTAACTTACAGGGTTTTGATTTTCTTGTTGAACTTAAATAACCAAACATCCTTTTAAAATTAAAATACATAAGATTTTAAATAATAAAAAAAGGACAACCTCAGTCTCGAGGATTCAAGGTGTTGTGTCCTAACTTACATGATGTGACATTTTGTTATCTCGAGATGAGAGGGTCTTTAATATACTTCTCGATTTATTTTTAATAAAATTAACATTAATATAAAGAGGGATCATATTTTAAACTATTTTTCAAATATTCAATTTTCGACATCAAGACTTTAATTAATTAACTAGGTACTAATTTTGGGCGTCACAAGAGTGCTAATCCTTCCTTGTGCGTAATCGACTTCCGAACCCGTTTTCCTGAATTTCGTAGACAAAAAATCTTTGTTTTAGTAAATCAAACTGTTTATTAAAACGTTTAAATTATAAGGTGACCCGATTACACCTAAAAAAAATAATTGGTAGCGACTCCATTTTCGTTTTAAAAAAAATAAAAGTCGATTTAAAAAAAAAGGTTTCCACCAATGTCATGGAGTCGCTTGGTATTAAAGATTGCAGCATTTTAAATTTATGTTGTTCCCTTTAGATTTTTTATTTTTTATTTTTTGAAAATGTCCAACACCGGAAAGAGGAAAACTATTTTAAAACCGTGGGCTATATTTTTTTCCCTTTTAATTTAAATGATTGACTGAATATCAATAGTAAAACCACTCAAAAAAATCATGGCTAAGAATAGTATAATGCCGGCAAATTTTTCTAAATATGTTTGAAAAAAAATTAATTGAGAAAGTAGGCTGAAAATTTTAAAATTTATTAATTTATGTTGTTTTTGGAGAGAGAAAGAAAACGCGTTTTATAGAGCGTTCTTTTACTGTTACATCATTTAAAACTTGCCCTGTAGGACACATTTTCAAGAGAGAGAATAAAAACGTGTTCTATAAGGCACATTTTCACATTGCTAATTTTTTTTTTCTTATTGTGGTTGGAAATTAAAAGTTTGTATATTTATATTTGTCCAATATTTGAGATAGACATGGTTATATTTTTAAGGAATGTTTGAATTTACGGAGGTGCCGTAGAGCTGAATGACTTATAAATTTCATCTACCATGTGAGTATGAAGCCATCACTCGAGAAGTCGAATCACATTGCAACTCAAGGTCATAGTTGGCGATGATTATATGGTCTGGGGTTGAAGTGTAACTAGAGCTTCAAGTTTACTAAGGTTATGATGTCAAATGATTGAGCATAAATGGGGCCTAGTTGACAGTGGCTATGCTGACACGACAACCAGTTTTTCCTCGTCTGAGGAGGATGCTTTATACCCTGCAGGGAACATTTTTTCTCTGGTCATTTCAATCACCAAACTTGATTGCTTCTGAGACCTACAACTCGGGATAAACTTGATTGCGGAAAATGTAGAAATCACGAACTCAATGACTTCAGTGTGTCCACACAACCCAGGAGCATCAATGAGAAGAGCTAATTAAAATACTAACTAATGCAGTGAAAATACTAACTTATTCGTTTATTCATTAATTTTTGTTCTATAAAGTATAAGTTAATATTAATTATTAAAGTAATATATATTACAATACTCAAGCCAAAGTTTTAATCTTTTTCCGAACCTAGTGATCAATTATTTGCTTTCTCTACATATTGTACTTAACAAACAGACGGAGAAAAACTTAAATGAAAAAGTAACATAAATAATTGTAAATTTTAAACTCACAATATGATATGGTGCAAAACAAACCAATTTAATAAATTTGTCTAGTATATTGTAAATAAGTATAAATTTGAGATGTAAAACAATGTATTCAATTTGGAAAAATTATAAATAACATAATTATCAGCATCTCGAACATATGCCACAACTGGGTGGGCGTCAGACATGCCTAGGGTTCCGTTGCACTATTTGAATTTGCGACTCGTCATCAACTTAGTCTTGATCTTCACGTGCATGTCGGGGTTGATCACCGCAATTATCTCTTTCCTTTGTTGTTGACTGGAGCTGAAGGTGTTGATGTGGGGAATGAGTGTGTGTACTGTGATGCTTGTATCAAATAAACTGGGTTGGAACAAAAAATAAATGAACCATACTAATTGGGAGGTTGCACAACAATTGAGTCCTCCGATGCAAATGGAGTAGATGTCTTCAAACATTTTAAATAATATTTCTTTTAATTCAAATAAAGTAAAATAATATTACTTAGTTTCATCTAGATTATAAATGCTATATTTATTGTATTTTAACTTTATAAAATATATTTTTTACATAATATATTGCTTTTTTAATACAATATGGGAATAAGAGACGAGAATGACATAGTTTCAATCTATGTTAAATAAGTGTTTGTGAAACACCCCAAACCCGGCCCACGAGCTTTGACCAGATTTGGTATGTTCCTCAAGTAAACCGGTTTCAAATTCTTTTGTTACTTAGAGAAAAACTTGTGTGATTAAAAAAAAATATTGTTTGGGTTGGGCTTGTGTTGAAAACAAACTGGATTTTTATATTAGAAAACCCCTTTTTAATATTAAGTGATAAAACATATAGAGTATATTTTAAAAATAAAATACTTAGTCTTTAACTTAATCAAAATTTGTAACACAATAAAACAACAAGTAGAAATAAAATCGTTCATCATGGCCTTATGGCCTTATTACATCAAATAGTTTCCAAAATATTTCAAAGTACTAAAATAAATTCAAGAGTCCATAAAAATATAAACTTCATGTTGAGCATGGCCACCACAAATCTTCTGTAGTCCCGGTCCATCACTGTTCATCACCTGAAACATGGTCCCACAACGGGGTGAGTCAAACAGACTCAATGTGTACACGACACTAAATCATAATAGAATCAGGCATACAATAGTTACACATTCAAAACATAAAATACAAGTTATGATGCATTCCCAAACCCAAACCTAATTGTCCATCCGCTACACACCCCGTACCTGCCAGTCACACCGTGGGGACTACTAAGTCAACCCTCCTTCCGCTACACACCATCGAAGGCAGTCGCTGCAGTCGACGTGCTCATCGCCCATATAAATTCGTGGCATAGCCACCAGATAATTGTGTCATGAGACACCACATTCAGATAATGTAACCGAAGTTACCACATTCAGATAATGTGACCGAAGTCACCACATTCAGATAATGTGACCGAAGTCACCACATTCAGATAGTGAGACCGAAGTCACCACATTCACTTCCCCTTTCTCATATAACCCGAATGCCCCATATTATTCATATTATGCATATCATACTTAAATTCACATTCATGTCACTTTTCACATGTTAAATATAACATATTTCGTAATCCTAGTAGAAGTAGGAAACGTAGCTGAGTACTTAGTACCATATCATGGTACTTTAGCCACTTTCATATACTTAATAACACATATATTAATAAACATAGCCATAATACATATTATAAAGTAGTGTGGGTACCCACCCTGATTCGCTTAGCAAATTCCTTGAGATTTCGAAATCTGATCTACTGCTTAAATCCTTAATCCCTACATTTGATTAATCACTTACTAATTTAATAAAAAGCCATTCAGCCATAAATCCAAATCCTAGTAGGGTTAGTATTCTTAAACTTACCTTGTTGCCGATTGGGACACCAACAAATCCCGAAACTGATCCTTGTTTTCCTAGTAGTGTCGAAATTCCTATAACCTTACGTTAGATTTAATCTAATCCTCAAAACATAAAGCATGGCCTTTGGTCGAATCTTATAGTTTCTTACCTTAACTCTTTAAATCCCGAAACTCTCTTCCTGATTAATGGAGATGCCGAAATACCTTAGATCTGAAATCCCGAAATTCACCTTCCATATTTCAATCAATAAGGTTGAAGAGGGATTAGACTAACTTTCGGCTTAAAAGAAAAGAATTCAATTATGATTATAGATCCTTACCCTTTATATTGAAATCGATGATCCTTCTTGACACCACTTGAGAGAGATTCGGCTATGGCTAAATGATGCTCTCACAACTTTCGGCTTTTGGAGGATTAGAAAGAAAAGAGAAGAGAAGAGAAGAGAGAGCCCTAAAAAATCGGGCAGAGAGAAGAGGAAGAAGAAAAATTGATGAGTAGCCCTCTTTCCTTCCTTTTATAGCCAAAATTACTACTCAGAATCCCTTACTTGGCCACCACTCTTCTTTATTTGATAACTTTATCCTTTGAATTAATAATAATAATCCTTCTATTATCTCTTCTTTTATCCATTAAAAAAAATAAAAGGAATTAATCCACAATTATCTCTTGAAAATAATCTAAATAAATCTACTATTTATCTCCTATTTAGCCTAAATTTAAAGAGAATAAAACTCCTCTTTTGCAAGCCTTGTGTCGTCCACCTCTGTGTTTCTAGAAGCAAAAATAAAACTTCTTTTATTTGCTTCCCATGTGACTTGAACTCAGGCCCATTTGCCTAGCTTGTGGCGTCACCTACCTGGGCCTTAAGTGATATCTTTAGGCCACTTTACCAAGCCTGTTTGTATGTCAAATTTCACCAAATTTTTCTTTTAAGGCCACCTTGCCTTAATTTCCTCTTTTAAACTTTAAAACTCGACATTTCTAAGTCATTTCTAAGTTTCCAAAAATTTTCGTTCGGCTCTGTAAACTTGACATTTCCTTACATTTCCAAGTTTCCATAAATATTCACTTTCCTTTTTTGAATCATTTCTAAATCATTTTCCTAGTTTCCATAAATGTTCACTTTCCTCTTTATTCCTTTACATTTTCAGGACATTTCCCTACATTTCCAAGACAAGACATTTCCTTACATTTCCTTGCATTTCCTTACATTTCCATACATTTCCTCACATTTCCTTACATTTCCATACATTTCCATACATTTCCTTACATTTCCTTACATTTCCTTACATTTCCTTACATTTCCATACATTTCCATACATTTCCTTACATTTCCTTATTTCTAGAATTCACATAACACATTCATAATTCATAAAACATGCCATTTTACCACATGGTTCCTTGTGTCATGCTTCACACGGAGTTTCTTTTAAAGCCTCATTTACCTAGCTTCCCTTTTTACTTAAAAACCAATAAATTTTCCAAAGCTTTCTTCTTCCATCCTAGAATTCTAAAAACCCTTAATACACTTCCAACACTGCCAAAACCTACTAACTCATGAATTAGGCACGAACGCATAACCCCTAATCTAGGATGTTACTGTTTGACAAGAATTTTAATCATTGTTCCGTACAAGAGTCAAGACTTTACACAATATATTTCTAAATCTAAATTTTATACAACATATTATTTTTAAAATTTATAATCTTACAAATTAATTTGTTTACTTTTGATTTATATAACCAAAATTTATTATTATTTGATTCTAAAAAGATAGCCATTATAATTCAATTATTTAGTTAAAAATTTATATTTGAATATAACATTATCTAAATTATACGTTAAATTTACATATTAACTTAAAATTCATTATATCATATGAAATAAAATAATTAGGCGAGTTAGGTTGCCTAATGGCTTGAAAATTGTTTTTATAAAATAATAAAATGTGGCATGTACAAAAGTTTTTCAGTGAGGTGATATGATTTACTTTAAATATATTAAGAAATAAATACATATTAATTATTTATTATTATATTTTAATTCTTTCTCATGCAAATCTTCAACTTCATTTGCCAACTTGTAGATTAGAAATTGAAGGTCCGCCTCACTAAAATGTGGGTCCGTCATTAATGTGCATCGCAATTATACTACCAAATATTTGTATTACACTTATTTATTTACGTCAAATTTATTAAATTAAACTCTGGAGAATTATCTTCTCGAATTTATATTTTACATGCGATTAATTGATTTCAACTTCGGTCTTGAATGAATAAGTTTATTGTTTTGGGATTCATAAAATTTCTTGTAAAAATAAATCAAAATTTATTATTGCAAGGTAACACTACACCAAAACAGACTTTTAGCGGCATTTTATTAAAAAACGCCGCAAATATTATACATTAGCGGCGTTTTGAAGAAAATGCCACAAAAAGTTGAGCAATAGCGGCGTTAAAAAGGAGAAATAACGGCGTTTTTTGCCCACACGCCGCTATAGATCTTAGTATTAGCGGTGCTTTTGTTAAAACGCCGCTATAGATCTGAGCATTAACGGTGCTTTTACAAAAACGCCGCTATAGATCAGAGTATTAGCGGCGCTTTTGTAAAAACGCCGCTATATGAAGCGTATTAGTGGCGCTTCGCCAAAAACGCCGCAAAAATGTTAAGCTATACGACGGCGTTTTGTAGTTGAGCTATGGTGGCTAGATCGAGAAATTTGTGGCGTTTGTTGTTAAACGCTGCAAAAAGTCAAACGCCGCAAAAAGTATGTCATTAGCTGCGTTTTTTTTTTAAAACGCCGCAAAAATAATTAATTTAAGGGTTATGATTTTAGTAGTTTGGCTATTAGGCTTTAGAGGTTAGGGTTATTAATAAAAAATTAATTTATTTTAGGGTCCAGGTAAACATTAACATTCTATTTTAATTACTTTTGTCCTTTATAAAATTTATATTTAGGGTTTAGCCACTACAAGAAAACAAGCTTTATATATATATATTATAGTTTAAATTATTTAATTTCTTATATATATATTAAAATTATAATTATAGTTTAAATTATTTAAGAGAAAATAGATAAGCTTTATATATATTAAAGTTAAAAAAATTGGTAACCCATGCATCTATAGAGAAACAAAATTAATTAGTAAATTGAAAATGTTATTTAAATTTTTCATGACATGATATTGCTTAAAAATTTGGACTTGGATTGCATTTTCCCTAAAAAATTGTAATAATGGAATGCATTCCTTGTGAATAAAATTAGTTCATTTTCAATATAATATAATATATATGTTTGAAACTTTGGATGGCTTTGTTCTGCTCTTTGTTCAGTTGGTAAATATGCTTGTTTTGTTCATCAATGTTCATCGTGATGATCAAAGGTTCTGGCTTTATTCTGGGTATATATGTGAGTTTAACCCGATTGGATTGTGATTTATGAAGCAAACTTTGTTTCGTTGTTCTGTAATTCGTTGTTCATTTTATTTGTTATTGGTGAAAAGTTAGTAAATTTAGTTTTTTTTATTCTTCCCTAGTATATTTCGTAATTGTTTGGGTTCTTATTTTGTGACCCTTTACATGTTTATATGCTTGAATGGAGTTGAATGAGCCTAGTTCTTCTTCAATTCTTTGTCTTTGAGATGTCAATTGAGTGTAGTTTGGGTTCTTATTATTGTAAATCAATGTTTTTAGTTTTTGAACTATTTTTTACGACAGTCGAGGAATCTCCCTCCACCACTAATCTTCGAAAGCCCAATTCCTCAGCTACTATCACCGTTTGCATACAGGCTCTCGCTTCTGTCGTAGTTGGGTCGGCCACAAAATTATTCGGGTACGTACATGCTGCAAATATATGCCCCTCTCGCATATAATTTTGATATAATGTTGTTCAACTGATTCGTACCAATTTGCAGCCTCTGTTTCTTGGTGAGAGTGGAGTAGACCAGCTTCTTGAAATTATTAAGGTACGTTTTAGTTCAAAATTCTGATCAGTAACAGTTATATCATGATGAATTTGTCCAAATTGCTGTTTATTATCCTGCTTGGTTGGCATATATCCTGTTTATTATTTTGCTGTCCAAAAAAAAAATTATTCAAAGTATATAGGCTGAAAACCTAACGGGTTGCCTTATATCTCATTGTAAGATATAATAGATCCTCCCCAGGTGTAACAATGCCACGTATGATGAATCTTAAAAAATTCCTGTCCAAATTACTGTTTATTATTAATAATGTTTGAACAACCTTCAAAAGGGGGATGGGTAGCTATTGGGAAACATTGGTAGAGTAAGAGACGGTCTAATCATGCCGCTTAGATTTTTGACAAGCTCTCATGTATTATTTTTTAAAATTTAAGGTACGGTACGATATAAAAAATAACATAAATAAAATATAAAAGTTAATTGTTAAAATATGTTATAAATTTTTTATATTTTTACAAATTTAAATTTAATTATTTTACTTTTTTTAAATTTATTGTTGTTAAATTTAAAAATGTAAAAATTACGTTTGTCATTAACTTTAATTTAACAAATAATAATAATAATAATAATAATAATTAGACCTAAATTTTAAAATTTGTAAAATAAAATGACTAAACTCATGCATATAAGATGATAGAAATTAAAATTTGTTAAAAGGTATGTATATAAAATAAAGAAATAAATTAATTATTTATTCATTTTTTAATTAAAAAAATCTAACTTATAATACAAGAATTTCCTTACTATTTTTTCCCATAATTATACTAAAAAATGATAATACAAAGTTGAATTTTGCAAGTGAAGATAAGAGATTAACATAAATTTTATATTTTAATAAATATTTTCAAATACATGCGCACGTGTCACTACATATATTATATATTATATTAAAGAATTCATCATCTTTTTTTACTTTATCTTCCCTAATAATAACCTATGGTGTAGTGATTTAATTAATCTCCCCACAAAAGTAGTGGGCTAATAATAGCAGTAGCTTTTCAATAAAATGAATTTAATTGTATTTATTTTTAATAAATGTTTTATAAATTAAAAAAAACAATTTATTTTTTTAAAAGAATACTTACATTTATATGGCTTTTTGGTTTATTACTAATTACTAATTACTAATTTTTTATATTAATAATGTTTGATTTTAATATTTAATATTTTGAATATTTTCCAAACTTATAAATATTTTGTTATCAATATAATAACATTGATCATTATTTAAATATGTTTTAATATAAAAAATAAATTCTTTTTTTAAAAGAAGTAATTTAAAATTTTTTTAAAATGGAAATTTATTTTTGTAACTCATTAATTACTTTGTTAAGTTATTTCTTTTTTTTTATTTTTTTTCATTATTTACATATATTTTAATATAAAATGGCTAAATATTTATGGAAGTCCATACTCCATATACAGTGGATGAATCTAAAATGTTTAGCAGCAGAAGAACCTGTTGTGACCTTGAATTTTGTTTGTGGAATATGTGCCAACCAACCAATTCATACTTTTTGCTATAAAATTTCTCTTTTCTTCTGTTTCTTATCTAACACATGCCCAACATCGTAGAACTTCTCCCAACACAATACATAATACATAGGTTAAAGATCAAATTTCATAGCTTTTATCAAATTATTTAACTTACATAATACATAACTTACATAATTTTAAGATCAAACTTCATAACTTACATAATTTACATAACTTACATAATACCTGTATAGATAAATAACTTACCCGTGTAATTTACTGTCAACTTTAGACTTCAACAACTACGAAATGGATAGAACTTGGATGAATTTGTCAAGAGTAAGCAACGACTATCGATATGGAGTAGAAACTTTTTTAAATTTTGCATTTCAAAATACAAGCCAAAAGAATATGATTCTTTGCCCGTGTAAGAAGTGTTGCAATATCAATTGGCATTATCGTGAAGTTGTCTATGAACATCTAGTTGTTGATGGCTTTGTTCGGGGGTATAAAAAATGGATTTTCCATGGAGAGTGTACATCTAGTGGAGCCTCTTCATCGATGAATCTGGGTTATCCTGATAGTGCTTACAATCAGAATGTTGGAGAAGATGACATGGATGGCATGTTGCGGGATGCATTTAATATGTGCGGTAATGGTTTGCAATCATTTCCACCTGACTTGGATGCAACCGATGATTATAATTTTGGTGGAAATACTTTCACCGAAAGGGGAAGAAGTGTACCTGATGATCAGCCAAATGAAGAAGCGGCGAAGTTCTACACGTTACTTGGTGAAATGAACGAAGAACTGTATGAGGGATCTAAATTTTCAAAACTGTCTTTCTGTATTCGTCTTTTTCACTTAAAACGTTTGGGAGGGTGGACCGGAAACTCTTTGACAATGTTGTTAAAGTTTTTGTGAGAAATGTTCCCGTTTGCGAAAATCCCTCAATCTTCCAAAGACATGAAGAAACTGATCAAAGATTTGGGCCTTGGCTACAACAAAATTCATAGTTGTCTAAATGACTGCATGTTGTATTAGGGCGACCAGAAAAACCAACAGTGCTGTTATGCATGCTATCAATCCTGTTGGACGAATAGGAATACAGAGGATGATAACAAGGATGAAAATAATACACAGTCAAGGAATCAGCCAGTTAAGATTTTGTGGTATTTTCCGCTAATACCAAGGCTTCAAAGGCTTTTCATGTCGTCGAAGACAGCCGAGTCAATGACGTGGCACCATGATGGACGAACCGATGATGGATTGTTAAGGCATCTTGTAGATTCTTTAGCTTGGAAATCATTTGACTCCAAATTTCCAAGCTTTGCAAGCACTCCTCGGAGTGTGAGGCTGGGGCTAGCATCTGATGGATTTAACCCTTACAAAATCATGAGCACTGCGTACAGTACTTGGCCTGTGGTGCTTGTTCCTTACAATTTGCCTCCATGGGTTTGCATGAAACAATCATCCTTTATCTTATCTATGATTATCCCTGGAGAGAAAGGACCCGAAAATGATATTGACATATATTTGCAGCCACTTATTGAAGAGTTAAAACAATTATGGGCTGGTGTTGAGACATACGATGTACTAAGAAAGGAGAACTTCAATTTACGCGCGTCTTTGATGTGGACTATTAATGACTTCCCGGCCTATGCCAATTTATCTGGTTAGAGTACCAAGGGACGCTATGCTTATCCTTGTTGTGCTGCGCAAACATGTTCGCAATGGTTATATAATGGGAAGAAGTTCTCTTACATGGGGCATCATCTGTGGTTATCAGAAAATCAAAGATTTAGATTTCAGAGTACTCAGTTTGACGGTACTGAAGAGTTCTCCTTCAACCTGCTCCACAGTAACTTATCTCCCTGACGTATTACCCTGCTTTCTAGTTCATCTGATATCTTTGACAGAGAACCTGAAGAAATAATCACCAATTTAGATTATTTTTTTCCAAGTATTTCCAACTCTTAAATTTGGTTAGTTCTGACTAGTGGTCCTATTTCAGGTCCTTGTACTATTTTGAACTCTTCAGAGTAATATGCAAAACTCCTCTTACTTGAATATTATTAGTCCATTAATTGTTATTTCAAAAAAAAAATACTTGAAAAAGATTGTAACAATGGATAAGATTTCAATTTATTGGGAGCAGAGCTTGAAATGAATAGATTAATCTGAATAGCAAACAGTGCTAAAATACAAAATGAGTAAGATGAAATTAGGTGCCCTAAATATAGTAGCATGAGCTTCTTTGCACAAACTTCTCGAAGACCATTTTGAACTTGATATGTGTTTAGGAGATCCAAAGTACTTCATTGATGCCCCAAGATGTAACGTTCCTTCTCCTTGTTAATTTTGAGGGTACAAGACTACCATATGCCCCATATTCGATCAAAATTTGAGTTGCCCTTTCTCGGGTTTTCAACTCAAAACCCTTTTAGTCTCAATGCACCCTTTTGGGGTTTTCGCCTTAGCCTCTCTCTTTTTTTTTAGGTGAAGTACTTCTTAACTAAATCCGAATTCATAGGATTAGGCAGGTTTTTGCCATCCATCTCGGTCAAAATCAGCGCTATTCTGGAAAAAGACTTCTTTACCACAAAAGATCATTCCTAATTTAGCATCCATTTCCCTCTGAAATCCTTTTGTATAGGCAGGATTTTTTTCAATACTAGGTCTCTTTCTTCAAGAATGATCTATTTCTTCAAGAATTTGCCGACTGCCGACTTGGTGACATTGGCATATGAAGTGGCTTCTACCCATTTGGTAAAGTAATCAATGACCATGAAGATGAATCAGTGCCCATTAAAAGCTTTTGGCGATATCGGCCCAATGACATCCATGCCCCAGATAGAGAAAGGCCATGGAGAAGTCATGACATGAAGAGGTGAGGGAGGCCCATGAATTTTGTTTCAATAAATTTGGCACTTATGACATCCCCTTCCATGGTGGACCAATAATATCTGAATCTCATGATCTTCCTGGCCATCGTAAAACCATTAGCATGTGTTCCGCAGACGCCTTCGTGGACTTCTTCCAAGATTTTCTTAGCCTCAACAGCGTCCACATGATCCTTTCTTCTTTTGTATAGGATCTCTCCATCTAAGACATAGTCACTAGCAAGTCTTCTCAATGTCCTTTTATCATTCTCAGTTGCTTAGTCAGGGTATTCATGATTCTTCACATATCGTAGTATATCGTGGTACCAAGGGTGATCGTCCTTTTCTTCTCCCTCAAAGTTGTAACAATGAGCCGGAGCCTCATAAATACTCATCTGGATAGGTTTTAGTCCTCTTGTTTGTTTACTTTGATCATGAAAGCTAAAGTAGCCAAGGCATCAACCATCTGGTTTTCATCTCATGGGAGATAGAAAAAGGTGATATCATCAAACTCCTCAATTAATTCAAGAACTAGTCTTCAATAATTGATCAATTTGGGGTCTCTTATCTCCCATTCTCTTTTGTACTAATGCAGAATCACCATATACCTCTAATACTTTAATCTTGCGTTCTATGGTTGCACGGATACCAATGATGCATGCTTCATATTCTACCATATTATCTGTGCAATCAAAATCTAATTCATTAGTAAAGGGATAATGATCTCCGTTTGGGGATACTAGGACTGCCCCGATTCCATTACCCACAGCGTTTGAGGCCCTATCGAAATTTAGTTTCCAGGGATGTTCTTCCTGAGCACCCTCTTCAGTGGTTGCAACATACATCAGATCTTTATTTGGGAAATCAAAATTCAAAGGCTCGTAATCTTCTAGAGCTCCACTGGCTAGAAAATCTACTATTGTACTCCATTTTACCGCCTTCTAGTTTACATAGACTATATCAAACTCAGAAAGTAGAACTTGCCATCGGGCCATTCTTCCATTCAAAGAAGTCGACTCCATCATGTACTTTAGAGGGTTAAGTTTTGAAATGAGCCAAGTTGTGTGGTACAACATGTATTATCTCAGTCTTCGGGTTGTCCAAATCAAGGCACAACACAACTTCTCGATTAGTGAATATCTTGTCTCACATTCAGTGAATTTCTTGCTGAGATAGTATATTGCTCTTTCTTTTCTTCCTGACTCATCATGTTGGCCCAGTACGCATCCCATGGAATTTTCAAATACTACCAAGTACAGTATCAGTGGCTTATCTGGACTGGGTGGCATCAGCACAGGGGCGTTGGATAAGTAATGTTTGACCTTGTCAAAAGTTTTCTGACACTCCTCATCCTATACACCTGGATTGTATTTCTTAAGGAGACGAAATATAGGGTGACATTTCTCCGTTAATTGTGAAATGAAATGAGCGATGTAATTTAACCTCCCTAAAAAACCTCAAACTTCTTTTTGGGTACGCGGCGGAGGTAGCTCCTGTTTAGCTTTGACCTTATCCGGGTCGATCTCACTCCCTTTTTCAGTGACCACGAATCCTAGTAATATTCCTGACTTAGCCTCTAAAGTACACTTTGCAGGATTGAGCTTTAGTTGGAATTTTCTCAATCTTAAAAATAATTTCCTTAAGACTTGCACATGCTCCTTTTCTGTTTTGGATTTTGCAATCATGTCGTCGACATAAAATTTAAATTCTTTATGCATCATGTCATGAAACAAGGTTACCATGGCTTTTTGATACGTTGCTCCTGTATTTTTCAGTCCAAATGGCATCATATTATAGCAAAATATTCCCCCATGGTTACGAATGTGGTCTTCTCCATATCTTCAGGATGTATCTTAATCTAGTTGTATTTGGAAAAACCATCCAGGAAGGAGAATAGTGAGTAACCTGCCGTGTTGTCCACTAAGGTGTCGATATGAGGCAATGGGAAATTATATTTCGGGCTAGCTTTATTTAAATTCCTGTAGTCTACGCACATTTGTACTTTCCCATCTTTTTTAGGGACGGGGACAATATTGGCTACCCATTCTGAGTACTTAACCATTTGTAAGAAACCAACATCGAATTGCTTATTGATCTCCTCTTTTATTTTCAGTAAAACATCGGGCCTCATCCTTCGGAGCTTCTATTGAACCGGTTTGCACTCTTCCTTTATGAGAAGCCGATGTACCACGATATCAGTGCTTAGCCGAGGCATATCTTAATATGTCCTTGAATTCTTGGACTTGCGTTGATAAAAAGCATTGTGGTTTCTTTCTCCAAAAGAGGTGGCTAGACTTGCGTTGCCACCTTTCTCTATCTTTGGGTATATTGTCTGAAGCTCTCACTTTGCCTCTTCTCCATATTCTGCAAAGTGATTCTGTCAGGTGTCATGTCCGTTATATGACTATATTGCTTCATGAAAGCTACTGCTAAGTCCTTCCATGAATTGAGTTTAGCACGGCTCAGTTGGTTGTACCATTTGGCTGCTGGCCTGATCAGACTGTCTTGAAAGTAATGAATTAATAATTGGTCATTATTAACGTAATCTATCATCCTTTGATAGAACATCATGATGTGAGCTTCAGGATAGCTAGTCCCATTATATTTTTCAAACTCTGGAGTTTTGAACTTTGGAGGGAGCATTAGATTTGGGACCAAACTCATGTCCTTAGCATCAATACAACAATGATAATCAGCGTTTTCCATTACTCTGAATTTTTCTTCTAACCATTTGCACCAATCTTCAAGTTCTTTTGGCAGTTCCACTCTTGCTTTTTCCATTTTTGCCATAGTATCTAGATCAGGAACAACGTGATTGGTTGGATTATCCCCTGGATTGGAGCCTAAACCCGTTGGATAGTTCGTTGGTACTGAGGTATTGGCCTGATATTGTTGGGGTCTGATAGTAACGGGTACCCTTCGTGAGTACGCCTCTGGTTGGGTCTGGCCATTTATCAAAGTAAAACCTGGAGGATAGGTAAGGTCTTCATTATCATCCCCTGAGTTAACCGTTGTACTCTTCCCTTTTTCGAGTCCTTTAGGCAGCAACTGCATCAATTGGCTTATCATACTTCTTTGGGATTCATGCATTTGATCTCTTATATCTTGTTGAATCTTGGCTAATTGTTCTTGCATCTGTGCTTGCAACTGATCTTGCATATCTCTTTGCATTTGTTCTAATCTTTCTAGTCTTTTATCCATTGCTTTAGTTTTATGACGGGTACTGTAGCGATATTTAGTTGGTAGACTCTAATTGGTTTCCAGGGTAACTGTCATAATTTTAATTAATTACGGTCTTTTTATGATACTTAATGCATATGATGAAATGTAATGCAGATGAATGAATTGAATGCAAAAAGAGGCGTTGATTCTGGTTCAATTATATTAGAACAACTTTACTAGAAAACAAATTTCTTTATATAAAATGGATTACATATACGACTTTGCCCAAATACTCAAAGCCTTAACTTTCCTAAAAAGCCAATCTAATTCTCGACCTCGATCTGATTCTAATTCATATTTTAAGCTTAGTATGTCGGCTTGAACTCTAGGGTTTGTAGATGATCGGCCACTTCCTGTACTTGAGCCACAACTTCACCCATGATGTAGTCTCTATCTCTTACCTGACTTTGAGAACGTTGGAGCTGCTCTTTCCATTGTTCGTTATTCTTTTCAAGAAACTCAACTCAAAGTTCACAATTTTGCAATGCGGCCTCGAGCACCCCTATCTTTCCTTTCAACTCTTCGATCTTACTTAGGCTTGCTATCAACTTGATTACGGAGTTGCGACTACGATACTGATAAAGTAACTTT
Organism: Gossypium bickii; assembly: GCA_025503065.1. Lineage (NCBI taxonomy): Eukaryota > Viridiplantae > Streptophyta > Magnoliopsida > Malvales > Malvaceae > Gossypium > Gossypium bickii. The sequence continues at coordinate 11,990,996 of CP106719.1, read as the reverse complement.
TCTAATTCTGCTACCCGAGCTCTTAATCCCACATTCTCATTTCAGCTTTCTAACAAACTCCTTTCTAGTGCTTCTTCTCGAGCTCGAGCATCTTGAAATTTCTTTTGCCATTGATCGGCTCTAATATTTTCTTCTTTTATTTCTTATCGCCATTGCTTCGATGTTTAGCCAAACCGACAGTTCTTATCAACAAACGCAGCTTCTTGTAATCTGTTTTTAGACTATCCAAATCTTCTTTGGCCTTGTTTTTTCCTTTCCTCAATTTCTCTACCTCTAGCTTATGGATGTCGACGTCTAATCCTAACCGTATCTTTTCCTCCTCTAACTGCTCTATCTTCTTTCCTAATTTCAAACTCCTATTTTCAAAGTCTTTTTTGATGATCTCTAACTCAGACGAGATTACTTGTAGATACTTTTCTACCGGCTGAGTGTTCTCTTGACATGGTATAGGGATATTGCCATTGACTCTTTTATCCCACCACTAACTATATTCGGGGGTTGTCATTGGATTTGCGGTAAATATTTTCATTATGCGGGTTTGGTTCTAAGTGTTCGATATTTCACGAACCTTTTTCTAGTAATTATCACCCTTGTACAAAAACTCACATTGAGCCAACCCTTGCGTCGTTGGTGTGAACTGCCTCGATCTGTACTTTCTTAATACGAGCAACGGAGCATATCCAACAGCTCTTCAAATCCCAAGTAGAGGAACCCAGTCAAAGTCTCCACACCGGTACATAATCTTATCGGGGATCATCCAAGGGGCTCCCCATTTGACGTCCTCATCTTGGAGACTTTGGAGAATCACCATCCACTTTTCTTTTGAAATCTCATCTCGCCTCGATGTAGTCACTAATTCCTTCAAATGAGAGTAGTTCTCGGAGACTACTCGATAAGAAACTTTTTCTATCTTCCAAAAATGGCTATGAAACCATGTTAATAAAAGTTGTGCACACCCGATGAACCTTCATTCATCAGCTCTTCGGCATGCAATCAAAGATCTGAAGGTTTCGGCCAAGATTGCTGAGACGGGCGTGACCCTTTTTTCAAGCCAATCGAATAAGTCTGAAACTGCCTCATCTATATGACCTAGTGCTTTGAGGAAGACAACCAAACCGTAAATGCTTAAAGCGAAAACATCAACCCTTTTCTTCATATCCAGATGTGCCAAGATAAAATCTCGCAAATTCTTCCAAGGTATGCATTTACTATCTCCTTTTTGTTTGGTCCGGGCCGCGACCCATTACTTACTCATCCCCGTGATACTCATTAGCTTCTTCAAGAATGTCGGGATTTAGTGTGTGTTAGGATCCTCATCCTACAAACCATCAAACTGAACAAATTGTTGTATCATTTGTATAGTGTTAGGTTTCGGTTCGAAATTATTTGCAGCCTAGACTTAGTTCCTGTTAAACTAGGTTTAGCATAATCATACATTGTACGTGGAGCATGATGTTCGGCCATCTCTGGAGGTGGCGAATTATTTTCAGCCATCTCTTCCGTGGTATTTATTTCGGCTTCTTGCTCTTCGTCTATGTAGTTTAAGCTTCGCCTTATTTCTCTGCGATTTCTATGAATGGTACCTTCAATATCACTGTCGTAGAGTAAGGGTCCTGTCAAGTTCCTTCTAGTATAAACTAGAGGTACCTGAAAGGAACGAAAGAAGGAAAAAAAATTTAAAAAAATAAAAATAAAATTTAAATGCAAAAATAAAAATAAATATGGTTAAAGTAATAAAAATTAAGTTTTCTTAATATTTCAGTTCCCCGGCAACGGCGCCAAAAACTTGATCGTTGTTTTATGCGATGTCGAAGTCTTAAAATTTATAAAGAATATGATCGAACCTGGAAACTATCTATGACAACGATTTGAGGCAAGCGCACCTATCGAACAATAGTATAGTTTAGGTAAGACCGGAATGTCAAACCCAAAGGAACCAAAAGTTCTAATACTAACTCTCTTTTTATTATTTAGCCTAAGAATTGAATGAATTGTTTATCTAATCTAAATTTAACTAACTACTAAATTAAGACAAAGAAGAATGAATTTGGAAAAATAACTTGAGGAAAAACCAATTGATTAAGACGACACCCAGGGAAGAATCCACCTAGACTTCACTCGTTATCTAACTCCTATTTATTCACTTGACTTAATCCGTAAGATTCCCTAAGTTATATTAATCCATCTCTCGAGGCGACTAGTGTCTAACCCTAGGTTGATTAATTGAAATCTCTTTCTAATTAAAACCCCTAGAATCGCATTAACTCGATCTATGGACTCTTATATTAGGTTTCACCCTAATCCGGAAAAATCTCGTCACCCTATCTCTAGGCGCACGATCAACTCCGCTTAACTATGCTAGATCTACTCTTAGGCAGGGACTTTTACTCCTCTACCTAAGCACATCATACTTGAATTAATATCCCAAAAATATCAAAACAAGAATTAAGAACACATAATTAAGAACAAGTCAAATATTTATCATATAGTTCAACAAACGATAACAAGATTCATCTTAGGTTTCATCCCCTCAGGTATTCTGAGGGTTTAGTTCATAACAATAAAAGAAAACATCTCAGAAGAAAAGATAAAACAAAACATAAGAAATCTCTAAAACCCCCTGAAGGAATTGAAGGAGAGATCATCCGTCTTGAGTATAACTCCGGCTTCTTGAGATGGATCAACTGGCTATCTTCGAGTAAATCCCTACAAATCTGCCTTCTCTGGCCTAGTCGGACGCCCCCTGACTAAAGACGTGGGTTCCCCCTTTTCTGGTCATACTTAGGGTGTTTATATAGGCTTTTGAATATGTTTCTTTGCCCCTAAGTATCCAAATCCGAATGAAACTCTTCTTTCCTGCGACAGGGACACGCCCATGATACACGCCGGTGTAAGTTATGGCCAGGTCGTGTTTGAACTTGTTGAATGGGGCATGGCCGTGTTGTCTTGGGCTAGGCCATGTGGATTTCGTGATATGGCCCATTTATTCCGTTTTGGGCCCGTTTTCTGTTCTTTTCATCATCCGATGCTCTCCTGGGTATAAAACATGAAAACAAAGAATTAAGAGGACCAAATTACATAATTCAAGGCTTAAATCATCCAAAAGCATGCTAAATGTGGGATTAAAATATGTTACTTTTACGATTTATCAGTAGGCTCTTAGGTGTCATTATATGTGGTTTGGTTCTAAAGCAAAGGTACCTAAACCAGTAGGTTCCTCGATCCTCACCCATTATAGGCTCATATGGACAGAGTTCAGTTCAGGGGAATACATTTCCCTATGGCCATAGGAAGATGAAAATCTTACGAAGACATAGGTACGGATGTATCCCGAAAGTGATTCATTATCCTATACGGAGGTGAAGACCTCACGAAGAAATAGTTTTTCACTCCCACTTATAAGGGTAAAATTGACCGAATTATGCGATGCAATATGTGGAGATATATTGTAAGGCTCAAACCAATAAAGCAAACATATCATTATGTAACAAAACGATGAAGACCATAAAAATCACAGATGTAAGGAGATGAAAGGATCATAAATTTAAATCAAATTATCAATTTTCGACCAATAAGACAAAAATTAATCAAATCGTGGCTTGACTCTCTTATTTTGTCCCAGTGGAGTCGCCAAGCTGTCGAAACCATTTTTTTTAAAACGAATTTTATTTTAAAAAACGAAAAAAAATGAAAAAATGGGAGTCGCCACCAATCTTTTTATGAGGTGTGATCGGATCACCTGGTGATTGGTCGTTTTAATAAATGATTTAATTTATTAAAACAACGATTTTTGGTCTACGAACTTCGAGAAATAGGTTTGGGAGCTGGTTATGCACGAGGAAGGATTAGCACCCTCGTTACGTCCAAAATTGGTACTCGATTGATTAATTAATGTCTTAATGCCAAAAGTTGAAGACTCGAAAAGAATTTAAAATATGGTCCCTCTTTATATTAATGTATATATTTTTAGTAGGGATTGCCTGAATAAATCAAAGCGTATATAAAAGGTTTTTTTCTCTCGAGGTAATGAAAGATCGTCTCTTGTAAGTTACGACACGACGTCTGAATTCTCGAAAATAAGCTTGCCTTTTATTTTATTTTATTAAATCTCACGTATTTTAATTTTGAAAGGATATTCGGTCATCTAGATTCAACGAAAAAGTCGAAACCCCGTAAGTTAGGGCATAACTTGTCAAATCTCTAAATACGGAACATTGCCTTATTATTCAAAATTTTCCTTTTTCACAGATTTGGGTAAAGAAATGTAATATTTAAAATGATAAACGAATGAAATATCGCATTAATAAATGACAATAATGAATATACTAATAAAACAATTACGAGAGTCACATAAATTACATTATTTTAACACTAATATGAACAACCAAGGAAAATAAAATAAATAAAAACAATGATTAATAACAATGGTAACGATAATAAAATAGGCATATAACAAGACAATATCAATTTTTTTTAAAAAAAATAGTGAATTAGTAAGTAAATACATGAACAAATATTAAGGAAAATAGTTTATGAAATATTGAAAATAAAGGACCAAATTAAAAACAGGATAAAATTGAATGGTCAAATCTGAAAAAGAAAAAAAACTAGGGCTTAAATGAGACACGCATAAAAGGTCATGGACCAAGCGGAAAATTTTTCCCAGTCCTCAAAGTGTACCGTTTCACAAAGGATGAAATGGAAAGAAAACCAAAATTATGCGGGCAAAATTTCAAAAAGTATAAAACAAATAGGACTGTATTAAAAAATTTAAAAAAATGGAAGGATCATCTGCAAAATTATCCCCTTTAAACATAAACACACGGACCCCCTGGGCGAATCGGGTCGGATCTTGGGTCGCCGCCAAAATAACACCGTTTTGGGGGTCTGCCTTTTAAAAGGGTCAGAAGACCAAATTGCAACGGGATAAAATTAAATGGCAAAATCTAAAAAAGAAAAATAAGGTAGGATTAAACTGAGACGCGCCACAAAAGCAGAAAAGCTGACCGCGCAAATAGCCTAAAAATTGAAAACGCGCGGGTCCGTAGGAGCGGGTTGGGTCGCACGCGAGTCAGGCTCAAAACGGCGCCGTTTTGGCGTTAAAGGGTCTAAGTGAAATAATGTCATTTTACTTCTGTTATATAAATCGATTTTTTTTAAAAATTTCATTTTTACTCCTCCTCTTCTTCAAAAAAAAAAAAGAAAAGAAAATTCTCTCAACCTCTCTCACCCTTTCCAAGCTCCGGCCGAGGGGTACGGTAAGTCCCACGACGGCCATCGGTCGCCGGCGACGGACTCCACCGTCTCTGGTGGACGGAAACACCAAAAGACCCTCTTTTTGAAGCCCGTCGCACGTAGAACCCCGATCCGAGACCAAAACCCCCGAAAACCCAGCCAAACTCGACGGAGAAATAAAGAAACCTTTTGTTTCTTCTCCTTTTCCTGCTTGGCCTTCGACGGTGAAGATACCGACCGACTCAGGTGAGTTTTCTTTTCTTTTTATTACTATATTTAAAACCTTTGAAAAATAAAATAAAATAATAGATATATAAAAAGGGTTCACCTTTTATTTCAAAGTTTTTGTTTTTGTCTATTATCTCAGTTTATTTTTATGCGTAAAAAAAACTTCAAAGAAGCTGTTGTGGCTTTTATAGCCAGATTACTAACACAACTGTTAGTTTTTATTTTTTTGTTTGTTTCTTTGTTGTCTGCTTCTGCTTGGCGCGTTGGCTCTTGCTTGTTGCAGGTGACAGTGGCAGTGGCAGACGGTGGTGGCAGAGGGGTCAAACGCCTCACGAGGAGGCAGCGACGCAAAGAGGCTAAGGTTTCTGCCTCCTCTAAATATGTTGAAGTTGTGGGCTGTTAGGGTTTTTTTTTTATCTTATTGGGTCGTTTGGGCCATTGTAATTTAGGCTGGTAGTTTGTAATTGGATTGTTTTGGATTATTTATATTTTGGTTTTATTTATTTTTATTGGGCCGGGCAGAATTGGCCTGCAACAGTTATTATATATCATGAATTTAAATATTAGAAATTTATAATTATTATATAAGAATCGAAAATTTTAAAACATCTGAAATCAAATTTTGGGTGGTTTACTCCATCCATAGAACATAATGAAAAGGGATAAATGAATTTTGGTTTAATGTGTAATTTGATATATGAATTTTAATTTGGTATAATTATATATATGAAAATTTTATTTTGATTCAATTACATTTAAAGAAATGAATACATATATTTATTTTCATATTCGAATAATATATTTGTTTGTGTATGTAATATATCAATGTAAAATAATGCTAATTTGATAATATTGTTAATGATCTGCAAAAATTGAATCAAACCAAAATATCATGTATAAAATCGCACAACATGGAAATTCTTATATAACATTACGCATTGTATCAAAATTTGTGTGTAAATTTTGATACTTTTATGGTGTGTGAAATGAATACAACACTAATTACAACAATTAGTATTTATTTTTTGGTGAATTAATGAATTACAATAACAAGGTAAAGCCCGAACAACAAACACGGCTAGCGCGACTCAAACCCAGATCACAACTTGGGCGGTGAACACCCTTGACTATCAGGCCATCACATGAGGTTCTAACAATTAATATTTTTCATCAATTATACATAATTTTGATTGATATAATAACAAACTAATTTCTTTATATATATATATATATATTATGTCAATTTGGTCTTGATTCTAAAAAGAATATCGAAAAATGTATAAAATTTTAAAAATTCTAAGATCATCAAAAGGAATCATTTGTCAAATTTATGAAAAATTGACGGAAAACATTAATATTATAATTAATTATTCTTAATAACTCATATTTGAAAAAAAAGAAGAGAAAATTGGTCCAGAGAAGGACTAATTTAGTTAAAATCAAAATTGAAAGGGAAAGAAATCCCAGAAAAGTTGAAATATAAAAATAGTTGAGAGGCATAATGGGAGATTCCTGTACAAAATCCATTAGGCTTTAATCCTTTGTGGACCCATAAATAATTGAAAATGGGGGTATTATGTGGAACAATTTCAGCGAGGAATGTTGATAAGATGGGGCAGTGTCTGTCCGGACCTATTACGCAGCCTGCTTTATCACATCACCCCGTCCTACTCGATGAACCCAATTTTGGAAAATCAACCTCCAAGGATTAAAAACGCAATTATTCATATTACTTTTTATTATATAGTACATGAGTAGTAAACAATGAACTTGACAGAGTCGTATGGGCCATTTTTTTAACTGACAATCCAGCTAATAAGAACTTAATAAAGATTAGCTATATATACAGATTGTTTCTGACATCAAACCTCACACAAATCTTTTAACTTCAGTTTTTCTTTTTGATCCAAAAACCAAAGAAAATCCCCCCCCCTTTTTTATTTGTCTTGACGTCTTCTTTCCTGGGTTTAAATCTGTTGTTGCGCTGGTGACTGATCATCGCCGGTTGTATTCGGTTGCACACCAATGGAAGACGAGTATTTGCAGCAGTTCTGGGATGAAACCACTTGGTACAATCACATTGTTCTGGGATACCTTTTGCCTACAAATCTATGGTACCCTCTTCCCCATTTCTTGCAGACATGGCTACGAAACTACCTTGCTGGGACTTTGCTTTACCTCATCTCTGGTTTCCTTTGGTGCTTCTATATTTACTACTTGAAACGCAATGTCTATGTTCCCAAAGGTATTCTTTTGTGATTTTAAATCTGGGTTGGGTTTAATTTTTGATGGTTTGGTGTTGATCTTAAATCGTTTTCATTCTAGCTGTTGTTTTTTATTTGAGATTGTTTTGAATCTGGAATTTCATCAGTGATTTTTCAATTTGGGAGTTGAATCAATGATGAAATATATGGATCGATTGCATTATGATCATTGTGGAGAATATTATGAGCCGAAAAGAATCTTACTCTTATCCTATCTATATGGATTACATAATCCCAAAAGCCATTAGGTTCCAAACAACACACTACACCTAGATTAGTTGTAAACTATGTTAGTGTAGGAGCCTTTACTTATTATATCATCAATGCACTTGTTGCAGATGCTATCCCCACAAATAAAGCCATGCTCTTGCAAATTTATGTTGCTATGAAGGCCATGCCATGGTACTGTGCTCTTCCATCTCTTTCCGAGTACATGATTGAAAATGGCTGGACAAAATGTTATGATAGAGTAAGTGAGGTCGGCTGGCTTCCACACTTACTATATTTGTCTCTTTATCTCGTATTTGTGGAGTTTGGGATTTACTGGATGCACAGAGAATTGCATGATATAAAACCATTATACAAGTACCTTCATGCAACTCATCACATCTACAACAAGCAGAATACACTTTCTCCATTTGCTGGTAAGTTTCTTATATGCGTACTTCACTTGGTTTATAGTTGCTTCCACTGCCTAAACACATTTTGGCTGATAACTATAGAACACAATATTTGACATATTTAAGTAAGAGAGGATCCATAATTGACCTGTTTTAGCCCAACGGTGCCTTGAATTAGATATAAGATTAATCATTAGTCTGAAACTTAAAGATGTATGCCACAAGTTACTCTAGATTTAGTGCCGATTGTTTCTGCTTTCCTGTGGGAGTGCATACCTTAACAAAATCTTTGATACATGTGGATTTCAGAATTATAGTTATATGGTAAATAGAATTATTTCATGTAAGGTCTGTTTTGCTGCTATAGTATCGATGTCACATTAATTAATCCGTGTTAGTTTGGACTGCCTACACATTTGAGATACAGAAAGCAGACCATTCATGTCTTAATGGCCAGTGGTGTTCTGTAAAAGCTTGTATCTTTGGGTGCCTACTGTGTTATTTGGTTCTGAGATTGGGGATACATAGAATTTGATGCTTTCATTTCTGGTAGTGGACCTATGTCAGTTCAAAATAATTTAGAGAAAATGATTTGGCATATTCCTTGACAAAGGTGATGGAGAAGATTCACCCTGGTGGTAACTGTAAGGATGTCAGTAATAGATTCATGCCCATGTTAGACGCATACCCGTATCTGACTATCACACTGGAGGCTAAGTAACATGTATTATAAATGATTTTACCTCTAAATAGTACTGTTGTTCCCCCTATCCCCTCTTATCTTTATTTTTTCCTTTTCTTTTCGATTTAAATGGACTGAAGCAAGTAGGTGATAGTGATTAACAATTTGCTATTTGATATGGGTGAAAACAATTTGTGTTGTTTTCAGGTTTGGCTTTTCACCCAGTGGACGGAATACTGCAGGCAGTACCTCATGTGATAGCACTCTTCATTATACCAACTCATTTTACAACACATGTCGGACTGCTGTTCCTCGAGGCTGTCTGGACGGCAAACATTCATGATTGCATCCATGGCAAACTATGGCCTGTGATGGGTGCTGGGTACCACACTATTCACCACACTACGTATCGCCATAACTATGGCCATTACACCATTTGGATGGATTGGATGCTTGGAACCCTACGTGACCCTAGTGACGAAGAAGGCAAGAAGGTTATGTAATTCCCTTTGTGCTCATCTTGACATTTCCTGTTTTGTCGTTTTAGATTCTCTTTTTTTCCGCTTGTTAATAGAGTCTGAGATGTTGTCGTAGCCTATGTTGGTCGTAGTGTTTTAAATCATCCTCCACTGCAAACATTGTTCTGCTTTAAGCTACATTGGTGTTTATTATGGGAGCTCGGATCTCCTGTTTTTTTGAGTTTTAAATCTAGACGTTGCTTTTTGTAACTTGTAACTCCAATAGTCTATCACTGACGTATTACCCTACCTTATTGTTAAGCTAGTATCTTTGACAAAGAACTCGAAGAAATAATTACCAATTTAGATTATTTTTTTCCAATTATTTTCAACTCCTAAATTTGGTTAGTTTTGACTAGTGGTCCTGTTTCAGATCCTTTTACTATTTTGAACTCTTTAGAGTAATATGTAAAACTCCTTTTACTTGAATATTATTAGTCCATTAATCATTATTTCAAAAAAAATGCTTGAAAAAGATTGTAACAATTGAAAAGATTGTAATTTAGTGGGAGCAGAACTCGAAATGAATAGATTAATCAAAATAGTAAAAATTGCTAAAATATAAAATAAGTAAGATGAAATTAGGTGCCTCAAATATCGCAGCATGAGCTTCTTTGCACAAACTTTTCGAAGACAATTTTGAATTTTATACGTGTTTAGGAGATCCAAAGTACTTCGTTGATGCCCCAAGATGCAATGGTCCTTCTCCTTTTTAATTTTGAGAGGAAAAGACTAACATATACCCCATATTCGATCAAAATTTGAGTTGTATTTTCTCGGGTTTTCAACTCAAAACCCATTTGGTCTTAATGCGCCATTTTGCAGGTTTTCGCCTTGGCCTCTCCATTTTTTTTAGGCGAAGTACTTCTTGACTAAATCCGAATTCACAAGATTAGGCAGGTTTTTGCCATTCATCTCGGTCAAAATCAGCGCTTCTCCAGAAAAGTTTTCTTTACCACATAATGTTTTTCCAAATTTGACATCCATTTTCTTCTGAAATCCTTTTATATGGGCATGATCTTTTTCAATACTAGGTCTCCCTCATTAAATTTTTTAGGGCAAACCTTCTTGTCATAAGCTCGAATCATTCGCTTTTGGTAAATTTGACCATTACGGATAGTTTTCAGCCTTTTTTCTTCAATTAAGTTCAGCTGATCATATTGAGACTGGATTTATTTTGCTTTATCTAATTTTAGTTTTGACAAAACTCGGAGAGAGAGAATCTCAACCTCAATAGGCAGAACCGCCTCCATTCCATAAACCAAAGAGTAAGGCGTTGCCCCGGTGGAGGTCCTGACAGACTTTTTTTATAAGTCTCAGTCATTTTTCCCACAATCCTTTATAAGTCTCAGTCATTTTTCCCACAATCTTCTTGATATTTTTATTGGCTGCCTCAACTGTACCGTTCATTTTCGAGCGATATGGTGATGAGTTGTGGTGTTTGATCTTAAATTGGCTATAGACCTCTACTATCGTGCTGTTTTTCAAATTCAATACATTGTCAGATATAATCCTTTCTGGCATCCCATACCGACATATGATCTTTCTTTAAGAATTTGCTGACTGCCGACTTTGTTAAGCTGGCATATGAAATGGCTTCTATCCATTTGGTAAAGTAATCAATGACCACGAGGATGAATCGGTGCCCATTAAAAGCTTTTTGGCGATATCGGCCCAATGACATCCATGCCCCAGATAGAGAAAGGCCATGGAGAAATCATGACATGAAGAGGTGAGGGAGACACATGAATTTTGTCTCAATAAATTTGGCACTTATGACATCCCCTTCCATGGTGGACCAATAATATACGAATCTCATGATCTTCCTAGCCATCGTTAAACCATTAGCATGTGTTCCGCAGACGCCTTTGTGGACTTCTTCCAAGATTTTCTTAGCCTCAACAGCGTCCACTCATTTTAGTAGTACTTGATCCTTTCTTATTTTGTATAGGATCTCCCCATCTAAGACATAGTCACTAGCAAGTCTTCTCAACGTCCTTTTATCATTCTCAATTGCTTGGTTAGGGTATTCACGATTCTTCAAATATCGCAGTATATCGTGGTACCAAAGGTGATCGTCCTTTTCTTCTCCCTCAACGTTGTAACAATGAGCCAGAGCCTCATAAATACTCATCTGGATAGGTTTTACGTCCTCTTGTTTGTTCACTTTGATCATGGAAGCTAAAGTAGCCAAGGAATTAGCCATCTAGTTTTCATCTCGTGAGAGATAGTAGAAGGTGATATCATCAAACTCCTCAATTAATTTAAGAACTAGCATTCGATAATTGATCAATTTGGGGTCTCTCGTCTCCCATTCTCTTTTGAGCTGATAGATTACTAATGCAAAATCACCATATACCTCTAGTACTTTAATCTTGCGTTCTATGGCTGCACGGATACCCATGATGCATGCTTCATATTCTGCCATATTATCTATGCAATCAAAATCCAATTTACTAGTAAATGAGTAATGATCTCCATTTAGGGATACTAGGACTGCCCCGATTCCATTACCCATAGCATTTGAGGCACCATCGAAGTTTAGTTTCCAGGGATGTTCTTCTTGAGCACCCTCTTTAATGGTTGCAACATATATCAGATCTTCATTTGGGAAATCAAAATTCAAAGGCTCGTAATCTTTTAGAGCTCCACTGGCCAGAAAATTTGCTATTGCACTTCTTTTTACCGCCCTCTAGTTTACATAGACTATATCGAACTCAGAAAGTAGAATTTTCCATTGGGCCATTCTTCTATTCAAAGAAGTCGACTCCATCATGTACTTTAGAGGGTCCAGTTTTGAGATGAACCAAGTTGTGTGGTACATGTATTGTCTTAGTCTTTGGGTTATTCGAATCAAGGCGCAACACAACTTTTCGATTGGGGAATATATTGTCTCACATTTAGTGAATTTCTTGCTGAGATAGTATATCGCTCTTTCTTTTCTTCCCGACTTATCATGTTGGCCCAGTACGCATCCCATGGAATTTTCAAATACTGCCAAGTACAATATTACTAGCTTATCTAGACTGGGTGGCATCAGCACAAGGGCGTTAAATAAGTAATGTTTGACCTTGTCAAAAGTTTTCTGACACTCCTCATCCTATACACCTGGATTGCATTTCTTAAAGAGACGGAATATAGGGTTACATTTCTCCGTTAGTTGTGAAATGAAACGAGCGATGTAATTTAACCAACCTAAGAAACCTTGAAGTTTTTTTTTGTGTACGCAGCGGAGGTAGCTCATGTATAGCCTTAACCTTATCCTGGTTGATCTCAATCTTTTTTCACTGACAACGAATCCTAGTAATTTTCCTGACCTAGCCCCGAAGGTACACTTTGCAGGATTGAATTTTAGTTAGAAATTTCTCAACATTAAGAATAATTTTCTTAAGACTTGCACATGCTCTTTTTTTGTTCTAGATTTTGCAATCATGTCGTTGACATAAACTTTAAATTCTTTATGCATCATGTAATAAAACATAGTTACCATGGCTCTTTGATACGTTCCCATATTTTTCGGTCCAAATGGCATCACATTATAGCAAAATGTTCCCTCATGGTTACGAATGTAGTTTTCTACATATCTTCAGGATGCATCTTAATCTGTTTGTATTCAGAAAAATCATTCGTGAAGGAGAACAGTGAGTAACCTGCCGTGTTGTCCACTAAGGTGTCGATATAAGGCAATGGGAAATTGTCTTTTGGGCTAGCTTTGTTTAAATTCCTATATTTTACACATATTCGTACTTTGTCATCTTTTTTAGGGACGGAGACGATATTGACTACCCATTCTGAGTATTTAACCATTTGTAAGAAACCAGCATCGAATTGCTTCTTGACCTATTTTATTTTCAGCAAAACATCGGGTCTCATCATTCGGAGCTTCTGTTGAATCAACTTGCACTCTTTCTTTATGGGGAGCCGATGTACTACGATATCAGTGCTTAGCTCATGCATATCTTGATATGTTCTTGAATTCTTGGAGTAACTCAATGAGATCTCGCTTTGTCTGTGCGACGATACAAGCCCCAATATTCACCTCTTTCTTTTCTTGTTCGTCTCCTAAGCTCACTACTTCCACTGACTTTTTGTGAGGTAGAATTTGTTTCTCATTTTGTTCTACCATCCTCAACAAATCAGGAGATAGGTTACAGTCTCGATCACCTTAAAAATCTTGAGAATCCTCTATACACATATCTTGCTCAAAAGGAGACGCTAAATCAGTAGCAGCATCGCTCATATCATTGATATCTGGAGACCTGTTATAGGGATGAAGAAAGATCCAAAGAACAAAAGAATCTAAAAATTTTTATCTTATGGTGTGATTATGAATGAAATGGAAAGAATAAAAGAATATTTGCTCAAAATGAGACAGAAAGATGCATTTTTATTGAAATAAAAATATTAGACATACGCCTTTTCACAAAATGATTCTTATTACTCCCAGGCTTAGAGCAATAAGTATGTTTTGAACATTACTCTGAATTAGCTCTAAAAATTACAAAAAACTCTTTCGCAGTCCAATTGTTCAGAACACTTCTAGGTACATAAGGAAAAATGCCCGATAAATTCTCTTCTCAAATTCCTTCTTCGAATATGGCATTGATGTTTAGATTTCCCAACATTTCTTCCGCAGTTTCCTTCATTGACATCTTCTATTCAGGGTAAATAGTTCCCCCTGAAACAAATGTTCTAGATATATGGGGAAAGGTTATCGGTTCCTATTTGACCTCTCCCCCGCTTAATAGTGCTCTTCTTCTTTTTTTTGCTTCTTATCCAACTCCTTTTGCCTCGTATCTTGCTTAAATCCTAAGCCAAAGTGGTCTCGTTTGTCCCCCAGCATCGGTGCTTCAACTTTTCCTTAGAGGTATTTTTCGAGTCCTCTTCCCGATAAGGCTCCTTTTCCAACCGTCAATTGTAGGCCCATCCTTGTAGTTTTAGAGATTTTGAGCATCGAGATCTTGTTCCCTTCGACAATTAAGGTTGCATTCACAAATTCCAACGATCGAATCGAAAGGAATATTCTATCGCTTCATCGTCTGCCCCTATGTATGGTGCGTCACTGGTTACAGATGGAATAATGTTTTCTTCTGCATTTATCGTTACCAGTCGACCCTTGGTGCAATATGTACTCTAGCTTCATTGCTTCTTGGTCGTGAAATGATAACCACCGGGTGGTTAACCTTATCGACTTCCGTTGATCTTTCCTCTGAGGCGCATATATCTCCTTCTTCTGAGCCCTTAACCTCCTCATAAAATTTGATTTCTTTATTATCCATCAAATTTTACACTAAAGCTCTGAACTCAATGTACTCGTGGATTTCATGACCCTCCTTAGCATGGAACTCACAATAGTTCCTCATCTCTTCAGGTCTCTCATCTGATTCTTGCATGATTAATTCTCTTTCTACCAACTTTTTCCAAACCCATCCCAGTGGGTTTTTTTACTTCTGCCACATCAATTTTGGTTCTTTTACCTCCACTCTCAATTATCGTGTTTACCCATTTATCAAAATGAATGGGTAACGAATTTCCTACCACGTTAGGTCTTGAAGGATCATCGAACTTCACGATACCTATCTTGATAAACCTTTCAATTAACTTTTTAAAAGCGGTGTAATTCTCGATTGAGTGTCCCGTGATTCTCGCGTGGTACTCTATTGAGCATTCGCGTCGAACCATTTGGGGAATGGAGGTTGTATAGGTTTTAAGTAGAAAGAGGATACCACATGTGCATCAAACAAACTTTGATACAGCTCCCTCTATGTCACCGGGATGGGTGTGAACTGGAACTTTTTTGTATTTGGCATGGGTTGGATTCTTGCCTTCGGGGGCCCTGATGGCTAGTAGTTACCGTCCTTGGCTGGACTTGATTGGTTTTGAATAACCCTTGTTATGTATGCCTACATTATTCACCTCATTTTCCTTCTTCCTCGGGACTGATCTTTTAGCGCTTTTCCCCGCGTCTATCTTACCACTTCTTATTACGTTTTCAATTATTTCAACGGACATTACTATATCCGAAAAGCTCTTAGTAGTGCTTCCCAACATATGGTTGATGAACGGGACTTTTAAAGTATTAATGAAAAGTATTGTGGTATTTTTCTCTAAAAGAGGTGGCTGGACTTGCGTTGCCACCTCTCTCCATCTTTTGCATATTGTTTGAAGCTCTCACTTTGCCTTTTCTCCATATTCTGCAAAGTGATTCTATCGGGTGTCATGTCCGTCACATGACTATATTGCTTCATGAAGGCTTGTGCTAAGTCCTTCCATGAATTGAGTTTAGCACGGCTCAGTTGGTTGTACCATTTGGCTGCTGATCCGATCAGACTGTCTTGGAAGTAATGAATTAATAATTGGTCATTATTAACATATCTTGTCATTTTTTGACAGAACATCGTGATGTGAGCTTCAAGACAGCTAGTCTCATTATATTTTTCAAACTCTGGAGTTTTGAACTTTGGAGGGAGCACTAGATCTGGGACCAAACTCAAGTCCTTAGCATCAATACCGCAATGATAATCAGCATTTTCCATTGCTCTGAGTTTTTCTTCTAACCATCTGCACCGATCTTCAAGTTGCTTTGGTAGTTCCACTCTTACTTTTTCCATTTCTGCCATATTATCTAGATCAGGAACAACGTGATTGGTTGGATTATCCCCCGAATTGGAGCCTGAACCCGTTGGGCAGTTCGTTGGTACTAAGGTATCAGCCTGATATTGATGGGGTCTATAGTAATGGGTACCCTTCGTGAGTACGCCTCTGGTTGGGTCTGGGCATTTTTTAGAGTAAAACCTATGGGATAGGTAGGGTCTTCATTATCATCCATTGAGTTAACAGTTGTACTCTTCTCTTTTTCGAGTCATTAGACAATAACTACGTTAATTGACTTATCATACTTCTTTAGGATTCTTGCATTTGATCTCTTATATCTTGTTGAATCTTGGCTAATTGTTTTTGCATCTGTGCTTGCAACTGATCTTGCATATCTTTGCACTTGTTCTAATCTTTCTAGTATTTGATCCATTGCTTTGGTTTTATGGCAGGTACGGTAGTGATATTTAGTTGGTAGACTCTCATTGGTTTCTAAGGTAACTGTCATAATTTTAATTAATTAGGGTCTTTTTATGAAACTTAATGCATATTATGAAATGTAATGTTAGATGAATGAAATGAATGTAAAAAGAGGCGTTGGTTTGATTCAATTTCATTAGAACAACTTTACTAGAAAACAAATTTCTTTACATAAGACGGATTACATATACGGCTTTACCCTAATACTCAAAGCCTTAACTTTCCTAAGAAGCCAAGCTAATTCTTGACCTCGATCCGATTCTGATTCATATTTTAAGCTTAGTATGTCGGTTTGAACTGCTAGGGTTTGTAGATGATCGGCCACTTCCTATACTTGAGCCACAGCTTCACCCATGATGTAGTATCTATCTTTTACCTGACTTTGAGAACGTCGGAGCTGCTCTTTCCATTGTTCGTTATTCTTTTCAAGAAACTCAACTCGAAGTTCACAATTTTGCAATGCGGCCTCGAGCTCCCCTATCTTTCCTTTCAACTCTTCGATCTTACTTAGGCTTACTATCAAAACGATTACGGACTTGCGACTACGATACTGATGAAGTGACTTTTCTAATTTTACTACCCGAGCTCTTAATCCCACCTTCTCATTTTGGCTTTCTAACAAACTCTTTTTTGGTGCATCTTCTCGAGCTCGAGTATCTTAGAATTTCTTTTCCCACTGATCGGTTCTAATCTTTTCTTTTTTGATTTCTTGTCGTCATTGCTCCGATGTTTTACTCAAACTGCCAGTTCTTATCGACAAATGCAGCTTCTTGTAATCTATTTTTAGACTATCCAAATCTTCTTCGGCCTTGTTCTTTCCTTTCCTCAATTTTTCGGCCTTTAGCTTATGGATGTCGACGTCTGATCCTAGTCACATCTTTTCCTCCTCTAACTGTTCTATTGTCTTTCCTAATTCCGAACTTTTTTTTTCAAAATATTGTTTGATGGCCTCTAACTCAGACAGGATTACTTGTAAATGCCCTTCTACCGGCTGAGTGTTCTCTTGATTTGGCATAGGATCTTGTCGTTGACTTTTTTACCCCACCACCAACTATATTCGGGGGTTGTCATCGGATTTGCGGCAAATATTTTTATTCTGCGGGTTTAGTTCTAAGCGTTCGATATTTCACGAACCTTTTTCTTGTAATTATCACCATTGTACGAAAACTCACATTGAGCCAACCCTTGCGTTGCTGGTGTGAACTGCCTCGATCTGTACTGTCTCAATACGAGTAAATGAGCATATCCAACGGCTCCCCAAATCCCAAGTAGAGGAACCCAGTAAAATCTCCACACTGGTACAGAATCTCATCGGGGATCATCCAATGGGCTCTCTATTTGACGTCCTCGTCTTGGAGACTCTAGAGAATCGCCATCCACTTTTCTTCTAAAATGCCGTCTCGCCTCGGTGTAGCCACTAATTCCTTCAAAGGAAAGTAGTTCTCGGAGAATACTCGATAAGAAACTTTTTTCTATCTTCCAAAAGTGACTATGAAACCATGCTAATAAAAGTTGTGCACACCCGATGAACCTTCCTTCTCCCGCTCTTCGGCATGCACTCAAAGATCTGAAGGTTTTGGCCAAGATTGCTGAGACACTCGTGACCGTTTTGTCAAGCTGATCGAATAAGTCTGAAACTGCCTCATCTATATGCCCTAGTGCTTTGGGGAAGATAAACAAACCGTAAACGCTTAAAGCGAAAACATCAACCCTTTTCTTTATATCCAGATGTGCCAAGATCAAATCTCGCAAATTCTTCCAAGGTATGCATTTATTATCTTCTTTTTGCTTGATCCAGGTCGCGACCCATTGCTTACTCATTCCCGTGATACTTATTAGCTTCTTCAAGAACGTCGAGACATTGGCGGCTCTCGAATAGGCTTTGTCAGCTTGAATCTTCAGAAAACGAAGTAAGGTCGTGTACTCTTCCACGGTGGGTACCAAATCAACTTTTCCAAAGGTAAAACAACTATAGGTGGGATTCCAATACTGGGCGAGAGCTTGAAATAAGCGCTTGTCCACATTTATATCGAGTAGTTAGGGCAAATCACCGTAGTTACAGTAAAAAAGCTACTTGATCTCGTCATCCCATTGATCCCATATCTCTTTTAATTTTTGGAGATTATTCCGAGTCACGCTAATGTTAGTGAGATCTCACAACTCTAACACATACCCCTCCGTAAGACTATCACCCTTCTCTTGCTGCATTTTCTCAAACCAAATTAGGACGACCGCATTATCCTCCACTTTATCAGAAACCCCTTTTCCATTATAAACTCTCTATTTAATAACCGAACTTGAATCAACACCTTTTTTTATAATGAAAATGCCAAAACAAAGCAAGTCAGTAATATATACAAAGCTAGAATTTAAAGCAAACGAGAAATAATAAATAAAGCACCTATTCGGGTAACCATTAGGGTTTGGTGTGGTTCTACCTAGGGTAGGCTCTTAGGGCTCATTCTATGCGGTTTGGTTCTAAAGAAAAGGTACCTAAACCGACAAATTTCTCGATTCTCACCCATTATAAGCTCATATGGACGGAGTTCAGTTCAGGGGAATACATTTTCCTATGGCTATACGAAGATGAAAATCTTACGAAGACATAGGTACGGATGTATCTCGAAAGCGATCCACTATCCTATACGAAGGTGAAGATCTCATGAAGGAATAGTTTTTCACTCCCACTTTAAAGGGTAAAATCGACCGATTTATGCGATGCAACATGTGGAGATATATTGAAAGGCTCAAACCAATAAAGCAAACATATCATTATGTAACAAAACGATGAAGACCATAAAAATGACAGATGTAATGCGATGAAAGGATCATAAATTTGAATCAAATTATCAATTTTCGACCAATAACACAAAATTCAATCAAATCGTGGTTTGGCTCTCTTATTTTGTCCCTGATGGAGTCGCCAAGCTGTTGAAACCATTTTTTTAAATCGACTTTTATTTTAAAAAACGAAAAAAAAGGGAGTCGCCACCAATCTTTTTTATAAGGTGTGATCGGATCACCTGGTGATTGGTCGCTTTAATAAATGATTTAATTTATTAAAACAACGATTTTTGATCTACGAACTTTGATAAATAGGTTCGGCAGTCAGTTATGCACGAGGAAGGATTAACACCCTCGTAACGTCCAAAATTGGTACTCAATTGATTAATTAATGTCTTAATGCCGAAAGTTGAAGACTCGAAAAGAATTTAAAATACGATCCCTCTTTATATTAATGTATATATTTTTAATAAGGATTGCTTTAATAAATCGAAACGTATATAAAAGGCTTTTTTATCTCGAGGTAACGAAAGATCGTATCCCGTAAGTTAGGACACGACATCTCGAATTCTCGAAACTAAGCTTTCTTTTTATTTTATTTTATTAAATCTCACGTATTTTAATTTTAAAAGGATATTCGGTCATCTAGATTCAATGAGAAAGTCGAAACCCTGTAAGTTAGGGCACAAACTTCTCAAATCTCTAAATACGGAACATTGCCTTATTATTCAAAATTTTCCTTTTTCACAGAATTGGGTAAAAAATGTAATATTTAAAATGAATACGAATGAAATATCGCATTAATAAATGGCAATAATGAATATACTAATAAAAAAAATTACGAGAGTCACATAAATTACACTATTTTAACACTAATATGAACAACCAAGGAAAATAAAATAAATAATAACAATGATTAATAACAATGGTAACAATAATAAAATAGGCACATAACAAGACAATATCAATTTAAAAAAAAAAACAGTGAATTAGTAAATAAATACATGAACAAATATTGAGGAAAATAGTTTATGAAAAATTGAAAATAAATGACCAAATTAAAAAAGGATAAAATTGAATGGTCGAATCTGAAAAAGAAAAAAAAATAGGGCTTAAATGAAACGCGTACAAAAGGTTGTGGACCAAGCGTGAAATTATTCCCAGTCCTCAAAGTGTACCGTTTCATAAAGGACGAAATGGAAAGAAAACCAAAATTATACACGCAAAATTTCAAAAAGTATAAAACAAATAGGACTGTATTAAAAAATTTAAAAAAACGGAAGGATTATCTGCAAAATTATCCCCTTTAAACATAAACACACAGACCCCTGGGCGAATCGGGTTGGATCTTGGGTTGCGGCCAAAACGACACCGTTTTGGGGGGTCTGCCTTTTAAAACGGTCTCAAGACCAAATTGCAACAGGGATAAAATTAAATGGCAAAATCTAAAAAAGAAAAATAAGGCAGGATTAAACTGAGACGCGCTACAAAAGCAGAAAGGCTGACCGCGCAAATAGCCTAAAAATTGAAAACACGCGGGTCCGTAAGAGCGGGTCGGGTCGCACTCGAGTCAGGCTCAAAACAACGCCATTTTGGCGTTAAAGTTTCTAAGTGAAATGATGTCGTTTTACTTCTGTTATATAAATCAATTTTTTTTTTAAATTTCATTTTTACTCCTCTTATTCTTTTTCAAAAAAAAAAAAGAAAGAAAATTCTCTCAACCTCTCTCACCTTTTCCAAGCTCCGGCAGAGGGGTCCGGTGAGTCCCACGAGGCCACCGGTCGCCGGCGACGGACTCCACTGTCTCCAGTGGCTGGAAACACCAAAAGACCCTGTTTTTGAAGCCCGTCGCACGTAGAACCCCGATCCGAGACCAAAACCCCCGAAAACCCGGCCAAACTCGATGGAGAAATAAAGAAACATTTCGTTTCTTCTCCTTTTCCAGCTTGGCCTTCGACAGCGAGGATACCGATCGACTCAGGTGAGTTTTCTTTTCTTTTTATTACTATATTTTATACCTTTGAAAAATAAAAAATAAAATAACAGATATATAAAAAGGGTTCACCTTTTATTTCAAAGTTTTTGTTTTTGTCTTTTATCTCAGTTTATTTTTGTGCGTAAAAAAAACTACAAAGAAGCTGTTGTGGCTTTTATAGCCGGATTACACAACTGTTAGTTTCTGTTTTTTTTGTTTGTTTCTTTGTTGTCTGCTTCTGCTTGGCGCGTTGGCTCTTGCGTGTTACAGTGTGATGGCGATGGGGTGCGGTAGTGAAGAGAGCAGGTCAAACGCAGCGTCACGAGGAGGCAACGACGCAAAGAGGCTAGGGTTTCTACCTCCTCTAAATATGTTGAAGTTGTGGGTTGTTAGGGTCTTTTTTTATCTTATTGGGCCGTTTGGGCCATTGTAATTTAGGCTGGTAGTTTGTAATTGGACTGTTTTGAACTATTTATATTTTGGTTTTATTTATTTTTATTGGTAGGCAAGTAATTGGTCTGGCTGCATGCTTATTATATATCATGAATTTAAAAATTAGAAATTTATAATTATTATATAAGAATCGAAAATTTTAAAACATCTGAAATCAAATTTTGGGTGGTTTACTCCATCCATAGAACATAATGAAAAGGGACAAATGAATTTTGGTTTAATGTGTAATTTGATATATGAATTTTAATTTGGTATAATTATATATATGAAAATTTTATTTTGATTCAATTACATTTAAAGAAATGAATACATATATTTATTTTCATATTCGAATAATATATTTGTTTGTGTATGTAATATATCAATGTAAAATAATGCTAATTTGATAATATTGTTAATAATCTGCAAAAATTGAATCAAACCAAAATATCATGTATAAAATCGCACAACATGGAAATTCTTATATAACATTACGCATTGTATCAAAATTTGTGTGTAAATTTTGATACTTTTATGGTGTGTGAAATGAATACAACACTAATTACAACAATTAGTATTTATTTTTTGGTGAATTAATGAATTACAATAACAGGGTAAAGCCCGAACAACAAACACGGCTAGCGCGACTCAAACCCAGATCACAACTTGGGCGGTGAACACCCTTGACTATCAGGCCATCACATGAGGTTCTAACAATTAATATTTTTCATCAATTATACATAATTTTGATTGATATAATAACAAACTAATTTCTTTATATATATATATATATATATATATATTATGTCAATTTGGTCTTGATTCTAAAAAGAATATCGAAAAATGTATAAAATTTTAAAAATTCTAAGATCATCAAAAGGAATCATTTGTCAAATTTATGAAAAATTGACGGAAAACATTAATATTATAATTAATTATTCTTAATAACTCATATTTGAAAAAAAAGAAGAGAAAATTGGTCCAGAGAAGGACTAATTTAGTTAAAATCAAAATTGAAAGGAAAGAAATCCCAGAAAAGTTGAAATATAAAAATAGTTGAGAGGCATAATGGGAGATTCCTGTACAAAATCCATTAGGCTTTAATCCTTTGTGGACCCATAAATAATTGAAAATGGGGGTATTATGTGGAACAATTTCAGCGAGGAATGTTGATAAGATGGGGCAGTGTCTGTCCGGACCTATTACGCAGCCTGCTTTATCACATCACCCCGTCCTACTCGATGAACCCAATTTTGGAAAATCAACCTCCAAGGATTAAAAACGCAATTATTCATATTACTTTTTATTATATAGTACATGAGTAGTAAACAATGAACTTGACAGAGTCGTATGGGCCATTTTTTTAACTGACAATCCAGCTAATAAGAACTTAATAAAGATTAGCTATATATACAGATTGTTTCTGACATCAAACCTCACACAAATCTTTTAACTTCAGTTTTTCTTTTTGATCCAAAAACCAAAGAAAATCCCCCCCCCTTTTTTATTTGTCTTGACGTCTTCTTTCCTGGGTTTAAATCTGTTGTTGCGCTGGTGACTGATCATCGCCGGTTGTATTCGGTTGCACACCAATGGAAGACGAGTATTTGCAGCAGTTCTGGGATGAAACCACTTGGTACAATCACATTGTTCTGGGATACCTTTTGCCTACAAATCTATGGTACCCTCTTCCCCATTTCTTGCAGACATGGCTACGAAACTACCTTGCTGGGACTTTGCTTTACCTCATCTCTGGTTTCCTTTGGTGCTTCTATATTTACTACTTGAAACGCAATGTCTATGTTCCCAAAGGTATTCTTTTGTGATTTTAAATCTGGGTTGGGTTTAATTTTTGATGGTTTGGTGTTGATCTTAAATCGTTTTCATTCTAGCTGTTGTTTTTTATTTGAGATTGTTTTGAATCTGGAATTTCATCAGTGATTTTTCAATTTGGGAGTTGAATCAATGATGAAATATATGGATCGATTGCATTATGATCATTGTGGAGAATATTATGAGCCGAAAAGAATCTTACTCTTATCCTATCTATATGGATTACATAATCCCAAAAGCCATTAGGTTCCAAACAACACACTACACCTAGATTAGTTGTAAACTATGTTAGTGTAGGAGCCTTTACTTATTATATCATCAATGCACTTGTTGCAGATGCTATCCCCACAAATAAAGCCATGCTCTTGCAAATTTATGTTGCTATGAAGGCCATGCCATGGTACTGTGCTCTTCCATCTCTTTCCGAGTACATGATTGAAAATGGCTGGACAAAATGTTATGATAGAGTAAGTGAGGTCGGCTGGCTTCCACACTTACTATATTTGTCTCTTTATCTCGTATTTGTGGAGTTTGGGATTTACTGGATGCACAGAGAATTGCATGATATAAAACCATTATACAAGTACCTTCATGCAACTCATCACATCTACAACAAGCAGAATACACTTTCTCCATTTGCTGGTAAGTTTCTTATATGCGTACTTCACTTGGTTTATAGTTGCTTCCACTGCCTAAACACATTTTGGCTGATAACTATAGAACACAATATTTGACATATTTAAGTAAGAGAGGATCCATAATTGACCTGTTTTAGCCCAACGGTGCCTTGAATTAGATATAAGATTAATCATTAGTCTGAAACTTAAAGATGTATGCCACAAGTTACTCTAGATTTAGTGCCGATTGTTTCTGCTTTCCTGTGGGAGTGCATACCTTAACAAAATCTTTGATACATGTGGATTTCAGAATTATAGTTATATGGTAAATAGAATTATTTCATGTAAGGTCTGTTTTGCTGCTATAGTATCGATGTCACATTAATTAATCCGTGTTAGTTTGGACTGCCTACACATTTGAGATACAGAAAGCAGACCATTCATGTCTTAATGGCCAGTGGTGTTCTGTAAAAGCTTGTATCTTTGGGTGCCTACTGTGTTATTTGGTTCTGAGATTGGGGATACATAGAATTTGATGCTTTCATTTCTGGTAGTGGACCTATGTCAGTTCAAAATAATTTAGAGAAAATGATTTGGCATATTCCTTGACAAAGGTGATGGAGAAGATTCACCCTGGTGGTAACTGTAAGGATGTCAGTAATAGATTCATGCCCATGTTAGACGATACCCGTATCTGACTATCACACTGGAGGCTAAGTAACATGTATTATAAAAATGTTTTACCTCTAAATAGTACTGTTGTTCCCCTATCCCCTCTTATCTTTATTTTTTCCTTTTCTTTTCGATTTAAATGGACTGAAGCAAGTAGGTGATAGTGATTAACAATTTGCTATTTGATATGGGTGAAAACAATTTGTGTTGTTTTCAGGTTTGGCTTTTCACCCAGTGGACGGAATACTGCAGGCAGTACCTCATGTGATAGCACTCTTCATTATACCAACTCATTTTACAACACATGTCGGACTGCTGTTCCTCGAGGCTGTCTGGACGGCAAACATTCATGATTGCATCCATGGCAAACTATGGCCTGTGATGGGTGCTGGGTACCACACTATTCACCACACTACGTATCGCCATAACTATGGCCATTACACCATTTGGATGGATTGGATGCTTGGAACCCTACGTGACCCTAGTGACGAAGAAGGCAAGAAGGTCATGTAATTCCCTTTGTGCTCATCTTGACATTTCCTGTTTTGTCGTTTTAGATTCTCTTTTCTTGGATAGGTCCGCATGTTAATAGAGTCTGAGATGTTGTCGTAGCCTGTATTGGTCGTAGTTTTTTAAATCATCCTCCACTGCAAACATTGTTCTGCTTTAAGCTACTTATAGCAATGTCCTTGGAATTTGTGGGGGCACAACCCATATGCAATATTTCTCTCCTAATTGGAGATTATGTTAGCCACAACAAAAGGTTGTAATTGGAATCTAATGAACATCAAATTTTTACTTGGATGGAAATACGAATGCTTCTGAAGCTTACAGTTCCCATCGCAATCGGAATGTAACCTGTTTTGTTCTTGTCGGATAATATTCAATTCAACGTCAAAAGAAATTGTAATTTTTTTTCAGATCTTTAGCCAATATTTAAAGAGATAGATGTAATCACTTTATTTGGTTATAATCATTGAATGTTTTTTTTTTTTTTTGTAACAATTTCTAGCCACTCTTTTTTTCGCAAAACAACATTTAAAATCAATTGAATGCAATTGTAAAACAACATTTCTAGTAACGCATCTTTCCTTTCTCTTTGAAAGAACTTACCTATTTAATTGACAAGGGGAGGGATTTCAATCATCCTTTATCATTACACCATAAGCTCAGTAGCCGCTCATATTAAAATTTAATTCTTTCCATAAAAAAAAAAAATTATATCCACTACTCCTCCCCGATTCCATGCTTCTGAAAACTGCACCAACAGTTACCTCAAATTTCCCCTTCTCCTGATTATCTCATTATTTTCTTTCTTTTTTTTTTAGTAAAATTATTTCACTCTTAAATCGTGTACATGGGACTAATTTTCTTACGCAACATCTTGCATTTCATAAACCAACAGAGTTCAAACTACCAAAAATCTCTTCTTTCCATATTTCAAGCAACATAGGTATACGTACATGTCACTAGAACTAGTTGCCTCTCTCTGGAACCAAAAGATGCAAAATAATGGAATTCTCATGAGATGAACATTAACCGGCTTCAGCGATTATTGCTGCATACCTTTGGATATTATACAAATTAAGTCGTCGGATTCAGAGCAAGCTCTATTTCTTCCAATGATCGCCCCTTTGTTTCCACAACGTTACCAGCTATGTACAAGACAGCAAGAGCGCACACACCAGCGAATCCCAAGTATACTGAGCTGATCCCAAACTTGTTCACAACACTCAAGAAATACAGGCCAATGATAAAGTTGGAGATCTGTTGGAATAAAAACACATGCCACAGATGGAATCAGTAAATACCCAATTGGTAGAAGAATGTAAAGATATTGAACACCAAACATTTTCAGATCATGTTCTTTTAAACACAATATATAATCATATTACCCGGTTTGGAGGTGTTGAATGTGGGTATTATGTTTTGGGTATTCTCAAGTTTTCTGTTCAGAGCTTCTCCATATTTTTGGAGAAATTATGCCCGTCTACTCATGTCCAAATATATATACAAATATACTGTATGGATA
Source organism: Gossypium bickii (assembly GCA_025503065.1). Taxonomy (NCBI): domain Eukaryota; kingdom Viridiplantae; phylum Streptophyta; class Magnoliopsida; order Malvales; family Malvaceae; genus Gossypium; species Gossypium bickii. The sequence continues at coordinate 11,964,030 of CP106719.1, read as the reverse complement.
CTTAATGGTAATAAAAAGTCCAAGTAACACAGATAAGTAAGAACAAAAACAGTTGGTCCTGTCACAGTATCTACAATTACAAATTTGCTTTTACGGATATGCATGAATATCAACAGCTTTGGGCAGGTTCTCAATGGTGACTTACCCAATGTGTGCCAAGTGATAAAGCCACTGCTTTAGCTCTAATTCTGGAAGCAAATATCTCCGGCAGAAGAAGAGCAGGCACAGGCCCAGCACCAAGTGAAAAGGATAAAACGTAGCTGCGTAGAAGATATCGAAGCCAGGTTTAGATCTTATTAGCCAATAGGAGGAGATAACAATAGCAGGTATCAAAATAAGAAGAAACTTTCATGGGCTTCATTAATTGTATAAAAAGCATCAACTCACAGAACGGTTCCGACAACGGCTAGTGTGCCAGAATAGGGAGCCAGGACCTTCCAAGTGAATGACAAAGAAAGTAGCAACATTGAAGCAGCCTTCATGAGCCAAAAGATGACAGAAAAATAAGACCAGTGAAAAATAAAAGTTCGTTAGTTTAAGAATCAGATGAGAAAATTGGGCATCAAATCATTGTGTAATAAATAATGACCACTTATGGTGACCCAAAAAGCAGGTCTAACAAAGTTTTCAGAATTAATAACTTTTGCATTTCCTCTCAACCAACTAATGTTCCCATATTATAAAATGTAGGGCCAAGCACATTGAAAGAAATAATACCAATAATAAACACACTGAAATATCACACCCATACATGGGTACTATTCAACCATTGGAAAGTCAAACAAAATGTTATGATGGTATTCTTGCTCATCAAAATCACTATTTCAGTCAAAGAATGGGCTATTTTTATTGTCTGCGAAAAGTACAATCCATTCAAACATCCATGAATCAAAGGAAAAATATAGGCTCCAGATACTAAATAAATGCTTACTGAGGGAGTCGTTTTACATGCAAGTAAATGTTAATTGCTTTATTCATAGTTTGCATAAACTACTCATTTACTGAAACCAGCTGTGAAGTGTCTTAGATGCTAAAGTGCACTACTTCCAAGCCAGTTAAAGAGAAATGTACTCCAATAAGGCATTGCAAATAATATTGAGGACCATAAATAAATAAGCATGATTTTATAATCTGAGCCATGGTTTTGAAACCATAGAGAGAGAGGAATATGAACAGAGTATTACAACAATTCAATCCTTCAACACAATTTAGTAGAAAAAAGAAAGAAAAAGTAACTCAATAAACTTAGAAACATCTTTTAGACAATCTAGAATAATTATCCTAGAGTTTCCACAGTCCATACCTACAACCTAGCTAGAGTTTTGTATGCAAGAGAAGTTACAATCTTTAACAACATAGTATAATTTTGCCAATTTTAGTATATAACTTCAGATGAAGTCTTTGCATCAAGGTAAGATCAGTTTCAATTTAAGAAACTTGATCATAATGTAGGGGGAAAAAAATAAAAGAAACTTTATGCTGTGAAGATACATGAGAGACGGCATGTTTATGTATCTGAAGGCCCAAAATGCAAATGCAGTTAGTTTCAAAGAGATTAGCAGTGGAGTCCACACTCTCTAATTTGGAAAAAGAATAGCTACAAGCCTACAACTTAATAAACCTACCATTCCAGAAAAACTTGTCATCAGAAGACTTTTTCTCCCTTGTCTGTCCATCAGAGAGGATGCAATAGCTGAGCCTGAAAAGCATATCAGAAGCTAGGGATGTTAAGTATCCTATGTTAACTTTTTTATTTTCCCCAAGATTTTATATTTTTGGGAAATAACTAAATACTAACCAAAGACATTTGATGCCCCAACGAGAGCACTTGCTGCAACATCAGATGCAATTCCAGCACTACGAAACACAGCTGTAGAATAGTATACTACAGCATTGATCCCAGCTAACTGCTGGAATAAGAAAAGTGCAGCTCCAACACTCACAACTGCAGCAGGACAAAAGTCAAGAAAGGGCATTACCATTATACATTAGAAAGAATTAAAATACTTGAAGGTCTGGTTCTCAGGATAATCAGTTTTAACCATGTGAGTAGTGATCCAGAAATCAGAAGAATCATGGGCTATATTAATTAGAACTAGGAAGAAATCAAGTTTAAACAAAAGGAGTTATATTACATCCTTGACCTTTGAGTTCATCATTGTTAATCATCAACACATCAAGACAAAAATGAAATACTGCAAGGAAAAGGGCAACTAATGGTTAAAACAAAACCTAAGTCTCGCACATTAAGTATTTGTGTCTTTATTTTGTAATCAAGAAACACTAGATAAGCTAGTGCAACCACTGTTCTTCAAAACAAAAAGAGAATTGAAAGCATATTTTGATAATATTGAACCTTCAAGTTCAACTCCTACATGGTACAAAAGTTTGACAAAGCAATACAAGAATTTAACGAATCTTTTGTATAACATCTGATCTATCTGATCGTTCTTAATATTGTCCAGTAGCATAATTTTTATCAATAAGCCTTATAGCACAGTATAAAATACACCATGTCCACCTATAGTACCTTTCAAAATTCAGATATACCTTTCCAGTAACGGCTGCTAAATAGATCAAACCATCCTGCTTCTTGTTCTGTAGAGCCCTGACCTGCAGTTCTTAACTCATACATAATTTCAGCAACTCTTTCCTTCCCATATAATGTTCTTATAGCTTTTTCAGCTTCAGGAATTTTCCCTTGCTGCAAAATTTGTGTTTAATCGATAAATAGTCATTATGTGTATAAAATATATATCTAAGTGAGATGAACGGAAATACAAAATAGAGAGACCAAGTAGTTCATTAAGAAACCTGAAACAGCCACCGAGGACTTTCTGGGGAAAAAGCCATTCCTACAGCCAATAGAATAGCAGGTACAATAGCAATACCGAACATTGTTCTCCACCTAAATAGGAAAATGCATAAATAAGGCAGAAAAAGATAGTGTAATGGAAATGCTTAAGCAGAAACAAAAATTTACTTGCAAAATAAATCTTAATTCTTAACAACATTTTGGCACATCATGCACGACATTATATTATGTATAATGATCAAGGCATTTACCTGACCTACTCACTCAATCTCCATACAAAAGAAAAAGATCCAAAAATTAAATATTGATCAGAAGAAAGCATACCAGAATAATTAGCTATTACGACTGGTCAGATGGAGCTTTTTTCTTCCTTTTATTTATTTAGTACAACTTTTTTGGGGAAGATAAGATTTGCACCAAGCTCTTTTAGCAGGGGAAAAAGGAAATTAAAAATATAGAAGAAAAGGGATAAAATCAACCATGACCAGGTGCCAATGAGAGGAAGAAATTTATTATCAGATATAGCTACTAAAAACAGAAAGAATTTTAAGAATCACCACTTTTATACCAAACTGAAGCTCAAATTTCAGAAATATCTACCTAAATCTCTTGTCAAAGGTTAGAAGGGTGAAACTCTTTAGGTGCATGATTGAATGCATGCTCAGTAATTTCCAGACAAATTGTTAAAACGCAATTTTAGGTAGCAAATTCACCAATCAATGGTGGATTCCCAACTTAGACAGTTGAATTTGGGTATGAAAGAAAGGAGAGCTATTGCAGGCAACCTATTGAGACTAAAAAAAAACATGGGAATTAGCACCATTCCTATGAGTGCTCTTTTTTTGAAAAGCCAACAGAGGTGGCAGTCCCCATTCAAAAGAGAAACTCAATGGCTTAATTGCTGAAGAAGACGAAGCGCCAGATGAAACCACTTTGAGGGTCAATCCAAATGCCATGTTTGTAGCAAATGATCCATGTGATACAAGTATAAGAGTGCTAAGATAACATACCACAGTGGGTTTCCTGCTAAAGGTAATCCAGCCACTAATGCTGCAAGAATCCCAATACATATAAAAAGTTGATTTATAGATCCAAGTGCACCACGGATTTCAGTTGGCGAGATCTGACCAATTGAAAGAATGTCAGCAGAAGGTTCCAAAAACTAGACAACTAGAGCAAATAATAAGATCAGAAAACTTTACCTCAGATATGTAAAGAGGAACTATAGCAGATGATATGCCAATACCAATACCAGCCAGAAAGCGGCCAATTATCATAGTCTGGACCGTCTGAGCTGTAGCACTAAGATCAATTAAGGCATTTTAAAGCATTAGTTTTCAACAAACTTTTGACAGTTGACAAGCTAATAGGAAATGAAATAACACAGACGTGAGAAATGCTCCTATGATAAGTGGAATGGCATCTAATTGAAAAGTCCTTGTCCTGCCAAATTTGTCTGCCAATGTTCCCCCAGTAAATGAACCAACAGTGGCACCAGCAAGGAGTGTGCTGACAATCCACCCTACTCAAATTACCATAACATAATAATAAGTTGGCTAGTTCTTTGAAAAGTTGGACAGTTTAAAGCGTAACAAATTGGGCACATAATCAAAATAAACAAATTATCTAAAAGGAAAAACAGCAATCCAACAACATCTGACATTGTTCAACTGACTAAAAGTGAAGCAAAATCATTTTTATAAATGAACCACGCAACAACAGATGAATAGCATGGAGCAGTTGAGTGCCATCTATTCCACTAAAATTTTACTAAATAATCTTCAAGCAATAAACGTGTTATTTATTGAGTCATGATACACAAGTAAAATATTCTAGGAACAAACAAGGGGGAGAGGGGGGGGGGGAGAATGAAAAAACAGAAGTAGAAATTTAATTTGCATATTAAATAGAAGATCACGATACATGCCTTGCATGACAGTATTTTCAGCAATTCCCAGATCCTTAGATAGATACTCAAGAGCACCATTTACCACCCTGAATAAAGAAAAAGGAAATAGAAGGGAGAGAGAGAAATTAGAAGCATGTAGAAAAATCAAAAGCCAAGCAAACAAATAAGCCATGTGACAAAAAATATAGCAAGCAACTGCCAAGATATTAATCCAGAATTCTTTGCATAAATTTCCACAAGAAATTTCTTTTTCTAGAATATAATAAATGGGGGGAGTCATATAGTTTGAATATTTCCCAAATATTGGAAATATTCACCACCATCCCTTGTTGCATGTGCTTTATATTTTCAGGACTCTACATATATGAACCACAGAGAACCTCTCTCAAGCTTTGTTATTGGTAAAGTATGTTTATCTGTTTCTAAATCACAAATCGCCTAAGTATATAATTGAAATGCTAAAATCACTAAATCAACAAGTTTAGAACCAGGAAACAAGAGCATGTTCCTCCTGAGTTGAACTGGGATATATACCCTAGATGGTAACCAAATAACATAGCTCCCAAACACGCAACACCAACAAATGGCAGAACTGCCCCAGAAGATTTCGCCTGAGGGTTGATCGGTGTCAAATCCTCAATGTCTCCACCTGCAATATAATTTCAATTGCCATTTGTAAGGATAAAAATAACTTATTTTGCAATGGTTACAAAACTCGGAAGCTTAGCAAATGATCCATGCACAGGCGAGTACATATCTGAATAGGAAGAATGCCTTCTTCCAACAAGCTAACCCACTAACAGACCAGTGTCCCATATAGTAGGAAGCATCTCACAAGCATACATCCATCACAACTTAGCAAGTTAATAAATTTTAGTATTAAAACATGTGCTTTTCAACTTAAACTGACACAAAAAGATTTAGCAAATCATTTCAGCAAGAATAAAGTAAGTTCATCCGATTCACCATCGCAATGCTGCTATAGAAGATATAAAGCCCACTTGCAACCTCATGAAACAAATGTTTACAATTTGCTCTATCACTTAGAAAAATTTAATATTAAGGATCCATTGCTTATTTGTTCTTGCACCTATTTGTTCCTAGAAAAACAAAAAAAAAAAAAAAAAAAAAAAAGGAAGCTTGGAATTTGGATACAAAATCAAGTAATATTTCTAAATAACCAAAGTAAAATGTTAACCTTTTAAACACCAAAATACATTAGTTTTCTTGCATAAAGAATAATAATTTGAATGCGTCACATTTAGTTTTAATTAAATAAACAATTTTACTTTTATGACGTGCTTTTACTTTGATTTTCCTAGAAGCAAATAGGCAGGCAGCACAATTAACAACAAAACAGCACCTAATGATTCATTCCTTTACGTGATGCTCCTTATAATTCCCGATGTAGATTTAACAATTCATATACACATATTGTTCTTTTTTTTTTTTTTTTTTTAATTTCATGGTCGTATTTGAATTATATAAATATGATACTAGTATGAGTTACATATGAGATGTTCCTTATCCATCTCGAATTCATGTTTTTTTTTCATGATCCATTTTCTTATATTTACTGTTTTCGTGTATCATGTCCACAATTGACATATCAATCCAATGCCTCCAAAGTTTTACCATACAATAAAAATTATGAAACATTTGATTAATAACTTTTTGTTAAAGGAAAAAAAAGAGCAGCAGATAATTAACAACAGCAACAAATCGCGCCATTCTGTATCACTAGCCAAACAAAAAATCGATTTCACTAACATGCAATTCTTTCATTAAGCAATTTTCCTCACCTAAAAATTCAACATAAATTCAATAAACAGATTCAACCACGACACACAGCTTAAAAGTGAAAGGAAAACGAAAACGAGAAAGAGAAAGAGACCAGAGGCTTGAGCTTTGATCGATCGAGATTTGACCGAAGAGCGAACGGCAGTTTCGATACCATTTTTAGCACGTACAAGTCCAGCTCCCATCGAAACGTCACCTGATCTTAAACCGCTGCAGGTGGAACCACTTCGGATGCAAAAATTGCGATTCAAAGTTAAACTCCGTTGCCTAACTTCACCAAAGCAAGGGAATACTCTCCGTTTTGAAATCTCAATGCCAAAATTCCCTCTGACTAAATGCGTTGACGCCTGCATCCTGAATTACCTGATTCACAAAATAAATAAGTAACCGACCAATCAAAAAAGTAAAATAAAAAATAAAAAAAAAAAGGATCAAAACGGAAGCGCATTTGGATAGCGGAATCAGTGAGTGAGAAGTGAGAGATGGATTTACCAAATCCGAAGGCGGAGCTGAGAGTGAGTGAGAGGACGAATCAGATTCTGAGTTCTGTTTGGAAGACGGCAACAGCCTGGGAAAATCTGTTGAGAGAGAGCAGCAATGGAGTTACTGTTTGTTATGCTCAGTAAAAGCTTAGCAACAAAAGAACAAACTTGGTGGAGATATCAATCCATCAATGAATTATCCTCTTGTAATTTCATTTTCGGTACAAACTTGGTAAGCCAAATGACCCATTATTAATATAATAATGACAAAGATTTGCGTTCGTTTTAAGTTTATCAACTGAATGGATCAAAGTATGTAATTATCCAATTCAAATAGTAAATTATAATTTTTTTTTCTTTATAAATTGATTTTAATTATCTGATGTACTATCATATTTCATCCCATTTAGAATTTATATTTATTTCGGTAAAAAGGAAAACTAAAGTTTATGTATTTGTTTTGGCTTATATTAAATTATAAATTTTGAATAAAAATATTATATACTTGTAAATATAAATAAATGTTAAAATTATTAATTATATTCAATAAATATTATATTATATTTTAAATATAAATATATAAAAATGATTTATGATGCATGTATATAATTTAGTATTGGTCAAAACAAACCAAAGCATATTAAATAGTAAAAGAAACAAAATTTAAATTATTTCATATCTAATCAAATTCAAAATGTGATGAATAAATTGATTGTGAAGTAAATTATAATCAAATAAAAAATGTTGAGATTCGATCTAGAGTAAATATTATTATTTTATAAAAAATAAGGAAAATGAAAATGGCGGAGGGACTGTTTTTGGGTTTATAAAATGAAAACGTTGAGATTTTGGATTAGATTTGCAATGCGTTGGAGATGACGTGGACACACATGAGGGCCGCTTCGCCTACGCCTCTTGTTCATCATGCAACACCATTTTTTGTTTTTATATTTTCCATATTATATTCAATATTTTTTTATATGATTTGAAAATTAATTAATATTTGAGATGATATCTCAAAGCTCAAACTTATATAGTACTTTTAGTTTTTGGGTTACGCTATTTGGACATTTTCGGCCTAACTATTTGGACTTGAATTAAGTTCATTATGGAAGCCCAATTTATAATTAACATATATAGTCTATGACAATTATTTTGTACACTGTGTAATAAAAAATCATAATCGGAATTAAAAAAAATCAGATGTTTTAAAATTATATTTTAAAAATAAAATTTAATTAAAAAAAAAGACGTGATGACTTCGTAAACCCGTTGATAATTATTTTTTTTTTAAAATCCCAGTGCGGCTCTATAAACTGATTCTCTGTTTTTCTATTTCTTTTTCTCTTGGATTGGTGGTGTTGTTTTTCTTTTTCCAATATATCTTCGATTTTTATTTCATTTTATTTTTACTTAGGCATATGGAATATGATAAGGTGACGAAAGGCAATTAAAAAGTAATGCGAGTGCTGCCACCTAACCAAAGGCAAGCTTAGGTGTACCTTTGATTATGTCTTTTGGCTTCTTACAAGTAAATTATTTACACAACATTTAAAAAAGAGTTTCAAGAGAACCAACCATTGATCAATGAGTTGGCTTGCAAACACAGATGCTCAATCATATATTTTTCATATATACCAACTGATGAATTAAAACATAACTATTGATGTCTGAAAAAGCATACATTACAAACAAATCTTAATTCACATAATAATCTATCAAACACCTTATCTAAAATTAATTGGAAATTATAAGTAAAACATATGAGTTACATTATTATCCAGCAGTAAGTAAATATATATATATACCCAAAATCAAGAAGCATTTCCAGGATAGCAGTCACCAACAAACTTGCACTTGCTCTAAAGAGAAACAAAAATGAGGTCTAATAATCTTGAGAAACACATCATGGAAAAAAGTTAATGGGAAAAAGGAAATTATAAAAAAAAAAAAAAACCAACATGTGACAGCCATGAAAGCAGTGGTACCTGTCATTTTGTTTTCCCAAAGCAGGTTCCATGAATTATATCTTTCCACCCCTGGTCCCTGCCCCCCCCCCCCCCCAATTGACATTTCCATCTTCTTTTGTTGTCTTCTTAACCCCAATCTCTATTTGCATTTTTTTTCTCTCAAATGGGTGATTAACGAGGATCAAATCCATGTATGGATCATATCATTTCCTCTTGCAGCTGTTCCTAGCTTTGTTGCCATTGAAGAAGATCGAACCTAAACCGAACAAATTACCAGAAGAAACATTGAGAACAGGATGAACACCATTACCATAATAAGGCTTATAAGCAGTCTTCTTCAGTGGAGGCTTTTGATGATAACTTGTGGAAGACTTGAAAGATGGATTACTAATAGCATTAGTAGCAGCATGTTTATGTGAATGGATGTGTTTAGGGTTATTGGGCGATGGGTGTTTAACATTTGGTGTGGAACCAGTTGAATTGCTTCTTGACAAAAGTGGTAAAGGACATAAGCTTCTGCCATAACCACTCCCACAGCTGAAGCTACTACTCCTTTTGAAACCCCAAAATGAAGTTGACTTTGAACTTTGCTTCTCTTCTTCTTTCGAGCTTTCTGCTGCTTTCTGAGGTGGCAATGGCGGCGGTGGTGGTGAAGAAGAGTGGTCAGTTTGTTTAGAGGGGTTGCTCTTCTTGATGTCAGTGGGAAGGATTTTACCGTCGGAGAAAAGTTCATCGGCGGAGGGTGCTTCTTGTTCGAAGGTTTCACCAACGCCGAAATCAAAATCAACGCTTGAATTCAAGGAAGAAGGCTTAGACCGGAAAGGGCGTTGTTCAACAGGGACATCATCGAAATGACAAAGATCAAGAGAAAATGAAATCCTTGGACTGATGCCACAATTGCCTGAGCAAAGTTCTACTGCCATTTTTGTTCCAATAATAAGAAAATCAATCATGCAAAAACAGAAACTCTGAAACTTTGCATTAAAAACGCTATTCAGATAATGACATGCAAAAAGGAAAAGGAATTTAAGAACGAAAAAAATGCAAAAATCAAAGCATGTCAGGGGAAGATTTTGTTTGGGATAAAAAGGGAAATGAAAATGGAGAAATGATAATTGAAGGTAGAAAGAATCAAGTGAATGGCAGAAAATAAATGACCAAAAAAATAGACATATTTGCCGCCTTTTATCTCTCAGAGTCAGTAGAGGAATAGGAAGTTATTTAAAACTTTACATGGTAGAATAATCTGCTGCCTGCTATTATTCTCATACATACAGCTAGACTTTTTTGTCCCTTAATTCATGGCCTAGGTCAAGATTTTATCACTTATATAATTATTATTAATACTAAAGGTTTTAACGCATGTGCGTGGAAATAACTATTTAGCAATTAAGTAAGTGTGTTTAAAAATAATATAACTAAGATTCTTTTGGAAGACTGTCATTTGATGTACACACAATTTCAAAATTTCACATTTTGTTGAGTTCAACAATCTGCCAATAAAAAAACACATATGCAATCCATACGAAAAAAACACACATGATGACTTGGGTTTAGTTTATTTTTTCTGCTTGTTTTTGTGCATCTTATTTCAATTTTTCCTTAACGAAGATTTGACTTAAAAAAATATATATATATATAATACGTATGAAATTAAAATAAAAAAATAATTTAACTTTTGAGTAAAAAGAAATGTAAATAAGTAAATACATCAAATTAAGAATATTAAATGTATTGCAATTATTTATTATAGTATTTATTTTACTTGAGTTGGTATTGAGTTGACTTGTGACACCAATTCAAGTAATGACATTATCAATATATATAAACAATATAGGTGAAACAATTTGTATAATAAATTTGAAATATATAAAAATATTAAAATAAAATTGTGGTTGAAACAGTAAAAAATAAAAGATTTCATAGATATTAGTAAATTACATCTAAGGTCACTAAACTATTAATAAATTTACATTTTGGTCACTCAACTTCAAAAAGTGACAAAATAGTCACTGAACTATTTAAAAAGTTCTCATTTAAATAATTGGGTTGTTAAAACCATTGTTGTATGATTTTCTTTATTTGCACCATCTGCACCAATTGAAAGCTTTCATTCCCTTTTTCTTCTAGAGTTTATTTTTTTTTTTAAGAATCAACTTTGAATGTCACGAGTTTGTAAATCTAAATCCAAACAACCTTCTTCTCCGATCTCTGATATTGACTGTTAGATCGACTTGGACCTAAGGTATGTTCTTTTACTCGCCGATGAGTACTAATCTATTAAATCGATCGTTGAATTGTAGCTTGGAGCTCGCTAGACCGACTTTAAAAAAAAAAAACCCAATGACTTAAATAAAAACTCTCAAATAGCTCAAGGACTTAAATAAAAACTTGAAGAATAGTTGAGTGACCAAAACACAAACTTACTAATAATTTAATGACCTTGGGTATAGTTTACCTTATAGATATTGATGGCATGAATTCAAATATTAATATTTGTAATCTTTTTATTAGTTTTTTTAAATAGTAAAAAGACAAAAGTACATTCTTAATAACATAACTTACTTAAAATATGTAAGATTATTTTAATAATTTCATTGATCAAACTATTGTCAATCACACACTTAAATAACAGTATAGATATTCAATCATTTTTATATAAATTACAATATTTTAATTTGAATGAGATAAACACGATATTAAAGAAACTCAAATTCTAAAAAGTTACGATAAATGATATTTGATATTTTCTTTATTCTCTATATAGTTTTTAGGTTAATTACGTTGGTTCCATTAATTATTGGGTAAACTATATAAATATTCAGTTTTTTTTTATTATTCAATTATAACTTTTACTTTAATTTATTCACTATATTTTTCAAAATTATATTTTTTTAATCACTTTATTAGTAAGTCAGTAACAAAAGTCTAATATAGGCTTTTTTATTAATCTATTAATAAATTTAACCTTCAACATATACACATTCTACCAATTTAGTCTTAATTCTAAAAAAATTCTAAAAAGGAACCAGAATTAAAAAAAATTATTAAAAAATATAAAAATGGTAAAAATTTTAAAATGTATAAAAATTGTATAATATTTGTAAAAATTATAAGAATGTTATATAAATTTATTTGAAATCCTAAATTCTTTACTTTTTCTCCTTGAACGCAAATTTATAATAATTATTTATTTGAAATAATATAAATAATCTCAATCCAAACCTTCCCTTCGTCTTCTCAACTCTTATACACTATTTCTGTAACGACTCGATTTTTAGTAGTGTCAGAAATTGCAGTTTAGGGACATTATTTCTAAAAGATAGAGTCCGTAAATGTTAAATACGAATATTTATTAAGTTAATATAAAAATATATTAATAATTAGTCAAATAATTTTCTCGAATTAGTAGTTAATTAAGGCCAAGAGATTAAATTGTAAAAGTTCAACCATTATAGAGTTTTAATTTCAAAAGGCTTGGGGACTTAAATAACAATTAGCCAAAGGTCTAAAATGGTAAATAAATCAATTACTATTATAAGGTAGTGGGCATTGATGATGTTGGCCACTTAGTTTAATTAAAATACTAATTAACATTATTAACACCTAATTAGGTTAATTAAGTTAAATTAATTAATTTATAATTAAGGCATATAAACTTAAGTTAGTGGAGATGAAAGTGTTATCTTACTCATTCTCATTTCTTACCGTCTAAAAAGAAACCCAAGGAAGGAAGTCATTTTCATGTCTTTATATTCGTCCATCAATAGTTAAGGAAAATTAAATCATTTTTCTTGTTTTTTTTTTTTTTTGTTTTTATGAATTTGGGGTCATGAGCTTAATTTAGCTAGCCCATGTACCAATTTGTGAAATTGTTAACATTTTAGAAAGTTTCCATTGTTTATTTCTTGAACAATTAGGTGTGAAATTGATAGAAATAAGCTTAGTTTATGAAAAAGACTAAATTGTAAAGCTTAATTGTTGGTTTTGTACATTAGGGAACAAATTGAATAAAATATTAAACTATTATAAAATTCCGGTAATAATGGAAAGTAGGATGTCACTAATAAGTATATGTGAAAACGAATTTTAATCTGAAGTTTTAGATAGAAAGTTATGATTGTTTCAGGTTTAGGGACTAAATTGAATAAATTAAAAATTATGTATGACTTTGTATTTGAATGTGATTTGATATAGAATTTGATATTTTTTTCATTGTTGATATATTATTCATAGTTAAAGATGACGTCAAGTCGTCGAGAAGGAAAGGAAAGGTGAGCATTCGGTTTGTAATTCTATGATATGAGATCAATCTAATTATTGCATATTCATGTTAAATTGCATAAATTAGTAATGAGGTGAGTATATAATACTTGTATGAGTTAAATTGTGTTGATTGATATGGTATATCGAGATAGAGAACTAAATTGAATAGAATAAAAAATGGTATGATTTAATTGATATGTGGTACCTGGATGAAATTGAGTTGAAACATGTTACATGTTGTATTGGAATGGTGAATTGAGAATGATAGAACGTAAACTGAACTATGTGATGAAATTGGAAATTGGTTACCCTATTAATTGTATGGGTATATACTTCGATTTAGCTGATGATGCACTACGTGTGCTAGTATTTTTGCTTTAGTTTATCCTATGATACACTATTTGTGTCAATATATTTGTTTCGATTTATCTGATGATGTACTATGTGTGCTAGTATGATTGCTTGATGCACTATGTGTGCCAACATTGTAGGGGTACTGAGGCCTTTGTTTTGGAAAAACTTGATTGTACTTTTGTTAATCAAGGTTGGATGACACTTTTTGAGTATTATTGGAAATACTAAAATATATAGGCTTTTTTAGTACAATCTGAACATTAATTCATGCAAATTTCAAGTATTTTCTATCTAATTTTGTGCTTTCATTATAAAATAATTAAATTGAACATGATTTAAGACACATCTTGAATTTTATTTATTTTGATATTAAATTTATGTAATTCTGTCAATTTTGAGCAACTTTGCGCAATGAGAGCAAAATCAGCTTGAAAGTCACCTTGGGAAGATTTAATTGCTAGGGCATTTTCGAAGTTTTAGCTAATTAATTAGCAACCATGGACGCCCAAAAAAATTGGTTTTGAACCCCTACAATGCAATTGGCCTAGTTCTCAATTATGGTGATTCAATTGGACAGGTTTATGTAAGGAAAAATGGCCTAGAAAATTAAACTTGAAGGGGACTAATCATAAGAGAGAGAGCAGCCCAAGCCGACCTAATTGCTGCCCAAATCAGCTATTTTAAGCTGATTTTAACAATTGCAAAACAACCTTAAACTTTTTCCTCTTACCCGTTCCAACCCCTCCACTTATTAAACTTTCACATTCAAGCACCTAGCTAATTATGGCAAAGCCATCTCAACCCCTCTCCCTACTATCAAAGGCCGACCATGGAAGGGGGGATTGGCTGCTATTTTTAGCAAATGCAAGCTACCCTCTTCATGTATAAATACCACCCTTGAGAAATAGTTTTGTGAGGCCTTGAGAGCAAGTATAATTCAGCTATATTGAGGGTGATTGGATTAGTTGTGACGACAAGATAGAAGATCCAAGGAGGGAGCAAACAATTTATGCCTCAAGATCGTTCAGAACCGACTAGAGTTTTTTCTTCCCTTTTAATTTTTGTTCTTGTTCAATTCATAAACATGATTTCAACTAAGTTTTTGCTTTCTAATATAATCATGATTGCTTAGATTCGTTAGTGTTAGAATGATCTGATTTCCGTAGATTGCTTAATTCAAGTATGTTAAAAGTTGTTTTGTGTTTTTGATTAATTTATTCATGCAAGTAAAATCACTATTAATTTTCTTATGCATGTTTAATGTGAAGAGATTTATGAATTAATTAATTAATCTGAACAAGGTTTTAATTAATTGACAAAATACTTGTATGGTGTAATGTTTAATCATGTAGAGATTAAATCTGTAATAATACCAAAACTATTATTACCTTACATAACTCTGTAATATGTTTTGCTTATGAAATTTTAAGTCCGTTGAACATAGAAATATGT
This sequence comes from Gossypium bickii, assembly GCA_025503065.1. Taxonomy (NCBI): domain Eukaryota; kingdom Viridiplantae; phylum Streptophyta; class Magnoliopsida; order Malvales; family Malvaceae; genus Gossypium; species Gossypium bickii. The sequence goes on along the minus strand of CP106719.1, from coordinate 11,948,982 downwards.
GAAATAAGTTTAGTAATAAGTTAAATATTTTACTAAATTCAGTTAGGGTTAATATATGATCAATTTATCCATGGAATTCCCGTAACATCTTTTAACAGTTTGAATAATTCTAAGAAAGATGATCGTTCTGACACAAGCATGCCATTGTGATGAACTTTTAAGATTCGCATAAATTTTCTATGATCATTTTAATTGCATACTTAGGTATTTATTAGTGTGATTAATTTAGTTAATTTCATCTTACTCTTAAAAATATTATTTTCCACCACCAATTTGCTAAAGTCTTTATTCGTAAATTTTTTGCCTAAGTAGTCTCTATGGAGATGATACTCGATACTTTTCACTTTATTACTTGATACGATTGTGTACACTTGCACATTTCCATTGTTTCAGGTTTTTGGTGCCGTTGTCGAGGATTGTTGTAACAACCCGTTTTTCAAGTGGTGTCAGAAACAATGGTATTTGTAACACCCATAACCCTTATCCGTTGCTGGAACAGGGTTACGAAGCATTACCGGACTTTACGGAATAAATAAGAACATTTTATAACATTTTAATAAACATATCAGAAATCAATCATAAAATACTTATATTGTCCCTTGTATGAGCTCTCGAGGCCCAATATGCACTTTAGAAGTGAATCGGGACTAAATCAGAAACTCAGAGAATTTTTCGCAAAATCTTAAAATTTTCTTAAGAGCAGGAGAACACGCCCGTGTGACCAGGCTGTGTGGCTCACATGGTCAGGAGACACGCCCGTGTCTTAAACCATGTGGGCATTCGATGTGAGGCACACGGCCGTGTCCCAGCCCGTGTCTATACCCATGTAACTCTCTGACTTAGGTCACACGGCCAACCACATGCCCGTGTAATAGGCCATGTGCATGATGCAGGGATCACACGGCCAGACCACACATCCATTTGCTAGGCCGTGCGCAAAAACCTGGGTATTCTGTTTTGAAATTTTAAGGTGCAAAGGACACACGGCTAGACCACATGCCAATGTGCCAGGCTGTGTGTCACACATGGCTGAGACACACGCCCGTGTCTCTACCCGTTGACAAAAATAGGTCATTTTAAGGCCACTTTTCTCACCAAATTTTGGTATTAACCTATGCACAACCATTTCCATACTCACATATCACAATAATACCTTCCATTCAAGCCAAAAAATCAACCTTTATATCTAACATGTCATCACATATATTCAATATCTAAACTTACCAAGTTATTCATGTATGCATATTTGCATATTTAACTAAATTTTCTAACTACAACCATACCTCAATATGCCTTTTGATTAACTATCATTAAATCATTTTAAACTCACCTCATGCCTGATTAGTCCATACATATGTAAGTTGATTAAAAACATAAATAAAGTGTAACTCCTAATATTTACACAAACCAACTTTACTTAAAATCATTCCAACCCCTATACAGGCCATATAAACCATAGCATGTATAGCAAAATCTACTAGAGCAAGTTGGATAGTGTGATCCGATGAGCTGATCCGATCTCCCGGCTTCTCAAAAGTCTACAAAGAACATTAAACAACACAAGTAAGCTTAAAGAAGCTTAGTAAGTTCGTTGGCTTTAAACATAAATCTTACCGAACATACTATAACAAATTATTCAAATAAGTCATTCAATATACAATTCCTTCCAAACACAACTTCAATCGATGAATTCACTTATTTCAGATCATTATTAATAATAAATTTAAATCTTCAATGTAACATCCTAAACGTGGGCCTGCGCATTAATGTGATAGTTTAATATGTTAAATTGAGATTTTAAGGATCGGGCTGACTTTTTAATTAAATATATGGATTAGGGTTTAAATTAGTGCTTTGGGTATTTTAAAGTGATATATTGGGCTTTAAAAATTTGGGTTAGGTGGCTAATACATGGTGTTAGCTTATAATTTAAGTAGATAGTTAATTAAGTGACAAGCTGGGCTTGTGGCCCAAAGAATTGAGGAGCTTTAAGTGGGCATAAGGTGGCGTCATAAGGGAGAAGGAGTTTGGGCCTAGTATGGCCACTTAGAGCCCAAAAGTTTAAGACAAAAATTCGACACTTACAAGCCCTAGGAGTGGACGGCACACTAGCTACAAAATAGGGATTAAAATTCTTTTATTTTCTTGATAAATAGGAAGATAATGAAGAGAAAAATGAGGGCTATTTTTTGAGGAGATAAGGATTAGGTTATCAGGTAAGATAAAGGCTATCAGGAGAAGGGAAGAGTTGGCCGAAATTCTAACTCTGTGTGTGGATGATATGCCGAAATTTCTCTATAAATAGGGAGTAGTATTCTTCAATTTTGGTATTTTGAAACCCTATTCTTCTCTCATCTCTCTCAGAAATTTCCAAGCCTTCCTACGTTTCTCTTTTTCTTTTCTAAAAGTCGAATTCCTTTTGTTCATATTCTCTTCTCCATAGCCGAATCTACAAGGGAGGTTTCTGTTTCCCGAAGGTGCACCATAAGCCACATACTCCTTAGTAATCTGTAGCCGAATCTGTCTCATTAAAAGTCTTCTGTGCCGATTTGGTGGAATACCCGAAGGTAGGAAGATGACGTTTCCTAGGGATTTTCGGGATTCGATAAATAAGGCTCTACGCTAAGGATAATAGATTTTCGTGGTAACCAGGTGTGTAATACCTCCTCACCATCTAGATCTGCCTATTATAGTATGTTCATATGTTTTATATGTATTGATAAATGCCAAAATCTCGGTTTATTGATGAAAGCCCAATGAGGGTAAAAGCGGATCCCCAGGTTAGTAAATAATCTGTTTAAATGTTATAAGTAAAATGATTGTATGTGATTGCATGGGTTGGGTTGATGAAAGGAGGAAGTTATACGTTATATGTGTAGCGGCTAATACCGTGAATGTTGTTATACGAGCCGGCCATTAAATGTTATACGAAGCCGGCCATTATATGTTATAAGGCTTCGGCCATCATATGTGGATGAGCAGCATGACTCGCCATCATGGTATGTAGCGGTGTAGGTCGATTGTAAAAATCCCCAATGGTGTGTACGGTTTGTACGGGGGTGTGTAGCGGATGGAAACCTAGGCAAACGGGTTGGGCCTTGCATATTATTTGTTATTAATTTTTATTATGATTATTACACTGTTTATTTTGTTTAATGGGCTTAAGGCCCAAACTCAGTGGTGCATGAGGGTTGCATCATCGAGTCTCGCGACTCACCCTTTTAATTAACATTTCGGTGATACCTAGTGATTGATTTGGGTTGGAGAGGAAGCATAAGGTGTCCATGCGAGAAAAATATGTAGATTTGGCAAAAAGAGACTCAAGTTTTATTTTATATTTTTAATTAATGGACCTACAATCTTGTTGTAATAAGGCCATGGGCTATTACGTTTTATTATGGGCTTCTATTACTTTGAGTCATTTAAGTTTTTATTTTAATTAAATTAAGGCATGTATTTAAGTTTGGATTTTACTTTACTAAAGCATATTCTATTTAAAACATATTTAGGCTTTTCTGAAAATACGACATGTTTTGATAGAATTTTTCTTAGTGACATACTAGATCCGGTTGTAGCGTTTGGGCTGGGTTTGGGGTGTTATAAATTGGTATCAGAGCCCGGTTCAACACTCGGCTCTGGGGTTTTGGGGCTCAAAACGTTTTCTAAAAATGGGCTTTTGAAACATATATGTTTTTAAAGGATTACAGGTTTGTTAGCTCAGCATGGCACCTGCGTCTTCGGCCCAAGTTCGCCATGTAAGTACTCTGGACCATTGTGTGATCTTTATATATGTGGGCTTAATGGGCCTAGTGGGACGTAGATTAAGTTAGAATTAAAACTTGATGGACTCTAGGTTTAGTACAAACTACTTCTTAAAAATGCATAAAACTTAATTTCACTGAACAAACCCGTTAACGAGTCGCAAGACTACGGTGTGGTAACCGTCATACGCATGTCTAGGAAGGATCTGAAAGAGCCTGGTATTTAAGCAGTCCTAGTGACTCACCTCCTCTTCGCTGGAATCCTACTTGGTGCGTAGTGACTATTCACCTTAGTCGAGTTAGGGTGTGGCAATAGGCAGACGCATGTCTAGGAGTGGATTCAGGGAGAGCTTGGTATTTAAGTAGTCCTAGCGACTCACCTCCTCTTCACTAGAATCCTACCTGGTGCGTAGTGACTATTCGCTCTAGTTACGAGGATTTGTTTATGGGCTAAACCTCATAAGTAAAACCCGAAAGGGACCAGCCATTTTTAAAAAAAAAAACCCCAAGTTTTGTAAAATTTTCAAAATACCTTTGATTTATGAAAAATTTCCAATCAACTATGTTTCGAAAATTTACTCGAAAATCTCACGTTTACAAGAATAACCCGGACCATGAAACTAGATTTTACTAAAAGAACCCTCGTTTGAAAAAAAAAAACAACAAACCCCATCAAAGTTTGAAAAATTACCAAATTACCCTTATTTTATGAAATGACCAAAATGACCCTGATTTGTAAAATTACTGAAATACCCCCGAATTTCCAAAATTACTGAAATACCCTCGAATTTTTAAAATTATCGAAATACCCCTGAATTTTCAAAATTTTTGAAATACCCCCGGGACTGCAAAATTATCAAAATACCCTTACTTCACAAAATCACCAAGGACCCTATTTTAAAAAATTACGAAAATACCCCTGTAGGATAAAATTACGAAAATACCCCTGGGTAGTGGAAAACAACAACAATAACAACAACACTTTTCTGTAATGAACGTGAGTTCATGAATGTTGATGATTGAATGTATGAACTTGAGACTGTATGGTGTGTATGAATTCGAAAGAACTACTTCTTAAAAACTACTACTCATAAGATCGTTTCGCGATAAATCGGTGGAAAGAAGTAATAATCCATAAAACTCTTAATCAGATAAACGCCAATCGAAGTAATGAGTTTAAGGGGTCGAGGACGTCCGTCGCGTGGAGGCGGTAGGGGTAGAATGACCGCATCGAGCGAGTAGGAGTGCCGCCACGGTCGAGAAACGAGATGCCAGCCGCCAAATGTAGAAGAAGAATTTCGGGATGAGGCGCGGAGATGATGCTGTAGACTCGAAAGCGATGTTGAGGTTTTAGAGAAGGTTCTTTGAAGTAGGCATGGGCACAGAGGCGGAAATCATGCGTGCGAGCGGCTTAGGCCAATGGAGTGGAAGTGTTTAGGGAGTTTCGGGGTAGCTCTTAACACGGTGAGATCTTGGATGGAAGCGACTGAGCGCATAATGGATGACTTAGACTTCACGGTAGAGGAAAAGTTGAAAGGGGTCGTGTCTCTCCTCCGAGATGAGGCCTACCAGTGGTGGCTCACGGTGAAAGAAGGTGCTGCTGCGGACCAGATTGACTAGGACTTCTTTAAGGAGTCATTTCAGGGGAATTATGTCGGGGCCAGCTATAAAGATGCCCAAAGGAAGGCATTCTTGAACTTGGTACAAGAAAGTAAGTCTGTGGCTGAATATGAGGCGGAGTTTCTGCGCTTGAGCCATTATACTCGAGGAATGGTAGCGACGGAGTATGAACGTTGTGTTCGGTTTGAGGATGGGCTGCGGAGTGAGTTAAGGGTTCTGATAGCGCCAAGAAGAAGAGAATCTTTCTTTGTTTTGGTAGATAAGGTTAAAATAGCTAAGGAAGTTAAACGGGTGGAGAAACAAGAAAGGGATAAGGATCGGGGTAAGAGTAAGAGGAATTTTGGCCCATCAAGAGCATCCGGGAATTTTCAGAAGAGGCTTAGGACTGATGGGCCAGTTCGTGCTCTGACGAGTCAGAAATAGGCATGTTCTATATGTGGCAAGACGCATCATGGAGAATGCAGAGTGAAGACAGGTGGGTGCTTTAAGTGTGGATCCACAGAACATCTGATTAAGGACTGTCCCTAGATGGATCGTGGCGACCCGTGCCGGCCGAGTCTTGATCAAGTGAGGAGAGGTGATCAGCCCGGACTAAGGGGTCGTAGTGCAAGAAGAGGAGGAAATGGGGCTGGTCGAGGTCGTGGAGCATCTGGCAGAGGTGCAGGTAATATAGAGGCTAGGCAGCCGGGTCTAGTTTATGCAATTCGTCGACAGGAGGATGGTGACGCACCGGATGTCATAACCGGTACGTTTCTTATAGCTAACAGCCCTTTTCTTGCTTTGATTGATATTGGGTCAACCCACTCCTATATTGCATGTTCGATATCTGAGACCTTAAGTATAGATCTTGAAATAACTACTAGGAAGATGACTGTGGTTAGTCCCTTAGGACAATCTAGGGTAGTGAACAAGCTGTTTAGGGATGTACCTTTAGAGACTCAAGGGGTAGTGTTTCCGGCAGACTTAGTGGAATTACCATTCGGAGAGTTCGATCTTATCCTAGGAATGGATTGGTTGTCAAAGCATCATGCTAAATTAGATTGTGGGACTAGCGCATGGTGTTAAGTACCCCGGAAGGCAGGGAGATGGTTGTGTTAGGAGAAAGGAGGAACTATTTGTCCAACGTAGTGTCGGCATTGAAAGCTGTTAAGATGATTCGAAAGGGAGGTAACGCCTTTTTAGCTTTTGTTAGTGCTTTGGATGCTAAAGAGGTGACTGTCAATGAGGTTCGAACAGTCAAGGATTTTGCAGACGTCTTTCCAGATGAGTTGCCAGGATTACCCCCGGATCGCGAGGTGGAGTTTGGAATAGAACTACTCCCGGGTACAGCTCCGGTATCTATTACCCCTTATCGAATGGCGCCGAAGGAATTGGTAGAGCTCAAAGCTCAGATTCAGGAATTATTGGATCGTGGGTTTATTCGATCGAGTGTGTCTCCATGGGGAGCGCCGGTCCTATTCGTGAAGAAGAAGGACGGATCCATGCGTATGTGCGTGGATTATCGTCAACTGAATAAGTTGACGATTAAAAATAAGTACCCATTACCAAGAATCGACGATTTGTTTGACCAGCTCAAAGGAGCTTTGATCTTTTCTAAAATTGATTTAAGGTCGGGATATCATCAATTAAGGGTTAAAGAAGGAGATATTCATAAGACTGTGTTTCGGACATGCTACGGTCATTATGAGTTTTTGGTAATGTCGTTCGGTTTGACGAACGCGCCAGCAGCATTTATGGATGTGATGAATCGGGTGTTTCAGCCATACCTTGATTGGTTCGTCGTAGTGTTTATTGATGATATATTGGTCTATTCCAAGTCTGAGGAGGAGCATGATGCACAACTCCGAGTGGTGTTGCAAATTCTGAAGGAAAAGCAGTTGTACGCAAAGTTCAGTAAGTGTGAGTTCTGGCTGAAGGAAGTGACTTTTCTAGGGCATGTAGTTTTCGCAGAGGGGATTAGGTAGACCCTCGGAAAATCGAAGCTGTGTTAAATTGGAAATCGCTGAAGTCTGTGGTAGAAATTTGAAGTTTCTTAGAATTAGCAGGATATTATCGAAGGTTCATTGAGGGGTTCTCTTTCATAGCAGCACCTTTAACTAAGTTGTTGAGGAAGGGAGTATCTTTTGTGTGGACTGACAAACAACAGGAGAGCTTTGAGAAGCTGAAGAGAATTTTGACGTAAGCGCCGGTGTTAATTCAGCCAGAGGCAGGAAAAGAATTTATCGTCTACTGTGATGCGTCACACACAGGTTTAAGGTGTGTGTTGATGCAGGATGGAAAAGTTGTGGCGTACGCATCTCGCCAGTTGAGGCCGCATGAGTTGAACTACCCTACGCATGACTTGGAATTAGCAGCGGTAGTGTTTGCTCTGAAGATTTGGAGGCACTACCTGTACGGGGAAAAGTCGGTAATTTACACCGACCATAAAAGTTTGAAGTATCTCCTTACGAAGGAGTTAAATTTACGACAACGTAGGTGGATCGAGTGTTGAAGGACTATGATTGCTCGATTGAATACCATCCCAAACAAGGCAAATGTGGTGGCGGATCGTTGAGTAGGAAGGTGATAGCAGACCTAAGGCGATGTTCCTCATCTTAGTTTGTATGAGGATGGTAGCTTGGTATTTGAACTATAAGTAAGACCTATGTGGACAAGTCTAATCAAGGAGAAGCAACTTTTGGATGATGTCTTAAGCACTCGAATCCGACAAGTGCAAGAGGGTGAAGTAGAGGACTATAGCCTGAACAATGATGGAGTTTTGTGTTTCCATGGGAAGGTTTGTATGCCAAAAGATGAGGAGCTAAGGCAGATGATTCTTCGGGAATCGCATAGTAGCCCCTATACCATGCATCCTGGAGGAGTTAAGATGTATCGAGATTTGCGAGAGCATTCGGTGGCAGTGTCAGGCGAAGTAGTGACGGAATTCGTAGGTAAATGTTGACGTGTTAGCAGGTGAAGGCAGAACACCAGCTGCCTTCGGGATTGTTGCAGCCGATAAAGATTCCGCAATGGAAATGGGAGAGAATCACAATGGATTTTGTTAATGGGTTACCCTTACACCCACCAAGAAAGATGCAATTTGGGTAATTGTGGATCGGTGACGAAGTCCGCTCACTTCATGGGTTCGGTCGACTACTCTTTGCAAAAGTTGGCTATGTTGTACGTGGCTGAAGTTGTAAGATTACATGGTGTACCGGTGTCGATCATATCGGATAGGGACCCTAGGTTCACTTCACGATTTTGGAAGGCTCTTCATCAAGCAATGGGAACAAGGTTAGACATCAAGATCGCTTTCACCCACTGATCGATGGTCGATCCGAGAGGTAATTCAGATCTTGGAGGATATGCTAAGGGGTTGCATCATCGATTTTAGGGGTAGTTGGGAGGAGTATCTACCCTTGGCAGAATTCGCGTACAATAATAGCTATCAAGCTAGTATTCAAATGGCGCCGTATGAAGCCTTATATGGAAGGAGATGTCGTACTCCAACTTGTTGGACGGAGTCGGGTGAACGTCAGGTATTGGGTCCTGAACTAGTTTTGGAAACGGAGGAAAAAGTTAAGTTAATACGGACTTGATTGAAGAAAGCGTCTGATCGACAGAAATCTTATGCAGATCAAAAGCGGAAGGAGGTGGAATTCGCAGTAGGAGACCAAGTCTTCTTGAAGGTATCTCCGTGGAAGAAAGTAATGAGGTTTGGACGAAAGGGTAAGCTAAGCCCCCGGTTTATTGGGCCTTATAGGGTGTTAGAACGTGTGGGCCCAGTGGCTTATCGTTTGGAGTTGCCTTCAGAGTTGGAGCAGATACATGATGTGTTCCATGTCTCGAGGCTAAGACGTTATCGATCTGATCCATCGCACATAGTGCCAATATTTTTGCTTTAGTTTATCCTATGATACACTATTTGTGTCAATATATTTGTTTCGATTTATCTGATGATGTACTATGTGTGCTAGTATGATTGGTTGATGCACTATGTGTGCCAACATTGTAGGGGTACTGAGGCCTTTGTTTTGGAAAAACTTGATTGTACTTTTGTTAATCAAGGTTGGATGACACTTTTTGAGTATTATTGGAAATACTAAAATATATAGACTTTTTTAGTACAATCTAAACATTAATTCATGCAAATTTCAAGTATTTTCTATCTAATTTTGTGCTTTCATTTTAAAATAATTAAATTGAACATGATTTAAGACACATCTTGAATTTTATTTATTTTTATATTAAATTTATGTAATTCTGTCAATTTTGAGCAACTTTGCGCAATGAGAGCAAAATCAGCTTGAAAGTCACCTTGGGAAGATTTAATTGCTAGGGCATTTTCGAAGTTTTAGCTGATTAATTAGCAACCATTGACGCCCAAAAAAATTGGTTTTGAACCCCTACAATGCAATTGGCCTAGTTCTCAATTATGGTGATTTAATTGGACAGGTTTATGTAAGGAAAAATGGCCTAGAAAATTAAACTTGAAGGGGACTAATCATAAGAGAGAGAGCAGCCCAAGCCGACCTAAGTTGCTGCCCAAATCAGCTATTTTAAGCTGATTTTAACAATTGCAAAACAACCTTAAACTTTTTCCTCTTACCCGTTCCAACCCTTCCACTTATTAAACTTTCACATTCAAGCACCTAGCTAATTATGGCAAAGCCATCTCAACCCCTCTCCCTACTATCAAAGGCCGACCATGGGAGGGGGGATTGGCTGCTATTTTTAGCAAATGCAAGCTACCCTCTTCATGTATAAATACCACCCTTCACCCCCTCATTACATTATCCCATTCATTCTTCATTTCTCTCTTCATTTCCTCTCCATTTGAGCTTCTTTTTCTCTCTTTTCCATACCCTTTTCTTCCTCTTGAGAAATAGTTTTGTGAGGCCTTGAGAGCAACTATAATTCAGCTATATTGAGGGTGATTGGATTAGTTGTGACAACAAGATAGAAGATCTAAGGAGGGAGCAAACAATTTATGCCTCAAGATCGTTCAGAACCGACTAGAGTTTTTTTCTTCCCTTTTAATTTTTGTTCTTGTTCAATTCATAAACATGATTTCAACTAAGTTTTTGCTTTCTAATATAATCATGATTGCTTAGATTCGTTAGTGTTAGAATGATCTGATTTCCGTAGATTGCTTAATTCAAGTATGTTAAAAGTTGTTTTGTGCTTTTGATTAATTTATTCATGCAAGTAAAATCACTATTAATTTTCTTATGCATGTTTAATATGAAGAGATTTATGAATTAATTAATTAATCTGAACAAGGTTTTAATTAATTGACGAAATACTTGTATGGTGTAATGTTTAATCATGAAGAGATTAAATCTGTAATAATACCAAAACTATTATTACCTTACATAACTCTGTAATATGTTTTGCTTATGAAATTTTGAGTCTGTTGAACATAGAAATATGTGAAATAGGTTTAGTAATAAGTTAAATATTTTACTAAATTCAGTTAGGGTTAATATATGATCAATTTATCCATGGAATTCCCGTAACATCTTTTAACAGTTTGAATAATTCTAAGAAAGATGATCGTTCTGACACAAGCATGCCATTGTGATGAACTCTTAAGATTCGCATAAATTTTCTATGATCATTTTAATTGCATACTTAGGTATTTATTAGTGTGATTAATTTAGTTAATTTCATCTTACTCTTAAAAATATTATTTTCCACCACCAATTTGCTAAAGTCTTTATTCGTAAATTTTTTGCCTAAGTAGTCTCTATGGAGATGATACTCGATACTTTTCACTTTATTACTTGATACGATTGTGTACACTTGCACATTTCCATTGTTTCAGGTTTTTGGTGCCGTTGTCGAGGATTGTTGTAACAACCCGTTTTTCAAGTGGTGTCAGAAACAATGGTTTTTGTAACACCCATAACCCTTATCCGTTGCTGGAACAGGGTTACGAAACATTACCGGACTTTATGGAATAAATAAGAACATTTTAAAACATTTTAATAAACATATCAGAAATCAATCATAAAATACTTATATTGTCCATCGTATGAGCTCTCGAGGCCCAATATGCACTTTAGAAGTGAATCGGGACTAAATCAGAAACTCAGAGAATTTTTCGCAAAATCTTAAAATTTTCTTAAGAGCAGGAGAACATGCCCGTATGACCAGGCTGTGTGGCTCACATGGCCAGGAGACCCGCCCGTGTCTTAAACCATGTGGGCATTCGATGTGAGGCACACGGCCGTGTCCCAGCCAGTGTCCATACCCATGTAACTCTCTGACTTAGGTCACACGGCCAACCACATGCCCGTGTGATAGGCCATGTGCATGGTGCAGGGATCACACGGCCAGACCACACATCCGTTTGCTAGGCCGTGCGCAAAAACCTAGGTATTCTGTTTTGAAATTTTAAGGTGCAAGGGACACACGGCTAGACCACATGCCCATGTGCCAGGTTGTGTGTCACACATGGCTGAGACATACGCCCGTGTCTCTGCCCGTGTGGACAAAAATAGGTCATTTTAAGGCCACTTTTCTCACCAAATTTTGGTATTAACCTATGCACAACCATTTCCATACTCACATATCACAATAATACCTTCCATTCAAGCCAAAAAATCAACCTTCATATCTAACATGTCATCACATATATTCAATATCTAAACTTACCAAGTTATTCATGCATACATATTTGCATATTTAACTAAATTTTCTAACTACAACCATACCTCAATATGCCTTTTGATTAACTATCATTAAATCATTTTAAACTCACATCATGCCTGATTAGTCCATACATATGTAAGTTGATTAAAAACATAAATAAAGTGTAACTCCTAATATTTACACAAACCAACTTTACTTAAAATCATTCCAACCCCTATACATGCCATATAAACCATAGTATGTATAGCAAAATCTACTAGAGCAAGTTGGATAGTGTGATCCGATGAGCTGATTCGATCTCCCGGCTTCTCAAAAGTCTACAAAGAACATTAAACAACACAAGTAAGCTTAAAGAAGCTTAGTAAGTTCGTTGGCTTTAAACATAAATCTTACCGAACATACTATAACAAATTATTCAAATAAGTCAATCAATATACAATTCCTTCCAAACACAACTTCAATCGATGAATTCACTTATTTCAGATCATTATTAATAATAAATTTAAATCTTCAATGTAACATCCTAAACGTGGGCCTGCGCATTAATGTGATAGTTTAATATGTTAAATTGAGATTTTTAGGATCGGGCTGACTTTTTAATTAAATATATGGATTAGGGTTTAAATTAGTGCTTTGGGTATTTTAAAGTGATATATTGGGCTTTAAAAATTTGGGTTAGGTGGCTAATACATGGTGTTAGCTTATAATGTAAGTAGATAGTTAATTAAGTGACAAGCTGGGCTTGTGGCCCAAAGAATTGAGGAGCTTTAAGTGGGCATAAGGTGGCGTCATAAGGGAGAAGGAGTTTGGGCCTAGTATGGCCACTTAGAGCCCAAAAGTTTAAGACAAAAATTCGACACTTACAAGCCCTAGGAGTGGACGGCACACTAGCTACAAAATAGGGATTAAAATTCTTTTATTTTCTTGATAAATAGGAAGATAATGAAGAGAAAGATGAGGGCTATTTTTTTGAGGAGATAAGAATTGGGTTATCAGGTAAGATAAAGGCTATCAGGAGAAGGGAAGAGTTGGCCGAAATTCCAACTCTGTGTGTGGATGATATGCCAAAATTTCTCTATAAATAGGGAGTAGTATTCTTCAATTTCGGTATTTTGAAACCCTATTCTTCTCTTATTCTCTGCCGAAATTTCCAAGCCTTCCCTAAGTTTCTCTTTTTCTTTTTCTAAAAGTCAAATTCCTTTTGTTCATATTCTCTTCTCCATAGCCGAATCTACAAGGGAGGTTTCTGTTTCCCGAAGGTGCACCATAAGCCACATACTCCTTAGTAATCTGCAGCCGAATCTGTCTCATATAAAGTCTCCTGTGCAAAGCCGAAGGTAGGAAGGTGACGTTTCCTAGGGATTTTCGGGATTCGATAAATAAGGCTCTGCGCTAAGGATAGTAGATTTTCGCAGTAACCAGGTGTGTAATACCTCCCCACCATCTAGATCTGCCTATTATTGTATGTTCATATGTTTTATATGTATTGATAAATGCCAAAATCTCGGTTTATTGAAGAAAGCCCAAGGAGGGTAAAAGCGGATCCCCAGGTTAGTAAATAATCTGTTTAAATGTTATAAGTAAAATGCTTGTATGTGATTGCATGGGTTGGGTTAATGAAATGAGGAAGTTATACGTTATATGTGTAGCGGCTAATGCCGTGAACTGTTATACGGGCTTCGGCTATTAAATGTTATACGGGCTTTGGCCATTATATGTTATAAGGGCTTCGGCCATCATATGTGGATGAGCAGCATAACTGCCATCATTGTGTGTAGCGGTGTGGGTCGATTGTAGAAATCCCCAATGGTGTGTACGGTTGGTACAGGGGTGTGTAGCGGATGGAAACCTAGGCAAACGGGATGGGCCTTGCATATTATTTGTTATTAATTTTTATTATGATTATTACACTGTTTATTTTGTTTAATGGGCTTAAGGCCCAAACTCTAGTGGTGCATGAGGGTTGCACACTGAGTCTCGCGACTCACCCTTTTAATTAACATTTCGGGTGATACCTAGTGATTTTGACTGGGTTGGAGAGGAACGCAAGGTGGCCATGCGAGAAGAATATGTAGATTTGGCAAAAGAGACTCAAGTTTTATTTTATATTTTTAATTAATGGACTTCCAATCTCGTTGTAATAAGGCCATGGGCTATTACGTTTTATTATGGGCTTCTATTACTTTAAGTCATTTAAGTTTTTATTTTAATTAAACTAAGGCATGTATTTAAGTTTGGATTTTACTTTACTAAAGCATCTTCTATTTAAAACATATTTGGGCTTTTCTGAAAATACGACATGTTTTGATAGAATTTTTCTTAGTGACATACCAGATCCGGTTGTAGTGTTTGGGCCGGGTTTGGGGTGTTACATTCAATCATTAATTCCAAATGTCACTTACCAACTTTTGTCAAATCGGAGAACGTCTTACGGATATGAGTACATTGTATAAGGAAGCTCGAAGGCTGCACAGAAGTACATAAGTGCTAAACGGAAACCATGAGAGTTGAACAGAAGCTCATAAGAGCTGAACGAAAACCCATAAGGGTTAAACTGAAGCTCAAAAGAGCTGAACTGAAACCCATTAGGGTTAAACGAAAACTCATATGAGTTAACTGATGCTCATGAGAGCTAAACGAAAAGTAAACACGAAAGTTCCCAACAAATGCTGAACCTCGGTTTACTTGGGTAATTTATTGTCAATTCCTCCTTTGCACAGAACGACTGTACTCAATCATACGTTCCATTCGTTTCAAGAATTCAATTCAATTTCATAATTTAACAATAATTTATTTCCAACTATTTATATGAATAAATACATAATACTATTCATAAATTTAGCATATAACATTTGAAATATAACCATACGAACTTACCTGGGTTAAATTATTGGGTTAAATTATGGAATTTGTAGTAGTTCAGGGACTATTCTGCTAATTTCCCTTTTTCACGATTATCTACGGGCTCTTGATCTAAAATATAAAATTATTAATTCATTAGCATATAATTCACTTTCAATTCACTTCATAATTAATACCCCTCAATTTTTAAAATTACACAATTACCCCAACTTTTATAATTTTTACAATTTAATCCCTTATCAATTAGTCTATCAAATGAGCTAATTTTTCTAAATTTATAATTTATATAAATATTATAAGTTATCATATAACCTTTGATCAACAAAATTTTAGCATTAAATCATTATATTTAATATTTTACAATTTGGTCCTAAAATCAATTTCTATTGAAATCACTTAATAAAATTATCATACAACAAAATTAAAGCTTAAAATCCATGTTAATTCATCATAAATATCCAACACTCATTAATGGTAACTTTCAAAATTACCCATAGAATCAAAAACTAATGAAATAGATAGTTGGACCTATTTGTAAAAGTCTTAAAAACACAAAAATTACAAGAAAAAGACAAGAATTGAACTCACTTGGATAAAAAAGTATGAAAATCAGATCAAGAAACCATCTATGGCATTTTTCTAAAGTTTTAGAAGAGAAAATATCTAAAATTCTCTTGTAATTTCAATTTCTAAGTTTAATTTTACAAAATTTCCTATTTTACCCTTGTTCACACTAATTTTGTTATTTCTTGTACATACATGCCGTCCCAGCCTTGTATTGAGTGTATAATTACCTTTTTGATCCTCCCTTATTTACCACTTAAGCTATTTAATCACTATTTCTTTAATTAGCAAGTTTTGCAGCTTTTTCAATTTAGTCCTTTTTATTTAATTAACTATCTAAACGTTAAAATTTTCTAAAGAAACTTTAATACTAACTTAATGACACTCCTAACAAGTTCAAAACCAATTAGGGTCTTGATACCTCGTTTTCAAAACCAATTTACCTAACAAGTTCTTCTAAAACACAAATCACTCACTACAGCAAAACAGACTTATAGCGGCGTTTTTAGTGGCGTTTGTAAGAAAAACGCCACAAAAATTTTACATTAGCGGCGTTTCAAGTAAAACGCCGGTAAAAAATGAGCAATAGCGGCGTTTATTTAAAAAACGCCGCTAAAAATGATATATAGTGGCGCTTATTACGCAAACGTCGCTAAAAGTCAGACCTGTAGCGGCGCTTCGCTAGAAACGCCGCTAAAAGTCAGACCTGTAGCGATGCTTCCATAAAAACACCGTTAAAAGTCAGACCTGTAATGGCGCTTACGTAGAAACGCCGCTAAAAGTCAGACCTGTAGCGGCGCTTGTGTAAAAACGCCGCTAAAAGTGAGACCTATAGCGGCGCTTGCGTAAAAACGCCGCTAAAAGTGAGACCTATAGCGGCGCTTCCCTAAAAACGCCGCTAAAAGTTAGACTCAGAGTGGCGCTGCAAAAACGCCGCTAAAAGTCGGACAGAATGCGCTCACTTAAGTAAAAATGCCGCTAAAAGTCTGAGCTTCTCTTTAGCGATTTTTTGGATTTTTTAAATTTATATATTAAATAATTTATTATATAATCGTAAAAGATATATATTAATTTTAAAATATTAAATTAATTATCATCATAGTTTAGGGTTTATGGTTTAGCATATATATATAGTTTAGGGTGTAAGGTTTAGGAGTTACTATTTTAATGTTTAAGGATTATATGTGGTTTATGATTTGCGGTTTAAGGTTTAAGGGGGATGTGTTAGGGTTTCATGAGTGTTAATAGTTATTTAAATTGAAAATGTTATTTAAATTTATTAAAATACTGAAAGAAATATTATATAATATTCAAAACTTATCTAAATAATTTAGGGTTTACGGCTATAATATATTAAGGGTACTTTAGTTATTTATATGGGCTGACTAGGGTTTCGAGTTCAGTATTTCAAGATTTATGAATTAGGGTTTAAGGTTTAAGGTTTAGAGTTTAGAGTTTAAGGTTTGCAGTTTAGAGTTTAAGGTTTAAGGTTTAGTGTTTAGAGCTGGTCTCGGATTATGGTTTAAGGTTTGCAGTTTAGAGTTTAAGGTTCGAGTTTAATGGTCTAAGATTTATGGTTTTGGGTTTTTAGTTTAAGGTTTGTGTTTTGGTGTTTGTGGTTTAGGTTATAATATTTAGGGTCTTAAATTTAAGGTTTAAGGATTAATCTTGAGGGTTTAAAATCTTAGTGTTTAACGATATTAAGGTTTAAGTACTGGGTTTTGGGTTTAGGATTTAGGGTTTAGTGTTTAAAGGTTTAAGGGTTTAGGGTTTAGGGTTTATGGGTTTAAGGGTTAAGTGTTAAGGGTTTATGTGTTATGGGTTATAGTTTAGGGCTTATGCTTGAATCTTTAGGGTTTAGTCGGAGTTTAAGATTTAGGGTTTTGACTAAATGAGAGCTAAAATTGCAATAAAAGTCAAGCACTCTTTCATCTAGCCTGTTGTATTTAGTATTTAACTAGTTTAATTATATTAATTAAAACGTAATATTTTTAATTTAATATTTAAAATCTTTAAAAAAAATTAATAACACATAGGAAAAAATTGAAATAAATAGCATAGAAAATATATGTTAAAAATGAAAAAAATGAAAATAAAATTATTTAAAATAATAAAGATATATGGGTATATATATGACAGATTTATTTTAAGTTTATATATTAAATAATTTATTATATAAATGCAAAAAAGTTAATATTAGTATTATTATATTAAATTTTCGTTATAGTTTTAATTATCTAAATGTAAAAGAAATCATATATTAATTAAACTAGATTGCTTAAAACTCAATTTAAAAAAAATTAATTTTATTGGCTAAGTTAAAAATAATTTCATTGTAAATTACTATGTTTTTTACAAATAAGGTATATCGTTTCAAACAAAGCAAAAATAATTCTTAAAAAGGAATTTAATAAAAAATAAAACTGTTAAAATTTATTAAGATGAAAGAGATTAGTGGCGTTTTTGACAAAAAAACGCCGCAAAAAACTTAGCGAAAACGGTGTCGTTTCTTGCATTAGTGGCGTTTTTTACTGAAACCGCCACTAAAGGTCGTACAGTAGCAGCATTTTTGAAAAGCGCCACAGAATTGACTGTTTAAACGATGTCGTTTTTACCATCCATCCGGAAACCCCCTATAAGCGGAACGACGTCGTTTTTTGAAAAATGCAACAGCATTAGTGGCGCTTGTATAAAAACGCCGCAAAACGTAATTTGCTTTTGTGAAAACGTCACCGTTTTTTCCTTAGTTTTTACCCGGAGTCTTCCCCCTCTCCCCCCCCAAACACAGAACTCCTAATCCCTAATTTCTCCCCAAATCCCCTACCGTTCTCATTAGAAATCTGGAGAACCTCTCTTCATTCTCTGTTTCCTCCGTGAAAGGTACGTACGATCCTAACTTCTGTTTGTGTTCTTTACTATTTCATTCATTGATTTTTGTTTTTCTCCGCTTGTAATTTGTAGATTTGTTTTCGATTCAAAAAATATGAAGTAATTTGTTTTCGATTCAAAACCTTCTGCTTTCCTTTTAATTTTTTTTTTCGCTAGTTTCCCTCATCTCCTTCTGCTTTCATTTTACTTTTTTTTTATTCCTTATCTTGCAAGAATGCAAGCCTTACTGCATAACTGATTGTTTCTGTGCTCGGGCTTTTTAGTCCTCTCCTTCATGCAGATTTCCATCTAGATTTTGCATCGCACACGAGATTAAACGTCGTCCGAAATCCAAGCCTCTACCAATTCAAAGGTAATCTTAATATATAATTCGATTTCTTTATTTATTTGTTGTTTGGGTTTTGGTTTGTATGTGGTTAGGTTTTTTTTGATTTGTTTAGTTTTTGTGTGGGGTTTTCGATTAGCTGCCTTGACATGATTTTAAGCGAAAATATCTTTCATCCCGACTTTCTATTGATTTTTTTCCTGTAATTTATAATTATTCCACGATTGGCATGAAGCGAGCTAGGTTTGATTTCACAAACGCCCAAAAAAATAAAAGGAAAACCCAGTTTCTGTTTGTACAGCACAAAAATGTTTGCATGGTTTTTAAAAATTGTAGTAAAAATCAATTGAATAAGATTGAAGCACATTTCTCTTCACCAAGGAAATGAACTTGATGATGGTTTAATTTTTCTTTTCGTGATCACTTTCCTAAGCATTTGAAATAAGACTTTGTTTATTGCTCTTTAATTATGAAGGACATTGAGTTTGGGTGAAACAATTAAAGGTAAATGGACAGAACAGAAGCGATAAGCTTGCTCGATAGAGTGATGAATGGAGTCCATCCTTGAGTTGTGACTTTTAATTCTTTAATCAATGCATTATGCAAGGAAAAGATGACGGGATAAGTTATTACCATGATGGAACTAATGAGTCACTCATAATTGGATTGTGCTTAACTACTTATTCTTCTTTATTTTCGAAAAACATGGAGATTGTGGTGAAACAAATAATTATGTTTCGAGTTAAATCGACAGAAACAGCAAGCTTGCTTTGATAGAATGATGAATGTAGGAGTCGGTAGTGAGATTTAGTCCTTTAATCAATACTTTATACAAGAATCTAACCATTTATTCTTCTCTTCTCATTTTCAAACCAATTATGTGTTTGATTAATGTTTCTTAATGACAAGAATCTAACCATTATTGTTTTATAAAATGATGTTTGTAGATAAGAAGATATTTGGAAATTTGTTTGATTACAGTATTTGATCTCAAGAAGTTGGCAAACCATTTTCGACATATCTAGGGGTTGTCTTCATTTGGCATTTTTGTGTTCTCTAAACATTTCTTAGAGGTATGTATATGCTGTTGAAGCGATTTGATTGGTTTAAATTTTCGTTTCTGATGAGTTCTTTGAAGTTAATCAATTCATAATATGTGCCAATGTTCTAGTTGAAATTAAAAATGGTTTCGGATTCTGAATATCTAATTCCTTTAAGGTTGTTTATGAAATTCAATACTAATCCTACTTGAATATGTCAAACATATGCTTTTCTTTTTCATATTTTATTGATTAATCTCTAAAAAAATTAGAATTGTGACTTTCTTTTTTTATAATATAATGAGATATTAGGTGTTGTTTTAGCATTGCTGGAGCTTGTTAAGTAGATCATGTTGTTGCTTGCTGGAGGTTGTTAAACCATTTTGTGAATATGTATCCCTTTTTTGCTGCAAATTGATCAATTTAAATGCTGTAAAATGAAGTTTAAACTATGGTATTCTGCTTTGTTTGATTTCTTTTCATTTTGCTAAGAATGTTGCGATTTGAAGCCTATAGCTGTGAAAGTTGTAATTGAATTTTTGAAGCCTAGGATGCGTGGCTGTGTTGGAACTAAGAATGATGATGAATTACAAAGACAAAAACTTGAGCTTGAAGCCTAGATGCTTGTTAAGCAAACAAAATAAATCAGATATGAAGCTTAAGCTATTTGCTTGAGTGAAAGCCAAAAAAAATGAATAAGAAAATGTGTTTTTTCATTAACTTCAAATTGAGGCATAATGCCATTACATATAATAGGGTGATAAAAAACAAACAAATTTCACCTAAACATCTACCTTCTACCACTACTTACATTGAAACTAAACTAAACTTGCACACTTGGTAAAGTTGATTTATCAGCTCAAATGTCAGCAAAATATACATCAAGTACATTAACAACTTGGTTCTAATTTAACTAAGTTAAAGGTATGGAACGATATAAAGATTAACATAAACACAATATAAAATTTATTATATGTTAAAATATGGTAGTAATATTCTATTATCAGTATAATATTAATATAGATCAGTATGTTAATATGTTTTATTATAAAAAATAAATTTGTTTTAAAAGAAGTAATTTAAAAACTGTTTAAATTTAAAAACTTATAAATATTTTGTTATCAATATAATAATATAGATCATTATTTAAATATGTTTTAAAATAGAAAATAAATTCTTTTTTTAAAAGAAGCAAGTTAAAAACTTGTTAAATTTAACATCACAGCAAATTTTAATTATTACAAAACATATAATAACATTTTAAAAAAAATTCATATAATAACACTATAAAAAACATATAATAAAATTTTTAAAAAACATATAATAACATATAATAAAATTTTTAAAAAACATATAATAACATATAATAATATTTAAAAAAAACTACAATATAATGCATGCCATATATGTTCACACCTCAACTGATTCTCGATTTGAAATTTTAATTTAACTTACATAATACGTAATACATAACTAACATAAAATTATTTAACTTACATAATAAATAACTTACATAACTTACATAGCTTTCATCAAATTATCTAACTTACATAATACATAACTTACATAACTTTCATCAAATTATCTAACTTACATAATACATAACTTACTTAATACTTGTATAGATAAAAATAAAAAGATTCAAAGTATATAAATTTGGAAACTCGACGTGGGTTGCCTTATATCTCACTGGAAGATATAACGGATCCTCCCCAGGTGTAACAATGCCGCGTATGATGAATCTTAAAGAATACATAACTTACTTAATACTTGTATAGATAAAAATAAAAAGATTCAAAGTATATAGGCTGGAAACCTGACGGGTTGCCTTATATCTCACTGGAAGATATAACAGATCCTCCCCAGGTGTAACAATGCCGCGTATGATGAATCTTAAAGAATACATAACTTACAATGCCATGTATGATGAATCTTAAAGAAATTTTTGTTTTAAAAATCAAATTCTTGTCAATTAACAATTTAGTCGTGTAAATTATTGTCAACTTTAGACTTCAACAACAACGAAATGGATAGGAGTTGGATGAAATTGTCAAGGGTAAGCAACGGCTACCAAAATGGAGTAGAAACTTTTCTGAATTTCGCATTTCAAAATGCAAGCCAAGAGAATATGATTCTTTGCTCGTGTAAGAAGTGTTGCAATATTAACTGGCATTATCGTGAAGTGGTCTATGAACATCTAGTTGTTGATGGCTTTGTCCGGGGGTACAAAATATGGTTTTTTCATGGAGAGTGTACATTTAGTGGAGCATCTTCATCGATGAATCTGGGGTATCCTTATAGTGCTTTCAATCAGAATGTTAGAGACGATAACATGGAAAACATGTTGCGGGATGCTTTTAATATGCGTAGTGATGGTTTCGGGTCATTTCCACCTGACTTGGGTGCAACCGATGATCATAATTTTGGTGGAAATACTTTCACCGAAGGGGGAAGAAGTGTACCAAATGAACAGCCAAATGAAGAAGCAGCGAGGTTCTACACGTTACTTGGTGAAATGAATGAAAATCTGTATGAGGGATCAAAATTTTTCAAACTGTCATTCTATATTCCTCTTTTTCACTAGAAATGTTTGGGGGGGTGGACTGGAAACTCGTTGACAATGCTGTTAGAGTTTCTGCAAGAAATATTCCTGTTTGCAAAAATCCCTCAATCTTCCAAGGACATGAAGAAATTGATAAAGGATTTGGGCCTTGGCTATAACAAAATTCACAGTTGCCCAAATGACTGCATGTTGTATTGGGGCGACCGCATAAACCAACAGTGCTGTCATGTATGCGGCCAATCTCGTTGGATTAATAGAAATACAGAGGACGGTAACGAGGATGAACACGATACACAGTCAAAGAAATAGCCAGTTAAGATTTTGCGGTATTTTCCGCTAATACCAAGGCTTCAACGGCTTTTCATGTCGTCGAAGACAGCCGAATCAATGACGTGGCACCGTGATGGACGAACAGATGACGGGTTGTTAAGGCATCCTGCAGATTCTTTAGCTTGGAAATCATTTGACTCTAAATTTCCAAGTTTTGCAAGCGATACTCGGAGTGTGAGGCTTGGGCTAGCATCCAATGGATTTAACCCTTACAAACTCATGAGCACAACGTACAGTACTTGGCATGTGGTGCTTGTTCCCTACAATTTGCCTCCATAGGTTTGCATGAAAAAATCTTCTTTTATCTTGTCTATGATTATACCAGGAGAGAAAGGGCCGGGGAATGATATTGACGACTATTTGCAGCCACTTGTTGACGAGTTAAAACAACTATGGGCTGGTGTTCAGACATACGATGCAATGAGAAAAGAGAACTTTAATTTACGTACGGCTTTAATGTGGACTATTAACAACTTTTCGGTTTATGCTAATTTATCTGGTTGGAGTACCAGGGGACGTTGTGCTTGTCCGTGTTGTGCTGCGCAGACATGTTCGCAATGGTTATATAATAGGAAGAAGTTCTCTTACATGGGGCATCGTCGTTGGTTACCGGAAAATCATACATTTAGATTTCAGAGTGCTCAGTTTGATGGTACTGAAGAGTTCAGACCAGCTCCTTCGCAGACCAGTGGATCCGAAATATTCTTAATGTTGAAAGATATGAATTTCATTTATGGGAAGATGAATCAACCGACTAACCCGCAAAGAAATAGAAGATCTAGGGATGAATCTGATGATGAGTATGATGAAGAGGATGATCCTAATGAGGTGGACTTGTGGAAAAGAAGAAGTATTTTTTTCGAGTTGCCTTATTGGAAGCATCAGATTTTACGCCATAATCTTGATGTCATGCACATAGAGAAAAATGTCTGCGAGAACATCATTGGGACTATTTTGAATGTCGATGGAAAATCGAAAGATAATCTTCAGAGTCGACTTGATTTAGTCCAAATGGGAATTCGGCGTGAGCTTCATCCCCGAGAACTTCCGAATATGAAATATCGATTGCCGCCTGCTATTTTTTCAATGTCGAAGATGGAGAAAGAAGTGTTCTGTACGGTGTTGAAGGATATAAAGGTCCCGGATGCGTATGCATCAAATCTATCGCGATGTGTGAGTCTTAAGGATCAAAGACTATATGGCTTAAAATCGCATGACTATCACATCTTGATGCAAGACTTACTGCCAGTTGCTATGCGGTGTTGTATGTCGAAAAAGGTGACGGCTCCTGTAATTGAACTGTAAAATATAATGAAAGGCATTTGTGGTAAAGTTTTGAATGTTCAAGAACTTGAGAGACTACAAGATCGAGCCACATTGACTTTATGCAATCTGGAGAAGATCTTCCCGCCTTCCTTCTTCACTATTATGGTGCACTTATTAATTCATCTCCCGCGTGAAGCACTTCTTGGTGGACCCGTTTTCTATCGATGGATGTATCCCATTGAAAGGTCTTAGTTTATTTGCAAAATATTTCTTTATTCAGGTCAATGCCTTTAGTTGCCACTTTTGATAATGTTGTATACCATGTTTTAGGTTCCTTTCCAAATTGAAGTCATACTGCCGCAAAAAGCGTTATCCGGAAGGATCAATTGCCGAGGGCTACTTGGCAGAGGAATGTATGACTTTCTGTTCGAGGTATTTGGAAGATGTTGAAACAAGAATGAACAGACCAAGTAGAAATACTGGGCTCACAGATCATAATTTGGCCGAAACTTATTTATTTCAAAGTTTCAAAGAACCGATCGGCAAAGTCAAAATTACAGAATTAGACGATAGATCGTGGGTCCAAGCACATCGATACATTCTTTTTCATCACGATGCAATGGAACCATTTTGGAAGTAAGTTCTAGAATTTGATAAATACTCATCAATTATAATTTGTTTGTCTTCTAACAAAGTAAAACCTTTTTTACCGTAGTGAGTACAAACAAATATTGAGAGCTCGTTCGCGATCCCGAAGATTAAATCGACGAGAAATTGATAAGTTGTTCGCAGAATCATTCCATGAATGGTTAAGCCAAATGGTATGCAATTTAAATTTTTATTGACAAGCTATAATGTTTTCTCATAACATTCATAATTACTCGATTTACTTTCGACTCAATAGGTTTGGAGTCGGAATGAAGTAAATGACGACGTTAAATGGCTTTCACAAGGTCCAAACAAATAGTTAAAAGATATAGTGGCTTCCTCATCAACGGATACAAATTTCATACAAGGTATCGCGAGAAATTGAGGAGAACCCAAAATTACGGAATTGTTGTTAATTCTTTGATTACAAGTTATGCTAGTGCTAGGGACAGTAATCCGATCGAGGGGAATCTGGAGTATTACGGACTTATTTCTGACATCATTGAGTTGGATTATTACGGCAGATGCAAAGTTGTCTTATTTCGAGGAGATTGGGCTGATGTGAATATGGCTCGCGGAATTAAAAACGATTAATATGGCTTTACAATGGTGAATTTCTCTCGATTGATTCACACCGGAGAACAACTGATGAACGAGCCGTATGTGTTTTCTTCTCAAGTTAAACAAGTTTTTTACTCCGAAGATCCAACTGATGACGGTTGGTACGTTGTACTTCGAAACACCCCTAGAGACTTGTTCGACATTGGCAGTGGAAGTAGAGATGACATAGTCGAAAGATCAGAAACTTTGCCTTTTCCAGAACAAGACTTAATTGAAAATATCCCTAGTACTAGTCAACAATTTCAATGGGTTCGTCAGGATGTGGACGAAGATATTTACGAAATATGATGTAGTAAGATTTAACGATTTATCATTTATATGTAATATTATAATTTTCATGTTGGTCATGTTAAATAATTTAACTATTTTAAATGTCCTATTATTGTTGTTATTTGTTACTAAAATTTTGAACTATTTTATGTGTATTGCAGGAAAAATGCCTAGAAGACGATTACGAGGTTTAAATATTGTCCAGAATACTCCAAATCCAGAAGAAGTAAATAGTGGACAGGATACAGTTGTTGGATCTTCTAGTCTGCTGGACATAGATGACGAGCATGGAGAATTCCAAAGTAATGTTAAGTTTATTTTACATGCATGTTGAATTTTATTATTGATTCATTTTTCAATTTTAATATAATAATATATCATTTTTTAGCTGAGGGTGGTGGGACGCGCAAAGCTCGAGGACGTACATTACTTACAGATTTATATGACTTAGAGCCTACCCAGCGTGTTGAAGTAAGGAGAAACAATCATGGCCAGCCTATCGAATCTGAAGCTCGATTGTTGGCAGGCTATTTGGGCATTATAGCACGAAATTCGAATATGTTGCCCATTAACTACGAATCATGGCATCACATGCCTGATGCCAACAAAAATCAGGCTCTCGAAAATATTAAGGTAATAAAAGGTGAATGTAATTTATAATACTTTAATTTAACCTTCATTTATATTAACTTTAAAAAAAAAAATTCAGGGTAGATTTGCTTTAGAGGTCTCCGATGACTATGTTAAGAAGACGTTGGGTAAAAAATGGAGAGACAATAAAAGCACCCTAAAAAAACAATATTTCAATAAAGACATCAGCCTCGACGAAAAATTGTGAAATGTTCCGCCGGGAATGTTGAGGTACCAATGGGAAGATCAAGTTAGATTCTGGAATTCAAAGAAAGGAGAGGTATTACGTACTTTTAAAGTCTTATAAATAATTCAAGTTAGATTCGATTTATCGTATTTACTATATACATAATTCAAATTCTATTATTTAGGACCGTGAGCGAGTTGGAACAAGCAGTAGACAGAAACAACAATTCACGCACACGGCAGGTTTCAGAAGTTTTGCTCGTGTAGCTGAGGCCGCGGTATTATAATTTATTACTTCTTTCAAATATTAATGACTTTATACTATTAAATTATATTTTTTTTGCTATAATGTAGGAAGTATCGTCAGGTCAAAAAGTTGGACGCCTTCAGCTTTTTGACATTACGCATAGGAAGAAGGATGGATCTCCGATGACATCCGAGGCTGCAAAAATTTTGGTATATTTATTTAATAAAATTTGATTTTTTATAAATATTTATAATGTTAAATTATAATAGTTTAATTCATCGTTTGTAGTTTTAAATTTATAATTTTAAGTTATGTTCCATTCATTTTTATTATATATTTCGTTTCTAACTTTTTTATTGATTTATTAGGATAAACTAAAGGAGAAGAAGGCGAAATATGAAGCGGTTGCTTCGTCGAGCGATTCTGTTAATCTCGAGGAGATTGATAATGTAATTATTATGCGAGGTTTTGTGTCACGAAAGGTGCAAGCGCCGATTGATAGTTTTGTTAATCTTAAGTATATTTAAATTATAACGAGAATTATCACTAATGTTTTGGGTCTTACAAGGTCGGGTCGGGTTCGATGTCAAGGATCGGGTGTTACCCGACCCAATATTTTGATCCGCTCCCGGCAATACATGCCTTCCGGAGTCAATCTCAAATCTTTGAAGTTCAGAGACCGAAAGACCGAGATATCTCGATGGAAGCGAGCACGGTGAGCAAATTTCGGCTTAGAGAGCTGAGGCAAAGCGGCGAGGAGGCGGAACAAATTTCTCAACTTAGAAGCAGAGGGCGGCGAGGAGGCAGAGCATATTGCTCAACTTAGAGCTGAGGAAAGCGGCGGGGAGCGAAAGCGAACGTAAAGTATGAAGAACTCCCACTACTACTACAGACTATGATGCAATGATTGTTCAAAGGCGATCCACAGAGGCCGCCTCTTAGACATTTGTTTTCTTCTTGTAAGATTTTTTTAACATTGTTACAGTTAAACATTATTGTAAGAATTGTTTGAATTATGCTTCATTTATTAATGAATATCATATATGTTTTATTAAATTTGAAGTATCGTTTAGATTTAATGCTTTTGGTGAGATTTAAATGTTTTATATGTCTGTGCTTTGGGTTGGAATTATATGCAATTGTTCTTTGTTTTTGGTTGGTTTTTAATGCAGGGAGGGTAGGATATTGGAAAAAAAGAGCATTGCAGATCCAGATCTATGCAAATTAGTGGCGTTTTTGTAAAAAACGCCGCTAATAGACCCCATATTTAGCGGCGTTTTTTTATAGACACGCCGCTACAGATTTGGACTTTTAGCGGCGTTTTTTGGAAAAGTGCCGCTAAAGGTGGGGTTTTTTAGCGGCGTTTTTGGGAAAAGCGCCGCTAAAGGTTGGGTCTTTTAGCAGCGTTTCGTATAAAAGCGCCGCTAAAGGTGTGGTCTTTTAGCGGCGTTTCCTATAAAAGCGCCGCTAAAGGTGGGGTCTTTTAGCGGCGTTTCGTATAAAAGCGCCGCTAAAAGTGGGGTCTTTTAGCGGTGTTTCGTATAAAAGCGCCGCTAAAAGTCCAAACCTGTAGCGGCGTTTTTTCACAATAAACGCCATTAACTTTTGCGGCGCTTTTTTCAACGACAAAGCGCCTCAAATAGTATTAGTGGCGCTTTTAAACGCCGCTAAAAGCCAAAAAAAAACGCCGCTAAAAGTTTGTTTTGGTGTAGTGACTATTTCAAAAGTCTTCCTAAAATCACATTTAACTCATAAATACTAAATAATAAAATTTTCGAACTCACTCGTTGGATTTAGTGGTCTCGAACCACTATTTTCGACACCACTGAAATTTGGACTGTTACTGGGACCACAAATTCGACATATGAGTTTGTAAATATTATTATTTAATATTTACGAGTAAATTATAATATTATATTAGATTTTGGTTTAATAATTTTTGCAAATTGAACGAATAGGTAAGTTTAAGTGGTTGTCCCTAAAGTTAAATGGCTTTTGAAAATGAGGTCCCTAAAGCTAAGTGGAGTTACTATATAGGTGTATTTAATTTTGGTCTAAAAATTTTGATGTTTGATAGGTTAATTAAGGAAAAAGGACTAAATCATAAAAGATGTAAAAGTTAATCACTATTGATTTTTATTAATTAAATGGCTTAAATGGTTAACGTGGAAGGATTAACGAGGTAATTAGACTCTAGTATTAAAGTTATATGGTTTAAACATCTGATTTTAATTATAAAAACATGTTAAATTTGTAATAAAAAATATTAAATAATTAATAAGTAATTTAAAAGAACAAAAATGGATGGAAAGAGAATGGTTCATTCTCATCTTCCTCCACCATTTGAATGCCATTCTTAATGAGAGGAAAAGGCTTCAAAATTTTGGAAGAAATCAGTCCTTGCATGGTATGAATTTTAAAGTCGTTTTTATTATTATAAATTTTATGTTTTGAGATCGTTGTAGCTTAATCTAGTTAATCCCAAGACTAATTCATAAAACTGTTGAATGTTTTGAATTATGAAATTGATGAAATTGTGATGTTTTTGAAGTTTGATGATGGATTATTAAGCTTAATAGTTAAATAAGACTATTTTGTAAAGTGATTTTGACTAGTTTTAAGTTTAAGGACTAAATTGATAAAATAATAAACGTGGCATGAAATTCTTGTAATATTTTAATAATTATGGGTTGTAATGACATAAGGGAAAATTCAGCTAGCATGAAATTGGTGAAATTTTAATAAATTTGAAACTTTTGGGTTTAGGGACTAAATTGAATAAAAGGTAAAAGTTTAGGGTAAAAATATGAAATTTTGATCAAAGGGTCAATTGTGCCAAGTTTAGTATTTAAAAGTATTTGAATTGGATAATTGAATTAAATTATTATACATAGATCAAGAAAAGGATCAATCGATAGACAAATGTAGAAAAGGAAAAATTACTGATTAGTCCTTGGAGTCGTGTTTACTGCAGAATCAGTTTAGATAAATTCGTGTAGCATATAAATTGAGTTAATTGATGTTTTTTTAGTATAATATAATTTGTCTATGCTTGTGATTGAATTAATGGTGTTATGAATTTAAAGCTTTGAATGGTTCAAATTGAAATGAAATTATAATTAAGGGTCATGATTGAAAGTGGAGAAAATATATAGTTGAATTCATGTGAAAAATAAATTCTTAATCATTTATATGATATGAATGTGAATCACGGCCCGTATGAACCGTTTCAAATGACATGTAATTAGGGTTATTTACCGTTTCAGGTGTTGGTCTTAAATGTCCTACCAATGGCTGAGGTCCTGCATTTATTGCGGATTCTCCACAACTCGTGATAGTAGCATCGTGTAGTTTAACATCCCGACCCATAGCTCGTTTGAGCATATACAGTTACAGTCACAGCTTGTGTGAGAATTATTCCCATGTAACCAATGTTATTTCATTGTGGTTCATCGGGTGGAAAAATAAATATTTCAAATGGTTATATGAATTGATTATATGGAAACATATATATGCAATGGTTATATGAATTGATTATATAGAAATAGATATATGGAATGGTTATGTGAATTGATAGTATGGAAATAAATATATAAAATGTTTATATGATTCGGCTATATGAAAATAGTTATATGAAATGTTTATATGGATACAAATATGTAAAAAGTGACATTTGAAATGAAAACTTAAAATGAAAATGTGAAATGTTAAATGTTAAATGTTAAATGAATAGATGATGGATGAATGGTATATCAAATGTGTTTACTTGTATATGCTTTATGACATGAAGAAGTTACAGGTCATCGTATATGTGAATTTACTAACCTGGTGAGACTTGTGATATGTATAGGGAATTAAATGAATTCATAACCTTGGTTTTGATTTTTATTTTGAAAGGTTACGTCCTTTACAGTAATTTAAAGTTTGCGTTCAATATGAACTTATTACAATTTAAGCAAGTTTACCTCGTTTTGGTTTTTTTTCCTTGTAGATTGTCGAATATAAGCTATCGATTGGATTATTTTTGGAGATCCCACTATCTGATAACTTAATCGGTAACTAATTGTTCACTTTGGTCTAGTTATAAGTTGCATGTAAATAGGGCTTTGGTATATGCTTGTTGGTGATCATTTGGTCATGTTTTGTGCAGTTTGAATTATGAAATATGTGTATTGATATAAATCCTTAATGATATTTTGGTTGGTTTGGTAATTTATGGCATATATGTGCTTAAACTCAATGCATTGTTGGTTTGGTATATACACGATAGGTTAATTGGTGAAATTCAATTGGTGACAAATTGGCATTAGAAGTTTTGTATAAATAGTTGATTATAGCATATGTTAGATGGAAATTATTGGATGATTGAATAAGGTTAATATGTTGATTATGACTTGTATTGGATGGTTTTTGTTTATATTGAAATGTGGTGCCAATGAGGGCATATTGGTTAGGCACATAGTTTGAATGTGAATTGGCATGTTTTAACATGTTTTAGGAAAAATATTTGGAAACGATTTGGTATGGAATCTAAGGAATGGTAGTTGAAATGGCTTGGTTTTGAAGTTATTTTAGGTGCACACGGTCTAGCACGATTTAATTTTTTGTGCCGGATTGTCCACATGGTCTCAGGGAGTTACATGACTTGTCAACACAGCCATGTGACCTAAGTTAAATGAACTCAGGTTGTTACACGGTTTGGCCACACGACCATGTATTTGAGCTACACGGTCTGGGCTCTGTCATAAGGCCTGGCCACACAGCTGTGTGATCTCTGTTTTCAGTTATTGCCATATTTTTCTATTTTGTTTCAGATTAGTCCACATTCGTTTCTAAACTGATTTTAGGGTTTCGAACTTGATTTAAGTCTCGTTTTAATATTTATACTGTTAATTGTTGTAATATCCCGTAACCTTAATCTGGCAACAGAGACGGTTTAGGGGTGTTACAATTGTTATTTTAGTCAATTATTTGTGAAACTTATTATCTTGCAATTTGGTTCAATTTTCTTTTATTTTTACTTTAATCGTTTTTGTTATTATTCAGGTGATACTAAATCGTCTACAACATGTTCAAGGAGGAGCATTTGCTTATAATGCTCACAATTCGATCACTGTTGCCGATGATTGAAACTGCGCTATTCGACAATATGTCGTTCCTCTCTTCAATGAACTTGGCTTTGTTAAAGTGCAACATTGATGCGACTTTGGATATGTTTGCTTGATCTGTTGGTTTTGCCGCGGTTGTACGAGATAAGTATGGTGTCTTTTTGAAAGTGTTCTTAAGCTACCGTTCTAGACTGTTTGGATCATGTATTGCAAAAACTATTTTAGTCCGGGAAGCTTTGTTGTGGCTTAAGGTCGAAGGCTTTGAGAAGGTTATAGTAGAGATGGATTTGTTAGAGGTTTTGTTACTTAACAGTATTTGATTCAAGATTTTTCAGCTCTGAGTGTAGAAGCCCATTTTGCCCGGGCTGAAATAAACGAGAAATAATAAATGTTTTTAACAGTCCATATTACAGGCCTTAACCCAACCTCAACCCAAAACCAATCAACCTACCCAGACCCAATTACATTACACAGACCCCATACCCATTACACCCTTAGCCCAACCTATGGCCCAAACCTAATGGCCCAAAAATTTGTTCAGAAACTGGAAACCCTAGGTTTCCAGTTGCACCGCAAGGGTCAGAAACCCAATCGTCATGCCGTAAGATATGGAGCCTAATCGTCAAAGCTAGAGTTCGACCGTCACACCTTCGCAGCACCGCCAGTCACGCCGCGATCCACGCTTAGCCTGTAACATCCTGAATTTTTGGGCCTATGCGTTTAATGGGTGAATATGTTTAATATGTTAATTTAAGTAATAGGGGTCCAAATTGGGCTCAGGATTAGGCAAAGGTCTTGATTAAAATTATCTGTTTGGGCATTATAGGGTTTAAAAGGTAGTATCTATGTTTAAAATACCAAGGTGGGCTTGTGGCCCAATCTTAGAGGTGACGCCACACAAGGGAGTAAGGGGCCCAAATTTAAGTTTCATGGAGCCCAATTCTTTTAATTTAAGTTAGCTAAATTTTAGGCATTAGGATTAGGTGGAGTGGATGGCAATAAGGCTAAAATTTAGGGGTTTTATTTAAAATATGTGGATAATAAGCAGATAAAGGCTATTATTTAGGAATTTATTTTATGTGGATAATAAGCAGATAAAGGCTAAAATTTAGAGATTTTAATGATTAAAATATGTGGATAATATGCTGATAAAGGAGGGGGGAGTTAGAGATAATTAAGTCTCTTTTAGATGAGCTAGTAGATTAAGATAAAGGAGAAAAGATAGGATTTATCTGCAAGGTTAGGTAAGTGCCGAAATTTCTATAAATAGGAGGAATATCTCTTCAATTTCGGCATTTGGGTTTATCTCTCATTCTTTTCTCTTCTTCTCTGAGTAAAAGCCAAAAACTTCTAAAGTTCCATCTTCTTCTTCATTCTCTGCAAAAGCCGAAATCTCTACGCCTAATTCCTCATTTTCACTTTGATTCAAAAGTCAAAACTCTTTCCATTCTTTTTCTTCCTACCGAAATCTTCAAGTCTCTTCCTTGTTTTCTTTTCTTCTTCTCTCTTCCTGTCAGAAACCGAAACTTTTCACTCAAGTATTTTAAAAGCCAAAGACACATCAGCCTTCTCTTGTTCATACTTTTTTCGGGATTTTCCTAAAAGCCTAAATTCCTAGATCTCATCTCCTGTGATTGCCGAATTGTTTCTGTGGTGCCTACTTGTGCCGAAATCTGAAGGGAACTTTAGTGGAGTCAATCGCATAAATCTCTAAGTTATAGATCGGTAGCACTCGAATCGTGTTACTTTCGAGATTTCAAGGTAAGAAGATCTATTAGTTTCAACGTGTAAATTCGGGATTTACTAACCCTTGGCCGAATATAGGAAAGGCCCTATTTTCACATCTTTCCGGCTTTTTGAGCAAAGTTCTAAATCGGTCTAGCAAGGGTATCGACATTAATCAGGTATGTAACTCTCCACACCCTCTAGATATGTTTGATTAATATATGATTATAAGTCTTATATGTTTTGATAAATGCTGAAATCCCGGCATAATGACAGAAACCCAAGGAGGGTAAAAGCAAATCACCAGGTTAGTGAATGTTCTGATTAAATGATATAAGAATAATGATTTTATGTGATTGCATGGGTTGGGTTTGATGAAAGGAGGAAGTTATATGTTGTAGCGGCTTTTGCCGTGATCTGTTGTAGTGGCTACGGCCATGATCTGATGATGAGCAGCACGACTGCCATCAAGGCGTGTAGCAGTGTGGGTTGATTGTAGAGATCCCCAATAGTGTGAATGGCTGGTAAGGGGGCGTGTAGCGGATGGAAACCTAGGATTTGGGTTGGGCTTTGCATATTATTTTTGTGCTATGTATATTAATTATTCTGTTTTATGGGGCTAAAGCCCAAATCTAATGGTGCATGAGGGTTGCACACTGAGTCTCGCGACTCACCCTTTTAATTTAACACTTTCAGGTGACACCTAGTGCATCGGACCGGGCTGGAGAGGAATACAAGG
Source organism: Gossypium bickii (assembly GCA_025503065.1). Taxonomy (NCBI): domain Eukaryota; kingdom Viridiplantae; phylum Streptophyta; class Magnoliopsida; order Malvales; family Malvaceae; genus Gossypium; species Gossypium bickii. The sequence continues at coordinate 11,914,952 of CP106719.1, read as the reverse complement.
TGGCCATGCAAAAGAGAGCAATTAGATTTAGCTAAAAGGCTTTAGTTTGTTATTTTATATTTCGCAGATTTTAAGTATGGTTGTAATAAGGCCACGGGCCACTAGATTATTATTTTTGATTGGGTTATGTTGGGTTTTTAAGTTTTACGTTTTCAATGAAATTAAGACATGTATGAAATTTCAGTTTTTATTGAAAAATCTTTCAAGATAATTTAAAACTTAATATTTTATACTTTAATGAATTCTTAAGCTTTCGGAATAAAGGTTTAAACCTAGTAATTGTTTTCCAAAATCCGACATATTTTGTGAACTCCCTTAAGTGACACTAGATCCGGTCGTAGCGTTTGAGTCGGGTTTGGGTGTTACAAATTAGTATCAGAGCTAGGTTCAAAACTCGACTCTGGGGGTTTTTGGGCTCAAAACGTTTTCTACAATCGGGTTTTTGAAACATGCATGTTTTTTTTAAAATGATAACAGGTCTGTTAGCTCGGCATGGCACCTGCGTCTCCGGCCCAAGTCCGCCAGGTAAGTATTCTGAACTCCTTGTGTGTTATATATGTATGTGGGCTTGATGGGCTTTGTGGGACGTAGACTATTTAGACTATAACTTGATGGACTTTAGGCTTAGCTGAAATAACTCCTTAAATTTCATAAGACTTAATTTCACTAAACAAACCCGTGAACGAGTCGCAAGACTAGGGTGTGGCAACAGGCATAAGCATGTCTAGGATTGGATCCGGAAGAGCCTGATACTTAAGCGATCCTAGTGACTCACCTCTCTCTTATTTGAAATCCTACAGTGCGTAGTGGACTGTTCACCCTAGCCACGAGGATTTGTTGACGGGCCAAAATCTATAATTAAAACCCGAAAGGGACCAGCTACATTATTTTTACAAAATTGCTAAAATACCCTTATTTTGAAAAAAAAAAAGTACCAAGATACCATGATTTGCAAATATACCCCGATTTACAAAGTCAAAAAAATTTTTCCTTAAAAAAAAAAGCACATACAACACACGACAACAACCAAAAATCCAAAAACACCTGAACACTACTATTATTCTTTTGAAATCAAATTCTCCAAGATACCCTTGTTTTAAAAAATATATATATACCCCCTTAGTTTTGTAAAATTTTTTTGAAAATACCCCTGACTTTTAAAATGACCATAATACCCCTGATTTGTAAAATTACCAAATTACCCTTGGTTTGCAAAATGACCAAAGTACTCCTGATTTGTAAATTACTAAATTACCCCTAATTTTTAAAATTACCGAAATACCCCTAGATTTTAAAATTTCTGAAATACCCCCAGATTTTAAACTTTTCGAAATACCCCCGGATTACAGAATTACCGAAATACCCCTAGATTGCAAAAATTACCAAAATACCCTTATTTCATGAAATCAACAAGGAACTCTATTTTGAAAATTTCGAAAATACCCCTGTAGGGTAAATTACAAAAATACCTCAGGGTAGTGGAATAACGAGAATACCCCTATGTATTGAGTGTGGATGTATGGATGTTGTCTGTATGTTGATTGTTGAATGTATGTAGTTTATAGAACTAGGAAATGTGAACTTGAGACTGAATTGCGAATTCGAAAGAACTACTCTTAAAACTACTAATCATAAGACTGTTCGTGGATAATAAGTGGAAGAAAACCAATAATTCATAAAAAATTTTAATCAGATAAACGCGAACCGATAGCATGAGTACAAGGGGACGAGGATGCTCTAGATGTGAATACCGGTGCGTACTCTACCATAGTGTACTAAGTGTCTATTTTGGGTTTAGAATTGGAGTGCGCAGCGAAAGCATGGTAATGAGACTTAGGTAGTACGATTAATAGTTAGTTGGAAATTTCGAGGACGAAATTTCTTTAAGGGGGGTAGAACTGTAACATCCTGAATTTTTGGGCCTATGCGTTTAATGGGTGAATATGTTTAATATGTTAATTTAAGTAATAGGGGTCCAAATTGGGCTCAGAATTAGGCAAAGGCCTTGATTAAAATTATCTGTTTGGGCATTATAGGGTTTAAAAGGTAGTATCTATGTTTAAAATACCAAAGTGGGCTTGTGGCCCAATCTTAGGAGGTGACGCCACACAAGGGAGTAAGGGGCCCAAATTTAAGTTTCATGGAGCCCAATTCTTTTAATTTAAGTTAGCTAAATTTTGGGCATTAGGATTAGGTGGAGTGGATTGCAACAAGGCTAAAATTTAGGGGTTTTAATGTTTAAAATATGTGGGTAATAAGCAAATAAAGGCTATTATTTAGGAATTTATTTTATGTGGATAATAAGCAGATAAAGGCTAAAATTTAGAGATTTTCATGATTAAAATATGTGGATAATATGCTGATAAAGGAGGGAGGAGTTAGAGATAATTAAGTCTCTTTTAGATGAGCTAGTAGATTAAGATAAAGGAGAAAAGATAGGATTTATCTGCAAGGTTAGGTAAGTGCCGAAATTTCTATAAATAGGAGGAATATCTCTTCAATTTCGGCATTTGGGTTTTTCTCTCATTCTTTTCTCTTCTTCTCTGAGTAAAAGCCGAAAACTCCTAAAGTTCCATCTTCTTCTTCATTCTCTGCAAAAGCCGAAATCTCTACGCCTAATTCCTCATCTTCACTTTGATTCAAAAGCCGAAACTCTTTCCATTCTTTTTCTTCCTAGCCGAAATCTTCAAGTCTCTTCCTTGTTTTCTTTTCTTCTTCTCTTTTCCTGTCAGAAACCAAAACTCTTCACTCAAGTATTTTAAAAGCCAAAGACACATCAGCCTTCTCTTGTTCATACTTTTTTTGGGATTTTCCTAAAAGCTTAAATTCCTAGATCTCATCTCCTGTGATTGCCGAATTGCTTCTGTGGTGCCTACTTGTGCCGAAATCTGAAGGGAACTTTAGTGGAGTCAACCGCATAGATCTCTAAGGTATAGATCGGTAGCACTCGAATCGTGTTACTTTTGAGATTTCAAGGTAAGAAGATCTATTAGTTTCAACGTGTAAATTTTGGATTTACTAACCCTTGGCCGAATATAGGAGAGGCCCTATTTTCACATCTTTCCGGCTTTTTGAGCAAAGTTGTAAATCGGTCTAGCAAGGGTATCGACATTAATCAGGTGTGTAACTCTCTACACCCTCTAGATCTGTTTGATTAATATATGATTATAAGTCTTATATGTTTTGATAAATGCCGAAATCCCGGCATAATGACGGAAACCCAAAGAGGGTAAAAGCAAATCACCAGGTTAGTGAATGTTCTGATTAAATGATATAAGAATAATGATTTTATGTGATTGCATGGGTTGGGTTTGATGAAAGGAGGAAGTTATATGTTGTAGCGGTTTTTACCGTGATCTGTTGTAGCAGTTCCTTACCGTGATCTATTGTAGCGGCTTTTGCCGTGATCTGTTGTAGTGGCTACGACCATGATCTGATGATGAGCAGCACGACTGCCATCAAGGGGTGTAACAGTGTGGGTTGATTGTAGAAATCCCCAATAGTGTGAATGGCTGGTATGGGGGCGTGTAGCGGATGGAAACCTAGGATTTGGGTTGGGCTTTGCATATTATTTTTGTGCTATGTATATTAATTATTCGGTTTTATGGGGCTAAAGCCCAAATCTAACGGTGCATGAGGGTTGCACACTGAGTCTCGCGACTCACGCTTTTAATTTAACACTTTCAGGTGACACCTAGTGCATCGGACTGGGCTGGAGAGGAACGCAAGGTGGCCATGTAAAAGAGTGCAATTGGATTCAGCTAAAAGGCTTTAGTCTGTTATTTTATATTTCGCAGGTTTTAAGTATGGTTGTAATAAGGCCACGGGCCACTAGACTATTATTTTTTATTAGGTTATGTTGGGTTTTTAAGTTTTATGTTTTCAATTAAGTTAAGACATGTATGAAATTTCAGTTTTTATTTAAAATCCTTCAAGATAATTTATAACTTAATATTTTATACTTTAATGAATTCTTAAGCTTTCGGATTAAAGGTTTAAACCTAGTAATTGTTTTCCAAAATGCGACATGTTTTGCGAACTCCCTTAAGTGACATACCAGATCCGGTCGTAGCGTTTGGACCGGGTTTGGGGTGTTACATAGCCATCGTCCTCCGTCTTCAAACCTGCAAAGGAAAGAAACAAGCAACATAAAGGAAACAAATTGCAGGCACAAATATGGAAAGATATGAAAAGATATATTTTCCTTTTCTTTTATTTTGTTTTTGGGTATAAAACCCCTTGTAAAAAAGCTGTAGAAAAAAATTTTTGAGAGAAAAATAGGCATAATACTGTCACTATTTACAGAGAAGCACACAAAACACAGAGAGAAATACATACACAAAAAGCACAAATCGGCACGAAGAGTAAACACAAATCATTGTCAGAAAACTCAAAAGGAATAAAAGTTCAAAAATTTTTGAGGTAATCTGCCGTGTTATTATTTTTTCCTCTTTTAAACTTACGTGTTTTTAATACCGTTTTAAAAAAAAAAAAGAAAAGCGAAAAAGATATTCCCTGAGCGCCGTCAAAGGCGACGGCGCGTGACGCACGGAGAAGTAGTAGCCCAGGGGTTCCACGATGGGCGCAAGGCGAGAAGGCAAATCTCTTGGAGGGTTTCGGTGTTTTTTTTTTAAGAACAAACTTAAAATGAAATTTTTTTTAACACTGACCTTTATAAACGAAAGCGAACGGCGCCGTTTTGACCACACATGACCCGCGCGTTGGCCCGGATCCGAACAAGGGTTCGCGTGTTTTTTTGAAAAAGGGAAAGTTACTCTTTTGATCCCTCCGCTATTTTATTTAATTTAATTATGTCCTATTAACTAATTCATTATTTAAAATTAACCCTTAAAACTTGCTTATATTTCAATTTAATCCTTTTTTATCCTTTTTTTAATTGATATTAAATTATGTATTATATTAAATATTTTATATTTATTATCTACACTAATTAATTAAATTATAAATATTTGTTATTTTTGTCTTATTATTTTTATTATATATTATTTTAGTATTTATATACATATATTGTATATTATATTATTATTTTTAAAGTAATATATATTATATTATAATCATTTATAATTTGTTCATTTTTTTAAATATCAATTTTTTAAAATCATTATATTTTTGACACATTGTTTATATTGTTGTTCCTTTTATTTATTTGCATGAAATATGTTCATAGTTGATTTTTTTTTATATACTTCATCATATATTTGCAATTGCTTTAGTATAGGAATTATTATTTGTTGTATTTCAAATTATTATTGTCTATCTTAAATATTAGCATGTTATATTTTTTGTTCAAATGTAATATTACCACATAGTTATGGTTTGAAATAAAGAATACATTTCTATAAAATCAATATTTAATTTAAAGGTTTTCAAAAGAAGGCAATGTTTTGGTATTTAGAAATTCGGGAGATAGTACCCAATCGTGCTGGGTTGCGATTTCCCGTTTGGCTAAATAACTAAATATCCTTTTAACAAGTTTTATAAAATTACGAGATGATCTTAGTGACGAAGGTTTATAAATGTCATGTCCAATCGTGCTGGATGTGATGTTTATATTCCTTCGAATCGAAGAAATCTCAAATTTTCAATCCAAATTGACAAGTTTTATAAAATTATGAGATGATCTTAGTGATGAGGGTTTAAAAATGTCATGTCCAATCGTGCTGGATGTGATGTTTATATTCTCTTGGATCGAAGAAATCTCAAATTTTAAATCAAAATTTCTCAAAGTTTTATAAATCATGAGATGATCTTAGATATGAGGGTTTAAAAAACATTGTGTCCAATCGTGCTAGATGTGATGTTTATAATCTTTCGTATCGAGGAACTCTCATATTTTAAATCAAATCGCTCAAAGTCTTCAGGAAATCATATTTTTAAATGCTTTTAAATTTTAAACATTTGGACATTAATTTTATCAATTTGGTACCAATTTTTGGGCGTTATGAGGGTGCTAACCCTTCCTCATACGTAACCGACTCCCGAACCCGTTTTCTTGTTTTCCCGTAGACCAAAATCAAAATGTTTTTAATAAAACGTTTTACAAGGTGATCCAATCACACCTAAGAAAAATGGATTGGTGGCGACTCTCATTTTTCGTTTTTAGAATCGATCCCGTTTTTTTAAAACCGATTTTAAAAATAGTTCCGACAGCTTGGTGACTCCACTAGGGATTTTTTTTTGAGGGTCAAGCCGAAAATTGATTAGTTATTGTCCAAATGTCAAGAATTTGAATGTCTGATTTGAAAAGCCATGATTTTGTTTTGCATGTGATTTTATAAAATGTTTCTGCATTGCACTGCATGACCATCGCGGTCGTACCTTTAAGTGGGAGCGAGAAGCTATGCCTTCATGAGGTTTTCACCTCCGCATGGGCTAGTGGATTGCTTTCGGGATACATCTGTACCTATGTCTCCGTGAAGTTTTCACTTTCGCATGGCCATAGGGAAATGAATTCCCCTGAACCGAACTCGGTCTGTATGAGCCTATAATGGGTGAAGATCAAGGAATCTGCTGGTTCGGGTACCTCAACTTTAGATCTAAACTGCATATAGTAAACCCTAAGAACTCACCTTAGGTAGAGCGATCCTAAATTTCATTAGATTACCCAAATAGGTGTATTTATTTCACTTGCTTCATATTTTATTTTGTGATACTAACTCGTGGTGTTTCATTTTTATGCATATCATCTCATTTCGCTAGAGGTATCGATTCACGGTCAGTTTCTAAGTTAGAAAGTTGGTTATTGAGAACGGGTTCCTTGATAAAGTGGGAGACAATGCAGTTATTCGTACTTGGTCGGAACAAACGCAATTAGAGAAGGGGGATAGTTTAGTTGACGGGTATGAATCGAAACTTTGGGATTTTACTCATGTTAGTATTATGCAGAATGAGTTTAGGGAGTTGAAAGATATATGGACTCCATGGGGTGACGAGGCAAAACAGTTGTTTTATCATGATTATGGTGATCTACCTTACTTGTTGGACATCAAGGTAGACATCTATTTCAGGCCATGACTCAGTTTTGGAACTCTGCTTATAGTTGTTTCACTTTTGGGCAGGTAGATTTAATGCCCACATTAGAGGAATATACGACTTTGCTTCGCTGCTCGAGGTTCCAAGCCAGCAGAGTTTACTTTAGGGCTGCCAATGTTACAACCTTTGTGAAAAGATTGATGGGTATTACAGGGATGAGTGAGCAATGGGTTACAGCTAGGATTCAAGAAAAATGTGAAGGTAAATGCATACCTTGGGTGAGTTTGAGGGACTTGATTCTGATACATCCAGATGAAAAAAAGAAGATCGACATCTTTGCATTGTGTATTTATGGGTTAGTGATCTTCCCCAAAGCGCTACGACATATAGATGACGCGGTTACTGATTTGTTCGATCGACTTAGCAAAGGAATCACGCCGGTGCCTGTGATTTTAGCTGAGACATTCAGATGAGGGTAGATTTATCAGATGCACCCAGTTGCTGATGGTTTGGTTTCACAGTCACTTTTGGAAGGTTGACAAAGTTTCTTACCGAGTGTTCTCTGAAAGTTATTCCCCTTTAAAGGAGGCTGCAGCTACGACAAGGAGAGACGATTTATCAGAGGAAAGTTGGATGGAAATTCTTCAAAATCTCTGAGAGGAAGATGTTGAGTGGAGAGCCCCTTGGTTGGTTCTCGATGAAGTCCTTTACCAGTGCGGAAATCTTGATTGGGTACCTCTACCGGGAGTTTGAAGAGCTATGGGATATGCACCGTTGCTCGTACTAAGGTAATATAAAACAGGACAGTTCATACCGGTGACGCATGGGTTAGCTCAAAGCGAATTTTTGTATAAAGGGAAAAATTATAAGAAGAGAATCCGAGAGATTTCTGAGGCTTGGAAGCAGGCTCGTTGTATAAAGATATTGACTCAAGGACCAATGGCAACTCCAGAATATAAAGAGTGGTTGAGAAAAAGGATCAACGATAACATTCCTAAGATAAGGGTGGAAGGTGCTCGATCACTGAAGGAGTGTTTACAAGTCATTCCGTCGGAGATAGAAATTATAAAACAAGACTTCGAAAGGCAAAGTTTAGAGCTTGGAAAGAAAATAGAGAAGCTAGAAAAAGAGAAGATGTTTTTGAAGCTAGATGTGGATGCCCAAAAATCAGAAGCCGAGAAAGCAAAAAAGGAGAAGAGAGCGATAGAGGAAGATCGAGATAGCCTAAAAATCAAATACAAAAAGATGCGTCTATCGATAAAGAATGCCAGATTAGGGAAGACTTCAGAACAGTGGCGACAAGAGATCCAAGAGGAAAAAGCCAAAGCTGATTATTAGGAGAGAAAGTTTCGAGAGATGCAAGCGCGAAGTGAGGCCTTAGAGAAGAACTTGGCGGAAAGTTTAAATGAAAAGGGAGAATTACAAGCTAGAGTGGCTGAACTTGGACGGTCCCTTCATCACTCTTAGAGTCGTAATTCTGTGATCGAGTTAAAGGCAAGCCTGAACAAGATTGAAGAAATGAAGGGTAGAATTGAAGAGTTAGAATCAGCACTGCACAGTTGTGAACTTCAAATCGAGCGTCTTGAAACAAGAGAAGGGCATTTGAAGGAAGAGCTCCATCATTCACATGGTCAAGTCAAAAACCGGGACTATCTCATGAGGGAAGCCATAGTTCAGATTCGAGAGATAGCTGATCACCTACAGACTTTGGCAGCACAGGCCGACATATTGAGCATAAAGTATGAGCTACAGTCAGATCATAACCAATAGCTAGTTTCGTTACTAGGGAAAATTAAGACTTTAGGACTTAGGGCGAAAGCTTATTTGTAGTCCATTTTATGTAAAAGAATTTGTTTTCTAATAAAGTTTTCTAAAATGAAGTTGATCAGAATCGATGCCTCTTTGCATTCATGCATTTGCATTACATAACATCATATGCATTAAAATCCATAGAGAGAGTCTAATTAGTTTAAATTATAGGAGAGAGGGAGAAAGAAAATCTGGAAGCTGAACACCCTTACGGTACACGAGCTAAGTCAAGAAAAATGGACCAAAGAATGGAGCAATTCCAAAAAGATATGCAAAACCAGATGCAGGAGCAGATGGGAAAACTCCAACAAGAGATGAGGGACCAGCTATTAGAGGCCCAAAAGAACATTATGCCCAAATGGCTCAGATGATGAATGGGATAATGGATAGGGGAAAGGGCTCTATAGTCAATACTAAGGAAAATAAGGATTTCCCTAGAGGATTCACTTCAACACATGTGCAAGCGCAACATGAAGAATACCCCAGAAGGCCATCTGTCACAATAAGGCCTCAACAAGGACAAGCTGATGCTGGAGTGCCTGCAAATTTTCAAGTTGGTATGGGATCCAACCCGGGAGACGACCCCGCTAATCCTGTTGTCCCTGACTTAGACATGGCAGAGGGAGAGGGGATCAAAACTGAATCTGCAAAATAGTTAGAGGATCGCTGTAGGTGGTTGGAGGAAAAATTCAAGGCTTTGGAAAACGCCGACCATCATCAAGGAATTGACGCAATGGACTTAAGCTTGGTCCCAGATTTGGTACTTCCTCACAAATTCAAGATGCTGAAATTTGAAAACTACAATAGAACTACTTGCCTTGAAGCCCACATCACGATGTTCTGTAGACGTATGAGGGCTATGTGAACAACGATCAACTTCTGATTCATTGCTTCCAAGATTGTTTGACAAGAGCAGTGTCTAGGTGGTACAACCAACTTAGCTGCACTAACATTAGCTCCTGGAGGGACTTGGCCCAAGCCTTCATGAGATAGTACAACCATGTCACAGATATGACGCCTGATTGAATCATGTTGCAAAACATGGAAAAGAAGTCAAACGAGAGTTTCAGGCAATACGTGCAGAGATGGAAGGAAATAGCCATGCAAGTCCAACCATCTTTCCTGGAGAAGGAGACCACTATGCTGTTTATCAACACTCTAAAGGCGCCGTTTATCACCCATATGATAGGAAGCACCACCAAGAGCTTCGCGGATATAGTTATGGCAGGAGAAATGATTGAAAATGCCATAAGGGGTGGAAAGATTGAAGCGAGAGAAACCACTAGGAGACCTACTCCTAGAAAAAAAGAGAGTGAGGTAAAAAATGTGAGTACATACAACAAAGGGTACTCAAAAGCAGTTACTATTAATCAGCTGAAAGTAGTTACTGTCGGGCAACAGAGGTCTACAAGACAAGAATCAGGCCCCAAACAAAATGCTGAAAAAATCCAATTTACGCCAATCCCAATGACGTATAAGGAGTTGTATCATGCTTTGTTAGAAGAACGTATGGTGTCCCCTTTTTATCTACAGCCATTACAACCCCCGTATCCTAAATGGTATGACTCAAACGCTCAATGCCTTTAAAAGGGTAGTTGAGGAGCTTCTTAAGCTGGAAGTTATTGAGTTGAATGATACACCCAGTATGGAGAACCCATTGCCCAATCATGAGGATAAGGAAGTAAATGGGATTGGGGAAAATCTAATAAGAAGGACCAAAGAGGATATCTCAGAAGTAAAAACCCTGTTAAGAATAATTTGGAGGGAAATGGCGAGAAAGGGGCTAATAAAATCAAGTCTCGAGGGAAGAAATGAAGAACCAAGGAACTACTGTGAGTTCCATGAAGCTGATGGACATGAAATCCAATAATGTGCTAGGTTTCAGGCATTGGTACAGAGCCTTATGGATAATAATGAGCTAGAGTTTTATGAAGAAGGCTCAGAAGGAGGACATATATATGCAACTGGGGGAGAATTGACAAGTCAAAAAGTCAATTATCCGAAAATAATTATCTCCCGACCGAGGAACACAGAAGGCAGAGCACAAATCGCGCCTAAAGTCATAATTCATATACCTGTATCCTTTCCTTATAAGGACAACAAGATGGTACCATGGACTTACAATTTCAACGTAACGACACCGGGAATAGAAATCTCAACTAATACTTCTAAAGAAGTTTAAAGAGAAAGATTCTATACTAGAAATGGGAAGCGATATGACTCGGTAAATGTCAGAACAGAACCAGCAAAGGCAAAGGATGTGCCAATCGAGTCTGAGGAAGGACTAGATAACCTCATCAATGTACCTGTGAAAGAAAAAGAGGCTAAAGAATTTTTGAAATTCTTAAAGCACAGTGAATACAGTGTGGTAGAGCAGTTACGCAAACAACTGGCTCTATTTCAGTACTAGCCTTACTTTTAAGTTCTAAAGTTCATTGAGAAGCTTTGATGAAGGTGCTGGACAAGACTTATGTTACTAAAGACATATCGGTCAATAAACTGGATCGATTAGTTAGCAACATAAGTGCTGACAACTTTAGTTCCTTTAGTGATGATGAAATTCCACCAGGAGGTATGGGGTCAACTAAAGCCTTGCACATTACCACTCGTTGCAAGGGATACACTCTGCCAAGTGTATTGATTGATAATGGATCAGCCTTGAATGTTCTACCATTTTCGACACTGAAGAGGTTACCAATAGATAGTTCTAACATGAAAACATGCCAGAACATAGTGAGAGCGTTTGATGGTAATGAGAGAAGGGTGACGGGGAGAATTGACATACCTTTGCAGATTGGCCCAAACACATATGAGGTGGACTTTCTGGTGATGGATATAAAGCCCTCATACAATTGTTTGCTGGGAAGGCCCTGGATTCATTCAACAGGAGCAGTGCCCTCATCTCTTTATCAAAAACTGAAGCTAGTAACGGATGGTCGACCGGTCACTATAAATACAGATGAGGATATTATAGCGACCGTTACCAATGATACGCCATATGTGGAGACAAATGAGGAGGCCATCAAATGTTCTTTCCATTCTTTAGAATTTGTCAATGCAACATTCATCTCGAAAGGAAGTAAAGTCCCAGTGTCTAAGATATCCAAGACCACGAGGATGGGTCGACAAATGATGATGGGGAAAGGAGCCTTACCAAGGAAAGGATTGGGCAGATACCTCCAAGGGGAAATTCAAGTACCGATATTGAAGGAAAAGAGAGATCGTTTTGGCTTGGGTTTCAAGCCAGATGTTAGATAAAGAAGAAAGGACATAGAGAAGAAACAGGAGAGAAGAAGGGCACGCTTGAATGGAGAAGATGTCCAGTGGGAACCGATGATATTCCCTCATATATCCCAGACCTTTGTATCAGGGGGGATAATTCACCCTGAGAGAGGGGTATTAGAAAGTCCTCACATCAATGCCATACATGAGGAAAGAATAGAACAAAGAAACCTAATGGGCATTTGCTCTTATGAACCTGGAAGCATTCTGGACAATTGGACTGTAGAGGAGCTCCCTGTAGTTTTTAGGAATTATACAGAGTAATATTCAGAACGCTTTGTTGTTTTTTAGCCTAGGAACAATAAAGATTTCTTTGTGAAATGGGCTTATGTTCAGAACTTATTATTTCAATAAAATACATTTTGGATAATTAACTTGAGTAAATATTCTTTCATTTCATTCTTTTAACATTCTAATTTCCTCCCAAATTGTATATTTTTCATTCATATCATGTGAATATTTGTCCTCAAATTTATTTGTTCTTTGTATATTCTTTCGTACCCATTACAGGTCCCTAGATATCAATGACATGAGCAACGATAATATGGATCCAGAGGTCCATTTTGAGCAAGACATGTGTTTAGAAGAATCTCAGGATTTTGAATATGACCGAGAGTATGACTTATAGATTTGTTAAGAATGGTAAAAAAAGAGGAGAAACAGATCTTGCCCCATGAAGAAGAAATAGAGAACATAACCTTGGAAAAAGGAAAGGTTGTGAAAGTTGGGATGCACATAGTCAAGGAGACGAGACAAGATCTTATTGAGTTATTGGGAGAGTTCAAAGATGTCTTTTCGTGGTCATACCAAGATATGCTTGGGTTAAGTACTGATATTATGGTACATCGCCTTCCCATCAGAGAAAAATGCAAGCCAGTTCAACAAAAGCTACGAAGGATGAGGCCTGATATAGTATTGAAAATAAAAGAAGAAGTCCAGAAACAGTTTGATGCTGGTTTTCTACAAGTGGTCAAGTACTCAGAATGGGTTACCAACATTGTTCCAGTCCCTAAGAAAGACGGAAAGGTCCAAATGTGCGTAGATTACAGGGATCTAAACAAAGCTAGCCCAAAGGACAATTTCCCCTTGCCGCATATTGATACGTTAGTAGATAATACGGCAGGATTTTCATTGTTTTCCTTCATGGATGGCTTTTTCGAGATACAATCAGATCAAGATGCACCCTGAGGATATGGAGAAAACTACCTTCATAACACTGTGGGGTACCTTTTGCTATAAAGTAATGCCTTTCGGACTAAAGAATGCTGGGGTAACATATCAAAGGGCCATGGTAACCTTTTTCCACGACATGATGCACAAGGAGATTGAGGTGTATATTGATGATATAATTGCCAAATCTCGAACTGAAAAAGAACACATTGAAGTCTTGAGGAAGTTATTTTTAAGATTGAGGAAATTTCAATTGAAACTCAATCCGGCAAAGTGTACTTTCGGAGCTCGATCAGGAAAGTTACTGGTTTTGTAGTCAGTAAGAAAAGAATTGAAGTTGACTCAAGCAAGGTTAAAGCGATACAAGGATTGCCTCCACCACGCACTCAGAAAGAAGTCCGAGGTTTTCTTGGAAGGCTGAATTACATTGCTCGATTTATTTCACAATTAACTGAGAAATGTGATCCCATATTTCTTCTTCTCAAGAAACACAATTCAGGTGTATGGGACAATGAATGTCAAAGAGCTTTTGACAAAGTCAAAATGTATCTGTCAAATGCACCAGTATTATCCCCACCTAATCCAGATAAACCATTAATACTATATTTGTCGGTATTCAATAACTCCATGGGATGTGTGCTGGGACAACATGATGAGACAGAAAGAAAAGAAAAGGCGATATACTATCTTAGCAAAAAGCTCACTGATTGTGAAATGAGGTATTCGTCAATCGAGAAATTGTGTTGCGCTTTGATTTGGACAACTAGGAGGTTGAGGCAGTATATACTATATCATACTACTTTGTTAATTTCGAAGCTTGATCCGTTAAAATATATGATGGAATCCACTACTTTGAATGGGAGGATGGCTAGGTGGCAGATTTTGCTATCTGAATTCGATATAGTCTATGTGAACCAAAAGGCTATAAAAGGAAGCGCAGTAGCAGAATTTTTGGCTAGCAGAGCTTTGGAGGATTATGAACCTTTGAACTTTGATTTTCCAAACGAAGAGCTGATGTATGTGGCAAATACCGAAGATTGTCTATGGAAACTTAACTTTGATGGAGCCTCAAATGCTTTGGGAAATGGAATTTAGGCAATTTTGGAATCCCCTAGTGGTGATCATTATCCATTTATATGCAAATTGGATCTTGATTACACAAACAACATAGCGGAATATAAAGCATACATCATGGGCCTTCGAGCATCCATAGGGCGCAAGATTAGAGTGCTAGAGGTATATAGAGATTCAGCCCTAGTAATCTACCAACTTAAAGGAGAGTGGGAGACAAGAGATCCCAAACTAATTAATTACCGAAAAGTAGTTCTGGGATTGATTGAGGAGTTCGACGACATTACCTTCAATTATCTTCCATGCGATGAAAATCAAATGGCGAATGCTCTAGCAACTCTGGCTTCTATGATCAAAGTGAACAGACCAGATGATATGAAACCTATTCAAATGAGCATCTTCGAGGTTCCAGCTCATTGTTATGACATAGAAGAAGAAAGAGACGACCACCCTTGGTATCAAGATGTATTGCGATATGTGAAAAATCGTGAGTACCAGGATAATGCCACTGAAAATGAGAAAAAGACTTTAAGAAGAATGGCCTCTGACTATGTCTTAGATAGGGATATCTTGTACAAGAAGAGAAAAGATCAAGTACTATTAAGATGTGTGGATGCTGTTGAAGCCAAACAAATCCTTGAAGAAGTTCATGAGGGTGTTTGTGGAACACATGCAAATGGATTCACAATGGCCAGACAGATAATAAGATTTGGTTATTATTGGTCCACCATGGAAGGTGATTGTATCAGTTATGCTAAGAAATGTCATAAATGGTAGATTTACGGAGATAAGATTCATGTGCCTTCGTCACCCTTGCATGTTATGACTTCTCCATGGCCTTTCTCCATGTGGGGCATGGATGTTATTGGACCAATCTCACCAAAGCATCGAATGGACATCGGTTCATCTTTATAGTAATTGACTACTTCACGAAATGGGTAGAAGCTGCTTCATACGCTAACGTTACTAAATCAGCAGTTAGTCGATTTTTGAAGAAGGAGATCATTTGTCGATATGGAATGCCTGAGAAGATCATATCAGACAACGCGCTGAATTTGAACAACAGCTCGATAGCAGAAATTTGTAGCCAATTTGGGATCAAACATTATAACTCTTCCCCATACCGTCCGAAAATGAATGGGGCAGTGGAAGTGGCTAACAAAAACATCAAGAAGATAGTAGGAAAAATGACTGAGACTTACATGGATTGGCATGAGAAACTACCGTTTGCACTCTATGCTTATAGGACGTCTGTCAGAACCTCTACTGGGGCAACGCCTTATTCTTTGGTTTATGGGATGGAGGCCGTCCTGCCCATTGAAGTTGAAATCCCTTCTCTTCGCGTGCTGTCAGAAATAAAGATGGATGAAGCTGAATAGATTCGGGCTCGGTATGATCAGTTGAACCTGATTAAAGAAAAGAGACTAAGGGCTATTCGTCATGGTCAGATGTACCAGAAACGAATGATGCGGGCCTATAATAAGAAAGTTCGCCCAAGAAAGTTTCATGAGGGGGACCTTGTGCTGAAACAGATCCTTCCAATACAAAAAGATTTCAGAGGAAAATGGATGCCAAATTGGGAAGGACTATATGTGGTGAAAAAGGCTTTCTCTAAAGGAGCATTGATTTTGACCGAGATGGATGGGAAAATTTTACCCAATCTGTGAACTCAGATTCAGTAAAGAAATACTTTGCTTGAAAAGGAGATGAAGCCAAAGTGAAAACCCACAAAGGGCGCTTTGAGTTTTCAAAAAAAAAAAAAGAAGGAGAGGCCAAGGTGAAAACCCGCAAAGGGCGCCTTGAGACCAAAGGGGTTTTGAGTTGAAAACCCGAAAAGGGCGACTCAAATTTTGAATGGACGCGCAGTCATCTCGCTACAGTTAAAACAATAATGAAAGGAAGAATGTCGCATGCTAGGGCATCAACAAAATACTTTGGATCTTCTAAGCACATGATGAACTCAAGGCAGTCTTCATAAAGTTCATATATGGAAGCTCAATTGGCGATATCTAGGGTATCTAATTTTTTGTCCTATTCATTTTACTGTCTTTGGATTCTTTTTCTTCTCAAAGATATGTTCCAGCTAATTTTTCTTTGTATTCTTTTACAGATTTATTCAAATTTTAATCTTTCTTTTGAAGATCAATTTATTTGTTACCCATTATTCATAAATGTGTTGCATTGAAACAATGATTGACGGACTAATAATTTCACAAAAAGAAGTTTTACATATTACTTTGGAAATTTCTAGATAAGACAAGGAGCTAAAATAGGACAATTGTTTAGAATTTCCATGTACATAGAAATATTTGAGGAAGAAGAGTCTGGATAGAGACTATTTCTCTGAAGGCTTTGTCCAATTGATAAGTGGACGTGATGTCATGAGATCATGACACTTGGGGGGTGGTGCGATGACCTAAGAAACACTGAATTGTAGTGGAATGGGTTGAATTTGAAATAAACCCTATACCCTAAAATTTGCAGAAAGATTAGATTGAAAGAGTTTCGACTCTCAATGAGGTAAAATGGAACGAGCCTTGTGTTCTGAGGATCCAAGCAAAGTTGACCCGGAAATTACAAGTTGGTCAAGCAAAGATGTATTGCATTCTAATTAGGTGCATTGCATTCTAATCCTAATCATTTTCATGACATGTTGCATTCATGTCACTCATAACACATGAAACCGAGTCTACAGGACATGTCCTTCAATAGACGGTGTAGCAATATCGGCGAAGTTTCGGATCTTATCTTCTTGAAGTTGCAAGAAGTAGATCAAAAGACACTTTCAGTCTTATCTCTCTGAAGTTGCAGTAGAGTAGATTGAAGAAAGCAGAAGATCTTATTTTCCTAAAGTTGTAGGAAGTAGATAAAAAAATGTTTCAGTCTTATCTCCCTGAGGTTACAGCGAAGTAGACTAAAAACAGAAGATTTTATCTCCCTGAAGTTGCAATGGAGCAAATTGAAAACAGAAGATCTTATCTTCCTAAAGTTGTAAGAAGCAGATCGAAGACATTTTAGTCTTATCTCCCTGAAGTTGCAGTGGAGTAAACTAAAGACAGAAGATTTTATCTCCCTGAAGTTGCAGTGGAGCAAATCAAAGACAGAGGAGTTAGAAGCCATTCGAAGAAGATCAAGAAGTCCAGGCTCCACCAAAACCGGGCAAAATTGGTCCTTTTATAGTCTTTGCTCTATTCTTGTTTCGCAATAATGAGCAAAGAGGGGCAGCTGTAGAACCCCATTTTGCCCGGGCTGAAATAATCCAGAAATAATAAATGTTTTTAACAGTCCATATTACAGACCTTAACCCAACCTCAGCCCAAAACCAATCAAACTACCCAGACCCAATTACATTACACAGACCCCATACCCATTACACCCTTAGCCCAACCTATGGCCTAAACCTAATGGCCCAAAAATTTGTTCAAAAACTGGAAACCCTAGGTTTCCAGTTGCGCTGCAAGGGTCAGAAACCCAATCGTCAAGCCGTAAGATATGGAGCCTAATCGTCACAGCTAGAGTTCGACCGTCATACCTTCGCAGCGCCGCCAGTCACGCCGCGATCCACGCTTAGCCACCATCCTCCGTCTTCAAACCTGCAAAGGAAAGAAAAAAGCAACAGAAAGGAAACAAATCGCAGGCACAAATATGGAAAGATATGAAAAGATATCTTTTCATTTTCATTTTTTTTGTTTTTGGGTATAAAACCCCTTGTAAAAAACCTGTAGAAAAAAAATTGAGAGAAAAATAGGCATAATACTGTCACTATTTACAGAGAAACACACAAAAAAACAGAGAGAAATACATACACAAAAAGCACAAATCGGTACGAAAAGTAAACACAAATCATTGTCAGAAAACTCAAAAGGAATAAAAGTTCAAAAATTTTTGAGGTAATCTGCCGTGTTATTATTTTTTCCTCTTTTAAACTTATGTCTTTTTAATACTGTTTAAAAAAAAAGCGAAAAAGATATTACCTGAGCGCCGTCAAAGGCGACGGCGCGTGACGCACGGAGAAGCAGTAGCCCAGAGGTTCCACGACTGGCACGAGGCGAGAAGGCAGATCTCTCAGAGGGTTTCGGTGTTTTTTTTAAGAACAGACTTAAAATGAATTTTTTTAACACTGACCTTAATAGACGAAAGCGAACGGCACCGTTTTGACCACGCATGACCCGCGCGTTGACCCGGATCCGAACAAGGGTCCGCGTGTTTTTTTGAAAAGGGGAAAATTACTCTTTTGATCCCTCCGCTATTTTATTTAATTTAATTATGTCCTATTAACTAATTCATTATTTAAAATTAACCCTTAAAACCTGCTTATATTTCAATTTAATCCTTTTTTATCCTTTTTTTAATTGATATTAAATTATGTATTTTATTAATTATTTTATATTAATTATCTACACTAATTTATGAAATTATAAATATTTGTTATTTTTGTCTTATTATTTTTATTATATATTATTTTAGTATTTATATACATATATTGTATATTATATTATTATTTTTAAAGTACTATATATCATATTATAATCATTTATAATGTGTTCATTTTTTTAAATATCTTTTTTTTTAAAATCATTATATTTTTGACACATTGTTTATATTGTTGTTCCTTTTATTTATTTGCATGAAATATGTTCATAGTTGATTTTATTTTTTATTTTATATACTTCATCATATATTTGCAATTGCTTTAGTATAGGAATTATTATTTGTTGTATTTCAAATTATTATTGTCTATCTTAAATATTAGCATGTTATATTTTTTGTTCAAATGTAATATTACCACATAGTTATGGTTTGAAATAAAGAATATATTTTTATAAAATCAATACTTAATTTAAAGGTTTTCAAAAGAAGGCAATGTTTTGGTATTTAGAAATTCGGGAGATAGTGCCCAATCGTGTTGGGTTGCGATTTCCCATTTGGCTAAATAACTAAACATCCTTTTAACAAGTTTTATAAAATTACGAGATGATCTTAGTGACGAAGGTTTATAAATGCCATGTCCAATCGTGCTGGATGTGATGTTTATATTCCTTCGAATCGAAGAAATCTCAAATTTTCAATCCAAATTGACAAGTTTTATAAAATTATGAGATGATCTTAGTGATAAAGGTTTAAAAATGTCATGTCCAATCGTGCTGGATGTGATGTTTATATTCTCTTGGATCGAAGAAATCTCAAATTTTAAATCAAAATTTCTCAAAGTTTTATAAATTATGAGATGATCTTAGATATGAGGGTTTAAAAAAACATCGTGTCCAATCGTGCTGGATGTGATGTTTATAATCTTTCGTATCGAGGAACTCTCATATTTTAAATCAAATCGCTCAAAGTCTTCAGGAAATCATATTTTTAAATGCTTTTAAATTTTAAACATTTGGACATTAATTTTATCAATTTGGTACCAATTTTTGGGCGTTATGAGGGTGCTAACCCTTCCTCATACGTAACCGACTCCCGAACTCGTTTTTTTATTTTTCCGTAGACCAAAATCAAAATGTTTTTAATAAAACGTTTTACAAGGTGATCCAATCACACCTAAGAAAAATGGATTGGTGGCGACTCCCATTTTCAAGATCCCTATTTTTTAAAACCGATTTTAAAAATGGTTTCGACACTGAGAATTCTGGTTGATGATTATCGAACTCAGTTGGAACAATTTTAGAATGTGTCCTTCCATTGGGTACGTCGAAGTGCTAATAAGGTGGTTCATCATCTTGCTTGGGTAGCCTTGACAAAAGCTTACTAGCATTTTTATAATGATATTTCAACTTGCTTAACTATTATTCTTTTGTCTGATAGTTCTGTTTCTTGTGATGGGGGTGGGCTTGAGGATACGGGTGTATTGGGAGAGTCTGTTGATTCGGGGTAACTCTTGCCCTCCTCAATTAATTATTTTCTATCATTTTGATTAATTATTTAAGGTAGTTGTCATTTAAAAAAAGTTTTTTTAATTAAATACAAGTTAATTAAAAATATATTATAATTTAGAAAATTAACAAAAGCTAGGATCCTTTCATTTTTTTTGTGTGTGTGTGTGTGTTTTTTTTAAATTTTTAGTGAAGATAATGAAATTTAAAATTTAAAATCAGTTTTAAAAAAATCATTATTAATTTACTTGAATTAATAATTAACCTGATGTAGCACTTTTTTTTTTGAGAAAAATTCATCAAAGAAAAAATCAAAATTAATCCATCACTAAAAATCAATCCAAATATTTTAATAGTTTGTACAAACAATCTAAATTATCCAAATTAAGAAATGATGAAATCATCTGATTTAAATGACATGTAGGTCCAAATTAAAAGGAAAAAAAGGGTTAATTAAGACATCCCATTCTTAAATTAAATATGAATTGCCTATTGCACTTGACATCTATCAACAAAGTTCATTGGATCTAAGGTGAGGAAAGTGGACTACAAAAGGGAAAAACAAAAGTGAAAGATCTCAAAAATCTTTGTAATTTGGTGTCCAAAGCTTTTATTTTATCGACTTCTTCTAAAATTTTTAATAATCAATGGATAAATATTATAAATTCTGATGTTAAAATGATAATGTGTATTGTAAAAAACATGAAAAAGATAATACCTGACAAAAGAATGATAATGTTTTTCTTTTCTTCTTTCTTTTCTCTGCCATAATATTCTTTCTTTCTTATATTATGGTCCCTCCATCTGCTTTCTCTACCCACACAATAATAGTGCAGCTGCTTCAATGGCTCTCTAGTGCTTTACAGTAATTGAAAACAACAGTGCTCTGCGGTTGTTTGCCCACTTCATTACTGATTTATTTCGTGTGTAAATAAGTTTTTATTTTTATTTTTAATTAAAATAATAATTTATATATAAATCAAAAGGAATTTTAGTATTGTCGTTGTAGTGGATTTAATTTTTAGACAAGATGTTGATATGTTTACTGAATTTTATAAACGTTTTGATGTTTATGTACTTGTTGTCCTAATTTATTGTTGTATTCCAATCATTCAAGTAACAATTTTGTAAAACAACAACCAGACACCAACACATCTTGTTGTGATCCTATGAAAAAAGGAAGCTCAATTTATTCATCACTTAATCTCAACTATGCATCATCAAAACTCTAAATAAGAAAACATGGCATTTATTACTTACACAGGATAGGAGCCTTTCACCATCACTAGTACGAATCGCACTCGATTTAAGGAAACTTGGACTATTAAGGACAAAACAACTAGGCTCTTGTAGATGTATTTCAAAATATGTTTATGTTTTGAAATTCTTCATACAACACATAAAAGAATTCCAAAAAGTTAAACATGTCAGAATTACATATTTTGATTTAACATGTTTTAGCCTGTGCTTTATAAATTGCTTTGGCACAAAATAAGAACCGGTCTCTCCAGCGCATAAATGGTTGGGAGTTCATATTATCATCATCGTTGGTAAAATTAAGCTTGCCATGTAGATATTTATAAACTGTTCTACCATAGTTCTTAGCGGATTACCCTAATTTAGGTTTAATAGTACATCCTAATAGGAGGTGACCGTACTTGTTCAATTTATCTCTTTCAACCTGGATGCCATGAGACGGGCCTTGGAAATTTTTAACATAAGCAGTAGAGATTTGCAGATCCTCTAGATGTAGAGCGCGCAAAGCTTTGAACTTACCCAAAGATTTGAGAACATTAAAACGCTGAAATTGTAGTTGAATTATGAGACTTTTTATTTTCAGAGAATCATTTTTTTGTAGGTCAAGTTGATTCATAAGGTGTAGAGCAGGTTGTTGTTTGTTGTGCTATTAAAGTAACAATTACAAAAGAAATAAAAGATATCTTTTGCGAACTTTTGAAAGAAATATGAAAGATGGTAGAAGGAGAAATTAAAGTAAAAAAGAATATTATTTATCGGTTGATTAGTTTGAATGTTGAAATCTTAAACTTAAACTTTTAAATAAAAATAATCAAACCGAAATAAATCTAGAGAGAACTTAAATATAATTAATCGAATATTTTTAATTTTTAAATCTATAAGTGTGGAATTGAAATGATGAATTACATTGCTCACTAATTGAAATTCAGATCTCAAACCAATGTCCTTTTCATCCGTCACTTTTTTTTTTTGGTTAGTTTATAAAGCGTAAATTAAATATAATGTCAAAAGAAGAAAAGAAACAACTCGAAAACAATCATCACGTTTTGGGGGTTAGCCATAAAATGATATCCATTGCTTGATAATTGGGCAACTATTGTTCATCAAACCATTATTATTTTTCACCAATTTGGAACCCCCCTTGAAAACAACTATTGAAAGAATAGATCGATGCATATGAGTCCAAGTTTAAAGAGTTGGCTTTGTTTTTTTTTTTTTTTTTTTTTTTTTTTTTTTTTTTTAGGTTGGATGCTTTTAGATTCAATTTTTTTATCTTTTAAAATATTTAAGTTTATATTACCTTGTATTAATATATTTATCTTTTAAAAATTTGAAATTTATTTTATCATATCTAAAACATGAATCTTGAGAATTATTGAAACCTTCTTTTATATCAATTATTGAAGAGGGGGATGGGGATGGGGATAAGAAAAGAAATAAGCCGAACCCTTAAGACCCCCATTCCATTCCCTACAAGTTTTACATACAACAAATCAAGAGATAATAAGAAGTGCAATTTTGCCACCTGTTGTCTCATCCAATGGATTATTCACGAGTATGGAGATTTAAAAAAAAAATCTAGATTTTAAATTTTTGAAAAATAATTAGATCAAATTTGGGTGGGTTATTTATGTAGCCAAAGTTTCTTTTTTCATGGGGGTATTGTCACATGGCAAGTGGGCAAACATTGAAAAGAGAATGATAAAAGTAGAAGATTGGTTAGCTACCATTTCTCATTTCATCAATCAGTCGATAAGAAAGAAAAAGGGGCCCCTGCCCATGCTCGACATAAAACCAAACTACTGGTTAATATATAAATAAACCTAAGATAAAGTTACATCATTTTGACTAGGGATTTAAATTGCGGTCGCGGCCACGTTTTCGATCGCATTGCGTTTATCGCAGTTGCGGATATAACGGATGCTATTGCGGTCACTGCGGGTATCGCGGTCGTGAATTTTTTTTTAAAATTTGCACTACTTATTGTAAAACATAATAGCGGTTTCGACAGTAACGGTTTCGGATGGCGCCACTACCGCTATATAGCGCCCGCTATACCGATATCGGGCTGCTATTTAAATCCTTGATTTTGACTGCTAAATATCAAAAGACCTTTGAAAACTTTTCTAGGTTATTAGGACGTGTATACCAAAGGAAGTTTGGAAGTTGGTTTGGTCGGCCAAACTAGCTTTTAGGCTAATCATTTTCCTTCTGGAAAATTGCAGAAATTCAGAAGAAGACTGGATGAGGATCCGTAGAGACCGAGTGCAGCTTCACCATCTGTACTTGCAGTGAATTCAATCAAGGATCGGATAAGCATTGCTGTGGAATGGAGGTGATGGTGCTTTTATGGAGTAGTAAGGGAATGGAGTGGGTGCTGAGAAGAAAACATACTAAGCTGCCACACTCACTCGAAGGAAACCCAGCAAGGTGCATACCTAATAACACCTACCATATATTCCTTGGTTGGAAAACATGATTTATGATTCTCTCTAGTTAAAACATTGGAGCCATATTATTAACCACAGATTCAGTCAAAGCAATCGTGTTGTTCGGAAGCAAAAGACAAATTTATAGGAGTTATTGAAAGCAAACATATTTTTCTCAACTAAGAAGCACGATTCATCCTAAAATCCAAGCTATTCACTCCTTTTTCTTTTAATTTTGTTTCATGTATTGTAATAATATATAAAAGTAACGAAAATATCTTTATTTTTTATTATATCACTAAATCCACATTTAAAAATATTTATAATATTTAATTTAAAATTACTAGTTAAAAAATTAAAATAAAAATTGTGATAATTATATATTTAATAGACATTGTAATAATTACATATTTAAAAATAATCCCAACTTAAATTACATTTATTAGTTAAAAAATTGTACTAATTTTAAAATAGAGTTATTATTTAAATAAAATTGGTATAAGAATAAATTTTGCCCTTGACATTTACATTTTCTGTCAATTTGGCTTTTATTCTTCTTTATTTTAAGTAAATTTGATCATTAATCTTTCAAAAAAAAAAATCAAACTGTTTTTTTTATAACAATGTTAACTAAAATATTAATTTTCTAGCAATGTTAGCGTGGAAACCTGTGTGGCAATTCTTGTGCACTTCATGCTAACATGATATTATTTTACCTTATATGCCATGTCAATAAATGATTTAAAAATTATAAAAATATTCAACATAAAAAATTACAAAATATAAATCATAAAAATTCAAAAAAGAAAAGAAGAAGAAGAGGAAGCAAGAAGTAGAGGTGGATTGCTATGCAGGTCGCTATATTTAAAAATTTAACATTTTAGTCAACGTTTCATTAAAAAACACATGAATTCAACTCTTTTTGAAAGGTTGATGGTCAAATTTGACTCTTTTTAAAATATTGGGGCTCAAATTTAACTCATAAAAAGAGAACAATGGCCAAATTGACAAAAGATGTAAATGTTAAGAGCTAAATTTGACATTATGCCAATAGAATTCTAGGCATCTTAATTATCACTTAATTAATATTAGATTTAATTATGTTACTTAATTATTATTTTGAATAATATTTCTTTGCAAATTACATAAAGTAAAACTATATTGTATGTTAAATATGATTAATTGAAAATTTTCTATTACAATATTTGAATTGGTGAATTAATATATTTTAATAATACAATCATTTAAATAAAAATATTATTTTGCACTAATTATCAGAAAATATTAAATCCGTAAAATCACATCCCTTAACACAAAAAACTGCTAAGTCTTGAGAAAGAGAAAAAAATTTATATAAAATAATAATTATTAATCCTAAAAAACAAATTTTTTATTATTTATAATATAAATAAATTATATGAAATTCTAAAAGCATTGAAAATTTCCATAAAAAAAGAGTACATATAATTCTTATGACAATTTTAGTAATTTTTTATATTATAAAAAATGGTGTAAAATTGAAAATTTTCCAAATTTTATATCAAATAAAAATTATTTAAAATAAATAAAACAAGGAAAATAAAATATTATAATCTAAAATCTCTAAAAAAAACTATAATATGCCATATTATTTTAATAATATAAAAATTATATTAAATTTTAAAATATAAAAATCTAAAAGAATTAAAATATATTATATTTAGAATTATTTTAATATTTTAAAAATTTCCATATGAGTTTTTATAATATAAAATCATAGAAAACTTTAAAAATTATTTATACTATAGAGAATAAAAATTTACTATAAAAGTATAAAACTATCAAAAATATTATTTTAATTTTCTATTTTTATTTTTAATGTTATGAAATTTTAATTGTTTATAATTTGTAATTGTTCTATTATTTCACTTAATAATGACTTGATAGTGTTGAATGGTATTGTGCCACTTGTCTCTTTGCCATTGGAAACCATTGTGCCACCTCATCATTCACTGGTGTGGAGGAAAATGAGAAAAAAAAAAGTATATTGCAGGGAATAATTTTGTATATACACCTTTTTAAAATAAAATTGATAAGGGCTATTTTTTAAAGCAAAGACCAATAATTGGTATTCATTTAATAGTAAAATTTTGTGTTTGTAAAATTTTGAGATTTCACATGGAAGTTTTATTTGTGCAAATAGGAGTTGCGTCAAGGTTGACAAGTGTCTCGACAGTTAAAATGTAATTTTTTTTTTTTTTGAGTTTTTAAGTTTTATAAAATTTTAATTTAGTAAATGATAAAATTATACATTAAATTTTACTTTATTTTTTAAAAAATTATAAAAATATAAATTATTAAAATTATAAAATTATATTTTAATTCTCATAAAAATATATAACTTAATTCCAACCCTCCAACAAAATTTTCTAACTTCCCTTATGTGTGCAAACCATACATGGATACATTATATTGTTGAATTATTTACTCAATTTAGTGCTTATAATAATTAATACGGATGATAATATCAATATAATAATATTTTAAGACAACTTCCAATCCAAAAAAGAAGAAGAAGAAGAAACCAAATTTGAATCCGAAATCCATTTGACACCCAATCCATCATATGGATTAGGTGAAGCCCAATATCACATGTTGCTTGGGTTTCAAAATGATGTCCATCCCATGCTCTGTGTAATGGTTGCATTACATATATGCTATTTGTGGCTCTTAAAATTGCGTTAGTTTTGACATTTTTTCTTTAATTAGTGTTGTAACAGGGCATTTTTGTTCGGCTCTGAAATTAAATAAAACCCAAAATACAATAAAGTCCAAAATAAAAAAAAAGTCTAAATTACAACCCAAAATTACAAGGCCCAACTGGCCCAATACACTAAAAAATTTAAGAAAGTCAAAAACCCTAGGGTTTCTGGTGCCGCCGTGCCTCGTCCCAAGGCCTGGCTCCCCTCCCTGGCACGCCTTTGCCACCATTTCACCAAAACAACAAGGTCTGCCCTCCGTTGACTCGCCAAGGCCTGCAAACAAGAGCAAAAAAGAAGCAGAAACAAAAAAGACAAGAAGCAGAAGAAACAGTACAAGGACAAAGTCAAACAGTAGAAATATAATAAAAAAATAGTGTAGAAATGGCTATAAAAAAGGCCGAATCCGATTTGTATTTTTTTACACATGATTAATCAAGAAAATACAGAGAATCAAACAAAATAAATACGAAAGCAAATAAAAAATATTCAAAGGTATCATTTTTTTTTCTTCTTTTTTCGAAATCATTTTATAAAAAAAAAACACAATAAAAAGGGAAATATTGAAGAAGACAAACCCGCGAGTTCCACCGCCGTGAATGGCCGAGGTAGCCCCTTCCGATGAAAAGTGGCCAGAAACCGATGTCTTTTAATCTTTTGGGCATTTTTGTGGGGACTTCGAAAATTTTGGGCCCAGATTTAGGTTTAGGAGGGTCAAAATAGCAAAATAGGGGTTTTTAGTTTTTTTCAGTCACCGCGGGCGACGACGCCGTCGCATGTGACTAATGGATGGGCGGTGGCCAAATGACCGGAGTTTGGCCGAACCTAGGCCAGAGCTCGGAGGGTGGGAGAGCAAAAAAGAGAGCTCTCAAATTTGTTTTTTAAGGAATGGTGCAAAATGAAAATTTTTAAATTTTTTTTAGCTTTTATCAGCATTTAAAACGGTGTCATTTTAGGCCTTAATCCCATATGCCAAAACGACGTCGTTTAGCCCTGACCCGCTCCAGGGGATCCGCGCGTTTTCGACTAATGGTCTATTTGTGCAGTTGGTCCCTCCGCTTTTGCGGCTAGTCTCAATGGGGTCCTATGTTTTTTTTATTTTCGATTTCTGCCACAAGATTTTCGCTTCTGTTTCAGTTTGGTCCTCAGACCATTTGAAGAGTCGGACACCTGAAATTGTGTTGTTTCGGGCCAAATCCGACCAGCTTAAAGGATCCGCGTGTTTCTACTTAAATGGAATAATTGCGCAGTTGATCCTTCTGTGTTTTATTTTTTTAATATATTTCTATTCGCTTCATACATTTTAAAATTTACACGCATAATTTCATTTTCTTTTCATTTTGGTCCTTCATGAAACCGTGCACTTTGAGGACTGGGAATAATTTCCCACTTGGTCCTCGTTCCTTTGCGCGCGTTTTATTTAGGCCCTATTTCCTTTTTTTCCTTTCCTAAATTCGACCATTCAATTTTATTTTTCTTTTATTTGGTCCCTTTTTTTAATGTTTCATATATCAGTTTCCTTAATAGTTGTTTATATATTTATTTATTTATTCATTTGTCCCTATTTTATTTTTAAAATTGGTTATGTCTTGATTGGTGCCTATTTTATTGTTGTTATCATTATTATTATTTATTTTTCTTTGATTGTTAATCTTGGTAATAAAGTGATGTATGTTATGTGATTATTACCATTATATATACTATGAATCGTTTATTAGTACATTCATATTATTGCCATTCATTAGCGTAATATTTTATTTATATATATAATTTTAATTATTACATTAATTTTTACCAAGATACGCAAAAAAATGAAAATTTCAAAATAAGTCAATATTTTACATTTGGGAGATTCGAGAAATCTACCCTAACTTACGGGGTTTCAATTTTCTTACTGAACCCAAATGACCGAATATTTTTTCAAAATTAAAATGCATAAGATTTCAAATAAAAGAAAAAAAGACAAGCTATTCTCAAGGATTTGAAATGTCGTGTCCTAACTTACGGAACGTGACATTTTGTCGTCAAGAGATGAGAAGGTCTTTAGCATATTTTCCGTTTATTTCCAGCAATTTGTAAGCAAAACTAACATCAATGGAAAGAGGGATCGTATTTTCAAATCATTTTCAAGTTTTCAACTTTCGACATTAAGACACGAATTAATCAATTAGGTATTAATTCTGGGCGTCAAGAAGGTGCTAATCCTTCCTTATGCATAACCGATTCCCGAACCCGTTTTCTCAAATTTTGCAGATCAAAATTGTTGTTTTAGTAAATCAAAATATTTTATTAAAACGATTAAATTACAAGGTGATCCGATCACACCTTATAAAAAAGATTGGTGGCAACTCCAGTTTTCGTTTTTTTAAATAAAAAGTCGACTCTCAAAAAATAATTTGGACAAGTGCATTTAAAATCTAAATAGGATTGGATGAGAGTCCTTTTCCTTTGTAAGATAAAATAATTCAACCTCACCAATCTAGACTTTGTTTACCCTAAATTGGTAAAAGGAGATGTTGGTTTAATTAATTAATGGGGAAGAAACGTTAAATACTACAATGATAGGACAAAGGTACAGATGAAATTAAAGTGAAGAGAGAAAATAAAAAAATACTGTGTCGGTTTGAATAATGGTGAAATGAATCAGGTAATGATGGAATTGACAGATTGTAATAATTCATGGTACCTACCTGCAGATTTTAATGGTCATTTACTGATTTTGAATCCTGTGTTTCTTGCTTAATGGATCCACTATTTTCTATTATCTTTGCCTGCACAATCTCTTACAATGAGAGTGGAGTGTTACAACAGTGAATAATATTTCATATAAATTAAAACTGTAAATTAGAATTTGTCATGTTAAATCATTAAAAATAAATTAATAATAAAATTAGATGCAAAAACGTACTTAAATTCATCGATTTCTTAAAATCTACGGATCTTAGGGTTTTAATCTTTCAAATTTGCACACAAGTAATCTTAAGAAGGTGATTCTCTCTTTTCTAAAGATGAGATATTAAAAAAGTTATCTTATGTATAATTTGAAGACCATAACCCTAATATATAATTTTGACACATTAGTTGTAATTTCTAATCAGCCCATCATCAATTAGAAATTAGTTACTAAAGTATCTACACATATTTGACCCATACTTTATTTAATAATTAAACTCTAATAAACCTTAACCAAATTTGATTACTTTTAATTTGGACTAACCTATTATGATAGTAAATAATAACATGTAATTATCATTATTATATATGTGATGTCCACATTTTCTAACATGGAGATCTATAAAACAGGCAATAGTGGGAAGATGTGTATGCCCATTTCTAGAGCCAACATCTCCAATTTTATAAGATTTAATATAAGAAATAATTCCATAATTTTGGTGAAATTTTGGTGAAATTTTAATACTCCTCTCATGAAAAGTTTTGGTGGTGATTTTTCATTTAGTGACCGACTAGCATACACCGTGCTCGATAGAATCTTTATAGTCTATCCACATCAATCACCACCACTTCAAGTGGATCCCACTCACTTATTATCGTCCCATCTAATCCGAGAAATTATTATTCACATCATAATGTCACCCTATCTAAATTTATTAGGATATGCCATTTACTTGTTACTATCCCAATCACAGAATAGCATGTGATACATTGAAACAAGTGAAGACCATCATATATAAATTGGAACTCGATCAGAAAAGGCAAGTAATTCAACCACATTTTCTTCTCGCCTTATTCACTCATCCACCCTCCTTTCACTTTATCTACTCGATTGAACAATCTTGAGACACCACAACCTCTCCCGTGTATCTAAACACAAGCTTATACACTAACTTTTGTTACTTGATCAACTAACTTCCGTAAAAGGGTAAGATTAATTCATTACAAAAAAAAATGATTTGCAAGCGAACTCATTACTAAATCAAGAATATAAACAGAATTAAGAATAAAAAATAAAAATTTATTTAAAAAAAAACAGTATAGATATGATTTTTTATCATATAAATCTATTAACTATCAAAATAAGAGAGACTTGTATGCTTATAGATCACCATTCCAAGTAAATAAGAGGGAATAGAGTTCTTATCATTACAACATGAATAAACGAAACTTTTTTGATACATTGAGGGATATCCCTATCCATAATTATCTAGGAGAAATCGATATCCTGGATGTTATGGGGAATTTTTCGCACATAAAGTTTTTTAATTGGAGAATTATTCATTTTTGTCTTAGAATTAAGGTTGATATTAAGTCCTAAATTCCATAATTAATCATCTAACTTTTGTAAGTTTTCATTTAGGTTATTAAAAACAAAAAATTTACAAATAAAGCATCATTATTAAAATTTTATTACTTTAGTTGCTTGCCGTTAATTTGGTTAATAGTAATGTTACTATTTACTTATTTTAGTGACCTAACTTTAGTAATATTTTATTTTGGTCACTCATTTTTTTTTAGAGTTAATTTTATTTTTTCTAAAAGAAAGGGAAAAAAATGGGTTTTTACAAGGAATTAAGTTTTTCAAATTGAGAGATGAAACTCAAATTTTCCATGTAACTCAGTTCCCTACAGAAACCCGAGTAATTCCCCATTAAAAAACCTAGTTTTTCTCTTTTTACTTGAAACAACTAAAATTTATTTAAAGAAAAGGAAATTAAAATGAAAAAAAAAAAATTTCTTGTAAAAACACTGATTCCCCTTTTTATTAGAAAAAATAAAATGAATTCTAAAAAAGAAAAAAAACTAAAAGATAAAATTATTATTCTTTGTAAAAATCTAAGTTTATCCCTGAAAAAAAGCCAACATTTCCTATAAAAACCCAATATTTTCCTATAAAAACTTAGATTTACCCTTTTACTTACAGATATAAAGAAAATAAAAAGAGTTAAATTAGTGACCAAAATAAAAGTTTACTAAAATTAAATGATTAAAATGAATGTATAATAATATTGTGGTTAGCCAAATTAACAACAAAAGACTAAAACAAGAAAACTATATACCAGTGAGTGATTAAATAAAAAGAAAACTATCTAACAACAGTATCATACTTGAAATTTTTTTATTTTCAATGACCAAAATGAAAATTTATGAAAACTCGGTTACTAATTGTGTAGTTTTCAGTTTCTAAAAAAATGCCACCAATCTTCACTTATTATTATATCTACACAAATAAATGTTCACCTACTTCTCAATCTTCACTTATTATTACATCTAACGACAAATGACATTATACTATTATTTTTTCTGTTTTTGATTTCTGAATCTAATTCTGTCACTCGTTCGCCATTTATTTTACTATATTTTCATATTGATTGTTATTTGTCAATAACATGAGAACCAAATCCTAGAAAAGATTTGAACCTCCATGATCCGATTGTTAGACGATGACAAGGTCAACCATATCACAAGGCAAGGTTATAAATCCAGCTCGTAAAAATTTTGCGCGAGCTCATAGGACAGAATCGCAGGTACTGTTCGCAGAACCAACTCGTGAGATAAGATTATAGATCCAACTCACGAGAACCTAGGAAATGTTGCAACCTCACTTCGCATGTGCCCAAGGAACTTGCAGGAAGTGTCATGTGCTCTACAAGCCACGCCCAGACACGTGTCTAGAAGGTACAGAGTTCACCTAGAACGCCAATCCCAATAGCAGAAAAGACCGCGTGCTCTGTAGACACGTGCCCAGCAAGTTTGGAGTTCGTAGAGAATGTCAGTACTAGAGACAGAGAATATCGGTACTGGAGGCAGCAGAGTCAAGACAAAATAGTGGAGGCCCATCATGAGCTGTAATAGTACCAGCAACAACATGTATAAAGACTTAGATACTCGTATCAATAGGGGACAAGCAAAATATTACTCAACATTGATATATCACTAATATTTTATTATTATAAATTATAATACAATTAATCTTCTTTATAATAACATTTCGTTATAACATTTGAGATATAAAATCTTCTCAACTCTCAAACAACAAAATCTGTTATTATTTGGGATACAAAAATAAATGAATAATCCGATTCAAAATACTTTAGAGATGATCAATTTATTTCAATTTTTTGATTAAATTATTTATTAAGTAATATGTTTATGTGTTTTGAATTTAAATTTTAAACAATTTTTATCTTTATTTTAAAATATTATTATTTTGAAACAAAGTAAAATATTTTACAAAATATGTCATTACTATATTTAAAATAAGTTTTTGATAAAATGTAAAATATAGATATTAATACTTGGCATGTATGTAACATTGCACTATTTTAGGTGTATGTCTATTAGGGTCGAAGTCGGAAAATATTTTTAGGGGGCCCAAATTAAATTGTAGTTTTTAATAGCTTAAATTTTTATAATATTTAAAGGATTAAATTAAAATTCTATCATTTTTAAGAAGAACAAAGTATATTTTTACCTTTATTAATTTAAAATTTTAAAATTTCTAGAAGGACTAAATAAAATATTTTTCATTTTAGAGCACCGGTTCACCTACCAGCGCCGGTTCGCCACTGATGTCTACTATTATTTGTTTTGATGAGTTTTCATTTTCAAAGAAAAAAATACAAAAATATTAAAGTTGTCCCTGAAGCATTAAAATTTGGAGGCAAATCCTATGCAACGTGTTTCTATTGATTAGGCGACAGTTGTCAAAAGAAAAGTCACGTGATGTTAAGGGTGATTAGGGTATTATAAAATTGGATTAATATTCATTTTAAGGTTAATTGAGTAATTTTAAGGGTTTTATACCAATTTTAAAACTTTTATATATTTAGGTTTGCGTTCATATAATTATACCACATTTGTATAAAATTCAAAGTTATGATGTATTAATAGAATATTTTTGTATTTTAAAAATAATTGAAACTCAAATTATCATTATAATCTTTTTTTAAAATATAAATTCATTAACTCATTCAATGAATAGAACCATATAATTTAGAGAGAAAAAAATAGAGAACACTCGTTATAGATGATAAAAAACAAGCTTCATCAACATAACAAAGGCTTTAGCCTCAACGTCAATAGAACATTATGACACGTTGATAATTGGCTTTGTCACAACACAAGCACGACATTTTGGAGTGATTGCAAGCACTTAATACGATAAGGAAATCAGCATCGAATGGTCCAAAGCGACGATAAAAAATTGACAAAAGATTCGAGCATTCACCAAACTAGAGAGGACGACAACAAAATCATCCCTAAAATCACTTGTAAAACTAAGATTACATGAATAAGCAAGACTAAAAAAACGTGCTACAAGAGCAGACAAAAACATCTAAAACTGAAGACTTATTAAACAAGGGTAGAAAAATTTTCTTATCGAGTTTTGTTCGAGAACTACTCTCCATTAAAAGAATTAATAGCTACACCGAGGCGAGACGACATTTCAGAAGAAAAATGGATGACGATACTCAAGAATCTCCAAGATGAGGATGTCGAATGGAGAGCCCCTTGGATGATCCTCGATAAGATTCTATACCGGTGTGGAGATTTCGACTGGGTTCCTCTACTTGGGATTTGGGGAGCTGTTGGATATGCTCCTCTACTCGTGTTGAGGCAATATAAATCAAGGCAGTTCATACCAGCAACGCAAGGACTGGCCCAATGTGAGTTTTCGTATAAGGGAGATAACTACAAGAAAAAAGGTTTGAGAAATGTCTAACCCCTGGAATCAAACCCACCGAATGAAAAGATTGACTGCAGGTCCGATGGCGACTCCCGAATATAGTTGGTGGTGGGGTCAAAGAGTCAATGACAACATCCCTATGCCAAATCAAGAAACCATTCGACCATTAGAAGAACACTTGCAAATGATTCCATCTGATCTAGAGATCATCAAGCAAGATTTTGAAAAAAAAAATTAGGACTAGATGTTGATGTCTAGAAGCTAAAGTTCGATAAACTAAGGAAAGGAAAAAAAACAAGGCTGAGGAAGATCTGGACAGTCTAAAAACGGATTACAAGAAGCTGCGTTTATCAATAAGGACTGCCAAGTTGGGAAAGACATCAGAACAATGGCGGCAAGAGATCAAAGAAGAAAAGAACAAAGCCGATCAATGGGAAAAGAAATGCCAAGATGCCCAGGTTCGAGGAATGCCTTAGAAAGAGACTATTGGAATGCCAAAATGAAAAGGTCAGATTAAAAGGCAGGGTAGTAGAACTAGAAAAGTCACTTCATCAGTATCGTAATCACAACTCCACAATTGAGCTGAAAGCGAGCTTAAATAAGATTGAAGAGCTAAAAAAGAAAATAGAAGAGCTTGAGAACGTATTACAAAATTGTGAACTCCGAGTTGAACTCCTTGAAGCAAGCAACGAGCAGTGGATAGAGCAACTTCACCGTTCTCAAGGTCAGGTCAGGGATAAAGACTATATCATGGGTGAAGCTGTGACTCAAATCCAAGAGATGACCGATCATTTGCAAACCCTAGTAGTTCAGGCTGATATACTAAGCTTGAATTATGAATCATAATAGGATCAAGGTCAAGAGTTAGATTAGCTTCTTAGGAAAGTTAAGGCTTTGAGCATTAGGGCAAAGCCGTATATGTAATCCGTTTTATGTAAAGAAATTTGTTTTCTAGTAAAGTTGTTCTAACAAAATTGAATCAGAGCCAATACCTCTTTTTGCATTCATTTCATGCATTTGCATTACATTGCATTATATGCATTAAATTTCACAAAAAAGACCCTAATTAAATGAATTTATTTCAGTTAATCTAGAAAACAACAAGAATCAACCAGCCGAACATTGTTACTGTACTCGCGCCAAAACCAAAGTAATGGACCAAAGATTGGAAAGGCTAAAGCAAGTTCAAAAAGAGATGCAAGACCAGTTGCAAGCGCAACTACAAGAACAATTAGCAAAAGTGCAACAGGAGATGAGGGATCAGATGTTGGAATCCCAAAGAAGTATGATAAATCAGTTGGCGCAGTTACTGGCTGGATAACACGAAAAAGGGAAAGGCACTGTGGTCAACTCAGGGGATGATAATGAGGATCCTACTTACCTCCTAGGTTTTACCCCAATAAATGCCCAGGCATAACCAGAGGCATACCCACGAAGGGTACCCATCACAATTAGACCCCAACAATATCAAACCGGTACCTCGGCACCGATGAACTTCCAAACAGGCTCAGGTTCCAATCCGAGGGATAACCCAACCAATTCCATTGTTCTTGATCTAGATGATATGGTAGAAATAGAAAAAACAAGAGTGGAACTGCCAAAGCAACTTGAGGATCGATGCAGATTGCTAGAAGAAAAATTCAAGCAATGGAAAACGCTGACTACCATTGCGGAATCGATGCCAATAACCTGAGTTTGGTCCCAGATTTAGTACTCCCTCCTAAGTTCAAAACTCTAGAGTTTGAAAAGTACAATGGGACTAGTTGTCCTGAAGCTCACATCACTATGTTCTGTCGAAGGATGACAGGGCATGTTAATAATGATCAACTATTGATCCACTGCTTCCAAGACAGTCTGATCGGGTCAGCAGCTAAATGGTAAAAACAACTAAGTCATGCCAAAATCAATTCATGGAAAGACTTAACACAAGCTTTCATGAAGCAATATAGTCATATGACGGACATGACAGCCGATATAATCACACTGCAGAATATGGAGAAGAAGCAGAATGAGAGCTTCAGGCAATATGCCTAAAGATGGAGAGAGGTGGCAACGTAAGTCCAGCCACCTCTTCTAGAAAAAGAAACCACAATGGTTTTCATCAACACTTTGAAAGCCCCATTCATCAACCATATGTTAGGGAGCGCTACTAAAAGTTTCTCGGATATAGTGTTGTTTGGTGAAATGATTGAAAATGCAGTGAGAAGTGGTAAGATAGACGAGGGGAAAACTCTAAAAGATCAGCCCCGAGGAAGAAGGAAAATGAGGTGAATAATGTAGGTACATACAATAAGGGTTATTCGAAACCAATTATTGTTGGTCCGCCAAGGACAGTGACCACAAGCCATCAATGTAACAGCCCGATTTAGACCTTAGTAGAAACAGTGGTTTTGGGACCACAAATTCGAGCCAAGAAAATATTTTAATATTATTTTTCGTATTTACAGTATGTTATTAAGCATGTGTGAAAGTTTCGTATGAAAATTTTATCGTTTTTGTACTCGATTTGAAAAAAAAGGGTTAAATTGCATAAAATGCAAAAGATGTGTTCTATTTGATGAAGTGCCGAATTGCTAAGACATATTAGGTGTGAGGTCCTTATTAAGAAAATGGACCATTAACATGGTTAATGGACTTTTATGGACAACCATTAAGTGGTGTTTTTGTTTATTAATTAAGGTTAATTTGGTAATTCATGAAATAAGTTTAATTAAATTAAAAGAAAAAAAATGTTCATATTTTATTCATGTTTCTACTATCGAAAATTTGAAAAGAAAGAAAGCTTAAGAGCAAGCTAGGGTAAAGCTTAAGAGCAAGCTAGGGTTCGGCTAGGAAATTGGGTGATTAAGGTATGTTCTTTAATCGGTTTTTGATGGTTTTTACGTTTTTAAGATTGTTGCATCTTGTTCTAGCTAGCCCATGTCTTAATTCATGGAATTGTTGATGTTTTCATGAGATGGTATTGATGAAAATGTGAGTTTTTTGTTATTAAATGGTGAAATATGAAAGCTTGGAGATAGATGAATATGTT
Source organism: Gossypium bickii (assembly GCA_025503065.1). NCBI lineage: Eukaryota > Viridiplantae > Streptophyta > Magnoliopsida > Malvales > Malvaceae > Gossypium > Gossypium bickii. Next base: position 11,877,651 of record CP106719.1, on the reverse strand, counting down.
TTGTATTGGGATTTTTGATGAATTTGCTAATTATGGACTAATTTGTGAAAATGAGAAATTTAGGGGTTAAAATGTGAAACAAATGAAATATATGGCCTGCTAGAGACTACATGAATATTCAGCCAAGCATGGGTGTGGTGAAATTTTGAATATTTTGTGTTTTGTGAAATAGGGACTAAAATGTCAAAAATGTGAATTTAGGGGCTAAAGTGCAAATTTCCCTTTTATATGTTTTTGGGTGAAAATTGAATGAAATGTTGAATAAGTAAGTTAATTTTGATATTAATTATATTGGAAAAAAGAAGAATTCGGATCTAGATCGTGGGAAAGTCAAAATATCGGATTAGTCAACTTAATTTGTTATTACTACGAACGAGGTAAGTTTGTATTTTAATAGACATTACAAAATCATGTTATAAATGCATATTATTTGTATGATTGAATTCAATGTCAAATGGTAATGCAAATGTATGTATTTTGAAAAAGTTATATATATGTTATTATGATATTGAATTGTTCGAGAAACAGAATATATGAATACGAGAAAGTTTCGATAACGTACGATGTCCGAAAATCCCCGTACGAACCCTAGGAATAGTAGAGGATACATATGTCATGACATAGGATTCCGTATATGATTTCGTGTAAGACCACGTCTGGGACGTTGGCAACGATTTGAGATATCGTGTAAGACCGTGTCTAGGACACTGGCATCGATTAGAGATTACGTGTAAGACCATGTCTGGGACATCGGCATCGTATATGATTTCGTGTAAGACCCTGTCTAGGGCAGTGGCATCGATATTTGATTACATGTAAGACCACGTCTAGGACGTTGGCATTGTACGAGTTTTCCGAGCTATCCGAGTATCTTTTTTGATTCCGAACGTTTCAACGGGCGTTCTGAGAAATAAGTGATTAAATGAATGACATTCCGATTCAGGTACGTTGAAATGTATACAATATTTGATAATGAAAGGTAAGTATATATGTGCAAAGAATGTTATGTGATGTATATGCAAATGAAATGTGAATATGTGCAAATGAAACATGAACAAATAAATAAGATGTGATCTATAAAGTGGCATATGTAAAATTGTCAGATACTATATGAATGAAATGTGAATTTGGGTATAAATTATGAAATGAGATTCATATGAAAAAGACATATGATAAGATATGCTCTTTTCCATAATGTGCTTATTTGGCTATATGAAAATGTGAATTGAATAATATATGAGAATTGAATTGAATAAGCTTGTGAAAGTTAAAGTTAGTTAGGTAAACAAGTATAATATTGAATGATGATAATTTGATATGAGAACATGTTTTATAATTTAGAAAAGTTGTGTGAGATAACATATCATGCTTATGGCATTGTAATGAAATTATTTGTTATGTTAAATTTATTAAGATATGAGCTTACTAAGCTTTCAAAGCTTACTCTGTGTGTTTTTCCTATGTTTATAGATTTTTAAAGATTTGCTCGTGTTGAAAGTCGCAGGAGGCCTTATCACACTATCCGGATATTGTTTCGGTAAATAAAAGCTTTGAGATTTGGTTATGTGGCATGTATATGCTATGGTATTTGATATTATGGTTGGAAATGTATTTGGTCATTTGAGATGGTTGATTATGAATGTGGTAGTGGAATTAGGTATGTTTTTTATGTGCTCATAAATGGCCAAAAGAAATGGTCAATTTTGGTAAGTTTCATGGTTGATTTGGGAAATTTATATGAAGAGAAATGCTATGAATTGTATATGGAAATGAATGATGTTGTTACGGGTCAATTGTGCATGATTTGGTATGATTTTGACTGCCTTTGGGACATGAATTGATGCTTGTTTGATACTTACAGCTATGACCCAAATTTGGGTGGCAAATTGGCCTTGCAAATGGCCTACATTTGCCCACACGGTTGAGCACACGGGCGTATGTCTTGACCGTGTCTCTCAAGGTTGTAATTCGAAGCAAGTTAGATTGCTAGACGGGTAAGAAGCACGGGCTTATACCAGACAATGTGTGACCCAAGTCAGTGTTGCACACGGGCTGAAACATGGTCCAAGGCATGGCCATGTGAGGCACACAGCCTAGCCTCACGAGCATGTGCCCTGTTTTGAAAGAAAAAATTTCTAAGTTCTGCAAAATTTCCGTATGAGATCGGTTTAGTCCCGAACCTTCTCTAAAGCATGTTTAAGGTCTTGTAGACCTTCTAAAGGGACTATATGAGTATGAATTATTATGTAATAATGTTGTATGATTGATGTTGTGAAGTGAGCATAAAATGTTCTGATATGTCCAATAATGCCTCTTAACCCTAGTTCGGCGATGGCTACGGGTTAGGGGTGTTACAATCAAGGCCCCCCAAAGCAAGAATCCAACCCGTGGCCAAATACAGAAAGGCTCCAGTTCACACCTATCCCGATGATGTATAGGGAGCTGTATCAGAGCCTGTTTGATGCACATGTAGTATCTCCTTTCTACTTGAAAACTATGCAACCTCTGCTCCCCAAATGGTATGACGCAAATGCTCAATACGAGTACCACGCGAGAATCACAGAACACTCAATAGAGAACTGCACCGCATTTAAAAAGTTGATTGAAAGGTTCCTTAAAATGGGAATTGTAAAGTTTGACGACCCATCAGGATCTAATGTATTGAGAATGGAGTAAATGCAATAACTCCTATTTAAAAATTCGTTACCCAATCATTCTGATAAAGGGGTAAATGCAATAATTGAGAATGGAGGGAAAAAAACCAAGACAGATGGAGCAAAAGTAAAAACCCCAATGAAATGGGTTCGGAAGAAAATGGTAGAGGGAGGATTAATCAAACAGGATTTAGAAGAGAGAGCTGAAGGGATAAGGAACTACTGTGAGTTCCATTCTAAGGAGGATCATGAGATCCAGGTGAACATTGAATTCAGGTCTCAGTACAAAATCTGAAGGACAATAATGAGCTATAATTCTTTGAATATACTATGGGCTCCGAAAAAGAAGATGTGTGCACTTCAGAAGAAAGGTCAATAGAGAAGGTTTATAAAGTCAACCATCCTGTGGTTATTATTTCACGACCTAAAAGCAATAAAGCTGAAGTGCAAATGGCACTAAGTGTCATAATCCAGAAACATGTAGTTTTTCCCTACAAGGATAGTAAGAAGATTCCCTGGAATTATGATTGCAACGTGACGATCCCGGAAGAAGAGAACCTGATTAGTGCTTCAGAAGAAGGTCAAGAGGTGAGTTTCTGCACACGCAGTAGGAGGCGCTACGATCCATCAAATGCAGAAGCTGAGCCTGTTAAAAGAAAGACCCCAATAGTTGAACAAAAGAAGGAAAAGATAGTCAGGCTCAAATCGCTAGTTAATGAGCCAGTAACTGAGAACGAAGCTAGGGAATTTCTAAAATTTTTAAAGCATAGCGAGTACAGCATTGTAGAACAGCTACACAAGCAACCGGCTTGCATATCAGTGCTAGGTTTACTCTTATGTTTGGAGACACATCACGGCGCGTTAATGAAAGTGCTAAACAAAACTTATGTAGCTAACAATATCTCTGTGAACAAGCTGGACTGCCTAGTCAACAATATAAGTGCCGACAACTTCATCTTTTTAATGATGATGAGATACCACCAAGGGGCATGGGATCTACAAAGGCTCTGCAGATCACCATCCGCTACAAAGAGTATATATTACCAGGGGTATTAATTGATAATGGATCTGCACTAAATGTCCTGCCCCTATCCACCCTGAATAGGATACCTATAGATAGCTCTCATATGAAGACCTGCCAAAACATAGTGAGAGTATTCGGTGGTACCGAAAGGAGAGTGATGGGAAGGATTGAGATACCTCTCCTGATTGGTCCAAACATGTACGAAGTAGATTTCTTGGTGATGGACATTAAGCCTTCTTATAATTGTTTATTGAGGAGGCCTTGGATTCACACGGCTAGGGCAGTACCGTCGTCACTATACCAGAAGCTAAAGTTGGTAACTGAGGGTCGGCTGGTAACGATAAATGTAGAAGAAGATATCATTGCATCCGTAACCAGCGACGCGCCATACGTAGGGACGGATGATGAAGCGATAGAATGTTCATTTCGATAGTTAGAATTTGTGAATGTAACCTTCATCGTCGAAGGGAACAAGATCCTGATGCCCAAAATATCTAAAACTATAAGAATGGGCCTGCAATTGACAGTCGGTAAAGGATCCCTGCCTGGGAGAGGACTTGGAAAATGCCTACAAGGAAAGGTCGAGGCACCTATGCTGAAGGACAAATGAGACCACAGTTTAGGATTTAAGCCAGATGCGAGGCAAAGGAAGAAGGAGATGGAGAAGAAATAAGAAAGGAGAAGAGCGCGATTGAGTGGGAAAGAGGTCAAGTGGGAATCGATGACCTTTCCCCATATATCTAAGACATTCATATCAGGAGGAACTATTCATCCGAAAATAAAGATACCAAGGGAAGAGACTACAAAAGAAATGTTGAGAAACCTGAGCATCAACTCAATATCTGAAGAAGGAATCTGGGGAGAAAATTTATCAGACATCTGCCCCTATGTATCTGGAAGTGTTTTGAACAACTGGACTGTGAAAGAGATTCCTATAGTTTTTAGATCCAATACAAAGTAATGTTCAAAACACGCTTATTGCTCTAAGCCTAGGAGCAATAGGAATCCTGATCCCTAGAATCAGAGTCTTAAAATTTATAAAGAGAATGATCGAACTTAGAAACTAACTCTGACAACGATTTAAGGCAAATGAACCCATCGAACAGTAGTATAGTTTAGGCAAGACCGGATTGTCGAACCTAAAGGAACTAAAAATACTAATGCTAAATTTCTTTTTATTATTTAGCCTAAGTATTAAGTGAAGTTGTTTAGGTTAATACTAAGCTAAAGACAGAAAGACAAAAAGGATGAATTGGAAAAATAACTTTAGGAAAAACTCAGTTGATTAAGATAATACCCTTAGGAAGAATCCACCTAGACTTCACTTGTTATCTATCCCTGAACCATATGATTTATTTACTTAGTTTGATCCGTAAGACTCCCTGACGTATATTAAACCCTCTCTCGAGGTGAATAACGTCTAACCCTAGGTTAATTAGTGGAACTCTCGTTCTCTTATAATAACCCCTAGAATAGCAGTAAATCGATCTACGGACTCCTATATTAGGTTTCACCCTAATCTGGCAAAATCTCGTCACCTTATCTCTAGGCGTGCGATCAATTCCGCTTAATTATGCTAGATCTACTCTTAAGCAGGGTCTATTCCTCCTCTACCTAAGCACATCAAATTTGGATTAAACATGCATAATTAATAACAAACTAAGTATTTATCATATAATTTAGAAAATAATAACAAGATTCATCTAGGTTTCATTCCCTTCAGGTATCTGAAGGGCTTAGTTCATAATGAATAAAGAAAAAATCTCAAGAGAAAAGATAAAAGAAAACATAAGAAATCCCTAAAACCCCCTGAAGGAATTGAAGGAGAGATCCACCGTCTTGAGTAGAATTCCGGCTTCTTGAGATGGATCAACTGGCTATCTTTGAGTGATTTCCCACAATTTTAACCTTTTCGGCTTGACTCCTTGGCCTAGCTTACTGCCCTCTTTCAGCTGACCCTTAGGGGGTTTATATAGGCTCTTGGAATGGGTTTCTATTCCCCAAAGTATCCAAATCCGAATGATCTTTGCCACGACAGGGGCACGGCCATGTCACACGCCCGTGTTACGAGTCTTTGGGCCGTGTTCAGACTTTTAATTGAGGCACGACCGTGTAAATAGGGGTTCAGGCTATGTTTTAGATGATCAGCAAGGCACGGCCATGTGGTCTTGGGCCCAGGCCGTGATGATTTCGTGATATGGCCCATTTACTCTGTTTTGGGCCCGTTTCTCATTCTTTTTATCCTCGGGTGCTTTCCTGGGTATAAGACATGAAAAGAAAGGATTAAGAGCACCTTTTTATATGAAACAGGGGATAAATCATCCAAAAGCATATTAAATGTGGGATTAAAATATGTTATAATTTTGGTTTATCAAATATCCCCACACTTAAGCTTTTGCTTGTCCTCAAGCAAAATTCTCAACTTACAATTAAAACGAACTTTCCATAATTCATAACTCCTATCAACAATGTCTCATCATAATTCATAGATAATTTATACATGGATAATTCAAACTCAAAGAGTCCTAAAGATTCAAACAAGATAAGTTCTCCATTTGTATTACGAAAACGTAGGTGTCTTCCCTCATCTAAATAATTACCTTTAATTCAAAACTGACAAGGATTGACATCCTCACAAAAGATTCACTCAAATCACTCAAAGTGTTTAAGGGTCAAAATTAAGCACTCAATAAGTCGAACATGAAAAGTTAATCCCATAGGCTTGCCTGAAAATCAAATCCCCACCATCAGAAATGAGATGATGATGACGGATCAAAAGGTCTTTAACAGGGTTGTAACGGGGCTAGGGGTTAAGGTGTGGATAAAGGCTGAATTAGAAGGTTAGAATCGAGACTGAATTGACAAGTACCTGTCTAGAAAAATAAACTGATCTAAAATAATTACATCAATTGAAAATTTATAATACTAATAACATGAGCTTTTTATTCTGATAATTTAGACTTTAATTATGTAAGCTCTCTTTTCGTAACACTAATACTGAATATACTTCGATTTTTTTATTTTTTTAAGAACAAACTAATAATAAATGATAAATAATATAATTAGGTAACTAATCAAATCAAATCTCGATATAAAGGTAGTCAAAAGGAATGGTGATAATAAATACAAAGGGGTTTTGGGTTAATATTAGCTGGTGAGTCAATAAAAAGGGTTGTTAGGATCAACGGGGTTCACTAGGGGTTAATTTATGAAGGTAGGCTTTTTAGTGGAGTGAGTGAGTTAAATCCTAGGTGCCTTTATCATCTCTGTATATCAAATCATAACTATGGCCTCAACATGTATAATCAAGGCAAGTTCTAGAATAACAGTTCATAGTTGACACACTCATAATCAATAAAGTGAGCATGAAAAAGAATAAATGCTCTATAAGGCTCAAAATCTCACAAAAATTATGGGTATTTTGATGTCAACCTCGTAAATTTCAAATTTCAAAGTAATATTCAAATTTAGGTTAACGGCCTAAAAATTTTTTAATTTTGGAAAATAAACTTATCATGCTTGATTCTCTAGTATTTTAAAATTTCAATCATCAATGCACAATTATCAATGACTTACTCTAAAACACATCAATAAAAGTCATAACTCATCAGAAATTTCATCCTAATTAGTAATATGAAAAAGTTACTTAAGAATAAGATTAAATTCAGGGATTTGAGAATCATGTAAAAAGTTAGGCATTTTTATCCTCAGGGTTTGAGAATAATGCAGAAAGTTAGGCATTTTCTCAAAATAACTATTCACCCCCTCCCCCACACTTAAGATGTACATTGCCCTCAATGTAAAAAGATAGATAATAACATTTAAGGGGTAAATCAAAAGAGAAGGGGAAAGAATACTCCCTGAATTTTGGATGGATTCCTTGAGGTGGAAGTGAAGGAGGATGGGGAGGTCAGTCTGGATGACGACCCTGCGCTAGATGAAGAAATTGGGTAGCGCACTGAGAAGTAGCCAGGAATTTTTAAGACCTAATTAAAATAAACTAAATATATAATTAAAGATAAGAAAGATAAAGAAAGAGGAAACAAAAATGTAAACAAAATGAAAATTAAAGATAAATGGACCGAAGAGTCCTTATTGTTGGATGGTTCGCGAGGTGGATGTGACCTCTAAGGCTAGGGGGTGCTGGTGGTGGTAGAAGTGTCGTGATTCCTTAGCAGCCTTTCGAACCTGACACTACAAAACTAAACTAAGTTAAACTAAATTAAGTATAAGATTGTCAAAGGGAAGAAAATTGAAGCAAAAGAGAAAAGAAAAGTAAAAACTAAATGGTCTCAAAGACCCTTGGCTTGTTGTTTGGATGAAGCTGCCGGCATGAACTCATGTAAATCGTTCTCCTTTGAGGACTTTGGCCTTTTGCGCTTCTTTATCATGGTTTCCATGTGGGGCCAAAGTTTTTGAGACTGTTTCTAAAGAAAGGAGAGAGCTTTTGGAAAGAAAAAGAAGATGGAAGAAGTTGGGGTGAAGGGGAAGGGCTGTGGGTTTTAAATAGAATTTTGTGATCTGATGCTCTCCCACACCCGTGGATTGACGGTGTGTCGATGCACACGGCCGCCTCGCACGGCCGTGTGTCTGTGCGTGTTGTTTTACCATGCCCGTTCTTCAGCAAGCCAAGCCCGTGTCTGAGAAGTCAGTATGTTGGCATGGTTAGAAGGCACGTGCGTGTTTTGCGCATGGTTGGCGAGTCAGTAGCTTCACACGATTGTTGGGCACGGCCGTGCCACTTTGTCGGTGCCCATTAGTTGGGATTTGATTCACACGACCTCTACTATGTCAGTACGGGGATTCTGATGGTCCACACGGTCACGAGCACGGCTGTGTGTAAGACCGTGTGGTCTTAAATTCTGTAGTTTTGGTTAGGTTAAAACTAAATTGTAAAACTAAGAGAAGAAAAGGAAAGAAACTGAAAATAAATGTGAAAGTAAACAGAGTTAGTGCTCGGGTTGCCTCCCGAGAAGCGCTCGTTTATAGTCTTAAGCTAGACTTTACTTGTATTTGATTCATGGAGGTTTAAAAGTTCGAATATCTTCCCTCATGCTTTCAGTTCTTGATAAACCATAAAAGTAACATATTTTAATCTCACATTTATTATGCTTTTTGAAGATTTAAGCCTTGTTTTATATAAAAAGGTGCTTTTAATCCTTTCTTTTCATATCTTATACCCAGGAAAGCACCCGAGGATGAAAATAACACAAAACGAGCCTAAAACGAAGCAAATGGGCCTTCTCACAAAATCGACACGGCCTGGGCCAAGGACCACAAGTCCGTGCCGTACCAGTCATCAAGAACACGACCTGACCTCAACTCACACAGCCATGCTTCATTAAAGAAATCCGAACACAGTCAGGTCTCGATTTGCACGGGTGTGTGACATGGCCGTGCCTCTGTCGCTGGAAAGAGTAATTTCAGTCGGAAAAGGATACTTACGGAGAAAGAATCGCATTCCAAGATCCTATAAATATCCCCTAAGTACCACCTTTGAAGGGGCGTCAAAGCTAGGCCAAGGAGCTAAGCCGAGAAGGTCAGAGTTAGGGATAGCCAGTTGATTCATCCCAAGAAGCCGGAATTATACTCAAGACGGTGAAATTCTCCTTCAATCCCGTCAGGGAGTTTTAGAATTTTTCTTATGTTTTGTTTTATCTTTTCTCTTGTGATGTTTTATTTTTACATTATGAACTAAATCCTTCAGATACCTAAAGGGGGATGAAACCTAGACAAATTTTATTATTTGATTTTTAAGTTATATGATAAATTACTTAGTTTGTTCTTAATTATGTTGCTTAATCCAAATCTAATGTGCTTAGGTAGAGGAGGAATAGACCCTGCCTAAGAGAAGATCTAACATAATTAAGCGGAGTTGATCGAACACCTAGAGATAGGGTTACGAGATTTTGCCGGATTAGGGTGAAAACTAATATGGGAGTCCATTGATCGATTTACTGCTATCCTAGGAGGTTATTATAAGTGAACGAGAGTTCCACTAATTAACCTAGGGTTAGACGTTATTCGCCTCGAGAGAGGGTTTAATATAGGTTAGGGAGTCTTACGGATCAAGCTAAGTAAAAGAAATCATATAATTTAGGGTTAATTAATAAGTGAAGTCTAGGTGGATTCTTCCTAAGGGTATCGTCGTAATCAACTGAGTTTTCCTTCAAAGTTAATTCCCTAGTCGTCCTTTTTGTCTTTGTGTCCTTAGTTTAGTCTTCGTCAAAAGCAACTTCACTCTAATTTTAAGGCTAAATAATAAAAAGAAAGTTAGTATTAGTACTTTTAGTTCCTTTGGGTTCGATATCCGGTCTTGCCTAAGCTATACTACTGTTCGATAGGTACACTTGCCTTTAATCGTTGTCATAGTTAGTTTTCAGGTTTTGATCATTCTTTTATAAATCTTAAAACTCTGATTTACAGCGATCAGTTCTATCGTGAAGTTTAAGTCGAGAGGCGTTTACCTTAAGAGTGTCAAATGTTGTATTGCTTACCTCAACTGTTTTGTGTGGGAAGATGTTACGTACCTCGAGAGGAATTTCTCCCGTTGCTTTCAGGGCTGTTGGGGTGATGGGTGGATCTGTTTTGTCTAATAGTACTTGGTCTCCTATTTTGAAGTGATTTGATGTCCCTATGAGCTCTTCTGGGTGCTCCTTCGACTTTACTTCGTGTGGTTCTGGTTCTTCCTCGTGTATCTCTAGTTTTTCTTTAAAGCCTGTTTTCCACTCGTCTAGATCCTTCATTTGAATCCCTTGTTCCCCATGAGTTATTTCTTTACAGGGTTTAGGATTGGGTTCAATTATGTCTTTTTGTGATACTTCTTGAAAAGAAGTGTGAACTGAATGGTTATCAAAAGAATTCACATTCTCACCATTGTTGCTTGATGTTCTAGCCGAGTCGAGGGCTTAAAGAGTGACTGTCTCATTGCCTACACAAAGTATAAGTTCGCCTGCATCAACATCAATTTTAGTTCTGGCAGTTGCTAAGAATGACGTTTCTAATATTAAGGGGATTGAATTATCCTCTTCCATGTCTAAGACAACAAAGTCTACTGGGAAAACGAATTTATCGATTTTGACAAGAACATCTTCGATAATGCCTCTAGGAATTTTAACAGTTTTATTAGCTAATTGAATACTCATCCTAGTTTTTTTGGGCTTCCCTAAACCTAGCTGTTTAAACAATTTATAAGGCATGACATTTATGCCTACCCCTAAATCGGCTAACACATTATCAACATTTAAACTACCAATTAAACATGGAATTGTAAAACTCCCTGGATCTTTTTGCTTCTGCGGTAGTATATTTTGTAGAATTGCTGAGCACTTTGCGTTGAGTCCACATGTGGCTCTTCGTCTAATTTGCGTTTGTTTGTCAAGAGCTGTCTTAAAAATTTCCTCGAGTCTGGCATCTGAAAAAGAGCTTGAAGAAGAGGTAAGTTAATATGTAATTTTTTTAAAAGTTTAAGAAACTTACTGAACTGTTCCTCTATATCATCTCTTTTCATGGCTTCGGGATAAGGTATGTGAGGTTGGTACTCTTTGATTACAGGTTTTGGCTTTTCTTTCATTACCTCAACTTTACCTTCTTTTTTTTTATTTGGTTTGTCTACCGCTTTACTATCCTGAGCTGTGATGGCTTGAATTTGCTCCTTGGGGTTAATCTCGATGTTATTTGGTAGACGTCTTTACGGTCATTCGGACATTAACTTTGCAAGTTGTTCAACTACATTAGTGACTTCCCTGACTGACTTAATAACTTTTTCAACCAACGCTTGTTGATCTTAAGTATTTTCTCATTTTCTTGGAAACGGTTTTCTGTGTTTGCCATAAATTTTGTCAGCATCTCTTCGAGGTTTAGCTTCTTCTCTTACGGATATGGCTGATTTTGGAAGTTTTGAGGAGGTTGTTGTCTTTTATTTCCTTGATGTCCTTGGCCTCCCATGAAAACTTTGGGTGGTTTCTCCAACCTGGATTATAAGTATTACTATAAAGATTATTATTGGATCTGAAATTATTACCTATATAGTTCATCTTTTCGCTCTCTGCTCCTGGTTGGTAGGGTGGGTACTCAGGATTCGCCACAATTCCACTTACGTCGCACTGTATTACTGGATGTGCCTGCGAAGAACACAAATAATCAAGCTTTTTATTCATCATCTCCATCTGTGTTGATAACATGGTTACTGTATCGAGGTTGAAAACTCTGGCTGATTTTGTCAATTTCATCCTTGTAACTTGCCACTGATAGTTATTCAGTGACATCTCTTCGATAAACTCGTAAGCTGCTTCAGGAGTTTTATTATTTAGGGTTCCACCTGCGGCTGAATCAATTAGTTGCCTCGTTGAGGGCTTTACACCGTCATAGAATGTTTGGACTTGTAGCCACAAGGGTAAACCATGGTGCGGACACCTTCTCAAGAGATCCTTGTATCTCTTCTATGCATCGTATAATGTCTCTAAATCCATCTGCACAAAAGAAGAGATATCATTCCGTAATTTGGCCGTTTTGACCGGTGGGAAATATTTTAATAAAAACTTTTCCATCATTTGATCCCATGTAATGATTGACCCTCGTGGTAACGAGTTTAACCACTGTTTGGCTTTATTCCTTAATGAAAAGGGAAATAACCGAAGACGTATGGCATCATCAGAAATACCATTTATTTTGAAGGTATCACAGAACTTTAAAAAATTAGCTATATAAGTGTTTTGGTCTTCGTCCTGCAAACCATCAAATTGAACAAATTGTTGAATCATTTATATTGCGTTAGGCTTTGATTCAAAATTGTTAGCAGCTATAGCAGGCCTAACAATACTCGATTCTGCTCCCGTTAAATGCGGTTTAGCATAATTAAACATAGTACGTGGAGCGTTGTTTTCTCCCACATCGTGTGGTTGTAGATTATTCTCGTCCATCCTTTCAGTAGGATTGGATTCTCGCTCTTCTTCTGTGTAATTTAGGGCTCGCCTGATTTCTCTGCGATTCTTTCGAGCGGTAGCTTCAATACCACTGTCGTATACTAAAGGTCCTCTCGAGTTCCTTCTAGTCATAAACTAGAGGTACCTGATAGGAAAGAAAGAAAGAAAATTTAGCAAAACTGAATTTTAACCTAAAAAAATAAAATTAAATTGCGAAAAATAAAAATAATGGCTAAAGTAATAAAAATAGAGCTTTCTTAATATTTTAGTTCCCCGGTAACGGCACCAAAAACTTGATCGCTAGAATCAGATTCTTAAAATTTATAAAGAGAATGATCGAACCTAAAAACTAACTCTGACAACAATTTAAGGCAAGTGTACCTATCGAACAGTAGTATAGCTTAGGCAAGACCGGATTGTTGAACCCAAAGGAACTAAAAGTACTAATACTAACTTTCTTTTTATTATTTAGCCTAAGTATTAAGTGAAGTTGTTTAGTCTAATACTAAGCTAAAGACACAAAGACAAAAAGGATGAGTTGGAAAAATAACTTTAGGAAAAACTCAGTTGATTAAGACGATACCCTTAGGAAGAATCCACCTAGACTTCACTTGTTATCTATCCCTGAACCATATGATTTATTTACTTAGTTTGATCCGTAAGACTTCCTAATGTATATTAAATCCTCTCTCGAGGCGAATAACATTTAACCCTAGGTTAATTAGTGGAACTCTCGTTCTCTTATAATAACCCCCTAGAATAGCAATAAATCGATCTATGGACTCCAATATTAGGTTTCACCCTAATCCGGCAAAATCTCGTCACCCTATCTCTAGGCGTGCAATCAACTCCGCTAAAATTATGCTAGATCTACTCTTAAGCAGGGTCTATTCCTCCTCCACCTAAGCACATCAAATTTGGATTAAGCATGCATAATTAAAAACAAACTAAGTATTTATCATATAATTCAGAAAATAATAACAAGATTCATCTAGGTTTCATCCCCTTCAGGTATCTGAAGGGCTTAGTTCATAATGAATAAAGAAAAAATCTCAAGAGAAAAGATAAAACAAAACATAAGAAATCCCTAAAACCCTCTGAAGGAATTGAAGAAGAGATCCGCCGTCTTGAGTAGAATTCCGGCTTTTTGAGATGGATCAACTGGCTATCTTGGAGTGATTTTCCATAATTCTGACCTTTTCGGCTTGGCTCCTTGGCCTAGCTCACCACCCCCTTTCAGCTGACCCTTAGGGGGTTTATATAGGCTCTTGGAATGGGTTTCTTTGCCCTAAAGTATCCAAATCTGAATGGATTGCTCTTTGCCACGACAGGGGCACAGCCATGTCACAAGCCCGTGTGACGAGTCTTTGGGCCGTGTTCGGACTTTTAATTGAGGCACGACCATATAAATTGGGGTTCAGGCCGTGTTCTAGATGATCGGCAAGGCACGGCCGTGTGGTCTTGGGCCCAGGCCATATTGATTTCGTGATGTGGCCCATTTACTTTGTTTTGGGCCCGTTTCTCGTTCTTTTTATCCTCGGGTGCTTTCCTGGGTATAAGACATGAAAGCACCTTTTTATATGAAATAGAGGATAAATCATCCAAAAGCATACTAAATGTGGGATTAAAATATGTTATAATTTCGGTTTATCAAATCCTTTGAGAAATAGGCTTATGTCCAAAATCTTTATTTCAATAAAGTGCATTTTTACGTATCATCTTGAGCAAATATTCTTTTATTCTTTTCATTTTATTCATAATCATATCATACAAATAATTATTCTTAGATTCTTTTGTTCTTTGGATTTTTTCATCCCTATAACAGGTCTTCAGATATCAATGATATGAGCGACATTACGACTAACTCAGAATCTCCTTTTGAGCAAGATATGTATACGGAAGATTCTTAAGATTTTGAAGATGATTGAGACTGTAACCTATCTCCTGATTTATTGAGGATGGTAGATTAAAATGAGAAACAAATCTTGCCTTACAAAGAGTCAGTGGAAATTGTGAGCCTAGGAGAGGAAAAAGAGGTGAAGATAGGAGCTTGCTTTACCGCAGAGACGAAGCAAGACCTCATTGAATTACTCCAAGAATTTAAGGATGCCTTCGCATGGTCATACCAAGACATGCCCGTGTTAGGTATTGATATCGTGGTACATCGGCTTCCCAAAAATGAAGAGTGTAAGCCAGTTCAACAGAACCTCTGAAGGATGAGGCCCGATGTTTTACTAAAAATAAAAGAGGAAGTTAAGAAACAATTCGATGCTGGTTTCTTACGGGTGGTTAAATACTCAGAATGTGTAGCCAATATCGTGCCCGTCCCTAACAAAGATGGGAAAGTACGAATGTGTGTGGACTACAGGGACTTCAACAAAGCTAGCCCGAAAGATAATTTCCCATTGCCCCATATCAATACTTTAGTGGATAACACGACAGGTTATTCACTATTCTCCTTCATGGATGGTTTCTCAGGATACATCCAAATAAAGATGCATCTTGAAGACATGGAAAAGACCACATTCGTGACTATGTGGGGAACATTTTGCAATAAGGTGATGCCATTTGGACTAAAAAATGTGGGAGCAACGTATTAAAGAGCCATGGTAACTTTGTTTCATGATATGATGCACAAGAAAATCGAGGTTTATGTAAATGATATTGTAACATCCTGAATTAGGGGTGGTTCGCAATTTTATTTTTATTATTATTTTATTTTTTTCGCATGCTAGAAGAAATGAAATACATATGTTATGGCCCAGTCAAAACCCCGGGTTAAGTAGGATTAGGGCAAAATTGCTTTTAGTGCCTAGGGAGGAAAGAAGCCAAGTAAGGAGGCTTTAAATAAATTTTGGTGCGAGACATGCCACAAGGAAGTAGCTGGTAGAATGGCTTGAAGGCTAGGATGCTTCAGGAGGTAAGGGGTTCGAGCCTGGGTGATAGCATGAGAGTGTTTTAATTTTTGCGTTAAAAAGGGGTTCGGGCTAGGAAGGTTTAAAGAATAAATGATGCGGTTTAAGGGCATGAAAGTCGGCCTGGCAAAGTGGCTTGGGAGCGCCACTTAGGGCCCTTGGTGTAAGGGACTCGGGTTCGAGTCACCTTGGGAGCGCAAGGTGTGTTTTATTTTTGGCGTTGAGACAAGGGAGCTGGGGAAAGAAGCCTTAAAAGAAATTGAAAGGGGTTTATATCACAAAACAGCGCCTGGTCCAAATGGCCTGGGACGTTACTTGTATGCAGCCCAGCTGGTCCTAGGTTCGAGAGGCGTAGATAGCAGTTGGGCGTTTTATTTTTGCTTTGGTGTTAAGGCGAAGGGGAAGCTAGCTAAGGAGAGCTTAAAGGGAAATTGTGATGCGTTTATGACATAAAAGACGCCTTGGCCGAGTGGCTAAGGGCGCTGCATTGGGGTGCCTTGTGCAGGTCTCGGGTTCGAGACCTAGGGGCAGCATTGGAGGTTTAATTTTTCCTTTTGCTGGCGTGAGGGTGGTCTGCGCATGGGCACGGCACCCAGGGGCTGAAGAAAGCAAATTGGATTGCTTTCAAAAGCTGTTGAAGTATGTGGTTTATTTTATTTTATTATTTTATTATTTTAATGGAGGATGGGATTAAAAGATGGGGTAGTTTCTATTTTATTTGGTTTCATTATTTTATGTGTTGAAAGATGGGAAGTGATGGGATAAAGGGATAAAGAATATTTTGTTTTTGGGTGATGGAATTATCACAAAGAAATGAGAGCATGGCTGAATGAAGCATGGCCAAAATTCTTGGTTTTGTCTTTCTTTCCTTGCCATTGTCCTTGGCCGAATGTGAAGTTTTCTTTGGGGACTTTCATGGTCAGTTTTGCTATTAGCAAGGGGTGCCGAAATTCTTAAATTGTTTTTCTTTTCTTCCCACATTATTCTTGGCCGAAATAGGGGGACTCCAAGAGCTTGAGGTTCGGTTTTGGAAGGAGGTTTAGGGTGGTAAGTGTCTCATTCTAGCATTCGATTTCTTTTTCTCTTGGTATGCCGAAAGCTTGAGAACGGGCCTTAGTAAGGTTGGCCGAATGCATAGTGTCTTAATAGTGTTTCTTTTTGTATGTAGCCGACGGCGAGGTGCATTGAAGGAGCCTATCGGGATTTGATTCTTGAGGTAAGGTATACCTATATATATATACTATTCGGCCAGGGGTCTTAATTGTGGATATGAGTGTGCATGCCGATTCTAACAAATGTTTTGGTAGGGACCTCGACAAGTCAAGTGACAACTTTAGGATTTCGGTAAAATTTGTAGATGGTTAAGCATTTTTCGGCCAAAAGGCCATTTTTGGTATTCATGCATAACCGAGTATACACTATGGTTTTAGGGGCAAATCGGCTAAGGAAAAACAGAGGCTTCCCAGACTTCGTTTGGTTTTGGTAAGCAATAGAAAGTTTCGATCCAAAGTATTTCAAGTACGACATATCCTTCGGGATTTTGTGGTAGCCGAATAAGGCTTTGTGAGTAATAACCTATAGTGGCCGAATGTAGGAGCAATACAGGAATACAGTTCGAGACTTTTGTGATATCGGATAGATTCGGGATTTCTCTTTAGACCTCCGATTAAATAGGTGTGTAAACTCTTACACACTTTATTAGCATAGACTGCCTATTATATTGCTATATAACCTCTCGTGTAGTAAATTTTTGCCTTGTGGGCATAAGCTTGGATTTCGGGTAAGTCCCCTATTACTTGATCTATGTTGTATGTTGTGTACGCCATCACATGCTGTTAAAGGCTATGCTATACATGAATGCATGATATATGGGATCATGATACTTGTTATGTGAGCATGATGATGGTGGGATTGATGAGAGGAGGGAGATGATCTCTATGGACTGTCACCAGTGGTTTGGCACCACACGATGGGTTGGCCCCATCATTTGATATTTGTGACTTCGGTCACCAGTGGTTTGGTACCACCAGTGGTTTTGACCACATCGTTGATATAATTTGTGACTAAGTCCCAGTGGTTTGGCACCACCAGTGGTTTGGCACCACATATTGATATTTGTGACTTCGGTCACCAGTAGTTTGGCACCACCAGTGGTTGGGTACCATATGTTGATATTGTGACCTATGGTCATCAGTGGTTTTGACCACACGATGGGTTGGCCCCATCACTTGATATATTGTGACTTCGGTCACCAGTGGTTTGGCACTACCAGTGGTTTGGTACCACACGGGGTAGAAAAAGGAGTATGGATGGCTAGTTTGGGATTGCATAATTGCATGTCTTACTAATATCTTGTGTGTGAGTTGTAATTTCGGGTTGGGGATTTATACACTGAGTCTTGGTGACTCACCCCTTCCCATATCATCTTGCAGGTGAGTAGATGGCGGAGATGGAGCCGGAGAGGACTCGAGGCGGCCATGTTTGTTCCTCGGATTTGAAGTTTTATTTCGTACCGTTAAAGTTTACTATTTACTAAATTTTGGTTTGGTTTGTAATATGGCCGCTTACTATTATTTTGGATGTTTAAGTAGCTGCCTTTACTTTGTTTCTATTATGTTACCAACGATCTTATAAATTGTTAAACAACTCGGTTAAAAAGTGATGTTTTCAAAATAAGTACTCGTACGCGTTTTCAAAGACGTTACCACCAGGTAGCAAACTTACCAAGTTAGCAATAACTCTGATGTTTCTAAAAATTAGGTGATCGAGTGTTTTCAAAGTTTTCAACTCAACCCTGTTTATAAAATCAATCCTATCTGAGTGTTAACAACACCGTTTTATAACTTCAACAATATTTTCAGATTTTTACTGTTAGTCCAAATTCTTTAAAACGTTTTTACTTCGTGACATACCAGATCCGGTCAAGGCTCGTGGGCCGGGTTTGGGGTGTTACAGATATGATCGCAAAGTCCCGAATAGAGAAGGAGCATGTACAAGTCTTGAGGAAACTATTCTTGAGATTGAGAAAATTCCAACTGAAGCTCAATCTAGCAGAATGTACTTTAGGGGCCAAGTCGGGAAAATTGCTAGGATTTGTAGTCACTTAAAAAGGGATTGAGATCGACCCAGAAAAAGTAAAGGCTATACAATAATTAATTCTACACGCACTCAAAAAGAAGTTCGAGGTTTCCTAGGAATACTGAATTACATTGCCTTGTTCATTTCACAGCTAATTGAGAAATGAGACCCCATATTTCGTCTCCTTAATAAACACTACCTAGGCATTTGGGATGAGGAGTGCCAGAAGACTTTCGATAAGGTCAAGCATTACTTGTCCAATGGCCTAGTACTAATGCCACCTAACCCAGATAGGCAGTTGATACTGTACTTGGCAGTATTCAAGAATTCCATGGGATGCGTGCTTGGTCAACATGATGAGTCGGGAAGAAAAGAAAGAGCGATATACTATCTCAGTAAGAAATTCACTGAATGTGAGACAAGATATTCGTCAATCGAGAAGTTATGTTGCGCCCTAATTTGGACAACCAGAAGATTGAGACAGTACATGTCGTATCACACAACTTGGTTCATCTCAAAGCTGGACCCTCTAAAGTACATGATGGATTCGACTGCTTTAAATGGAAGAATGACCCAATGGCAAATTCTGATTTCCAAATTTGACATAGTCAATGTAAACCAGAAGGTAGTCAAAGGAAGCGCAATAGTGGATTTTTTGGCCAATAGAGCTCTAGAGGATTACGAGCCTTTGAACTTGGATTTCCCGAATGAAGATTTAATGTATACTGCAACCACTGAAGAAGACAATCAAGAAGGTTATCCTTGAAAGCTAAACTTTGATGGAGCCTCAAATGCTGTGGGTAACAGAATTGGGGCAGTCCTGGTATCCCCAAACAGAGATCATAATCCATTCACTAGCAAATTGGATTTTAATTGCACGAACAATATGGCAAAATACGAAGCATGCATCATAGGTATCCGCGTAGCCATGGAACGTGAGATCAAAGTGCTAGAGGTATATGGGGATTCCGCACTAGTAATCTATCAACTCAAGGGAGAATGGGAAACAAAAGATCCCAAGTTAATCAAGTATCGAAAGTTAGTTCTTGAGTTAATTGAGGAGTTTGACGATATCACCTTCTATTACCTCCCACGAGATGAAAATCAGATGGCTGATGCCTTGGCTACCTTGGCTTCGATGGTCAATGCAAACAAATAAGAGGATGTAAAGTCTATCCAGATGAGTATTTATGAGACTCCAGCTCATTGTTACAACATTGGAGAAGGAGAAGAAAAGGACGATCACCCTTGGTACAACGATATATTGCGATATGTGAAGAATCGTGAATACCCAGACCAAGCAACTAAGAATGATAAAAGGACATTAAGAAAGCTGGCCAATGACCATGTCTTAGATGGGGAGATCCTATATAAAAGGAGAAAGGATCAGGTGCTACTAAGATGTGTAGATGCTATCGAGGCTAAGTAAATCTTGGAATAAATCTACAAGGGTGTTTGCAGAACACATGCCAATGGTTTTACAATGGCCAGGCAGATCATGAGATTTGGGTATTATTGGTCCACCATGGAAGGAGATTGCATCAGTTATGCCAAGAAGTGCCACAAATGTTAAATTTATGGAGATAAAATTCATGTATCTCCCTCACCTCTTCATGTTATGACTTCTTTGTGGCCTTTCTCTATGTGGGGCATAGATTTCATTAGGCCAATTTCACCCAAAGCTTCTAACGGGCATCGATTCATCTTCGTGGTCATCGATTACTTTACAAAATGGGTAGAGGCCGCTTCATATGCCAACTTCATGAAGTCAGCTGTCAACAAGTTCTTAAAGAAGGAGATCATATGTCGATATAGAATGCCCGAAAGGATCATATCTGATAATACACTAAATTTGAAAAAAAACACGATATTAGAAGTCTACAGTCAGTTTAAGATTAAACACCACAACTCATCACCATGTCGCCCAAAAATGAATGGTGCAGTGGAGGCCGCCAATAAGAATATCAAGAAGATCGTGGGGAAAATGACCGAGACTTATAAAGATTGGCATGAGAAGTTACCATTTGCCCTCTATGCCTATCGAACATCTGTCAGAACCTCAATCGGGACAATGCCTTTCTCTTTGGTTTATGGAATGGAGGCGGTTTTACCCATTGAAGTCGAGATTCCTTCTCTCTGAGTTTTGACAGAGTTGAAGTTGGATGAAGCAGAATGGATCCAATCCTGATATAAGTAGCTAAACTTAATTTAAGAGAAAAGGTTGAAAGCCATCCGTCATGGTCAGATGTATCAAAAGCGAATGATGCAAGCTTACAACAAAAAGGTTCGTCCCAAAGAATTTCATAAGAGGGACCTAGTATTGAAAAGATTTTGCCCATACAAAAGGATTTCAAGCGGAAATGGATGCCAAATTGGGAAGGACTTTTTGTGGTAAAGAAGACCTTTTTTAGAAGAGTGTTGATTCTGACTGAGATGGATGACAAAAGCTTGTCCAATTCTGTGAATTCAGACTCAGTCAAGAAGTACTTCACCTAAAAAAAAGGGAGAGGCCAAGGCGAAAACTCGCAAAGGCGTCTTGAGACCAAAGGGGTTTTGAATTGAAAACCCAGGAAAAGGGGAACTCAAATCTTGATCAAAGATGGGGCATGTGTTAGTCTTGTTACCCCGGAATGAACAAGGAGGAGAGATGCTACGTCTTGGGGCATCAACAAAGTATTCTGGATCTTAGAAACACATATCAAGTTCAAAAAGGGTCCTTGAGAAGTTAGTGCAAATAAACTCATGCTATGATATCCGGGGCACTTATTTTCGTCTTATTCACTTTGTATTTAAGAAAATTTGCTATTTTGATTAATCTATCCATTTCGAGCCTTGCTCCTAATAAATTTCAATCTTGTCCATTACTACAATCTTTTTCAAGTATTTTTACATTGAAATAATGATTAATAGACTAATAATATTCAAGTAAAGGGAGTTCTGCATATTGCTCTGAAAGGTTTTCTAAAATAGTAAAAGGATCTGAAAACAGGACCACTTGTTAGAACTAACCAAACTTAGGGGTTTGGAAACATTTGAGAAAAAATAATCTAAGTTGTGACTATTTCTTTGAATTTTCTATTAAAGATACCGGCCGAACGAGAAGGCATGGTAACACATCAGTAATAAAACCTTGATAAATATCGAGCAATGACAACCTAAACATTAAAAAGGGATCATTCCCAAAAAATGACATTATGCATTCATGCAAATATCATTCATACACATATAGTTAGGAGCATTTGTTTCATTCTGATCATGATATCCTAATCACTAGGCATAAATAGGCCCATGAAATGGATTCTACAGGTCATGTTTGTAACAACCCTAACCCGTATCTATCGCCGGACTTGGGTTAAAAGGCATTACTGGACATATCGGAACATTTAACACTCATATCACAACATCAATCATACAACATCATTTTATAATGATTCACACACATATAGTCCCTTTAAAAAATCTACGAGACCTTAAACATGGTTTAAAGAAGATTTGGGACTAAACCGATCTCATACGGAACTTTACAGAACTTAGAAAATTTTTCTCTCAAAACAGGGCACACACCCATGTGGCTAGGCCATGTGTCTCACACGGCCGTGCCTTGGACCGTGTCTCAGCCCGTGTGCAAAACTGACTGAAACCACATGGCCTGTCACATGTCTGTATGTTTGGCCCGTGTGCAGCTCTAATTTGAATCACACGACCTGTCACACACTCGTGTGTCTGGCCCGTATGCAACACTGATTTATTTCGAAATGGGACATTGAAGGACACGGTCGTGTCACACGCCCGTGTGCTCAACCGTGTGGGCAATTATAGGCCATTTGCAAGGCCAAATTGCCACCCATTTTGGGTCAAACCTACAAGCACTAAACAAGCATCATTTTATGTTCCAAAAGAAGCCAAAACATACCAAATTATCAGCAATTTGTCCCATAACAACATCATTCATTTCTATATGCAAGTCTAACTCAAGCATACCAATTTCAAATACTAATCTAACTTCAAAAACTTGTGATTCATACCTCACAACAATCCATTTCAATTCATAACATTTCTCATCATTTCAACTCCTAAAAGGTTGACCATCTTTTTAACCATTCATGAGCACATCAAAACATATCAACTTTTGCATCACATAGCATGGACTAAGTTCACATATATTCACATTCATCAACAAGCCATATCACATGGCTATATATATATATACTATCCCAAAAACATATCATAACATTTCTAGCCTATACATGCCATACATCAATATGTACATTTCCAAAAAGTACCAAAATATAGTTCGATAGTGTGGTGATGATCCTCGACGATCCCCGAGCTTCCAGTAGCTTCGATAATCTATGAAACAATGCAAACACACACAAAGTAAGCTTTCAAAAGCTTAGTAAGTCATATACAAATAAAATTATCACATAAAACAACTACAAACCATTACATACATATGATTCATGGCATAACACAATCACAAGTCATATTTCTCTTATATCTCAATTGAACATGTCCACTTGCTCATAATCACATGTCATGTAATGTAGCTCACATATCAAATGATCTTATACATACGTACCTTTCATTTCCAAATTTCATATACATACATATGTACCGGAATTTGGATGCACATTCGTATACTCATTCATTTCTCGGAATGCTTGTTGAACCGTTTGAAATCAAATAGGATACTCAAATAGCTCGGAAAGCTCGTACAATGCCAACGTCCTAGACGTTGTCTTACATGTAATCAATATCGACGTCACTGTTCCAGACATGGTCTTACACGTAAATCTCAAATCGATGCCAACGTCCCAGACGTGGTCTTACACGATATCACATATCGGATTCCTATGTCATGACATGCGTGTCCCAATTACTTCCTAAGGTTCGTACGGGACTTTCCGGATGTCGTTACATTATCAGCACTTTTTCGGATTTCACATACTCATCTCAAATAGCCATATTTCACAATTCTTTCACATAAAAGTATTAATAATTCAATTTAAACACGTTTATTTATATATCGACTTACCTCGTACGGATACAAACGGATGGAAACAACTACTCGACCACTTTCGATTTCCCCCGATCTAATTCCGTTTTCTTTCGTTCTTAGATCTATATAAATTCAAATTTAGCTATTTAATAACACAATTCATTCATTTTAATCCATATACACTTTAGGGCATTTTACAAATTAGCCCTCACATTTTCACATTTTGACACTTTAATCCCTATTTCTTAAAATCACAAAATATACATAACTCAATTCAATCAATGTTTGGTTGAATATTCCTACACTTCATATAAGTCCATATATTTTATGTATTTTATATTTTAGTCCCTCAATTTCTCATTTTCATAATTTATCCCAAAATAGACAAATTCATTAAAAATTTAAAGACAAAACATATTAATCTATCACATATCTTTCAAATTTCATCAACTATCATCACAAAACTCACAATTTCATCAATGGCATTACTCAAAATCTCCATCAAATTCAGAAATTGAGGCATGGGCTTGATAGAACACAAAGCAACGATCACAAAAAAATAGAAATCATAAAAAACCGAACAAAAATCCACATACCAATTAAAGCTCTAAATGACCAAACCCTAAATAGCCATGGTTGTTTTCATTCTTCCTCAATTTTCGGCAAAACCAAAGATGAACACTCACTAAACTTTTGTTTTATTTAATCTATTAACATTAATAAAGAATTTACCAAACTATCCTTAATGAAATAATATAAAATCTTAAAAATGGTTGTCCATAACCGTCCATACTATCATTCAATGGCCTAATTTCATTTTAAGGCCTCCACGTTAAAAGAACATGGCAATAAAGCACTTTAACAAATAGCAAGTCACTTTTGCAATTTACGCGATTAAGCCATTTTCTCCAATTAAACAACTAATTGATAAAATTTAATTCACGAAACATTCACACATGCTTAATCACATACTTTGAGCTCAGAAAATAATATTAAAATATTTTTCAGACTCGGATTTGTGGTCCCAAAACCACTATTCCGACTAGGGTCTAAATCAGACTGTTACAATGTTCCTTAGAGAACAGTGTAACAGATCAATGAAACCACAAATCCTATACCCCTAAAGTTGTAGTGGAACGGACTATAATCATCATGGTGAATCTTATCTCCCTGAAGTTGTAGTGGAGCAGATTGAAGATAGCAAACCCTATCTCCCTGAAGTTGCAGTGGAGTAGGTTAAAGTTACAAGTCTTATCTCCTTGAAGTTGCAGTGGAACAGACTAAGGATAGCAGATCTTATTTCCCTGAAGTTGTAGTGGAACAGATCAAAGCTACGAGTTATAAATCTTATTTCCCTGAAGTTGCAGTGGAATAGATTAATGCTACAAATTACAAATCTTATCTCTCTGAAGTTGCAGTGGAGTAGATTGAAGATAGCAAATCTTATCTATCTGAAGTTGCAGTAGAGCAGATTGAAGCTACTAATCTTATCTCTCTGAAGTCGCAGTAGAGCAGATTGAAACTACTAATCTTATCTCTCTGATGTTGCAGTGGAGTATATTAAAGCGACAAATTCTATACCTCTGAAGTTGCAGTGGGTTAGAAAGAGGCTACTTAAAAAAGATAAACACCAAAAAGTCGAGGTTCGGCGAGACCAGACAAAATTGGCCCTTCTTAAAGTCTTTGCTCCATTCTCGTTACACGTAAATGAGCAAAGAGGGGCAGCTGTAACTGGCCATTTTTGCCCGGGTCCAGACACACAAAAAGCAAACAAAAAAATAAAAATAAAGTCCAATTAAAATTACAGCCCAAGTAATAAAAAAAACCAAAACGACCCAATTAGCCCAAAACTAAAAAAAAAAAAATTGGAAAAGCCAGAAACATTAGGGTTTCTAGCGCTGCAGCCTCCCTCGATCGCCACGTCCGCACCTCATCCCGAGACCTCCCTGGCGCGCCTCTATCGCCGTTGCCTGCAACAAGAAAGAAACAACAGTAGAAACAGATGCCAAACAGTAGCAAAAAATACATAAAAAAATATTGTATCTTTTCAGCTATAAAAGCCATGAACAAATCAATGTAATTGGTTTTTTACGGATGAACATCAAATACAAAAAAAGGGATTTCGAACGGTGATTTTTTATCGTCTTATTTTTTTTTTTTTAAAATGGGTGTAACAGCCCGATTTTGGGCCTAGTCGGAATAGTGGTTTCAGGACCACAAATTCGAATGAAAAAAAAAACTAATATTCTTATATTTTTATGATCTACAATTTTACGAAATTATTTTATGAAAATTTCGTTCGAAAATTTTGATGTTTGAGCACTCAATTTAGTCAAAAGGACTAAATTGTAAAAAGTGCAAAACTTGAGTTCTAGAAGCTAGAGGTATCTAATTGCTATGAAATTTTAAATTGTAGGTCCTTGAAAGGTAACTAGACCATTGGTTAACTTTTTGGACAAAAAATGGACACCAAATAGGTGAAATAGAATATTTTTAAGTTAAGGTCATTTTAGTCATTTGGTGATTAAAATGAATTAAAAACAAAATTAAAAGCCAATTTTTGCTCATCTTCAACCCCTTGGCTGAAATTCACATAAGGAAGACATAGCTAGGGTTTTTCAAGGTTCCAAGCTCGATTGTAAGTCTGTTCTAGCCCCGTTTTTAATTATTTTTACGTTTTTGAAATCCTCGTAACAAGATTTACCTATTTCTACCATTATTTTGAGCTAGGGTTTGTGTTTAGAAATTTACCCATGGATGACATGCATGTATTTTATGTTTTATGGTAGAATATGAAGCTTGAAATTATGTTAAAGAACTTTTGCTAAGCGATTTTAAGTGAAAACTAGTAAAACGACATAATCGGTAAAAATATCTAATGTTCATAAGTGTATGTTAGAGTAAGAATTTGATGTTGCCATAGAAGGGAAAAATTATCAGCATGTTATAAAACATAAGAATAAAGGCTGAAGTTTAATCTTCGAGTATTGGGGCAAAATTATAAATATGTGAAACTTTAGGGGCAAAAATGTAATTTTTCCATAGTGTGATTTTTAGACTAAATTGAATAATGTGAGTATTAAATGAGTTAAATGTGTTATTATAGATAAAGAAAGACGAGGAATTGACCTTGATCGGGGAAAAGAAAAGGTTGTGGACTAAATTGCAAATTCGTCATATTTTGCACCGAGGTAAGTTTGTATGTAAATAGTGCATCATTTTTACTTACGTTTTCATATTTTGATAAATGGTATGAACTGTGGTTGAATATTTGATGTAATTAACAAAATATCGACAAGTGAGAAATTTCCCGGTTGAACCTTAGGAATAAAAATGGATACGAGTGACATGTTCACTAGAAACCTATGTGAAATCTAAGTGAAATAAGTGATCCGGGTGCTGGTCCGTACGTTCTACCGGTGACTGAGTTATCCAACATGTGTTATGGATACTCGACAGCTTGTGTAAGCAGCACTGAGTAGTTACGTATTGACCGACAGCTTGTGTGAGCAGACCGAGATTGTGATTATGTGAAACGAGAGTTTGGTCATATAAGTTCTACAAAGTGGTCGGGTAATCCCGCATGTGTTGCGGATACGACGACTTGTGTGAACAGCGACCGAGTAGTTACGTATGACCTACGACTTGTGTGAGCAGACCCGCGAATGTGAATAGCTCGAGAACGAGCCTATGTGTGATAAGTGATGTGAAGTAGCTTTGGCTACAAGTGTGGCAGTATGTGCAATATTCCGATGTATCCGTTAATATTCCGATGTGTTCAACGGGAAATG
Organism: Gossypium bickii; assembly: GCA_025503065.1. Lineage (NCBI taxonomy): Eukaryota > Viridiplantae > Streptophyta > Magnoliopsida > Malvales > Malvaceae > Gossypium > Gossypium bickii. Next base: position 11,850,266 of record CP106719.1, on the reverse strand, counting down.
ACTAAGTGTAAATGACTGTGATTATGTGATGAATAAGTGTAGGTATATGTGCGTAAACTTATGAGCAATGTGCTCGATATGTGATCAAACTTTGGTAAGATTGATACGGAATAAGTGTTACAATGAAAGTTACTATATAGAAAACATGAAAGAATGAAATTTAGAAATAAAACAGTTTTGGATTGCAGCAGTTATGTGTCTTTGAAAAATCATCAAAAATGGTAGAAATTGAATTAGAATTTGAATAAGATATGAAATTAAAGATTATTGAGTATTTTTTCGCATAAAAGAAACGGTGTAAGCAAACTAATTTTATATTCTGAGATATTTGAATTTTGGTGAGATAGAGTCAGAATGATTTCGGAATCCCCTGTTCTGACTTTGGAAATTCATTAAAAATTTTACAAAAACAATCATGGGATAAAATTTATATCTTGAATTTATTAATGAGTCTATTTTCAAGATAAACAAGCAGTAACATCATTTGAGTTCTGTATAATGAGATAATTAATTTTTAGTGAAGAAAGGTTGAAACTATCAGACAATAGAAAAGGGGATAATTTAAAGAATAAACTCTACTTATTGGCTGAACCAAAAATTCTTCAAATTTTATGGTGAGAAGATATTTGAGTCTAGTTTTAGGAAAAATTAACGGATCTTAATTTGGAGTTCTGTAGCTCAAGATATAAATTATTTAGTGACTGTGACTCAAGTAGACAGCTTAAGATGAACATGAGTAAATGGTGGAACTATGTGTAATTATGATTGCATTATCTTGAGAACATATTATGAGGATTGTTAAAGTCATATTAATAAATTGTTTATTATTTACATACTTACTTACTAAGCTTACTAAGCTATATGCTTACTCCTTTGGTATTTTGAAATTAATATTTTGAATTATGACATGTATAGAGGACTTGGTTGTTTTGTTATGTGTCATAATTGATTTGGCCTAAAATGATGGCCTATGTTATTTGATAGCTCAGTTTGTATAAGGCCATTGATGTTAACTATTATTGATCAAGTTATATGTGTTTATGATGATGCAATTTATGAGATGCATGACTAGGTTGAATGAGTGTGTGATAAAAATTAAAAATAATTAAATTTGGATGTAAATTTTATGTCTCGGTTTAGTACGATTGTATGTGTTTTGTTTCGGTAATGCCTCGTACCCTGTTCCGACGTCGAACACAGGTAAGAGGTGTTACAAAGGGAGATAAGAAAAGAAACAAAAGGGGACTCACCTATTCGGTCGTCGGAGCCGTCGTCGGGGATCTCTTCTGCCCCGCAAGCCTTCGGGCTTCGCCGAAAGAAGAAACGAAAGGGCACGATTTTTTCTAGTTTTTTTTTAAAAAATAAAAAAATAAACAAAATGGGGTCTTTTCGCCTTCTCTAGCCACCGTGGACGGCGGCGCCGTCGCTGGCGACGGACGGCCGCCACGGTGGTCCGGCGACCAGAATCCTAGTCTGGCCAAAGGGGTTGGAAGAGGGGTTTGAGAGAGATTTTTTTTTTTTTTTTTTTTTAAGAATGGAAGGAATGAAAAATTTTTAAAAAAAAATTGACTTAAATAGGCCTACTAAATGACGTCGTTTAGGGCTGGTCACCATAGCCCTAAAACGACGTCATTTTGGCCCTAGGATCCGCGCGTTGACCCGACCTGGCCTAGGATCCGTGTGTTTTTTAGCGGAAGGGTTATTTGCGCTTTTGGCCCTTCCGCTTTTTCAACTCATTTCAGTTAGATCCTTTTGGTTCTTTTAATTTGGCCCGATAGTTTTGCATTTGTTTCATTTTGGTCCCTATTAAAACGCTGCATTTTGGGGACAAGGAATAATTTTCCAATTGGTCCCCCTTATTTTACGCGCGTTACATTTAGACCCTGATTCTTTTTTTTCTTTTAAATTTGGCCATTTAACTTAATTTTAGTTTCAATTTAATCGTTTTTTAAAATTTATTTGCTATTATAATTTAGACCCGCAATTTTGCTTTAATTTCAATTTCATCCCCTTTTTATTTTATTTATATATATTATTTTATTTATCCATTTGATCCCCATTTTATTTTTTATATATATTATTTTATTTAATCCATTTATTTATTGTTCTTTATTTTTAGGTATTTAAAATTGATTTGTTTCCTTTTTATGGGGCATTTCCATTTATTTTATTATTATTATTATTATTTTAACTTATTTTTATGCTTTTATTATTGTTATTTTTATTTCACTATTTATTCATTCATTTATTTATTTATAAAGATTGGATTTGTTTACATTTTCTTACTTGCCTATTTGTTATTGTCATTGCCTATTTGTTATTGTCATTATTTTTAATATCATTTTTTATTTCTTTTATTTTTGCCTTTTTTGTTGTTATATTATTTTTTATTATTCTTAACGTTATTTTTATTTAGTTATTATTATTATCATGCATTTTTCATTTCATTTTGTTTTATTTTAAGATTTCATCATTTATTTTATTAATATTACAATTTGATCATTAATATTATTGTTATTATCACAATTACGTTCGTATCATTAAAATATTCCATTTATAATCATACTACACATTAAGTTTAGATATATTTATTTATTAATGTATTATATTTAAACAAAATAAGTATATTGTTTAAACCTTACACCTATTATTATTCAAAACAAATTTTCAAAATAGACACAATGTTTGGTATTTGGGAAGTTTGAGAAATGTACCCTAACCTACGGGGTTTCGATTTTCTCATTAAACCTAAACAACCGAATATCCTTTTAAATTTTGAAATCCATAAGATTTCAAATAAGAAACAAAGGCAAGCTTACGCTCGAAGATTCAAAATGTCGTTTCCTAAGTTACGGGATACGAGATTTTATTATCTCGAAACGAGTGAGTCTTTAACGTTTTTTTTTTTATTCAAGCAATTTGTATGCAAAATGATGATATAATGCAAAAAGGGATTGTGGTTTAATTTCTTTCAGAGTTTTCAGCTTTCGATACCAAGACATTAATTAATCAACTAGATACCAAATTTAGGCGTTACGAGGGTGCTAATCCTTCCTCGTGCGTAACCGACTCCCGAACCCATCTTTCTAAATTTTATAGACAAAAAATCATCGTTTTAATAAATTTAAACTTTTATTAAAATGATTGAATTACGAGGTGATCCGATCACACCTAAATAAAAAGGATTGGTGGCGACTCTCATATTCATTTTCGTTTTCAAAATCAAAGTCAACCCCTTTATCAAAAAATGGTTTCGACGAACATTATATGTTTTTATTGAAGAGAATAGAAGTGTTTTTTTAGATGAAAATAACTATTTCTCATACCTTTATTCCCAATTAGAAAACAGCTAATATATAGTTTTTAAAAAAAAAAAGGGAAAAAACTCTAAAAATTTGTAACCACAAAATAGCTTCCTAATCATAAGGTAACAACAATTCAAAAGTTAATCAAGTATTAGGGATTTATTAAACACATCTCAACTACTTACTAAGTAAATATACTGATATATCTACAAACATCCTCCCTCAAAATGATTTCTATTAAGTAATCAGTTTATTTCTAGCAACAAACACACTCCCATTAGCTGGTGCAGCTTCACAAATGCTTCAATAAGCATCAAAGGCTTTGTCATCACATCTGCAACTTGCTCCTGGGTGCTGCAATGAACCAATTGTATTGTACCATCTTGTGTGACCTCACGGAAGAAATGAAATATGTCCTTGTTGCGCCCATGCATCACTAGATTTTTGGCAAGCTTAATTGTTGAGTTGTTGTCACAATAAACAATTGTAGGTCTGTAAAACATAGCTTGTCTAGAACCCTTCTCAACCAAACCACTTGACAGACATATGTGGTTGTTGCTATGAATTCTGCTTCTGTGGCGGTGGTGTCATTTAAAATGGCTTCACTATTATTATTTATTTATTGACCTTAAATTATTAAGAAATATTAATATTTTTTTGGTATTATACAGCTGACGCAATTTATTTTAGCTCCATCAATTTTACTATCCATTTAAAGTTATTTACTTACATAATTAAAAAAGTAAAAATATTTTTATAATTTATTAAAATTTTAAGGTCATTTTAAACAAATAAAAAAAAAAGCCTGAAATAAAAACGTGAGGGATTAATTATATTGCTGCTGGGCTGAGTTGTAGGTTTATTTTAGCGCATGGTAGAAAATTTCAATTTTTTGCTGTTTTGGGAGGCGGGCACTAACTTCTCTTTCGCTGGGGATAACATTTTCGTATTTTTCTAAAACATTGCACGGTTGTTTCAAGAGGGCGGTCAAATCAACCGAACATTGTTTGTCAGATGGGCAATACCCTTTTAAATCTTAGATGCCACCATTATTGTGTAATAATAGCGTGGGTGGTTTTGGGGCTAAAATCGGATGGATAATATGCGTCACGTTTTATTTTGATAAATAATCCTCGAACCATATTATTTTAAGTTAAAGTTTAGTTTATAATCCTCGAACCATATTATTTTGATAAACAAATTTAGAATTTATTTTTTATGATGCTTACTTTTATATAATTTTTTAAGTTAAAGTTTGTTTGATCTTTAATTAATGAGCAAGGAAACGGTTATTGGTTTTGAATAATGATGGAGTTGGGTGAGGTAAGGATGTAATAATTCCTGCTACCTACCTGCAGATTTTGAATGCTATATATATATGGCTTCCGCTATTTTCTATCATCTTTGTCTACACAATCCCTCTGTGTTTTTATTAGGTTTAATGGTCTAATATAAAAATTTATTCAACAATCGAATGTTCAAAACACCTTCTTTCTAATTACACGTTTCTACATTTTATAAAATGGTTAAATTTCAGTTTGTCCTCTCTAATTAAAAAAAAATTAACTATCATAACAATTGGATCAAAATATTTAAATTCAAAAAGTAAAGAGTAGGATTAGAGTATAATTTTAATATTTAAATTTATACTTTTTAATTTGACCTAAACAAATAACCAACTCAATACAAAGCGAGAGAATCATACTAATTTTGGTGAAAATTGAAACGGTATCTTGAGTCGAAATTGGGCGAAAAAATTTCACTCATCCAGTTGCCATATCTGGGCTTTGTAATGTTAACAGAAATTTGTTATCCTCACCATCAAATTCCTTGTAGACGCTTTGTCAATACCCCTCACATATTGTAGATATTTTGCATGGACTCCTCTAGTGAGAACTTTTGGTGGCTATTTTTCACTATGTCAGTTCTTTAACTAGTGAGTATACACCTTGTTCGATAAAATCTTTATAATTTATCCATGTCAATCACTATTATATAAAATAGACTTCACTTAGTAGTCACTCTATCCAATTTGAAGAGTCATTGTACACATCATAATGTCACATTATCTAGATCTATTAGGCAGAGCGGGCCTGGGGCAGGGCAGGTGGGGCCCCTCCCCGGGGCCCAACAAAATTTACTAAGTTTTATTAAAAAAAATTCAATTAGGGCCCATTTTTTTAAAAAAAATTATTAAATTGTAAGGATTAATTGCATGCGTGGAAGACATCATCATGCTTCCAGCTTCCCTATGTGATTGATTGGTTTTTATTATATTTTAATATTTATGTATTATAATTAATTGTCATTGATATAATAATAAAATGACAAAAAGATGAGAACTGTTCATTCTTTTCCCCAAATGACATTCGAAACACAGCCAAAGAAAAAAATAAAGGAAAGCTTAGTTCATTCGGCCACATTTGAGCTTGATTAAGGTAAAAGTTAGCTTGATTTTTTGATAATTCTTGCATTTTTGAGATAGTTGTGGTGAGCTTTATTTAGCCCATGTTGTAATTTGTGATTTGGTTATGTTTTTCATGAGATGCCATTGAAGGAAACTTGATGTTCTTGTTGTTTAAGGATGAAATATTGATGATAGATGAATAGATGATAGATTAGTATATTTTGTTCTTGAACCTTTGATGAAATTAAGTGAATTAAAATATGATGTTAAAATAAATAGTTGAAAGGACTAAATAGCAAGAAAAATGGAAGAAATGAGTTGATATAGGGACTAGGGATATTCGACCATTAATAGGTGTGGTGAAATTCTTAATACTTTGTGTTTTGAGCTATAAGGACTAAATTGTAGACATTGTAAAATGTTGGGGGTAAATTGGTAAATTTGCACAATTATGTATTTTTTGGATTAAATTGAATGAAAATGCATTTGAACAAGTTCAATTTGGAATTATTAGATCAAGAGCAAAAGGAAAAGGGATTGGATCGGGGAAAAACGAAACTAATTTTCGAATTATTAATTCTGATTTTCGATTTTTTTGGTTTGAAGATTTTGATTTTTTGAATGGGAAAAATTAGGAGTTTTTGTTTGAAAATGTCTAATTGGGAAATGGGAATTTTTCCTTATAAAAATTGACGATTTGATCTAGTTTTCTGTAGTTTGATTGTGATTATTTGTTTTTGGCTTTGGTTAATTAGTCAATTTTATTGGCAGGAACCTTGACTCATCATTGCAAATTAAGAACGCTAAGGATTAAGCTAATTATTTGTTCAATTCTACAGCCCTACAGGTGCCATTGTTCTAACCTATATTAGTTTTATTAGGTATTAGTTATATTGTTAAATAATGTTGCCTAAATATTTGTCTGGAAGTGAGAAAAGAAAGAAACGAAAACAAAGAGATGAGTTAGTAGAATCACAAAGGGGATCTCTTAATAGATTTTTTAAGAAAAAAATAGGAGAGACTTCTGAAGAAGCGGAAGTAGACAAGGTGGACCAATTTAATGAAAATTTAAATGATAATGCTATTAATTTGGATGATCTGAATTATGACTATGACCGTGCCAATGTGGTTGAACTTGATCCAAATGAACATAATAATTCTCCAAATCATATCAATGAGGAATTTGCTACTGCGAATGACCCTAATGATGTACAAAATGAGTCAAATGTTGAAGATGTTAGGGATGATCCGCATTTTATTCCTCCTTTAGACATTTACGATCCTAGAAATTGGGGTATCCTTGATAACAAGTCTAGAGATATTTTAGTTAAAAAGGGGCCTTTAAGGGAATTGAATCTTAAATTTCCCTTAGATGGTAATTCTAGGCATTTCTCGTATGCTTATTTTTCTAGAAAGTTGATTAATGGAGAGACTATCGATAGAAAATGGTTAGTTTACTCTAAACATGTAGATAAAGTTTTTTGTTTTTGTTGTAAGTTATTCACAAAACTAAATAGAAAGAGTTACTTGGCCACTGATGGTGTGAATGATTGGAAACACTTGAGTGAAAAACTCAAAGAACATGAGAATAGTTTTGACCATATGACTAACATGAATGTTTGGACTGAATTAAGAGTGAGATTGAAGACTAATCAGACTCTTGATAAAGACTTGCAACAAGGAATCTCAAAAGAGAAAGAACGTTTAAGACATGTTTTCTTGAGAATACTTGCTGTAGTTAAATGTCTTGGTAAGAATAATTTAGCTTTTCGAGGATCAAATGAGAAACTTTATGAGGAGAATAATGGTAATTTTTTGAGCCTAATTGAAATGATTGCTGAATTTGATTTGTCAATGCAAGACCATATTAGACGCATTCAAAATAAAGAAATGCATTATCATTATCTTGGTCACAAAATTCAAAATGAGCTAATTTCTATATTGGCCCATAGTGTTAGAAGTTCTATTTTGAAAATCATTCAAGAGGCAAAATATTTCTCTATTATTCTTGATTGTACCCCTGATGTGAGCCATCAAGAACAGATGACTTTAATAATACGATGCGTTAATATGTCAAGTGACAAAGTAAAAATAGAAGCATACTTTTTAGAGTTCTTGAAAATAGATGATACATCTGGGATGGGGCTTTATAATGAGTTATTAAATGCGTTAAAATCTCTTGAGCTTAATGTTGATAATGTGAGAGGCCAAGGATATGATAATGGTTCTAATATGAAAGGAAAACATCAAGGTGTTCAAAAGGGACTACTTGAATTAAATCCAAGAGCTTTGTATATGTCGTGTGCTTGTCATAGTCTTAATCTCACTCTTTCTGATATGGCACATTCTTGTACAAAAGCTATTTCATTTTTCGGTATTGTGCAACATATATATACATTATTCGCAAGTTCTACCAAAAGGTGGACAATTTTGCGTGATAATGTTTCAGAAACTGTGAAATCTCTATCGAATACTCGATGGGAAAGTCGAATTAAAAGTGTTAAAACTATTAGATTTCATGCTTCCAAGATAATATTAGCTTTGTCAAAATTATACGAATCTTCAGGTAATGATGCTAAGGTGAAAAGTGAAGCAGAAAGTTTGGCTAATGCACTTCAAAATTTTGAATTTTTACTTGGAATTGTTATTTGGTATGATATCTTGTTTTCAATTAACAAGGTGAATAAAAAGTTACAATCCAAGACAATGTGCATTGATACTACGATGAAACAAGTGGAAGGTTAATATTATATTTTGAAAATTATAGAAAAGAAGGGTTTGAAGCTAGCATTAGTGTTGCCAAAGATCTTGCGTTTAGTATGGATATAGATCCAAAATTTTCAACTAAACGTCCTATTTTTAGAAAAAAACAATTTGGTGAGGATGGTCATGATGAAGATTTGCAATCACCTGAGGAATCTTTTAGAGTTAACTACTTTTTGGTGATTGTGGATATGGCAATTACTTCTTTGAAAGAAAGATTTGATCAATTAAAGATTTTTGAAAATGTTTTTGGATTTTTAATTGACTCAACAAGGTTGAAGTCTTTAGAAAGCAATAGATTAAGAGATTGTTGCAATAACTTCAAAGATACATTTTCTCATAATAATTTGTCGATGTTGATCTTTGATGACCTTTATTACGAAATGAAAGTGTTACAAATGACTTTACCAAATGAGTCAATAACAAACAATTGATATTCTTGAATTTGTCAAAAATGCGATTGTTATCCTAACGTTTCCATTGCATATCGGATCCTATTGACGATGCCTGTAACAGTAGCTTCCGCGGAAAGAAGTTTTTCGAAGTTGAAATTATTGAAAAATTACTTGAGATCGACAATGTCACAGGAGAGATTAAATGGTCTAGCAATGTTATCTATTGAGAGAAATATGTTAGACAAAATTGATGTAGATATGATCATAAATGGCTTTGCATCAAGAAATGCTCGAAGGAAATGCTTTTTATAAGTATAATATGTATCTTTCATATACATTTTTTAAATTTATGTGATTGCTAATATTATATACTAGTATTATACAAAGTACATCATTAATATGTGATTGCTAGTATTATAAAATAATATATTATTCCAGGATAAAAAATGCTAAGTATCTATAATGACAAGGGGGGATGAGTATTTTACTATTAATAGACCCATAACCCAAATATGTTAGAGTGTTAAAATTAAAAGAATATTCTTAATGAGATCTACTTATATGAGTGTGAATTGTGACGGCTTTTAGGAGTTTAGGGGCTTGACTCTAACAACACTAATGAAAAGAGGTTATAGGCACATGGTCATAATAGTGTCTCTGGTTACTATGCATTGACTGATAATGAATTACTTGTGTGAGATGTGTCCGATTAATCAAAAAGTATAGCCGGTTCAAAGAATAGTCCACCATGCAATTTTAATTATCTTTAACATATTTTCGCTAAGTGAATATTTAATCATAAAACATTTTCATTTATGAAATTGATTTCCAAAATTATCAAAATCTAAAATAGTTTAAAAATATATCATTTTCAATATATAGATAGTGTTCTAATAGTTGCAAATGAAAGGTTGTCAATAACAAAAAATTATAACACTTGGTTATTTAATAAAAAATTGTCACTATTCAAAAGTGATGAGATACGTCTCTTGTTATTAAAAGTTATATTATTTTATTATTAATAAAAAGTTATAATTATTCAAATAAAATCTAATAAATAGTTTTGTTCATTGTTAATATATGTAACTATCCAAATAGATATTTACTGAATAATTATATATTTATGAAGAGATATGAAAACTTTTATAAATAAAAAAACAAAATTCATTTGCAAGGCATATCAAGACACCAAAAATTTAGCAACAAAAGTTTCTTTGTTTTCTTCCATCTAATATTTAAAAAGTGTTTTACAAATGTAAAATTTAATACTTTGCTATACGTTACTTAGTGTTCAATCATTAAATCTATTATATCCTTCAAATTCATTTGTTAATAATTCCTAGGTAAAAAAAAATAAAATAAAATATTAAAGAAAATGAAATTATTTCACGCTTTAAATCCTTAAGTTATTTTCTCACTTTTGTTCATCACCTCCCCATTGTTGGATTGGCTAAACTTTATCTATGAAGTTGGTTCAACGGAAAAAAAGTTAAAAATATGATGGTGTACTTTTATTAACAAAACGCCAATAGTGGAAATCAAAATGCATGTTGCGGTGACATTCAGCTATGACAAAAATAAATTTGCCTTCTACACTTCTCTATTCTAATAACAATTCACCCATTAAGGTGGGAAAAATAATTGAAGGTCCGCTTATTACAGAAATAAATGGTCACCAACTTTCAACTTTTAATGATGCAGGTGTCTCCGTGATTGCTTTTAAAATCACGGACCGTCCATTTATAGGTCTTTTTTTTCCCTAAAAGGGTAAATTTCATAATTAATCACCTAATCTTTGTATGTTTTCATTTTGGTCATTAAAAATATTTTTTTTCAAATAAAACATCATTATTAGATTTTTTTGCTTTAATCGCTTGTCATTAATTCGGCTAATAACAATGTTATTATTTACTTGTTTTAGTCATCCCACTTTAGTAATATTTTATTTTGGTAATGTATTTTCCTTTTTTAGAATTAATTTTATTTTTTTAAGGAAAACTTGGGTATTTATGGGGAATTAAGTTCTTTAGTTGAGAGATGAAACCCAAGTTTTCCATATAACTCAATTCCCTATAAAAAAATTTAGGTTTTTCTTTGTAAAAAACAACTTTTTATCCTTGTAAAACCCTGAATAATTTCTCATAAAACCTAGTTTTCTTTCTTCTTTTATTTTTACTTGAAATAAATAAAATTTATTCTAAAAATGGAAATTAAAATGAAAAAAAGTGATATTTCTTGTAAAAACCTTGATTCCCACTTTTTTTTATTAGAAAAACCTAAAATTAATTCTTAAAAAAAGACAAAGAAAAAAAAAATGAGTGACCAAAATAAAAGCTTACTAAAGTTGGGTGATTAAAATGAGTATTGTGAGCCAAATTAACAACAAAAGACTAAACAAGAAAACTATCCAATAACGAGTGACTAAAATAAAAAAAATTATTTAACAACAGTGCTATATTTGAATTTTTTTTATTTTTGATGATCAAAATGAAAATTTATTAAAACACTGGATACTAATTATGTAGTTTACCCTTTCTAAACATGCCACCAATCTTCACTTGTTATTATATCTACACAAATAAATGGACACCTATTTCTCAATTTTCACTTTCTAATCTTAATCTCTTAAAAATCTTTTTTGAACAATCTGATTATATATGTTCTTATTAAGATAATATCTAGAACTATCCATAGTCCCTCCCTAACCCATAAATAGGATGATAATGCGCTTCAGTATATTCGAACCCAAATTCTCCTTCATTGACAGCAATACCATGTCAATCGAGCTAGGATTGAATCCGCTAAATCCTTTTATTTTTGAATCTACACGAACAAAAAATTCAATCACTCTGTTGGTAATTTATTTTACTATATTTACATATTGAATATCATAATCATACGAATATCTTATTATTATAAATTATAATACAATTAATTCTTTTTATAACAATATTTCATTATAGCAATTAAATTTTTATTAGAACCAACTTTTAATATTTTATTTTAATCATCTATAACATTTTTTCACTAATAACAACAACAACCATAATTATGAAGTACATTATTTATTAAACCAACAATTTATTGTCTCAAATTTTAAGTAAAATTATAAGTATTTCATATAAGCAAATCTATTAATTATATTTTATTTAATAAAAGTGATCTTAATTTTTCAAAAAAAAAAAAGTGATCTTAATTAAGATATTATTTAAATAAAATATTTAAATTCCACATAAAATATATTTAATAAGTGGAATTAAAGATATAACTTATTAAAATTTTTAATTAGATATTCTATCGTAAATTTATAAATTGAGTCATGATTAATTTAAAACATTATGTTACAACAAAAAGAGTGTAATCTACCCAACAAGTTTCTATAAATAATTTATTAATAAAATACAAATATAATTTTGGTGTTTAAATTATGTTGACAAATTATTTCATTTAATTTATTAAATGAAAATTTTAAATTAAATATAATTTTATTTTTATAACAACAACTATCTCCCTATAACATTAAGAGTTGTGTTTTTTTAGCAAAATCTTAGTAAAAAAAGATAAAATTATTATAAAAAGGATTGATCGTAAATCTAAAACATTCTAACATAAATCTCATACATTGTTTCACTATTTTTACTTTAATGTTTTAAATTATTTATAAAATAGAGAAATTCACAGTAAAACAGAAACAATTTGTTTAACATGTCATATTTTTAAAAAATAAATTCATAAGAATATTTTTAGCTAATATATTGTCTCTTAAACATCAACCACGACGCAATATGATTGCTATACTGCCACTCCCAACTCGCTCTATCAATTGTCGGTGGTTTTTAATTTCCGACCATAACTATTTTTTAATATTTAAAAGAAAATCCATTTTATGCACAAATTGGATGTGAAGAATCGTAGTGTATTCTGACTTTTTAAATTTTTTTCCAAGTACTGGTATTAAATATTTGTGTATCTATAATAAATAGATATTGGACACAGCATAGCTTCCATGACACTGAATGGTTGAAATGAAATGGAGTGGCCTGTGTTTTCTTTTCTATATAAAGATGTGGTGTGGATGAGGTAGTGGGCATTCAGTGGAATCGAGGGAAGAAAATTTGCAGTATTGTAAAATGAGTAGAGCCACAGAAAACAGCTTCCTTCCACTAGACATAGGGAGCTTCAGAGAAGAGTCGAAAGCAGTGATAGATTTCATTGCGGACTACTATAAAAACATAGAGAAATACCCAGTTCAAAGCAAAGTTGAGCCTGGGTATTTGTCTTCCAGCTTACCCGATTCCGCTCCCTATTCCCCCGATTCACTGAAGGACGTACTGAATGATGTGAATGACAGCATTTTACCTGGCCTTACCCATTGGCAAAGTCCTAATTTCTTTGCCTACTATCAAGCAAGTTCTAGCACTGCCGGATTCCTTGGAGAGATGCTTTGCTCCGCCTTTAATGTGGTTGGTTTCAACTGGATTTCCTCTCCCGCTGCCACCGAGCTTGAATCCATCGTCCTTGACTGGATGGCCAAAATGCTCAAGTTACCATCTTCTTTTTTGTTCTCTGGAACAGGCGGTGGTGTCATTCATGGTACTACCTGTGAGGCTGTCGTTTGCACTTTGGCTGCTGCTCGAGACAAAGCCTTGAAACAACTTGGTGGTAGTTGGGACAACATAACCAAACTGGTGGTTTATGCATCAGATCAAACTCATTTCACTTTCCAAAAGGCCGCCAAATTAGTGGGCATTCCCCCACCAAATTTCCGATTCATTCAAACATCTTTCGCCACCGACTTTGCAATGCCACCCCAACTACTTCGTGTTGCTATCGAAAATGATATCCAATCAGGCTTGGTGCCATTGTACATATGTGCAACCATCGGAACAACAGCCTGCGGAGCTGTGGATCCTATTGCAGAATTAGGCAAAGTTGCCAATGAATACAATCTTTGGCTTCACATTGATGCAGCTCATGCAGGAAGTGCTTGCATTTGCCCTGAGTTCCGGCATTTCCTTGATGGAGTCGAACTCGCATCATCTCTCAGCATGAATCCACATAAATGGTTTCTCACAAACATGGATTGCTGTTGTTTGTGGCTCAAGGAACCGCGCTTCTTAATCGATTCATTGTCATCTAATCCAGAATATCTGGAAAACAACGCAACTAAATCCAACGTTGTGGTGGACTACAAAGATTGGCAAGTCACATTGAGCAGAAGGTTTCGAGCACTGAAGCTTTGGTTAGTGATCCGCCGGCATGGCGTGGAAAACCTCATGCGCCACATTCGATCAGATGTGGAGCTGGCTAAGCAATTCGAGGCACTTGTAGCTAAAGATGAGAGGTTCGAGATTGTGGTTCCAAGGAGGATAGTGTTGGTTTTCTTCAGGCTTAAGCCAAAACATGGGGTAGACGGCAGAGAACTGAACCGGAAACTGCTAGATGCTATAAATTCAAGTGGGCGAGCTTTCATGACACAGGGAGTGGTGGCTGGAATTTTCGCCATCCGATGTGTTGTTGGAGCTACTCTCACCCAAGAGCATCATTTGAAGGATTTGTGGAGTCTCATTCAGGAAAAAGCTCGACTTGTGCTGCTCCAATGCACCCAATAAATTTCCCATTTATATCTGATGCTTAACTGCCACGGTTAACTCTTTCACTTTCGAAGCATAAAATTTTCATCCAATAAAATTTAAATTGTTCTGACATGTGAGAAATAAATGTAATGTTTGAAGATTCAGTTTTGTTTAGAAATGTTTGATGATTTGTCTACGAATGAGCACTTGATTTTGATTTTATTTAAGCTGATATTTTCAATGATTAGGTTCGTATGCTAATGGAGTTTGAAATGTTGTCGTAGCCTGTGTTGGTTGTAGTTTTCTAAATCATCCTCCATTACAAAAGCTACTTTGGTGTTTATTATGGGATGTTTTATTTTTTATTTTCTTAGAGTTTTAAATCTACCTTTAATCGAGTATTTAATTGTCAAAGGCATCGCTTTTTCGAATTTGTAACTCCAATAGTCTATTTGAGCAATGTTGTTAGTCATATGTCCTTGGAACTTGTGGGGCGAAATCCAAATCTAATATTTCTCTCCTAATTTGGAGATTATGTTTAGCACCATATTTCATTAAAGTCAAAGGCAATTACTTGGATGGAAATGTTAATTGAAATCAGGGCCTTACCCTTTCCTCTGAATCCACTCCAAAACCTCCTGCCAAGTGTGATAAACCACACTCAACATAGTTCCTTAGAATAAGGACAATAGCCAAATATATGGTCTCTAAGTCTCATGCTATTTCTTTATTTGATAAGGAGAGGAATAGAGAGTATCATTCAACTCTAGACCTGATTTCAATGGGAGTCCTCTATTATTACACCACAACAATTACCATTCATGCTACTTATTATAAAAGGTTATATTAATAATATTTTTTCTATAAAAATAAAATTATATCCATGACTAATCCACTACTCCCACTTCCATGCTTCTAAAAACTGCACGAACAGTTACCTCAATTTTCGACTTCTCCTGACTATCTCATTATCTCTCTTTTTTTTTTTTTTTTTTTTTCTTTTTACAATTTATTCATTATTAGTTCGGTCTGAAAGTGGGCTAATATTTTCTACGCTGTATCTTGCATTTCATAAATCAAGAGAGTTCAAAATCTCTTCTGCACAATGCAACCGACATGTTACGGGTCGCTGATCAAATCTCAGGACGAATACATACTGAGAACCTGTTATTTGCTTGCCATAAGGTGTTTGAGGAGCAAACGTATCTATGGTATCGAGGCAGCGGTTGCAGCAACAACATGACGGGAGATAAAAAAGCTTTTCTCGACAACGGCTCTGCATTTCGCTAAAAGGTGACATTGGGTAATAGTGAATATATTGAAGTTTAAGGCAAAGGAAACATTGGATTCGAAACAAAGCAAGAAAGTAAGGTCATCGATGATACTCTTTGTATGCCAATATTAGATGAAACTTTGTTTAGCATTGGAAAGCTTTGATGAGGAGTATATATACAAGAACTTTGGAGAATAATTCCATTTTCCAAAATATAATTTCCTAGGATTAAGTTGAAGTACACTTTCTATTATCAGTCATAAAAAATCTATAACTTCAGCTTGAAATTGATTCTAAATCATAAAAGGGAACATTTTGAATAGCATTCCAGCCTCAAATTTTCCTTTCATAAGGAATACCCGGGTGATTCAAGTGTGATCATCAACATAAGATATAAACCATCTTGCACCAGTAATATTTGGAAGTTGAGATGGTCTGTATACTTGGAAAGGATGGGTGTTCAAATAATAAACTTCACACCAAAAAGATTTTGGATTTTTATTGAGGAATAAAGATAGAAACAACTAGGACGATGACATGAAATCCCTTTCTTGTTGACTTTGCGCTTGTAGTGCCATCTTCATTAGAATAAAAAAATGATGAATTTGAAACATTAATTTTATAGTAGTCAACCTGATCAGTAAGAACTTTTTGAGTTCCTTCCCGACTTCTTTAGCATTGCCAATCATCTTTCCCAAATCCATAAACAAGCGATGAAAGAAGGAAAACTTACAAATACACTTCGAATCTCTTGTAAGTTTACTAATTGAAAAAAGTTACATATTAACACTGAAATTGAATTGACAGATTGAAGTATTAATGTGTTAGATATTATCACTTTCCTGATACCGGTCACCTGAGAAAGTTACCCATCGGCAATTCTGACTTTATAATTCCAATGGTTATCGTTGCATGCTTGTAACAATGATGTATCATTTGTTACGTGATCTAAGGCTCCAGAATCGATAATCATTCTTGTTTGATCGCCTACTTCAACATGGTAGAGCTTGAACCTTGGCTAAACATCTTTTGTAGCCATTCAATGTACTCCATGCTGAAGAAAGCAGGTTCATTGTTAGATTTCTCCTTGTCCTCCAGAGCTTCTGACTAGATCTAGTTCTTGAAATATACCTTGATTCTGATTCCACAAAGTTTGGGTCAATCCACTATTTTAGACTAAAAAGTAGAGGCTAAACGGGGTTGAAATTTGAACCAAAGAAAGCTAAATGGCATCGACACCTTGTAAAAATTTTAAGAAAACTATGAAGAATTCATGTAGAATTATTAAAGGAATTGAGTTGAAAATTTCTTACTATTCCAAATATTACAGCCTTATAACCAGCCTTATATGTACAAAAAAAGAAGCTATAACAAGAAAGAATTCAATTCTAAAATCTATCCTAAAGAATCAACTAGTTGTACATAATCTCCTATATTTTAGCCTATCAAATCAGTATCGACTTTATTATCTGAACTCTCCTTTTGCTGCTCATCATCTCCTGCTACATCGATTGATCGTTCAACATCTTCATTATGTCCAGTGTCAGTTGATGCCCTTCTTTGCATATGCTCCTCTATCTTTGCGGATAATTCTTCACTTCTCCAACTGCAAGATCAGGCAAAATCTTCTCCCTGTTACCTCCGTCAACTAAGCAATCAGATAATATTTCTGTTGCAACCTCTGAATGCTCCACATTTTTGTTGAAGCTGGCTTACATGCAAACCATGAAGCAGACCAAGCTGCCCCGACCCATGCAAGTTGCTGCTGAAGATCATGCATATGTTTTGTTACTTCAATTGGATGTTTTGTTACTTAGTTAGATATGAACTAAGTTGTTAGCATGTTTGATGTAATTAGGTGCTGATACATTGATAAATCAGTTTTACCAAGTGTACAAGTTATGTTTATCAAGTTTCTATGCTACTTAGTGGAGTACCGTTTTTCATCATTTTGGCTAGCTAAATATCTGGTATATGTAATGGGTTTATGCCTTTACTCAATGTAATGAAAATCTTTCAAATTCTTCTTCATTTTCTGGTTTTACTTAAGCACTTTTAAGTTCACAAAACTATAGCCGATTCTCTTGTTTGATCAGCAAGAAATTGAAACTTATTGCTTAAGTTTCTGTCCAAGTTTCACATTTTGTTTTCTTAGTTCCAACAATTGGTATTAAGAGCTGATTTCTTAGTGGACCTCACTCTCTTCAATCCTCTAAAGCAATGTATTCATCTGGTTTCTCTCTAGCACCACCACCAGTGTTTAATGGTGAAGGCTACCACATCTGGGTAGTGAAGATAAAGACCTACCTGCAAGCATTTGACTTGTGCGAGGTTGTTAATGCTGATGTAGAACCACCACCTTTGAGAGCCAACCCCACGGTGGCTCAGATTAGACAGCACTCTGATGACAAAGCCATGAGATACAAGGCAATGTCCTGTCTTCAAAATAGTGTGTCAGATTTGATTTTCACAAGGATTATGGCCTGTGAGTCTCCAAAACAAGCATGTGACAGACTTAAGGAGGAGTTTCAAGGAACTAAAAGAACAAGGCAGCAACAACTCTTGAATTTAAGAAGGGACTTTGAAAATTTGAAGATGAAGGAAGCAAAAATAGTTAAGCAGTACTCAGACAGGATCATGTCTGTTGTGAACAGCATTAGATTGCTTGGGGACAAGTTTAGTGAAGCTAGAATAGTGGAAAAGGTTATTTCAACCTTACCTGAAAGATATGAAGCCAAAATCTCCTCCCTAGAAAACTCAAAAGATCTGTCGAGCATATCTTTGACTGAGTTAATCAATGCTCTTTATGCTTAGGAACAAAGAAGAGCCAGTAGATAGGAAGAGCATTAAGAAGGTGCCTTCCAAGCCAAGAACAAACCAACATTGAGCTCCTCTGGCTATAAAGGGAGGAAGACTTGGTCAGATAAGCCTAGAAGAGTTGGAGCAAGAAGAAGATATCCACATTACTCACATTGTAGAAGGCTTAGCCATCCAGAGGCAAATTGCTGGTTCAGACCTGATGTTCAGTGCAAAATCTGCAAACAGATGGGTCATGTTGACAAAGTTTACAGAAATAAAGGCAAGCAAAAGCAAAATCAGCCTCAACAGCCTAGAGCTGAAGCTCAAGTGGCAGAAGAAGGCTGTGATCAAGAAGAACAAGTCTTTGTTGTCTCTTGTTCAACCACCAGAAGAAAATTCACAAAATGATGGCTGATAGACAGTGATTGCACAAACCACATGACACCTGATGAGACCATTTTCAAAAGCATTGACAAATCCTTTAGTACAAGAGTAAAAGTGGGCAGTGGACACTACATTAAAGCAGAAGGCAAGGGAGATGTGATGATTGACACTCCTACAGGTACCAAACTTGTTTCTAATGTCTTGTTAGTACTTGAAATTGATAGAAATCTACTTAGTATAGCTCAGCTGCTTGAAAAGGGTTACTCTGTGGTTTTTAAGGATAAAGAGTGCCTAATTAGTGATCCAAGTGGATCCAAGCTCATGTCAGTAAGCATGACTGATAGAAGCTTTATTGTCGATTGGAGTAAAAACTCAGTTTGTGCCTACACTACTGCATTAGATGAATCTAAGCTGTGGCATAAAAGGTTGGGCCATGTTAACTACAAATCTCTAGTTCAGCTTACCAAAAGAGACTTGGTTGAAAACTTCACAAATCAGTCACAAATAAGGATGTTTGTGAAATATGTCAGCTAGGAAAGCAGGCTAAACTGCCATTTCCTTTGAACAAGACCTGGAAAGCCTCTGAGAAGTTGCAATTAGTCCACACTAATGTGTATGGCCCAATGAGAACTGAATCCTTGAATGGTAGCAAGTACTTTATTCTCTTCATTGATGATTACTCAAGATTTTGTTGGGGCTATTTTCTCAAGCAAAAATTAGAAGTGGCATCAGTGTTTTGGAAGTTTAAGGCTGCAGCAGAAACAAAATCAGGTTGCAAGCTCAAGACACTAAGGTCAAATAATGGCACAGAGTATACTTTAGCAATGTTTCAAAGTTATTTGTGATGAAACAGGCATTAAACACCAGCTCACCAACACATACACACCTCAGCAGAATGGTGTAAGTGAAAGAAAGAATAGAAGCTTGATGGATATGGCCAAATGTTTGATGTTTGAGAGAAATTTGCCTAAGACTCTTTGGGTTGAGGCAGTTAACACTGCAATATATCTTCAAAATAGGTTGCCTACTAAAACATTGTTTAAAAAAAAACACCATTTGAAGCTTGCTTTGGGTTCAAGCCATCACTCGCTCACTTGAGGGTGTTTGGATGCATATGTTATGCGCATATTCCTACAGTCAAAAGAGACAAGTTAGCCAAGAAAGCTCAGCCTGGCATTCTGGTGGGCTACAGCAATGTCAAGAAAGGCTATAGGATTCTGGATCCTACAACCAAAAGGATCTTTGTGAGCAGAGATGTTGTATTTGATGAGAAGTCAAGCTGGAACTGGGATAAAAGTGAACCAGAAGTTACTGCTGAAGACTTGGTAACATATCAGATTGAAGGAGATCAAAATGTTCCTGAAATGGACATAGATGATAAGCCAGTTAGGGGAACCAGACCCTTGAGTGAAATATATGAGAGGACTGATGTGGCTGTTGTTAAACCAACCTATTTTGATAAAGCTCAAACTCAGCAAGGATGGAAGCAAGCTATGATGGATAAGATGACCATGATTCATAAAAATCAAACCTAAGAGTTAGTTGTAAGACCAGCTCACAAGAAGGTTATAGGAGTAAAATGGGTGTTTCGAGCTAAACAAAATGCTGATTGAAGCTTTAATAAACTAAAAGCAAGGCTGGTTGTGAAGGGATTTAGTTAAAAATATGGAATTGACTACCTTGAAACATTTGCACTAGTGGCAAGGCTTGATACAATCAGACTGCTGGTTGCATTGGCTGCACAAAGGCAGTGGAAAATACATCAACTTGATGTAAAATTGGAAGGGTGGAAATGTGCAAGTGTACACAATCGTAATAAGTAATAAAAGTGACAAGTAAATGTCGAGTTATCGTACCCACAGGGACTGTAAAAGAATTATTTATGAAATAATTTCAAACACTTTGGTTAGGGAAAAATATTTGATTTTTGAAAACTATTTGAAAACTAAAAGAAAAAAAAACAAAGTAACTTAAAATAAAACAAAGTTCAAGTGCGCGATTTCGAAAACTGATTTTAATCAATATGACATGATTGTGTTGGTTTAATCACATTTCTTTCCTTAGAATTATTAAACTTGTGTTTATACTTGTTAAAACATGGAAACTCGGTAATTTGCTAACTTACGAACACATTTACAAAACAAAAATCCATTTATCTCTTGTACATATTTCTATGCCAATTCGACCGATTAAATAGACTGCAAAAAGTAAACATGTTATTGCACATACATACTCATTAAATTAAACAATCTCTCGCATATTCCTATGTCGATGCAAACGATTAATTCAACCTAACAAGCATATAAAAGATCATGTGAAGTAACAAAGTATTTTTACTTTGAAACAATTTAATCACAAAAATCCTGCAAGTTATGCAAGGCATACATATCGTCAAATATAATGCTAATTTAATCTTCAGCTACCTTAGAAGAATTAAACATGCACAGATTAAGTATTGTGTCTATTAATTACAATTTCAATGCGCTTAAATAATTAATTCATTAGCTATCTAAACAATTATAATGCCAGATAACTTAGCATAATTTTACTTAATCAAACATTTCACCGAGGCCTTTAACGGCATAAACATAATTTTAATAATCTAAGAGGATGAAGTGAAATCAAACCAACACAAATTAAATTCAAGCTAAATTGATTAAATTAAACATTTCAAAAGCATGAACATTCATAAACATATTCGTCAAAACAACAACAAATAAATTAAAGAGATAGGAAACGAGAAACAAATCCGGTGGCTCTCCGTGACTTATCTGATTGATTCCTCCTTTGTTCTTCGTTGTCCTCGGCTATAAAGGGGCTTATGAACACTTCAAATGCTGCTTCAAATGGCTGGAAAACACCTCTTTTCCAAGAGGGGAAATCGGCACAAGAACAAGGGGAAAATGGAATGAAAATGAAGGGAGAAAAGTTGAGAGAAAAGAAGAAAGAATGAGAGAATGTTGGAGAGTTGAGGGATGCTTTGAATGAGCAGCTAGGGGCTTTATTTATAGTGTTTAGGGGCTGCTAAAAATAGCAAAAAATCAGCAGCAAAGAGTCCCTCTTGGCCGGCCATCCTATGTGGCAAAGTTGATGGATTCAACTTTGCTAAAATTAGCTTGGACAAATCTTAAAAGCCTTGAAATTTTGGAGGTTTGAATGAGATTTTGAAAGATCTTCAAGGGCTCCTTTGCAAGCTGAATAAATCAGCAAATAAGCTGATTTGGGCCTTCATTGTGGACGGTTTGGGCTGCCCAATTAATGGCTGGATCGGTTCAATCGGTTCGGTTCAGCCAGTGCGGTTTAACTGGACCCTTTTTCATAATTAATTAAAAATAATTTATTTAACCCAAATTAAATTGGGAATAAATTAAAATTAATTATATTATGATTAAATATTTATAATTGGACCGTCTTGGGCTGGAAATAGAGTCGCCTTGACACTTCGAATCGCTTCTCGGTTATTCTTCGAGCAGTATTTGCCGAGCCGATTTTTGCCCTTTTTGCGATTCTGTCGAAAATAGTCAAAATTAAACAAATTTAAATATAAAATTAATTAAAATTCATCATGTTCATATTTTTAGCACAAATTAATTATTTTATAATATTTAATTATTTTTCGACAAGAATTTACTCGGAACCACATGAAATTGGGTCAAAAAGGGCATGAAAAAGTATATAAATTTTCGTGTTTCCAAAAATCTGCCTTCCTCAATGGCTTTCTTGATGAGGAGATCTATGTTGAACAACCTGAAGGTTTCAAAGTTCTTGGTGAAGAAGATAGTGTTTACAAGCTGAGAAAAGCCTTGTATGGCTTAAAACAGGCTCCAAGAGCCTTGTATGCCAGAATCGACACCTACCTGGTGAGCTTGGGAATAAAAAAAATCAATAATCCAAATTTGTATGTAAAAAAGAAAGGTAGTGAAACACAGCTTATAGTCTCATTATATGTGGATGACCTGCTGGTGACAGGAGAAAACAAGGCTATACTAACTGACTTCAAAGGCAAGATGGAAAGTATGTTTGAAATGTCAGACTTGGGTGAAATGTCCTACTTCCTTGGCATGGAAGTGTCCTAGACTCAGCAAGGGATTTTCTTGAGTCAAAAGACATTTGTCTTGAAGATTCTGAACAAGTTCTCTATGCAAAATTGCAAAGCAACTAGCACTCCAGTTGCTGTTGGAGAAAAACTGTCTAACCATGGTGACTTTGAGAAAGTATGTGAGACATCCTATAGAAGCTTGGTAGGATGTTTACTCTACTTAACAGCTATAAGACCAGATATAATGTATGCTATTAGTCTCTTATCCAGTTTCATGCATTGCTGCAATGTGAACCATTTTCAAGCTGCAAAGAGGGTTCTCAGATACATCGAGGGCACTCAAAGCTTTGGGATAATGTTTACCAAGGTGGAAAGCATGAAGCTACTTGGTTTTTCTGATAGTGACTGGGCAAGATCGATAGATGATATGAAAAACACTTCAGAGTATCTGTTTACTCTTGGTTCAGCCATTTTTTGTTGGAACTCAAAGAAGTAAACTGTTGTTGCTTAATCAACAGCTGAGGCAGAGTATGTAACAGTTGTAGAAGTAGTAAACCAAGCAATTTGGTTAAGGAAGATTATGGCTGACTTGAACTTACACCAAAGGGAAGCAACAGAGATTAAATGTGACAACCAATATGCTGTTGCAATTTCAAAGAATCTAGTGTTTCATGGGAAGACAAAACATTTTAAAATCAAGTTTTATTTTGTTAGGGAAATGGAACAATCTCAATAAGTTAAACTGATTCATTACAGTTCTGAAGATCAACCAGTTGATATATTGACAAAGCCTCTTTGTGTGTCAAGATTCAAGGATTTGAGAGCAAAATTGGGAGTTTGCAACATGCAGGCCAAGGAGAAGTGTTGAAGTTGGCTTACATGCAAACCATGAAGCAGACCAAGCTGTCCCGAGCCATGCAAGTTGCTGCTGAAGATCATGCAGATGTTTTGTTACTTCAATTGGATGTTTTGTTACTTAGTTAGATATGAACTACGTTGTTAGCATGTTTGATGTAATTAGGTGCTGATAGATTAATAAATCAGCTTTACCAAGTGTACAAGTTATGTTTATCAAGTTTCTATGCTACTTAGTGAAGTTAGGAAAATGTTTAGGTAGCATTTTTCATCATTTTGGCCAGTTAAATGTCTGGTATATGTAATGGCTTTATGCCTTTATTCAATGTAATGAAAATCTTTCAAATTCTTATTCATTTTTTGGTTTTACTTAAGCACTTTTAAGTTCACGAAACTATAGTCGATTCTCTTATTTGATCAGCAAGAAATTGAAGCTTATTGCTTAAGTTTCTGTCAAAGTTTCACATTTTGTTTTCTTAGTTCCAACAATTAGCGTTATTTATACTATTGTGATTTTCTAAAGATGGATATTGCTGACTATTATCAGTACTGATTTCCAAAGTAGAAAAGATGGCTCATCATGGTCTGATTCTTTTACTGTACTCTCAACTACAGAATTAGTTTTAGCTGCATTCTTTGTGGCTAGAAAATACTGGAATGCATCCCAATCATCATCATCCTCTTCATCTTCTACCATGTCATCATTATTGGTACCTATAGGGGTGGCTAATAGAGATGACTATCTTTCTTCCATTTGCTATTTAAGCTTTACTTGAGTAGCTGATGGTAAGGCATTGTCCTCTCTTATCATTTCAAGTGGAATGGGTAGTTTAATCTCTAATGGCGGTGCCACAAATTTCATTTCTCCAACACTATGGTTCGGTGTTACTGAAGCACGAATAACCCCCTGAAACAAGAATGGTGATTATTATTTCTGAACACTGTGGCCACGAGAAAAAATGAAAATTTCAAATCAAACAAACTTTAATTGCCTATTTCTATAAAAAAAATGTGAATATATTGTTCTACCAGAAACATGTAGAGAAAAACTATTAGTGCAACTAGAACTATGTTTCTTGAAAGGAAAAGACAAAGCCATCAGGTTCGATCTAACAATACAGTTAACAAAGTTTACCAAACTTGAAATTTCCCATTTTCTATTTCTTTCAATCACAATAGAAAAACTTGCCATTTATATAGAAAGAAAGAGAAACTAAAAACACCCGAAGTTGATGTCTCTGCGTCTTAGACATCAATAACAACGCATCCTTGAGATGACCAGCAAAAGAAGGAATTTGTGCAAGATGAGAAACAAGCCTGATGGCAGTGTTTCTTATGTCATTGACTTCCTGCCAACATGATCATAAACAAATAATTGTTTAAACAACCATAGAAATATTTGTTCCAATTCAAATGTTGAAGGCTCTTGAACATTACCTCAGAACAATTATCCTCTAATGCTGAGAAGATAATAACAATAGCTTCCAAAAAAAGACTCATGAACCCTCTCTAGCAATCACTCTATTTTGAAACTGATTACAAGAGCATTAGTACTTGTAAGCACTCCCCCCAACAATAAAATCATGAAGAATTAATATGAAAATCTCATACAATTTAACATTTTACAGCCTTATTAACCAACCTTATATATACAAAAAAAAAAATATTTAAGTTATAACAAGAAAGAATTCTAACCTAAATAATCAACTAGTTGTACATCATATCCTATAATTTAGTCTACCAAATTCTTAGACTCTTGGAATAAAAATCCATGATTTCCACAATCCCAAATTTTTCACCCTTCATTAATATGACAACATTATTGTAGTCATAGAATAGAAATATAAGGGATTGTGAATTATATAGTCAGAAATCTATTTCTAGTTATATATGATGAATGATGTCTTTCTTGGACTTATTCAATAACATATTTAAGAAAAAATCCATTTTTTATTAGGAGATACTAGAAAATATGTAATATTTTAAAGATTATCCTCTAGAGCAATAAAGGCCTACAATTTAATGAAAAATAAATGTTATAGACTAATGGTCACTAAACTAACTATAAATATGACAAATGCAAGCGTACCTATCGAACAATAGTATAGCTACGGTGAGTAGGGAATATTGTATCCACGAGGACTAAAAATACTAGTAATTACCGTCTTCTTATTATTTAGCTGACAAATTGGAGTGATTGTGTTTTAATCTAAAGTAACTAAACTAATTTAACTAAGAACGCAACAGAGAATGCAATAGGAAAATAATCGAAGATAACCAATGAGATAGACAATACCCAGGGAAGAATCCACCTAGACTTCACCTAGTATTATGAATCTGAATTAAATGGTTTATTCACTTGTGTCTTGATCCGTAGAAATCCCTGAATTATGTTAATATCTCTTTCGCGAGTAAGAACAACTGACTCTAGGTTGATTAATTTAAATCTCTTTCTAATTAAAACCCCTTATCGTCACATTAACTCGATCTAGAGATTCCCCTATTAGATTTGACTCTAATCCGGTAGATTTATGTCGTCCTATTTTTAGGATTGCATGCAACTCCACTCAATTATGTTAGATCTACTATTAAACAAGGCCTTTTGCTCCATTGAAATAAGCACATTGAACATGAATTAATATCTCGGATATATTAAAACAAGAAATAAGCATACATAATTGAGAACAAGAATCAAGTATTTATTGCGTAAATCAGAAATCAAATAATAATATTCATCATAGGTTTCATCTTCCTTGGGTATCTAGGGAATTTAATTCATAATCTTGAATAGAAACATCTCAAAGTTAGGATAACCACAATACATAAATAAACTTAATAAAACTTCAAAAGAAATTAAAAGGAGATCTTCGATCTTGACGGAGATCCGCTTCAGAGCTGATTCTAATGGCGTTCTTTGAGTGTTTTCTTTGATCTTCTCTGATTGCCTCCTAGGTCTTCTTCTAATTGGTATTTATAGACTTTAGAATGCTTAGAAAGCCTAAAAATTGGGTTTTTCCGTGTATTTGGGAAGCAAGGTGCAAAATCGACACGGGCTGGCATATGGGCGTGTGACTAGCCCGTGTGGAAATGCCCAGGCCGTGTGGATCCTGAAAATAGCTCTATTTGTCTGATTTTGGCTTGTTTTTTGCTCCTTTCGCTCCCAAATGCTCTCTTAAGTATAGAAATTTTAATTTAAAGTATTAGGAGCATCAAATTCACTAATTTGCATAATTAATCATCCAAAACATTAAGAATGGGATTAAAATATTTTACTTTTATAGCTTATCATAGACATAATATATCTAGGACAATTTATGAGACAAAAAGGATCATGAAGATAGATCTTATAGTTTATTTTGATAAACGGTATATCTGTTTAAAGAAAAAAAAATCTCTTTTGGTGATGGGTAAAACTTTATAAGTCAGCATTGGTCACTCTATATGTAGGTAAATGTGCCGTGTATATACTTTGTATATTTTCATTTACGTGCTTAGGATTAGGTGAGAATGACGGAGTAATCCTCACATGGGCATGCATTTAATGCTAGGATGGAAGTTGACATAAGTCAATTATTATTAGTTAGAATATTTATTTCTAACTATATCTGATGAATGTTGTATTTCTATTACTTATTTAGTAACAACTTTAGACAATATTTCCAATTTTGATTAGGAGATACCAGAAAAGACTCCTAATACTGTAGGAACTCTAGTGGTGATGAAAAATTTAAAGCTTTCAATGAATTTAAAGTTGAATATTAGACATATTACATATTGGATGGTTATGAGACAAAAGAGGTCATGCATATGGATCATGTAGTTTTTTTTTAATAAATGATACATCTATTTAAGGAAAATTTTATTTGTTTTTTGTAAGGATAAATATTTATAAATTGAAACTGCTTCAGTCTACCTATAATTAGTTCATGTAGATATAGGTGTCGTGCATGTATATCGTAAACCTCTTTATGTATGCAGAATCATTGGTGAGAGTGGCTGAGTATTCAGTGCTGACATAACGAATTTGATTCAAAAAACACTGACACTAAGACATGCATTTAATGCTATAATATAAGTGGATATAAGTTAATAATTATTTCAAATATCATATGCTTTATTGACACCAGAATAGCATATTGATAGGTAGTTATACATACAAATTTTTAAAACGCGCGTCATTAATTGCTGCATGATTTAATGAAAGGGCCATTTTAGTTGTGGAACTTCATTGAAGATCATAAAGAGGTTAATTTATAGTTTGCGGGGTTTTTTTCTAGGCAAATTATTCTCACCAATAAGTATATATTCCTTTTATCCTAATTCGGGTCCCCAAGTATTATCTATCATGTTTATTTGCAATAGAGTCTCTTCTTAATGAGAACTATAAAAAACGAATCAAGAGAAGTAAACTGATTCAATTATCTTAATTTTCAGAGTACATTGCATAGCATTTATAACACAATGTATTAATAGTTAACTAACTGTAACTACCACAACTACTAAGCTCTAACTACTAACTTCTAACTACCATAACCATTTCCATTCCTTAACATGCCTCCATCTACTCGATTTCTACTCATTTGTCAAACTTTCACAACCACTTTAAGACATGATCTGAATTTTGTGAACAAGGGTTTTGTAAATACATCTGTAACTTGCTCCTGTGCTGGAATATGCCCCACACTAAGCTTTCCAGCTGCAATCTTTTCTTGAACAAAGAACAAGTCTAACTTAACGTGCTTAAAATTTTAGTGCAACACTGGATTTGTAGATATAACAACTGCGCTTGATTTATCACACCATACTGTGGCCTTTCTTTAGGTTGAAACATGCAGTTCAGACAAAAAAGACTCAAGCTAAATGACTTCTGTAACTGTATGAGCTAGCCTTCTATATTTAGCTTCTGTTGTTGACCTGAAGACAATCTGTTGCTTCTTTGATCCCCAAGCTACAAGATTACCCCCAAGGAACACACAAAACCCTATAGTAGACCTTCGATCATCAACATCAACTTCCCAATTTGCATCCAAATAGCTAACCAAATCCAAGTTAGCGGCTGTAGTAAAGTGAAAACCATCGTCCATAGTACTTTGGAGATACCTAAAGATGCGTTTGACAGCCTTGAAATGCTGATCAAGAGGTCGATGCATAAACTGACACACTTCATTCACAGCAAAGGTAATATCTAGTCTGGTGATGACCACATACTACAAAGCTCCCGCAATGCTTCTATACTCAAACTCATTCTCAATCGCACAGCCAATATGCTGAGACAATTGGATAAGGTGACCATGGGTGTAGGAGAGCCATTTGCCTGATCCATTCGAGCCTTTCTTAGAAGATGAAGAACATATTTGCACAGGCTTAAAAACAATCCATCAACAGTGGATGTTAATTCAATACCAATGAAGTAACTGAGAGGCCCCAAATCCTTCAAGGAAAACTAAGTATCCAAGGTTGAAACAAAGCTATCTATTGTCTTGATGATTTCTAGTGACAATTATGTTATCTACATACACTAGATCATACAAAAGTATCCCCTCAGTCTTCCTAACAAAGAGAGAACCATCTGACTTAGCCAAAACAAAATGTGAAGAGAGCAAAAAATCTCACAGCTTGAAGAACCAAGCCCTGGGAGCCTATTTAATACCATATAGTGCTTTCTTCAACCTGCATACCAACGATCGGTTACCATGGTTCTATTCAAAATAGGAGGTTGAACCATATAAATTTCCTCAGACAAGTCACCATTGAGGAATGCATTGTTGATATCCACCTGCCTTAGCTGCCAGCCAAACTTGACAGCCAATGTCAAAACAACTTGAATTGTTGTTGGCTTCGCAACTGGACTAAAAGTGTCCTGAAAATCAATACCTGCCTCCTGAAGATAACTCTTAACCACTAGGCAATCCTTGTGGCAAGCAATAGTGCCATCCGAATGGCGTTTGAGTTTGAACACCCACTTACAGCTCACAGCTCTTAAGTTCGCAGGTAAAGGAACCAAATCCCATGTGTTATTTTTCAGCAGAACATCATACTCTTGCCGAGCTGCTAGTGTCCACTCTTTGCTAACAAATACTTCTTCAATTGTGACAGGCTCAGTCTCACTTAACTCAGCAGAGAATACCTTGGGCTTAAAAATGCCACTTTTGGACCTGGTTTGCATAGGATGAAAGTTGACAGGTAAGCCTGAGGAAGGATCCTGACTCGAAAGCACTGGAGGAATTACAGTAGGAGGAGATAAAGTTGAAGAATGAGTAGAATGGCTACTGCAAGTTTCATTCCCTCGTGAGAAGCTATCATCTAGCCTTAATCTGAATTCAGTAGACTCCAAGGGAAGAGGACTAGAAGGTGGAGTAGCAGACCCGGACACAGCTTCTGGAATTTGCTGGGATGAAGTAACAGACAAATTTAGAGCACCAAATCGAGGCTGATGCATAGAAGACACCACAACTAGAACTTGAGACTGCTGATGCTGGAACCTAGGCTGAGTGCAAGAAGTGACAGAACCACTACTTGAGCTAGCAAAACTAGTAAAAGGAAAGCAAGCTTCATCAAACACCACATGCCTAAAGACAACGATCCTACTGGTATCATCGAGACATTTGTATCCTTTGTGAACAGGACTGTAGCCAAGGAACACACATGGCTTGGAACGATATTAGAGCTTATGAGTATTAAAAGGTCTGAGATAAGGACAGCACCTACAACCAAACACTTTTAAATGCATGTAGCTAGGCACAGTTTTATGCAACACCTCATAAGGTAACCTACCAGTGAGCACTGATGTGGGAAGTCTGTTGATAAGATATATAGCACTAATGAAAGCATGAGCCCAAATATGCATAGGCATATTAACCTGAGCCAGCAAAGTCAGACCAGTATCAACTATATGCCTATGTTTCCTCTCCACCAAGCCATTTTGTTCAGAGGTATGAGGAAAAGAGAGTCGATGATGAACCCCCAGCTGAGATAGGACCTTTGGAAAAGAACGAAATTCTCCTCCCCAATCAGTTTGAAGAACCTTTATTTTACATCCAAATTGAACTTCAACAATTTTTTGTAGATGAAGAAACTTGTCCAATGCCTCAGACTTGCATTTGATAAGATACAGCCAAGTGTCTAGAATAAGCATCAACAAATGAGATATAATAAAAGTGACCTTCAGATACCACAGGAGCAGGACCCTACAGATTAGATACAATGAGTTCAAAAGGAGCTGTATACACAGTATTTGAGGGAGAAAATTGAAGCTTATGAAACTTGCCAAGTTGACATGCTGAACAAACCGAATTCAACCTACAATTTTTTAAAACAACATTACACTTTTGAAGAATTGTCATAACAGTTTTATTATAAGGATGGCCAAGGCGTTTGTGCCACAAATCAAAAATTAAACTACTAGAAACATGAAACCTCAGATGAGTGGTGTGAGCAGTAGCTGAAGAATTTGAAGCAGTGTTGAAACTCTGAGTACCTGACAGGTCGAACTGGTACAAGCCATCATGAATGCGGCCCACCAATAAGATGGTCCCTGCCTTAATGTCCTTCACAAAGCAATAGAAAGGATAAAATTCAAAATAAACTTGATTATCATTAGCAATTGGGTAACAGACATTAAGTTTTTGCAGATTCGTAGAACATGCAACACATTTTGCAAATGAAAAACTCTGTTTGAACTGGCAAAGAATGAAGAGCCAATGTGAACCACTAGTACAGACACACCATTTCCCATGAAAAGCCTGTTGTTGCATGTATATTGTGTTGCCTCCTGCAGATTATCTAGGTCATTGGTTACATGGCTGGACTCTCTTAAGTCTGGATACCACACTTTTCTGTTCAGAGAGCTTGTGGGAAATTGGCCTTTGGTGGAGGTAGCATTAGCTTAAAAACTAGGATGTTGCACAATGTTCCTTTAGGAACAACAATGAAAGCCTCCACATGGTGAACTTGAAGAATCTTGAAACTGATGACAGTGTACTTACATCTGATTAGAAACTGATGACAGGACTCATCAAATTGATAGTAACACATCTGGACTGTGTGACTAATTCGACCACACAACTAGTATTGAGGTCTGTTATGAGCAAACCTCCTCCATCAGCCTCTGCCTCGAAATGCCCTAGAACCACTGCCCTTGTAGGGTGGTCTAGAGCCTCTATCAAACTATCCAACATTTCTATCAGCAATACCACTTTGTTGAGCAACATTAACCTTCAAAGGCATACTCGAAACAAAGTCTTATCGTTGAGCCTCACAATCAATAAGCATCTCATCTAGAAGAACAAGAGGAACACTCATTATTGAAGCTACAACACAAATTGACTCATATTCTCTTCGATGGATCAAAGCAAGAATGATGTTAACTGCATTTCTCGCCGTAAATAGCATTGCCTACACAACCAAGAAGGTATCACACAAACCTTTAATCTTGGCCAAGTACTCTTTAATGGTTAACTGCCCTTTCTTTTGGGAATACAAAGAATGCCTTAGAGTAGAAACTGTCATAGTGGATTTGGTAGCAAAGAGTAGAACAACTGTGTTCCCTACATCAAATCTCGATTGAGCACCAGTAAGATGCACCAAGATATCATCACAGATAATGGACAATAACCAGGAAGCTAACAGCTTATCTTGTTGCTTATGAAACAAGAAGTCAGGGTTAGCAACAAGGTTGCCATCTCTATCAACAATAGACTGTGGAGGAACATTAATAGTTCTAAGAACAAACTCATGCAACCGATACCCCTCAAGAATTAACAAAACCTGTTGTTTCCATAAAACAAAGTTGTGCTCACCTAGTTTCACCGTATCATGTTTGGAAAATTTTTGAATCTTTCTCAATGAATCACAACCAAGATCGGGAGAGGAGCCAGCTACAAGTGTAGCCGTATTGATTTATTGACGATTGTTATCATCATTGCCAAAAACCGCTTCTATCGCCATGGTAGAAGCACAAAGAAGAAACACAAAGAAAAATTTAAGGCTCTGATACCATAATAAGAAGTATGGAAAACAAATCAAGAGAAGTAAACTGATTAAATTATATTAATTTTCAGAGTACATTGCATAGCATTTATAACACATTGTATTAATAGTTAACTAACTGTAACTACCGTAACTACTAAACTCTAACTACTAACTACTAACTGCCATAACCGTTTCCATTCCTTAACACCTCTTGAGCAAGTAAAGAAGTAAACCAATTTATTACTTGAACTAGGAAAACACTAATTGATAATATTTAAAATGAGATATACCAAATATCAATTGCGTTAATGCAACAAAGATATGTTCAAGTTGTGACGCTAAAAATAAAGAGGTGTAGAAAAAGGAAATGAGAAATGTAGGAATCCCTTTATAATGGATGGACAAGATAATTTCTGAAAAATGATTGAGCCAAATTATTCTTTTCATTGCCGCTAGAGAAAGTCTTGTGAAAACGAAAATGAATAGGCAAGAAGATGAAAAGAAAAAAAAAAGTTTAAAATTAGATTAGAAACTAATTAGTTCCTCTTCTCTTTCCTTTTTCCAAATGAATTTGCAAATGGAGTTTGTGCTAGTAGCCATATTCTTTTTAAAGGTATTAATATCTCTTCATGGTGACTCACATGTTTTGGATGGTTTTAGTTTCTAGGGTCTATACCTCTCTATGTGTAAACAAATTCAGTTGTTATTATATTATTTTGTTGTTAACCTTCCCACCAATGTGGAATATGAGTTCAACATAACCTAAACTCCTTGAAGTACTAATTATCATGCATGATTGTTTCTTTTGCTTTTACAAAGAAAAAAACCAAACAACATGTGGTAATTATTGAGGTTCAAAACATAAAATGTTTCGAATCTTACTTTAGTATAACCAAGAAACTTGTGGGAATATTTTGAGGAAACTTTTACGGTAAGGCATATAGGATTTAATGGTTTCCTTTTTTGGGGTTTATTTATTAAATTTGTCACATCATATCATTTTTTATATTTCTATTTTTGTACTATCAATATGAAGAAAGTGGGGAAGACAATGATATCATATTTATTTGTGATCTAGTAGCAAAGTTGAGTACCGAAAAATCTAAATAAACACTTTTCATGTTTTTTGGTCCACCAATAAGTAGTTACACCAGTTACAATATAGATTTCTATCAGACATATTTTAATTTTTATTGGATGACGTGTTCCTTAATACTTTGTATTAAAGTCTCTGGTTTAATATGAATATTTCCCCCTAGTGTACAACATTTTGACCTTTGGTTTTGACTTTTAGTGGTTGCGGGATTTTATAAGACTTTATTTTCACTTTACTTGCATATAATGCCATCAACGTATGCATGCATGCAAGCATGTGTATATGCACATGCAATCAAATTTGTTATATTTCTATTTTTGTACTATCAATATGAAGAAAGTGGGGAAGACAATGATATCATACTTATTTGTGATCTAGTAGCCAAGTTGAGTACCGAAAAATCTAAATAAACACTTTCATGTTTTTGGTCCATCAATAAGTAGTTACGCCAGTTACAATATAGATTTCTATGACATATTATAATTTTTATTGGATGACGTGTTCCTTAATACTTTGTATTAAAGTCTCTGGTTTAATATGAATATTTCCCCCTGATATACAACATGTTGACCTTTGCTTTTGACTTTTAGTGATTGCGGGATTTTATAAGACTTTATTTTCACTGTACTTGCATATAATGCCATCAACGTATGCATGCATGCAAGCATGTGTATATGCACATGCATGCACGCAAATTTTTTTTCTAATACTTTTGGTCAAATGACATGATATTCTTCAACTTGGATGTGTTGAATAATGTCATGTCACCAATGTGTAAATTTAATCAATATGTTTAGAATGGATGAATTTAAGAAATCTAGATGCATGAATGTACTTATCGAAGGTGCATGTGATCGGACGCCATGATGTACGAACATTGCATAGAGAAATGAGCACAAAATATTGATAATTAAAAAGTGGCTTTAACTGCAAATGTGACAAGTCAGTTATAATATTTCTAAGTGTTCCAATGGAACATATAGAGTATTCCAATGATCGAACCCAAGGGATTGTCAATTGATAAACGTGTATGTTTACTTAATTACAAGCTAATCAACTACTAATCTAGTTGAGCCGAAAATTAGTAGCACAGGCAAAATATGAAAATATATTAAAGCTATTCTAGATTAACAAATAAAAATATCTAACAAACTTTCTTCCTCTTTACTAGAAACAATGCAAATGGATTAAAATGATGATAGAACGAGTCATTAATTATTAACTAAGATAAGAAACCTATGCTTATTATATCATTTGTCGGTCTTAGTTAGAAATATTCTTTCAGTCTCATCCTAAACTAAATGATACCATCTAAGCTCTCCTTCCAGCTTCCCTTAGGCATATAGATATCCTCTCGATCTCACTATTCGATACAAATATATTAAAGTCCTACATGATAAAGTATCCTCTCGATCTCATCTATCTAAATCTTCCACTAGAGACGTCAATTCTAGTGAATATGCGATCCAATACAATTGAACAAATAAATATCAAATCATAGATAATAACTTAAGTAACTCACTCGTTAATCAACCAATAAGATGATTCAGCACATGATCAAACTTAAATCCCACATAAACATTTTAATAAACACATGGTATGCATAAAATAAAAAAAGAAGAGTTAGAGAAAATGCTCGTTAATACACTAAAAGTCGATGAAGCCCACAAACTTGATCATCTCCATTAGCAGAATTCTCGGCAAAAGAAAAGAAATCAACAACAAAAATCTATTCTAAAGAGAAAAGAAATTAGAATGGAAATCTAATCTAAAAAGATGAAAAATAAAAAATATTCTATCCTTCTCTACTCTCTAACAAAAGCTTATAAAGTAATATTTATAATCTAATAACATTTAACCTAACAAAGACAATTATGCACTCACTTAAAATCTAACTTAAGCCTTGTTGGACTGCAAAATACCCTTTAGTATTTTGGCCTCATTAGAGTTGTTGCGACATCAACTCCTTGGTGTCACGACACAATCAATAGATTACTCTCTTGGCTCTCCCTCGCCCCCTCCCCCTAAAATAAAAATTTTACCATTTTAACCCTTTAATTTTTTTAAAAATTTAAATTAGTAAAAGTAAAATTACAATTTAACCCCTTAAAAAAATAAAAATTTAATTTAGTCCTTTAAAAATTATAAAGATATAAACATTTTAATTTTTTCCCCCAAAATTTTTTTCCTCCCTTCATCCCTGCAAAGATTTATGGTTAGAAATCCCTATTTTAATGTTGTAAGGATTTGTTTTGCATAATTTGGATTTTCTTGGATTTTATTTACCCACTTCAGTAAAAATTCAAATCTATGTGTATAGCCAGGCTTGAGACCATTTATGGAGAGCAATTTCCATCATTGTATTTTGGAAGTGAAAGATGAGATGAATGAAAAAGTTGAATGTATCAAAATGTGAAATATGGTAACTTGTCATAAATTTCAAACTCATCCTGAGGTGAATATTTTATCATACACCGTTGCTTTTTCTTTTTAAATACAGCTGCTTGTTTAAGGATCATATCTCATTTTTCTATATTTCAATTTAAAATGATAAATCAAATAATTTGATCAAACCATACATCGTTATATTGACTCATTTTGGCTCTCAATTCAAAGTGGTGGAAACTTTTAGGGTTTGGTTCGGTATGAAAGGAATAAACTGCTGGGAGAAGGAAAAAGCATAAAGTTAAGAAAACGATAAAGAAAAAGTAACTTCCTCATGTTGTTACGTCATACGGGTATCTCTATTATTAAAACCCTACTTAAAATCATTAAATGAGATTTGTCAATACAAGGAAATGCCAGAAAAGATTTTAAGAAACAAAACAAACTTCAAAATTTTCTATTGAAAAGAATTTTTTTTATAAATCGAATAGAAAAATTTTACAAAACCCACACTCACAAAATTGTCCGTTGATGGGTCCCCTAATTTTGCATGGGCTAATATTTCCACGTGGCCTTCCTGCATGACCACGTAAATTTAAGAATTAGAAACGCTCCCCCTTTTCATAATTCATTGTCTCAGGAAATATCAACTTTTTGGCAAGTTTCTTGACATGGTAAGGTTATTATGAGTGTATGAGTAGGATGATTTTCTCGAGAAAATGGATACCCTTGAAAACAAATTTTCTCGCTGGACAAACAAGCAACGTTACGTTTTACTACCCTTACAAGGTCCTATATATATTCACCGACATTTGTACTTCCATTCTCGTCAAACACTCGTCCTCTCTCTCTCTCTCTCGGTTTCGTGTTCCTTTGCTGAGAAAGCCTTTCATTTCCCCTCTCTTTTTCAATGAAGAAAGCTAAGATTAACTCCGTGTATGGAGGGAGAGGAAGAAAGAGATGCAAAGAAAGAGTAGAAGAGAGCGGGAACTCATCAAAGAGTACGATCATGACTGAAAAGGGAAGAACAAACGGGGTTAGGGCTAACAAAGTTCTATCAACCATTCCCAATAACCGAACGATTGTAACAAGGTCGATGGCGATGAAAACAATGGAGCAGGAAGATGAAGAAACGTTGTACGAGGTTCAGATTATTGAGATTAGGGAAGAGGAGAAGAATGATGATAACAAACCTATGGAGCTGGTGCAGGAGCAGGAGCAGGAGCAGGGGCAGGAGCAGGAGCAGGAGCAGGAGCAGGAGCAGCAGCAGGAGCAGAAGCAGGAGCCACAGCAGCCGCCTGCCAACGAGGTGGCTGTGGTGGAGAATAAGGGAGATGGTGTGGAGGAGTTGACCTTGGATGACTGGCCAATTACATTTAGGTTTGACGAGGAATGGCCGTGGTCCAAAGTTAGGTATGACTCTGGATGGTATTCCTGTTGGGAGACCATGAATGGTGATTTTTGGACACCCGTGAGAGACCACAGCCAGGAGTCTGTTTGGAGTGGTGATCTATGGGAATTTAAACCATGAAACCAAAAAAGCTTGAAAGATTGCCGATTCTTGTTGTTGTTGGACTTTAAGGATAATCTATGTTTTAGTTTATCAATGTTGTTGTTGTTCTTGTTTGTGTGTGTGTCACAGTCTTAGAGAGTTATCTTTAGGTACAAATGCAATACTGCAAACAGCTGTTTAATTACTTTTATACATGTTGTCTTAGATTCAAGTATTTTATAATATGAAGTTGAATTATCTGCTTAATTTATTGAATTATCTGCTTAATTTATTTTCCGAATGCTGATCATTTTAATCCTTTCTTCTAGAGTGCTAACTTGAAAGACCATAAGAAATTATTTTCATTCTAAGGTTACTTAGTACTGTTCATCTTGAGTTAGATCCGAACCTGATTGAAATTTAGATATAGCCAACTGGTTCTACTTGGTGTAAATTATGTTCTTTCTGTCTCTAAATTTTGTCCTTAGGTCATGACATTAAGATTAGAAGCATTAGATTTACATATTTAGTTCGATTGCAAGTCCTTACCATTGAAAACTTACTTCTTTGAAGGTATGGAAAGGTTTATTGAAACCGTGGGTCCGTCCATAATTTAAGACTGTGACTAACATCTCTCTTAGCATATTTCGGTGCAAAATGGCTAGCAGGTGTGTTCTCCAAACCCTTTGTTTAATTAACCTGAATCAAGAGTATCATAATAATGAATGCTTTATTGAAGTCTAGTCTGTAAAATTGGAGAATCATCAAAGATTTGCAGAGATACTAAACTGAAAGTTGATGAAAATCTTTGAGAAATTGCTATAAAAATATTGTTATTGCTGTCATGATTTCACTTGTGGAGCTCCTCAATTTTAAGATTGCATAGCATTCATTGGTGTTGTAAAGCATTACCAAGGTTAGTGGGAATAAAACCCATTAGATATTAATGGTCACAATCTGCGATATTGCTTAGGGTTATAAGAGATTTTAGAGTCGAGGCAAAACAATAAATTTGTTCTATTTATCTAGAGAAAGTTAGGATGTGGAACATCCAGTAGATTTGCTGTCACTCTTGATTTATATGTTTAGTCATGGAAGACTGTGGCTTTACTAGTATTTAAGCTTCTTAAGTAGGAAAAAGAAAATACTAGTCAGTGTTTGTTTTGTTGGATTAATGTTTTACATTTCGATAAGTGTAGCTTGACTGTTTCAGATGTAAGATTCCTTCAACTGCAGTTACTTCTGGTAATATATGTAGGCATTTTGACTGATTAGTGGTTCAAGTAGCTGCAAAGTTATCGAATTTCGAACAGGTTTCAATTGCAGTAAGCATACATCAATATTTAGGATTTGTGTTCATTGTTAAAACAGTAGGGGTGCAGTAGTGGTTAATTTCATAAGCATTTCATCACATGTCTGGCTTGTATATAAGAATTACTTATCTCACCCTTTTAAGTTGTAAGTGGCTTTTGAGAAGAATCTCTCTAATGCTCTTCCACTTGTTCTCTCTCTAAGAAAAATGTATATTTAAGACGGGATTTTGAAATACAATAAATTTATAATATCAACCTCTCAAATTGTTTAAATATCAATAATTATATATATTTAGTATTTTTTATATTCATTTTATTATTTATGTTTAAGGTTATAGTTGCCTCTCTTAATAATATTGTTTAAAGTAAATAATTTTATCCATGATGTAAGGTTGATTAAAATGTTTTTTCTTTTTTCTTTTTTTTTGGAGGGGAGGGGGTTGTATGATGGTTTCATTACTATCATCTTGGATAGGCTGCATCACTTTTGCAAGTTCCTCCACGAAGAAGATCAAGCCAATTGGTTTAGTAAATGTGAAGTAGGGGTTAATAGCGTAAGTGTTTTAAGACATGTCTTGTTTATTTATAAAACTCTAAAATTGTTATTTGTTTTTTTTTTTTAAAGTTAATTGTAAGTTGGTATTATGAAAGTGTAAGTGACTTTCTTGGCAATTGTGAGAAAAATTCTCCTAATGCTCTCTCTCTAACAAAATATATATATATTGAAATACACTGAATTCATAACACTAACATATTTGATTGTTTAGAACTCGAGGATTATATATATTTAGTATTTTTCATGATTATTTTACTATCTATGTTTAAGTTCGTAATTGATCCTCCCAACAATGTCGTTCAAGGTTTGGTTTAGTAAATGTGTAGTAGTGATTAATTGCATAAGCATTTTAACACATGACTTGCTTGTTTATAAGACTCTAAAATTGTTATTTGTCTTTTTTTTAAGTTAATTGTGATTCGGTATTTAGAAAGTGTAAGTGATTGTCTTGGCAATTTTGAGAAGAATCCTCCTAATGCTCTTCCACATGTCCTCTCTCTAAGAAAATCGTGGTTACCTCTCCCCCACAATTCAATGTTAGTAATTATATAACATAGGGTTGATTGAATTGGTTTTTTTTTTTTTGGGGGGGGTATATGATGGTTTCATCCTTATATTTTGCAGGTTCCTCCATGAAGACAAGAAGACGAAGCCAATTGGTTTAGTAAATGTGATGTGGTGGTTAATTGTATAAGTATTTTAACACAAGTCTTGCTTGTTTATAAGACTCCAAAATTGTTACTTGTCTCTTCTTTTTAAGCAAATTGTAAGTCCTTATTATGAAAGTATAAGTGACTCTCTTGGTAGTTTTGAGAAGAATCCTCCTAATGCTCCTTCTCCTTCCCTCCCTCCCCCCCCCCCTCTCTCTCTCTAAGAAAATATATATTTTGAAATAGAGTAAATTCATAATACCAACATACCGGATTGTTTAGATATCGGTAATTATACATATATTTAGTACTTTTCATGTTCATTTTGCTATCCATATTTAAGTTCGTAACCGCCCCTCCCAATAACGTCATTCAAGGTTAGTAATTTTATCTGTCATTTTGTAGGGTGTATGATGGTTTCATCACTCTCTTTTGCAAGTTCCATGAAGACAAAAAGACCAAGCCAATTGGTTTAGTAAATGTGTAGTAGTTGTTAATTGCATAAGCGTTTGAACACACGTCTTGCTTGTTTATAAGACTCTAGAATTGCTATTTGTTCCTTCTTTTTAAGTTAATTACAAGTCAATATTAAGAAAGTGTATGTGACTCTCTTGGCAATTTTGAAAATAATCCTCCTAGTGCTCTTCCACATGTCCTCTCTCTCTCTAAGAAAATCGTGATTATCTCTCCCCACAATATCATCCAAGGTTAGTAATTATATCTTTCTTGTAAGGTTGACTGCTCTTCTACATGTCTTCTCTCTTTCAGTGTCTCTTTTAAGAAAATATATATTTAATTAAAACGGGATTTTGGAATACAATAAATTCATAATACTAGCATACCGAATTGTTTATATATCGATAATTATATATACATTTAGTATTTTTCATGTTCATTTTATTGTTCATGTTTGAAGTTGTGGTTATCTCTCCCAACATATTATATATATATATATTTTGGGGGCGGGGGGTGTATGATGGTTTTATCCTATCTTTTGCAGTTTCCTTTTTCCATGAAGATAAGAAAGATCAAGCCAATTATTGGTTTAGTAAATGAAACGTGGAAGGAAGACGGTTTCCTTCCATGTAGACTTATATAATATTAAAGTTCGGACCCATTTCCAACATACTTCTATTTGAAGGATAGATTGATTGCATTGCTGCTCTGCATTTCCATTTTATTGCGAAGCAGCTGGACCACTGCAAGGCTCTCCTCCTCACCCCCATGTTCCAAGCATGTTATAAAAACCATCATACGCCCCCCACATTTCTGCTTCAGTGACTGAGCAACAACCAAGGTTATGCGCAAATCCCTAAACCAACGACCCCCATGATACCCCACCCGTGGCAGCAAAACCGGTTGTACTGCTTCTATCATCATCAGTATTAAATCTATACCAACCGAGAGGTGGTTTCTCTCCCATTCCCTAGTACGACCTTGCCAAGTTTTGCTTGCAAATCTGACCTTGCTTTGATCACCTCATTCCCCAATCGACTTCCTCTTTCAAGGATGTTCTCCCATGCAAAGAATGCCTCATTCAGTATCCTACTATTCATCTCATTCCTCAAGCTCCAACTAAGAATTCCAAACACCATATCCCATCCACTGCAAAACAAGAGGGATTGAAAAGATTTGCATACAATCGATCATGAATACGTAAGATTAAAAATTCTTGAAGCCTCTCTCGTTTAACAAGCCTGACATGGTTGGGAAACATCTTCTCAATATTTGATCTGTCGTCTCCACAATAGCTGCACACCGGATTGCCAGCAAGGTGCCTCCGGAATCTATTTTCATTAATCAAAAGCTTTTGCTGGTCGCCAGACACATGAAAATTGACTCTATGATGGCCCTCGTAACTCCCAAAAACATCGCCAATGTTTATCAGGCTCCAAGCTATTTTGGTTATCCATTGCATAATAATAAGCTGACTTAGTGATAAAAACATGTCTTCTCTCCCAGCGCCACCCAGGGAAGTCAGGGATATTCGATTGCAAAGGAGGCCGCAAGGCGCTACTTTTTAAAGCTATCGATTCAGTCAGTAAGTGTTTGAATTGTGTCCAATTCCAATCCCCAATATGATCCGTCATGTTACATAGAGGCACATTATTAGAAGGCGCAAGGTCCGGTTGGATACTACTGTTCATCAAAGGCTCACAGTTTTTTACCCAAGAGTTGCGCCCAAAATCCACCTCACAACATCCCCAATATTCCATATGATTCCACTCCTAACTCCTCACTTATACTTAGTTCGTAGCAGTTGAACCGAAGTTGATCAATCTTAAAGCACTAGATAAAACCCAAGGCAGCATTCTGTCAATCCAACCCTTTAATTCCAAGGCCACCCTGAGACCTCGGTTGACAAATATCATCCCTTTTCACTAAATCAAATCTTTTGTCTTCTTGCCAGCCTCGCGAACAGAATTAAGAAGCGTTAAGCGTAAGGAGGATATTATTATCATGGGTTACCGCATTAATGAATGCTTTAAAACTATGGATATGTTTAATAATGCGGCTGTTAATTGGTCAATTGTAACTGTAATAAGGTGGCAGACTTTGTGTGCAATTATGCCATTACTCACGAGGGTCATTTGGTTTTTGGTATGGATTACCCTACGTTGATCCATAATATTGTAATTGATGATGCTATTAATTGAAGGTTGATCTCTTTAGGTCTTGTTGTCAAAAAAAAAAAATTTCTTTTGTCTTCAGTGTGCCCAAACAAAGTTTTGTATGATTTTCTCCATTATCGAGCGTATTCCTTTCTGGAGGAAAGTCCATTGTATTACATATATAAGAACGACGACGAACATGCCTCGGTTAGAGTTATTCTTCCAACGGCAAGAGAGTTTTAGCTTGCACTTAGAGACTTTTTATCTCATATTAGTAATATTGATACGTACCTTTAGTTACTCGCTTATGAAGCAATAACCAAAGGCATTCAATTTACCCTTAACAAGTTTCATTTACTCAATCGAAGGTCCTGTAAACAAAATTAAGCCATCTGAACACTCGAATCACCCTTTGTTAGCTTAATTAGTTTCCATCTACCCATACTCATTGATTCGGCTACAAATAAATAATGTTCAAATAAATTATAACTCCAAACAATCTACACAGAACGCAATTTAGTGACACAATACAAATTACACAACTGACTATGTTGCTCAATATCAATAAGTACATCCTCTATAAAATTCCAATCCAATATATCATAAGTTTTCTCGAGATTAATTTTAGTCACCATCCGCTCTTACTTGCCTGACCTCTTACGTATTATATGAATCATTTTTATACAATAATAATATTATCAACGATGCATCTTCCAACAGGAGGATCGAAGCTCGATTACTTAAGCACTGCCCAGGTTGGTATGAATGGTCTTAATTTTTTGTTCCTTTTGGTAACAATATTTTACAAGACCGTACAAAACTATTGAATTGTCTTAAGAAACTCAATCTTCTGGATTAAGAAAAGAAGAGTCTGATTAATCCATTTCTCAAATTGACCAATTGCAAATAATGTGGAACAAATTCGCAGACACCTCCACTATATTCGAAATATTTTAGTAAGAGAATGCATAGACCATCAACCCCGGAGAGATGGCCACGAATACTAGAAGTCTAGAACCACTTTTTTATTTAAATTAATTTTATTTTATATTAATAACACATTTAATTAAAACCTACACTAAATTAACTACTATTTAGTAATTATATCTCATGTTTCAATTATGAAAAAAAATTGTACATATACTTATTTTGAGAAATATGTTTTCATTTTCAATTTTCAAAAAATACAAATAGAAATTGTTTTCTCAGGGGCCAAACTTTTAAAGTAATTTTTTCTTTTCCTTTTTCCATTTTGCAGTAAGCCCGGCTGCTTATTGGTTTCATTATAAACCACCAATCAAAAAAAAAAAAAAGTCATGGTTTTATAATAAACAACTCTAAAAAGTCACGGGCCAACATCCTGCAATAAGGGGTTCAATGTGATTTCAAACCTTTCTATAGCTATCAGCAACTCTCTCTCTCTCTCTCTCTCTCTTATCAGCTGGCGGCCAAAACATACAAAACTTCATGAGGAAAAATAAAAACTTATCTTCCAATCATCAATGTCCCTCCCCGGCTTTCAATGCTGTTCCTGATCCATATTATGTTCAGCTTCCT
Source organism: Gossypium bickii (assembly GCA_025503065.1). NCBI lineage: Eukaryota > Viridiplantae > Streptophyta > Magnoliopsida > Malvales > Malvaceae > Gossypium > Gossypium bickii. The sequence goes on along the minus strand of CP106719.1, from coordinate 11,805,839 downwards.
CTTCGGTTTCAGTATCGGAAAGCCCTACATGAGGCAGAGTATCTGATACTGAATCAGTATCGACTTTATTATCTGAACTCTCCTTTTGCTGCTCATCATCCCCTGCTACATCGATTGATCCTTCCGCATCTTCATTATGTCCAGTTTCAGTTGATGCCCTTCTTTGCACATGCTCCTCTATCTTTGCGGATAATTCTTTCACTTCTTCAACTGCAAGATCAGACAAATTCTTCTCCCCATTACCTCCGTCACCTGAGCAATCAGATAATGTTTCTGTTGCAACCTCTGAATGCCCCGCATTAGCGTTATTTATACTACTGTGATTTTCTGAAAATGAATATTGCAGACTATTATCAGTACTGATTTCCAAAGCAGAAGAGATGGACTCATCATGGTCCGATTCTTTTACTGTACTCTCAACTACAGAATCAGTTTCAGCTGCATTCTTTGTGGCTGGAAAAGACTGGAAGGCATCCCAATCGTCTTCATCCTCTTCATCTTCTTCCATGTCATCATTATTGGTACCTATAGGGGTGGCTAATGGAGATGAATATCTTTCTTCACTTTGCTGTTTAAGCTTCCCTTGAGTAGCTGATGGTAAGGCATTGTCCTCTCTTCTCATTTCAAGTGGAACTGGTAGTTTAATCTCTAATGGCGGTGCCACAGATTTCGTTTCTCCAACACTATGGTCCAGTGTTACTGAAGCACGAATAACCCCCTGAAAAAAGAATGGTGATTATTATTTCTGAACAATGTGGCCAAGGGAAAAATGAAAATTGCGAATCAAACAAAACTTTAGGCAACGAAGTCTTCAATTGCCTATTTCTATCAAAAATGTGAATCCATTGCTCTACCAGAAACGTGGAGAAAAAACTATTAGTGAACTAGATCTATGTTTCTTGAAAGGAAAAAACAAAGCCATCAGGTTCGATCTAACAATACAGTTAACAAGTTTACCAAACTTGAAATTTCCCATTTTATGTTTCTTTCAATCACAATAGAAAAACTTGTCATTTATATAGAAAGAAATAGAAAGCAAAAACACCTGAAGTTGCTGTCTATGCGTCTCAGACATCAATAACAACACATCCTTGAGATGACCAGCCGAAGAAGGAATTTGTGCAAGATGAGAAACAAGCCTGATGGAAGTGTTTCTTATGTCACTGACTTCCTACCAACATGATCATAAACAAAAGATTGTTTAAAACAACCATAGAAATACTTGTTCCAATTTCAAATGTCGAAGGCTCTTGAACAAATTACCTGAGAACAATTATCCTCTGATGCCGAGAAGATCATAACAATAGCTTCCAAAAAGAGACTCATGAACCCTCTCTGGCAATCACTCTCTTTTGAAACTGTTTGCAGGAGCATTAGGACTTGTAAGCACTCCCCCACAATAACAACTGATTCTTTAGTCATGGATTTCTGTCACCAAGAATAACACAAATCCTCAGAAAATTACTTGCAAGGAGCAACATGGTTTAAATTTATGGAAACGAATAGAAGGTGCACCATTAACATGTTTTTGATTATGGTGAGAATGCCCCCAACCAGCTCTCCAATAAAGAATACGATGGAACTGTTGTCTTCCATATTGTTACTTTTCAGTACCACGCTTTTCAGCACCTGCAAACCGATAGCCTGTACCTGTGCCTCAAAAGTGTTTGATTATCAGTCATACACTGTTTTGTACATAAAACAGGCAGGTAGACCTGAACATTAAAGACATGAAAGGTTTAAATTACCTGTAAATTTGAGTCAGTTAGTATAGTAAGCATACAATCAGTGCAAAATTTAAACACTGAAAAGTAGATAGGGTCACTATCTTTGTTGCCTTCTAGACATTGAATTTCATGCATTATCTTGGGCAACATAACCATCTGTTCAATAGAGAATGCAAGCTTCAATAGCAGTAGTTTGCGTAAGTCAGATCTCTTATTATGCAGGAGATGAATGCCTTCAATGCAATCCTTGGTCAAATCAGCAAGTTCATCTAGAGAAGTGCATAAAATATTTCTCAGGTGGACAATGGCATCATCACCAAGATTAGGAGTATCTGCAACATAAATTTCAATTAGCCTCCATGCAACCATAAATGAGTAAACAGCCACAATATGATCATATTTGATACACATGACAATGCAATAAATCTAACCAAATCCTCACTCCTAAATGATGTGTTTTCCCCTCGTCATTCACCCAAAAATAGTATGTGCTCCTTTTCAAGAACATTTGTAGAAAAATGAATCATCAAATAAAATGTGGTATTCAGAAATCAGATGGTTAATGTCGGCAGCATAAGAGCAGAAAAAGCTTTTTTTCTTTAATTATTGTTAATTTCATGGGCTTACGCATTCAACATGATTCCTTCTTTGAATGTCACTGATCATTCCTCTTTACTTCTAAACAATTTTCCCTTTTACCTACAAATTTACAAACACTGCTTAGCTAAAAAATATTTTTTGTTAATGTGATTTATCTACTACTTTGTAGCAGTATAATTTTCCTATATTAATTTCGAGACATTGTAGAAGCCCATTTGAGAACTTTATTTGCGGCAATAAGAAGGCATAAACATTTCCTGGAACACTGATTTGATACAATAAAAATTCAAATATTGAAGCACAAAAAGTTAATTTTCCACATAACATGGTTTGAAGCATAAATCTAGCTGAAAAACAATGTTAAATTTCAATGAAATAACAAAAATACTCACTAACAAATCTAATGAATATTAGATATTATTTTCAGATCCTTAACTAAATCATCTTAATGACCTATGAAGAAAAAGAAATTACATGTTTAAAATGTGTGTATTCTTATAAATGTATACAGAAAAAACAGGAAAAATGCTCACCATCAATGAGATTCTTCAACAAGGAATTCACACACTTCACAATATCAGTAACTTTTGATAGGGACAACTCAGTTGAAGCTTGTCTAATGAATTTGTAGCCAATCAAAAGAAATGCCAATGCTACTGAATGCAGGTGTTTCTGCATCTTTTGACACGTGGTTCAGTAGGCAATGAGTTAGTAATTAAAAACAAAATAACCAATAAGAGTGCAATAAGCCAAAGATAAATCTTGGTAAAGAATCACAAGACAAAATCATATGGCATAATAGAAATCTGAAAAAATACACCAAACACACTTTTGGTTGAAAACGCCTCATTATTGTCTTCGCAGCAACAAACAGTGGAAATAATAAATCTTCCCAGCAGGCTTGAACAGGTGAGAATGCACTAGCACTGAATGCAGAAAACAAGATCATTATTGCCCAAGGTTAGAATTGTCGATGAGTTTCACTAGCAATCTACTAAAATTACTTAAATATCATGGTAAATTTGATACCAGTGAAAAACTCTAAAAAGGCAACCCAAACAAAGTTCCACCACTAGGCAAGCAAAATTTTCTGCTTCAAGGAAATCTTCAGGGCAGTTGTGCACAATCTATTGAAGCAAACAGAAAACAGAACTCTCAGCATCAACTCTATAATAATTCATCATTTTAAACTTATACAACTAATTTTGGGGAAACAAACATCTCCTGTTGGTTTTGCTAAAAGAATCAAAACTTCATAACCTAATAATAGAAGGGAAGTAGAATTAAAGGGAAGAATTCGGTAATGCATGTGTAAAAAAATGCAGATTTACAGGGATAGCAAAATATCTCAAAGAGAAGGCATGATGGTAAAGAGATGGGAATTTAGGAAGGAAACACATCCTCAGTCATGTAGTTGATCACTTGCAAAAATTGATCACAGGTAATTTGAGTTTGGTGAATGCTTTTCTCCAACAATACTAATAAAAGGCCATCGTGAGATCAAATTTGAAGCAAGAACTTAAATTTATTTCAGCTGAACTGAGAGTTACCTGAGATAGAACAGATATCGCAAGACTGTTCCATGAAATATCCATATAGATGGAATAAGAGAAGACCTGCATGGATTGGATATGACAATTTGATAGTAAAAATTATTTCCAAACTGGATAGAAGAAATCATCATAGCACAATTATCATAGTTAAACTGAAATTAGAGCAACCTAGAAATATTTTGTTTGACATTGCCATGCAGATTTAAAAGACTATACCTTCTGCTGTCATATAGGAACAAATGTACAGACAAACACATACAAATATATTGGTCTTTAGAGCCTTAATAGCGAAGTGGAATAAAGGTATAGGGACATCAAAACCATTTCACATGTTTAATGCAGTTCCACAATTTTTATTTGGTGTAATCTGATCCTTAAACTTGCACAATTGGAGTAATTTGGTCAAATATGTAATGCCATCCACTAGCTATCGCTACTGATGATAATATGTAAGCCATGTATACTTTAAGTAAATTCTCAATTCTTTCCTTTTGATTTTTCCTTTTCTTTTCTTCAGGGTTTTATATTTAGCCTTCTCCTTTTCTCACTATTTTTGGCAGAGTCAAATTATAAATCAGGCCATTCAATCTCAAAGGACAATGGAGTCGCCATGTAGAAGATGCCCTTAATGGTAAACAACTATAGAAGTCCTTACTTTCATCAAAATTACCAAAACCAAATACCACCACCTTTGGTACCCATAAAAATAAGTCAAAATTATATCATAACAATTAATCTACAGAAATGATAAAAACAGTAAAACATCTGGGGTATACACAATTTCTGCCTAGGACAGTAGTAACTTTTAGCAAATAAAAATTTCAAAAGAGTATAGGTTCAACCAATTGCATCGGCACCCAAACCGATTTTGGTCAGAATATTGCCCCTTGAAACCATGATTATGGAATAAAAGAATGTTTCAGGTAGCACAATTTTTCTAAGAATTTGAAGTGAGAAGACAAAAACACATCCCTAAACTCCTTTTATTTAATCTAGAAACTGAGGAACAAACAGATAAAAAACTATGAAAGCATAATGAAAAAAAGGCACAAAGTAAATGCTAACAAAAATTAAAGTAAACAGGAAATGAAAAGAGAGAGATCACTACCATGAGCAGTTCTTCACAGATGTTTACCGTAAGAAAACCAGCTGAGAAAAACTTCTGTGTTAAAAGAAACTGGAACACTGGCAAAACAATTTCATAAAACTTCAAGCCTGGAGAAGTCGTATCCTCAGCAGGAGTATCTCCATCATGTTTTGCTTTAGCTGAGGCTAACGGTATAACTTGTTTACAAAGGGCTGGATGTTGTCCCTGAAATATAACAAGCAAAGCAAAGCCCCACAGAAACTGGTATTCTTCGGATTCCAGTTCAACCATACTGTAACCAGATACTAAGCTGTTTGCTGACATATTTTCAGCAGCAGCTTCAGAGTTTCCATTCCCATCAACATTCACAGGAACTGCATCCAGAGCAAGTGCTTGCAAAATAACAGGCCATGCTTCTTCCAAGCAAGGCTGCAGCTTAGACGAGACCAGAGGTGATTGAATAGCATCAAGGAATGAGTTCCACTATAAGAAATGAGCCAGAAAATACAATGTTAATGAAGTTATGTTTATTATATTTTAGACAAAAAGTGTTTTTGTGTCTATGTGCAAGTATTCTACATCTGTTAAAATTAACAGGTTCACAACCAGTTCAGCTTACGTTTCTTTTGAGATTTAGATGCAAGCACACACAACTGTAATCCTTCAAAAGCGAGATCCAGTACTTCCCCAGAATGCTTGAACTTCTTGAGAACAATGGTAACAATGCTAGATACTCATCAGGAACAACAGCTTGGTGTCTCCTCAAAAAGGCGTATGTATAACACTTGAGAGAGGCGTGAGCGGCTAGAAGTCGTATCTTGATCTATTTTAAATAGTAAATTAGTAAGAGCTTCATCATTGTAAACAGCCATACCAGAAGCAAAAATGAAAAAATAGAGACAACCACCACTCTATACTAGTACTAACTATGTGAGATGGATCTTTTCTACACAGTGCATTCATTGTTCTGCAACCAGCATACCTTACATGAGACCCATTCTGCAAATGACGGATAATATAGGTCCTTGAAGTCATCCAAAGGGCGAGATAATAGTGAAAATATACGTTTTACTGCAGCCTGGTCACCACTAATTATTCCACTTGTCATTATCTGAAATTGTAACATGTCACCACAACCATATTTATGTCCAAAAATCTTTTTGAATATTATAAACATATAAATGCTCCCACCTTGGTAGCCAGCAACAGACCTGCCTCCAAAAGAATAGGGCCAGATGATGTATCCAGTGCAGTGCGAACAGCAGATATTAGTTGTGCCTAAACTTCATAAAGATTTCAATAATTACTAACCCATTGCACAATACAAAATCACACCGAGCCCTGACATCCTTAGAGAAAATACTAATACACAACAACGGCATCAGCTTACTTGATACTGTTCTAGTAGAAAGTGTCCTGGAAGCTCGGGATCAGGAACTGTTTCAAACTGAAATACAGAGCAAGGAAAGCAGAAACAAATTAACATTGTCCAACATTAAGCATTCGATATATTATCCCTCAGCCATCATTTAAATTTGAACCCAAGAGATCTAAATGAAAAGTTATAGGTTGTATTAGCATCCATTGCTACTTTGCTTAGTTGGAGACTCTTCAAAAGTTAATGCCAAAAATATATTGGTTAAATGAACAAATAACAAGAGAATATCAGTAGCTACAAAAAAAGTTGGACATATTATTTGGTTAGCAAAATAAAAATGTACATTAGGAACATTTATAAAGATTGAAGTGTATCTAGTTTATGCCATTAAATATTAGCTCAAAATTCAAACAGGTATTTAGCCGAAGAAAACTACCTGATTAAATGATATAACTAGCATTCCCCATACTAACCTTGTCTACAACTGAACTTAAAAGCCGGACACCGATTGGCCGCATGTTTTCAAACTGAATTGTACTTATCTATGAAAAATAACATATAGAAAAACATGGTGTCAGCTTTCAATCAAATTTCATGTGTTTAAGTGACAATATTTCCATAAACTATTGACTTTTTATTTATATGTTTTTATTCAGAACCTGATAAGCAACTGATATTAGCTCTTGAACTTGGAGGACTAGCCAATCACCAGAGGCTTGTTCATTTGCAACTTTTCTGCTTGCTAGAGAGAGATCAAAATGTGCAGGATTCTTGCCCACAGCTTCAGGCAGATAACTCAAGCACCTATAAACCAGCAAGTTATTTAACTAGGAAACCTTATTACTGATAAAGATGAAGCCTGTCAGAAAAAAGTGACATCTTTATGGACATATTACATGTACATTTTGCAGGCTTTGTAGGCCTACATGTTCAGGTTTAGTTTAAAGTTAAGGCTCAGATTACGACTTTGAACTTTTTCCCATAGGAATCATATCATTTGGACTCCATACAGAAAGCAAAGAACTTTAGATGATAGGTTCTACTTGAATAGATTTTACAATGTGATGGCTTAAGGGCAACAGAATAAATTTCATGTGAACATTCTAACAAATCCACAACATTATTCCTCCACTAGATATAGTACTTTTATTCGAGATAAGCATATAATGAGCATGCCAGAAGACATTCTGCAAAGCATAAATATTTTGAGAACTGGGTATATGGTTTTGAACATTTAGAAGAAAGAATTACATGCCAACAGCCATGTTGTCTGTTGGTACAATGTTGAACTCTTAGGGTTCAATCCCTGGCAGCCTCCTCAACTACTAAAAAGGGAAAGCTTAACAGATAAACAAGCAGAAGAAGAGCTACATCTATTACTTAGTTCATTGACAATCAGAGAAACATGACAGGTTAGCAAAATGTAGAGATAAAGAAGAATCACATACTCAGCAGCAAAAACTCTGGTTCGGTATCTGAGGTGCTTATCTCTATTGCGACCAACAATAGAAGTTACAAATGCATGACCTTGAACTGGAATGTGCTTAGAGTCAGAGACCATGTTTTCATCATCATCTCCAAAATTTAATCTTGAGTCACCATCTGGACCACTAGTAGAATCATTTCCGGAACTAATCTCAGCAGTAGCTCTTGTTGACATAGCAAGGACCTGAGAAAAGTTGGAAATGAAATTTTCTGGTACTTTACTAAACAACTACAAACAAGAACAAAAAAATGCTTGAACTCAACAGCTCTTCATACTCCAAAGAAAACAACATTTATTCAACATGTCAAAAACTCTTAGCAAATACCATCATTCAACACAACGGGATACCACAAAAGAACATATGCATGAAAGCCAAGTTCTTCTTGTTTACCTTTTTCAACTAAAATCCAACTCACCATGACCAGAATCTTCAAACTTGGCACAAAGACTAACACGGGGAAGAAAGATATCATTTTTCTTTTTCCCCTTCTCCAAAAGGGGCCACATAACTTGTGGTAACATAAATCTCTCCCACAAGAAAATGATACCATGTAGGAGTAAGGCAATTTCAGGCCCTGAGAAACTTATGGCCAAGTGCCCCACAACCAAGCTATCTGACATACCCCACCCCCAACCCCCCTAAAAGGAACACTTGGTTTAAAAGCCACCTGAAATAACTAGATGAGAAGCCATCAGATAGCCAACGTGCAACAAAATATCTAAGATAGAAAGCTGCAATTCTCGATTTAGACAACAATTGGCAAATGAAAAATGGCAACCTTGGCTGTTTAAATTAAACTCACCATGTGCACAACCATTTATGAAATTAAGAATCCTAGTTTCCTTTACTAGCTATTCCACTATAATGGTCTTCCCTTTTTCCAAATCCATTAGATTTAAAACAGCACCAGTTATTGAAAAACTAATTTATATTACAACTCTTAATGTAGATATAGAAACCCAACATAATGGATATCGTTTAAAGCAGAGTGCCTTGAGCATCTTTATCCTCCAGCAGTGTTGGACAAACTTATTTACACACACACGAAGATGCCATTAGCCTGAAATAAAAATGTGCAGATTGTATACGCACACACAGATGAAGATGCCATTAGCATGAAGCGACAATGGTAGACTATAGCTTCCAGCCAGTGGTTGGCACCAAAAGGAGTTGGAGGAGCAACGCCAGTAGGACAAGACTCAAATGGATTTCAGATAGAACCACAACCAGTCTCAGGTTAGCAAACACCATCTATCCACACATTGATATAAATCACTTCTATAAGTCTGCAATGTATATTATCTCATGGAAAAATGAAATTTCTCCATTCCAAATTTTCCTGAATAACAGGAGAAAGGACCAAAATCAACTCGCCAACAATTCCAGATGTAATGAAGACTAAGGAAAGCATCTGACTCTCATACACATTTAACACAAAAATTACATAATAGCACTTATCTAATCCCTCACATCAGGATAAACCGGAAGAATCTGCTAAGCTTCTATTTAAGTAACTACTCAATGGATAAGTAACCGAATGGGTTTACCATCTTTCATCCCAATCATAATGGAAAGTCCTATTAAGTTCTTCTGTGCCCCAGTTATATGAAGACGATAAGTGTTTGTCTTCATTACTGAAATCAGAGAGAGAGAGAGAGAGAGAGAACACAAGAGAGGCGCGACGAAATAGCCCAAAAAATAAAATAGAAGAGAAAGACAATATTGACAGAAGAAAAAGCACATTAGTATATTATCAAAAGAAGAAAATACTCTAAAGAGGATCTCACAAGCATCACATGAATTCATGCATATAGATAATATGGATACAGAATTTCAAAAGTTATTAGCTAAGTTATTACAAGAATAAAACTAAACAAGCAAATAAAAAAGTCCCTTCCAGCATTGGCAGAACTGTAAATATATGGGGCTAAAAATACTAACTAAAAAGTAAAATATGGCAAACATCCTTCTGTAACCAGGAAACATCCCTTTAACCTTTATATATTATCAAAGCTGAGAAGTACTGCATCAACTAAACACAGAATTCATTTTGGGGTGATATGCCATGGAAGAGCAGAGAACTCACCATGTTACGACAAATTGATATCCATCGAGAAGGACGTGAAGGGCAAGACACATAAAGCAGTCGCATGATTGTGCCACGGATTAAATTCCCTATCCTACAAAAAGGATAAATTATAAAAAAAATGAATGAAGCAACTGAAAGACCAAGCCTTACATAAAGAAAAATACTACGCCGCAAAAGCTTTAAAGCCAATTATTATCCCCCGCCCGCACCCATGCCCTCTTTTGTTTTCTTGTCATGTTATCCAAAACCATGAATATATCAATGACAGAAGTATACATATGACCAAAAAGACGGCACAAAACAAAGAGCCAGATAAACATCTGTTCCAGGCAAAAGTAGAAATTTGAGGCAGCCTCATCAGCACAGCTTTACAATTGAAAGTGATACTATCACCTTATATTTGAGTAAAAGGAAGAGAAAAAATTGGTTTGATAGAAAGGCATAAAAAGATGAAGTGAAAAAAAAGGAGGAATCTTGAGGATAAATTTGCAATGTTGAAAAGATATTTGTTTCCTCTTGTTGCAAGGAAAACTTGTCAAAAACCAACATCTACACAGTATTCTGACTGAAAATGGTACTATAGCTTTTTAAGAAAATTACACATTGATCGAATCAACATTAAGAAGTTTCCAAAGGATTCATTGGATGGTATTGTCATCAACATGGCAATGTAGTGACCTTCGTATCTAATTACTACACCGACCATGCTACAAGTGGAGATCTAATCAGGGTGTTTGGTGTTGCATGAAAGCAAGGCATAATCTAGTACAATGTGCAAAAGAAGATTCTATTATATTAGTATTCTAGTAACAATCTCTTAGATGATAATATTTCATTTCATAGTTAAGGTTAAATATGCAACCAACCAATACAAAAAAACAATTTATGACTATCTCTGATTAAATAAATTTTAACATTATCAAAAAACATTAAGGAAAAGAACACTGAATTAAAAGATAAAGTACATCAAGTAATACTTCATCCTTGACATTTCATTGTCAATGTTCAAATTGGCAGGGAGGTTAAGGTGGAAAAATCATGTAGTTCATACTAAAAAGTGAAATTTTTTCTTTACATGCTAACTTTCAGTTTTTAATGGAGAAAGTTTAGAAACATGAAAACTGATGAGGGATGCAAAAAACAAAAAAGACTGAAGCACGGAACTTTAAGATATACCGAAAAACAAAATATGGACAAAGCACATGGGACCGAGGGAGGAATGAATAAGCTAAAAACATTGACTATAAACAAACAAATAAATAAATAAAGTAGGGACAAGTGTGTAACCTGCCTAAATGTCTGGTTGTTTTTGAAAGGGAAAAATTACCACAAAAATAACTGAAACTTAGGAAAGGAAGTACACTTTTTATGCACATAAAATTAAGATGATTCCATGAATCAATTCCCCAGATCAACACATGAAACGTTTCCTGCCCTTTCAGATTGGATTTAAACACTCCTAAGGCGGTCACCTGAACAATCTTAGGTCATAAGATTATCATCACACAGGATCACCAAGTTCCTATCAAACATGGTGAATGGTGAACTAATCATCAACTCAGTGAACCTTCGAAATTGATGCAACAACCTCACACCAAAGACCTCAGACCTTGGAACTCTGAAGGAATCACTGAAGAGAAATAAAAAAATCACTGGCAAGAGCATTACCACCGATCTTGTTCTTATGGCGCACCTATTCATTTTACTACTTAAAGAGAGAAACTAGTTCATTGCAAATTCAATTGTTATTGACAGAATAGATTTTTCTCTGTTAATTTTTACAAGAGACTACACTAAATATTTATATACAAGAGAGCCTAACTTAGAAGACTCTAGACTTAGCAAAGACTATCGTTTTTAGGGTGTAGTGCCTCAAAACCCAACCTTAAAGTTAGGGATAACAATAAATAAAATATTCATATGATAACATTTAATATACTAAATATCCCTTATTGGACAACTGTATTCTGACACTCCCCCTCAAGCTGGGAAGTGGATATCATCCATTCTCAGCTTGCTTACTAGTCTCTGAAAGGTCTTCCCAGAGAGTCCTTTGGTTAGATATATCGCGATTGACCATCAGTGGGCACATATGGAGTGCAAATTAGGCCACTGTCAAGTTTCTCCTTGATGAAATGTCTGTCAACCTCAATGTGCTTCGTACGATCATGTTGTACTGGATTATGTGCAATGTTGATAGCAGACTTATTATCACAATACAGTTTCATTGGTCCTTCCCACTTGATCTTCAAATCCTCCAAAATAATTTTCAGCCATAATAATTCACAAATTCCAAGAGCCATCGCTCTAAATTCTGCTTCTGCACTAGATCTAGCCACAACATTCTGTTTTTTACTTCTCCAAGTTACAAGGTTGCCTCCCGTAAATGTACAATAGCGAGGTTGATCTTCTATCCACCATAGATCCCGCATAATCTGTGATCATTATAGGCTTCAAGGGTTAAATTCCCCCTTTTCTTAAATAGGATTCCTTTGCCCTGAGTCCCTTTAAGCATCTTGAGAAATGGTATATAGCTCAAGATGTGACTCTTTAGGATTGTGCATGAACTGACTTACAACACCAACTGCATAGGCAATATCCGGTCTAGTATGTGACAAGTAAATGAGCTTCCCTACAAGTCTTTGATATGAACCCTTATCAACTACTTCCTCTTCTAGTGCATCTCCAAGTTTGTGGTTCACTTCTATGGGTGTCTCTCACTGGTTTACATCCCAACTTTTCTGCTTCTCACAACAAATCAATTATGTATTTTTCTTTGAGATATGAAGATCCTTCCCGAGAGTGTGCTGTGCTACTTCAATACCAAGGAAATATTTTAACTTACCAAGCTCTTTGACCTCAAACTCTTTTACTAGACATTTCTTCAAATTTTCCATTCCTTCCAAATCATCACTGTTACTATAATGTCATCTACATAGACTAATAAAGCGAGTCATTCCCCGAAGATAAATGCTTTACAAACAGAGTGTGATCTCCTTGACTCTGTTTATATCCGGTTTGAGCATTACTTTGGTAAATCTTCCAAACCAAGCTCTCTGGGACTGTTTTAGTCCATATAGAGCCTTTTTAGTTTGCAAACTACATGCCTCAGATCGTAACCGAACCCCGGTGGAACATCCATATAGACTTCCTCCTCAAGATCACCATGTAAGAAAGCATTCTTGATGTCGAATGTTGTAGTTTCAAATTCTCTGTTGGCAAGCAAGTGATAGCAACACTCTCACGTTGTTCATCTTTGCAACCGGGGCAAATGTCTCAAGGTAGTCTATTCCATACTTTTGAGTGTACCCTTTAGCAACTAATCTTGCTTTGTACCTCTCCAAAGAGCCATCCGAATTGTATTTTCATCAGATACACCCAAATGACATCCAACTGTTTTCTTTCCGTTCGGTAATTTTACCAAATCCCATGTCTAATTTTTTTCAAGTGCTTCCATTTCAACTTTCATGGCATTTTTCCAATTCTCATTATTTAATGCCTCGGATTCAGTTTTGGGAATGGAGATGGAATTTAGGCTAGTAAGAAAAGTTTTGTGGTTATGGGACAATTTTTTGTAGCATATGAATGAGTACAAGGGGTGTTTTGTACAGGCCCTAGTTCCTTTTCTAATAGCAATAGGAAAATCATACTCTCTTTGATCTGAATTCTCACTAGTATTCAAAGTAGGTTCAGTAGTTACCTCGGGTTGTAGAGCAGTAGGGTGTTTATCCGAAGAAGATGATTGAACTTGCACCGGTGCCTTCTTCCTTGAGTAAACCAAGAAAAGGCGAGTAGTGTCCCGAATTCCTTTTGGTGACTTAGGTGTGCAGAGTTCTATTTCAAAGTTGCATAGGGTTAAGGTGGGTGATCAAGTTGGTTGGTAGGTAAGAAATTTGAGTGTTTGGAGTGGAAAATTAGGTGGAGAGCAGCAGTCAAGCAATTTGGAAAATCAAGAAGAAAAACTCTCTACCCTTATCTTCTTTAAATAAATTCTCCCCCGAAGATAAGGACAAGTAAAAATTTTTTTCTTCTCGCAAAAAGTGACATCAGTGAAACAAAAAATTTTTTTGGTATTGGATTGTAGCATTTGTACCCTTTTTGTGTAGAGGAATAACCTAGAAAAACACATTTGATGACTCGTGGATCGAGTTTTCCCTATTTTGAGAATGGACATGGACAAAGGCAACACACCCAAAAATTTTGGGAGGAAGATTGGAGGTATTAAAATCGGGAAAAATTTCAATAGAGCTTGTATAGGACTTTGAGAGTCAAGGACCTTTGTAGGCAACCTATTTATCGTGTGAGTGCAAAGTTAAAACACTTTCCCCAATATTGTTTAGGGACATTGCTTTGAAACAATAGAGCTCTAGTAATAGCTAAAATATGACCATTCTTTCTTTTCGCAACACCATTTTGTTGGGGTGTGTTAACACAAGAGGACTCATGGAGAATGCCTTTTCTTGAAAAAGGAGGAGAGAAAGCGATTGAAGTAATCTTTAGCATTGTGCATCCTAAACCGCTTTATTGCGATCCCAAATTGTGTTTTGAGGAGGTTGTAGAAAATTTTAAAAACAGACCCTACATCAGATTTTTGTTTTAAAAGAAATATCCAAGACACACGGGTACAGTCATCAATAAAGGAAATAAACCACCGAGCCCCAGAGACGTTTGAAATGTTTGATGGTCCCCAAATATCACTGTGAATAAGAGTAAAAGGAGTAGATGTTCTTTTATTGCTTACGGGAAAGGAAGTACGTTTGTGTTTGGCAAGTTCGCAAACATCACAACGGAAATTTTTAACATTTATTCCTTTGAACAAGGAAGGAAACAGAAATTGAAGGGTTGAAAATGAAGGGTGACCAAGGCGGAGGTGATGGAGCCAAATTTTGTCTTTGGGAGCTTGAACAGACTTGGATAGGAAAGATAACGGTGAGGAATTCAGAGCACTAACTTCTCCACTAGATTCTTCAAGGTAATATAGGCCATTTGCTTCCTTAGCATGTCCAATCATCCTCTTCGTGTTCTGTTCCTGGAAAAAACATTTATTGGGATAAAAAATCACACTGCAATTAGAGTCCCTGGTAAGTTTTTGGATGGAGAGAAGATTGGGAAATAGTTTAGGAACATGAAGGACATTTTTAAGAGTAAGGGTCTCATTTATAACAATATCACCTTGACCACCATCGTTATTACAGAACCATCACCATCTTTGTAATTTTTCTATTACTAGGACAAGGTGTATATGAAACAAATTTGTGTGAGGAGTGGGTCATATGGTCAGTAGCTCTGAGTCAATGACCCAAGATCTGTTGGTGGTTGTGTCCGAGACATTAGAATTTTGAGAAAAGGAGATACTGAAAGTGCCAAAGCGCAAGTACCTTTGGAAGAAGTTTTTTCCAATGAGCCCAAAGAACGTCTTTAACTTTGCAATGTCTTCTTTATTAAAAATACCGAACGTTGTTCTTCATCCATCCGTCGTGCTATATTTGCATGCCCTTGTTCCTTTAGTTGTCCAACGTTGCGTGAAAATTCTTTTTTCTCACGTGTGGTTTCCCATGGAGTTTCAGCAGGTGTTCTTTTGTGTGACGAGATTTTTTACACAGTATGTGCACCATACGTAATCCTCTTAATAGGCCTTGTAGAATCAGGTTGCTTCATATCGGTTGGTTGTTCCATGGCAATTTTCCTCTCACCGATGTGACCTTTGTAACTAAAGGCACTCCATCTACGCGATTATCGTCAAGCATAACTCCTCTTCTTCCTTCTTCAAAGACGAACTATCGCGAGTGTCTCATTTAGTGAGGGTAGCTCCTCCTTACCAAGAATTTGGACTCTTATCGCATCAAATTCCACATTTAGCCCGAAAGAAGGAAATCATAAATTCTGTCTTTTTCAACAAACCTTTTTAATAGTGTTTGATCATCATCATCTGATCGCATTTTAATGCACTGTGGTAATGATCCATCTCCGCCATAAACTTTGCAACAGATTAGAGTATTCCGTGATGGAACGATTTCCTTGCTTAGTGGATGAAATCTTAGTCTTGATTTCGTAGATTTGAGCAACATCTCGAACTTTAGAATAAGTGCGCTTCACGACTTCCCATATTTCTTTGGATGAGTTAAGAAATAGGCATGTGTCACCGATTTCGGGCACCATAGAATTCCATAACCAAGACATGACCATAGAGTCTTGTTCATCCCAAGCGAAAGAACCGAGGATCTCCTTACGGAGGTCTGTGCCGAAAGTAAGTGGTTCACTTGCTTGCCGCGCTTCTTCAAGAACGTGCGAACCGGTGAGACCACTTCTGTAATTCTTCCCATTTAATGTGAGGCCACTTGAATATATTCGCAACTCCTTTGGTTTGGTTGGAGTTTTTCAGAGATTTCTGAACTGCCCCATTGGTATTGGGGTGGACAAATTCGGACATATCTCTTTTGATCACGTAAGTAGGCTTGAGGATTTTGTGGGAGTAAAAGATTACAGAAAAATTTCGTAAATCGTCTACTACGATACCATGACAGAATAGATTTTTCTCTGTTAATTTTTACAAGAGACTACACTAAATATTTATATACAAGAGAGCCTAACTTAGAAGACTCTAGACTTAGCAAAGACTACTGGTTTTTAGGGTGTAGTGCCTCAAAACCAACCTTAAAGTTAGGGATAACAATAAATAAAATATTCATATGATAACATTTAATATACTAAATATCCCTTATTGGACAACTGTATTCTGACAGTTATATACAACGATATACACAAGAAATTCTTGGTCTTGTAAAATGATACCTTGAAAGAAGAAAAGATGCATTTAACAGGAAAAACGTAAGGAAATTTCATTAATAAAAGTGATAAAGTAAAAATAGAATAAAATAATAATAAAAAAAACAGAAACATTGCTAATGGAAGACATCTAAAATGCATTAACCATCAAGAAGCTCCAAAGTTCATAAGAGTCCCAACACATTCAAAATATGTAGAGGAAAGATTGACTGGACAGGAAACCAACTTAAACTATCTCATTAGACAAAGGGTAAATTCAACATACATTTACAACCTAACCATTTTTAATACAACTAATAATTGTAAAGTAGACGGAACAAATCATAAGATGTTGAGAATACTAGCAGAGAAAAAGAAAACGAGGAAATAAACATGTTAAAACATAAGTATAGATTCTACCATTCACGTCATTTCAACATTTTGGTAGTTAAAAATCAAATTAATATTTAAATGGGTATCCTCCACATACTCTGAATCAGTTTCTTCGTCTAGCATGCAAAACAGATTATCTTCTATTTGTTCATCAATGACAGAAACCTGAAAGGATACCATGAACACAGTATTTCAAAAAATAAAAAAGAGATTAAGGCATTAAAAATGGAAATATAAAAATGTGGAAATTTATGACTTCACTACTCACAGGGTCCTTCTCAATGAGATGCCGTAGAGTGGAGACTGCAAGATGCCTTAATGCAGGCTGTTTCAAAGAAAACCTGCTTAGTAGCAGATTGGACAAAAACTTAAGCCATGCCCTTGAGAACTTTCAAAGTAAAGAGAAAGAACCTGTCTTGATGATAGAGTCAGCAGAAGAGTTTGGACATGGGAGTGCACTGAAACAGCATGTGGAGCAAAAAGAACAAGCTGTTGTGTGAAACGAACACTCCTGAAAGATTAATAAGCTATTAAGTTATCATCCATTGTGAAAGTAGAACATAAAATTCTACCAATGTGTAGTCAAGTCAAGCAGTGGTGGCACAGCAGAAAAACTGAGAGAGCAAACATAGAAATAGGAATATTTTCAGTACATACTCAAGTAGTGTAGCTGTTTCTTCAGAGGAACTAATCTCTGCAACAACAGACTGGAAAAAAATTGGATGTCAATAATAAGTTCAAGATGAAATGGAGGATGCAAATACGTACAGTTCTAATTCACGCATACTGTAGCCTACCAAATCTACATCCGATCAAAAGGGAAATTCAGAGAAAAACGTACCTTGCAACGTGAAAAGAAAATGCTGCCAGGGACAAGCTCAGGACCAAGAACGGCAACAATTGCATTTATAAGACGTCCCACACCTTGTTGGAGGTCAACCCTTCCATTCTCTTCAGACAACAAAATCTCCAAAGCGAGGCCCAGTGTGGCCTGTATTTTACGAGGGAAAGCAGAGAATGTGGAAAGAGCAACAGAAGTTGTTATCAATGAAATATCTACCTAAACCCGACAGCTACTCATCCAACTTAGTACCAGTTGGACATACGTGCAGAGACCAGATCTAGATATAAAGCCATAATAGTAGACTTTAAATTTACCCAATTTATGATAACATAATATTCTCCTCCATCTCTAGTCTGATACTAACAACTGAAACAAATGGATGTAACAAGTGTAGAAAAATAAGGGGCGTCAAACAACCTTTTCTTTAGCAATTAGTCAATTACTCTGCTATTTTTCCCTAACAAGTCAAAAATCCTTCGTGATGAAATTTTCAAAAGGTGATGCTTGGCATTAATCCAAGAGACTAGTATTGAATAAATTTCATTGCTCCAATCAATACTTATGTAATAGATAGTTCAAGAGATTTCCGTATGCCAGGGCCTTCAAAATATATTACCACCCAACTCCGAGAAACCAAATGAATGGATAAAAGACACTCCAAACCATAGAGACTCCCAGCAGTATCTGCTTTTTTCACGAGTCAAGAGTCATGAATTTGATTACCTGGACATGAGATACAAAGGACAAGCCAGCAGCTTCTATAGTCAAAAGAAGTCCATGCAATGACCAGATCTGTAACGCAGGGATTGAACTTTTAGCCAGCAAAGTTATTGAGCTTACAGTAGTAGGCACTAAAGTTGAAAGTGCCATCCCTCCAGCACTGCAACAAAGAATATAAAAAAATAATTATGACCATACATCCCTCTATATTTAAGATATTGCAAACAACCATATAACTATCATCGTAGATAATAAAAAATAGTAATATAAGATTAACAAGGATCTAACTATGGCATTGTGTTTAAAATTCAGCACGAGAGAAACAGTGAAATGTGGCAAAACCCCATGGGAAGATTAATAAAAAATAACACTTCGAACAATAAATGAAAAGGTAAAACAGCATTTAAGAAGCTAAACCAGAGATAATGTAACTCATTAAATGGTTTCGTTACAAGCAAAACAATTTCTAATCTTGAACCATCATACAAAGGTCAAATCAGTAATCCTCACAGTAAAGGTAGCACCAGTTGACAAAGCTAAGTCACAAGTCTTGGTTTAAGCATCCATTAGACACCGCAAACACCAGAAAAGGTTTTGCGCAAATGAATTCTAATTCCTTCATTCCCAAATAGATTCATTGGCAGTCAATTGTAAACACTTGATTTGACTTCAATAGGAACCTTAAATTGAGTTACTGATATTTGATAAAGATGAAGTTAGCATGATTAAAATTAATTATTAATGGAAGATTTTGCAACATAAAACAATATAAAATTAGTAGTAGGGACTCAATTCAACAAAAAAGCTGTAAAAGGTCATGAATGTACCCAAGAATTATAGTAGGGTGGAGATAAAAATAATAATGGAGCCAATAGTGAAATTAACAAGACTTGAAAACAAAAGTTGCTACCAATCCATTCCAACAAAGAACTACTGGAGCAACAAGTTTGCCTTCTCCCAAATTCAAGTCAGATTCAACCAATGTGCATAAGTTGGTATCTTATCCAGATCATATTTTGCAATCCATGACTTCTGGTAGGCAGTCCCAAATTTTCAAAGGAAACAAAAACAAAAATAATGCAATTAGATTAGATATAAAAAATTAAATTTTATAATCTTTAAATTAGAGCCACGGACTCCTTGAGGAACTCACATTGAACCCACTGCCCAGTACCCATTTCTGTTAAAAATTTATTTTGTTGACAGTAAATTTAATATTAAACAATTTATCTTACACTTTCACTTTTCAGTTAGAAGCTAAGAATCCATTTTTAAGCAAAAGAACTAAGACATAAAAACAATCATTTGCAATAGAAAAGTTTTGATATTCCACCTGCGATGAATACATCCAAGGGAAAGGGCTATTGAGCCAGCATAATGTGAATCTGTTATACCATTTAGCTCCCCAAGTAACGATCGAGTCTGTATTAGCAAAAATAAACTTAGTTACTCACATCCTCTCATTTCATTCCAGTCAAATCAAAAGGCTAATTAAACAAAACAATTCAAAGAGTCCTATAATTTTGAGACCAGAAAGCATAGATGTCACTAAATTGAATGCTTTTTTTATTAAGCAAAGAAAAAAGAAACCAAATGTATTTTTCCTGGGATCTCAAAGGCTTATTTTTAACAAAACAATACAGAAAAACAGGGCATGAAAATCACAAGTAAAAACTGACCATTCTGGCTGTAAAGATATCATTTCCAAGGCGAGCTAAAAGACCAAGACCCTCTGATGACGCCCTACGTTGTGATGCACAAATGTCCCCCTCCATTAGTATACCCTATCAAATCAAAACAAGTCATGACCAGATGGAACTAATGCTCAACTATGCAATAAAAATCACTATTTCTGATAAGAGATGTGCCTTAAAAATAGCTTGAGCCAAATTCAATATCTCTAAATCCAATGATTGTGGACGTAATGCGAGCAAAGCCTGAGGTTAATAAATATATCAAAGATTAAATACCCACTGAATTTTTCCAATACAAAAAAATATAAGGATAGCAAGCACCTTCAAACCAGCAAGTAACCCCACGCATATGTTGGTCGTGCTTGCAGCATGCCATGGTTGCTTTTTCCCAGCTTTTAGGCACTGCTCCATCATTCCAAGAAGTGACAGCATATCACCACTATTCTGCCATTTAAATAGACCGATTTATGTGGAAGTAATTTGGAGAGCCAGAGTTTTAAGTGAAACAAATAAAATAAAACACCAACAAAATGGTATAATTTCACTGGAACAAAGAAAAATAAACATCAAACAACATAGTATCATCTTACCTGCGCAGCAAATATGGTTCCAAAGCAGAGAAGCATTTGATTCACCAAAATCTTGTTTATAGTCTCCGGCTACACAAAAGTTAAATACAAACGAAAACAACCAAAAATCTTAGAAATACTAAATCAATGGTGACGAAGACAAAATGCAGGCCATCTTAACAGAAGGAAAAGTAAAATATTAGCCTGAAAAAAAAAACCAGGAGTGCTCATAAACATGATTCATGAGTTATATTCAAAAAGGAGGTCATATGGGTTGCATAACTAAGAAAGAGAAAACTTTTTCTTATTCAAAATTGGAAAACCAAAGCAGGGAGGAGAGATTTATGAGAGTGCAGATTTCCAATGAAAAAATAAGCCTGAAGGACTAGTAAGTTCTTTTGAAGCTCCAGCTATGGTGTTGTTTTCTGCTTACTTCCAACCATTCTGTTAATTAAGAGCATTCCCAGAAATCTTTACCATGCGGGTTACAAACAGAAGATTGTAGCTCATGGAAACTAAGAAAACAGGGGAACACAATGCATACTTTCTACCAACCAAAATAATCTTAGCACAGCCCTCCCCAATCAAATCTGAGGCACATAAAAACAACTAATTACCTGAGGAAAACTCGACAATTCATTATCCCATACACAAGGCATGAGTCCATCTTTTCCACCTTGAAAAGCACGGAGTTCATCTTCAAACCAATCCCTGAGAAAAGACAAATAACACCGGGAAAACTCTTAAATTTTCTACTTGAAGAAATAAACTCTACTCAAAAAATGCTCAAGGTTAATAAATAGATGCTATAAAATCTCAAAAATGTTAAGAAAGAAAAAATATAGCAAAAAGAACATATTTAGACACCTTCCAGGAATCCAGGGTCCCAAACATGCATCTCTTTTGTCTAACAGGAACATCAAGCATGAGCTTTCCTCGCATCCAGAAGCATTTCTTTGTCATAGAACAAAAGCAAACAGCAAAATCAACCATTCATGTTTTCAACAGAAAAGATATCTGAATTTTCTTCATTTCCAAAAAAAAAGGTGAAAAAATGGGGGTAGATAAGTTAAATGACATAAGAGATGAGTTATAATTACCTATAGGGAATTGTACATAATTGTATAATTTGAGAATGGTCACTCTTATAGGCCATTGGATCAGGGAGGGATTGATAGCCCATTAATGTTCTGATGATGAATATGTCCACTTCAGGCTTAATATCCAGTAGTTCTTTGGCTGCCAACAGAGAGATATAGGACAAAGCCCTGTTTTGCAATGCATATTAATTTTTTTTCCTATATTTATAGTTGTGCAATGCCACTCCAATTCCATACTATATTAATATGATATACTAGAATTGGATGTACATGGGGATCAGGGGTTTGTTGGACAAAAGGTAGCATATTAGGTCATACCTATTGAGATACAGCATCACTGGCTGAAGCAAAATCCCACTAACTGCCAAATTGGATGACACGAAGCATCGTATGAATGACATAAGTGCATCAATTGCTGCAGACCACACACTAGAAAAGAGGGGTAGAAAAAGTTATCCAAGGCAAAAACTGTAATAGTATACCTTCCTATGAAAAAAGGGAATCTATCATTTAAGACTAATTGAGATTATTAAGGTCAAAACAGGTGATGAAACAACAAAAATTTCATAACCCTGAAAAGTTGGCTCAAGTTCTTTTTCTTTCTTGCTAATTGTTGCATTTTAGAATGGGAATCTAACCTAAAAGCAATAGGCAATAGGTGGAGAGACCCATATTATCTTTATGTGCTCAAGTAGATTTGGCAATATTGGACATGGACAAGAAATGAAAAATATAACTAAAATTTGACGTAAAACAAGATATAACATGAAAAAGAAAAACACAAACACAACATAAATATATGAACGTGCCAAATCTATATAATATGGATCATTAATGATCAAAACTTATCTGAATGTAAAGCACCTTAAACACATTTATGACATTGGATAGTACATGAGCAAGACATAAATACACAAACTGGCAGGCCTATGACCTAGATAACCCAAATATAAGAGATGTGGGCTTTACTTCACCACTTCAATACTCCCTTCCATGTGTAGGAATAACAAACCTATCACATGGCATGAAATTCACATTTAGGAATGACGGGCCCATCATGCCAAATGAACTTCACATTGTAGGTAAAACATAGCTATTATGGATGGACCAATAAATGGGAGAAATGCCTATTCTAATATCATGTTGAATTTTATGACGCTGATCCAATCTAAAATGAAATGACAATAAGTGGCAAAGCCCTTATTTTATTTATGTGCCCATGATACCCAATTTTACAAATAAGGGATTCATTTTATCAAGCCTTCAATTAGTTCACTCATGTGTAGGGGCAATAGGACTATCAGATGGCATGATGTTAACACACCGGGATAACTAGGCTACTTCGCATCTTAGGTATAACAGACCTATCATGGAAACAAAGGCAACACCTTCTATGATACTATGTTATATTTTACAATGGGAACCCAACCTAAAACCAATTGGTAATAGTTGAAAGGCTCCTGTTATATTTATATGTCTAGGATACCTCCCCACCCCCCCCCCCTTCCCCCCAATTTAGGATTCTTTTTATCACCACTTCATTATTAATATCAATTTGACATGTCCCACGAATGCTGCCAATGATGAGTCTGACAATAGGCGATGAGCCCAAAGACAAGGGTGGATGAAGATAAAACAAGTAAAATCTCATATGCTTAAAGGAGAGCTAGTTTTGTATGAGATGGAAAAGTTTCAAGAAAGTGTCCAAACTAGACATGTCAATTATGACCCAAACCCGAAAAATCAATCCGATCAATCAAAACCCAAGCCTAACATAAAACAATTCAACCACAGAAATTAAAAACTTAACAACTTGAACCTGCCCAACACAAACCCGAAATGATCTGAACATGAAACAATTTGAATCAGAATTGACCTAAAATTGGAACAAATCAAACCAAAAATGACTCGAGTAGTTAACTCAAAATGACCAAAACATAAATTAAATGTATATTATTTTAATAAAAATGATGCCTACATAAATTACTAATATTTTTAAAATTTTATCTTATAATTACCACTTTGCATTACCACAAAGAATGCAATTGCCATTTGCCATGTATAAATTTATCCAGTTCCTATATTTGTTCTCTGATCTACATGTAAAATAGTTTAATTATTTTATTGCCTAAGATCTATAATTATATTATTATGACAACTTTAGTTTATATTTGACCCAAAAAGGCCAACTGTGACAAATTAATTGAAACTTAGAATATCTTTTTCGAATATCAATGTAAATAATTATTTAATATGCAAAACATATTACACCAACATATTACTCATTCAGTGATAAATTGGAGGCATTGGAATTAAAAAGTAACCCTATCAAATGAAATAAAAATAAAGGTATTGTTAACTTCAAGAAAGAATAAAAAAAGAGAAATATCGGTTAAACAGTAATCTTAAATTCTTAATCAACTTAGGTATTCAAAATTGATGTTTGTAATTTATTATTAAAACGTAACACACTAACAGACACTCAAGTCTCAAATTCAAAAATAAAAATGTTATATTATATTTGAATCAAAAAATTTGGGCTAGATAGGTATTCATTTTTTAATTAAAACTACAATTTCTATATTTATTTTTAATCACATTTATTATTTATTTTCTATGTTTCAATTAATTATAAATAAATCCAACTTAATCAAATAATTGCTTAAATTTGAATAAATTTTATTTTAAAATTATTAAATTGAACCAAGAAAACTCGTACAGGTAAAAACAAATAGTATGAGAGAAAAACATAAATCATTTGAAGCCAAAATGGCCCAAACCCAAATGACCCAAACCCTAAAAACCTGAGTTTCAAACTTGATTGACCTGAATCCAAAATTACTCAAACCCAAATTAACCCCAACCCTAAAGTGAACCAAACTCGAAATGAATCAAACCCAAAAATGATGCAAAAATTTTAAAATCCGAAATTACCCAATTTGCCCAATTTACTGGTCATACACCAAACCTAATAGTATCAAGACTCTTAAATTGGTGATACTCCAAACTAAATCCATACAGTGACTTCTTGTTAAGATTAATCTAGACAAGGAAAAGGTAAGCATGGCTTTAACAAAAATCTGACCTAAACCTATCCAATTGGGGACAGCCATGCACCACAATGTCTATGCTTACATATCACAGCCATATTGTTCTTAGAGAAGTCCTATTATGATATGGTTAACAATCATTTCTTCCAATTTTAATGTTGTAGTCTCATTTCAATGTCACAAAATATGATTTTATTTTCTTTTCAAACATCAACTTTTGTAACTAGTGGTTTTATTTTCTTTTTAAGTTCTCTTTTTCTAGGCAATCAAAGATTAAAAATAATCCCTACTATTATAGCAAAACATGAATAATGTAAAAGAAATAGGTAAATAATCATTTCCCAAACTATGCACCAAAATCAAAAAATAAAATAAAATCTACTAGGGACAAAATAAGGAAGTATATTGCAACAAAGACATACTAGTACTATAATACAAGTTAATTAATTTTATCTAATGATAGTCTGTCAAGAAACCATTGTAGAATCTAGACTAGAATCAAACCATTGGGAGCCGTGACAGACAACTCAGGCATGAGAGCCCTAACTAATCATAGCAAAACAAATAAGCTAGTATAGAATAGCACACTTATCAACAGACTTACCGAATCCTAGGTTGTAGATCTCCATTTTCTCCAATTACATCTTCAGGGTTGCCATTGAAAAGACCAGCCCACAGGGAAAGAATATCGAATACCTGATCCTCAAGCTCCTGCATGCATCAAAAATAGCTTCATAAGATATTAACAATGATTATAGAAAATGACCAACATATTCTTATACAAGGGGAGAAATAGAAAGAAAACAAAATGACCAACACAGAAATAATCTATACCTCCTTCAGCATGGAAGATAATAATGATGATAAGAGTAACCACCCAGCTTCTTGTTCCACCTTGGCAGTAACAGCATCACTACTGGATTCTGTCAGCAATTTCTTTGAAACTTCAAGAACTGCCTTGGGCAATCTAAGGACAATTACATGTTAGTTTACTTTCAAGTTAATTTACCCAAAAGAGTAGGAACCAAACTATGATTTCAATAGATTATTTTTTACTAAGGCCCGGCCATGGCCACAAGAAGCAAAACTTAAGAAACCTCAGCAAACTGTTATAAAAGAACATTACCTGGCTGGATAACCAAGGGGTAATTTTCGTGAAATGGAAACTAAAGCAGCCAAAACTGTTGCTTGCCCATGCAAAGAATTAAGCTCAACTTGCAAATTGCTTCCCTGAACACAATGGACTAGAATACTTAAAAAAATTATGTTTTGGAATCATACCCAAAAAGATTCACAATATATGTAAACAAAAGAAAATCAAAAGGTGAGAATAACACCATAGCCCCATTGAGATGGGCAGTCAATGTGGCTACTGCAACACTGATCCCTTTAAACAGTACTGACCGTCTGATCAGGTTAGTGCCTAAAGTCAGTGTTTTAATATCCACTCTAAATTAGGCTGCAAGATAGGAGTCAAGATTTAAAGCCACTTCATTCTACTAAGAAGTTTAGGCATTTAAAAACTAGTCAGTCAACTCACAGGAAGTCAAGCAAAAGATAGTAAAGACTTGAATATAAAAGATACAATCAAGAAGGGCATGAAAAAGAAAGATTGAAAAGCACTTGCCAGAAGAGTTATACCTATGGAGTAAGAGCACTTCACCATATCATGTAGCTGATATGGTTGTTAAAAGCAGTTGTCAAAACGCTGCTCTTAACTGCGTTTCAACTTAAATAAAACAATGTGTTTTGAGTTTTTAGCAAAACGGTGCGTTTCAATGTTTGGGTCTGTTAATGAAATGATGCATTTCATTAGTTTTGTTTTTGTGACAGCTGTGAGCCGTGTCTGTTACAACGGTCTCATTTCCTTTTCCTTATTTCTGTTGTTTTGTTGAGGAGAGAAGCAAACAGTAAATGAATCAGTTTTTTCTTCCTCTCTAAATTTCTCTCATATTCTCTTCTCTGTTTCACTCTTTTCTGTGAGTTGTTTAGCTCATATCAGTAGCACCATTAAGCCCTATTACTATCACCATTACACCATACCAGTAGTGTTGGATCTGCTTACTCCAAGTTCCTTATCTATCAGAAGGAACACTACTATGAACTACACAAGGCTACATAGACAATTTATGTGATAACTTTATAGAATAATATCCACGAGCTAGCGAATAGCACCCACCCTCCCTCATCCCTTTTCCGCCCATGAAATCATAATTATTGACCCACAAAAAAGGTGAATCTTTTGTGACAATAGAAGCAGAAGTTATGCAAGTTTTCAGGAATAAAGTAAGTCTGCCTTATAAAAATAAGATATCAATGAACTGATATGAAATAGTTTCACGAGACAATCATCCACCTTGGTATCTCA
Organism: Gossypium bickii; assembly: GCA_025503065.1. Lineage (NCBI taxonomy): Eukaryota > Viridiplantae > Streptophyta > Magnoliopsida > Malvales > Malvaceae > Gossypium > Gossypium bickii. The sequence continues at coordinate 11,778,415 of CP106719.1, read as the reverse complement.
TTGAATAAAACTAGTTATATTGCTCTTCGATTGATTAAGAAGTTTAGCTTTTAAGAAACATAATGATAATCAACCAAACGTGTCCAATGGTCAAGCTGCCCATCCAACCAAGTAGATGAGGCTCGTACAAATTGGACCTTAGACAACAGAATTTGTAATTTGCACAAGCCCAGCCCGAATAACTATTTAATAATTAAAAATATTTTTATTTAATTTTTAAAATGTAATAAATAATAATATAAAAATACTTTTTGTTTTTTAATATTATATTAAATAGTTATTTAGACTTTCAAGCCGAGCCCAAATTGGGCCTTTGTGGGCTATGGACCAGCCTGTCCCCTGGACAAGTCTAGTCGCAATTTATCACATTTACTTGTATTATTCATCAAGAAAAGGTTTTAACCATTGGGAAAATATATTCCTTCCCCTCCCTAACATGATGGTGACGTACAACTTAGATTAGGTAGGACCACCAAGAGCAAAAGTTTTCTGTTGTTATTTTAGTTAAAGAGAAAAGAAACAACTAGACACAAATAGAAAAGGATGACAGTGAAGAAAACAGGAAGATAAAGAGAAATGGAAATGGAAGCCAAGAAGCTTAGAATTAGCAGAAAGTTCTTCCATTTCTATAATTGATCTCTGTAAAAGCTTTATTAGTGACAACAAGAGGGGATAATTTTTTTCCTCAATAGTAGAGGTGCTTGCTAACCTTAAGATATTATGCAAAATAACGGTAGTAAAAACTAAAAGAAAAAAAAGGCAGAAAAACAGTCTTGCATGATATCAAGCTATGGTACACTGATGTTTTTATTCATAGTCCTAGCACCATATGGTAGCCCTATTCTTTGTAATCAGGGTATGTCATACTTTTAAAAACAAATAAGGATGTTAAGTTTCATTTCAAGATTTTTTCTTTTCAGTCAGAATTATCAAGGTTTAAGAACAAATAATTAATTGTAATGAATGTCATGAATACATTAATCCAAAAGAGAACTACATAGCTAACAGACACGAATACATATAATATCTGAAGAATCCTAGAAGTTAAAAAATTCTTGGTTATATACAGCCACTACATGGACCTGGACATTTGCTATGTATATCACACCATATTGATGCTTAATCAACGTAGGAAGTAAAAATCATGATCCCTGGTTATTGATGTCAGAACAATTCATAATGGCATGTCTACAGCTAATGCAATTAAAACATAAAAGTTGCGCATATAATAATGAGATTCATAACTCAGGCTTAGAATATCAGTCGTCTGAAAGTAACAAGAGCTTCTAAGGTGAAATTTTTCAATTTGAATAATTATAAATATAATGCAACACATGCATTGTCCAATGCGCATGGGCAAACATGTTAATGTAATTTGGTGTCTGTAGTCACTTCAAAAGAGAGTATAAAAACCACGAAGGGGAACACAGAAGAAAATGCTCAACACATGCATTGTCCTATGCGCATGAGCAAACATGTTAATGTAATTTGGTGTCTGTGGTCACTTCAAAAGAGAGTATAAACACCACGAAGGGAAACACAGAAGAAAATGCTCACATTGTTATCGATAAGTATGACAGTTAGGACAATTTTACACACAGCATTACTGATTAAACCAAAACGAAAAATCTGACATCGATTTACTTGAGCAAATTAGGCATGAACAAAGGTAGCATAATAAATGGGGAAAATTATACTTCACTCCCAGCTGTTCAAGCAGAACTCAACTTACAACATTCAGTTTCAACAGTGAGAAGTCAATATGGTTCACTCTGTTACTCAAGGAGGCTACACCATTAGACCTTCAAGTAAGTAAAATTCTACATAAACCTTAACTTTTTCCTACCTTAATTTACGTTAAAAAGTATAAAATAGTTATGCCCGTAAAACAATCAAGTTGGGATTTTCATGTGACCTCTTCTTTCTATGTAAATTAAAAAGGTTTTATAACAGCAAAGTAGGAGAATTTATTCAACTTGTGTTAAGTTTTAACAAAAACAAAAGTTCGATAAACAATATGAACCACAATGGATTAACCAAAACATTTCAAATCATGGGGATTGAAATGATTTTCACTGAACAACAACAAATTACAGATGAAACAAGACAGCACAAAAATAGATGCTTTGAAGCCAAAAATACTAAATTACCTTTTCAAAGGAAACACTTTCCCTTAAAGCATTTAGTATGGTCACTCCATAAGATATCAAACTACCAACACAAGTTGGATCAACCTCAGCCAATGTACGCAATGTCAAAGCAGCCTCAACCCGTACCTTCCATAAATTTTCAAATAATATTAACTTATGCTGATGCAGTACATTGTAAAATGAGAAGCTGCAGGTTTGAACAATATATGTAATTTTACAAAATAGAATTAAGCTTTCCATGCATGAGTTTAATGCCCAAATCAAAGTCACTTTTCAAGATTTATGCTTGTCTACTTTTATTTTATTTCACAACAGATGGATGAATGTTTTTCTAACAATTTCAATAAAATACAAATACATATAAACCCTAAACCAAGTAAACTTAATAACTTATGAGAATCTCTTAATGCAACCAAATATGTCTGACTTCTGTAAAATGTAAGAGATGTATAAAGAGCTTACAAGCTGGTAAGAGTGAGATACTGCTGCAACAACTGTGTTATCAAACACCTCCTTGAATTCAAGTGGAACCTACATAAAGACATATTGGATTCACAATGTTAACATGGTCACACATACAAATAGAAATAATATCAGATTTTCTTAAGTCCTCTTACGTCAAATTTTTGTTTATAAAAGACAAATTACTCAACTACATGATCATAGAAGAAGTAAGCATTTTTCAAACAGTAACATACAAAGGCCAAAAGAATTAGGCATATTAGCATATTTATGCACCCCAAGAAAACAAATAAATCAGGATTCTTCACATTCCATAGTTTATTTAAGATATTTAAATCGAGTTTCAACAGTTAGCTACCATCTAGCTCCAATTTTAGTTAGGAGAGATAGGATAAGAACAATTAAATATCCATGAACTTCATCTTGAGACCTCCATAGTTAGCTTGAGCACAAGAATCACTTTAGAGAGAAAATTAAATGTCTGGTGCAATCTATGAGTATGATCTCACATATCATTGTATTTCCCTTCATATTACCATAAGCAACCTAAAAGGGGCAAATTAAATAAACATAGCTCAAGAAAACTTCCAAGACTGGTCTTAATGACTTATTGAGTGGCAAAGCTGGAAACTGCATGAGCGTTCATAGATAAGAGGAATTAAACACCTAAACTGCATCATCCAGATGAGCACTAACTTCAGAATCTTTTTTCCTTGGCCAAATAATAATTTCAGGGAGACAACGTGATGATAGCAGTTACTAAATAAATAACCAAATCAAATCTAGATTGGTTCCATTAGTGGGGTAACAAGTAGAAAGCCTGGTCCCAAAGTAAGCAAACAATCAAGCCAAATTTAAAGAAAAAGCTTATCAGAACCCAAAATACAAACCAAATCAAACTAAAACCTAGAAGAGCCAAGGCCAAAATGATTTATCCCTAAACCATCTACTTGCCTGATTGCTATCTCTAACTGTCAAATATTCCTGGTGAAACATAAAAAAAAAATTCTAATTGAAGCAATACACTTCCAAATATGATGTTTTGGCTACAAATACCATGTTGTATTCCTAGCATTATTAAGGAAGTTGACACAATACCATACCTGTTTGCAATGTTTTGTATTGCACAAGTTACTTTAACCAAAAGTGTCAAGTCCATGTAACAAAAATGACACATTTACTTCTTTTTCATGTGCATGTATCTCCACAATTTTATATCAACAAAAGATAACCATATGGACCATACCAATGCTTCATAGTAGGAAAATTCATTTTCCAAAAGTTTTCACCTTCCTTAACAGACAAAACATGTATCAAGCTTAGAGAACTAAATGATGTGAGCGTTTTAACACCTAACTAATGTTAAGAATACATAATGCAATTACACTCCAAACTTTACGATTTAATATATATCTTCTTTGAATCATTGGTATGAGGTAGAACATAGAACGACTAAAACTAACAACTTATGAAACAATATATCAGGAAACATGATGATCAACATGGAGACTTCATCCTATAAGTGCACTAGATCTATTAGAAACTTATTACCAAATATATTTTGGGAAATGCTTACAAGAAAGAGGAAAATTTTGCATTAACAAGAGTACCTCTCCTAGAGTTTTCAAAGTATATGACAGGGTACGCAGGGCAGCAATTTTCATTGAAGGGCTGGCTTCTGGAGATTGAAGCTGCAAGTGTCCACCAGCACACAACACCCACCCACAGGGAAAAGAAATTTAATTTAATTAAATGAAAAAAAATTTAGAAATGAAACTTCATGAAGACTGGAGACAGAATATGAATCTGTAGCATACCTGCTCTCCAAGGAAGACTGTAAAGCTCCTTTGAGAAGGTTCCGTCATCTGATCAGTTACACCAACGCGTAGGATGTAGAGAACACATGCCTTCAGTAAAACAGGTAACTCTTCAGCTTTTGAATGAAACCACAATACCACATCATTATTGTGTTTATAAACTTAGTACAAGTAAACACTTAGCAATGCTTCAACCTTTAACAATATCCCATTCCTACATAACAGAACACAAAACATTTGTTGTACAAAGGAACAAGAATCCACTAAGACATTTCTGAAATTTACCAAAAGCTTAAATGTTACACCAGATTATCTGCATTGACTTCCAGTACCTATCCTCAAAGCATGATGAAAGAAATTTGGAACAGGCAATTTCCAATAAACTTTTTTAAAAAATTCACAAACAAAAGATGAGAAAAATGTTAACATATAGCAACAGTTTCTTTAACATGCATAAACTTCCCTCAAATGAACCTCTATAGATAAGCATTACTTAATTCTGATATATATGCATTAATGTAATACAAATTCAGAAATAAGAATATCAAAAAGAATGACAGATACCAATACATCAGATGTATGAGAAAACAATAAACGTATAACAGACACTAGCACTTTTCAATGGGATTTTGCTTATTCTTTGATGCTTTTCTGTTCCAACTTGTCACCCAATAAATAAATCTAGAGATATGTTAAAATCCAATTTTCTCAACCACATACCACTGCATGGGCATCAAAAGATGTATCCATACGAAGCATGTCCATAATGTTCAAAGCATAATTTTGAAGCTCAATATCTAGATGTAGATACTTCATATGAATTGCCTGCCAGAAAGAATTCAAAGAAAAAATTATTAAATCATCATCATTTGTAAACCCATAAGATAGGAAATTTACTGGGCATGCTACTTGTTTGATAGTAAAAGCTAATTTGTTCTAATTGAGAGATTTTAAAAGGCAAGACAAAAGGATATGCATTTTAAGAGGGAAATGGAGCAAATAAATGATTTAGTATACCTGTAAAAAGAACACCCAAGATAAGGTAAGGCCAACACGAATCTCCTTTGACCGAGGACCACTAGCTGCAAATTAAGGAATTTGTAAGTGTAATGACAGATGTAAATTTAGGAATTATAATAGGATGTAAATAATGTAAGTTGTAGGATTTAATGTAGGCTGTAATTTAGTTGATTCCCTTTTATGTACATTGTATTACAGTATAAAATCACATTCAAGCTCCAAAAGGTGCTAAATCAGAAGCTAACCATGACTAAACTGACCTAAAATATCTATTTAAATAAAAATTGGCACGATAAACAATTTTAGACTAATAATAGAGGTCTGAATAACATCCAACGAAACAAGAGCATACCTTTTGTGAAAGGCAAAGCCAGATGCCTCTGTAAACCACCTTCTAGTTTCTTCGGTGGAGGAAAAGGGCCTTTTCCCCTTGGTTGAACCTAGTAAGAGTTATAATGATAGTTTAAATAAACTCAAAAGGGAAAACAAGAAATAAAAAACAAAATCTGACATGTCTATACCTGCGCCTCAGGATTCATTCCAAGAGCAACCAATGAGCCCAGAGCTTCAGCAAATGCATCCCGAACAGAAGTTACTGAATCCTCAAGGGCCTAGTGGGAATAGAAGTAAAAATAGCAGATAGATAACAAACCCAATATATAAGAGATCAAGAAAGTACTTTAAGAAAAAATGCAGCAAGAAGAAGATGACAAAGAAGAACACCTGCCTTGACGCAATATGTAGATAAACTATCAAATTCTGCAACCCCTAGGCCAGGTCCCCCTATGTTGGCAATAGCCTTCAAACAACGTGCTGCAGCTATTCTAACAACAAAAGCTTTGTCTCCAATGCCAAATCTTGTAATGAGACGAAATGCCTCAGTATATGCTGAAGCAGTAGCACTACCACCACAGCCTTCCAAAGCATTCTGAAGCATGAGCAAAGCCTCTTGTCTCACAAACTCCTAAAATTCAAGATAAACATGTTAAAGACACAGGCATAAATGAGTAATAAATTTAATACCAACAATTTTTCAACTACCAAATTCTTGATAGCACCGTAGCAGAAAATAATTAACAAATTGTTGATATCAGGGTTTTTGTTTTTTGCATAGTTTTGTTAAGGGCGCAATGCACATTCAAAGGCACTAGACCCCTTATATTGCTAAAGGTTCTAAAGAAAGAACCACACACTTGAACCAAAAAAGGTCCAATACGTGCATGCATGTGTATATACATATATATATAAGCCTAAGATATATAATGCTGTTAATAAAACCCCAAGAGTGATCCACTTTTATCTTACAAAACAGGTCAGAATTTCCTTTGTCTTTTTTTTTTTTTTTTTTTTTTTTTTTTTTTTTTGGCCAATATGCTGATTAAATACTCAAATATGAGAAATTAAGAGTTTGATATTATCCCTTCATTTTACAGTTAAAAGTACAGTTACTGGAAAAAATTAAACAAAAATAAAATAAATGCAATATGACTTCAATCAAAAGGCTTTTTTGCACTTAATCGACTTAAGAAAGCATGCTTAGGTGCACCAGGTGTACACGTGATCGACCAAAAGTGTCTGAACTCTGAAGCACTTTTGTTGTCTTACAGTGCACCTAGGCATGCACCTTGACATCACTGCTTTTCTCTTTCAATAATTTCTCTGATACTTTCACATAAATTTTGACTTACAGTTGATAAATTGTATAAATAAAAATGCATATCAAAAGAATATACCTCATGATATTTCATCAGTTTTGTAGCAATAATAGTTGTTTCAAGCAAACCCGAAGTTATTCTTCTTCCAAAATGCTGATATAACTTGCCCAAACACTGTGCAGCACCTACAAATTCAAATCAAATGCTCATAACACAAGAAACAATCTATAAGTCAAAAAATATCTATAGAGGAAAGAACAAATCCTCTTGAGATCCTGAGAAGCAGTCTTTCAATAAGAAAATTTTATGGCCTTCCCACCGCAAAAAGAAAAAAGGGACCAAATTTATTGATTATGAGCATTAACTTATAATGAAAGGGATTAGGAAAAAATAGCAGGAAATCAATAAAATTAGGGCTGAATAGACACATAAGAAAGAAGATGGAGCTCTAGAAAATGTAGGTTTATAGAAAACCTCTAGTTTCTCTATATTAATTCAAAGAAATAATAAGAACAATAAAATTGCTGGCAGTAAAGCTTGCTTACACTGGGATGAAAATAACAATGACGTACTTATTCCTTCATTGACTTTTAACAGCTAAGGCTGCTAACTTATTAAATCAGGATGAAAATAACAATGACATACTTATTCCTTAATTGAATATTAAGATTGTTTTTAAATTTCTAAGGTATTGCTAATACTAGCGTATTTGTTTTTGTTAAAAAGTATCCTTGTACCAAGGCAATATTGTAGTTACGAGGACATTCTGCCACTTCTAGTTAAAAAGAATGATCTAAGCACAGTACAGTTTCTTGCAGCTTCACTAACCAGCAATTCTCTGTGGCTCACTCCGCTTCCCATCAGAAAGAAATCCTTGGAGACTACTGGCCCTTGAGTATATTGAAATGCTATCTCCTTTAGATATTATCCTTGCCATTGCTACTGATGCCAAGTGACGCACAGGACGTTTAGCACCAAGAATAAGCAAGGAATATAAGGCATCCTCACATTTTCTTTGCCACAACAAGATAGATTCCTGAAATTTAATATTTTCAAGTCAAGAAAATAAAACTCCACTCCAAAAGAATAAATTTTCAAAGTCACTAAAATCTAAGAACAAAGAACACTGGAACCCAAATGTCAGACCCCTTCTACTACATTTACATTGAACTTGGAACTAATAAGTACTTCAGTGAAGCAAGTGATTTATCTCTATATTGATCTGTATAATCACAATCCATTTTCATAATAAAGCTAACTATTGAATGATAAACGTGACACCTCGCCAATATTTCAAACCAGAACTAAATCGCTTCTTACCAAATTAAAATGCGGAACTGTATAAGAAATTGCGAATCAAATCTTCACAGACATGAACTTCACTAAATATCACACATAAACAAACAGAATAACTAACTAAAAGGGAACACGATCTGAGAGAATTCTACAATTAATTTGTGTACTGAAATAGTAAAAGGTAGGATCTGGGAAAAAGGACCTTAGGCTCATCGTCGAGGGCAGTGAGGAGATCGGAGAGGAGATCAAAGCAAAGGAGAGGGTCGGGAGATTTCTGCGATGCGGATGCAACGATGGACTCAAGCTGAGCTACCAAGACGCCGAAGCGTGAGAGAGGAACGTTCTCTCTCACGTAATTCATCCTAGTCATTTCTCTCTTCTTTTTTTAGGCAAGGAAGCCAGTGAATCTAATGGAAACTAATATCTACTCCAGTGACTTCCTTTCTCCTTTTGAACAATGAGAAAAATGGAAACAAAGGTTCGGCTATCGTTAATATTTTCAAGATCATTTGTTTTGATTCTTAAACTTTAAAAAAATTATAATTTGATCACTAATATTTTCAAAATAATCTGATTTGATCACTAAACTTTAAACAAAATGATTTTTAAAATGGTTTGGTTAAGTCACTCACCGCTGCGTGAGTAACGGTGAAAAATATATAAATTCATAAAATAAAATAAAATAAAATATTATAGCTTAAGATGTAGTAACCCTAGCTTCAGTGTAAGGTTAATGCCAAATCAATTTGCTTACTTTCCAATTTCTTCTTAGTTTGATTTGCATCTCAAAATTTTAATTCAGACCGAAACCCAGTCACACTTCTTACCCGGTCCATTGTATTAGATATATTTGAATAAGTCTCCTAATTTTACTAGACTAATATTTCATTATTTCTAGTTGGGTTGTTGCTGGAAATCTGTAAATAGTTTTGGATTTAATTTGTTTATCTTTTGAATATTTTATTTTGTAAGCCCGACAATGAAGCATATGAATAAACCAAACAATTCTTCCATCAAATACTTTAACAACACGTTGCTGGTGCCTTTGTCGACTGTTTTTACACCTTCCGAGCTGGATCGCTACAAGTTTTGGGGGCTTTCGGTGAGATTAGAGCACCTTTCGAAATAAACAACAGCACTCGAAAGAAACTTCTCCTTAACACTGATCCAAGCAAAAAGAAATAGAGTCGTCGAGTGAATGAAATAAAACGCCTACAAGTGGAAAATTAAAAGAGTGAAGAACTGGTATTGGGAAAAGATGGGCATGGAGTTTAAAAAGGCAAAGACAGAGCCCCCTAATACCTGCCAGAATATGAGACTTTGTTTTTTATTTTCATTTTAACGATTTCCGTTATGCATTTATAATTTTAAATTCTTTTATGTATTTATTATATATTTATAATTTTATATATTTTCAGAATTTTCTTATTTATTTTAAAATAATTTTATAACATTTTATCATTTTTATATAAATTTAGAGTCAATTGATAAAAATATATAAAACTAAAAAGATTAAATTTATTATTATACCTATAAAAAAATACCATATCATTTAATGATCAAATAAAATAAATTTAAAAATTTTAATGATTAAATTGTATATTCTAAAGTTTAGTGACTGATAAAGTGAGAATATTCATGAAATAGGGAACAAAAATGAGATGATAATGAATCACATGAAAAGGAGGCAAAATTAGCCATATATGAAAAAAAAATTATTTTGTCAAATAGGTCGGTTTTCACCCACTTTTTCAAAATACGATTTATTTCTTTAAATTTTCAAAAAATCAATGTAGCCTGAAAATGCGGTATACATCATGATCCTTTCTCTATATTTTCATGGTGACAATACTCAATATATATATATGTATATCATGTGAATCTGCAATATTGCACCTTTCGTTTAAAGAACAAAAACCAAAGATAAGAAGTGCAATCCATGCAAGAAACACATTTCGAAGAATAATTACAAAAGAACAATTGTCCACATAACTCCCCATTATGAACAGCATTGAAGAGATATTTGAAGATTCAAAATTTGGAACAGTATGACCCTTCGATGTTTAAACCTTTAAATTAAATCGTAACTCCGACTAAAATTTAGTCCATCACTTCAATAATAGCTTTCATTTTTTATAATTTCTTTCAAAATTTCACTCATTATTTTAGTTATTTCTGAATTACATTATCCATTTATTATCAAATTATCACACAATATTAAATAGACCCATAACAAAGTGTGTACAATTTAGTTTTTATGAAAACAAAATCTACTTAATTTCTATAAAAATAAATGAATGAGAAATCTTCAGTATAGTACGATTGGTTGGTGGCCGGATGTTATTTATTGAACATTCCAAATTTCTGTTCCATTGGATTTGGATGGACAACAATGGACTTTGAGGAGTTATACACAATGCATGGAATGAAAAATAAAAAAGAAAACAACACAGAAAAGAAGACTTGCATAAGTTAATCTACTCTACTCTAAAAAACAACATTTGGTTTAGATATCCCAAAATCTCAAACTGCAGTTCCAGATAGATCCATGATTGAATCAATGCACAAACTATTTGCAACTATCGGAGATAGGACCATCATATATATATATATATTTGCCCTATAACACTGCAAAAGATGGAAGTTCCAAGGCAAGCATATGGATTAAAACGAATAAGTTGTACGTTGAATACTTGTTTGCAAGACCTGTGGCCAGCACAGGAAATGGGAATGAGCTTAGACTCTTGCAGATCCTCTGTGATTTTCCTGAAGCATGTATTCTTTCTTCATTTCTTCCAAGACAGCATCATTGGTGCTGCCAAAAAAAAGGAGAAACTGAGTTCTTTCAAATCACAGTAAATCAAAGCCTTTCCCATTATTTGCACCATGTGTCTGTTAATCTTCAAATTAACCACCAGACGTCATGGATATTATAAAAATATATAATTGTATGCAGTTGCCTTGATTCAAATTTCTCAACAAGTTCTTGAAGTAATAAAGAAAAGGGAAACCGAAAAAACAAAAAAGGAAACAAAGTAACCATCATTCTAAATTAACTGCATGACTTTCCAGAATCCATACAACGATGGCAAATGTGAAACCTAACTGCTTTCAACTATACTGATTTGAGGAATCAGACTGTTCTTTTCATTTCCCATTTCCCCCCCAAGCAGCATCTTAGACTTAGGGGCCATATATTGACAATGACTACAAAGTTACACAAGACACTTAAGACATAGTAGGCAAAGAGTAACAATTGGCATGGATACTCAATGCCCAGGGCCCAAGCATCAGTAGTCAAACAGCCTTTTGGGCAGAAACCCACAGACCAAAAAAGTTTAAACTCAGGTGGCTGGTCTGGTGGGACTTAATCTCTTATATGGGCATTATCGTTCACGCTTATATCTAATGTGGTCTGGGGTATCAGAATAAACCATCCAGTTAGATTATTACAATAGCCCACTAGAATAGTATGGGGTCCTTTCATTATTTATAATTACCTTGAAGTTCTATTCATATAAATTTATAAATTAAGGGAAGTATAAGCAATCTAGACCTGTAAATAAGTTAAACAATAAAATGTCCATAAACCAATTTGTTTCTATAGGGCAAGATATATGTGCATTATAAAGTTTAAATTCTAAATCTCGTTGTCCTTGAAAGTCAAATTTAAGCTATGGTTTCAAACCTTCAAAGTCAATATCTGCTACTTGTTGTGCAGAAGATCGATGAACATATTTTTCATTATAGGTGGTTAACTTATTTCCAGGTTCCATCTCTAACCCATTTTTATGCAGTTTTTCTTTCTGAAAATAAAGCTCCCAATATTATAAGAATATAATGAAATCCACGCTACAATAATGGGTCAATGTAGTACTGTAACCTAACTATTGTCCAAGCTAGGTTGCCAAAGATACATTGCTATAAATGTGTCAAATGCAAAGTAGGCAAAGGCTAACTACAAAAAGTTCTTAGGTTTTATGACATTAAATAAGTGTAATTCGGTAGTAATAAGGAATGTATGGAAAAATATTGAGGAAGTTATCTCGAGAAGTCCTATATGAAATATGCAGATTTTAAGGAATGAAGTAAACAGGATACAAATTTTTTTCTAAAATGGGAATAAGCCATTTTATTTGTAGTTGAATGCCTAACTCTAACATTATTCATAATTATACCATCGTATAAGAGATTAAAGCCATTCTATTCTTTTCACTTCGTTAATAGCTTGATTAATGAATCAAGATGCGAAATCTCTTGAGATCACACAAATATGAACAGTCTAACTAAGCCAAACTTGAACTTTACACTTCAAACTACCTAGATGTTGTTATCTACTAATATCGGATATCAACAAGCCTATCATATTCATCAGCAATAATATCCTAGTAGTTAAAATAACCAACTGATAAACAATTTATGTCACCAGCTTATCAGATGGAAGCAAGTGCATAACCTTAAATTTTAAGGCAAGTTTCACTTCTCATCTGTAAGGTTTTCACTTGGCACAACTTAATAACGCTTTCCTTGGGGAAAGGAGTTAACAACAATCAACCAACTCAGTCGGTAGAGAGGATATATATATTTCAAATATATATATGCATACAAGGATTTTAAAATTATTGCATCCTAAAATACTACATTTCAGAATCTATTGTTTTCATAACCCTAAACTACATTTTAAGCCACATTCCTAAACGATAGTTAACATAGACGTGCAATCAACGGCCACATTTCTCAATCAAACATGTACGTCAAAGACACATTGCTAAACCAAACTTGCTCAAGGGACAAAACGCAGTACGAAGAAAAAGAAAAGGACGTTAATAACTCTAGAGACAAGGATGAAAAATGAAGAAAATAACTTCATAGATATATTATGCAAAGGTTTCCTCTATGTAAAATTTATGCGTGTGTGTATAAAGTATAAACTTGGGGGAAGAGAGAGAAAACAAACTTACAATTGATGAAGACAATCATTCAATTCTTTAGCTTGTTTACGACATTGCCATACAATAGAAAGAGTCTTCCCAGCGGCACACTGCGCATATTTCGAAGTGTACTCGTCACATTCTTTTAGTGCCTTTTGCTTCATCTTGCTCCTCAAAGCTGAAAAAAAAAAAACCCAAATTAATCCATCTCACAATTATGACCAAACCTCCCCTCCTTTTTCATGAAAAAAATTTCAACATAAACAAAAGCAAGGGTTAGATGAGAAATGGGTTTAAGTTTTTCTTTTCATTCTCCCTTTCAGAGGGTAATTTATTACCTTCCTCAACTTTCTTCTTGACATGATTCTCACGAGCTTCCTGCATGTAACCCATCGCTGGAATTTTCTGCTGGGAAATGGAGGGATTATTGGTTCCTGCGGCTTTTCTTCTCTTCTCTTCTCTTGCTGCTCTGCCATGTATTAGTGTTACTATTGTTTGGGCTTACCGTGTCAATGCTTGGCCCAACAGTTCTCTTCTATTTGTACATCCAACAAATTTCAGAATTGAAATATTTTAGTAAAAAAACCTTTAAACTCCTTTTTCAATTTTGATATTCAGTAAATTGGTTCCTTTTAAGAAAAACAAAGAATTTAATCCTCGTCAGTTACAAAAGCTAGCAACAATTTGTTTTTAATTTTTTTATTAATTGTACGTAATTTTAATTGGTATAATAATAAATTTAACTCTCAAAATATAGACATTTTATCAATATTGTCTCAAGTTAACAAATTCAGCCTGCAACCTTTGTGTAAATGTCTAAATGTGTAAATGCTGATGCCAAATTTATTGATTTTTTAGAATCAATAGCAAATTAACAGAACATGTAAACAAAGTTGCTATACCAATCAAAATGTACAATTAACAAAAGACATTATCACCATGATTAATTGTCATTAGTTACTCGATTTTAAAATTGATAATGATTAAATTGCTCTGATATTTTTTAAAGAGATTAATTTGCTCAATTTTGAAATTAAAAGAAACTAAAGAAGTCTTTTGACAAAATATTTTCAATAAGCTAAAATATTTGAAAAAATTAACAAAAACAATTATTTTTTTCTAACGAAAATGTGATTTGCATAACTCAATATCATTATAATTTTGGTATATTGATTTTTTTGCCCTAAGTTTACAAAAAAATTATTTTAGTCCTCCATTTAATTTTTTGCCTCTTTTAACTCTTAAACTTGTATTATTTGTCAAATCACCCTGTAATAACCATTTTTGCCCGGGGGCCCATTATAGTTCAATTCCGAACTTGTTTTTACAAACCCAAAATTAAGCCAAAAAATAAAAAGAACCAGTCCATCCAAATGTCCAATTACAAAGCAATATACCAGACCCAAATTTAATGCAAATAAATAAGCCTAAATACAAATTAGCCCAATTATTAAACCCTAAACCCAATAGCTAAACCTAGCCCAATAAGCCCACTTATCCTAGCCCGAAATTCTAACCCAAAGCTCAATGCCTAAGTGGCCCAACCAGACTAAACTAGCGAAACCCCAGGGTTTTAGGTTTCTACTGACCGCAGACCGCCGTTTGGCCCACACGCGCCACGCGCGTCGCTCCAATACTCCACCAGTGCCCTTCCCCATGCCTCGGTCGAATGCCCGTCATTGGTGCCTCAGTGCCATAACGCACGCTAACCGAAGGACTTCCACCACTGTCCGCATGCTTAGCCCATGCCCTGCAAAAGAGTAGACAACAAAAACAGCAGGAAAACGAAAGAAAAGAAAGAAAAATAAAAATGGAATCTTTGTAAGATCGGTTATAAAACCGAAACCGTGGTAAACAAAAGGACTTCTGGGGAGACGATCAAAAAAGAGAACACCTCATTGTACGAACAATCAGAAATCAAAGAATCAAATTATAAGGTTATCCTTCTTTATTTTCTCTGATTCAACACTGTTTCTCCTACTCTTTTTATGATTTTTTATCTACTGTTTTTTCAAAACCAAATACGAATATTAATTACAAAACGAAAACAACAAAAAGGGAGAAACGTTACCTGAATCCGCTGACGCGCCGGAGAGTTCATCCCGTCATCGTTGTCGGGTTCAAAAACGGGTCTTAAGGGTACCCTGAATCGGAGCCGGAAGCCTCTCGTATGCAATGTTGGCTACTGAGCGTTGGTGGCGCGACGGATGATGCGATGGGTGGCCGAAAAGGGAGACTGAGCGTCGATCGAAAAGAGGGCAAGATGGCTGCCGT
The DNA here is from genome assembly GCA_025503065.1 of Gossypium bickii. Taxonomy (NCBI): domain Eukaryota; kingdom Viridiplantae; phylum Streptophyta; class Magnoliopsida; order Malvales; family Malvaceae; genus Gossypium; species Gossypium bickii. Next base: position 11,762,810 of record CP106719.1, on the reverse strand, counting down.
TTCTTTTGTATTTGAAAAGGGGTTCTGCAAAATGAAAAACTTAGGGCTAAAATGTGTTAAAAATTGGGTGTTTTAATGGTGAAAGAAACGGCGCCGTTCACTAAAAGGGAGACCCGCGCATATTCTCCAAAGGGATAATTGCACAATTGGTCCCCTTTTGTCTTCGATTCTTGTTGATCGAGTCCCGTCTGCATCCTTTTTATTTTTTTAAAATCTCACCCTATGATTTCAATCACATTTCAATTTGGTCCCTGCCCGCCTTTTCTGATTTATTACAGTTTTGGTCCTCGCTGTTTTAATCTGATTTCGATTTAGTTGCCAACTTGTTTAAAAGGTTTATATATTTATATATTCACCTATTTTTAATTTTTATTTGTTATTTTCTTATATATTATTATTTATTTCAATTTTCTATATATTATTCTTATTAAGTATATTGAATATAATAATTTTTTGACACCGTTTTAAAATTATTTCATATACATTACTTACTTTTTTATTACATATTCTTAACTTAAAATCATTTTGTTAATTGTTTTAAATTGTTGCATGTAGTATCTCTTTTAAAATTGTTTAACTCATTGACCTTTGACCATTAATATTAATGCTTAAGCCATGTGACCATTATTCCTGCACGTATTATGATTTTTTTATGCGAACTTCCATATCTTTGATATTATCATTTTCATCATTATTGTTTATGTTATTGTGCAACCATCTTTAGTATTATCCATGCATGTTAATATTTCAGAATAATGATACTAGTGTTATGTGTATTATCATCGTTACGCCAAATTTGTGTTATATTGTCATGGTTCGTTGAGCACAACCCCATTCACAATTTAAATAAGGTTTCTTTAAAATCCAAATTACCAAACATGCATAATTTTCAAATACGTTTATCAATTTTACCCAAAAGCAAAAGTTTTTTTAAATGAGGAAATATTCTATGTTTGGAAATTCGAGAGATCGTGCCCTATGTGTTGGGTTTCGGTTCTCTCGCTTGGCCAAACAATCGAATACCCTTTTGATATTTTAATGCATGAGTCTCAGGAATTAAGAGACGATCCTGGATTCGAGGATTAAGATCATCGTGTCTTATGTACTGGATGTGATATTTTAATCCTTCGGAACAAGAAAATCTTGATATTCAATTTGAGAAAGCTAAAACATCTCCAAAAATAATCGATTTTCTCTTTATTTTTTTAAATTTTCAAGCTTTCGACATTAGGACATTAATTAATCAATTTGGTACCAATTTCGAGCGTTGCGAGGGCGCTAAACCTTCCTCGCACGTAACCGACTCCCGAACCCATCTTCTCAAACTTTCATAGACCAAAAACATTGTTTTAGTAAATCAAAATGTTTTATTAAAACAAAGGTGATCCGATCACACCTAATAAAAGATCGGTGGTGACTCCCATTTTTTATTTTCAAAACCAAGTCGAATCCCGTTTTTTTAAAAAAATGGTTACGACAGCTTGGCGACTCCACTGGGGATTTTGAGAGTCAGGCCGTAAATTGATTGATTTTTGTCCTTTTGATTGAAAATTTGAAAAATTGTTTTGAAAAATCATGTTTCTCTTTGATGCATTTGCTTGTGCTATAGTGTCGAGTCTCGTGAAATACTTTGGCATTGCATTGCATGACCATTGCGGTCACACCCTTAAGTGGGAGTGAGAAGCTACTCTTTCGTGAGGTTTTTACCTCCGTGCAAGATAGTGGATCACTTTCGGGATACATCCGTACCTATGTCTTCGTGAGATTTTTATCTCTGAGATAGCCATAGGGAAATGTATTCCTCGAATCGAATCGAACTCGGTCCATATGAGCCTATAATGGGTGAGAATCGAGAATCTTTGGTTCAAAAGCACCCTTGCTTTGGCCCGAACCACATATAGAGAGACCTAAGAGCCTGTTGTAGGTAGAGCCGTGTAAACCCTAGTTGTTACCTTAAATAGGAGTTTGATCATTTCTTGTTTATTTTAAGTTCTTTTTGTACCTGATACTAACTTGCTGTGTTTTGCTTTTATTGCATGGCATTTCATCATAAAAAGGTGTTGATCCATATTCGGTTACTAGGTAGAAAAGCTTAATATGGAAAAGGGGTTTCTCGATAGAGTTGAGGATAATGCGACCGTTCAAGTATGGTCCGAAAGGATACAGCAAGAGAAAAGAGATAGCCTGACAATGGGGCATGAATCAGAGTTATGAGATTTCACCCGTATCAGCGTGGCTCAAAATGACCTGCGAGAATTGAAGGAAATATGAGATTCTTAGGGCAACAAGGTCAAACAACTATTCTACCATAATTACGGTGATTTGCCCTATCTGCTTGATATCAAGGTAGACGAGTACCTACTCCGAGCCATTACCCAGTTTTAGAGCCCCGCTTACAGTTGCTTTACTTTCAGAAAAGTAGATTTGGTGCCCACCATAGAAGACTACACAGCTTTGTTCCGATGCCCGAGAATTCAAACTGATAAGGCATATTCAAGGTTTGCTAATGTGCCGGCGTTCTCAAAAAGGCTAATGAACATTACAGGGATGAGTAAGTAATGGATTACGGCCCGGATCAAGCAAAAGGGAGATTGTAAGTGCATCCCTTAGAAACACTTGAGGGACTTGATCTTGGCGCATCCTGATAAGAAAAAGAGGGTCGACATCTTCGCTCTGAGCATCTATGGTTTGGTCATATTCCCCAAGGCGTTAGGGCATATAGAGGATGCGGTCTCAGACCTATTAGATAAACTTGATAAGGGAGTCACACCTGTCCCTGTAATTTTAGCCGAAACCTTCAGATCATTGAATGCTTACCGAAGAGCGGGCGAAGGGAGGTTCATGGGATGTGCACAGCTGTTGCTGTCTTGGTTTCATTACCATTTTTGGAAGATAGAAAAGGTCTCATACAAAGTTTTTTTGAGAACTATTCTCCTCTAGAGGAATTAGCAGGTACACCAAGGCGGGACGACCTATCTGGAGAGAAATGGATAGCGTTTCTCCAAAATCTGCAAGTTAAAGATATAGAATTGAAGGCTCCGTGGATGATCACTGATGAGATCTAGTATCGGTGTGGAGGGTTCGACTGGGTCCCTTTACTCGAAATATGGGGAGCTGTCGGATATGCCCCATTACTAGTGATGAGGCAGTATCAATCGAGGCAGTTCATACCTGCGACACATGGATTAGCCCAATGTGAATTTTCATACAAGGATGACAACTACAAGAAGAGAGTTCTCGAAATATCGGATGTATGAACCCAAACCCGAAAAATAAAGAGACTCGCCATAAGGCCAATTGCGACCCCTGAATACGATCGATGGTAGGGTAAAAGAATCAACGACAATGTCCCAAGGCCAACCCAAGGAAATGCTCGACCAATAGAAGAGTAGCTGCAAGTAATCCCGTCTGAATTAGAGATCATCAAGCAAGATTTCGAGAGAAGGAGCCAAGAATTGGGTAAAAGGATAGAGCAGCTAGAAGAGGAAAAGATGCAGTTGGGGTTAGATGTTGACGTCCACAAGTTCGAGGCCGAGAAGTTGAAAAAAGGAAAAAATAAGGTCAAGAGGATTTGGATAGCTTAAAGACGGACTATATAGAAGCTAGCTACGCTCGTCCATCGAATCTGGCTGGTTTGGACAAAACGTCAGAGCAATGGCGATAGGAAATTAAAGAAGAAAAGTCCAGAGCCGATCAGTGGGAAAAGAAATTCTAAGATGCTCGAGTACGGGAAGACGCTTTGGGACAAAGCCTGTTGGAAAGCCAAAGTGAAAAAGAGGTGTTACGCGCCCAAGTAGCAGAATTAGAAAGGTCACTGCATCTGCACCGTAGTCGCAACTCGGTAGTCGAATTAAGAGCCAGTCAGAACAAGATCGAGGAGATGAGAGGAAGGATATGAGAGCTCGAGACTGCATTACAAGATAGCAAAATTCGAGTTGAGCTCCTTGAAGCAAACAATGAACATTGGAAGGAGCAGCTCCACTATTCTCGAGAACAGATCAGAAATAGAGACTATGTAATGGGCGAAGCTGTGGCTCAAATTCGAGAAGTGGCCGATCATTTGCAAACCTTAGCGGTTCGGGCTGATGCGTTAAGTCTGATGTACGAATCAGGATCAAAGCGAGGCCAAAGTTTAGCGTGGCTTCTTAGGAAAGTTAAGGATTTAGGTATTAGGGCAAAGTCTTTGGAAACACGAAATTTTATATACTTTTTCATACTCTTTTTGACCCAATTTCATGTGGTTCCGAGTAAATTCTTGTCGAAAAATAATTGAATATTATAAAATAATTAATTTGTGCTAAAAATATTAACATGATGAATTTTAATTAATTTTATAATTAATTTGGTTTAAATCTGACTATTTTCGACAGAATCGCAAAAAGGGCAAAAATCGGCTAGGCAGACACTACTTGAAGAATTAAACCGAGAAGCGATGTGAAGTGTCAAGGCGACTCTATTTCCAGCCCAAGACGGTCCAATTATGAAGATTTAATCATAATTCAATTAATTTTAATTTATTCCCAATTTAATTTGGCTTAAATAAATTATTTTTAATTAATTATGAAAAAGGGTCCAGTTAAACCGCACTGGTTGAACCGAACCAATCGAACCGGACCAGCCACCAATTGGGCAGCCCAAACCGTCCACAATGAAGGCCCAAATCAGCTTATTTGCTGATTTATTCAGCTTGCAAAGGAGCCCTTGAAGATCTTTCAAAATCTCATTCAAACCCCTCCAAAATTCAAGGCTTTTTAGATTTGTCCAAGCTAAATTTAGCAAAGTTGAATCCATCAACTTTGCCACATAGGATGGTCGGCCAAGAGGGACTCTTTGCTGCTGAAATTTTAGCAGCCCCTAAACACTATAAATACAGCCCCTAGCTGCTCATTCAAAGCATCCCTCACTTCTCCAACATTCTCTCATTCTCTCTTCCTTTCTCTCAACTCTTCTCCCTTCATTTTCATTCCATTTTCCCCTTGTTCTTGTGCCGATTTCCCCTCTTGGAAAAGAGGTGTTTTCTAGCCATTTGAAACAGCACTTGAAGTGTTCATAAGCCTCTTTGATAGCCGAGGACAACGAAGAACGAAGGAGGAATCAATCAGACAAGTCACGGAGAGCCATCGAATTTGTTTCTCGTTCCTATCTCTTTAAATTATTTGTTATTGTTTTGACGAACATGTTTATAAATATTCATGCTTTTGAAATGTTTAATTTAATCAATTTAGTTTGAATTTAATTTGTGTTGGTTTGATTTCATTTCGCTCTCTTAGATTATTAAAATTGTGTTTATGCTTTTAAAGGCCTCAGTGAAATGTTTGGTTAAGTAAAATTATGCTAAGTTATCTGGCATTATAATTGTTTAGATAGCTAATGAATTAATTATTTAAACGCATTGAAATTGTAATTAATAGACACAATACTTAATCTGTGCATGTTTAATTCTTCTAAGGTAGCTGAAGATTAAATTAGCATTATATTTGACGATATGTATGCCTTGCATAACTTGCAGGATTTTTGTGATTAAATTGTTTCAAAGTAAAAATACTTTGTTACTTCACATGATCTTTTATATGCTTGTTAGGTTGAATTAATCGTTTGCATCGACATAGGAATATGCGAGAGATTGTTTAATTTAATGAGTATGTATGTGCAATAACATGTTTACTTTTTGCAGTCTGTTTAATCGGTCGAATTGGCATAGAAATATGTACAAGAGATAAATGGATTTTTGATTTGTAAATGTGTTCATAAGTTAGCAAATTACTGAGTTGCCATGTTTTAACAAGTATAAACACAAGTTTAATAATTCTAAGGTAAGAAATGTGATTAAACCAACACAATCATGTCATATTGATTAAAATCAGTTTTCGAAATCACACACTTGAACTTTGTTTTATTTTAAGTTACTTTTTTTTTTTTTAGTTTTCAAATAGTTTCCAAAAATCAAATATTTTTCCTAACCAAAGTGTTTGAAATTATTTCATAAATAATTCTTTTACAGTCCCTGTGGGTACGATAACTCGACATTTACTTGTCACTTTTATTACTTGTTACGATTGTGTACACTTGCATATTTCCACCGTTCCAAGTTTTTGGCGCCGCTGTTCTTGGATCGTTTTTTCAAAGTCATTATTTGTGAATCTTTTACATTTTGGTTTATTTATTTTCTTGTTTAAATTTTAACTTAATTAATTTTTCTGTGAATATTTCAGGTGTTTATGAGTATTGACCAGATTATTGACTTACTCCCTGTGGACCCTGAAATAGAACGAACCTTTCGCCAACGAAGAAGACAAGCAAACCAGAGAAGGACTGAAGGAATGAATCTTGGGAATATAAACCAAGGAGACGGAGCAAACCCTGCTCAGAATCCTATCCTTATTGCTGATGATAGGGATAGAGCCTTAAGACAATATGCCGTGCCAGTGTTTAACGATCATAATCCGGGTATTAGGAGACCCGAAATCGAGACACAACAATTCGAGCTGAAGCCAGTCATGTTCCAGATGCTTCAGACGGTGGGCCAATTCAGCGGGATGCCTACTGAAGATCCTCATCTTCACTTAAGACTATTCATGGAAGTGAGCGATTCTTTCAAGTTAGCCGGAGTACCCGAAGATGCCTTAAGATTGATGTTGTTCCCATATTCGTTAAGGGACAGAGCTCATGCCTGGTTAAATTCATTGCCATCAAACTCCATTTCTACATGGCAAAAGTTAGCCGAGAGGTTCCTCATGAAGTATTTTCCGCCAAGCAAGAATGCTAAATTGAGGAACGAGATCACTGCTTTCCATCAAATGGATGACGAGTCCTTGTATGAGGCATGGGAAAGATTTAAGGAGCTATTACGAAAATGCCCTCAGCATGGAATTCCTCATTGCATTCAACTTGAGACATTCTATAATGGTCTCAATGCTCACAGAAGGATGGTAGTGGATGCCTCTGCTAATGGTGCTCTCCTTTCTAAGTCTTATAACGAGGCTTATGAAATTATTGAGAGGATTGCCAGTAATAATTATCAGTGGCCAACCAACCGAAAGCGCGTCGGGAAGGCGAGTCATTGGAATTCATGAAGTAGACGCCTTACTTACTTCACTCGCATCTCAGGTATCATCGATATCCTTAATGCTTAAAAATCTTACTGCTAATGGGTCTAATAGTTTTGCAGCACAGCCAACTAATCAATTTGAGAATATAGCCTGTATTTATTGTGGGGAGGGACATTTATTCGAAGAATGTCCATCGAACCCTTAATCTGTGTACTACATGGGCAATCAAAACCAAAACCGAGGAAGGCAAGGGCTGCAGTCCAACTTCTATAACCCATCATGGAGAAACCACCCGAATTTTTCCTGGAGTAACCAAGAAAAGTGGAACCGATTACACCCAACCAAGACCGACCCAGCCGCCAAATTTTCCACAACAAGTCTAGAAACCAGTTCAAGCTGAAGCATCCAATAGTCTGGAAAGCTTACTAAAGGCATATCTAGCGAAAAATGATGCCTTAATCCAAAGCCAAGCAGCTACATTGAAGAATTTGGAGAATCAAGTGGGCCAGCTTGCGACTGAACTTAGGAACCGACCACAAGGTGCTTTACCTAGTGACACAGAAAATCCGAAAAATTCGGGGAAAGAACACTGCAAAGCATTACAATTGAGGAGCAGAAAGATAGTAAAGCCCAACACTGTCGAAGTTGAAAAGGAGCAAGCTGATGCTCAAGAAGAAGTTCAACCAAGTGTTGACACACCAGTTTCGCCAGAACCAAAATCTGCAAGACCCATCAAAGTAACCGCAGGACCAGTTAATTCTGATCTCCCAACAACGTCGTTAGATGCAGAATTACCGCCAAAGGCGAATCAACCAAAACCAGTTCCACTACTGAAACCACCGCCACCCTACCCTCAAAGACTTCAGAAGCCGAAGCAAGAAATTCAATTCAAGAAGTTCCTAGACGTACTCAAGCAACTTCACATCAACATCCCGTTAGTCGAAACACTTGAGTAATGCCGAACTACGTGAAGTTCATGAAAGATATTTTGTCTAAGAAACGAAGACTTGGAGAATTTGAGACGGTAGCTCTGACGAAGGAATGTAATGCATATCTTCAGAACAAATTACCCCCAAAATTGAAGGATCCTGGATGTTTCACCATACCATGCAATATTGGATCAACATATTGTGGTAAAGCATTATGTGACTTAGGTGCAAGTATTAACTTGATGCCTATGTTAATATTTAGGAAATTGGGGATAGGAGAAGTTAAACCAACTATGGTTACACTTCAACTAGCAGATCGATCCTTAGCACATCCAGAAGGAAAAATTGAAGACGTATTGGTACGCGTAGATAAGTTTATCTTTCCTGCGACTTTGTAATTACGGATTTTGAAGCGGACAAAAAGAAGTGCCAATTATCCTAGGAAGACCATTCCTAGCAACGGAAGGACTCTTATTGATGTGCGAGAAGGCGAAGTGACTATGCGTGTTCGGGATGATCGGTAACATTTAATGTTTTTAAGTCAATGCGATTTCGACGACACTATGGATGATTGTTCTGCGTTGGATCGATTTAGAGGAATTTATAGTAGAGAAGGAACTTAACGATGTTGATGACCCATTGGAAAGAATTTTGACATCGGATCTCCCAAATGAGGAAGAGGAAGATGAATACTTAGCTTCGCTCGAAGCTAATTAAAAAAGATTTAATCTGCAAACTCGTTTTGAGTCTTTGGAATTAGATAACAGAGATTACATGCAGCCAAAAGCATCAATCGAGGATCCACCTAAGTTAGAACTCAAGGTATTACCTTCACACTTAAAATATGTTTATTTAGGTAACGCTTCCACTTTGCCTGTGATTGTTTCAGCAGAATTAACTACTGAACAAGAAGAGAAGCTTATCATAGTTCTGAAACAATTCAAGAAGGCTATCGGATGGACCATAGCTGACATTCGCGGTATTAGCCCATCTGTATGTATGCACAAGATCATATTAGAAGATGGTGAGAAAGGAACGATTGATGGACAGCGAAGACTGAACCCAATCATGAAAGATGTCGTGAAGAAGGAAATCATCAAATGGTTGGATGCGGTCTCAGATAGTTCATGGGTGAGTCCAGTCCAGTGCGTACCGAAGAAAGGAGGTATCACAGTCGTGGAGAACGAGAACAATGAGTTGATACCAACGAGGACAGTTACGGGATGGAGAATCTGTATCGATTATCGGAAGCTGAACAAGGCGACTAAGAAAGACCACTTTCCTTTACCCTTCTTGGACCAGATGCTGGATAGACTCGCAGGACGAGATTACTACTGTTTTCTCGACGGATATTCAGGGTATAATCAGATTACTGTAGTACCGGAAGATCAACACAAAACGACATTCACCTGTCCGTACGGTACATTTGTATTTAGACGCATGCCATTTGGTTTATGTAATGCACCTGCTACATTTCAAAGATGTATGATGTCTATTTTTACTGACATGATTGAGAAATACTTGGAAGTTTTCATGGACGATTTCTCAGTATTTGGAGATACTTACAAAGATTGCTTAGCCAATCTAGCGAAGGTACTAAGGCGATGTGAAGAGACGAATCTCGTGCTTAATTGGAAAAAATGCCATTTCATGGTATGAGAAGGAATTGTTCTAAGCCACCGGATAACGAGACATGGGATCGAGGTGGACAAGGCAAAAGTAGATGTTATTGAAAAACTCCCACCTCCAACATCTGTAAAAGGTGTTAGGAGCTTTTTGGGCCATGCCGGTTTCTACCGAAGGTTTATCAAGGACTTCTCCAAGGTGGCTAAGCCCTTATGCAAGTTATTGGAGAAGGACTCGATATTCAAGTTTGACGAGGATTGTTTAAAAGCCTTTAATGATCTGAAGAATCGATTAGTCATGGCACCTATAATCGTCACACCAGACTGGGATTCGCCATTCTTATTGATGTGTGACGCAAGTGACTTCGCCATTGGAGCTGTCATGAGCCAGTGAAGGAACAAAGTTTTTCATCCTATCTACTACGCAAGCAGAACTCTAACTGGAGCCCAACTGAAATATACGGTAACAGAAAAAGAGTTACTTGCTATTTTTTTTGCTTTTGACAAGTTTCGATCTTATCTGGTAGGTACCAAAGTGATTGTTTATACGGACCACTCTGCGATCAAGTACTTATTAGCCAAGAAAGATGCTAAGCCGAGATTGATCCAATGGGTGCTTCTACTCCAAGGGTTCGATCTAGAAATTCAAGATCGAAGAGGAGTAGAGAACCAGGTAGCAGATCACCTATCCAGATTGGAGCCGCAAGAGGAGAATTCTTCACTTTTACCAATCCATGAGACATTTCCAGATGAACAGATACTGAAGGTAACTCATGTCCATAATACTCATTGGTTTGCTGATTTTGCTAACTATTTAGCTTGTGGTTTGATGCCAATTGATAAAACATATCAAAAGAAAGAAAAAATTTTTCACGAAGTAAAGTATTATTTTTGGGAAGAGCCGTATTTGTTCAAAAAGTGCGCAGATCAGATGATTAGAAGATGTGTGACAGAGGATGAAACGCCGAAAATTTTATATCACTGTCATTCAGCTCCAAGTGGAGGACACTTTGGAGGTACTCGTACAGCGGCCAAAGTATTGCAAGCCGGATTCTTTTGGCCAACACTATTCAATGATGCATATGCTTACATAAAGAATTGTGATCGATGTCAGAGGGTTGGAAACGTATCCAATAGAGATGAGATGCCTCGAACAAATATCATTGAGGTAGAATTGTTCGATGTATGGGGTATTGATTTCCTTGGCCCTTTTCCTCCGTCTTTTGATCACAAGTATATATTGGTAGCAGTAGATTATGTATCCAAATGGGTCGAGGCTGAAGCTTATCCGACGAACGATGCTAAATTTGTGATGAAGTTTCTGCAGAAACATGTGTTCACAAGGTTCGGAACCCCAAGAGCTATTATCGATGATGAAGGACCCACTTTGTGAACAAGTGGCTAAAATGGTTGCTAGATAAGCATGGAGTGAAACACAAGGTTGCCACAGCTTACCATCCGCAGACAAATGGGCAAGCTGAACTAGCAAATAAGGAGATCAAAGGCATACTTGAGAAGGTAGTTTGCTCGAATCGACGAGATTGGTCCAAGAGACTAGATGACGCTTTATGGGCCTACAGAATGGCACACAAGACACCCTTAGGAATGTCACCCTATCGGTTGGTCTATGGGAAAGCATGCCATCTACCTCTGGAGTTAGAGCATAGAGCTTATTGGGCTCTTCGACAACTCAATTTAGATCTCAAGCTTGCTAAAGAGAAACGAATGCTCCAACTCAACGAGCTAGAGGAATTTCGAATGTTCTCATACGAAAATGCCAAATTACTCAAAAAGAGACTCAAAAAATGGCATGAAAAATATATTCGAGCTCGAGAGTTTGAAGCAGGTCAGCAACTCTTGCTATTTAATTCCAGACTAAAGTTCTTTCCGGGTAAGTTAAAGTCACGTTGGTCCGGTCCATTTATGATTCACCGTGTCTATCCACACGGGGTTATTAAACTCCAAGGTAAGAGAGGTAATTTTCAAGTCAATGCTCAGCGCTTGAAACATTACTACGGAGAAAACCCTGAACGGGATAAAACCTCATTCAGTTTATCTAATCATTAGTTTTTATTGCTTTCAATAAAATATTCAGGGAATACTTCCGGGTTTATTATGCTTAAATAAACTCTGTCTAGGAGATTGGAACTTAAGCGGGACCACTTGTGACCCCTCCAATCTTTCCTGGGAATTGATTTTTGCATAATTTTCCAAGGAATTAGCCCCTGAATAGCAAAATAAATTTTTAGTTTTGTAACACCCCTATCCTGTATCCGTCGCCAGATTAGGGTTATAAGGCATTACCGGACAAAACTCAGTTCATCACAGACATTCATCAATCATTCATGCTACAGGTTATAATTATAACTCCATAACCTTTCAATCTCATACGCAATCACGATCCATTTGTTTATTAATCCAGACAAGCATATTCGATTCTCGATATTCAATAAATAGTTCATGCATAACCTATACTCTTATCTCATGCTATTCGAGACCTACAAAATGAATCATGTACGAAATTTGAATACATCATTACTCCTAATTTACACAAGTTTCATACTTCTAAAATCGAAACCATTTAACCATTGAATCTATGTTATTCAAACATTTTGACACATCCAGGCATATATCGTTCACTTTATATATATAAACTACGTGTCAATACATCTATTTCATTAATCAAATAACAGCTTATTATATCATAACTTATGCACATGCAAATATCAAAACATATAGACCCATAATATTCTGTTAAACATCCATTTATATATGTGGCATTAAAACATTATAGCATGGCCGAACATGCTCCTAAATACATAAATATAACAAATCCCTTGACCATATATTCGGACCTCGAATTAAAACTCCAATGATCAACCCAAAACATATACTTAAACATTTTTATTATCATCACCGAATCATAACCAAACATCACAATCATATATGTCAAGCTATATATATATATAATATAAGCTTAAAACATGACTAAAACACATAATCATTAACATCAAAATCAAGCCATTTTCGCACAACTTAAATACATTATCAAAATGATATTCAAACATAGAGTTAGCCTATACATGCCTTATGCCTAAAATTCAACTTCTATTAGTACCAAAATAAGTTGATAGTGTGGGTGACTTCAGTGAAGATTCCTCGAGCCCGTAGCTTGATCAAAATCTATAAAATAGAATGATGAACACACGAATAAGCTAACTTAGCTTAGTAAGTCTTAAGCAATCATAATATACCAATTGAACATTCAAGGATTTTAAAATACTCAAGAAATAATATGGAATAAAATAGCTTAACTTGAAAGTCCTTCAAAACAGAATACTTTTACCTCACTTAACATAACACTTATCATTTCCTTACCATTAGTATACAACTTACCAACTCAGCATCAAATTCAAAATATAAAACATCCTTTCTTTATAATATAATCATAATACCCATACATGAAACTCAATAAATTCACATAAATATTCGAGCAAGTAAAGGGCCATGTACATCCGAATTACCTTTTCAATTACATAAATACATGTTCATTTAAACTCTCATATATCCAAGCATCTAATATCAATATTTCAAAGCTTAGTACTTAAATGATCTACTAATGTCGAATGCTGATGCTCATTTAGATTAACCATCATCACTATTTTACCTTTAAACTTCAATTTATAATCTCATTATATAGTTCACATATTATAGATTAAATACTCTTTTCCAACTACTCATATTTTCGATACACATAATTCTATAGGATCACATATTAATGTATATACAATAAGTATATACTTTACACTTAGTAACTTCACATAAAAGGAATATATGTTCACATATATTTGTATGTATATCCATTTGACATTTCATACATTCGTATACCTGGCATCAAAGTAATCCCAATATGTCACGTAATCATAAGCATAAGACCAAATATACAGGTTCAGTTTGTATCCTTCATATCAATATACTTATACGAATACCTTTAACCACATTATGCTTTCATATAACCAATTTTCTCATGACCTAGTTTATAACAATTTGCATCTACCAATTGTATATCACATTTCATTCATCAATTCATTTACTTATTATCATCACATGTATATATGTATAATACATGAATATGAATAACACATTCCTTGCAGCCGAATTTAACCCATTTCATTTTTTAAATGCTTAGGCTCACTTAATTCATTTCATGACTTTACTAGTACATAATCTAAGCTTGGGATTTCAACTCACTGATATAAAACCTGCTAGGCATTTGCCCAAATCTCACATACTGACACTAGACTTGCTAGACTCAAGGTCCGTAGTTCAAACACCGGCATTTAGCCTGCTAGGCAATAAGCCCGATATAATTCACCGGCACGAGGCCTGCTAGGCATTTAGCCCGATAAATATCACCGGCACAAGGCCTGCTAGGCTTGAAGCTCGATATAAATCACCGGCACAAAGCCTGCTAGGCAATAAGCCTGATAAACTTTCACCGGCACAAGGCCTACTAGGCATTTAGCCCGATAAACTTTCACCGGCACAAGGCCTGCTAGGCTTGAAGCCCGAACATTCATATTATTGAGTCATCTCATTCACATCACATACTATCAATATCACATATATTTCATATAATTCAATATCACTTTCGCACCATACCAATATTACATATATTCTATATAATTCAATATCACTTTCACGTATTACCTCAATGAGTTCTATTACATAAAATGCTAAATTACTTCCTCACATTCGGTTTTAACATGTTTAACTCCACAAGTTCATAATTCAACATATACAATAAATTATAATCAATTATTATGGAATTAATTTACTTAAAGACTTACCTAGGATTTCGTCGGACGACGAAGACCGGTTATCCGTAAACTTGCGTTTTCCCCGATCCAAAACCGATTTTCTTTGTTCTTGATCTAAACACATTAAAATTTAGCTCATTCAAGCACATTTCATCTCAATTTAGTCCCTAAACACATAAATAGGCAAATTACCATTTTACCCCTGACATTTACAATTTTTACCATTTAGTCCTTATTGCACAAAACACAAAATACACATAATTTGAAACTACTCCTTTAGGGTCGAATCTTCCCCATGCTCCTACAAGTCCCCACATTTCATTTATCTTGCATTTTAACCCTTCAAAAATTTATTTTCTCAATTTAACCCTATTTAGCCAAATTCATCAAAAATTCAAGAATAAAGTTTGTTCATCAACTATATATCTATCATTTAACACCATAAAACATCATGAAACTCAACATAGCATCCATGATATTTTACACAAACATCATCCATTCATAAAATTAAGACATGGGCTTTAAAGCTCTCAAAGCAACGATTACAAAAACGTAAAAATTATTGAAAACCGATCAAAATCTAACCTTAAATCACCAATTTCTTCTTGGCCGAATGCTAAACCTTGTTCTTCTTTTCTTTTTATGAATTTCGGCAAGAACAATGCAAAATAAGGCCACTTTCTATCTTTGTTTTATTATAATTTAAACATAACTTTTATAATAAATAAAATCTAACTTTAATTATTAAATAATTAAAATAAACATGTCATATAATGATACACCACTAGCTTTTGCCGTCCACTAACCTTTAAATTGAGTAATTTGCATTTTAAATGCTCCCAATTAGAAAAACAACCTTAACTTAGTCCTTACACTTTAAACTATCAAGTTTATAATTTACGCGATTAAGCCCTTTTGTCTAATTAAACACAGAAACGATCAAATTTTTATACGAAACTTTCACACATCATAAATCACATATAATTAGCACCGAAAATAATATTAAAAAAATTTTCAGACTCGGATTCGTGGTCCCGAAACCACCGTTCCGATTAGGGTCAAATTCGGACTGTTACAAGTTTTCCAAATAAAAAGGTCAATTTTGACCCAAGTCTTAAATTGCAACTTAATTTCAAATTTTCATTAAGTCTAAGGACTTAATTGAATTATTTTCAAAACATGGTTGCTATTTTCATAAATAATAAAAACTAGGTGCCTCTTTGTGTAAATATTTTTAAAAGGCATCTAAAATAAACATTTTTATTTAATTTCATATTTATAAATTATTGATAAACTTTAATATATAATTATATTCATTATAATGTATATATTAACTTTTATCAATTTAGCTTACGATTAGGATTATTCTTAGTTTTCATATTTATCTTAATAATTAAATAGCAATTGATAATTTAGTTATATTTCTTTATTAATTGTTGTTGATCATGAGTTAAATTAGAATTAAACTTTATTTTTAATGTTTAAGAGTTCTAGTCTAGTTTATACTCCTCCATCTATAAATTGCACTCACCATTCACCCATCACTCAACTTCTCATCCACCAAAACACCAATTGCCGCAAGCCCCTAGCCCCAAGCCTTCATTCGGCCAGCAGTAGCAGCTCCAGCTCCAGCTCCAGCACATGCCAACGCCAGCTCCTGCCCAGACCAAGACCGCACGCCTGCTGCTCCTCCAGCAGCCCACTTGTGCGCACCATTGCCGTGGCCTGCCTTGCGCACCGCCTGTTCGCGCGCCACCTGCTGCAGCCCTTGCGCGCCAGCTGCTTGCTGCCTTGTGCGCCTGTGTGCACATCCTCCTTCCCCGATATTAAGCCATCCCTCCTTTAACTTCTATCCTGTTAGCTCATTTGTTTATTGTTATTTTTTTTTTCTAGAACTTCTAAAATCTACAAGGTAACTGGTAAGAATAAATTTCTTTTAAAATTTTAATTCTTATTCAATTTTTTTTAATTCTTTTTCAACTTATTGAAATTTCGATAATTGTTAGTAAATTTTATTTTTTCCAATTACTTAATATTTCAATTTAATGGAATATTAGTAATTGAGATTAAATTTTTAATTTCTATTCAATTATTGAAATTTTTAATTTGTTGAATTAATTAAATTATTTAACTGATTTTTATTCTTTCCATCTTGTGTTCAGGTCTGTCATGACTCGTAAAAGAACTCGTGCCCCCGCTCAAAGTGACAAAACTCAAAGCAAATTTCACTGTGAATAAGCCAAAATAAGATACGAAAGTATTTTCAAGAATCAACAGATGCATCCAGGAAAAGGCTTCACATTGAAGGAAAGCAACTACAGAGATTTTATGGCTCGTATTCGTCAAGTTGCTGAAGCCCTTAACTGGGAATTGTTTTGTGAAAAGAGACCAAGTGTGGATGAGGAATTAGTTCGTGAATTCTACGCGAACTTAACTTCAAACGAACTGACCGAAGTTCCAGTCCGCGGAATCAAGGTACCAATAAATTCTAGTGCTATTAATGAGTTCTTTGAATTACCTGATCTCGACAACGATGAATATTACTCTCTGTTGAGCAATATTAAGCCTGAAAATCTACAAGAAATCCTCGAGGAACTCACAGTGCCAGGTTCCAAGTGGACTGTGTCAAAACAAGGAATCCACACGTGTCGAAGGGAGTATTTGACACCTCTCGCGAAGGTATGTTCTATTTCATCTGTTTCAGCCTCATGCCTAGTTCACACGGGACGATAATTTCATTAGAGTGAATGGTCCTATTATACTCGATTCTAACCGGAAAGACCATTGATGTGGGCAAAATCATCCTGAGAGAAATACAAAATTGTGCCGTTAGACGATCCGGCCCTGCCTATTTTCCCTTTACCATCACAATCTTATGCTTAAAAGCAAAACTCCTTGCGGATGTAAAGCAGACAGAGTATAGTCAAGGCACAATCATCGATTGGGACCTCTACCGAGTAGCGGAGATTACGTTCTTCAAAGAACGAATTGAAGAGAGCGAGGATCCCGAAAAGAGAAGATGATCCCATAGAAATACCGCCAGAGCCATCAAGCGACGTCCTCGCAGAGGTAGAATCGATGGATCCGAGAAGTTGAACGATATCGAGCCCACAATGTTTAGAGCTCCGCCACCTAGCCCAGACTCTCTTCGTGATGAATCTATTTAAGTTGATGGACTTGATGCAAAGCACATGCAATGGCAAAGACAACAAGCCTACGGAGATATGCAAAAATAAGAGATGACTCAATGAGGAGTGCCCTTAAGAAGATTTATATTGACCCATTTATTTTTGTGCCTGAGTTTCCAGATTACATATTTGAACCATGGTTTTCATCATCGAAGAAGAAGCAAGGCGATTCATGCAAGAATAATACTAATGGAGCAAAGGATGAGTCAAATTCGGAAGGATCGACGAACAAATAAAAAAGGGGAAGACTTCAACTTTTATTTCTTTCTTAAGTATCTTAGGATTAGGTCAATTAGGAATATTTATTTTTTGCACAATAAAATAAGAGATAGGAAGCATGAATAAAATCTGAACAAGTCTCAAAGGCTAAAGTGTGGCAATAAATATATACATGTCTAGGATTGGATTTTAGAAAGAGCCTGGTACTTAAGCAGTCAATTTGACTCACCTCCTTTTTTCTAATTATCCTAACTGGTGTATAGTATTTATTCACTTTAAACAATGAGGACATTGTTCACTTTAAGTAGGGGGACCGAAAATTTGAATTTGGTTCTATTCAGAATAAAATGTTCTTTTAATTATGCGTAGGATATATTTTTGTTCAATAAATTGAAATTTTGTTAATTATGCTAAACTTTAGTATTAATAAAGTTCTGTTATTTCAATAATTTATGTTAGCTTAATAAAGATGTGAATGTATTTTTAATAAAGCATACAAATTCATACCATAAAATTTTTAGTTCCTTACGAAAAAATTAGGCATGCATGAAAGCTTAAGTTTTTAGAATTGACTCAGTAATTTCTTGAGGCGAAATCCTAGGAAGCATGGAATATTGAAAATGATGTAGGCAAACTTTTGTTTGGACCGTTTGAGCCTTTCAAGCTGACCCTGATGAAATTATCCTCTGAAACCCAATTTTGAGACTATATGGCCTAATTTTATTTGGACCTATGCAACATTTAGCCATCAACTTTCTCTTAATTACTTCTAAAATCATCCCAAACACTAGACTCAGTACTATTCAAAAGATCGTTTGAAAATAAGTTTAGGGGAGTTGAAAAGAAGTATCAAATGCTCGAAAAATTGTTGTACATGAAGCAAGTGCTCGAGTTTGAGTCTAAAAAAAAAAAAACATGTACTCAAAATGAAACAAGTGTTCGAAAGAGCATAAGTTGGGTATCAAGGATTGAAGTTCCGAAGGTTCGATATTAAGCTGAGTCTAGGGTTTTAAGCCAAAAATTTTATCTATCTTTCACCTACCCTTAAGCCCAGCCACGTTACAACCTTATTAAAGACCTATTGATTCGAGATTCCCATGTTACCTACATTAGTGGAGAGAAATTGCTATGTTCAACATATGAAGAAATTAAGTTAAGCTTAGTGATTGCAGTTTAACTTTTGAATAAAGGAATTAAAATCAATTTGTTAATGAAGAAACATGTCTTTATTAAAGAAACATTTAGTCTAATTTCGCTAGTATGATAATTGTTGGAGGTAATTTGAATGATATGAATGCTTAAGTTGCATAACTATCAAATTTCTTATCTTTGAGCTTAAGTATATTCAATTCATAATTTTGAAAAGAAAGTTGTTCTGAAAGAAGTTTTTCGAAGGTATTTTCGAGGAAATTCTTTTCAATTTTTTTGCATTACTCGGGACGAGCAATGAATTAAGTTTGGGGGTGTGGAAACACGAAAATTTATATACTTTTTCATGCCACCCGATTTCATGTGGTTCCGAGTAAATTCTTGTCGAAAAATAATTGAATATTATAAAATAATTAATTTGTGCTAAAAATATTAACATGATGAATTTTAATTAATTTTATAATTAATTTTGTTTAAGCCTGACTATTTTCGACAGAATCGCAAAAAGGGCAAAAATCGGCTAGGCAGACACTACTTGAAGAATTAAACCGAGAAGCGATGTGAAGTGTCAAGGCAACTCTATTTCCAGCCCAAGACGGTCCAATTATGAAGATTTAATCATAATTCAATTAATTTTAATTTATTCCCAATTTAATTTGGGTTAAATAAATTATTTTTAATTAATTATGAAAAAGGGTCCAGTTAAACCGCACTGGTTGAACCGAACCAATCGAACCGAACCAGCTACCAATTGGGCAGCCCAAACCGTCCACAATGAAGGCCCAAATCAGCTTATTTGCTGATTTATTCAGCTTGCAAAGGAGCCCTTGAAGATCTTTCAAAATCTCATTCAAACCCCTCCAAAATTCAAGGCTTTTTAGATTTGTCCAAGCTAAATTTAGCAAAGTTGAATCCATCAACTTTACCACATAGGATGGCCGGCCAAGAGGGACTCTTTGCTGCTGAAATTTTGCTATTTTAGCAGCCCCTAAACACTATAAATACAGCCCCTAGCTGCTCATTCAAAGCATCCCTCACTTCTCCAACATTCTCTCATTCTCTCTTCCTTTCTCTCAACTCTTCTCCCTTCATTTTCATTCCATTTTCCCCTTGTTCTTGTGCCGATTTCCCCTCTTGGAAAAGAGGTGTTTTCCAGCCATTTGAAGCAGCACTTGAAGTGTTCATAAGCCCCCTTGATATCCGAGGACAACGAAAAACGAAGGAGGAATCAATCATACAAGTCACGGAGAGCCATCGGATTTGTTTCTCGTTCCTATCTCTTTAAATTATTTGTTGTTGTTTTGACGAACATGTTTATGAATATTCATGCTTTTGAAATGTTTAATTTAATCAATTTAGCTTGAATTTAATTTGTGTTGGTTTGATTTCATTTCGCTCTCTTAGATTATTAAAATTGTGTTTATGCTTTTAAAGGCCTCAGTGAAATGTTTGATTAAGTAAAATTATGCTAAGTTATCTGGCATTATAATTGTTTAGATAGCTAATGAATTAATTATTTAAACGCATTGAAATTGTAATTAATAGACACAATACTTAATCTGTGCATGTTTAATTCTTCTAAGGTAGCTGAAGATTAAATTAGCATTATATTTGACGATATGTATGCCTTGCATAACTTGCGAGGATTTTGTGATTAAATTGTTTCAAAGTAAAAATACTTTGTTACTTCACATGATCTTTTACATGCTTGTTAGGTTGAATTAATCGTTTGCATCGATATAGGAATATGCGAGAGATTGTTTAATTTAATGAGTATGTATGTGCAATAACATGTTTACTTTTTGTAGTCTGTTTAATTGGTCGAATTGGCATAGAAATATGTACAAGAGATAAATGGATTTTTGATTTGTAAATGTGTTCATAAGTTAGCAAATTACAGAGTTGCCATGTTTTAACAAGTATAAACACAAGTTTAATAATTCTAAGGTAAGAAATGTGATTAAACCAACACAATCATGTCATATTGATTAAAATCAGTTTTCGAAATCGCACACTTGAACTTTGTTTTATTTTAAGTTACTTTGTTTTTTTTTTAGTTTTCAAACAGTTTCCAAAAATCAAATATTTTTCCTAACCAAAGTGTTTGAAATTATTTCATAAATAATTCTTTTACAGTCCCTGTGGGTATGATAACTCGACATTTACTTGTCACTTTTATTACTTGTTACGATTGTGTACACTTGCACATTTCCACCGTTCCAGTCGTATATGTAATCGTCCGTTCTATGAAAGGAAATTTGTTTTCTAGTAAAGTTTATCTAATGGAATTGAGTCAAATCAACACCTTTCGCATTCATACCATGCATTTGCATTACATTGCATACATTAGCATCACATCGCCATTTACTAAGGCTAAAATCGTATAATCTGCAGCTACAACTCTATAAATCTGGAATCACGTCATCCCTATAGGACACGTCTAAGAACTAGAGCTATGGATGCCGAACTCAATGAGAGGATCGAAAGAATGGAAAGAATCCAGAAAAAGCTGCAAGAACAGTTAGCCAAGTTGCAGCAAGAAGCAAGGGATCTGATGGTAAGATCCCGAGAGGAATCACTAGAGCAAAAGGATCAAATGGCTAAAATGATGGAGATGTTGGTAGCTCTGGCTAAAGGAAAAGGACTTGCGCAGAGTCCTGATATTACAGAACCCTGTTCGAGAGTTAATCAGGATCCGCTCTATCCCCCAGGATTCACGCTACCCCATGTTCATGCAACGCAAAGAGGATATCCTCAAGGGAACCCGGTAGACCTAGAACAACGACCCATACCACCTACTCATCTGGGGCAAGGTGTATTCGTATCAAACTCCGGAGATAATTCTGCTAATCCGATTGTTTCGGATTTGGATGATCCAGTAGAAATAGCTAGGTTAAAAATGGATGATTATGATGCTGAGGAAAAGTACAGGATCTTGGAAGAAAGACTCAAAGTGGTAGAGGGTACTGGAGTCTTCTCTGCACTGAGCGCCAAAGAGCTCAGTCTGATGCCCGATCTGGTTTTGCCTCCAAAGTTTAAAGCGCCAGATTTCGAAAAATATGATGGAACGAGATGTCCGAAGGCACATTCTATCATGTTCTGTCGAAAGATGGCTGGTCATGTGAATGAAGACAAGTTGTTAATACACTGCTTCCAAGATAGTTTGATCGGATCAGCCCTCCGGTGGTATAATCAACTCAGCAGAGAGAGGATCCGATCATGGAAAGACCTAGCATCAGTATTCTTTGAGCAATACAAGCATGTCTCCGATATGGTGCCTGATCGACTAACGCTGCAAATGATGGAGAAGAAGCCAACAGAGACTTTCAGACAGTACGTTCAAAGGTGGAGGGATGCTTCGGCCCAAGTAGAACCTCCACTGACTAAAACAGAGTTAACAGTCCTTTTTATCAACACGTTGAAGGTACCATTTTATGACAAACTAGTAGGGAATGCCACAAAAGACTTCGCCGATATAGTAATGTCTGGGGAACTCATTGAAAATGGCATGAAGAGCAGAAGGATGGAGGGTCCTGAGAGTTCGAAAAGGCCAGTACCTGTAAAGAAAAGAGATCCTGAAACCCATATGGTGGGGACCGGGAGCCACTATGCTGCTAATCCGTACCTAACCCAACCACGACCTCAGTTTCGCCCACCGCCGAATTTCTATTTTCCTCCACAAAATCCTTACTATTAAGCACCTCCTCCTTACCCCGTCTATGCCGCTGATAACGAAAGACTATTCACTTTATTCGCGCCAAATACTACGCCTGCCCAAAGTCAGCCCAAAAACGAACTAAGACCAATAAAACCCAATCTTGAAAGACTTCAATTCACCCCTATCCCTGTGTCGTATGGAGAGCTGTGCCCGAAATTACTGAAAAAACAATTAATATCCCCACATTATATGGCACCCCTGAAACCTCCATACCCAAAATGGTACGATCCTAACGCCAGTTGCATGTACCATGCAGGAAACCGGGGGCATTCGACAGAAAATTGCCTAGCTTTCAAAAAATGGGTTCAAGGTCTTATTGATGCGGGTATTTTACGATTTGATAGTATTAATAATATAGCTGGAAATCTGCTCCCTAACCATGCTGAAGGGAACGTGAGCATGGCGACGAAGGAGGACAAGTGGGCAGTTAAAAATTGCGTATCTGAAGTAAAGACACCTTTAAGCAAAGTATGGGAAATAATGACTGAGAAGGGCTTGTTCAAGAAAAGTTCTAAAGAGGAAAGTACAAGAGCTCAAAGTTTTTGTATCTTCCATGGCATAGAAGGGCACAACATCCAATCTTGTGGGAAATTCATAGAGTTACTTCAAGACATGATGAATAACAAGGAGGTCTAGATCTTTGATAAAATGGACGAGGCCGAGGAAAAGGAAATATGCGCCTACAATGATCAAACACCAGCCATCCCTTATAGCGTCGATCGACCTCTAGTGATTTATTATGAGGTCAAGAAGAAGGAAGCCAAACCAAAGATGATAATCAAAGCACCGACTCCTTTCCCTTACAAGGATGACAAAGCAGTACCATGGAAATACGATGTCAACATCACCATACCCGAAGCTACCACTGGAAACGTCAGCGAGGTGGGGCATTTTACTCGTAGTGGGAGGTGTTATTCCCCTGAGGCGGTTGAGACAAAGAAGAAAGCCGTTGGCACGAGCCAGAAAGGAAAGGTACCGATACATGATACCGAAGTCGATGTTGAGATACAATTTGAACAAGCAACTAAGAAACCGGTGAATGAGGATGAAGCACAGGAATTCTTAAAGTTTATTAAGCACAGTGAATATAACATCGTGGAGCAGCTGAACAAACAACCGGCGAGAATCTCGGTATTATCTCTATTGTTGAACTCAGAGCCACATTGAAACGCTTTACTGAAAGTGTTAAACCAAGCATATGTGCCAAGCGATGTACCCGTTGAAAAACTTAATAGGTGGGCGAACAATTTAAATGTGGATAATTTCATCTCTTTCAGTTATGATAAAATACCACTAAACGGTAGGGGCTCTGTTAAATCATTGCACATTACAACCGGTTGCAAAGGCTATATAATACCGCATGTGCTTATCGACAACGGGTCCGCGCTCAATGTCATGCCATTGGCTACACTGTCCAGGATCCAGTTGATATGTCTCATCTGAGGCCTTGTCACTCTGCAGTAAGGGCATTTGATGGATCACGATGAGAGGTCATGGGAAAGATCGAGATTCCTCTAGAGGTGGGACCGTGCACATATAATGTCGAGTTCCAGGTCATGGACATCGCACCTTCATATAATTGCCTTTTAGGAAGGCCCTGGATCCATTCCGCTGGAGCAATCCCTTCATCTCTCCATCAAAAAATAAAGTTTATTATGGATAACCGTTTGATCAGATCGCTGGTGAAGAAGACATTGTCGCATCACTCTCTATTGACGCACCCTACGTCGAGGTAAACAAAGATGCAGCAGAATGCTCCTTCCGTTCCTTCGAATTTATCAATGTTACATTTGTTGTTGAAGGGAATAGGGCTCCCACGCCCAAACTGTCAAGGAATACCAAGATGGGAATCAAACTGACGGTGGGAAAAAGAGCCCGAGCAAGGAAAGGCTTAGGAAGATACCAGCAAGAGATAGCTAGAGCGCTAAAACCGGTACACCACAAGGCTCGATATGGTTTAGGGTTCAAGCCAGCTGTACGACAAAGAAGGAAACAGCTGCAGAAAGATCAGGAAAAGAGGATTGCAAGAGCCTCAAGTCAGGAAGTAGAATGGGAGCCCATAATGTATCTGCCCTTGTCGAAAACTTTTACATCTGCAGGAATGATGTACCCAGAAGGAGATAATTCACGAAACACACCGTTACTGGTTGAAAGGGATTTTCAGAACTTCAATATAAATGTTATTGACAAAGCGGATGATACGGTGGAAGACATCTCAAAGAGACGCCCTGGTCCTCCTGGATTTGTTTTGAGCAATTGGACCGCTGAGGATCTTCTTGTAGTTTCTAGGGCCCCTCCAAAGTAATTCTCAATGTCAACTCTCTGTATACCCCTAAGTTGTAGGCGAATCTGTTATAAGAGTTTATGTTGGCTATTTAGCTTTTAAATGAACATCAATGAAGATGCATTTCATCATGGACTCTCATTCTCATTGGCCTCATATTTATTCCTTCTTCTCATAGCCTGTCTTTATATATATCTCATATCATGCCATAGTATCACGTTTGTAGGTATCAATACCTCGA
This sequence comes from Gossypium bickii, assembly GCA_025503065.1. Lineage (NCBI taxonomy): Eukaryota > Viridiplantae > Streptophyta > Magnoliopsida > Malvales > Malvaceae > Gossypium > Gossypium bickii. The sequence goes on along the minus strand of CP106719.1, from coordinate 11,737,588 downwards.
TGCTCCTCTATAGTTTCTTTTCCATTTATCTTTCAGGTGCTCAGATATCAATAACGTAAACGATCCCGTTACAAGTCTTAAAATCGATTTCGAGCAAGTTATTTGTTTAGGAGAGTTCGAAGCTGAGGGAAATGCTGAAGATTATGTCTCATCCCCCGACTTACTAAGGATGATAAAACAAGAAGACAAACAGATACTACCCCATCAAGAATCTGTTGAGACGGTAAATTTAGGAAGTGAAGAAAAGAGGTAAGAAGTGAAGATCGGGACCACCATTTCGGAGAACACCAAACATGACTTGGTCACCCTACTTCACAAGTACAAAGATGTATTTGCATGGTCATATCAGGACATGCCGGGATTGAGCTAGGATATAGTGGTCCATAGGCTCCCACTGAAACCAGAATGCAAGCCCATCCAGCAAAAGCTAAGATGAATGAGACCCGAAATGCTTTTAAAGATAAAAGAAGACGTCAAAAAATAATTCGATGCCGGTTTCTTACAAGTCTCTAAATATCCGGAATGGGTAGCTAATATAGTCCCAGTGCCAAAGAAATATGGCAAGGTGCGAATATGTGTGGACTATCACGATCTAAATCGAGCAAGCCCTAAGGATAATTTTCCCTTGTTGCACATCGATACCCTGGTGGATAACACGGCAAAACATTCATTGTTCTCTTTCATGGATGGATTTTCGGGTTATAACCAGATAAAGATGGCTCCTGAGGATATGGAGAAGACTAATTCGTGACGATGTGGGGGACCTTTTGCTACAAGGTGATGCCGTTCGGATTAAAAAATGCTGGGACAACATATCAGAGGGCAATGGTGATGCTGTTCCATGACATGATGCACAAAAAAATAGAAGTTTATGTCGACGATATGATTGCCAAATCTCAGAGGGATAGAGAGCATGTTGGAAACCTCAGGAAATTGTTCGAAAGACTGAGAAAGTTTCAGCTGAAGCTTAATCCAGCCAAGTGCACATTTGGAGCAACCTCGGGGAAATTACTGGGTTTCATCGTCAGCAAGAGAGGTATTGAGGTTGATCCGGAAAAGATAAAAGCCATACAAGAATTACCACTTCCACGGACACCAAAAGAGGTCAGGGGATTTCTAGAAAGGTTCAACTACATCGCTCGGTTCATTGCTCAGCTTACCAACCAAAGCGACCCGATTTTTCGACTCCTTCGAAAACACAATCTTGGGGAATGGAACGAAGAGTGCCAAGCTGCTTTCGACAAGATAAAACAATATTTGTCTAGCCCCCCGGTGCTAGCATCGCCAACTCCCGGGAGACCGTTAATATTGTATCTGACTGTGTTCGAAAATTAAATGGGTTGTGTACTGGGGCAACATGATGATTCGGGGAGAAGAGAAAAGGTGATCTATTACCTCAGCAAGAAGTTTACAGAATATGAAGCAAAATATTCATCAATTGAAATATTCTGTTGCGCTCTGGTCTGAACAGCTCGAAGGCTTAGACAATATATGTTGTATCATACGACATGGTTAATTTCAAAGCTGGACCCAATAAAGTACATGATAGAATCACCTGCACTCTCAGGAAGAATGGAACGATAGCAGATCCTATTGTCGATAAAAGTCGATAAAAGGGAGCGCAATAGCTGACTTCCTAGCAACTCGAATGACAGAGGAATACGAGCCATTAAGGTTTGATTTCCCAGATGAAGACTTGATGCGCATTACAGAAAAAGAATGTGAATCGTCAAAAGAGAAGTCATGGAATATGAGCTTCGATGGCGCATCAAATGCATTGGGGCATGGGATTGGAGCAGTCTTAGTGTCACCAGAAGGGAATCATTATCCATTCACTGCCAGATTAAATTTCTTATGTACCAATAATATAGCGGAATACGAGGCTTACGTCATGGGACTTTGCGCAGCTATTGAACAAGACATCAAAATCTTAAAGGTATCTGGGGATTCGGCATTGGTGATTGACCAAATCCGTGGAGATTGGGAAGTGAGAGACTTGAAGTTGGTCAAATATCGCGATCTTGCTGCGAAATTGGTCAAAGAATTCGAGGAAGTGACTTTTAATTACTTTCCACGAGAAGAAAACCAATTGGCTAATGCCCTGGCCACCTTGACTTCAATATTCAAAGCGAACCGAGAAACGGAAATAATGCCTCTCCAGATGAGCATATATGAGGCCCCGACGCATTATTTTAGCATTGAAAAAGAGGCGGATGGACAGCCATGGTTCTATGATATCTTAGAATATGTCAAGAATCAAAGATATCCTGAGCAAGCAAATGAGAACGACAAAAGAACAATCAGAAGGATGGCAGTGAGATTTATTCTTGATGGGGACATCCTATACAAAAGAGGAAAAGATCAAGTGCTTCTGAGATGCGTGGATGATATTGAAGCCAGAAGGATATTGGAAGAGGTCCATGAAAGAGTTTGTGGAACGCATGCCAATGGTTTCACTATGGCCAGGAAAATTATGAGACTCGGTTATTACTGGTTGACGATGGAAAGCGACTGCATCAGTTACGCATAAAAATGTCACAAATGCCAAGTTTACGGCGATAAAATTCATGCAGCACCTTCACCTCTTCATGTCATGACTTCTCCGTGGCCTTTTTCTATGTGGGGCATGGATGTTATAGGGTCAATTTCCCCAAAAGCTTCTAATGGGCATCGATGCCTTTTGTGATCATAGATTACTTCACAAAATGGGTTGAAGCCGCTTCATTTGTAATGTGACAAAGACCGTGGTTTGCAAGTTCTTGAAAAAGGAGATCATATGTCAATACGGATTACCTGAGAAAATCATCTCAGATAATGCTTTGAATCTGAACAACAAGATGATGAAAGAAGCGTGCGAGCAATTTCAAATAAAGCATCACAATTCTTCACCCTATCGCCCAAAGATGAACAGAGCAGTAGAAGCTGCTAACAAAAATATTAAAAAGATTATTGGAAAAATGACCGAGACATATAAAGACATGTGTGCGGACCTCCACGGGGGCAACTCCTTTCTCTCTGGTCTATGGAATGGAAGCTGTACTGCCCATCGAAGTGGAAATCCCCTCTTTGCGAGTCTTAATAGAGTCAAAACTAGAAGAATCAGAATGGGTTCAAGCTCGATATGACCAACTGAATTTGATCGAAGAAAAACGCTTGAAAGCAATCTGTCACGGACAGATGTACCAGAAGAGAATGATCATAGCTCATGACAAGAAGGTACGGCCAAGGAAATTTCGCGAAGGAGAACTCATGCTGAGAAAGATTCTCCCTATACAAAAAGACTTTCGAGGAAAATGGGCACCGAATTGGGAAGGACCATATGTCATAAAGAAGGCCTTCTCGGGTGGAGCTTTGATTCTCACTGAGATGGATGGGAAGGAAATATCAAATCTAGTGAACTCAGATGCCGTGAAGAAATATTATGCTTAAAAAAAAAAGATCAAAATGAAAACCCGAAAAGGGCATCTTGATAAATAAGAAGGTTTAGGATGAAAACCCAGAAGGGCATACTAAGGAAGCAGATCCGAGCTTAAAGAGCAAGGGTGATTTGAACAGAGAGTTAAATGGCGAGATTATAATATTTGAAGCAGACTCGAAGGCTCAAAATCTTCTACACAAGATGCTTCGCTCGAAAAGATCCAGGATAAAAAAACGTGAAGAAGTTCATGCGTCGGATATCTAGAGCATTTGTGACAATTGAGCCCTGCTTTCCTTTTTTTTTGTGCTTTCTATATTGAATTATTTCTTGTCTATTTTCTTTGCCTGTTGCCTTTAAAATAAATACAGACATGAGGTATCCCTTTCATACCCACTTGGCCATTTTCATACATCTCATGATTGGTTCATTTAAATGATAAATAGTAAAACAACCTACTCTAAACAAAAGGAATGTTGAGCATTACCTGGATGAGGATCTAGTAAGTACAAGAGCCTCAAAGCAAGGACAAAGTTCAACAGGCGGCAAAAGGGTGATATACGAGAAACGCAGATTACTCATAAAACTTGAGGACGGATACAAAACTTGAAAAAAAAAAAGGTCAAGAATCGAAGCAATGAATGCAAGTCATCATAAAAGTCATAACGAGAGATACATGACAAACAGGCCCAAGGCGCATGGCATAATCATGTAGGCATAAAAGCATTTAAGACAAACACGTGCATATCATCATAACATCACGCATGACACATACAGGTATACCAATAAAGCGAGAAATTCTGATGATAGTTGTACTAAATCGAGGAAAAAGAAGACATCCGAGTTCCACCAGATGATATGTTTTGAAATTCTGATTGCAAAAAAATCAACTTATAGTACGAGAGGTGAGTTGAGCCTCAGGCCACGCGCTGAGGTGTTTTTCGATTTTTATTTTCCAAATATCAGCTCATAAAACGAGAGGTGAGTTGAGCCTCAGGTCAAACCCTAAGGTGTTCTTTAATTTTTGTTCAAAATATTAACTCATAATACGAAAGGTGAGTTGAGCCTCAGTCACGTATTTGAGGTGTTTTTCAATTTTTATTTTTCAAATCTCAACTCATAATACGAGAGGTGAGTTGAGCCTCAGGTCACATACTGAGGTGCTTTTCAATTTCTGTTCAAAAATCAACTCATAATACGAGAGGTGAGTTGAGCCTCGGGGCACGCTGAGGTATTTTTAATTTCTATCTTTAAATTTCTGTTCAAAAATCAACTCATAATACGAGAGGTGAGTTGAGCCTCGGCACGCCGAGGTATTTAATTTGTCTTTAAAATTTGTTGAAAATCAACTCATAATACGAGAAGTGAGTTGAGCCTCTGCACACCGAGGTATTTTTAATTTACATCTGTTTCAAAAATCAACTCATAATACGAGAGGTGAGTTGAGCCTCGGGACACGCCAAGGTATTTTTAATTTTTGTTTTTCAATTTTTGTTCAAAAATCAACTCATAATACGAGAGGTGAGTTGAGCCTCGGGGCACTCCGAGGTATTTAATTTCTGGCTTTAAATTTTTGTTCGAAAATCAACTCATAATACGAGAGGTGAGTTGAGCCTCGGGGCACGCCGAGGTATTTTTAATTTCTATTTTTAAATTTCTGTTCAAAAATCAACTCATAATACGAGAAGTGAGTTGAGCCTCGGGGCACGCCGAGGTATTTTTAATTTCTATTTTTCAATTTCTGTTCAAAAGTCAACTCATAATACGAGAGGCGAGTTGAGCCTTGGGACACGCTGAGGTATTTTCAATTTCTGTTTTTCAATTTCTATTTTTCAAAAAAAAAAAAAAGGGGGAAAAGAAAAGTCAATTCATATTGCGAGAATAAGAAAGCAGTTCGAAAAGTTCAGATTTATTTCCTCAAAGTCCCAGTGGAGTAGTTGGTAGATTGAAGCTACAAATCTCTTTGTGTCATGAAGTCATAGTGGAGCAAGTCGAAAAATAAACAAGATTGGAGAAAAGCGAATTGAAGCTACGGGTCATGGCTCACGGAAGCAATGGCAGAATGAGTCAAAGTTACAGGGGAGTTTGAAGATGTTTGAGGAAGACGAGAACCGAGAAGACAAGGCTTAGCCAAGACCGGGCAAAAATTGGTTCTTTTATTGTCTTTACTCTATTCTCGTTTCACGACAATGAGCAAAAAGGGGCAGCTGTAATAACCATTTTTGCCCGGGGGCCCATTATAGTTCAATTTCGAACTTGTTTTTACAAACCCAAAATTAAGCCAAAAAATAAAAAGAACCAGTCCATCCAAATGTCCAATTACAAAGCAATATACCAGACCCAAATTTAATGCAAATAAATAAGCCTAAATACAAATTAGCCCAATTATTAAACCCTAAACCCAATAGCTAAACCTAGCCCAATAAGCCCACTTATCCTAGCCCGAAATTCTAACCCAAAGCCCAATGCCCAAGTGGCCCAACCAGACTAAACTAAGCAGAAACCCTAGGGTTTCCGGTTTCCTGCGCCGCCGACCCTTCGTTTGGCCCACAGCACCACGCGCGTCGCTCTAATACTCCACCAGTGCCCTTTCCCATGCCTCGGTCGAATGCCCGTCATTGGTGCCTCAGTGCCATAACGCACGCTAACCGAAGGACTTCCACCACCGTCCGCATGCTTAGCCCATGCCCTGCAAAGGAGTGGACAACAAGAACAGCAGGAAAACGAAAGAAAAGAAAGAAAAATAAAAATGGAATCTTTGTAAGATTGGTTATAAAACCGAAACCGTGGTAAACAAAAAGACTTCTGGGGAGACGATCAAAAAAGAGAACACCTCATTGTACGAACAATCAAAAATCAAAGAATCAAATTATAAGGTTGTCCTTATTTATTTTCTCTGATTCAACACTGTTTCTCCTACTCTTTTTATGATTTTTTATCTACTGTTTTTTTGAAACCAAATACGAATATTAATTACAAAACGAAAATAACAAAAAGGGAGAAACGTTACCTGAATCCGCTGACGCGCCGGAGAGTTCATCCCGTCGTCGTTGTCGGGTTCAAAAACGGGTCTGAATGGTACCCTGAATCGGAGCCGGAAGCCTCTCGTGTGCAATGTTGGCTACTGAGCGTTGGTAGCGCGACGGATGATGCGATGGGTGGCCGAAAAGGGAGACCGAGCGTCGATCGAAAAGAGGGCAAGATGGCTGCTGTTTCTTTTGTATTTGAAAAGGGGTTCTGCAAAATGAAAAACTTAGGGCTGAAAGTGTGTTAAAAATTGGGTGTTTTAATGATGAAAGAAACGGCGCCGTTCACTAAAAGGGAGACCCGCGCATATTCCCCAAAGGGATAATTGCGCAATTGGTCCCCTTTTGTCTTCGATTCTTGTTGATCGAGTCCCGTCCGCATCCTTTTTATTTTTTTAAAAATCTCACCCTATGATTTCAATCGCATTTCAATTTGGTCCCTGCCCGCCTTTTCTGATTTATTACAATTTTGGTCCTCGCTGTTTTAATCTGATTTCGATTTAGTTGCCAACTTGTTTAAAAAGTTTATATATTTATATATTCATCTATTTTTTATTTTACTTTGTTATTTTCTTATATATTATTATTTATTTCAATTTTCTATATATTATTCTTATTAAGTATATTGAATATAATAATTTTTTGACACCGTTTTAAAATTATTTCATATACATTACTTACTTTTTTATTACATATTCTTAACTTAAAATCATTTTGTTAATTGTTTTAAATTGGTGCATGTAGTATCTCTTTTAAAGTTGTTTAACTCATTGACCTTTGACCATTAATATTAATGCTTAAGCCATGTGACCATTATTCCTGCACGTATTATGATTTTTTTATACGTACTTCCATATCTTTGATATTATCACTTTCATCATTATTGTTTATGTTATTGTGCAACCATCTTTAGTATTATCCATGCATGTTAATATTTCAGAATAATGATACTAGGGTTATGTGTATTATCATCGTTACGCCAAATTTGTGTTATATTATCATGGTTCGTTGAGCACAACCCCATTCACGATTTAAATAAGGTTTCTTTAAAATCCAAATTACCAAACATGCATAATTTTCAAATACGTTTATCAATTTTACCCAAAAGCAAAAGTTTTTTTAAATGAGGCAATATTCTATGTTTGGAAATTCGAGAGATCGTGCCCTATGTGTTGGGTTTCGGTTCTCTCGCTTGGCCAAACAATCGAATACCCTTTTGATATTTTAATGCATGAGTCTCGGGAATTAAGAGACGATCCTGGATTCGAGGATTAAGATCATCATGTCCTATGTACTGGATGTGATATTTTATTCCTTCGGAACAAGAAAATCTTGATATTCAATTCGAGAAAGCTAAAACATCTCCAAAAATGATCGATTTTCTCTTTATTTTTTTAAATTTTCAAGCTTTCGACATTAGGACATTAATTAATCAATTTGGTACCAATTCCAGGCGTTGTGAGGGCACTAAACCTTCCTCGCACGTAACCGACTCCCGAACCCATCTTCTCAAACTTTCGTAGACCAAAAACATTGTTTTAGTAAATCAAAATGTTTTATTAAAACAAAGGTGATCCGATCACACCTAATAAAAGATCGGTGGCGACTCCCGTTTTTTATTTTCAAAACCAAGTTGAATCCCGTTTTTTTAAAAAAATGGTTACGACACACCCCAAAACGAATGGAAAACTTAACGTTTGTTAACTTTGTTGATGTGGCATCTATGTGAGTTGCTACATCAGCAAAGTTAACAAATATCAACATTTTGGGGTGATTTGACAAACTATACAAGTTCAATGGCTAAAAAAATAAAAATTAAATGAAGTCTAAGTTGACTTTTTGAACCCTCCAACTTTACAGAAAAAAAACCTTCTTAGCCCTCTACCTAAATTTTTTTCCTATTTTAAACACGACCAATAATTCATAATAAAAATCACGTGATAAAATTTATCTATGAAATTGTGAAAATGATAAATAGATAAAGAACTAAATATCATTTAATGGAGATTATTTTCAATTAATTTTGTTTTATTTATTACATTATCTTTTAAAAGACCTTACATTTAAAGTTCGACTTTGTTTAAATTGAAATGTTGAAAAAATATATGGATAAAGCGTAAAATAAAAAATTTCATAGTTTGAAATTTACATTTATCAAACAATCCAATTATACTCCGTATTTAATTTTAAGTAATCATAATATGCGTTGGGAATGTTCACGTGTACGTCAATATGAGGTACAATTGACGATGTACATGTAGCACGCCACATGTATATGTCTAGTTTCCTATCAGCATGTCAATTTTTTATAGCAGAAATGAATAAAATTTTTAACAAAAAGAATCCATTTGCTCTTTGATCTAACATGTAATGATTTTTTTTTTTTGGTGAATAAAAAAACATTACAATAAATCTACTTTAAATTATGCCTAAGCCCCTCACATACGTTGCGGACTCGAGAATACGAAAACAGGTTTTGAGTTCCTGCATTTGTTGCAGACTAAGAATATTGGAATATTAAGCCCTGGCTAAACAATTTATTGTATAGGTTGACCTTATTGGGTAACCAGGCACTGCTGTTTTCATATGTATACTGAGGTCTTTTATGAAATTTCATCGGGAAGGTTTGTTATTTAAGTTCTGGAGACATATCATTGTGATTGAATAAATGGTTATTATAGTTCGGTTATGAGGTTAAAGTTGGTTTTATTGGAAACGAAATTACTAATGGATGTTCATATGGTTGAGCTCAAAGCATGAAGTCTATATTAATATTGTGGGTTGAATTTTGGTAGGTTAAATTGTATCTCAAACTGAATCTTGTTTATGTTATGAATTTGAGGTAAGTTAAGTTTAAATGGTATGAGCTTACTAAGTATTTAATATACTTACCGTTATTATTATTCTTTAGTAGATTTTGGATGTTTGGAACGTGTAGATTAGATCAACGAGAAGCCCACACCTACCGTCATTCGACTCGATAGATTTTGAAGTTCAATAGTTGGTTACTTGTGGCATGTATATAGGATGTCCTTATTTCAAGTTAATGCTCATGTTTTAATACCTTGGTTGTGAATGAGCTATAAGAAAGTTTGATGAATTTAGTGCTTAGTATCTATTTATGTTTAGGTAATGGTAATTGTAGATATTTGGATTGATTGTCTTGAATGGTACAAAATGGTTACAAAATGTATACTTAGTTGGTAAAAAGAAGTGTTTATGTTTGGGTCACTTGTGGAGCTTTTCTTAATGCCATTGTGTAAAAGAAATGGTGATGGTATGGACATGTTTAGGCATAAAAGTCATAGCATGGATTATTGTTGTTTCATGTTTGAATTGTGGTGCCAATGAGGGAATATTGGTTAGGCACATAGGTTGTATGTGAATTGACATATTTTGACTTAATTTGGTACATTTTGAATAGGTTAATGATATGGTAAATTCTTGGCTTGGAGTCTAAGGAGTTGTAGGTTAATTTGCTTGAGTTTGAAGAAATTTTGGATACACACGATCTGTAACACAGGTTGTCATACGGCCGTGTGTCCCACACAGTTGTATGGCATGGATGTGTGGTCTCTTTGATTTTTGGTGCAGGTTTATCAACATGGTCACAGTTTGTTACATAGTATAAGGACACGACCGTGTGACCTAGGTTTACACAGCCTCAGAGCCCAAGTCACACGATTTGGCCACACGACCAAAGTTTTTGAGCCACACAGTCTGGGCTCTGTCACACGGTCGTGTGACTCCTGTTTTCAGTTTTTAACACATTTTTATGTTTTATTTCATATTAGTCCCTACTTGTTTCCAAACTAAATTTTGGGTTCCATAGGCTCGATTTAAGTCCCATTTTTGTACTTATGCTATGAATAATGAATGGTTATTGATTTGTGATATTTAAATAAAATTTTGAATTTTTTTGAGATATTACTGGACTTTTTAACTATCGTAATATCCCGTAACCCTAATCCGACGACAGAGATGGGTTAGGGGTATTACAACCTTCCTCTGCAACCATTTTACTAAGCACACTCTCTATTTCCAGATTAAAATTAGATAGGATGTGATGAACCAAATGGCCGACATTCGGGATCCCACCAACACTTAATCATATTTCTAGTCCCAACTAACCATAAAAGATTTTCTCTGATTAGTGACCAAACTCTAGAAAGACCCCCTCCAAAGAAAAGAGCATCTACCTCGCAATATGGTTTCTGGTAACCCGTTTCGAACATCATACTTCGACTGAAGGATTGCCTTACCTCTCAACTCTGTAATTTACTACAAACCATGTCAACTACAAATCTCAAAGTGCTATTCGTCACCTTATCATGAAGGAGAGGAACTCCCAAATACAAACCAGGGTTTTGCATTCTAGAGAATCCAAAAAATTCACTAAGGTATCTCCCTAATCCTTCACAAACTCCCTTAGAAAAGAAGATGTTAGATTTACGTGCATTAACCTGATGTCCAGAAAAGTCTCAAAAATTATCCAAAATCCCTTTGAGCAATTTGGCTTGACACACATCTGTTTGCCCAAAAATAATAAGTCCATCCATGAAGAAAATATGAGAGGGAGTTGGACCTGAACGATTCAAGCAAATAAGGCACCACCATCTGGACTGAATTGCTGAATGAATGGTGTGACCAAGCCGCGCCATACACAGGACAAAGAGATACGAAGATAATGGGCACCCCTGACGGATCCTCTTGGTCGACCGGAACTTTTGAGTTACGACTCCATTCCACAATATCTGCAAAGTAGAATTGGTGATAGCAGACATAATAATATTTCTAAGAAAACTTGGAATACTTGCAGCTTGGATAGCACATCAATAAACTCCCATCGAACTCAATCGTAAGCCTTCTCTAAATCAACCTTCACTTCCATCCAGCTCCTATTCTTCTATTTACTCCTCATGGAATGACCTAGCTTGCTCCTAAGTGATGATATTGGGAAAGACAACTTTAAAACGGTTAACAATGACCTTCATGACCAACTTGTAAAGAACAGAGCACAAGTTGATGGACCTAAACCGAGAAAAGCTCTCAAGGTTTTGGACCTTTGGTAAAAGGACAATTAGGGTATATTTAGTGTCGGCTATATAATCTTCCCATCGAAAATCCCTTTAACCCAACCACAAACAGAACTACCAACTTGATCCCATTAGTTTTGGAAGAAAATTGTGTGAAACCCATCACTGCTAGGTGCCATGTCCAAAAGAGCGGTCCTAATTTCATCATTTTTGATTGCCTTACCCAAAAAATGAATGCAAGGATTAATTTGTTCATTATTTAAGTAAAGGTAAACTACACCATAGGTCACTCTAAATACGTTGTTTCTATCTTTCTCACTATAATTTTTTTGTCAATTTAGTCACTCTAGTTAATATAATTGCTCAAATTGGTCATTGCCGTTAAAAATTTCATCAATCCACTAATGGATTATTGACATAATTTTTATTTTTATTTTACTTTTGAATAAAGTTAAAAACCTTTCTATAATTAATCCAAAACAATTTAAAAAAATATATTTACAACATAAAAACATCTCAAACATTCACCACAAATAGACAAAACCCATAACTGATTAACATTCCTTAAGTCAAATTAATATATTTTGTGCCCAAATTAGTAAATTTAGATTTTACTAATTGTTCTTTGTTCGAAATTCAAGGAAAAACTAAAAGATTTCTCAATCACTGTTCTGCATATCTTATTTATAACAAATCTTTTTTGCTTTTGAAGCTTTCCAAAAAATTAAAGTTTATAACATTCTTTTGCTGTATCAACAAAGTTATTTACCTGGTATCCTCAAAGCTACCCTTCTTAGCTAATTTTATTTTCCCTAAATTCCCAATAATTCAAAATTAGTATCCCTCGTTCTGTATGGAACCGAGAAATTTAAATTTTTTTAAAAGAAAAATCTATATTAGTGAAGTAATCGTGTAGGGTAATTTTTATAATGCGAAAGTGAGGCAACGAAGTGTGGAGCAATAGAGATGGAAAGCAGCGATGGATGGTGATGAGAATTAGTGTTTTCTTATGATGGGTGATGGGGGAAGATGATGACTGTTGGTTTTTATGTTGCAAGTAAACTAAAAAAAAAGTGTTTTGAACTAATTGTAGAGAGATCTCAACTTTATTTTAAAATTAAAAAAATGTTATATCAACAATCTATTAATGGAATAACGGATTTTTTTAAGGACAACGACTAATTTAAATAATTACCTTAATTAAAATAATTAAATTATCAAAAAAAATAAATTAACCAAAATAGAAATAACATCGAATGATCCACGACATAGTTTGCCCTTTACAAAATTCCATTATACTTTTACAGACTCTACCCATCCAACCAATTCTAAATTCTGGAGTTCACAATTGTTGAATTTGAGGGACCCCAGTGGCCCATGTCCTGTTGTCCATACTTGTGATTCTTCTTGCGACACATGATATAGTTGATTAAGCACCATGTCTTGCCTTGCTTCTATTGAGGCTATGGACCACAACTATGATTGGATTAGATGCAAGAGGAGTTGGAGTTGTTAAGGTTGACAACCTTTGTTTTATAGGTAACAGATTTCATTAAATGTCCATGCTTTCACTTAATAATTGCTTATTCTTCGTGTTCACGTGAGAGATGCTTTTGGGGCACGATTGTTTTAGACAAATATATGAAATTTTAATAAAAAAATAACTTGTCGTTTAAAGATAGAGAAAAACTTGAAGATAATTAGATTCGGTTCTTAAATTTACCTATTTAATTAAGGTCCAAGTTTAAATTATTGACCTCTTGAAAATGTAAAAAGCAAAGAAAAAACGGTTTTTATAATTTCTTACTCGGGCCGTCTGAAATTTCAATCTGATTTTCAAGAGAGTAAGAAAGTATAATAGTGAAATTAGTATCATTTAATTTTGGTTCAAAAAAGTGTCCTTTGGATTAATCTTAAAACTCATACTGTAATTCAGAAAAGTGTTGTTTAACTAAAGTTGGAGCTAAATCAATATCAAAATCCATGTTATAGTATGCATGAGGCAGCAGATTAAACCTACTTGCCTACCTGTTTCCAGCAATACAACAAAAGGAAACATAATGGCCTGCTCCACTTTGTAACAGTCGGTGTTCCGATTGTAAATAAGTGGGGGCAAAATGCATGAGTCCGGTGCCTTTTGTACTTGGTACAAAGAGTAATTCAATCTAAATTCCAAATAAATGTATAATAATAAATGCTTTGCATGTGGATGATGTTATCAATATTCTTTTATTCTTTCTGGAATATAGTGATAATCATTCAAATATACATAAAAGATTAAGTATATTCGGTGACACATTTATGTAATAAATTTCTATACTATTCAAATTAATCGTTTTCTCTAAAGTATTCATGTACAACACTATTGTACACATAAATTAAATAGTCCATTAAATTTTAAAAAAATAAAAATAACTAAATCTATTTGTGTCTAAAATATATCTATATTTAAGTTCATTTTCAAATCTAAGTAACATAATTTGACAATCGCTGCGTGTAAGTGCCCCTTTCGAAGCACTAGAGCCTCTTGTGCGTTGAAATCTTCAGACAGAAAATAATAGCAACGCAAGCTTACTGGTCTGCTGTTTGAGTAATCTCTGGTCCAATTTTCCACTGCACTGGAGCATTCTTTTTCAAATGATGCTTGGGACTCCAATTCTTTTTTTACCCTTTTTTTCTTTTTTGGACTGAACAACGTCCTTACAAGAATTAAGTATAAACAGTCTGCCAGTAAAGAGCGCCATCTTGATCACGAGCAATTAAGTCACTTAGCTCGTCAAGGATATCTTTGATAACTTGAAGAGCAAGCGATGCATCCAATCCTTTCTTCGTTAGATTATCAGCAACTCTATTTGCTAAGCACATAACATGTTATATCTAAATTTTCCAAGGCCTCTCTCTTGGTAATTAGATGCACCGACATCAGGCTGCTGTTCTTATGTTCAGCAAAGCTAAGAATGTTAACAAGTTCCACAATGAGACGCCTGAAACTGCTGCATGCAAGGCCATCTACCACTGCCGAAAGTTCTGCTTGCAAGGCAGAAGAGAAGGCGATACCCCTATAAAATCTTGATTAGCCAATACCCCTCAATTTTATTATTATTTAATACATTGACTTTAATTAATATTTAATATATACTAATTTTAATATTATCATTATTTATTTATTTAATATAAGTATTTCTTATACATTTAAATTTTAATAAAATAGAATTTTTAATTATAATTTAATAGAAATATAAAATATATTTTTATTATTCAATTTAAATATATTCTTAAATAGCTAATTATACATATTCCAATTTTATATTTTTAATGGTTATTTTCCAATCATGATTTCACTTGAAACCAAACACATATCTTATCATTTATTTATTCTCATTGCTACAACATCCAATTCAATAACAACTAATGAATGTTTTTGTTAGAGTTGTGTGACTCTACTTGTTAAAGAAATAAAATAAAGAGACAAAATAGGGTGAGTTGTGAGGGCAAAAAATAGAGCCGCACAAATTGAATATGTATAAGTCTATATTTTTTCTATTAGATATTGATTATAAGAAAGTTGTTTAACCCTTCAAATAAGAGTAGTCAAATCTCTTTTGTATTATTGGCTTTTTAACTTTAGTAAATTTTTCTTCCTCTAACAATGATTTTTTCCAATAAAAATTTTTCATGTAAAATCTGTGTGTTATTATCTTCTTCTTCTTTTTTTATTATTATTATTCCTTTAGTATCATTCTTATTACCATTATTCACCTAAATATAACAGTCTTTAATCTGGCAGGTGATAAAAAAAGGCAGGAACTTAGGAATCTAAGCTTGGCACGAGACTATCAGCACCATTTTTGTTTCGCTTTTGCTGTGCAGTGTTCTTTTCTACTTTTTTGCGTTATCAGTTTTACTTGTGTGACAAGGATATAGAAAACAGAATAAGTAGAATTGTTTTAGCATATGACTATCGAAATAACCACCTTAAATGTATTTTATGGGGCATGGGTAAAGGAAGAAGACACTTTAAAGCGGTCTTTTAAGTTCCAATTAGAGCTCAACAAAAAGGTTGCTTTTACATTTGAAAGTATGGTAAAAGATTCCAAGCAGGCATCTGCTGAAATGGCAGCCACAGATTTTGAAATTTACAACAAAATTTTTTTGTAAAAGTCTTCAATTCCAGATTATAGCTCATTCATGGCATCTGCCGTGGAGCAATCTTCTTGTAGTTCAAGACGATACGATGAACCGGATTTTAGTTTGAGGGAATGGGGTGTCAAGGCTCGAGTTAGCCGAGAAAACACTGCTTCTAGAAGATATTCAGCATCATATATCAGAAGTTTTAGAGAAGATTCAAGGTCTTTTAGATCAAATATAACCATTTATAGCACTGCTTCATCTCCTGGATATTGTTTGAAAGGTACCTCTCTTGTTCCTCTTTCATGCAAAGCTTGGTTTTGCGTCCACTTTTCCTCTAAATCTTTCCCCTGGTTTTTACAGATGAGATTGACCCTTCAACATACTCCTTTACAACAGCTCTTAAAGGTAACCGTTGAATCATAGCTCTTTGCTTTTTGAACAGTTCAAAATCAACTGGGTTTTTTCTTTATTTGTTTTGGTTGGGCTTTTGCAGCCTTGCAGGCAAGAACAATGTACAGTAGTTGGGAATGCTTGTCACCAGAGGGGTTTGCTTTGAACTCTAAGTGGAATGAAGCAGAGAAGTACATTTGCAACCCTCTTTCAGGGGAGGTTCCAATGGAATGTTTATCTGCAAAAACACTGAGTGGAAGGTCATTTCGAAACTTAACAAACCGAATCACCATGTCTGCTCCTCTCGTTTACTCCCATTCATCATGTCATATCCAAACAAAGTCGTCCAGGACAGTTTCACAAGACATAGATCAGTTTCCAGGTCAGTGTCTGAATCTGAAAGGCTCATAATACCTGAAAGAGCTTATTTTGGAGTTATTATTTCATCGGTTTGCAGAAAGGAAAGCTGTGAGCTTGACTCGAGATGTGGGAATTCAAAGCACACCACCTGATCTTAGTTCAGGCAGTCTTAGCCCTGCTTCAACTCCTCCAATCTTAGAGAGAGCATTGAAGCGATGCGGGACGGAAACTGGAGATTCAACTGATGCTAACACGAAATCAAAAGCTAATGAACAGGTACGTTCTTCCCCATGGAGGAAATTCAAGTACACATATATCATGGGCTTTGTTTGAGAAATATGAATGTTCACTTAGAGTTCATTTCATTTAAGTTATATTTTCATGCCGTTTCTCTGAGTGTTCACTTAGTTAATTTCTTTTAGCTTATGTTTTCATTTTCGATTTTCCCCTTTCTGAGAAATCGAAGGACAAAACCAAAAAAAAAGAAAAACTCATTACTCTAGTCTTCAAAAGAGTTATAGAACATAGAGTCGGTGCAGTGATTCACACCCCTCAGCGTGCTTGCTTACAGGCTTCCAAATTTTCCAAGTACTTCTCACATAAGAAGACTAGGAAAGCTGAAAAATATTCATGGAATGCATGCAATCCTGCTTCATCTAGTATCCAAATTGGGTTTCATAAAGCTGCTTTGCTTTGTCCTTACATGTTCCTTACCTTATTGTGGTATGTTTTCAAGATTGCTTGATTGTCTGAACAGTGATATAGTTACACTGTGGGGGACTGTAGGATTATTTGGTCCCTCAGGCTTTTGTGGGCACACAATAAGCTTCCCAAAGGTTTAAAATGTTATCCCCCTCCACTCCAACTAGCCTGTTATCCTACACAAATAATTGAATTGTGCCCTTCCAAAGTGGGGAGCTAAGAATATCTTTATTTGGTCCCTCCAAGATTGATAGGTACACGCGATCCAATTGGTGTATGCAACACAGAATAAAAGCTCTCAATCAGCCTGATTTTTCCACCACACAATTGAACTTGGATTTGTCTTCCACTTCTCCCCGGAGTCTTTTCAATGGCAGAACACAAGGAACTGCAAACAAAATAAGCAAAACCAAGTCATCAAATCCAAAGCAAATCTTTTTTTTCCCCTACCTTGAATCATGCTGGTCTTTATTTTTCTTCCTTCTCTTTGCTTTTATGTGGATCAACCAAAGACGCTTTCTCCACTTTTTGTTCTTGCATTTCTTTTGATTCTTTTTAGTCTCTCAATGATAATGGCAGGGTGCCAGGTGAAGGATTTGTGCATCATTGAACTTGCCACCATTGAATCATTCTATATATTGTTTTAGTTACTTTATACGTTAAAATTTTCTGAATA
This sequence comes from Gossypium bickii, assembly GCA_025503065.1. NCBI lineage: Eukaryota > Viridiplantae > Streptophyta > Magnoliopsida > Malvales > Malvaceae > Gossypium > Gossypium bickii. Next base: position 11,719,852 of record CP106719.1, on the reverse strand, counting down.
TGACACGTCTAGAATCTAAAACCTGAACCTACCGTATTTGTCACACATGATCGATTGAAGCTATGCTCTTTAATCAAGTTCTACATTTATAAATGCCATTGATAGACATTGTGGGTACATTTCAGTTCTTAACCCTTTATAAGACTGAAGAAATCAGTCTTATAGAACATATAAATATATATATATATATCATGTTGGTGGATGTAAAACATACTTTGGTGCAACACTTGGGTTCAGTGTCTGAATTCATATCCATATCCCTTGTAACCTCCATCATCAAATAAGTTTTAATTTGATTTCAACAACCAACATTTCAAAAGATTTCAATTCAGTAACTCAACAATTTTAGAATGGAATTAAACGACTGAAACACTTAAACCAAGTATGATATTGATATGAGAATTGAAATGTTGGAGTGCAGGTTCAAGTGAAAGAAACTAGAGAGAATGAAGAAACAAAAAAGGATGAAGAAATTAGACAACCTGCAGGATGCTTATCATGTGTGAGAAAAAAGCAGAGAAACAAACACAAATCAGGAAGGAAAAGTATCTTCTGTTTTCCCTCGTTTTAGAGACAGATAAAGATGGCTAAATATAACATACTGGTGGGCTTGTTGAGATTCTAAAATATCTCAATCAAAAAGGGTTTTTTTCCCTCCTTTTTGGAAGAACCGATTGAATGTGTGAAAATGAGAGCAAAAATGTAGCTATGATTAGACAGATTTCAAAAACTATCTTATGGTAGATTGTTTTCCTTTGGGATTTTGTTATAGTTAATGTCGATTATGATGATATGTTATGTTTTGTTTCTTGTCTTTTATCCAATAAAAAATGGCTGCCAGCTCTCCCAGTGTTCACGTGCATGATTTTGTTCGTGGATTTTGTATGGAAAGTGTTCTTCCCTGACATATCAGACATGTCTCTGTCGATGATCGTGATATTTATACGATTGATTGTGATAACATCTATTATTTAAAGGAATAATCATAAATTTAGTCTCTAATATTTACTTATTTTGATTTTTGTTCTTTTTTAGCAATTTGACTCTCAACTTTTAAAATTTAATCAAGAAAAATTTGATTGAACTATTAAAAATTTAATAGCATTGATGTGGCTATTTGCGTGACAATTCACCTATAATTCATAAAAATTCAAAAAAATTCAAAAAAATGATAAATAAAATCTTTAAAAAATCAATAAATTTAAAAAAAGTTCATAAAAACTTTTAAAAAACCTATTCATATTAGTAGTGAAGTATGCATAAAATGCTACATGAGCTACTACATTAATGTCATTAAAATTTTAATAATTCAATCAGTTTTTTTATTATCTAAAAGCAAACAAATTGACTAAATTTTAAAGGTTAAAAGCTAAAACAATAAAAGAAGGCTAAAATGATAAAAATAAATAAACATTAGGAGCTAAGCTTGTCATTTTTCAAGCTTAAAATGATAGATTTAATTTTTAGATTATATATCACTTTTTGACATTGACATTAAGATTTCTTTTCCTTTTTGAATTATCAAAATGTAAATTAAATCTTATTTTAACACTATTGATCAAGACGGGAAATGATTGTATGAAACAGTGAAGTCACGTCATCTGTATCCCTTTTCAATAGTTTTATGCCACATCAGCATTTTCATCCTGAATTTCAACATTTTTATTTTGAAAAAAATCAAATTCAGATTAAAATCTTGAAATTCAGGATAAGAATACTGATGTGGCATAAAACTATTGAAAATGGATATAGATGACGTGGCGTCACTGTTTCATACAATCCTTTCTCTGATCAAGACACATTTCAAAACGCAATTTAAATATTAGTAATATCACAAACGTGGAAAACATAAAAATATAAAAAATAACAAAATTTACTCATCAATTCATCTCTAATGTGTGTGTGTATATATATATATTAGATTGCAAAGACTTTTCCTAGTTTTGGAGTTGCAAAACTGATGTGTTGGGAAATAATGGAAAAAGCATTAACTCTGTATTAATATACTAGAAATCCTACTCTATTAATATACTATAAATCCTTCTATTGCTTAGAATTCTAGTTTCACATTCCCTGTAGTTTTAAGGGATTTTTTTAAAATTTTGTTTAAATCCATTTAACTAATTCACAATAAAAATTCTAAAAATTAAACAAAAACAACTCAAAAAATAAAAAAGCTGTGAAAGAACATAAAAGCCACAAAATAGCAAATGCTCTCAATAATATTCAATCACTATGAATGAGATAATTAATGTACTACAATAGGATGAATACAAATAAGGGGGAAACATTTATTTATAATTGAATTTAATGGTGTAGTTAGGGAGTTGACAGGGGCCTATCCCCTTTAAAATGATTTTTTTTATTTAGGTCTTCTAAAAATTTTAAAATAGTAAAGATAAATTACACTTTGACTCTCCTAAAAATGATAAGAAAAATTTTTTAATCCTTTAAAAATATAAATATATATGTTATTAAAATGATAAAATTGCATTTTTACTATCGTAAAAATTACAATTTATTTTCAATCCTCTAAAAAATTTTTCTGGCTTCACCCCAGGTTGAGTTCCTCTAGATTTAATGGTACAATTTACTTTATTTCTATGATCAAGATTAAATTAATCTTAACTTTGTGATTCTTAAGGAATTTACCCAATCCATATGTACCATGGAAACTCTAGTTTTTCTTAAATGTTAAATCACCAATACTTCAAAAAAATGAGTTTCTATACATGTTCTACAAATTGGATCATTCTAAGTAGGTAAAATAAGACTCATTTAATTAATTGATCTCTATGAGATACTTTTTATATATTGGTCAGAGGCTTTAATCCGTGACTCGTGACATATGTGTATAGAAATTACAAATTTAAAATATAAATATATATTTAAAAATAACAAAGATAAATATATATAAATATATATTTTAAACTGAAAAGACTTATTCCTGGTTTTGGAGTTGCAATTTTTCTTTTTTCTTTTTTTTGCAGAATTTTGGAGTTGCAAATTGGTGTGGTACGAAATAATGAAAAACAACCTGTTCTCCTAAATATAAAAGTAGAGTCCAAACTTCTTTATTTTCAGACACGTGTTTATTTTGTTCTTCATTTTATGGGCAATGGTTCTTAGATCTGTTTTTTTTTTTTTTTCTTTCTATAAACTATAAAAAATAGGCTATTGCCTGTGTTTTTACTTCTCTATTCTTCTCTTTTTCAATTGTAAAATAATAGTAAAAATTTCAGTTTTTTTCTACTTTAAATATATTTAAATTTTAATATTTATATTTTAATTTAACATAATTTAAATCTTTACTTTTATAATTAATTTGTTCAAATAATTATTAGTCTTAAATTAAAATTCTACATTGCTCTTAAAAATTCCTCTCTAACACAAATAAGTTGTGTCACAAATTCTCTTGTTGGACATGATTTGGACCAATCTCTTGTTATAATCCAACAGTTTCTTGAGTATAAAAGAAGAGATTGTAATTTGAGGATATAAAGACATTTGAATTTAAACATTAAAATTTTATGATTTTTTATCAAATAATTTAATTATATTTAGTATTTAATTTTAAATATTATATCAAACATTCCAAAAGAATCAAAGAAGTCCACTTGGAAGAGGATAATTTCGACAAATCAGACAGATTACCGAAAGCACGCAAATGTTGGATCCAAAAGAAAAGGCCTAGCAGAGGAGATTGGGAAAGAAAACACGGATGAGACAAGAGAAGATGGAGTGAAAAGGTTGAAAAATAACGATCTGAGCAAGATTGTAGATGAGGGCACAAAAATCATAAGTGTTGATGGGGACCAGAATTTCGATTCAAATTATACAAGATCGGCGGCTGACAACGGGTCAGCTGACCGGAAACAATGAAAAGCTTAAGTTGGAATGTCCATGGGTTGGGGAGTCCACGGGCAGTAAGGAGGCTGCGACATTTAATTAAGCAACAAAATCCCCAAATGGTCTTCTTAATGGAGACGAAGTTAGATAAGAAGCGAATGGAATGGGCTAGAAAGAGTTGTGGTCTAGTCAACGGTATTGAGATTAAAGCAGAAGGGACTCGCGGTGGGTTGTGTCTAGCCTGGAAAGACGACATTGAGGTAACTCTGAAAAGTTTCTCTAAATGGCATATAGATGCATTAATAAAAAAATATGGTATTCAAGAGGAATGGCGGTTTACGGGCCTGTACGGTTCACCATATTTAAAAGATCAGAATTTGGTATGGATTTTGCTTAGAAGATTAAGTCAAGAATGCGAGATTATGTGCTCATTCGAAAAAAGTGGTGGGCTGCCGAGGAATCAAAGGAGAATGGAGGTTTTCAGAGATACATTAGAAGAATGCCAATTGATGGACATCGGGTATTCGGGAGTATGGTATACATGGGAAAGGGGAAATCTTCCAGAGACAAATATAAGAGAAAGATTAGATAGAGGGGTGGCAAATGGTAAATGGATAAATCTGTTCCCATTGGGTAGCATTCAACACATTCCCTATTCGACATCGGATCATTATCCTCTACTTATGAATACAGATTATGCAAACAGATTCTCAGGAGATAGAAGTTTTCACTTTGAAGCCTGATGGACTATGGAGGAATCATTGAGGCAGTCCTTAAAAAAATTTGGGAGTTATCATCTGAACCGTTAATGGATAAACTGAAGAATCTGCAGATTGGCTTAACAAAATGGGCAAGTACACTTAAGGGTAAGAAGGGGGAACTAAAAAAAAGGCTAACAAAAGAGCTAGAAACTTTGTTGAAGGAAGATAGAGACGATGAGACGTTGTCAAATATTATTAATACGAAAATCCACTTAAACATGGAGATTGAAAAAGATGAAGTATACTGGGAACAACGAGCTAGAGTAAATTAGCTCCAGTTTGGGGATAGAAATATGGCCTACTTTCATAATTGTGCAACAGCCCGAAGACGAGCAAATTCCATTAATAAACTGATACTGGATGATGGCAAGGAAATCACTGATGAATTAGGAATACAAGAGGCAACCAAGCTCTATTTTGGAAATCTGTTTACATCGTAAGGGGTCGCTAATCCAAGGAAATTACTGGAAGGAATTGAAGGGAGTATTTCAAGTGAGCTAAATGAAAGACTACAATTTCTTTTTAGGGAATAAGAAGTCTGGATGGCATTGAAGGGGATGGGACCCACCAAGGCACCAGGACCAGACGGATTTCCAACACTATTTTTCCAAAAGTACTGGCACATTGTAGGAAAAGAGGTTTTGGGGTATTGTTTAAGAGTTTTGAACGAAGGAAAAGAAGTTGATTTAGCCAATACGACTAATATCATGCTTATTCCTAAAGTACAAAAACCCACATCTCTTGTTAATTTTAGGCCAATTAGTCTTTGCACTGTTATGTACAAATTAGTGGCAAAAACAATAGCTAACAGAATACAAGATGTAATGGGTACTTGTATTGATCAGGCACAAAGTGCATTTGTACCAAGTCGATTGATATCAGATAATATACTCCTAGCTTATGAAATTTTATATACGTTCCGGCAAAAGCGAACGAGGAAGAAGGGGTATATGGCGGTAAAACTGGACATGAGTAAAGCATATGATAGGGTGGAGTGAGAATTTATCAATGAAGTGATTATCAAGATAGGGTTTGCAAAGACTTGGGTAGAACTAATAATGAAGTGCATTACTAGTGTCTCTTATGCAGTTATCATCAACGGAAGTTGAGACAGAGTTTTTCAACCTTCTAGGGGATTAAGGCAAGGTGACCTACTAAGTCCTTTTCTGTTTCTCATTTGCAGCGAAAGACTCTCAGCCTTAATGAGATCAGCAAAGAAGAATGGCTTGATTAAAGGAGCAAAGGCAAGCAGGAAAGGGCCAGAGATTTCCCATCTATTATTTGCAGATGATTGTATAATGTTTTATGAAGCAACAGAAAAAGGAGCAAGGATTCTGCAAGATATCTTGAAGGATTATGAAAGCTGCTCAGGGCAATGTGTTAACTTTGGCAAATCCACAATTTTTTACAGTTCAAATACAAATGAAGAATCAAAAGCAGCAATATCGACATTACTAGGAGTGAGATGTTCTTCAAGTCCAGAGAAATATTTGGGTCTTCCAAATATGGTGGGTAGACGGAAAAAAAAAGCTTTTCAAAATCTGTTGGACAGAATCGCTTTGCGAATTGAGGGTTGGAGTTCCAGGCTATTGTCTCAAGAGGTGAAAGAAATTTTCATAAAATCAATAATGCAGGCAATTCCTACTTATGCTATGTCGTGTTTTCTTTTTCCTAAAGTTTTATGCGAAAGGATAGAGAGCAAACTGGCAAGGTTTTGGTGGCAAAAGGGACCTGGTAAACGAGGCATCCATTGGTGCCAGTGGAGGTTTCATGCAAACCCAAAGAAGAAGGGGGACTAGGTTTCAGAAGAATGGCTCATTTTAATATTTCCCTCTTAGCAAAACAATGGTGGAGATTATTAAATTACCCGAATTCATTAGTAGCACAAGTCTTTAAAGCAAAATATTTCCCAGAAAGTAATTTTCTCAATTCGAGTTTGGAGAGTTCGTGTTCTTATATATGGCACAGCATTTGGGCAACCAAGGATACACTAGAGAAAGAGTTGATTTGGAAGGTTAGTACGCATACGAATATTTCGATTACAGAAGATGTTTGGATTCCAAATTATGTTAATGGTAGATTAATGTCCAGATTTGATAATTTGCAACGTGAAAAAGTAGCAGGCCAAATTAACAGTAACGAAAGAGAGTGGAACAGAGAGCTGATTGTCAATACCTTTCCAGAAGATGTAGCAAACTTGATTCTCCGAATCCCTCTGTCGATGGAACCCCATGAAGATTTTCTGGCTTGGAGCGGTGAATCGTCAGGTGAATTCTCAGTAAGAAGTTCCTATAAACTATTATAGAGCTTGGATCCTACAGCTTATGCTTTATAAAACATCTATAGGGACTTTTACAGAAAATTATGGCAGTTTGAAATACCCACAAAAATTAAAAATTTCATCTGGAAAATCTCGTAGAATTACTTAGCTAACAGGGTGAACACGACTATTCGAAGACTAGCAACCAGTAGTTTGTGTCCTCGGTGTGGCGGCGGAGAAGAGACGATGAACCACCTTTTTCGTGAATGTCCTGTTTCACTAGAGGTATGGAGAGTGTTATCAGATTCGAAATTGACAGTGTTAACACATATTGAGTTTGTTGAATGGCTTACCGCAGTGATTTCTTTGTCACTGGAGAAAGGCAGGATCTTCTGTGTAGCTCTTTGGAGTATTTGGGGAGATAGAAACTCTCAGATTCATGACAAAACAAACAGATCAAGCCAAGAGATCGTGAGATTTATTCATAGCTATATTCAAGATCTTGATGGAATCAGAATAAACACTTCAAAAAACTCAAATGTGAAGATCAAATGGAGGCACCCACTTGGTAATAGAATCAAAATAAATTTTGATGGGGCTTTTGATGAGAGAAGCAAAGTCTCAGCGTCTGGAGTGGTAGTTCGTGACAGCAGTGGAAATATTCTCATTTCAAGCACAGACATTCATAGAGGGGTCCCTTCCACTTTTGCTGCTGAAGCAATTGCATGCCGACGCGCAACCCAGATAGCACTCGACATGAATAAGAATACATCATTATCGAAAGGAATTCATTGGCAGTTATAAAAAAATGCCAAAATACAAATCTTGATAAATCACAGATAGGTCCATACATATACGATATTCACAGCATGAAACCCAGAAGCAGAAGATTGAAATTTGAGTTTATACCAATATCAGCAAATAATCTAGCACATGTACTAGCAACGGAATCACTGAGAAGAAAGGAAGGGTTTTACCTGTTCAACAATATCCCAGAATATGCAGTAGCCCAGGCAAGGAACGATAGCGTGAGAGAGCCAGATTGAGAAATTGAAGAGTGAAGGAAGTAGAGGAGAGGTTTTCCCAAAGGATACAACAAAGAGTCTCAAGAAGCATTAAAACTTCCCTCGGAAATGATTTTCGCCATTAAATGTTGAAATGACAGAAGTGATAAGACTGGATAGGCGATAAGACAACTGTTTGGGCAACTAGGACGGTAGATTTTTAAAATTTTTATTTTCTAGACTTTTCTTAGGCTAGGTAAATTTCAGGCCAGGCTTTTCTGGGCCAATTTCAATTTTTCATTGTATTTTTTTAATTTATGAAAAGCCCAATCTGATTTTATTATTAAAAAAAAATATTATATCAAACATTTTTTATAATTTAATTTCGACACTCTGTATTTATTTTTTAACACTTATCAAACATAGTTTAAGTGTTGAAAAATAAGTATTGAAAATTAAAATGCTTAATTTAAGTTATGATATATGTTCGGTATACTATTTAAAATTAAATACTGAATATAATTACATTGTTCAATAAAAAATAATATAATCTTGAATGAAATAACATAAAATAACAATTAAATTTATTATCTTAAGTTATAAGTAGGACTATTTCAAATTATAATTTTTTTCACTTTTTTATATATAAAAAAATATCTAATAGTTTTTACGGTAAATCATCAAAAGTATCTAAAAAATTAAATTACTAAAAATATTAATTTTTAGTGGATTGATTTTTTTTTAAGTACGGTCTAAGTGAAAATTTATTATGACAATCAAATAAATTTTGAAAATTTGAATGTTAAAAAAATTTCAAAATCTTTTTTTTTATCAAAAACAATCTAACTAAAGAAATTTTAAATATTAGATTTGAGACAATACTTGTAAAGTTAATATATCAATAAAACTTTGAGTTATGATAAAAACAATAAACTCAATCTCTTACCTTATGCCCTAGATATTTGTACATTAAAATATACCCTAATTAGGAAGAAAAAAATTAATATATTTTTTCAGTAAAAACAACTTAAAACATTTTCAACTTTTATCCTTTTTTTTTTTAAGAATTCAAAACATGATTTTAAAAAAATAGAAAAAGTTTTAATTGATTGAAATGCATTATTCTATTATTATAAGTTTGGGAAGGATTATAAGTAGTTCTATATATTATGTTAAAAAATAATATAATCAGAATCTATAATATTAAAATAAAAAAAAGCTAACGAAAAATAAACGAGTCTAGTATGAAGAGAACAATGACAAATCCAAAGGGCTAGCAAGGGCCTCCATCCCTCAAAATGAAAAAAATTCTATCTAGGTTTGTTTATAGTTTTTAAAATTTTAAATTAATAATGATAAAATTATATTTTAACACTAAAAAATACAAAAAGTTAATTTAAATTTTTAAAAATCATAAAAACATACACTATTAAAATAATAAAATTATATATTTATCATCGTAAAAATATATAATATAATTTAATTATGAGTAAAAACAGTTTCTCGATAAAGAGAAGGTTATCTAAATCTCTTAGTTGGCCCATTGGATTTCCTTAGTAGGCACGGTTATTATTTACCTCTTACTAGAAGGGCAAGGCGATTTGGCGCCCAACTCTCTTAAAAAAATTTGGATTCCCGGCAATTTCCGTCCTGTTTTAAGTGAAATTTTTTTTACTTTGTTCTCTCAAATCTGCTTCCCGCTACTACAAGGGAAGCGGGAAACTGAAAACCAACTCTAAAGTTGAAAACGTCCGATAAAACATACCCCAAGAGGCTTCATTTGGTTGAGAATTTGAGAGAAGAAAAGCGAACTAGGCAAATGGCTGTTGTTTCAACTTCTGCTTCTCAAATTGAAGGGGCGAATCAAATAAATGGAAATGGAATTCGCGTCGTAGGGCGAAGAATTTATGATTCTGAAAATGGAAAAACTTGCCACCAGGTTTTTTTTCTCTATTTTTCTTTTTATATTTCATTTCTAATTGACTCATGGAGTTGTTTTTAATTATTTGTTTTTGGTTTAAGTGATGTTGTATCCACTGGTATATGTTGGTTTTATACTGCTTTTGGTTTTGTTTAGCTGATTGGGAAACACTCATGTTTCTGGTTTTTCGTCTTATATGGTATTGGATTATTCAGACTTGTTTCTATCATTCGGCTTTTGTAACTTGAACTTGAGTGGTTGAGCCCTGGAATTGTATGTTTTGGACATGGGCGTGCTTAATTTCTTTCAAGTTTTTTGGTGATGTTTGGAGGGTTGAACTTCGATATACTTATATTTGTTAGATATTTACATAGATTGATAAATCATGTATAATGAGGGATTGAATTATATAGAAATATTAGATTAAAATTGGTTTGGAATTTTCTTTTTTAAATTTACAATTCTCTGCTTTTAGCTTTTAAATTTATTTTTCCCTGACTTTTATTTTTGCTTTGTGATCAAATGCTGAAGTGCCGGCAAAAAACAATGGATTTCTTGGCTCCATGCAAGAACTTGAAAAAGGACAAGCAATGTACCATTAAGTATTGTCATAAATGTCTATTGAACAGGTTGTTACTTCATTCTAACGTGTTACTTTTTGAACTATTTAATTGGATAAGGCTGTTAACTTATAAAGTTTTGTTTTTGTTGGGTTGATATTGGGTAGATATGGAGAGAAGGCAGAAGAAGTCGCAATGTTAATTGATTGGAAATGTCCCAAGTGCAGGGACATTTGCAATTGTAGTTGCTGCATGTAAGAATATCACAATCGTAGTTGCTGATTGTAAGAATATCCCAATTGTAGTTGCTGATTGTTGACCAAGTCTTAACTGGGTACTGTATTTTTTTAGGAAGAAAAAGGGTCACAATCCTACTGGTATACTAGTGCACACGGCCAAGAAAACTGGATTCTCTTCTGTTTCAGAATTGCTTCAAGCTAAAGGACCTGAAAATTTCGGATATGAAAAGTTTATAAAAGATACAGGTGTTTTGTCAAACAAGCAAGCAAAGGTTTGGTTTCATTTTTCTTCCTAATGGTAATATGCTGTTGGTTTGTCACAGTTTTTGGGTGATGGATTTGTCTGTGATGTTTACAGGAGTTTACGGCCACTTCACCAAAGATGCTTGGGAAGGAAAATTCTTTTGATGGAGACTGTGATTCTAAAGTTGGTTCTGAGAATCTGACATTATTTCCTGATGAAAAGAAATCTAAGAAGATGAAACGTGAGGAATTGAAGGAATTGTGTAATGGTAACGGGGATCATGATCTTTCTTTGAACAAAACTGGTCTAAAAAAGCCTAAAACCTTGAAGGAATCTTCAAAGAAAACAGTGAAGGGAAATTATTGTCTGTCAGACAAAAAAAACTTGAATAAAGAAGTGCAAATTGGTGATCATTCTGGTCTCAGAAAAGGACAAGAGGTTAAATGTGCAAAAAACAAGAAAGGAGATTTAAATGGAGCTAAAGCTTTGGAGGATATCTCTAAGAAAAGGGAGTCTGTGACTTTTGACAAGGAGTCTAGGAAAAAATTGAAGTCAAAACAAAAATCTGTGGCTGCGGAAAAGAATCTTAACAGGCAGGTTATTGAAACCAACACTGTATCTCCAGTTAAAAAGAAAAAGTGTGGTGTAAAAAGTGAGGATTCTGGTGGTTCAAATGGTTGCAAGAATGATAACAGCAGTGGCAAGCTCCAGTCAGTAATAAAGCCTTGCAGAGACAAAAAACTTGACATAGACGTTCAACTGCCTGAGGGCTCCAGCTTAATAACTGTTGCTGGCATTGATTTACCTCCCAAAGATGTTGGTCATGCATTACAGTTCCTAGAGTTTTGTGCAGCTTTTGGAGCGGTATGTAAGATAGTTTGGTATTATGTTTTTTTGGTTTATATATTTATGATAGAAACCTAACATTCAGCCCTATATGCATCATCTTAAATCTTAACTTTTTCAATAGTTGAATAATATAGAACTACTTGATTATAAAGACCTTGTTATGATGTAATTTGGATTTTGAGTCATGAATTCTGATTACTTAAGCATATTGTACTTAATTGTTTTTTTGGTTGAATGTACTTAGTCAACAATTGTTTGTTTTTGTTTCATCTGCCCAAGATTACTTAATTTAGTAATTATTTTTGGTTATTCTTTTGTTTGGTATGCCATAGGTTCTTGATATGAAGAAAGGGCAAGCAGAATCTGTAATCAGAGAAATAATACGTGGACGTGGGAGATGCCGATTACAGTACTCTCCAGTAGTCCAAATCCATGTACAATTGTTGTCTCTAATACAAAAAGATATGGGGAAGAAGTATAAATAAATGCCCTAACTGCTGATTTTTACCTTCTTTCTTAGAATTGAATTATAATTTTATGCTGTATTGGCTGTTCAGATTTCCACCCTTAAAAGCAAGTGACAATGGTACATGGTTTAGAGCCCTTGGCCAATGTGTTTCTGAATCCCAATGTGCACTCAGAGAAGTTTCTTCTGATATTTATGATGGTGGTGTAGATGCATATAATGTGCTAGACAGTTCTATAAAGCTTAAACTCTTAAACATTTTATGTGATGAAGCCCTTTGCACAATGTAAGTAACAGGGATGAAAGCCAAGGCCTGATATTTATAGATTAGAACTCTTCTTTTTTTTTTTTAAAAAAAAAAATACTTTAATAAATATCTATTGTACATTAGGATTCTTTTCATTTCATTTCTTCTGTAAATTTTCAGAACATTGAGGAATTGGATTGACAAGCAAAATTCTGAGTTTGTTGATAGTGAGAAGGAAGCAAAAGAAAAGATTCTTGTTGCAAGGGATAAGGTAATGTGTGTAATTTTACTCTTTTTTGTCAAGTTGGTAGTGATCTTAAGCATCAGCATGCAAACTGACTTTTTAACTTACTACAGGAAAAACAATTAAGGCAGAAAATGCAAGATGAGGTTGCCAAAGCTATTATTGAAAAAAGTGGTGCTTCTCTGTTAGTTTCTGAGCATGAGGTTCTTGTTAGACAAATAAAAAGAGAAGTAATTCAAGTTCATGAAGATGTGTGCCAGGCAATTCGTATGTTACCAAGGAGTATGTTCTCAATTTATTATTTCTATAGTTCATGCAATTATTTGAAAAATGTGCATAAACTCATTTATGTTGCAAATTAACCATGTTCTGAGACAGATGGGGAATATTTATTGTGCATTTAAGGATAATGAACACATTCCCTTTTCTGTTGCTTTTGGATATCAAATAATCACTAGTACCATTTTCAAAAGCGAAGGAATCTCAGAAACAATTAGATAATAGCATTCTAAATTCTAATCATGCACTAGAATTTTCTGCTATAAACAAATAGAAATGTCATTTTCATCTTTCACTTTTATAAAGCTGAACTAGTTGGTATCATGCATTAAGACAAATTTTTGTTTTTGGGCTCAAGTTGAAGATGCTTGACCTTTGTATGTGTGATTTATTTGTATCTATAATATGAAGCTGGTAGGTTGGTAATTAAAAGTGAACCTGGATTATTCCATTTGTGATTCTTGCATTAAATTGCTTCTCAATACTTGTTTTGGCATGCATATACTTTTGGTCTCTGAAGTCTGAACAGCTGACTTTCCTTTGTAATTGTTGCAGAGAGACAGAGATCTGATGCTGTTAGAACAACACCTATTATATTGGATGTTAGTGGTCGTGCTTTCTGGAAATTGAGAGGGTATACCAGTGAAAACTATATATTGCTGCAAGGTTAGGGTTTAATGCATTACTTTAATGTGTTTTCAACCATATGAGTTTGGAAGTTTCTAAGTCATATGTTTAATGAACAGATATTGGAACCTTAGATCCAGTTGCACCTAGTGAGCAATGGTTTGTCTATGATGTTGAACAGAAACCAGATGTAGAGAAATACATCTCTTCTATAAGGTAACTATACTTGGGGTTTTGTCATTTGCCAATTCCTTGAAAATACTTGTTGATAAATAGTCAAAAATTAATTATAAAATAATATTCCTTGAGATTTTCCAACTTTTGGCCTTTCCTGAATCAAATTAGAAAGTGTAGTTGTAAAATTGCAATTGTTAAATTGTAAATTTGCACTTGTGTCATCAGGTGATTTTGTGGGAAAGCCAAAATCAATTGCTTTTCTTTTATGACATTTTGAATGGCTTATTGTGTCCAAAGGGAGATTGAAGTTTTAGGACTTGTTAGATAGAGACCTAGATCTCTCAGGTTTTTATTAGAAAATTTGCTTGCCTTTTATTATTCCATAGGTCTTTTTAAATAGAGTACAAAAAGTATATCAAACTAAATAGTCTTACCAAACACATTCTCTTCTAAGAGTCTTAAACTATGAGAGTCAATTCTGTATCAGTATTGCCTGTATTGATTGGAATGCCTTGTTCTGGTAGTAAACTGGAACAGCAAATTTTACGGTTTTGTTTTGGTATAAATTTTGGTCAGTATTGGTAGTACTAGTGTGTATAGGTAGATTTTGCTCATATTGCCCAAATTATGTTGTACCTGCCAATATAGGTGAAAATGGCTCTAGCTATTATTACAATAATAGCATTTGTACCTCGCCATAACATAAGCCTTTTGTACCTTGCCAAGTTTCTCTGATTATTTTTGACATGTAGCATTTCTTGCTTCTATTCAAAGGCTAGTGGGGCCCATTTGTGGTTAAGTTAGGGGGTTTGTGCATTTGAACATCCAATTTAATGGAATCACCTAGTTTAGCGATGAATAACCCTACATGTTCTTGTTGAATATAGTGACTTGCCCAATTTTTCTTGAAATTGCCGTTGATAGATCTTTATAAATATTGTTTTTCAAACTAGCCAAATGAAGGGAGTCATTGCGTAACTTTAATTAGTTCATCATATGTCTTCCAATTTCATTTGATAATATTGAAGTTCCTCTCTCAACATGTGGAAAGCTGTCAAGATTACCTTGTCTGCCTTATTGGTGTATTGGTTTTCAAAGTATTGTTTACATCAATGTAGCCAAATGAAGGGATCCTCCATCCATCAATAGTAGGGAATTCCAATTGTGTACTTGGAATAGTTCCTCCTATTGGTGGTAGGTGTGCTTGGATTACATTGATCCAATTGCCCAATTGCCATTGGTTGAATTGCATACTTGTAAAATGGACAACTTTTAGGTTGTTTATGTTTTTGAATAAGTATATTGTTAATTTCATAATCATTATTTCTTTTCTCCTTTTCTGCAGGACAGAAAGGGTTAAGATTCAAAAAGTTAAAGGCAGCCTTCCAACTGCTATTGTTGGAGAAAACTTGAAGCATGCTTAGTCCAATCATTTTGTATCCGAAAAATTCTGGTAATAATATGCTGCATGTTACGGGACATGGCTTCCAGGTCATTGTTAGTGAAAAATCTTTCAAGTTAAGCTCCAACTACATAATGATGTTAGTAGGGGTCTACTCCGGCTGGAGTGGTTTGATAAAAAAAGAGTTTCCATTTTCACGCCCTTTTCTTGCAGCTGACTTTTCTTGTTGATTAATCTATTCTTTTCATTTCCTTTTGAAGCGTCTATATTCGACACTCAGCTGAGCTACTTTTTAGTTGTAGATTGATCTATTTTCTATTTTTATTTCCTTTTGAAATGTCTGTATTTGACACTAGTGTCTAACACCTAAGTATTGAGTAACGTAGCCTTTTAGATTAAACCGCTTGGTAGTGTTGCAATTTGTAATGGACCAAAAATGGTGTTTAATCTTTAATGCCTACGAGGGTGAACTTCTGTTTTGTTTAGTTAAGCTTTGGACATTATGCATTGAGTTCCTTGCTGTGAAATACCTTCATTTCTTAGAAAATTTCTCATTTTCCCATCATATTACGAATTGGGATTATTGTTTCTTATGTATCAAAGTTTCTAATTGTGATTAGTGCTTTTTACCTTTCCAAAACAATATAACTTTTTAATAATTTTTATTATAATAATTAAAAACATTGTCAATGCAGTTATCTATATATCCTAATTATACACGTACAAATTTTATAAATACAATGTATCATGTTTTTGAGTAATTTTTTATTCTAATAAATTTAAATTTATTATAATGTCATTTTTTAATTATATTGTTATTTATTGAGTAAATTTTTTTATTTTAAAATGTCATTAATAATTTTAATTGTATCAATAATTGGCATAAACTCATACTTAGGATGTTTTTTTAGGAGACTGTGCATCTTAGCACCCTTTGTATTTCTTGTTCCATTGTGGTACACTTTTAACATTTGTTAACTGCCACTGGTTCATTGAAATCCCTTAAATGTTTTGAGATTTGCCCCTTTCTGCTCTCGGTCGTCGGGGGTCTCCTAGAGTTGATCGTGGCCGCCCTATTAATTGTTGTCGTTGCTCTATTAATTGTCCTAGAATCTCAGGCAACAATAAAACAAAAACTCTAAAACGACAAAGTGGCTTTGAGCAAAGCAGAAGCCACATTTATAGACTTCTCAATACTTGATAAACTCACCGTTTTAGGTTCCGAGATTGTAACACATAGTTTTGTACAAGTGTATACAGTCGTTATCGTCTCCACAGTGATTGTATATGTTAATCAATATTTTATAAAATTAATATTAACAATTTGGTAAGAAAAACACAATAAATTTGATTGGTTGATGTTAAGTAATTATCTAACTGTAAAGTGACCCCTAATGCAAATTAACCTAAATGTGATGAATAATTAAAATGAATGAGGTGGATTTAGCAATAGAATTCACAAGATTTCAACAACGATAACATGAATAGGCTAGAATAATCACATCAATTGACATAGTTCGTTCTCATCATGTTAATAATGTTTTGGAGAAAATTTTCATGGCAACTCGATCTTTCATAAGCTTGAAACTAATATTAAGTCCTTTCGAACTCTTACTTATAAAAAATGCATATTACTGATCTTAACTAAGGGTTTCTTAGAGCTCATGTGAAGTAACAGAGACGGGGTCAGTTTGAAACAATGTAATCACATAAACCTAAAAGCTACGCAAGGTAATAGAGCTCGGTTAAGTTATTACAAATCTTAAATTATTTTGGGTCGAATATAAATTAAGCATGCACTTTTCAATTATTGTGTTCATTAGCCACCATCTAGATCAGATTAAGCAATTAATTCTAATGCATTCAATCACATTTTAATGAATGAAATACATGCATGATTTTAATTGAACACATGATCGACTGAGGCACAGAACATGATAACATGATTTAAATAAACTTTATTGAATTGATGCAATCATCCTAGTTAAACAGAATTAAGTTACCATTGTTGATGAAAAAACAACAAAGCAATTGCAAACATATTGAATAATTAAGAAAGAGCAAAAAGGAAGAAGAAACTCTTTGATAAGTGTGGTGACTAATCGTGGAGGCTTCCTCCAATTCTCACAATTGCTCTTAAACAAACTGCTCTTCAAGGTGACTGACCAAGAGAAAGTTTTTACTCTAGGAATTATTTAGCTAAATAGGGAAATTGGATGGGTGGAAAAGAATGAAAGTTAAGAGAAATGAGAGGATGGATGAATGTGTGTTAAAGGATGAAATGAAGAATGATTGAAGGATGATTGAATAGTGGAATGAAAAGGTCTACTTATACTAGAGGGATGGCTAGTAGGTTTGCTATAAATAGCATTTTGAATCCCATGATATGCTCTCATGCTTGGCTGGCCATACATTGTGGAAGGGAGTGGTTGTTGGTTTCTTGATTCATGCATGAAATCATGCTTGAATTAAGCAAGGTGGTGGACAGTTTCAAGGGTAATTGTTGAGGGCTAATTTCTGAATGTTTTGCAAGTGTAGAAACCTCTGAATAAATATCCCAAAAGCCAATCTTGGATTGCTTAAATGCCATTGCCGAATTGGGCTTTACTCCTCCTACTTAGACGGTTTGTTGACCCAACTGCTTGCCAAACTTGTTCTTTAATTATACCAAAATAAATTGGATCAAATTAAATTCTTCATGACCCAAATTTGCTTGATGTTGCAGTCTATGTAGAGTGAAAATAGGCTCATGTCCATGTGGTTTTAACAAACAAACCATTCATAATTCCTTGGTCCAATTACATAAATTAAATCAAAGTTAATATGTCACATAAAATAATTAAATTATGCACATATTTAATGCAAAATAGCATTACATTCTTTATTAAATCATGCCCCTTATTTTAATATGAAAAAAATTCTCCCTTTTAACTATCAAATACTCGGAATTAACATTAATTTTAAGTAAAATGGTGTCATAAACTACTAAAAAAAAACTATATAATTTAGAGTTTAAGAGATCATGACCAATAACATTTGGCCACCTGCACAATGCCAGATGCTCATCATCATAACCACTCTTCCCCCAAAAGTGTTGTATTTATGACAATTATTCTAAACATCTGACACTCATTCACCTTTTCCGACAGGACAAATCTTCATCAAACTTCAGAGAATGTCTCACGGAAGGCCACTTTATAACCTCCTGTGTGATTTAAGGGGGCTATTGTTATATCTCTTCAACACACAAACATGTGTTAGCACTGGATAGACCCTTGACCTCCACATTGACTCCTCCTAGAATAATATCCCGATAGGGCATATGACCTCAGCGACTATAAGTAAGAACATCTACCCTACCTAGCGGAAGCCATATGCTAATATCTAAGTGTGAATACTCTCTTAGTGTGAACACACTTGTAAGACAAAAGGGAGTTTGTTTAGGCTTAACTCCCTTGTATTCATAGAGTTTCATGATATGTGCCCATGATTATCTATTAGGCATTTAACGGTACTAAAAGTATATCCTAACGCGTCATACCAACAAACAAAAAGATCCCTCCTATAAATACCCTAGAGAACAATGAACAAAGGATCGACTTTCCAATACTCTAAAGTTATTCTGAGCATTTGTCTTCTTGATCAGCCTATCCTCTTGTCTCTAATCCGGCTCTCAACTTCTTTAGGTGAACTGGCCTTTGTTGCACCACCGTGATCTCCTCCCTGTCATCTTCATTTGTTGTGCACAATATTAACAATAATATAAACAGGTTTCTAGTCTAACCGAAAATGAGCAAACCGATTAAAAGACTAATGTGTGGTCTATCAAGTCCAATTGATGAGATACTTTGTCTTGAGCATTGGTGCGGAAGACTTCTAGAAGATAGAGACATAGATGTGACTGACTGGACTGGCAACACATCGGATATGACCTAAGTAGAATAAATTCTAGACTTGTTTATAGATTTATTTACTTGTGACGTTCATAGTTTGACATACCTTAATCTTGAGTGGATAATGGCTATGTATGCATGACTCGTGTACTTTGATGCAAGTAAATGTGTGAGTTCAAATAGATAATGAATCGAAAGCTGCTGCGCTAGGTATAAGATTTCTATAGTATGTAGCACCATTCACAATAGTTGAATTCATAGTGCAACTAAAGGGTGAACGATATCCTCTGACTGACATTACATGATAGATGAGAAGTAAACATGGTCATGGGTCATTTGTGTTTGTGATAAATGATTTAATTACTATTTGATAGTAATTGACTTTAATGAAGAAAGATGTAATGGTTACCATGAGATAAAATAAATTAATATTGGTAGAACGAATTTATCCCAAAGAGATTAAGTATATCATATGAGGATAACACACTTATGACAAGGTCATTGAACAAACACTTATTAAGTAACTTTCGTAATTGTATGTAATTAGAGAGAGCTCAGTCACGATACTATAGTGGAATGACTTCGTGACTGAATAAGTTTATAATTAATAAGGGAAAAAATGAAATTTAATTATAAATTATTTGAACCCTAATTATATATGTTCAATCGATCCATCTGCTAGCTCATTGAAACTATAAATGAATTGCATTTGAAACCAAATGGATAGAAATGAATGAAAATGATGAAGTTAGAAAAATGAGTCGCATTCACAAATGAATGTCTTCTTGCAAAGTATAAAAATGACTTGAGAATTAATTTTTTGAATTATTATTTAAGGTTTATTGAATTATAATTAAATAATTGAAGTTTGAAAATGAAATTGAATTAATTTGTCATTATGGATTCGTTGACTAAGGAAATTAATTATATTTCCTCATATATTTGTTTACAGTAAAGTTGTACTTTAACGAAATTAGAATTTGGTTGAGAAAATTATTTAATTGGAAAATTAATTAAGCTAATTTAATTAATTAGATTAATTGAATATATAATATTTATTTTGGGAATAGAAAACAAGAATTAGATTGAATTAAATTATAACATGTTAGGTCAAAAGTTTAGGATTCACATATAATTGGACCCAATATATGAGAGACCCTAATTCCTTTCATTAACAAGAGAGGGGTGACAACCTTAATATTATTACCCAAGGTGTGCCACCCACCCTATTCCAATTAGAGTAGGAGTGTGTTTTCTATTTAAATAATATTATTTTACAATAGGAGTGTGTTTTCTATTTAAATAATACTATTTTACAATGACTTGTTCAGCCAAAATTATTCTCTCCCTATAAATAGAAGATACTGATTTCTATTGAGAGAGTTACTTTCCTATTGAATGCAATTCGTAATACGAGGATAGAAAAAAATATAATTTGATTGAAAGCCAAGATCGGTTCAAATCCGTCTCATACAAAACACAAGTACTTTTCAAATAAAATTTATTACTATAAATACCATAAATACCACAAAATGACTCAGTTTTGAAAAATTTTGAGACTTCCATGGTAACAGTAAAACCATATTTCTTAACCGAACCTAATCTTTTGTTCTTTTGTGGGGAACCCCCAACTTGTAGGCTTTATTGAAATATGATGCTTACGGGCTGACGATGTATCGTACCTTATTTTAATTTAATGAAATGTTATCCTTTGGTAAAAAATATATATATATTACTCATATCGGCGTTAATTTTTAAATTGCTCTTTCCAACATCCGGACGATTAAAAATCACTAAGCAAATGGCAGAAACATGGATAAGTTGGTTTACAACAGCAATGAACCAACATTCAAAGAAAAAAATGAGACTCGCAAACGCACTATTTTAGCACTAGCACGTGAAAACCAAACCAACCCAAACCGAATTCTTCTCGTTCAATAATACGGCCCATATAATTTCAGAGGATCATTTCGATTCCAAGTGCTGATGAATGCATTGAAAACAAAACCAAAACCCTCTACGATAACTCACATTGCATCTATGTATTGTAAACCTGCCAATATAAGGTACAGAGAACAATTTTTATGAACTTATCACTGCTGTCCCTCGCCTGACTCGTGCTTTGAAGCTTCCTTGATCTCATCTCCAGCCTCATCCTAAAACCAAGGAACAAAACAATAAATCATCTGAATAAGGAACTCCAAAAAATCCATCATCAGGTAAAAAGGAACATCCAGTGTTGATCAATGAAATAATTAACATGAGCCATGACATAATACAAAGACCCAGGTTAACAACAATAACATCAGAATATTAGTTCTGAAACTACTCTGTTAAGGTGAAATGTGTTTGGCATGTATACTGTGAAGAAACATTCTTCATATAGGTAAAGCAGCACTGATAATCTCGGAGATTAACTGAAACTTTGAGATATTAGTCCTGACATTAAGCTATGAGATGTCATGCCAGGAAGTTTAGAGAACATGGTAGAGAACTGTAGTCATGTCAATGAAAGCAACTAAGTTCACTCAGGAATATAGCTTTAGACATTTGTCATATCCATGTGGCATTTTAAAGACATTTTTTATTATGTCTAGAGACAGCAGAGCTGCATGAAAATTTCATGATTGTGTGCACACACAAACTTATTGGGGGGGGGGGGGGGTTACCGTGATGTCAGATGTCCAAAGGGTCAGGTTGTCCCGGAGAAGTTGCATGATCAATGTACTATCTTTGTAAGATTCCTCACCCAAAGTATCCAACTCAGAAATAGCCTCATCAAAAGCCTGCCAAACGAAAAACATGCCATTTTAGTTTGCAAGCAACCTTTAGACAATCAATTCATGCCCTCGAGAAGACATTTGTGGAAATTCGCATAAGAACAATCTAATTGTCATTCCTTAATACATAGAATTAAATTAACAAATCTCAGTAAAATGGACATCAATTTACAACATTACCAGACTTCTTATGGATAAAAGCAATCCCTAACATTTCTGTTCAGACTTGCTCTACACTAGAAAATGGAAAACTTAATGTAATAATTAGACTTCATAAGCAAAATGAGTTTATTTAGAGTAATCAATTTAACTTTTTTGTCCTAAGTTCAATGTCCGTACCATTAGTACAAATCAGATTCGCACAGTAGTTTTTAGGCGTTAACAAATTGGCTCCTCAAACTTGCAACTAGCTTATTGGATACTACAAGGAGTTGCCATCACAATTAAATCCAGTTGGAGTAGAATTAGATTAAAACAATTTACTATGCCCTCTGAAACAGATGAACATACCAAGACAATTAAAAGCCAGACGAGTTTAGTTTTTTTAACTGTTCTACATCAAGGATAAATAAATAAAAAGAAAAGATATTGATAGCAAAGCAATAGAAAATAAACACCTGTTTTGCAAGATTGCAGGCACGATCAGGTGAGTTGAGGATTTCATAGTAGAAAACAGAGAAGTTAAGAGCAAGTCCCAGCCTAATTGGGTGAGTAGGAGAAAGCTCAGCAAGAGCAATATCCTGCCATCACAAAAATCAAAAATAAAAAGGCTTAGAAATTTTATATTAATCTTTCAAGTGAAAGAAATGCTTAAGGAATTATAGAGAAAATAACTCATACTGACAAGAGTGCATCAGCAATTGACCCACCTGAGCAGACTTGTAAGCCAACAAAGTGCTCTCGGCAGCTTCCTTCCTCTCAGCACCAGTCTTAAACTCAGCAAGATACCTGTGATAATCACCCTTCATCTTAAGGTAGAACACCTTCGACTCAGCAGATGAGGCCAAAGGAATGAGGTGAGATTCAAGAAGGCTCAAAATCCCATCACAGATCTTGCTGAGCTCAGCTTCAATCTTACCCCTATACTCCTTTAGTTGTGCAACATGATCCTCATTTCCTTTGCTCTCTTCCTTCTGCTCAATGGAAGAGATGATCCTCCAAGACGCCCTCCTTGCCCCAATCACATTTTTGTAAGCCACGGAGAGAAGGTTCCGTTCCTCAACAGTCAGCTCCTCAACATCAACAGTTTTTGCAACTTTCTCCATGAACTCCACCATTTCCTCATAGCGTTCAGCCTGCTCAGCCAGCTTGGCCATGTAAACATTTTCCTCTCGTGATGATTCAGTTGGAGACATCTTTACAATATCAATCTAATACGAGATCCTGAGAACACAGCGAGATTTACTTTTTTTTTTTTTTTTTTATACAAACATTTCTAACCAAATCATGGGTCTAAACAAGAGCATCCACATCTAGAACAATCATTCGAGACATTCTCATTCCTCAATCCTAAACATAACACCCCCCCCGCCAATTTTTAGCTCTTCAGTTCTTCAAAATTTTCCAACTTCTAGATCCAATCTTACTTTTGCCAAAAAACCAAAAGATATAACCTACATTTAATTAATAATCCAAAAAAAAAAAAAAAAGGATCCAAACTGTGAGTAAGATGAATCATCAGCACTAGCTCCTATCCTCCATTCCAATTTCCAACAGTTCCTCAGTATCCAAACTGTTATTTTTGGTTAGCTGAACTTTCTACTTTACAGCTTGGCAACAAAATTTCCTATTTCTTTTTTCCCCAATTTCAAGGAACCAAACAGACCACCAAAGAAAAAAGAAACCCTAATTAGGAAAATCACGCAATGAAGAGCTAAAATCCTAAACAGATTGATTCTAAACCAATAAAATTAAAGCAAAAAGAAAAAGTAGAAGCTACAAAACCATTCATTGCATTAATAAAAAAGCTAAGAACAAAATCGGGAAACGTATAAAAATTAAAACCCTATAGATCTCAAATTAAAGAAATAAACTCCAAAATTATCAATAAAACGACGACCAAGAGTGACGTACCGATCGACGACTATTTCGTTGGTGGAAGTGAGAAAGAGAAAATTATTGTAGGGAGTGAAGACTAAACTCTGAATAGCTAGAGGGCTGGTTTTTTTATAAATTAATTTTTAAAAAGGGTATCAAAGATGACACCAAAAAAACAAACAAAAAAAATGGGTATCAAAGAGAGTAAGGGAGAAAAAGAGGGTGGTCCAATGAGACGGCGACAAGTGGTGGATAGCAGAGATTCCCTTGGAGTTTTGGGCTTGTGAAGCTGAGAGCTGAGTTAGTACATATTTAAGAGGAAAATTGTATGAAACTAACATACAATGTTATTAATTTATTTTAGTATTTTTATCTTAAATTGTAGTATTTTTATTTTTGAAAAAAATAAAATTCAAAATAATGTATTGAAATTTAGAATAAAAATATTGAAATGATATTAAATTATGGCAAAGGTATGAAATCAAATAGATATAGTTGTTTAGGTATGAAATTGAGTAGAAATTATTAAGTAGGTTTTTTTTTTATTTATATTTTTTATCTTGTAAATTATGCTCTTTCACATAAAAATAGTGTTTTGCATGTAATTAAAAATTGCTAACTCATTTTTAATTTTTATTTCAATCCATTTTCTTTTTTCTTTCATCACTTTTAATTTTAGACGAAAGCGACTTTTTAGAATTGTTTTTCATATGTTTTTGACCAATTTAATTAGTTAACTTCGACCTCTAAAAATTTATCTTATGATATTCAATTTTTTCGAGCCTCCAATGAATTTAATTATATGAAATGTTTTTTTTTTTTTAATCTTTGGCATATCCCATTAAATTATATAAGTTCAATACTACGAGAATCAGGTTTCCGCATTAATCTATTTAAGCTATAATCCAAAGATTCAAGAAGAGCATGATGTTTTCCTTCACTTTAACGCCAAAAATTTAGTGGAAATTGTTTTTCATGACACAATTTTTTAAGTTTTCATTATTACGTATGAAATTTGAGTTATTAGGGGAAAACAATTTTTCGAATTTTTCATTTGTTTTTGAAATATTTGATTAGTCAACTTTGAGTTCTTATAAATCCATCTTATGATATTCATTTTCGTCAATGTTTGCAGTATGAAATGTGGTATTTCATTTGATATATCCCTTTAGATTATATAATTATTGAATTAGGGGAACCAAGCTCTCAAAATAGTATACTCCAAATTGTAAATTGAGGAATTCTAAGAAAGTGCGATATTTTATTATAATTTGACACATGGAATTTAGGTTATTGATAATATTTTTTAAGAATAATTTTTTTATTTTTGAAATTTAAATTATTAGGTGAAAAGAATTTCTTAAAGTTGTTGTTGGGTTTTGACCATTTAACTAACTAAATTTGAGATCCTATAAATCCATATTATGATATTTATTTATGTCTAGGACAAAGCAATTTTTCAAAGTTGAAGTTCATCGGTGCTTGAGATTTGACTAGCCAAATTTAAGCCTCTTTAAATCCATCTTATGATATACATTTTTGTTGAACCTTAGATAATGCTTATACTGTGATATCTGTTCTTTTCTGTTTGTGTATCTCTTTAGGCTATATGACTAATGTATTTGGAGAACCAAAGCCTCAAGTTAGCTTACTTGAAGCTTTAAACCTTGAAATTATGGACAAAATATGACATTTGGACTCAACATTTTAGGTTTTTGATAATAAATTTTTTATAAAATAATTTTATTATGTTTCATTATTATATTTGAAATTAAAAATATTAGAAGAAAACTAAATATTCAAAATTTTTCACGAGTTTTTCACAAATTTGATTAACTAACTTTGAACATATGAAAAATCAATATTATGATATTCATTATTGTCAAGCTTCGAATGACTTTTATCATATGAAGATTGTTCTTTCTTTTGGTACACCCTTTTAGGTTATTAAGAAAACCACGCTTCCAAAGCCGCTGACGATTTTTAATGTATAGAATGTTTTAGTAAAAAAAATCTTTCTAGTCCTTTTCAAATTTAATATTGAGTAAATTAGTTCCTTTAAAAAAATCAATGTAATTTAAACCATGTTTTTGGAGCAATCCTACTGAAGCTATTGACCGGCAATGTTAGACAATAATTGAAGCACCCCCAAATTTATTGAATAGCACATTAGATATCATAAAACTGTTCAAAAAGTTTTTCTAAGTTAAGGTCAATGATCATCTAAAGTGTGCGAATGATCTAGTCTTTTTTTTTTTCTTTTTTCTTTATTATCTTCCCTATTTCTCCATCAACATGCCTTTGGTATGTAATAAACTGTCTTTTGTTTGGTGTTGAAGAATTTACTCATACGTATATCTTTTCCACCAGAAGCATGATTCATAATAAACGAATTTAAGAAATGTAAGTGAAAAAGAAGAAAAATTGCTGAATGATGAGCAATATACCTCTATTATCCTCAATATATCTTTCCTAATTAGAAAAATGCCTTGTATAGAAAATAATGTACAAACAAATAAGCAAGGATTGTAAACCAAAAATGTCTTTTCGTAGTTAGCATAAACTAGAAGCATGCTTACTAGTAACATGGCAGGCAGTGGTATGATGAAATCGAAATAAATAGTAGCTTTTGGGTTCAAAATATATGAAGCAACATTATAGAATTAATGACCCTACTTGCCCCCCTAAATGACACAATCAACCAGAATATATTCTAAATACGATTTGGTGCATTGGTTTGATGCAAGCCGCGATAATAATTAGGGGGTCTAAGAACTAAAATAAGTTTCTCATTACTTGTCCTCTTCAATAAGGCAATCCATACATGTAGAGCAGGCAACTTGTATGAAGGGAGAAATGAAAATATTTGACTGCAAAAAATGAAAAAGAAAAAAAGTGTGGCATGAGGGTGTTTGTGGGTTTGGATAGGAAGAATGAAACCTTCAATCTCTTTTCTTAAAAAATAGGAAAAGTCTAACTAGTAAGGAAAACAATGTGAAGTGAATCAGACCTTAAACTGTCCAAGGTCCATTAAAATGTCATTCCAAATGCTAAACGTTATAGGTTATCCAAGGAAAATTCCTTAACATCGAGCAGATCATTAGATAAAAGGGAAAAACAATACTATTACTATTTTGTTATGATAGAGTCAGTAATTCTGTTAGAATTGGTTAAGAACTGTTAGCACAAGTAGTTAGCTAGGATGTGCTATAAAATCAATGTACAGAGAACAAATGGAGGATAGGTTCATTCACAAAAACAAATCAGTTTTTTTTTGTTTTTCTCTAATTAGTAGTTTTCACCAAAATCTTCTTAGAATTCTAGATCTAGCTATTAACCTTACCTCTCATCATGGTATCAGTCGCCTAGGTGGTCCTGGACATGGTCAACACACACTCCTCCGATTCCGCCTTTGTCGAGCACACTGGTTCTCCTTTTTCCAATGATCGGCTTGTAAGTTCGTTCCCTCGCCATGACGTAATCAAGTTAGATGCTCATACTTTTATTCAATGGCAGAAACAGGTTCGTCTAATTGTAGCTGGATATGATTTGGCTGGCTTCCTCGATGGAACCACTGTTGCACCACCGCGTTTTGTCGAATCTCTAGAGGGCGCTCTCGTGCTCAATCCGGCAGCATTGGCTTTCAATCAACAGGATAATCTTCTCACTTCATGGCTGTTATCCACAATCAGCCTGTCGTTCCTTTCCTCGTTCATTGATGTGCAAACCGCATCGGATGTATGGACAACGGCGAGCGCTCTTTTTGCTGCAGATACCGATGCGAAATAATCCAAATTACGGTACGAACTTCATTCGTTATGCAAAGGTAATCTCTCAATCACAGAGTTTGTTGCGAAGATGAAAAGCTTGTGTTCTCTTTTGCATGTGTCGGGATCGCCCGTCACCGAGGCTGAGCGAACGGAAATTCTTCTCGTCGGTCTTCCCTCCGAGTTTGAGCCCGTTGTTTCCACAGTGTCGCTCTCTCCGTCTCCCCTCCCTCTTCAATGGATTATTGATGCCCTCCTTGAATGTGAACGTCGGCATGAACGAACGGTTAAGGATGTGATTCTTGCGGCCAATCTAGTGGAGAACTCTCCTGCTCAGTCAACGGATTCTTCTGCGTGTGGTGGCCGAACGATTTAGCGTGGCCGTGGAAGGGGTTTCCGACTGCGACTCCAGTGCCAAATCTGCGCCCGTTATGGACACGTTGCTCAACGGTGCTATTATAGTTACCACCGCGACGACTTAGCTCCAGTGGTGGTTCCGTCCTCGGCTCGTTATGGTTTTTTCGTGGCTGCTGCTTATGAGTCCCGCCCCTTGCTTTACCAAAATGACTTTGACAGTCAATTGCATCGAAGGCCACGCTTTGAATCAAACTTTGGTGGTCAACATTCTAATGGGTTCGGTCAAAGGCTGAATGGTGGTTTCGGTCATTATCCAAATGGTGGGCCAGTTTTTAGACCGATTCTTGGCTGGCCTTATGATGATCAATTTAATTGTGGGCCGCAACCTCAAATTGGGTCATTTCCATCCAATGTCATAATGACAATAGACCACATACTGTTGGGCCAGTTCCTGGGCCTACAAGGCCAAGTGCTCCAGTTTTACCCCCAGGCCAAATTCTAATAATGTTCAACTTTATCCGTGCTTTGGTGTAGGGACACATAATGGTGCCGAGGTTCCGTGGTATACTAAACCACGTGCTCGTGTTTACTCTGGATCTGATCCATGCATTGGTCTACCACGACTTGGTGATCTTCACCCGTCAGATTATTGTGACTCTTCTACTTCGAATATCAACACTGCTCAAGTCGGGTCTCGTGGTGGTTCAGATTCTTACATTCCTATACCGGTCGGCATTGCGTCATGGTATCCAGACTCGGGTGCTAGCAATCATGTGTG
This sequence comes from Gossypium bickii, assembly GCA_025503065.1. Lineage (NCBI taxonomy): Eukaryota > Viridiplantae > Streptophyta > Magnoliopsida > Malvales > Malvaceae > Gossypium > Gossypium bickii. Next base: position 11,691,111 of record CP106719.1, on the reverse strand, counting down.
TCGGGATCCGTCAGCTTTGCATCACAATACCCCGTATTCAAGTACTTCTGCACTTTTAATGGGTGATGGCACTCCCGCATTAATTAAGTCAATTGGTGATAGTTTCGTGCCTACTCAGTCTATATTGCTGCGTCTATCTAATGTTTTATGTGTTCCAAGCATCTGGAAGAATCTTTTATCGGTATCACAACTTGCAAATGATAATGGTGTTTTTTTTTTTGAATTTCACTCGGCTTACTGTCTTATTAAGGACACAATGACCCGAAGAACTTTGCTGATGGGCCACATTCGTGTGGACTTTACCATTTTCTGGTACTAGTCTTATCTACTCAGACGACTGAAACTTCTACTACTACTGTTTCTGTTGCTCAGAATAAGACTACAGAGCGTAATGTTTTTTCCTTGTGGCATAAATGTTTAGGTCATTCATCTAATAATGTTGTTAAGGCTGTGTTAAATAAATGTCATATTTCATCAAATAAATACTGGTGTGATACTGTATGTACTGCTTGTCAAAAAGGAAAGTCTCACAAATTGCCATTTCCTATTTCCACTACGGAATATACTGTTCCTTTTACCTTGGTTGTATCTGATCTTTGGGGTTCTGCCTCGGTTTCATGCGGAAGTAATTGGTATTATGTGTCCTTTATTGATGTTTGCACACGATTCACATGGATCTATCTTCTTCGCCAAAAATCTCAAGCTGTGCAGTGTTTTGTTCAGTTCCATCAACTTGTTAAAACTCAGTTTGGCAAGGATATTAAACAATTTCAGAGTGATTGGGAGGCGAATATCGAGCTTTCATGTAAGTTCTAGCCTTTCAAGGAATTCTTCATCGATTAACATGTCCCATACTTCCGAACAGAACGGCGTGGCTGAACGTAAGCATCGCCACCTTGTTGACATGGGCATCACTCTTTTGGCTCAAGCAAATTTGTCTATGGAGTATTGGGGCTATGCGTTCTACTGTGCGGTTCACCTCATTAATCGACTGCCTACCTCAGTGTTAAAAGGATTAACTTCGTTTTAGGCTCTCTACCGGTGTGAACCCACAAACGATCATTTGAGAGTATTTGGCTGTTGTTGCTATCCTTATTTACGACCGTTTATGGCTCATAAGTTGGAGTTTCGTTCTCAACCATCCACCTTCTTGGGTTATAGTGCTCAACACAAGGGGTACCAGTGTCTTCTACCGACTGGTAAGATTGTTGTCTCTCGTCATGTTATATTCGATGAGAATCGGTTTCTCTCAACTGAGTCTAAGTCTACAGCGAGTTTAGTTGGTTAGGATTAGTCTATTTCTACATTTGTTCCTATACTCAGAAACATGTCATCTCAGCCTTCGGAGCCCCCGTTTGTCCAATCATCTTTATCACCTCCTCCACCAGTGAATTATCCTGAAACTCCTACTCCACCCACGGCACAGTCAGGAGTTGGATCTGATCGTGAACCACAGGGCTCTTCTTTGCCTAGTGGTGATGGTAGGGACTGTTCCACTACTGTTCATGAGTCCTCCAATCAACATACAAGTCTTGTGCCTGTGGTTAACAGTCACCCAATGGTGACTCAATCAAAGGTTGAGATTTTTAAGCCCAAAGCATTGACAGTTGAAGCTTTGGAACCAGCTTCGATTGAGGAGGCTTTTTCTACTCCCAAGTGGCATGAGGCAGCTCAGGCTGAATATGATGCCTTGATATGAAACTCCACCTGGGATCTTGTTCTTCGATCTTTTAATTGTAAAGTAATCGGGTGTAAATGGCTCTTCAAGGTCAAGAAAAATCTGGATGGTACTGTTGCCCAGCGAAAGGCTCGGTTAGTTGCGAAAGGTTGCTCTCAAGTTCCTGAGTGTGATTTCAAGGAAACCTTCAGTCAGTAGTCAAACCTACAACTATTCGTGTTATTCTGGCCATTGCTGTTTCCAGAGGATGGTCACTATGGCAAGTTGATGTGAACAATGCATTTTTAAATGGGGATCTTGATACTGCTGTTTTCATGCATCAACCTCTGGGATATGAAGGTGTTGATTCCGATGGCAAACCCTTCATTTTTCGACTGAAGAAAGCTTTATATGGTCTCTGGCAGGCTCCTCGTGCTTGGTTCGAGAAGCTGAAACAGTTTCTCCTCTCGGTCGATTTTATTACTTCCAAATCTGATGCGTCTCTGTTTGTTCGGGTAAAATCTGACTCCACTTTTTATGTTCTTGTCTATGTCGATGATATTATAATTACTGGCAACTTGTCAGCTTCGATCGACTGGTTTGTTCAACTGTTACATAGCAAGTTCTCACTTAAGGATATGAGAGATCTGCACTATTTCCTCGGCATAGAAGTGACTCAATTCTTCGGTTGTCTACATCTTTGTCAGAAGAAGTATATCCGTGATATTCTTGCTCATTGTTCCATGCTCACAGCAAAAAGTGTTCAAACTCCGATGGTCAGTTCATCTTACATGTCCAAAACTGATGGTAAATGTTTTGCGGATCCTACTGAGTACAGTAGTCTTACAGGTGCACTATAGTATGTTATGTTGACCAGGCCTGATATTGCTTATGTTGTAAACCAGATTTGTCAGTTCATGCACAATCCAACCATAGTTCATATGGTGGCGCTCAAACACATCCTGCGATACCTGTGTGGCACTCTTAATTTTGGCATAGTTTTTCGTCCATCTGATCGGTTATCACTGGTCGGGTATGCTGATGCTAACTGGGGATTAGATTTTGACGATCGGCGATCTACATCCGGGTACTGTGTGTATTATGATCAGACACCTGTGGCGTGGTGCTCTAAGAAGTAGCAAGTCGTGTCCTAATCCACGACTAAAGCAGAATATAGAAGTCTTGCTGTAGCCACAAGCGAGATTACTTGGTTACTGTCGTTACTTCACGAACTATAGATTCAATCTGATGATACCTCGAATATTTGGTGTGATAGTTCTAGTGCGGTGGCCGTTGCAGCCAATCCCGTGTTACATTCCAAGTTCAAACATGTGGAACTTGATCTTTTCTTTGTTTGTGAGAAAGTTGCAGATGGGTCTTTGTAAATTGGTGAGGTTCCTACTTGCGATCAAGTGGCTGATGTTTTCATTAAGCCACTGTCTGTTACTTTGTTTTCTCAGTTTTGACAACTCCTTCAAGTCTTATCGATTGGGAAGATGGATGCATGATAGAGTCGGTAATTCTGTTAAAATTGGTTTAGTACTGTTAGCACAAGCAGTTAGCTAGGATGTGCTATAAAATCAATGTACAGAGAACAAATGGAGGATAGGTTTATTCGCAAAAACAAATCAGTTTTTTTATTTTTCTCTAATTAGCAGTTTTCACCAAAATCTTCTTAGAATTCTAGATCTAGCTATTAACCTTACCTCTCATCATGTTACAGTCATTAATAGAAAAGTCCCAAAAAGAAAAACAAAGGTAATCATAGGAGCTTCATGCATTGAAGGCTATGTTTTGCTACGGTAAGTTGTTAATAATCATTTTGATGAAACTAATATTTCTGTTTCATTTTTACATTTGAAATTTAAATTTTTAGGAGAAAGCAAATTTTTAGGGTTACTATTCATAGGTTCTTGACAAATTTGGGTAGCTAACTTGAGCCTCTAAAAGTTCGTATTATGATATTCAATTTTGTCAAGCCTCTAATGATTTTTATTATATATCACTTTAGATGATCGCCTAATTTAACCCTCTTCAGCTCCATCTTATGATATTCATTTTTGTCGAGCCTTATATGATATTAATAGTATGGAATTTCTTCTATCTTTTGGCATATCCCTTTAGGCTATATAATTTTTGTACAATGAGAATCAGGCGAGCCATTCTTTCTCTCTAAGATGTCCCGCGCAAGGTGAGGTGTGTCATCCAGTTAATATATCATCGATTTCCTCTTCGGCCACACATCATCAAATTAATTGGTCTACACAATGTTTAAAGGCATATGGTTCTTCTCAAACAATCTCTCGAGCTGTACATAATCTCTTTCTTCTATTAGCCTGAAGCATTCGCAGTAAAAACTCCTCGTGCCAAGTAATTAATGATATTCTCGTATCAAGGCATTGACTACTTCTTATTCATTACTTGATAACATTCTACTCAGAATAACTATTCATCAGTAAAGGTCTCATTGATAGCATGATCTTCCCCCTTTTCAATCCAAAATCAATAGATCAAACTCTTGAATAAGCAACTCCCATCGCATAAATCTGACTTTGGTCTCTTTCATCTTCATTACATATTTCAAAGTCAAGTGATCAGTCTACATGTAAACCCGATTTTCCATGAGATAAGTTTGAAACTTCTCGCAAGCAAAAACTACTGCTAACATTTCTTTCTTCGTAGTAGCATAATTACTTTGAGTTAGATTTAACGCTTTGCTCGCGTAATGAATTGCATGAAAATTTTTCTCCTTTTTTTGGCCCAAAATGCATTGACAGCATAATATCACTAGTGTCATACTTTATCAGAAATGGTTCCTTCCAATCCGGGTTAGTTATAATAGGTGCAGTGATCAATCTCTCTTTTAAAACATTAAATGCTTGCACAAAAGCATCATTGAACACAAATGGGGTATCTTTCTGAAGGCGATGATTTAATGATTTTGCAATTTGAAAAAATCTTTAATAAACCTTCTATAAAACCTGGAATGCCAGAGAAAATTTTTGATTCCTCGAACCGAATATAGGGTGGTAGTTTTTCAATAACTTCTCTTTTGGCTCTATCAACTTCCAACCCTTTCTTCGAAATTCGGTGCACGAGAATAATTCCGCTAGTCACCATAAAGTGACACTTTTCCCAGTTAATAATCAAATTAGTGTCTTCCTACATTTCTAAGACACTCTCCAAATTAGACAAGCACTCAGTGAAAGAGTCACCAAAAACGGAGAAATCATCCATAAATATGCCCATCCCCTCTTCTATCATTTCGGCAAATATTAAAGTCATGTAGCGCATGAATGTGGCTAAAGCATTACGTAAATAAAATGACATCCGTCAAATAGCATACTTTCCAAATGGGCAAGTGAAATTCATTTTCTCTTAGTCGTTAAGTAGATCGGAATATGATGATACCTTGAAAAAATAATAAAATTCTTTCCAGCTAACCTATCCAACATTTGGTCAATGAATGGTAATGGGAAATGATCTTTTCGTGTTGTATCATTAAGTTTATTGTAAACAATGCATACACGCCAACCAATTACCATTTTTGTTGGAATAAGCTCATTCTTCTCATTTGCTACCATTGTCATACCCCTTTCTTCGAAACACATTGTGTCGGATTCACCCAATCACTATCGAAGATGGCGTAAATGTAATAACCTGATAGTCAGGTAATGGGAAAGTGTATTTTTGGGTCTCCGTTTTCTTAAAACGGACTCGTAAATATTTATTAAAAATATTTATAAGGTTAGTTGTGTAGTTAATTAGGTTTTGGTTAGGTGAATTAGATTGAATTAAGATTTATTTAGTGTAAGGACTAGACTGAATATAGTGTAAAAATTGAATAACACTTCATTTTCCTATCTATTATTTTACTTTTTTTTTGGAATTTATACACTGATGGTCAACGCCTCTAGTGAAATATTTAGAGAAACGAGACTGAGAGGAGAGTTTATCATTTGATAGTCTGGTATAGTTGTGTCAAGTAGTATGATCGAGAGGAGAAGTACATGCATAGGTGAGATCGAAAGGAGAACTTAGGTGGTGATTCCTAGTGGGGATGAGACTTAGAGGAGATTCCTAGTGGGGATGAGACTTAGAGGAGATTCCTAGTTAGGAGTGGTAAACAATACAATTGAAATAGGTTCATTGACTTAGTGATTAACTAATCATTTGACCATTATCTTATTCATTTGCATAATTTGTAAGAAGAAAGAAGGAATGAAGTTAGTTCAGTCTTTTTGTTTGTTAATTTAAAACTAATATTAATATCAATTTTTATTTGGTTTGCCATTAGTATTCCTAAATTTATTAGATTAGTAATTTCTGGATTCAAAATTGACTTGATTATCGCATTTACCAATTGACAATCCCTTGGGTAAGATCCTTGGAATACTTTCGTATTTTGTTGTAAAATAAAAACTATATTACAACTCAACATTATGTGCTTGCAGTAAAACCACTTTTAAATTGTTTCATATTTTGCTTATTTTTTGTATACACACACTTGCAGTCGCTCCACCATTTCAGTGATGGTCGTTGACCTGTCGTAATTCGGTATAGCAGATTAAAATACTTTTCGCACTTTAGGAGCTGGAACATAAGCATTTTAATTAAGTTTTAATCATATTTTCGTAAGTTTAAGTAAGTTCAATAAAGTGTGTAATTTAAGTCATTCGTTGACCTTAGGGGGCGATTGAAGCCTAAGGGTGAGCTAATATACTTTGAGTACGTGAAGGAGATCATTAGAAGGTGTGATAACTTGATACTAGTCACTAGGTTGCAACACGGAGCACTAGATGTTGCAACATAGGGAGCGGAACAGAAGAATTCTAAGATTGTCATCGATGTCGCGACAAACCCTTGAAGATACCCTGAAGATAAGCATACTGCCCTCAATGTCGCGACACAGGACCTGGTGTGTCGTGACATGATCGCTGCAAATCAGAGCTTTAAAATTTATAACTTTGACAAAGATTGAAGGCAAGCGTACCTATCGAACAGTAGTATAGCTTCGGCAAGACCGGATTATCGAATCCAAAGGAACTAAAGTACTAATACTTACTTTCTTTTTATTATTTAGCCTTAAAAAAAGAGTGAAGTTGCTTTAAACTAAATTCAAAAAGACTAAACTAAAGACACAAGACAAGAAGAATGAATTGGAAAATAACTTTGAAGAAAAACTCAGTTGATTGCGACGATACCCTCAGGAAGAATCCACCTAGACTTAACTTGTTATCTAACCCTAAATTATGCGATTTCTTTACTTAGCTTGATTCGTGAGACTCCATAACCTATATTAAACCCTTTCTCGAGGCGAATAATGTCCAACCCTAGGTTAATTAGTGGAACTCTCGTTCGCTTATAGTAACCCCCTAGGATAGCAGTAAATCGATCAATGGACTCCCATATTAGGTTTCACCCTAATCCGACAAAATCTCGTCACCCTATCTTAGGCGTACGATCAACTCCGCTTAATTATGTTAGATCTACTCTTAGGCAGGGTCTATTCCTCCTCCACCTAAGCACATTAGATTTGGATTAAACAACATAATTAAGAACAAACTAAGTAACTTATCATATAACTTAGAAATTAAATAACAAGATCCATATAGGTTTCATCCCCTTCAGGTATCTGAGGGGTTTAGTTCATAATGTAAAAAGAAAACATCACAAGAAAAAAGATAAAACAAAACATAAGAAAACCCTAAAACCCCCCGAAGGAATTGAAGGAGAATTTCGTCGTCTTGAGTATAACTCCGGCTTCTTGGGATGGATCAACTGCCTATCCTCACGTTATTCCCTAACTCTGACCTTCTCGGCTTGGCTCTTTGGCCTAGCTTTGATGCCTTTTCAAAGGTGGCACTTAGGGGATATATATAGGCTCTTGGAGTGCGATTCTTTCTCCCTAAGTATACTTTTCCGACTGAAATTGCTCTTTTCAGGGACAGAGGCACGGCCATGGCACACGCCCGTGTGGATCGAGTTCAGACCGTGTTTGGACTTCTAACTTAAGGCACGGCCGTGTGAGGCGGAGTTAAGGCCGTGCTCTTGGTGTTCGTCGAGGCACGACCGTGTGGACTTTGGGTCAGGCCGTGTCACTTTCGTGCTAAGGCCCATTTTCTCTGTTTTAGGCCCGTTTTGCGTTTTTTTCATCCTTGGGTGCTTTCCTAGGTATAAGACATGAAAAGAAAGGATTCCAAGCACCTTTTTATATAAATCAAGGAATAAATCATCAAAAAGTAAGCTAAACGTGGGATTAAAATATGTTACTTTTACGATTTATCAAATACCCCCACACTTAAGCTTTTGCTTGTCCTCAAGCAAAATTCTCAATTTACAATTAAAACGAACTTTCCATAATTCATAATTCTTATCAACAATGTCTTGTCCTAATTCATAGCTAATTCATACATGGATAATTTAATTCAAAGAGTCCTAAAGAGTCAAACGAGATAAGTCATGAATTTGTACTTCGAAAACATAGGTGTCTCCCCTCATTTAAATAACTACCTTTTCAATTTAGAACTGACAAGGATTGATGTCCTCACTTAAGATTCACTTAAATCACTCTAAAGTGTTTAAGGTTCAGGAAAAGTTCGCTCATAAGTCGAACCTGAAAAGTTAATCCCATAGGCTTGCCTGAAAATCAAATCTCCACCACTGTAAAATGAGATGATAAACAGATCAAAAGGTCTTTGTTAGGTTGTAACGGGGCTAGGGTTAAAGGTGTGGTTACAGGCTAAAATTAGAGGGTTAGAATCGAGATTGAATTGACAAGTACCTACCAAGAAATTACTAAAATTTTATCGACTGAAAAGTAATAAACCTACTAATATGAGCTTTTTTTTTTGGAAATAGACTTTGATTGTGTAAGCTCACTCTTCATACTACTAATATCTGAATACTTTGATTTTTTTTTTAAGAACAAACTAAATTATACAAGATAAATTCAACTACCAGAATAATATACTTAGGTAACTGATCAAATCAAATCTTGATTAAGGGGTAGTCAAAAGGAAGGGTGATAACAAATATAGAGGGGCTTTGGGTTAATATTAGTAGGTGAGTCAATAAAAGGGTTGTTAGGATCAACGGGGTTCACTAGTGGTTAATTGTAAAGGTAGGCTATTTAGTGGAGTTAGTGGGTTAAAACCTAGGTGCCTTTGTCATCTCTGTATATCAAATCATAACTGTGGTTTCAACATGTATAAACGAGGCAAGTTCTAGAATAACAGTTCACAGTTGACACACTCATAATCAAAGAATGAGCACGAAAAAGAATGTATGCTTTATAAGGTTCAAAATCTCACAAAAATTATGGGTGTTTTGATATCATCTTCGTGAATTTCAAATTTCAAGGTAATATTCCAATTCAGATCAACAACCTAGTAAAATTTTAATTCTGAAAAATAGACTTATCATGCTTGATTCTCTAGTATTCTTCCAATTAATCATCAATGTACATTAACTATGACTTATTCTAAAACATGTCAATAGAAACCATAAATCATCAGAAATTTCATCCTAATTAGTAATATGACAACTTTGCGTAAAAACAAGACTAAATCAGGGATTTGAGAATAATGAAGAAAGTTAGGCACTGTTATTCCGCTTTTACCCTCAGGGATTTAAGAATAATGCAAAAATTAGACACTTTTACCCCCCACACTTAAGATGTACATTGCCCTCAATGTACAAAGATAGATAATAACATTTAAGGGATAAATCAAAAGAGAAGGGGAAAGAATACTCCCTAAGTTTTGGATGGTTTCCCTGGAGAATGACAGGGGTCGTGGAGGTTATGGTGGAGTATGTGGCAAATACGGTGAAGGCGTCGGTATGGTGGTGTTGTTGGTTCCCAAGCTCTGTGCTAGATGAAGAAATTGGGGAACTCGTGAAGGATTAGCCAGGGGTTATTAAGACATAATATAACTAAACTAAAGATAAAATTAAAGAAAAACAAGCTAAAGGGAAGGAGACTAAGAAGAAAACTGAAAAGAAAAGAAAATACTAACGGACTGTGAAGTCCTTGTTGAAGGATGGTTCGCAAGGTGGGAATTAACGCTAAGGTTGGGGATGTGCTGGCGGTGATGGAAGTGAAGAGGTTATCGTGGTGGTCGGCGTGATTCCTAAGCAGCCTTTCGAACCTGAAACTAAGAAACTAAAGAAAATTAAACTAAACTAAGCATAAGATTGTTAAAAAGTAGGAAATTGAAGCAAAAGAGAAAAGAAAAATAAAAACTAATTCGTCTCAAAGGCCCTTGGCTTGGTGATTAGTCGAAGCTGCCGGCATGAACTCATGTAGAGGTGTTATCCTCGTTATGATGATGCTTGCCTTCTTCCGCTTCTTCGTCATGATTGTGGAATACTCCTAGGATCTGGACACTTTTCCTAAGGAAAATAAAAATTTTGAAAGAGAAAGAATATGGGGGAGTTAGGGGTGAAGGAGAAGGGTTGTGGGGTTTAAATAGTATTTGAAATCTGGCACGTCCCCACGGCCGTGGTCCAAGCCCGCTTCGATTTACACGGCCATCTTGCATACTCATGTGTTTGGGCGTGTTGTTACCCCATACTCGTGTTTCCTCCATCCACACCCGTGTTCGATAAGTTAGTTGCTTCGCACGGTTTGTAGGCACGGGTGTGTTCTGCCCGTGGTATGGAAGTCAGTAGCTTCACACGGTTTGTGAGCACGGGCGTGCCCTTCTGTCAGTGCCCGTGGGGAGGGTGGTTGGATCCGTGACGTTAGAGGGTGGTTGGACTGAATTGCACGGCCTCTCTTCTGTCAGTGTAGTGGTTCTGGTGGTCCACACGGCCACTGACACGACCGTGTGTAAGGCTGTGTGGCCTGAAATTCTGCACTTTTGGTTAGTTTAAAATGGAAAGAAAAAGAAAAAAATAAGATAGAATGCAAACAAATGTAAAAAGAAATAGGGTTAGTACACGGGTTGCCTCCCGAGAAGCGCTCTTTTATAGTCTTAAGCTAGACTTTCCTTATATTTGACAATTTTAGGGAGGTTTAAAGGTTTGAATATCTTCCCTCATGCCTACAGTTTTATTTTCATAACAAAGTTGAAGTCGAGAAGCGTTTACCTTGATATTACCGAATATTGGATTGCTCACCTCAAGTATTCCGTGTGGGAAGATATCGTGTACTTTAAGAAGAATTTCTCCCTTTGCCCTTAGGTCTGTTGAAATGATGGGAGGATCGGCTTTGTCTAACAGTACCTGATCTCCTATTTTGAAGTGATTTGATGTCCCTTCGAGCTCTTCTGGTTGTTCCTCTGGTTTCACTTCGTGTGGATTTGGCTCTTCTTTGACCTCTGTCTTCTGCTCTTCTAAATTATTGGCCCTAGGGCTTTGTTCCTTGTGTGATTCTTCTTTGTCGATTTGGGGTCTATGAGTTGGCTCAGGTTTTTGTCCTTGTGATGTTTCCTGCAATGAAGTTTGAATAATTTGATTATCAATTGAAGTGACTTCTTTACCTTCATCGACTATTGTCCTGGATGAGTTGAGAGCTTGAAGATTGATCGATTCATCTCCTGCACGAAGTATGAGTTCGCCTATGGCAACATCAATTTTGTCTTGGCAGTTGCTAGAAAAGGCCTTCCTAAAATTAAAGGGATTGAATTATCCTCATCCATGTCTAAAACAACAAAATCTACTGGGAAAACAAATTTATTGATTTTTACGAGAACATCTTCAATAATGCCCCTAGGAATTCTAACAGTTTTATCAGCTAATTGAATACTCATCCTAGTTGTTTGGGCTTCCCTAGACCTAGTCGTTTAAATAGTGTATAAGGCATGACATTTATGCTTGCCCCTAAATCAGCTAACACGTTATCAATAGTTAAACTACTAATTAAACACGAAATTGTAAAACTCCCTGGATCTTTTAGTTTCTGTGGTAGTCTGTTTTGTAGCATTGCTGAGCATGCTGCGTTTAGTTCCACGTGGTGCTCTTCATCTATTTTGCGTTTGTTGGTCAAGAGCTGTCTTAAAAATTTCCTCGAGTCTGGCATCGGAAAAGAACTTCAAGAAAAGGTAAGTTAATATGTAACTTTTTCAAAAGTTTAAGAAACTTACCGAATTGTTCCTCTGAATCGTCTCTTTTTATGGCTTCGGGGTAAGGTATACGAGGTTGGTACTCTTTAATTACCGGCTTTGGCTTTTCTTGTGTTACCTCTGTTTTACCTTTGTCTACCTTTTTTTCTGGGATTGGATCGGGTTCATCTAAGCCCTTACTATCCTGAGCTGTGATGGCTTGAATTTGTTCCTTAGGGTTAATCTCGGTGTTACTTGGTAGACGTCCTTGTGGTCGTTTCGACATCAGCTTTGCGAGTTTTTCGACTGCATTAGTAACTTCCTTGACCATAGCAATTTCATTGATTCAGCTTTTGTTGCTTTTGATTGTTCTATCAGTTTCATGGATACATTTCTCTGTGTCTGCTGAGAACCTTGCCATCATCTCCTCGAGGGTTGGTTTCTTCTCTTGTGGATAAGGCTGATTTTGGAAGTTTTGAGGAGGTTGTTGTCTTTGATTTCCTTGTCCTCCCGATGAAAAATTTGGGTGGTTCCTCTAACCTGGATTGTAAGTGTTACTATAAGGATTATTATTAGATTGAAAATTATTACCTATATAGTTCATCTGTTCACTCTCTACTTCCGGTTGGTATGGTGGGTACTCAGGATTCGCCACGGTTCCACTTGCGTCGCATTGCATGGCTGGGTGTGCCTGCAAAAAACACAAACTATCAAGCTTTTTATTCATCATCTCTAGCTGCGTTGATAGCATGGTCACTGCATCAATGTTGAAAACTCTTGCTGATTTTGTCGGTTTGGTTCTTGAAGCCTACTATTGGTAATTGTTCAGTGACATCTTCTCAATGAATTCGTAGGCTGCTTCTGGAGTTTTGTTGTTTAGAGTTCCACAGACGGCTGAATCTATTAGTTGTCTCGTTGAGGGATTTACACCGTTGTAGAATGTTTGGACTTGTAGCCACAAGGGTAAGCCATGTTGTGGGCATCTCCTTAAGAGGTCCTTGAATCTCTCCCATGCGTCGTATAGCGTCTCTAAATCCATCTGAACAAAAGAAAAGATATCATTCTGTAGTTTGACCGTTTTGGCCGGTGGAAAATATTTCATGAAAAACTTTTCGGTCATCTAATCCTATATAGTGATTCACCCTCATTATAACAAGTTTAACCACTGTTTGACTTTATTTCTCAATGAAAAAGGGAATAACCGAAGACGTCTGGCATCATCAGAAACGCCATTTATTTTGAAGGTATCACAGAACTCTAAAAAGTTAGCTATATGCGTGTTTGGATCTTTGTCCTGCAAACCATCAAATTGGAAAAACTGTTGAATCATCTGTATTGTGTTAGGCTTTAATTCAAAATTGTTAGCAGTTATAGCAGGCCTAACAATACTCGATTCTGCTCTTGTTAAATGCGGTTTCGCATAATCAAACATTGTACGCGGAGCATTGCTTTCCCACACGTCGTGTGGTGGTGGATTGTTTTCGTCCATCCCTTCAGTAGGATCGAATCTGTTTTCTTCCTCTCTTTCTGTGTAATTTGGGGCTCGCCTGGTTTCCCGACGATTCCTATGAGTGGTCACTTCGATATCACTATCGCATACCAAAGGTCCTCTCGGGTTCCTTCTAGTCATAAACTAGAGGTGCCTGCTAGGAAAAAGAAGAAAGAAAATTGCAGCAAAAAGTAAAAATAGAAAGAAAAACAAAAATAAAAATAAAATTGTGAAAAATAAAAATTGGGGCTAAAGTAAGAAAAATAGAGTTTTCTTAATATTTTAGTTCCCTGGCAACGGTGCAAAAAACTTGATCACTGCAAATCAGAGCTTTAAAATTTATAAAAAAATGATCAAACCTGGAAACTAACTCTGACAACGATTGAAGGCAAGCGTACCTATCGAACAGTAGTATAGCTTTGGCAAGACCGGATTATCGAACCCAAAGGAACTAAAAGTACTAATACTTACTTTTTTTTTATTAATTAACCTTAAAAATAGAGTGAAGTTACTTTAAACTAAATTGAAAAAGACTAAACTAAAGACACAAGACAAAAGGAATGAATTGGAAAATAACTTTGAAGAAAAACTCAGTTGATTGCGACGATACCCTCAGGAAGAATCCACCTAGACTTCACTTGTTATCTAACCCTAAATTATGCGATTTCTTTACTTAACTTGATCCGTGAGACTCCCTTACCTATATTAAACCCTCTCTCGAGGGGAATAACGTCTAACCCTAGGTTAATTAGTGGAACTCTTGTTCGCATATAATAACCCCTTAGGATAGCAGTAAATTGATCAATGGACTCCCATATTAGGTTTCACCCTAATCCGGCAAAATCTTGTCACCCTATCTCTAGACGTGCGATCAACTCTGCTTAATTATGTTAGATCTACTCTTAGGCAGGGTCTATTCCTCCTCCACCTAAGCACATTAGATTTGGATTAAGCAACATAATTAAGAACAAACTAAGTAACTTATCATATAACTTAGAAATTAAATAACAAGATCCATATATGTAACACCCCAAACCCGGCCCATGCGTTTCGACCAGATCCGGCATGTTATCGAACACATACCACTTTATCGCATTTTGAAAACACAAGTTAAATTAATTAAATTTGAATAAAGGAGAGACTCTTTGAAAATAAACCTCTTTGTATTTTTATTAATAAATGTAAATAAACCTTGTGGTATATTCATATGTTGCATAACATTGAAAACTACTTAGTTGAATAAAAACTAGGGGCCTTATTACATAAATATTCCCAAATAAAAATAAAATAAACTTAAAGAAATCCCAAAAATAATTTGTAGAAATAAAATTTGATGGCCCTTCGAGTCCGTCTCGGCTCCCATATCCACGATCTACTGCTCATCTGCAAAGTTAGGAAAAATAATAGGGTGCGTCACCAAGACTCAGTGTGCAAATCCCGAAAACACACAAAAGGCTTGGGCCCACAAACACATTATGAGCCCTGGCCCATACACAATGGAAACAATCATAATCACATGACAGAGAATAGATGATGAATAGCCCAACCCATCTTAGAATTCCATCCTCTACACAACAACCCGTACCAACCATCACACATTGGGGATTTCTACAATCAACCCTCCATTTGCTACACACCATAACGACAATCGTACTGCCTATTCCTATTATTCAGGAATCATTAAGCGTGGCATAGCCACCGATCACTATTTGACCTCATAATATAACGTGGCTCAGCCACCGATCGCCATGCGACCTTAATAATACATCGTAGCATCTCGACAGCTGAGCTGCCTGTCATAAAGACCGATCACTATGTGACCTATGTGGCAAAGCCACCGATCGCTATGCGACCTTCTTCCCCTTCATCATATCAAAATCCCACCCCATGCATACACACATAAAGAAAACATCATACAGACTTTCATATATATATATCGATACAAATAGAGATTTCTATGATTACGTACCTGGTATCCTTGCCTAACCCTTTTAGGGTTTTATTCGACTGTCTACACAGCCACTTTCCGGCTTTTTAGCCCATAACACATAAAACACAGTTAAAGAGTGTGTTAGAGATCTACACACCTGATTAATGTCGATACCCTTGCTAAACCGATCTATAACTTTGCTCAAAAAGCCGGAAGGATGTGAAACTAGGGCCTCTCCTTAAAATCCCAAAATTGGAGACTAGCTATTTTCGGCTTTTAGATCTAGTTGACCAAGCTTCCTTAGAATAGGGGATTCGACTAGCACTTGAAGAGAGGATTCGTCAATGCCAAAGAAAAGTTTTAAATGCCGGACGAATAGAACTAATTCTCGAATAGGATGAATAAAGAAAAACTATGAAGATTTCGGGTTTTTAAAGAGAAATCGACACAATGAGGAAAAAATGGAGAAGAGTTTCGGCTTTTGAAAAAATTGGAGAAAAGAAATTGGAGAGGGAGAGGCTAAAGAATTCGGCACAAAGAATAGAGAGAATTAGGGTTTTTTTTAAATTCAAGCTAAAAGAGAGGGGAAATTCGGCACCCTCTTTGCCATGCAGTAGCCAAATTTTACACTCCTCTAGATGATGGATTTTCGGCCATCACTTGCCTTGTAGATAGGCTCTTATCTTTTCTCCTTTTTATCTCTTAAATTATCAATTATTAAATCCATATAAATCTTCTATTTTTAAGCCTTGTAGCCATCCACCTCATTAAACCTAATTGCCGAAATTTAACTCAATTAAATTAAAAGATTTGGGCTTCATTTAACTTAAATTTTGGGCCCCTAAATCCCTTTTGTGTGGCGTCACTTCTAGTTTCCTTATAATGCCACTTATTGTTGGGCCGCAAGCCTATGTTTGGCATTTTAAACATAATTACCACCTTTTAATTCTTTAATGCCCGATCTAATAATTTAATCAAGGCCTTAGCCTAATCCTGAGCCCAATTTGGGCCCCTAACACTTAAATTAACACATTACAGATATTCACCCATTAAACACATAAGCCCAAAAATTCAGGATGTTACAATATAGGTTTCATCTCCTTCAGGTATCTGAGGGGTTTAGTTCATAATGTAACAAGAAAACATCACAAGAGAAAAGATAAAACAAAACATAAGAAAACCCTAAAACCCCCTGAAGGAATTGAAGGAGAATTTCGCCGTCTTGAGTATAACTCCGGCTTCTTTGGGATGGATCAACCGGCTATCCTCGCGTTATTCCCTAACTCTGACCTTCTCGGCTTGGATCTTTGGCCTAGATTTGATGCCTTTTCAAATGTGGCACTTAGGGGATATATATAGGCTCTTGGAATGTGATTCTTTCTCCCTAAGTATCCTTTTCCGACTGAAATTGCTCTTTCCAGTGACAGAGGCACGACCATGGCACACGCCCTTGTGGATCGAGTTCAGACCGTGTTCGGACTTATAACTTGAGGCAAGGCCATTTGAGGCGGAGTTGAGGCCGTGCTCTTGGTGTTCGTCGAGGCACGTCCGTGTGGACTTTGGGTCAGGCCGTGTCACTCTCGTGCTAAGGCCCATTTTCTCCGTTTTAGGCCGTTTTGCGGTCTTTTCATCCTCGGATGCTTTCCTGGGTATAAGACATGAAAAGAAAGGATTACAAGCACCTTTTTATATAAATCAAGGAATAAATCATCAAAAAGTAAGCTAAATGTGGGATTAAAATATGTTACTTTTACGGTTTATCACGACATCATCTTTGTACGGGAAATAATTATGAGCCATGGGCGTTTTGGCCTGCACAATCAAATATTAAGTACAAGGACGATAACTGACCTAGGGTTAAGGACGACGACCACTCTAAAGTCTATAAAGAGGCTCGTTTAACACATGTTATGGGTAGTTTCATATTGTATAATTTTCTCCTTAGATCTAGTCTTTAGTTTTTCTCTTTTCTTAGGTTTTAGATTTTATTTCAGTTCTTGTTATTTGCTTTTGTGGGGAGATCAGATTTGTGAAACATTATCAACTCTGTGAGGATTTGACGCTTAAATCTAAATAAAAACCATGCTTCTTCTAAACTTTATTCTCTTGAATTATTCTTCATGTCTATTCCTTCCATCAAGTTTATATTGTTTATTAGATCCATGAGGAACTAATCCTCCTGTGGGAGATTAGCGAGTGGAGGTATGATTAATTAACTATTTTGTAAAGGGTTTTGAGTGGATCAGCTGTTTAGGAAAGGAAGAACCTAAACCTTATGCCTAACAATCCTAGGAAGTCATTAAGGAGAGAATTAACCCAATTTTTGTTTGGCTTATCCGTGAACTCCTTAACCTTGAACCGGTCTAGACTATGAGGTTGAGAGATAAGTAGTTCTTACTGACTCGGTGTTCTAGTAGAAGGTCGAAAGATCCTACTGGGATATCGACTAGTTGATTAAATGAGAAAACCTGAAGTGATAGTTGATTATGACTACCAAATCGAGCTAATCATCCATGACCAAATTTGATACATTTTACTCTTTGAGTTCTCGTGTTTTAGTTATTTCTTTACTTTCTTTGTAACACCCATAACCCTTACCTGTCACCGGACCAGGGTTACGAAGCATTACCGGACTTTACTGAATAAATAAGAGCATTTTATAACATTTAATAAACATATCAGAAACCAATCATAAAATATTCATATTGTCCCTTGTGAGAGCCCTCGAGGCCCAATATACACCTTAGAAGTGAACAGGAACTAAATTAGAGACTCAGAGAATTTTTCGCAAAATCTTAAAAAATTTTCTTAAGAGCAGGGGACACACGCCCGTGTGGCCAGGCCGTGTGGCTCACACGGCCGTGTCCCAGCCCATGTCTTTACCCATGTAACTCTCTGACTTAGGTCACACGGCCAACCACACGCCCGTGTGCTAGGCCATGTGCAAACACCTGGGCATTCTGTTTTGAAATTTTAAGGTGCAGAGGACACACGGCAAGACCACATGCCCATGTGCTAGGCCGTATGTCACACACGACTGAGACACACACCCGTGTCTCTGCCTGTGTGGACGAAAATTGACCATTTTATGGCTTCTTTTCTCACCCATTATTGACTTCAACATACACACTTCAAATTTCATACATATAGACCATAAGAATATCTCTAAAACAACCAATTTCTAACTTTAATATGATCATAATATCATATATATTCTAATATTCTAACTGGATCATAAAACAATTTACACATGCAACTACTTATATTAACATGTTTTATCAATTTATTCATCTCTAAGCCTAGGATCTATCTATCCATTAGCCATACTAACACTATACCAAACATGATAGAACCATTTATATATAAGTTAACTTGAAACATAAACAAAATATAATTCTTAGCATTTACACAACCATTTCAATCCCTGTACATGCCATATAAACCATAATATGTATAGCAAAATCTACCGGAGCATGTTGGATAGTGTGATCCGAAGTGTTGATCCGATCTCCCGATTTCTCGAAAATCTACAAAGAACATTAAACAACACAAGTAAACTTATTGAAGGTTAGTAAATTCGTTGGATTTAATTGTAAATCTTACCAAACATACTATAATAATTCATTTAAATAAATCATTTCATATACAATTCCTGCCAATCACAACTTTAATTGATGAATCCACTTATTCAGATCAATAACAATAATAACTTTAAATCTTCAAACATTAATTCCATATGTCACTTACTAACCCTTGACAAATAAGAGAACGTCTTACGGATTTGAGTACATCGTATACAAAAGCCCGAAGGCTGCACAGAAGCACATGAGTGCTAAACAGAAACCCATAAGGGTTAAATGGAAGCTCATAGGAGCTAAACGGAAACCCACTATGGTTAAACGGAAACTCATATGAGTCAACTGAAGCTCATGAGAGCTAAATGGAAAGTAAACACGAAAGTTCGCAACAAATGTTGAACCTTGGTTTACTTGGGTAATTTGCCGTAAATTTCTCCTTTACGCAGAACGACTATACTCAATCCCGTGTTCCGTTCGCTTCGAACATTCAATTCAATTTCATAATTTTAGCAATAATTTTATTTTCAACAAATGATATGAATAAATACATAATACCATTCATCAATTTAACATTTAACATTTAAATTTAACCATACAAACTTACTTGGGTTAAGTTGCAAGATTTGTAGAAGTTCAATGACTATTCTGCTATTTTCTCTTTTTTACGTTTGTCTACGGGCTCTTGATCTAAAAGGTAAAATTATTCATTCATTAGCATATATTTTAGTTTCAATTCACTTCACAATTAGTACCTGGAACGGTGGAAATGTGCAAGTGTACACAATCGTAACAAGTAATAAAGTGACAAGTAAATGTCGAGTTATCGTACCCACAGGGACTGTAAAAGATTTATTTATGAAAATAATTTCAAACACTTTGGTTAGGGAAAAATATTTGATTTTTGAAAACTATTTGAAAACTAAAAGAAAAACAAAGTAAAATAAAATAAAACAAAGTTCAAGTGTGCGATTTCAAAAAACTGATTTTAATCAAGATGACATAATTGTGTTGGTTTAATCACATTTCTTACCTTAGAATTATTAAACTTGTGTTTATACTTGTTAAAACATGACAACTCGGTAATTTCCTAACTTATGAACATATTTTTTAAAACATGACAACTCGGTAATTTGCTAACTTATGAACATATTTACAAATCAAAAATCCATTTATCTCTTGTACATATTTCTATGCCAATTCGACCGATTAAACAGACTTCAAAAAGTAAACATGTTATTGCACATACATACTCATTAAATTAAACAATCTCTCGCATATTCCTATGTCGATGCAAACGATTAATTCAACCTAACAAGCATATAAAAGATCATGTGAAGTAACAAAGTATTTTTACCTTGAAACAATTTAATCATAAAAATCCTGCAAGTTATGCAAGGCATACATATTGTCAAATATAATGCTAATTTAATCTTCAGCTACCTTAGAAGAATTAAACATGCACAGGTTAAGTATTGTGTCCATTAATTACAATTTCAACGCGTTTAAATAATTAATTCATTAGCTATCTAAACAATTATAATGCCAGATAACTTAGCATAATTTTTCTTAATCAAACATTTCACCGAGGCCTTTAACAGCATAAACATAATTTTAATAATCTAAGAGGGCGAGATGAAATCAAACCAACACGAATTAAATTCAAGCTAAGTTGATTAAATTAAACATTTCAAAAGCATGAATATTCATAAGCATGTTTGTCAAAACAACAACAAATAATTTAAAGAGATAGGAAACAAGAAACAAATTCGGTGGCTCTCCGTGGCTTGTCTGATTGATCCCTTCTTCGTTCTTCGTTGTCCTCAGCTATCAAGGGGGCTTATGAACACTTCAAATGCTGCTTCAAATGTCTGGAAAACACCTCTTTTCCAAGAGGAGAAATCGGCACAAGAACACACCAAAAAGAAAATGGAACGAAAGAATTGAGAGAAAATGAGAGAGGAGAATTGTGGAGGCTTGAGGTGTGTTTTGAATGAGCAGCTAGGGGCTGTATTTATAGGTGTTAGGAGCAGCTAAAAATAGAAAAAAATCAGCAGCAAAGGAGTCCCACTTGGCCGGCCATCCCATGTGGCAAAGTTGATGGATTCAACTTTGCTAAAATTAGCATGGGCAAATCTTTAAAGCCATGAATTTTGGAGGGGTTTGAATGGGATTTTGAGAAGTCTTCAAGGGCTTCTTTGCAACTCAATTAATCAGAAAATAAGCTGATTTGAACCTTCATTGTGGACGGTTTGGGCTGCCCAAGTGGTGGCTGGTTCGATTCAATCGGTTCGGTTCAACCAGTGCGGTTTAACTGGACCCTTTTTCATAATTAATTAAAAATAATTTATTTAGCCCAAATTACATTGGGAATAAATTAAAATTAATTATATTATGATTAAATCTTTATAATTGGACCGTCTTGGGCTGAAAATAGAGTCGCCTTAACACTTCAAATCGCTTCTCGGTTTTATTCTTCGAGCAGTGTCTGCCGAGTCGATTTTTGCCCTTTGTGCGATTCTGTCGAAAATAGTCAACATAAGTCAAAATTAACCATAAAAATAATTAAAATTCATCATGTTCATATTTTTAGCACAATTTAATTATTTTATAATATTTAATTATTTTCTGACAAGAATTTACTCGAAACCACATGAAATTGCGTCAAAAAGGGCATGAAAAAGTATATAAATTTTCGTGTTTCTAGTACCCTCAATTTTTGAATTACACAATTACCCCAATTTTGACAATTTTTGCAAATTAGTCCCTTACTAATTAATCCATCAATTGATCTAATTGTTCTCAATTGACAATTTATCTAAACATTCTAGGCTAATATACAGCTCTTGATATTCAGACTTTCAACATTAAACCCTAATTGTTAGCCTTTTCACGATTTGGTCTTAAAATCAATATCTATCAAAATCACTTGATAAAATCATCATATAATAAAGTTAAAGCTCTAAATCCATATTAATTCATCATAAACATCCAGCAGTCATCAGTAGTAACTTTCAAAATTATCCATAAAATCCAAAACTAATGAATTAGATAGTTGGACCTATTTGTAAAAATCTTAAAAACACAAAAATTTTAAGAAAAGAGCAAAAATTAAACTCACATGATGTAAAAATATGAAAAAACAGCTTTTGGAGACCATTCTATGGTGTTTTTGGCCGAAGATTGATGAAGAAATGTCTAGAATCCAATTCAGTCACTTGTTTTAATTTTTATCTTAATTCCCAAATGACCATTTTGCCCATAAGTAATCCAATTTTGAGATTTTTCTCTGCACATACCATTTCAGCATTTTAATAAGTGTTTAATTGCCTTTTTGGTCCTCCCTTATTTAACACTTAAGCTATTTAATCACTATTTCTTTAATTAGCAAGTTTTTGCACCTTTTTCAATTTAATCTTTTTTATTTAATTAACTATGAAAATGTTAAATTTTTTTAACGAATCTTTAATACTAACTTAATGGAACTCTATAAATATTTATAAAAATATTTATGGTTTGGTTTATGAAATCGAGGTCTCGATACCTCATTTTCAGACCTAATTTACCTAATAAATTCTTCTAAATCACAAATTACTAATTCAAAAGTCTTTCGAAAGCCACACTTGACTCCTAAATAATAATTAATAAAATTTTCAAACTCACTCGTCGAATTTAATGGTCTCGAACCACTGTTTCCGAAACAACTAAAATTTAGGCTGTTACATTTTTATTATCTTGAGTATAGTTTACCAAAAACCTTTCTTTTGATGCTTCGTATATAATCTAATTAAAATACTAATTAGGTCTATTCATGCTTAGGTTAGAAATAATTTATTGCTCGCCTACCTTGGGTACGATCCTCAAAGTACTCACCTACTATGTTGTAACTATATTACAACTTGACCTGTATACTTGCAGATATTGTCTTTTATATATTTTGTAAAGGATTTCTATTCTGGATGTTGGTACGTTCGGAGGCGGTTGGTCATTACCTAGGACAACTGTAACAACCCTCACCTATCTCCGTCGCTAAAATTGGGTTACAGAATGCTACAGAAATATGTGAATTTAATTCAAAAAGTCAACAAAACATTCATCAAATCTCAATCATTTGAACAAACATGTTTTGCATAAAATTTCAAGCTTAAATCGAGCTTATAAAAGCTCTAAAATCAACCCGAAAACAATAAAGGATAGAATTGAAACATTTCAAAAAGAATGGGAAAAAATATAAAACAAGGGTCACACGGCCGTGTAACTAAGCCATGTAACAGGCTAAGACCGCATGGCATTGACTCACACGGCTATGTATCCAGTCCGTATAACTCACGGAGGCCGTGTGGGTCAAAGTGTAAAATTTCAACAAATGTCACACGGTCGCGTGGCTAGACCATGTAATTAACTATGACCATGTGATCTAAAGTAACCAAAAATTAAATTACACACGGCCGTATCAACAACCCATGTGTGACACACGACCGTATGGTAAACCGTGTGACCTAAAAATGTACCATACTATGCAAGATTTCACCCCAAACATTTATCTATGTCATGAATAAACAAGTAACCATTCTTCAAACTAGTTTAAAATGCACAATAATCCTGGGAAAACATAAATTTCCTATTTCTAACCAATATGCCATAAGGCATGTAATAGCCCGATTTTGACCCCAATCAGAACGGTGGTTTCGAGACCACGAATCTGAGTCAGAATAATATTTTAATATTATTTTCTATGTTTATTATATGTGAATTAGTGTGTGTGAAAATTTCGTATTAAAATTTGATCGTTTCAGTGTTTAATTGTGAAAAAGGTTTTAATCGCATAAAAAAGAAAATATGGTGGTTGAATGTGTAAGTTCTAAATTGAAGGGGGCTTCTTAAAGTGAGGTATTAATAGTGCAATTTAGCCAAAAATTTAACTTAGTGCCGGCCATCATTTGCATATAATAGTGATTGACAATTTTTCATTTTTTTTAATATTAATGCATTATTTTAATTTGATAAAATAATATATTAAGTAAAAGATGAAAAGTGTTCATCTTTCTTCTTCAAGTGACCGAAAATTAGCTAAATAAAAAGAAAAGAAGACCTAGTTCTATTTGGCTTTACTTGAGCTTGATTAAGGTAAGTATTTAGTTTGGTTTTTAATAATTCTAGCATTTTTGAGATAATTGTTTTGAGCTTTAATTAGCCCATTTTAAATTTGTGATTTGGTTGTGTTTTTCGTGAGATGCCATTGAAGGAAACTTGATGTTCTTGTTGTTTAATGATGAAATCTAAATTGTATGTGATAGATTAACAAATGTTGTTCTTGAATTTTTGATAAAGTTAGGTGATTTGGATTAAATTGTAAAGAAAATTTTTAGAGTTTAAAATGTGAAATAAATGAGTTGTATAGGCTTGTAATGAGAGGATGGAAATTCGGCCCTAAAGAATGGTGGTTAAATTTTGAGTATTTTATGATTTGTGCAATAGGGACTAAATTGTAAAAATTTTAAATGTTGGGGGTAAAATTGTAAATTGCCCAATTTTATGTTTTTGGATTAAATTGAATGAGAAAAATGTTGAATGGGCTTAATTTGAAATTATTTAGATCAAGAACAAAAAGAAACGGGATTGGATCGGGGAAAAGCAAAGTTGAACGAATAGCCGGGAAATCTAATCCGTCAATTTCTGAGGTAAGTTTTTAAGCAATTGGGTTGAATTATATTTTGTTTCATATGAATATGCATATGTTAAGTGAAGTTAATATGTTTAATTGCTTAATGCTGAATGTGGCATGGAATTTATTTAGTAATAGCCGAATGCGTGAATTGCATATATAAATATATACTAAGTGATATTTATATGTGGAAATGAAATGAGAGAGATGTTTGTATTTGAGTAAGTGGATATACTTATACGTATATTGGTGTAGTCGAATGTGATGAAATGTGATAGGAGAAATGAGTAGTTTTTGAATCTTTAAATATATGTGTATATTTGAATGAAGATGAAATCATAGGTGATTTTTGGTAATGAGGAAAAGATGGGTTATGGAGCACTATGTGTGCGGAAAAATAAGTAATGGCACTAAGTGTGCGATACATTACTAATGAATGGCACTATGTGTGCTCTATTGCAAAGTAACGGCACTAAGTGTGTGATACGTTACATGAATTGCACTATGTGTGCAGGTTGTACAGATCCTCCAAGGATATAACCTCATGAATGGTGATAAACGAGAGGAATATACAGGTAAGTGATACATGATAATTGAATAATTTAGTACTAATGAGGTAATTTGTTCGTGTTTATAAAATTATTGAAATGAGATGTGTTCATTAATCCTTGAGTTTGTTTGAAATGGAATAATGATACATGAGTATTCGGTTTTGAGATTGTTAAATTTGGTAGTTATCAAATGGTGGTAAGTTACATATACTACAGTTATGAGTTCGTTGATGAATAAGTTTGGTTGATTTAATTTGTATAATGAATAATTGTATATATAAATTTTTACCATTGCTTAAAACTTACTAAGCTATGTTAGCTTATTGTTTGTATTTATTTGACTATCGGGGATCATCGTCAAAGTCAAACACACTATTAACTACTTTTGGTACCCTTTTTATAAGATGAACTTGTGGAACAATGGCATGTATAGGCCATATATATATATTACTCTTTTGAATTATTATGAATTTGATGTATAAAATGCCATGCGAAAATGGCTTTATATCTATGCTTGGGATGGTTCAATATGCTTGAGATGTTATATATGTTTGTGCATATTTGGTCATAATATAAGTTTATTTTGGCATGTGTGATTCATGAAATTATGAAGGGTATATCATCCGTATGTATCAAATGAATATTTCATGTATGATTTATAAGTTTAACTTGGAAGTTATTTCATATTATGATATGTATAATACTTGAGTATGTGACTTTAGTTTGAATAAGGTATATAGTGCAATTCGGGTTGATGGATAAACTTTTGCTTATTTTTGTATGCACTTACGAGACAAGTCATGAAAGAATAAGATTATAATTTATGCATGTAATTAGTGAATTTGACTTATTAATGATTATGTGGTAGTATACTCACTTGTAAATATTCAGCCATGGCATTGACTTAGTTGGAGTTTATATTTTTCATTGATTGTTTATGTATTCGGTCATGAGGTTTAAAAAGTTAAATTATTATTGAACACCTAGTTATGGTGTGTATGTGATTGAATAAATGTAGTTCTTTGATTGGTATAAGTTGAACAAGGATAAACATACATATTCGGCTATAATATTCAAAATGACTAAATGAATAGTGTTTTTGTTATTTGAATAGAATTAACTTTTATTTTAAAAAAATGATTTAATGATATTATTTTGTGGTAACTTGTTTGATTGTGATATCATTAATTAGTTATGCATTAATTAATGTGATATGGTTTACATGAATGTGTTGGCTTATGGTTGATGAGTAATGCCTCGTAACCCTAATCTGGCGACAGATACGGGTTAGGGGTGTTACAAGGCACCATCAAAACATAAGTTAATATCAAAGTGTTTCCTATTTCATACCAAGTTTGAACATAGTTATACATGTACCATATGTCTCATCAAATGCCAAAATTTCTAACACATACCTTTAGCCACATACCAATATAACCACCTATAAATTTTTACACCAAAACCATTTCACATTTTATGCCTATAATCTCCAAATCAACATCATAATATAATGACATATGCTCCAACCAAAATACCAGTTATCCAATCATTCCATATCATATACTAACTTACCAAATACCTTTAATATTCCATCACATACCAACTCAATAACCACGTTCAAGGCTACTATTTTATGCCGTGATCAAACACATCAATATACCTACATGTTCACATAATTGGTGCAAACACAAAACATACTTTACTTTTACCAACTCCTATTACATGCTACCAAAATAGAGGCTAGATAGTGTGATTTTCAAGATGATATGATTGTCGAGTTCCGCAAAATGATAACTACAGGAAATAGAAAATAAAATGGAGTAAGCTGCAAATAAGCTTAGTAAGTTCATATGTAACATCCTGAATAATTGGGTCTGTGCATTTTATGTGTTTGAATGCTTAAAATATTAATTTGAGAATTTGAGGTACAATTGGGGCTCAAATTAGGCTGAGGCCTTGTTTTAAATATTTTGTTTAGACACTCTAAGGGCTTAAATTGAAGTTGTAGTAGTTTAATTGACATATTGGGCTCGTGGCCCAGCAACTAGGGGCACAGTAAGGTGAGCTATAAGTGGCGTCACTAGTGCATGAGGAAGGCCCAAATTTTTGGTTGCTTGAAGCCCAAGTTATAGGGCTAGATTTCGGCACTTAATTGAGTAAGGGGGACGGCACAAGGCTATTTTTTTGGGAATTTTATTATATTTATTTCATGTGGATAATAAGCAGATAAAGGCTATTATTTAGGGATTTAGTCTTTAAGGATAATAAGCAGATAAAGGCTATTTTTGAGGAGATAACAGATTAAGATAAGGGAAAAGGGATAGGAGCTATCATGTGTGGCAGTGTTGGCCGAAAATCAATCTCTGCTAAAGGGAGGAATCAGTTTTCTATATAAAGAGGGGGTGTGCCGGAATTTTGAAGCCTCTCTTTTATTTTCTTTTCTCATCTTCTTCCTCTCAAAAGCCGAAAACCACCATCTTCTTCACTCTTTCTTCCTCTCTAAAATTTCATGGTTGGCCGAATCTTTTAACCTCTATTGTTATTCTTCTTTTAACCCCTTAAAGCCGAAATCACATCTCTATTATTCTATTCTTCTCCTTAATATTCATTGGCCAAATCTCTCTTAGCCATCTCTTCAATTCGTACATCTTCTAAAAGCCGGAATTCTTAGATCTCACTTTCTGAAGTTGCCGAATTCTCTTCAAAGGAGTTTGCTTGTGCCGAATCTTGAAGGAAACAATAGGTAAGTATTGATTTTGGGATTTCAATGTTCTTTCGGCTTTTCAAAAGTCCTTAGCCGAATGGCTATTAGAAACTAATCTTTTATTTCACTCTTCTTTTCAGCATTCCGGGATTTGAAGAAGGAGGCCAATCGCATAGATCTCTAAGTTATAGAATCGTGTTACTCTCGGGATTTCAAGGTAAGAGGATTTGTTTATTTATATATATAATCGGGTAGAATACTAACCATGGCCGAATATAGGAGAGGCCTATTTTCGCAATTGTTCCGCTTTTGAGCAAGGCTTTACATTGAGGATAATAGCTCCAGATAGCAAAGACATCGACTAAGAATATTGGATTTCGCAATATCAGGTGTGTAATACTTCCCCACCATCTAGATCTGATTATTAATGTATGTTCATAAGTTTATATGTTGTGATAAATGTCGATATCTCGGCTTAATGTTGGAAACCCGAAAAGGGTGAAGCAAATCACCAGGTCAGTGAATGTTTTGGCTTTATATGATAAAAGTATATTGATTTTATGATTGCATGGGTTGGGTTGATGAAAGGAGGAAGTTATACGTTATATGTGTAGCGGTTTATACCGTGATCCGTTATATGTTGTAGCGGCTAATGCCGTGATATGTTATAAGGGCTTCGACCATAATATGTTGATGAGCAGCATGACTGCCATCTTGGCGTGTAGCGGTGTGGGTCGATTGTAGAGATCCCCAATGGTGTGAATGGCTGGTACGGGGGCGTGTAGCGGATGGAAACCTAAGCAAACGGGTTGGGCCTTGCATATTATTTGTTAATTTTTTTGTATAAATGAAATTATTAATCTGTTTTATAAGCCTAAGGCCAAAATCTAGTGGTGCATGAGGGTTGCACACTGAGTCTCGCGACTCACCCTATTAATTAACCTTTCAGGTGATACCTAGTGCTTCGGACCGGGCTGGAGAGGAACGCAAGGTGGCCATGCAAAAGAACATCTGGATCCAGCAAAAAGACTCAAGTTAATACTTTATATTTTTAATTAATGGATTTTAAATCTCGTTGTAATAAGGCCATGGGCCACTAGTTTATGTTTTGTTTTATTTTGGGCTTTAATTACTTTTAGTTATTGAAATTCTTATTGAACTAATGCATGTATTTAAATTTGGGTTTTTAATTTATAAAGGCATATTTTATTTAAACTATCAACTATTAAATTTCTTTCGAATAAGAAGATAAACTTTAGAAAAATATTTTCTGAAAATACGACATGTTTTCCAAAATTTTCTTAGTAACATACTAGATTCGGTCGTGGTGTTTGGGCCGGGTTTGGGGTGTTACATCATAGGTATTAAATGATAAAATTACCTCATTTAATAACTAAACATATCGAGATAACTAATATAACACAATTTCCTATCATAACATTCGACACATCAAGGTGAGCAATTTGTATACTAGACATATAACTTATCAATTTGTTCAAGACGATTAAATTAAAGTCATTTAATCAGGATTATTAAATTTATACGAAATATACATCAATTGGTCACATATATATACATATGTACATCCATTACCAGTTACCATATATCTACAATCCAACACATTACCTTTTAAAACAACCAGCCCGATGAACTAAAATAATAAGATAAGAATACTCGAATAACAAACCAAAACATGTCAAATTGCTCTTTCAAGCTATAACATCCATGAACACGCCAGAACACAATGTGCCAAGCTCGTAGGCTACACATCCTCCCCTAGAAACAGGCCTGAATCACTGTGAATGTAACTCGATAATCCTCAACAAATGTTGGATTCCAGTACAATCAGTGAATATATATCATCATCTCATCCCATGTCAAACTCATACAACGTGCAAAATAACCCTATTGGTATGCCAATTGTATCCTATCCTAATCCGGACTCAATACACATCAAAATATTTAATACAATTCATTACATTTCTCACGTTTTTTATTGCTCCAATCATAATTCAAGATATAATCACATACTATAATTTAGTCCACCTGATATCAAAACAATATATATACATATGTCTTTTAACAATATAAAATCACCATGTATAAATCATATACTTGTATAATAAATTTTACATTAATTCAATATCGTATATCTTTCTGTATTTACCATATTTTCCCAATGTAGCCATTTTCTCACCTTTGTAAATATACTTAATTATACCATATGAACTTACTAGGAGTAAACAACAAAAGCAGGAGTGTCAGAGACTAATATATAATTTTCCCTTTTCCTTGATTATCTACCAAATCTTGATTTATACAGTAAATTATTTCCAATTATCAGTTATAAATACCTTATAATAGCTTATATAATACATATAACATCTTATTATCATTTTTCACAATTTTCCTAAAATTTTGCATTTTATCCAATTTAGTCCCTAAAACCAAAACTATTATATCTTTTACAATTAAGCTCCGTTTTTCAATACGATTTCATTTCTTTTTTTATGCAGCCCTCAACAATCAATATTTATAGAAATTTGATATCAAAACCAATATTATTTCATTTTACTCCCTAAATTTAAAATTAAAAAATTCACTTTACAAATTAGTCCTATTTCATTTCCAAGCTTTAAAATCTACCATTAACATTCAAAAACTTCAAATAGCATCAATGGAAACTTTTTAAACTTTTTCAATTTTGAAAACGGTGGTACGAGTTAGCCAGATTAAGTTACAACAATTACAAAAATATAAAATTTATGAAAAACGGGTTAGGTTTGGACTTACATGCAAGGGTAAAATGGTTTTGAATGTTCGAAGCTTTCTTCCTTTATTCAGAAACGGTAAAATCGGTGGAAAGGAGAAATGGAAATATGATGACCTTTTTTTATGTTTTATTACCTTTAATTATTAGTAACATAATTTCAATTAAAAACATCCATTAACCTTGTAACCCTTTTAAAAGTGGTTTAATTACGACTTCTATCCTTACACATTCACTAATTAAACTATTTAACACTTAGAAATCAAACGCGATTAACTTTTTATGATTTAGTTCTTATACCTTAATTAACCCTTCAATTACTAAAATTTTCGGACCAAGGTTAAAAATATCTATATAAAACTCCGTAAATATTTTAAATATTTATAGTCTCGGTTTACGAAAATGAGGTCCCTATACCTTATTTTCCAAAACTACTAACTTTAGGGTCAAACTATTTTTACTAAGTTAACTGTCCAATTAGCAAAATTATTAGATCAAAATTAAATATAACACTAATATTGACTCATAAATATTAAATAATAATATTTACGGACTCACTCGTTGGAATTGGGGTCTCGAAACTATTGTTTCCAATACCACTAAAAGTTGGGTTATTACAACAACCAAGATGGCAATAGAACCTTTGACTGCAATGGGTTGGTTGGCAAAGCCATAGGCTAGGCTTGCCGGCTTCAACTGTGAGTCCTTGAAAAGCCCATTTTATGGACAGCTTTAGCCATTAGAATATCCATTGAACTTCCTATATCCATTAATATCTTTTCGACTTGAAACAAAGAAATGGTGGCGAAAATCACTATGGGGTCATCTCCATATACATCAATGACCCACTCATCATGCTCAGAGAATTTCAATTGCCATGGAGAAGACTTGGGGTTTTTCATAGAGGCTGCTATAGACATTATGCTTCTAAGATGTGCCTTCTGTTTAGAATTAGAGGTTACCCATTCCACATTCTTGCTTCCAACTAGCACATCAATAACGTCCCTAACAAGATGTTTACCCTTATCATCTCGACGTAGTCCGGATAGCCTTGCTTTTTCATCATAAGTCATGTTCAATTGATATAGTTCCTAGGCCAGCTATTGTTTTAATTTCCCTTTTTGGATTGCCAATTCTGTTATGTTCTTTGGTATGATTAACCCGATTAAGCAACAAGTAAAAAAAATAGCGAAATAAATTGAGAAATTGAACATAGAAATTTAACATGGAAAAAGTCTCCAAAGAGGGTAAAAAACCATGGGCAAAGATAATTTTACTATAATGGCAAAAGAACGAAGAGTACAAAAGATGGAGATAAAATCTAAACCCTGAAACCCGAAAAACAAAGAACCCTCAAAATGTAAACACAAAATTGTCTAAATGTGTTATGAGTTCTAATCTCTAATGGATGTATTTTTTAAGGTTGTAAAAGAACCTATTTATAGGCTAAATTAGTAAGTCAAATAAACTATGCTAATAAATGCTAAATATATTATACTAATAAATACTAAATTTTCTAGAAAGAAAATATATTTTGTTTAACTTGCAAGTAATCTTTTAGAATTTGGGTCATTCAACTCTAACAATCTCCACCTTGAGACGAATTCTTACAACGCCATCTTTGCTAAAGCCCGTCACGGGCCTATATTGAACTATGCAGGGAATTAATTGAGTCGAATCTGTGCTTAGAAGCTGAAAGACTTCTAGCCTTCCATTTGTGCACTGCCAAATCAAAACTAACCCGAGTCTGACTTTTACGAACACAGTGCCCTAACTTTTCAAAACCTGCATCCAAAAAAGAACATGTCTTCAACAGAACGGTCATACCTTTTTCCCTCTTATGACCAAGTTGCCTTCGCTCCTGACAACATCTTAATTTGCATGTTATTTTTTGTTTAATTTGGTTTATTTCTGAATTGATACCTGCTAAATTAGTACTTTTATGTTTTCTAATTTTTGTTTGTTTACCTTATGACTAGATCAGAACAGTGCCATACTCCATGAAAGGCCATTTTTGAGTACTACACAAACGAAGATTGACGTACGAAGTGGGATACTTACTATGGAATTAGATGGCGAAGTAGAGAAATTCAATGTCTATGAAGCCATGAACCGTCCTAGCATGATTTCTAATGTTTCTAATATTGATATATCAATCCTTTAACTGAATTACATTCAGAATATCATGACGATGATAAATTACGAATTATTCTTTGCAAAATCTAGACTTTGATGCCATGAAGAAACTGGAGGAGTGAATAACCTTTGAAGAGTATGTTCACGAAATAGTGGCTCATATGGAGGCATCGCAATTGCAGAAAAATTTAGGTAAAATTTTTGAATTATCTCATTCACAAACTAAGATTGTACCATCTGTTTTGCAGGCTCCAAAGTTGGAACTCAAACCACTTTCAAACCATTTAAATTACGCTTTTCTCGGTAAAAGAAATACCTTACCGGTAATAATCTGAGTAAACTCTCGAATGAAGAAGACAAAAATTTGGTACGGGTTCTTAGAGACTATAAAGAGGTAATTGGATGGACGATAGCTGATATTAAGGGGTTGAGCCTTTCAACTTGCATGCACAAAATTCAAGTGGTGGATAATGCTATTCCCAGAAGAGAGGCTCAAAGGCGTCTCAATCCACCCATGATGAAAGTGGTAAGGAAAGAAGTCCAAAAGTTACTTGATGCTGGATTGATCTATGCCATTTCTGACAGTAATTGGGTCAGCCTAGTCCATGTAGTAGCGAAAAAATCGGTGTAACCGTAATTGAGAATTCGGCAGGTGAGATACTTCCCCATCGGATTCAAAATGGGTGGAGAGTCTACATTGATTACTGGAAGTAAAGTTCTTTAACTCAGAAAAATCATTTTCTACTTCCTTTTATTGACCAGATATTAGAACGTTTAGCTGGGAAGTCTCATTATTGTTGTATTGATGGTTACTCAGGTTTTTCCAAATTCCAGTAGCACTAGAGGATCAAGAGAAGACGATGTTTACGTGTCCATTTGGGACTTTCACTCATAGACGGATGCCGTTCAAACTTTGCAACGCACCAGCCATGTTTCAGAGGTGCATGGTAAGTATATTTTCTGACTACGTCGAGAAAATAATTGAAGTGTTCATGGACAACTTTACTATGTATGGTGAGTGTTTTGAGGTATGTTTATCAAATCTTGCAAAAATCTTGGAAAGATGCTTAAAATTTAATCTTGTTCTAAATTATGAGAAATCCCATTTTATGGTAGATAAAATATTAGTTCTAGGTCATATCATTTCTGTTGAGGGAATTTCAGTCGATAAAGTAAAAATCGACAGCATTAACTCATTGCCATACCCCCTCAACTGTGAGAGAGATTCGTTCTTTCCTTGGTCATGTAGGTTTCTACAGGCGGTTCATTAAAGACTTTTCAAAAATTGCGTAACCGCTTTGCAATCTCCTACAGAAAGATAAGGGTTCGAGTTTGACCAATCATATAGAGATGCGTTTGACACGCTCAAACATAAGCTCATTTCAGCACCTATCGTTCAACCACCAAATTGGAATTATACTTTCGAGATAATGTGCGATGTAAGTGACCATAGCGTAGGAGCAGTCCTTGGGCAAAGAATCAAGAAAGAACCACATGTCATCTCCTATGCGTCTAAGACTTTGGATGCTGCCCAAAGTAATTACTCGATTACTGAAAAGGAGTTTCTAGCTATAGTTTTTGCTTTGGAAAAATTTCGTTCGTATTTATTAGGAACTAAGATTGTCGTTTTCTCTTATCATGCAGCTCTTAAATATTTGATCGGGAAAAAGGAAGCAAAACCAAGGCTTATAATGTGGATATTACTTTTGCAGGAGTTCGATATCGAAATAAAGGATAAAAAAGGACACCAAAATTAGTAGCTGACCATCTAAGCCAAATAACTCCATCGAAGGATGTCACACCACTAAAAGACGATTTTCTGGACGAAAGTCTGCTTACTACTCAGATAATTTTTCCTTGGTACGCAGACATGATGAATTACCTTGCTACAGGTGTAGTCTCTTCTAACTTATCGCGATCTGAAAAAGATAAGATAAAACGTGAATCGTGATTTTATATTTGGGACGATCCTCACCTTTGGAAATACTGTTCCGATCAGGTAATTCGACGATGCGTTACAGAAACTAAGGTAAAACCGATTCTATCTTATTGCTATTCTTACGCATGTGATGGACATTTTGGACCCAAACGAATTGCACATAAAGTACTTGAATGTGGACTATATTGGCCACATATTTTTCAAGATGCATATTTGTTCTGTAAAACATGCGAAAAGTGTTAAAGGGTAGGAAACTTGAGTCGGAAAAGTGAAATGCCTCTAACCCCTGTACATGCTTGTGAAATATTTGATATATGGGGCATAAATTTTATAGGACCTTTTGTCTCTTCATACGGTAACGTCTATAATTTACTTGCAGTGGACTATGAGTCGAAGTGGGTGGAAGCAAAAGCCACTCGTCATGCTAATGCCAA
The DNA here is from genome assembly GCA_025503065.1 of Gossypium bickii. NCBI lineage: Eukaryota > Viridiplantae > Streptophyta > Magnoliopsida > Malvales > Malvaceae > Gossypium > Gossypium bickii. Next base: position 11,656,215 of record CP106719.1, on the reverse strand, counting down.
AACAATTGATAATACTCTAGAATAACGTATTTTTATGTATTAATTATGTGTTTATTCTGAGTATGATCCTGCTAATTTGAGCTATTTATGATCTTTTATCTCACAGGGACTAAATTGGAGGCAAAAGTGAAATTAAGGGCCAAAAGTGTGAATTTAGAGATAAAATGGGCCAATGTGTGACATAGGGAAAAGTTGGTGCTAAAAGTGCAAGCATGGAGAACACAAGGGCTGAAATGCAAAAAGAAGAGATTTTATTCTATCAAATTCTAATTTAATTATATTAGGATAATTAATATTAAGATAATTATTAAGGATTATTTAATTTTAGGATTTTATTTTATTTATCTTCAATTAAATGTATTTATCTTTTGAGAGTTTAAGAAGGATTAAACTATCTCCCTTAGCTATAAATAGGAGGTGAAGTGACTCAAAATGCATCCATCTTTTTCTGTAAACACTCTCCCCTCAAAAGTCTAGGCTTTTGTTCTTTCCATATTTTCTTTCAATAAAATTCCCTTTTCCATTTTTATAATTATTTTCTTTTACACCACAACCATGAACCACTAAACCCATCTAGCCGAAGGTTGCCGATGTTCCCCAAAAAAGGGTTCTTGAGGCTTAGAATCCGTACTTAGCCTTCTCGCCAAGTATTCATCGTTTCTCCGCACTACGGGGTTGACGCTTCCGTCCATGTCCCTTAAAAAGTAAACTTTTCAACGTATGCAATGGCGTGGGATTCGTCATTGAGAAGCGTTGATCTAGCATAGACAATCCCACAAAAGTGATTGCAGGCTAGAGTCAGGTTCCCTAAATTCATAAGTCTAAATTATTGGAGCTGATGGTCGTAGGCGTCCTCTTCCACTATAACTAGCTTACTTGGTTTGAGAAGGGCCATCTAAAAGCCGAGGATTGAACCCAAGGCAGAACGAGACAACCGGAGGCTAGAATCTCGCCACATAAGAAATTTACTCTTCCCTAAACTCTTTTTATTTTCATATTCCTCATATTAATTTTCGCAATTTATTTAATTTCGTAATCTCAATTCACTTTAAATTCTGTTTTTATTTTTCCAGATCGAAATTTTTAATTCTGTTTTATTTTTATTTTTATTTTTCAGGAACGCAGGTTTTCTTGGCCAAGAAATTCTCTAGGATTTCAAGAAATGAGCATTCGTATAATCCGGTCCCTAAGGATTTGACCCTACTTCCCCATTACTGTTATTTTTACTATTTTACAGGGAATAGGATATTTTTGGTGCTTTCAATGACGCATCAAATTTTGGTGTCGTTGCCGGGGACTGGCAACATACTAATCTTGTTTTTTGTTTTCTATGACCCGATCTACTCTAGGCACTCTTGCATTTGACTCAGAGATTGAAAAGACTGCAAAAGTTAATCGCAAGGAAACAAAGTTAAGGAAAAATCAGCCAGTGGTGGGTGGGACTCAAAGCAATCCACCGCCAGAAATCAGAATCGATGACGAAGCATAGTCTAGGGTTAACGAAAACCCTACTCAAACTTTTGAAGGCGAAAAAGTAGAAGTCGATTCACCTGAAGAAGTGCTTGAAACTAGGGTTAACGAAAACCCGAATTTAGCACATCAACCAATGGCTCAAACAATTCGGCAACTGGAAGAAGCTCCAGCAGAACAACCGCCATTGTGCAACACATATCCTACTATGGATACCGATCAAGTTTAATCCAGCTACTGCCAACTTGTCGTGGGTTACAAAATGAAAATCCCCACAAACATCTGAAGGAATTTCATATGGTTTGTCTTAGCATGAAACCTCAGGGGGTAACCGAGGATCAAATTAAATTACGTGCTTTCCCTTTCTCCCTAGAAGATTCTGCTAAGGAATGGTTATTCTATTTACCCCCTGGATCTATTACCACTTGGGCTGATTTATCTTGTTTATTCCTCAACAGGTTTTTTCCAGCATCTCGAGCAGCTAAGCTAAGAAGGGAGATTGTTGGAATAAGACAAAAAGAAGCTGAGTCCCTGTATGACTATCAGGAGTGGTTTAAGAAATTATGTGCAAGCTGCCTACAATATGGTATAATGGAACAATCTCTCATCCAATACTTTTATGAAGGCTTGAAGCCCATGGAGATAAATATGGTAGACGCCGCTAGTGGAGGAGCATTAGTCAACATCACTCCCCAACAAGCAAGAGACTTAATCTCCACGATGGTTGTAAATTCTCAGCAATTTCGAGCCAATCCTGAACCCCCTAGAAGGGTTCATCAGCTAAGTAATTCTACAATAGAAGATAGACTTGATAAACTTACTAATATGATGAATACTCTTGTTGCAGAAAAAACAAAGACAACGCGGTTATGCGGAATATGTGCTACCCCTGATCATGCAACTGATGCATGTCCCTATTTGTAGGATGATACCATGGCCCATCTGGATGTTGTGGGAAATTTCCTTGGGCCGCGACAAAGGTGATACAACCCCTACGCTAATAACTACAACCTAGGGTGGAGGGACCATCCTAACTTAAGTTATAGGGTCAATCCACGAAATAACCAGCCATACCAAAACTGGTTTTTGCAACAGCCGCAAGGTTCAGGTAATTCTCTAGAAACCATGGTCAACAAGTTAGCAGCTAATGTTCTTGATTTTCAACAGCAAACTCTTAATTTCCAAAAAGAGACAAAATATTTCCAATATAAAACCGAGGCATCTATAAGAGAATTGACCATGTCAATTGAGAAATTGAACTTTCAAGGGAAGCTGCCATCACGAACAGAACCAAACCCTAGACAAAATGCGAATGCAGTGATGTTGCGAAGCGGAAAGGTACTGGAATCAATTCCTGATAGGAATCTTGGCCAAGAAATCGCCCAGGAAAAACCTAAGAAAGACGAATAGGTCCGACCAAAACCTCCATTGCCTAAAATTCAACCTCAATTTCCAGAACATTTCAACCAATGTCGAAGAGGTAAAGAGGACAAGGAGATCCTTGAAACATTTAAGAATGTCGAGATCAACATTCCACTGTTGGATACCATCAAGCAAATACCGAGGAATGCTAAATTTTTAAAGAGCTTTGCACCAACAAACGGAAGTTAACAGGTAATGAAAGGGTGAATGTTGGTGAAAATGTATCTGCAGTGTTGCAGCGGAAAATGCCGATGAAATGCAAGGATAGGGGCATGTTTGCAATACCATGCAAAATAGGCCATTTGGGAATTAAGAAGGCTATGAGTGATCTAAGGGCATCCATAAATGTAATGCCATATTCTATTTATGAATCACTTAATGTAGGTTTTTTGACAAAAACAGGTGTTGTCATTCAATTGGAAGACAGGTCTATTGTGCATCCGGAAGGAGTCCTTAAGGATGTTCTGGTAAAATTTAACGAGTTCATTTTCCCTGCAGATTTTTATGTGATTAAAATGGGGGAGGATAGCACTCCTGGATCTTCAGACCTCTTTTTGGGTCGACCATTCCTTAATACAGCTACTATTCAAATTGACGTTCGAAGTGGAACTCTCACGATGGAGTTTGATGGGGAAATCGTGAAGTTTAATGTCTATGATGCCATTAGCCATCCAAGTGAAATCTTGAGCGTAAACCGTATCGACATAATTGACTCTTTAGTGGAGGAAAATTTTGAGTCAATTTATGGGGATAAATCTGAACTCGATGAATTTGAATTTGTTAATGAGTTATTATCTCCAAGTACTAAACTTTTAGTTTCTGTTATACAGGCACCAGAGTTGGAGTTGAAACCGCTTCCTGAGCATCTGAAATATGCATTTTTGGGTAAGGACAATACCTTACCAGTCATAGTCTCCAATAGACTCTCCACGCATGAAGAGGAAAGTTTGGTTCATGTACTGAAAAGTCATAAGGAGACGATTGGCTGGACCATTGCAGACTTAAAAGGGATAAGCCCTTTGACATGCACACACAGGATCTACTTAGAGGAAGACATGAAACCAAGGCGAGAGGCACAAAGACAGCTAAATCTGAATATGATGGAGGTAGTAAAAAAAAAAGAAATAATCAAGCTTCTAGATGCTGACATAATTTACCCCATTTCGAACAGTAGATGGGTAAGTTCAGTACAAGTCGTGCCCAAGAAAATGGGCGTGACAGTAAAGAAAAATGCTGAAGGTGACTTGGTACCTACCCGAGTACAAAAAGATACTCAGGTTTGCATAGATTACAGGAAGTTGAACTCTTATACTAGAAAAGATCATTTCCCTCTTCCTTTTATAGATCAAATGCTTGAAAGATTAGCTGGAAAAACTCACTTTCGTTGTCTTGATGGATACTCAGGTTTCTTTCAAATTCCAGTCGCACCAGAGGACCAGGAAAATATCATTTTTACGTGCCCATTCGGTACTTTTGTGTACAAAAGGATGCCATTCGGTCTGCGCAATGCGCTGGCGACCTTCCAGAGATGCATGATGAGTATATTTTCTGAATATATGGAAAAAATTATTGAAGATTTTATAAATGATTTTACTGTTTATGGGAATTGTTTTGATGAATGCCTTAAAAACCTAACTATAATTTTGAATATATGTATAGAATTTAATGTTGTCTTGAATTATGAAAAATGTCATTTTATGGTAAACAAAGGTTTAATTCTAGGTCATGTTGTGTCATCTAAGGGAATTGAGGTCGATAAGGCCAAAATTGATATTATAAATTCTTTGCCTTATCCCTCCACTGTAATGGAAAGTCGCTCTTTCCTTGGCCATGCAGGGTTTCACAGGCGCTTCATAAAGTACTTCTCAGAGGTAGCTGAACCACTGTGTGGATTGCTACAGAAGGATAAGAAATTTGAGTTTAACCCAAAGTGTAACACCCCTTAACCCGGGTCCGTCGCTGGATTAGGGATTAAGGGTATTACCACACAAGCTAAAACTTTAGTTAAATCAATTGAATCATGGAAGATCATCTTTATTAAATATTATCTATAAACAAATAATAAACACATGTATAACATATACTATACACTAGATCCAAATCATACACAAAAGGATCATCGATGAACATAATTAGTCATACAGTGTATATTACGTCAATATCACATAACCAAGCAGATTTCATGAAAATTCATAAATGTCTAAACTTCTTATAGCATAAAGACTTAGTTACAAATAAATTAAAGCATGCAATCATTACACATCAATTGTACACTCTCTTAATTGGCCAAATATGCATGGTTTCATTTATAGCATTTCACGCAAATTACCTAGCACAACCCGAGTATAGCGGTTTCATGCATTCAATTTAAAAAAAGCAATTCAACAAGCAAAATACATATATAAATATATATATACATAAATGCATACATCTCAATTATGCACTCTTTTTCATATTCGACTATGCCTAAACTATTTTAAACATGTTAACCACATTTGCAAAGGTCACCTAGGTTTGGCCGAATACACATACACATTTTATTCAATATAATTCATCTTATTTAAAACAACCAAAATTGATACATACCTAGATACATTTCTCACAAGCATATAACTCAATATCATTTTCATATCAACTTCTTGATATTCAAATACCTAACATATCCATAAATAAATAAACTTATAACATTTTCATGAGATCAATTCAATAGTACCAATTTATAACCAAATGCATACCTAAGCATAGCAAGTCTTCGCAATAATCATCCAAAATAAAGTAGTCACATTTCTATATATCTATCTATCACATATACATATGAATAAGATGCAACCTTAAACTATCAAGTTGTCCATCACATATCAAAATATATATATATACATATATATACTATTTGATATAATACCTACCACATCTGAACACCAATGAAAATTTATGGCATGAGCAAACCATATCATCGAAACGCAAAAACAAAGTTCAACCAAGATAGATAGCCATTTTCGCATGGCTAAGTATATTTACACGATTACAAATCATTAGTTATACTGCTTAGTCTAACCTATACATGCCCTTTTTAGTTTAAAACTAAGTTATTCAATACCAAAAGAAAGTCGATAGTGCGGTTGACTTCTACCCAGATCCTTCGAGTCCGTAGCTTGAACCAAAAATCTATAAAATAAAAGTAGACAAAAACACACAGTAAGCTGGCTAGCTTAGCAAGTCTTAAGCAATACTTATATCAATATGATGGTAAAACACTTAAACATCCAACTCATGACTTTAAATAAATGCTTCTTATCTTATACATATATATATACATTATAACCGAATATGTATATATATATGAAACACCAACTTGTACATTTCTTTATACCTTTATAGTTATCTAACCTCTTATGCTTTCATTTAATCAATCTTTCTTATCATTTGACCTTTCTTTCTCTCAATAGCATCACTTGTATACATCTATAAATACATATATGCACATTCATAGTTCACTTAAATATGAATAACACATACCTTACAATCGAATTATAATTTCACTACTAAATGCTTAGACAAACCTGATTCATTAGCTAGAGCCTACTAAACATTACCTGAATCTCACACATCAGCACAAAGCCTGCTGAACTCGAGGTCCGAAATCATAACACCGGCACGAGGCCTGCTAGGCATAAAGCCCGAAACATATCACCGACACGAAGCCTGCTAGGCATAAAGCCCGAAACATATCACCGGCACGAAGCCTGCTAGGCATAAAGCCCGAAACATATCAATGCACGACGAGCACGCTAGGCATAAAGCCCGAAACATATCAATGTGGTCAATCATTCCACACACATTTCATAACTATATTATGTATCCAATTCAACTAAGCTTATTCACATTAAACAAATAAAATCGTTACGTCATTGTACAATCCCACAATTCACATCGAGACACTTATTCATATCACATTATCAAATTATGCAATCAATCTAATATACTTATATACATTCGGCTATGACAAAAATATGTACTAAAATTTATCAAACATTATTATTTAATATGTTCATAAATAATTCTTTGATATATTTCAGCTTAAGGACTTACTCGATCGTTGTCGTGGACCGCGTAGATCCATTTATTCAATAACCTTCGTCTTTCCCGATCCAAATCTGTTTTTCTTTGTTCTTGATCTAAACACATTAAAATTTAACTCATTCAAGTACATTTCATTTCAATTTAGTCTCAAATCACATAAATGGGCAAATTACCCTTTTACCCCTAGGTTTTCACATTTTTACACTTTAGTCCTAATTGCACAAAACACAAAATACACATTATTTCAATACAACACTCAAGGGCCGAATATGTGTAAGGACTATATAAGTCCATTTCTTTCATTTATTATGCATTTTAGCCCTCTCAAATTTTTATTTTTACAAATTAGCCCAAAATACTCAAATTTACTAAAATTTCCAATGTAAAATATACTAATCTTTAACATATCATTTACCTCAAATCATAAATCACCAAAAATCACAAGAAAATAGCAATGGCCGAATCTCATACATGCTCATTTTCAAAAATTCTAACATGGGTCAACTACAGTTCAAAGCAACGATCTCAAAAACGTAAAATTTATCGAAAACCAACTAAAAGCTTACCTTGAATTTTAGCTTCAAAGTGCCGAAATTTCAAAAAACCAAAAGCTTATTTCTTCCTCCACATTCGGCCATGGATGAGTGAAAAGATGATGGCTTTCTTTTCTTGGTTATTTTAACATATAATAAATAAATACGAAATTACTAAACTAACCTTATAATTAAAAATAACTAAACATTTTAACTTAAGGACAAACTTGTCCATGGCCGGCCACTAACATCTAAAATGGGTTATTTACCCATTATATACTTCATATTATAAAGCCATGATCAATTAAGCACATTTCACTTTAGTCTGCCACTTTTTCACTTTACGCGATTAGGTCCTTTTTATCAAATTAAGCACTCAAACGATAAAAATTTTCTACGAAACTTTCACACACATTAATTCACATGTAATTGACTCAAAATATAATATTAAAATATTTCTCGAGCTCGAATTCGTGGTCCCGAAACCACCGTTCCGATTAGGGTCAAATTCGGTCTGTTACAACTCTCCCCCCTTTAGGATTTTCGTCCCCGAAAATCTTACCGTTAAACAAAGTCGGATATTGTTACCTCATTAAATCCTCAGGCTCCCACGTAGCCTCTTCAACTCCGTGACGATTCCATAGTACCTTCACTAATGAATTCTCTTATTTCTCAACTCTTTTATTTCCCGAGCTAAGATACGGATCGGTTCTTCATCATATGTTAAGTCGGATTGGATTTCAATCTCTAACGGTGTGATCACATGAGATGGATCTGATCTGTACTTACAAAGCATCGACACGTGAAATACGTCATGTATCTTTTCTAAATCAGAGGGCAACTTCAATCCATAAGCAACAGGCCCAATACGTTCGATGATTTCATATCCGATAAATCTCGAACTTAACTTACCTTTCTGACCAAATCCGAGTACTTTCTTCCACGGAGAAACTTTTAAAAATACACGATCTCCGACCTGAAATTCAATGTCTTTACGTTTCAAATCAGCATAGGACTTTTGACGATCCGAAGCAGCTTTCAAATTGCCTCTAATAATAGCTACCTTCTGTTCTGTTTCTTTAATCAAATCAACCCCGTGTATCTTATTCTCGCTGAGCTCAGTCCAGTATAACGGTGTTCGACATTTTTGCCCGTACAAGGCTTCATAAGGCGCCATTTTGATACTAGATTGAAAGCTATTATTGTAAGCAAATTCAATCAAAGGTAGGTATCGTTCCCACGTACCTTTAAATTCGAGAACGCAACATCTCAACATGTCCTCAAGTATATCGAATAGTTATTTCATTCGACTGACAAATGCGTGCATCTGCGGATGAAAGGCTGTACTAAAATGAAGTTTAGTACCTAAAGCATCTTGCAATTTCTTCCAAAACCGCGATGTGAATCTCGGGTCTCTGTCTGAAACAATGGAACTCGGTACACCATGCAACCTTACAATCTGCGATACATACAATTCAGCAAGTTTATCAAGTGAATAGTCTGTACGTACCGGCACAAAATGAGCTCATTTAGTCAGTCTATCAACTATAACCTCGACGGCATCATTCTTACTCGGTGTCATAGGAAGACCGGATACAAAATCCATTGTAATTCTATCCCATTTCCATTCAGGTATCATGATTGGCTGAAGTAGTCTGGATGGCACTTGATGCTCAGCTTTTACTTGCTGACAAACTAAGCATTTCGAAACAAATTCAGATATATCCCGCTTCATGCCCGGCCACCAATAGAACTGTTTCAAATCATTGTACATCTTTGTGCTAACCGGATGTATCAACATTTGACTACTATGAGCTTCATCCAAAACCATCTGAATCAAGTCAGCATTTCTCGGTACACACAATCGGCCTTTATAGGTCAAACAGTCATTTTTATCAACTCGAAATTCTGACTCTGTATCATTTTCACATTGTGCTCGTCTAGAAGTCATATCTTTATAAACTTTTTGAGCATCACTAATTTGCTGAATAAACAACGGTCTAGCCTTCATCTCAGCTATGATCGAACCATCTCTGGACATAACCATATGTGCGTTCAACGCACGAAGAGCAAACAATGATTTTCGACTTAGGGCATCCGCAACAACGTTAGCTTTTCCCGGATGATAATCAATTACCAATTCGTAATCTTTTAACAATTCCAACCACCTGCGTTGTCTTAAATTCAGGTCTTTTTGAGTCATCAAATACTTCAGACTTTTGTGATCCGAGTAAACATGGCATTTCTCGCCGAATAAGTAATGACGCCAAATTTTCAGTGCGAACACAATGGCTGCAAGCTCCAAATCATGCGTCGGGTAATTTCTTTCATGCGGCTTCAATTGTCTCGATGCGTAGGCTACTACTCTGCCTTCCTACATCAATACACATCCCAAACCACTTAAGGAAGCATCAGAATACACAACAAATTCCTTACCCGATTCAGGCTGAGCTAAAACTGGAGCTTCTGTCAAAAGGGCTTCCAATTGATCGAAACTCTTCTGACAATTTTCCGACCACTCGAACTTTACATCTTTCTGTAGTAGTTTTGTCAAAGGTGTAGCTATCACAGAAAAACCTTTCACAAACCGTCTGTATTAGCCCGCAAGTCCCAGAAAACTTCGAATCTCGAAAACATTCTTCGGTGGCTTCCAATCAAGTATAGCCGAAATTTTGTTCGGATCGACTCGAATACCTGATGCTGAAACAACATGTCCCAAAAAGCTGACCTCTTTCATCCAGAACTCACACTTATTAAACTTCGCATACAACTGTTGATATCTCAAAGTTTGTAGCACTAATCTCAAATGCTCGGCATGCTCGGTTTCATTTTTGGAGTAGATCAGTATATCATCAATAAACACTACTACAAACCAATCCAAAAACTGTCTGAAGACTCGATTCATTAGATCCATAAAAACAGCAGGTGCATTAGTGAGTCCAAAAGGCATAATCATAAACTCAAAATGCCCGTACCTCGTCCGGAATGCAGTCTTTGGCACATCTGTATCTCTGACTCGCAACAGATAATAGCCTGATCTCAAATCTATCTTCGAAAATACTGAAGCCCCTTTTAGCTGATCGAACAAGTCATCAATCCAAGGTAACGGGTACTTATTCTTTATAGTTACCTTATTTAGTTGCCGATAGTAGTTACCTTATTTAGTTGTCGATAGTCGATACACATTCCCATAGTCCCATCTTTCTTTTTCACAAATAAAATCCGTGCACCCCAAGGAGAGAAACTCGGTCGTGCAAAGCCCCTATCTGTCAACTCTTGTAACTGTGCTTTCAACTCTTTCAACTCGGTAGGTGCCATCCGATACGGAGCTATCGAAATTGGAGTCGTCCCCGGTACTAGTTCAATACCAAACTCAATCTCTCGCACTGGTGGTAAACCCGGTAATTCTTCAGGAAACACATCTGAGTATTCACACACAACCGATACAGATTCAATTTGTTTTTCAGACACTTTATTATCCAGTACATAGGCCAAATAAGCTTGCGCACTTTTCTCACATATTTTAGGGCTAACATCGAGGATATTATCTTGAGGAAACCCACTTAAATCACTGGATTCAATTCGATGGTCTCACCGTTCGACATCTCAAATCAATAAGCTTTCTTTTGCAATTCACCACTGCATCATGTGAAGTTAACGATCCATTCCCAAAATTATATCGAACTCATCGAAGGGCAACAACATTAAATCTATTTGGAAAGCAAGAATCCCGAATCATCAACGGGCAACCTCTACACACTTTATTCACAAGCACACATCTACCCAAAGGGTTGGACACACGAATCACAAACTCAGTAGACTCAACTGGCAGAGTCTTACCGAATACTAGAGTTTCACACACATATGAATGAGTCGAACCAGGATCAATCAATGCAATTACAGTAGTATCATAAAGGGTGAAAGTACCGGTAATGACATCGGGGGAGGAAGCATCCTCCCTGGCTCGTGTAGCATAAGCTCTAGCTGGAGCTCTAGCCTCAGATCGAACTGCAGTGTTCTTCGTCCCTCTCTGACTACCACCTACCTTGCCTGAATGCCTGGGTGGCCTACCTCGCGCTGACGTATTGCTCGACTTAATGTTCGAATCGTATTTCGCTTCAACTAACATCGGACATTCTCTAATAAAATGATCTGACGATCCACATTTAAAGCAAGACCGGTCATGGAATCTACAACTCCCGGAATGCCATTTCCCACAGTGCTTGCATTCAACTCGATTTTGTGGAGCATTTCCAACACTGGTCATCGAGGTAGCTCGGGAGCCCACTGGAGGTCGATCACGTCTAGGTAAATCTGAAGTAGCTTTATGTAATTTGAAGTCATCTCGAACTTCTTAGATGTGGAATGGAAATTCTTACCCGACGATCTCTTACGAGTATCTCTAGCTTCTGTCTCAGCCTTTCTTTTCTCCTTCCTGAGCTCTTCAGCTTTGCAAGCTCGCTCGACTAGTGTCACAAACTCTTTGATTTCAAGAATGCCAACAAGCAACTTTAAATCTTCATTCAAACCGTCTTCGAACCTTTTGCACATAATGGCTTCAGTTGATACACACTCCCGAGCATGTCGGCTCAATCTGACAAATTTTCACTCATAATCAGTCACGGTCATTTGCCCCTGTTTTAGTTCAAGAAATTCTTTACGTTTCTGGTCGATGAACCTCTGGTTGATATATTTCTTGCGGAATTCATTCTCGGAAGAAATCCCACGTCACTTTTTTTTCTTTGGAACCATCGATACTAGTGTCTTCCACGGTGATATGCGGTGTCAAGTAAAGATATAGCACACTTCGTGCATAAATGCGGAGTACAAGATAGCTCATCAAGTACCCGAATAGTGTTATCAAGCCATATTTCGGCTCGCTCTGCGTCATCATCATCATTGCCCCGAATTCTTCGCCCCAAATTTCTGATTTTATCAAGCTGGAGGTCTACTAGATCTCATCGGATCTATCATCGAAGTCTTTGAAGGTATCGGAGTTGGATTATTCGGGGTGGAGGTTGGTGTACACCGGGTTAGTTCTGAATAAATGGGTAAACCACTCGCTCATCATCGATAGAAGGCTTGTTTAGCCTCCCCTCGTGGCTACCCGGAATCGGGTCGGTCGACGATCCATCAAGAGCGATCAGTGTGCATAGTCAGGCGCTACACTCTCTACATCATTCGCTACGGCTCTTTCAGGATCAGTGTCCATTTACTATATAAAACACAGTTCAGAATGTCAGAAGTCACCACACTATCGATATATGATAAAGGCATGTATAGCTAGACTCACACGCGCTACGGTAGTCCTAGAATCGACTAAACCGTAAGCTCTGATACCAATCAAATGTAACACCCCTTAACCCGGGTCTCTCGCTGGATTAGGGATTAAGGGTATTACCATACAAGCTAAAACTTTAGTTAAATCAATTGAATCATGGAAGATCATCTTTATTAAATATTATCTATAAACAAATAATAAACACATGTATAACATATACTATACACTAGATCCAAATCATACACAAAAGGATCATCGATGAACATAATTCGTCATACAGTGTATATTACGTCAATATCACATAACCAAGCAGATTTCATGAAAATTCATAAATGTCTAAACTTCTTATAGCATAAAGACTTAGTTACAAATAAACTAAAGCATGCAATCATTACGCATCAATTGTACACTCTCTTAATTGGCCAAATATGCATGGTTTCATTTATAGCATTTCACATAAATTACCCAAAGACAACCCGAGTTTAGCGGTTTTATGCATTCAATTTAAAACAAGCAATTCAACAAGCCAAATACATATATAAATATATATATACGTAAATGCATACATCTCAATTATGCACTCTTTTTCATATTCGACTATGCCTAAACTATTTTAAACATGTTAACCACATTTGCAAAGGTCACCTAGGTTTGGCCGAATACACATACACATTTTATTCAATATAATTCATCTTATTTAAAACAACCAAAATTGATACATACCTAGATACATTTCTCACAAGCATATAACTCAATATCATTTTCATATCAACTTCTTGATATTCAAATACCTAACATATCCATAAATAAATAAACTTATAACATTTTCATGAGATCAATTCAATAGTACCATTTTATAACCAAATGCATACCTAAGCATAGCAAGTCTTCACAATAATCACCCATAATAAAGTAGTCACATTTCTATATATCTATCTATCACATATACATATGAATAAGATGCAACCTTAAACTATCAAGTTGTCCATCACATATCAAAATATATATATATATACATATATATACTATTTGATATAATACCTACCACATCTGAACACCAATGAAAATTTATGGCATGAGCAAACCATATCATCGAAACGCAAAAACAAAGTTCAACCAAGATAGATAGCCATTTTCGCATGGCTAAGTATATTTACACGATTACAAATCATTAGTTATCTTTGCTTAGTCTAACCTATACATGCCCTTTTTAGTTTAAAACTAAGTTATTCAATACCAAAAGAAAGTCGATAGTGCGGTTGACTTCTACCCAGATCCTTCGAGTCTGTAGCTTGAACCAAAAATCTATAAAATAAAAGTAGACAAAAACACACAGTAAGCTGGCTAGCTTAGCAAGTCTTAAGCAATACTTATATCAATATGATGGTAAAACACTTAAACATCCAACTCATGACTTTAAATAAATGCTTCTTATCTTATACATATATATACATTATAACCGAATATGTATATATATATGAAACACCAACTTGTACATTTCTTTATACCTTTATAGTTATCTAACCTCTTATGCTTTCATTTAATCAATCTTTCTTATCATTTGACCTTTCTTTCTCTCAATAGCATCACTTGTATACACCTATAAAACCATATATGCACATTCATAGTTCACTTAAATATGAATAACACATACCTTACAATCGAATTATAATTTCACTACTAAATGCTTAGACAAACCTGATTCATTAGCTAGAGCCTACTAAACATTACCTGAATCTCACACACCGGCACAAAGCCTGCTGAACTCGAGGTCCGAAATCATAACACACAAGACGAGGCTGCTGCAGCATAAAGCCCGAAACATATCACCAAACACGAAGCTCTCTAGAGCATAAAGCCGAAACATATCAATGTGGTCAATCATTCCACACACATTTCATAACTATATTATGTATCCAATTCAACTAAGCTTATTCACATTAAACAAATAAAATCGTTACGTCATTGTACAATCCCACAATTCACATCGAGACACTTATTCATATCACATTATCAAATTATGCAATCAATCTAATATACTTATATACATTCGACTATGACAAAAATATGTACTAAAATTTATCAAACATTATCATTTAATATGTTCATAAATAATTCTTTGATATATTTCACTTAAGGACTTACTCGATTGTCAATGACCGCGTAGCCATTCCGCTTATTCAATAACCTTCGTCTTTCCCGATCCAAACTGCGTTTTTCTTTGTTCTTGATCTAAACACAT
Organism: Gossypium bickii; assembly: GCA_025503065.1. Classification (NCBI taxonomy): domain Eukaryota; kingdom Viridiplantae; phylum Streptophyta; class Magnoliopsida; order Malvales; family Malvaceae; genus Gossypium; species Gossypium bickii. The sequence goes on along the minus strand of CP106719.1, from coordinate 11,641,187 downwards.
TAAAATTTAACTCATTCAAGTACATTTCATTTCAATTTAGTCTCAAATCACATAAATGGGCAAATTACCCTTTTACCCCTAGGTTTTCACATTTTTACACTTTAGTCCTAATTGCACAAAACACAAAATACACATTATTTCAATACAACACTCAAGGGCCGAATATGTATAAGGACTATATAAGTCCATTTCTTTCATTTATTATGCATTTTAGCCCTCTCAAATTTTTATTTTTACAAATTAGCCCAAAATACTCAAATTTACTAAAATTTCCAATGCAAAATATACTAATCTTTAACATATCATTTACCTCAAATCATAAATCACCAAAAATCACAAGAAAATAGCAATGGCCGAATCTCATACATGCTCATTTTCAAAAATTCTAACATGGGTCAACTACAGTTCGAAGCAACGATCTCAAAAACGTAAAATTTATCGAAAACTAACTAAAAGCTCACCTTGAATTTTAGCTTCAAAGTGCCGAAATTTCAAAGAACTAAAAGCTTATTTCTTCCTCCACATTCGGCCATGGATGAGTGAAAAGATGATGGCTTTCTTTTCTTGGTTATTTTAACATATAATAAATAAATACCAAATTACTAAACTAACCTTATAATTAAAAATAACTAAACATTTTAACTTAAGGACAAACTTGTCCATGGCCGGCCACTAACATCTAAAATGGGTTATTTACCCATTATATACTTCATATTATAAAGCCATGATCAATTAAGCACATTTCACTTTAGTCTGCACTTTTTCACTTTACGCGATTAGGTCCTTTTTATCAAATTAAACACTCAAACGATAAAAATTTTCTACGAAACTTTCACACACATTAATTCACATATAATTGACTCAAAATATAATATTAAAATATTTCTCAGACTCGAATTCGTGGTCCCGAAACCACCGTTCTGATTAGGGTCAAATTCGGTCTGTTACACAAAGTGTAAGGAGGCTTTTGACGCACTCAAGCAAAAATTGGTCTCCGCTCCTATAGTGCAACCGCCAGATTGGAAGTTTCCATTTGAAATTATGTGCTATGCTAGCGAACGCAGTGTAGGAGCCGTGTTGGGGAAAAGGATAAATAAAGAACCACATGTTATTTGTTATGCTTCAAAAACCCTAGATGCTGCGCAGAGCAACTACACCACTACAGCAAAAGAACTTTTAGCCGTTGCATTTGCTCTAGATAAATTTTGACCTTATTTATTGGGATCTAAAGTAATTATTTTTTCTAATCATGCAGCCCTCAGGTTCTTGATCGCAAAGAAGGAAGCAAAACCGAGGCTCATCAGGTGGATTTTGCTACTCCAAGAGTTTGACATTGAAATTCGAGACAAAAGGGGATGCGAGAATTTAGTGGCTGACCACTTAAGTAGAATAAAGGTACCTTTTGACGACGTCCCTATTAAGGAAGAATTCCCTGATGAAAGCCTATTCTCGACTGAGGGATGTCTCCCATGGTATGTAGATATGGAAAATTTTCTAGCCATAGGCTCGTTACCCAGTGAGTTAGCACGTTCCGTGAGGGGCAAGCTTAGACGAGAAGCTTGATACTACATTTGGGATGACCCATACTTGTGGAAACACTGTTCAGACCAGATAATACGACGATGTGTTCCAGAAACGATGGTAACTTCTATCCTTAATTTTTGTCATGCTGAATCTTGCAGAGGGCACTTTGGCCCTAAACGAACTGCTCATAAGGTGTTAGAATGCGGGCTATATTGGCCCACAATTTTTCGAGGCACATATAACTTCTGTACATCTTACGATAGATGCCAACTTACAAGTAACATCACTAAACGAAATCAGATGCCCCTATCCCCGATTCATGTATGCGAAATCTTTGATGTTTTCGGCATCGATTTCATGGGCCCATTTATTTCTTCATTTAGCAATGTATACATAATTCTTGCGGTAGACTATGTTTCTATATGGATAGAAGCAAAGCCTACTCGCAATGATAATGCTAAGACTGCTGTGGAGTTTCTAAAATGAACTATTTTTTCCAGGTTTGGTACACCTCGAGCTCTAATCAGTGATCGTGGCACCCACTTTTGCAATAGGGTCATGGAGGCACTGTTAGCAAAATATGGAGTCCACCACCGTATAGCTACAACTTACCATCCCCAAACGAATGGCCAAGCCGAGGTTTCAAATAGGGAGATAAAGATTATTTTGGAAAAAATAGTTCAGCCTAACCGAAAAGATTGGAGCCTTCGGCTAAACAACGCACTTTGGGCCTATCAGACTGCATGTAAGGGACTAATTGGAATGACCCCGTATCGCCTTGTTTTTGGAAAAGCTTGCCATCTTCCGGTAGAATTAGAACATAAAGCCTATTGGGTTGTTCGACAATGTAATATAGACTTGGAACATGCAGGAAGGGCGAGGAAATTAGATATCCAAGAGTTAGAAGAAATCCGCAATGATGCCTACGAGAACACTCGCATTTATAAAGGCAAGACAAAGTTATTCCATGATAAAAAGATAACTCGGAAGCATTTCTTGGTAGGACAAAAGGTTTTACTTTATAACTCCGTATTAATATTATTTCCAAGTAAGCTTCGATCACGATGGCAAGGGCCTTTTGCTATTACTGAAGTATTTCCCCATGGAGCGGTTGACGTAGAGAGTGAAGAATCAGGAAAGCGGTTCATAGTCAATGGTCAGCGGTTGAAACCATTTTATGAGAATTTCCAAGCTCACGCGATTGAAAAAAATCTATTTGGAACCACCATAGAACTGTTTAAGGCGTCGGGCTAATGACGTTAAACAAGCGCTTGTTGGGAGGCAACCTAATTTTTAATTTATTTATTTATCATTTTTTTATTTTTAAATTTATTTGATTTATTTTACCTCATTTTAATAAAATTCTCTTCTTTGCCTAGCTAGAACGGAGCGAAAATAGTAAGAAAAAGGAGAAAAGTTAGAAAAATGGAACCAAACAGCCCTATCCACGGTATTAAACAGCCTCTATTCCACATACTATTCCAGCCCAGAATGTAATATCCCTGTAGCCAAACTACCCTATTCCTACAGCCAACCACCCTTATCCCTGCACCCAAACATCCCCTTTCAGCCAAATAAAATCCGAAAACCTAAAAAATTTTCCCAATTTCTTTCACACAAACTCCATAGCCGCCGCACCCTCCTACTCTCCACCAGCCATAGTCGTTCGCCTTTCCCTATGGTACGAACTCGGAGCCGCGCCACCACCGAGCCCACTTTCACCGTTAACCCATGTCGACGCCGCTTCTCCTCGCCTCAGGCTGTAGATTTGACCGACGGCGCGTCTTCATCCTCTTTTCTACCGCCGATTTTTGCCTCATCGTCGCAACCCTTCTCTCCAACACCGCCTAACTCTCACTCGCCCTCTCCCTCTCCACCACTCTCATATTCCAGGACGCACGCGACGTCACCACCACACCGAACAGAGCCCGCGCTCGCATCCACTTTGCACGACAACACGAGCCCAACACCGCCGCCGAACACCACTAACGCCTCGACACCGTCCCCTTTGCGCAAAACCGTCCTTTTCCTCCCACCACCAGCGTGCGCTAAAAATAATCACGCGCCCCAGCACTACCACGACGACGAACACGCCGTTCTCCCGCGCCCCGAGAAACCCAACCAACGGAGGCACCCGTTCCTAACCAACCCCGACGACAGCCGTCCAAGACCTCGACCCGCCCTCCGCCGTCTACCACTTCCCCCTCCTCTAATGCCAAGCCATCACAATGTCGGCAACACTCACACCCTCGGATTCTTCCTCTAATGACACTGTCGACTCCTCGACACCCTCTAACGAGCGCCGAACAATTCCTTCCCGAGGCCGCACCTACCGTTCTCCCGTCAATGTCCTACCACCGAAGGCCCATTTACACGGTAACCATCGGAGCAAGTATGACTCTCTTTGACATAAATTGATCATACCTTGTAAATGGCTCTCGATACCTGTTTTGGCTGCCTTGCGTATTGAAAATATTGTTATAGATTGTTTTAGGAATATTGGCTGGGTTGGAAATTTTGATATTGCTCACTGTGCCTATTATGAGTTAGTTTTAGAGTTCTATTCCACATTTAATTTTGAGCGACATGGTCAACTATCGTTGGATACACCTAGTACAGTCTGCTTTTGATTACGCGGTACCATGCATAGCCTATCTCTTCTTGAATTTAATATTGCATTATCATTTATCATTGAAGAGTATGCTATGTCTTCAGATTTTCGTAACAGTTTGTGTATATTTCCTACTAATTTTAGGGATATCGAGGCCTTTACTTTGTTAACAGATAATGTCGAATCCATGTATAGCCCAAAAACATCAAAGGATTTATGGTTTCGTGACCCTGCTTTGTGTTACATACACCGTTATCTAGCTTATAATTTCTCAGGCCGACGAGATGCTCCGGCTACCGTCTCAAAGACGGAATTATTCTTTTTATGGTGTATGTATACCGGTCGTCCGGTTAATTTGGGTTATTGGTTTGCACTTCAATTTGAGCATGTTATCAAAGCAAAACATCCTCTAATTTTAGGATCTCTAATTACACAGCTGTTATTTTCTTTACATGGTTCTAACGCTCCCGTTTCAGACTTACATGTTGCTTGTCAGGCCGATCTTTTAGATGCTTGATGACTCGACTCAATGGGACTACTTCGTGGCACTCTATCATCCTTCCATTTTGTCCCTCCTGATATTCGTTCTTCACCATCCGAACGAGTCTTTCGCCAACAAACTCAAAATGAGGCACCCACCCAAGCTCAATCAACATTGACCATTGAGCAACGCTTAGAGCGCATTGAGGCTCGACTTGACACTTTTGGCCAGCAAATCACCGAGCTCCTTGTCATCATGCGCGATTGACGGTAACTACACGGGGAGTTTTACTAAACCTTTCTACCTATTTATCTCTTTTAGTCAACATTGAGGACAATGTGTTTTAAGTAGGGCGAGGAACTTTTTGTTGTTTCTGTCAATTTTTTTTGCTGTGATTTTGGTTGTTGTTGCTGCCGTGTTTTTGTTTGGTGTCGCTGTTTGAGGTTTGTCCATATTTACTTTTTTAGAATATCCTGTCTCTTTTCATGCCCAAGATTTTGACCAGGAATTGCCTACTGTTTGCCCCACAAGCATGATTCTTGCCTTCTGAGGAAATAATGATTTTTCCTATAATTGATGCCATCTCCACTGTTTTATTTTTATTAGGTTAAAAATAATTGTGATTAATAGAGTTAACTCTATCTTACTTTTTGTGATATTGATCAAGTTTATTATAAAGTGAATAGTTAAAATGATTGCATGCTTAATTTATGTTCATGGATATTAGGTGATTATTGAAACTTATTCTTGACACTTAAATTATTTTTCCTAAGTTCTCCAAAATTTAAATTTCGTTTAATTGTTAATAAATTTTTCCATGGTTATGAGTAGAGCTTAGAACGTGACTGACTGAGTAACCGGGGCAGGGTGCTTGGGTTGTCATTCTATTTTGCGTCAAAAGGTTGTGTGACGTGACAAGTAAAACTTTGCTAGCCGAGGTTATGAGTGTAGCCTAAAACGTGACTGACTGAGTAACCGAGGTAGGGTGCTTGGGTTGTCATTCTATTTCGCGTCAAAAGGTTTGTGTGACGTGATGGGTAAAACTCCGCTAATCGAAAATAGTAATATATTTTTTAGCAAATGAATAAATAATAATAATAATAAAAAGAGAAAGAAAAAAATGTGTAAATAAATAAATTTGGGACTAAAGGAAGAAACAAAGAAGGTGTCTTGGTAGGTGATAAACTGTAAAAGTAACATATTTTAAGCCCACATTTAGCATGCTTTTGAATGATTTAAGCCCTGAATTATGTAATTTGGTGCTCTTAATCCTTTGTTTTCATCTTCTATACTCAGAAGAGCATCGGATGACGAAAAGAATGGAAAATGGGCCCAAAACGGAGTAAATGGGCCATATCACGAAATCCACACGGCCTGGGCTCAAGACCACACGGCCATGCCTCACTCAACAGTCTCGAACATGGCCTGGCCACGACTTACACGGGCATGTGGCATGGGCGTGTCCCGGCCGCGGCCAAGAGGAGTTTTACTCGGAATAGGATACTTGGAGGCAAAGAAACACATTCCAAAACCTATTCAAACACCCTAGTAGGAATTCTACTTGAATTAGGATACTTAGGGGCCAAGTAAGGCATCTCAAAGTCTATGTAAACACCCAAGGAGGCAACTTGAAAGGAGAGTTCGGCAGAAGCCGGAACCCAGGACTTTAGTCAGGGGGCGTCCAGTTAGGCTAAAGAGGGCAGATTTGTAGAGAATTACTAGAAGATAGCCAGTTGATCCATCTCCAGAAGCCGAAATTATACTCAAGACGAAGGATCTCTCCTTCAATTCCTTCGGGGGGTTTTAGGGATTTCTTATGTTTTGTTTTATCTTTTCTTTTGAGATGTATTCTTTTATTATCGTTATGAACTAAACCTTCAGATACCTGAGGGGGATGAAACCTAAGATGAATCTTGTTATCGTTTGCTGAACTATATGATAAATATTTGACTTGTTCTTAATTATGTGTTCTTAATTCTTGTTTTGATATTTCCAGGATATTAATTCAAGTGTGATGTGCTTAGGTGGAGGAGCAAAAGTCCCTGCTTAAGAGTAGATCTACCATAATTAAGCGGAGTTGATCGCACACCTAGAGATAGGGTGACAAGATTTTGCCAGATTAGGGTGAAACCTAATATGGGAATCCATAGATCGAGTTAATGCGATTCTAGGGGTTTTAATTAGAAAGAGATTTCAATTAATCAACCTAGGGTTAGATGTTAGTCACCTCGAGAGAGGGATTAATATAACTTAGGGAATCTTACGGATCAAGTCAAGTGAATAAATCGTCTGGTTCAAAGTTAGATAACAAGTGAAGTCTAGGTGGATTCTTCCTTGGGTGTCGTCTTAATCAATTGTTTTTCCTCAAGTTATTTTCACAATTTCATTCTTTTTTGTCTTAGAGTCTTAGATTAGTTGTTAGTTAATTTTAGATTAGATAAACAAATCCCTTAATTCTTAGGCTAAATAATAAAAAGAAGTTAGTATTAGTACTTTTGGTTCCTTTGGGTTCGACATTCTGGTATTGCCTAAACTATACTACTGTTCAATAGGTGCGCTTGCCTCAAATCGTTGTCATAGTTAGTTTCCAGGTTCGGTCATTCCTTATATAAATTTTAAGACTTTGACATCGCATAAAACATCGATCAGTAGGTTTGGTAATTTACCTAATTTTCATGAAATAATTCAAGTCGATTCTAATTTCTGTGTGTATTAATTGGAAAACTTTTTCTGTTTTACTGAAAGCAAGCTTAGGGGTCTCTTTATTTTTCATATGCATTTTTAACTAATTTTTATGAAACTTTGGAGTGGTATTTCTTTTATGGCAGAATCTAACTTTCACAGTAGATAAGAACCATACTTGAGGACAAGCATGGGCTAAGTAGGGGGAATTTTATAATACTCTAGAATAACGTATTTTTATGTATTAATTATGTGTTTATTCTGAGTATGATCCTACTAATTTGAGCTATTTATGATCTTTTATCTCATAGAGACTAAATTGGAGGCAAAAGCGAAATTAAGGGCCAAAAGCATGAATTTAGAGATAAAATGGGCCAATCTGCGACACAGGGAAAAGTTGGTGCCAAAAGTGCAAGCATGGAGGACACAAGGGTTGAAATGCAAAAAGAAGAGATTTTATTCTATCAAATTCTATTTTAATTATATTAGGATAATTAATATTAAGATAATTATTAAGGATTATTTAATTTTAGGATTTTATTTTATTTATCTTCAATTAAATGTATTTACCTTTTGGGAGTTTAAGTAGGATTAGACTATCTCCCCTAGCTATAAATAAGGGGTGAAGTGACTCAAAATGCATCCATCTTTTTCTGTAAACACTCTCCCCTCAAAAGTCTAGGCTTTTGTTCTTTCCATATTTTATTTCAATAAAATTCCCTTCTCCATTTTTATAATTATTTTCTTTTACACCACAACCATAAACCACTAAACCCATCTAGCCGAAGGTTGTCGATGTTCCCCCAAAAAGGGTTCTTGAGGCTTAGAATCCGTACTTAGCCTTCTCACCAAGTATTCATCGTTTCTCCGCACTATGGGGCTGACGCTTCCTCCGTGTCCCTTAAGAAGTAAACTTTTCAACGTATGCAAGGGGCGGCCACTTTGTATGTTTTGGAAGGATTGCACAGTCGATTCCACAGTCGATTCGTTAACTTACTGCATTAGAGGTTGGCGAGCCCAAGAGACAAAGTGGCGTGGGATTCGCCATTGAGAAGCGTTGATCTAGCATAGACGATCCCACAAAAGCAATTGCAAGCTAGAGTCAGGTTCCCTAAATTCATAAGTCTAAATTCTTAGAGCTGGTGGTCGTAGGCATCCTCTTCCATTATAACTGGCTTACTTGGTTTGAGAACGGTTATCTAAAAGCCGAGGATTGAACCCAAGGCGGAACGAGACAACCGGAGGCTAGAATCTCGCCACATAAGAAATTTACTCTTCCCTACACTCTTTTTATTTTCATATTCCTCATTTCAATTTTCGCAATTTATTTAATTTCGTAATTTCAATTCACTTTAAATTCTGTTTTTATTTTTCCAAATCGAAATTCCTAATTCTGTTTTTTTTCAGGAATGTAGGTTTTGTTGGCCAAGAAATTGTCCAGGATTTCGAGAAACGAGCATTTGTATAATCCAGTCCCTGAGGATTCGACCCTACTTCCCCTTTATTGTTATTTTTACTATTTTACAGGGAATAGGATATTTTTGGTGCTTTCAACGACGCATCAACGGTAGTTAATTTCCTAAAGAGCTATATTTTTTTCCAGATTTGTCACACCACGAGCATTGATCAATGATCGAGGAACGCATTTTTGTAATAAGGTAATTGATACACTTTTGAAAAAATACGGGTAGTGCAACGAGTTGCTACAGCTTATCACCCTCAATTAAATGTCAAGTGAAAGTGTCGAATCGAGAAATCAAGCTGATTTTGGAGAAGACCGTTAAGCCGGACAGAAAAGACTGGAGTTTGTGTAACACCCCTAACCTTAAATCGTCGCCAGAACAGGGTTACAAAGTATTACCAAACTTTTCAGAATAATTACAAAACATTAAACAGATAATTAGCATATATTTCATAATTAAATCATAATGTCTCTTTTATGGGTCTTCGAAGCCCAAAACACGTATTAGAAGCCAACCGAGACCAATTCTGGTACTCTAGAAATTTTTCATATTTGATATTCAAATCAATTCAAATATGTCACATTCAATCCAATTCAAGTTTATATCAGCTTATGCCATATTCATAAGTTTATCATCTTATATTCATATATGTTTATTTAACCATTCAAAGTCATATATTATTACCTAATGTACAACCATTACTCAAGATGAGCAACACAAACATCCTAGGTACATGCTATTACGAAAGAAAAGTACTTCATCACAATGAGTTCAGGATCGGCTTTAGATGCTAGACCAGAACTTTTGTCTTCAACTAACATGCACACGAAAACAAACTGTATGCTGAGTATATATATACTCAATAGTATTACTATAATTCAAATTTATAAATAGTATAGCAAAATATGCATATTCAATTTATGTTTATAATCTTTCAATAATCAATTTATACTTTAAACCAATCTATTTCAATACTAATCACTATTTTCAAACTATTTTATTTTTACACTCTTATTTCAATATTTCATTCCATTTATATATAAAATCATTCAATATCAATTCTAATTATCAATTCGTAACATTACAATAAAATATGCATAATCAATTTATACCTTGAATCTTTCAATAATCAAATTAAATATTTAAACCAACATGTTTCAATAATAATAACTAATTTATAAGATTGTTTTCAGTTAAACTCATACACTATTTCTTGATTTCTAATTCAATTCATTTTCACTTCTCATTTCGATAACTCAATTTATTTCTTATACAGAATCATTCGCTTTATCAATTTATTCAAAACCAATTCTAATTTCCAATTCATTCATTTACCCCTATTAACAAGACTCGGACCTTGGTAGATACACGGATCCAACCAAACACACCAGAATGGCACCCAGTGCCTCATCAGATAGTTCGAAGCAATATTTGACACCTAGTGTCTCATCGGCCAAGCCGAAGAAAGTTGGTACCTAGTACCTCATCGAATCTATTCGAAGTAAAAGTATGACACCAAGTGTCTCATCCACTCAAGGTCGAAATATCCCTGAACACTTCCAATCCTATGGATGCCAAATATATCCGACTTAGCCCGACTAGTTAATAAGGTATTCGATTCACTTTCTGAATTCACTTTCAATCAAATTCAAATCACTATTCACTTTTCAATCAATATTCATTTCAAATAATCACATAATTTCATCATTCAATTCAATTTGATTCAATTCAAATCACTTTTAATTTCCAATCAATATACCATCAAATATTCACATAATTCATAATTCAATTATTTAATTCAAATCATTTTCACTTTCAAATCAATATGCATCTCAATTGCTCAATTCAATTTCAATTCACTCAATATTCATATCAATTTCAAATACTCACCTCAATTCTTACTTACCATGCATAACAATTAATAATAATTAAATTCGAATTATAGTAATACAAACCAGAATTTTCGAGCCACTCCTCATCGACTTTATCCTTTCCTTTCTTTGAAACACCCCAAACCCGGCCCACGAGCCTTGACCGGATCCGGTATGTTCCTCGGGTAAAACGATTCAAAACTTGTTTGTTTCTCTAGAAAACTTTGGGTGATTTTGGAGAAATTTTGATTTGGGTTCAAATTGAAAACATCGTTATTCTTGAAGATTAGGTTTTATTAAAACTTTATTGTTATATTTCAAAACCATAAGTTAAAGGTAAAAGTCGAGTTTTTAGAGTTTACTATTTAAATTGAAAAGTGCCAAAACATTTAGAATTTATTTTTAAGAAAAGTTACTTGAACTTTAATTTGATGAAAATCGTATCATACTAAATAATTAAAATGCATGCATAAAAAATTTAATATCAAGTGGCCTTATTACATCACAACAAACCCGAATAAATCCAAAATACTTGAAAATAGAAAGTCCAAAATAAAATAAATTCTGAGCTGTGCATGGCCACCACTAAGCTCCCGCCGACCCGATCCATCACCGAGTGTCACCAAAAGATATCCCACAGCGGGGTGAGTCAAAACATTTCTCGGTGTGCAACAACCAACACTAAGTCCCACGATTCAGGCATATCAGATCATACATATACATATAGCAATTAAATATAATGATGCAATCCCGAACCCAAACCTAGATAACCATCCGCTACACATCACCCGTACCAACCATCACACCGTGGGGACTACTAAGTTGACCCTCCATCCGCTACACATCATCAAAGCGATCATTGCAGCACGACTTGCTCATCGCCTTATAAATTTTGTGGCATAGCCACCAGATAATATTTTGTGACATAAGTCACCACATTCAAATTATGTGACATGAGTCACCAGATATTGTGGTAAAAACCACCAGATCACTTCCCCTTAAAATATCACCCATATGCCCCATGTCATACAAATCATGCAATATCATGCCTTATGCCTTATTTCACATTCTTATCAATATTCACATATGTGCCATATTCCAAATATCCATATCATTTATTAACATAATGTTAAGGTTACGTACCTGAGTACTTTGTACCATTGTATGGTACCTTTAGCCACATCTTATATATTCTTATTAACACATTTATTAAAATAATACCGTAAATCAATCGAGATTCAGTGTGGGGTACACACCTGATTTACTTAACGAGTTCACTCAAATCCTGAAAATCCCGATCTAATGCTTTAGATCTCAAGTTCCTACATTCGGCCAATACTAAGTATATTAGCAACAATCCATTCGGCCAAATAATCAAATCCCGAAGGATTATGACAACCAAAATCCTTAGGATTATGACAACCAAAATCCTTACCTTGCTGCCGATTGGGTTACCAACCAAATCCCGAAATTTCGTGCTATTTCTCCCTTGAAATCGGCCAACCACTAAATCACTTAACCGGTTAATTTCGGCTTTTGAACAAATAAGAAACAGATCCGAAACATCAACTATGGCCTTAGCCGAATGTCACATACACTTACCTTGTGGATCTAAATCCCGAAATTGTTAATTACTCTTGGTATCTGTCAAAATCCCTTCAAGCACTATGTTAGATTCAACTCTAACCTTTAATCTCAACAAATGGCCCTTGGCCGAATATACACATGACTTACCTTAGATCTTTAAAATCCCGAAGGTCTTCCCCTTGTAGTCGACAATCACAGAATCCCGAAACCCTCCTTCAGAGTTTCGGCCAAGATACATTAATAAGATTAGTCTTTAACTTTCGGCTAAAAGAAAAAGAGAAGAAATTAAATAGCATCTGATCTTACCCTTAATGCTATAGTCGACTGCTTCCCTTGCTTGAATCCACAGAGAAATTCGGCTATGGCTAAATGTTAATCAACAGATTTCGGCTTTTGGGGCTTATTGAGAAATCTGCTTCAACAAGAATGAAAAGAAAAGTATAGAACTTAGGGAGAATCGGCAAGGGCTAGGGGAATCCTATTTTCGGCTTTTGGAGAATTGAAAAGAAAAGAGAATGATTTGCAGAGAGATTCGGCTATGTCAGTGAGTAGCAAAAAGGAAGAAGAGAGAAAGAACACAAGTTGCTCTTTCTTTGGGAAATTTTCGGCACAAGTGAAACAAAGATGAGAAGAAGAGAAATTTCGGCACATATCCCCCTTAGCATGACCGATTGCCTCACTTACTCCCCCTCCTAAATTCGGCTAGCATTCAAACACTTAGCCATTCCTTGCTTTTCTCCTATTTTCTCTCTTCTTTGCCTATTCAAAATAATTAAAAATAAATCAGCATTTATCTCTTATCTTTAGCCGAATTTTAAAAGGAATTTAGCCTCATCTTATGCTCATCCTCCTAGTGTCCTATTGCCGTCCATCTCTCCTGCTGCCTGACACAAAATAAAACACTTTTATTTGCTTCCCTTGTGGCTCGAACCTCGGCCTTGCACACTGCCTGTAGCGTCACACCCCAAGGCTTTGAGTGGCTCCTCCAAGCCACTTACACAAGCCCATTTTTGTGTCATATTTCCCCTACTAATTCTCTTAAGGCCACTCTTGTTCAGTTCCACTTCAAGACTTAAAATCTGATATTTTCTAAGGCATTTTCCTATATTCTAAAGTCCTCAAAATTCATAAAACATACTTATAATACACATAGGCATGCTTTCACATAAAATTCAGCAATAATTCATAAGCCCAAAATCCCAGATATTATATTCTTAGTCGAAGTTTCCGGTACAGCATTAGCTACGAAAATTAAAACAATTAAAATTCATTAATACAATACAATTTCACATTGAATATTTCAATTTTTATTCAACTTTTGTCTAAATTCCAATTTAGTCCCTAAACCGAGACTAATTTTATTTCTTCAAAACTAGTATTCAATTTCCATTTTAGACTAAATTCAACTCTCTAATTTCACTCAAATCCTTAATTTTTTATATGTAGTAAAATTTTACTCTAAAAAAATAACATAAATTCAACATCAAACACCCAAACAAAACTCTTTCAAATAAAAAATTTCAAAATATCTCAATGACATATATATATACTTCTCTCATAATTATCCACTAACCAAAACTCATCAAATTAATGGACTATTTATTTAAATAGTCCCTTATTCTAATTCCATTTTGAAATTTAATACTAATTAACTTAATTAAACACTAATAATTAAAATTATCAAATTATCATTCTACTCATTTCTAAAATGACTAATTTCATATACCATTCAATTCAATACTTTTAGCTACTTATTTATACTTTTACACATTTGCCCCAAAATATTTACATCCTATACAATTTAATCCATCATATCAACCAAGTTAAATCCACCATTAACACATAACCCACTATTGCCGAATACTTAACCCTTAATGTACAGCCTATATATATCTTTAATTTATAAAAAAAAAAAAAATCCTTCTCATTTGTAATTTACTCAATTAATCACCAATTATAAATCATATTATTTAATTAAAATCAAGAAAGTTCCATTTCAACCAATTATTCCACAAGGTTCAAAGCAACTCATATTTTCAATTAATTCACAATTTAATCCTTTGAATTTACCATTTCCATAATTAACCAATTGTACATATAATTTTTTAACAATCCCTAAATTCTTGAATTTTATAACTTAACACCATGCTAATTTAATTTATAGCATTAAATTCCTTGAAAGCTAATATTAACAAAACTCATGGTACAAAATATTTTAATTACTCACTAAACTTAGTAATTCAACTCAAATTTCCAACACAAAGAACAATCCACCAAAATAGCTCCTAGACTTCACAAAATTAACAATCTAATATCCAATTCTATCAAAACAACCCCTAATTCTTTCATTTATTCAACATAATCAAGTCTAGAAATCTAATAACTTCCAAAATTTCAACATAAACCATGAAATATTTTGTTCTAGGTTTCTAAAAACTCAAAAATTACAAAAAATAAAAGGACTTAAATTGACTTACCAATTGAGCTTGGAACCTCAAAACCCCAATTTTCCCATTTCTTTCTTTCTTTTCTTTCTTTCTTTCCTTCTTTCCTTCTCTGTTTCGTTTGCCTATTCGGTTTCTATTTGTCGCTTTTTCTATCTTTTATTTCCTTTTATGTCCTTTATTTAATTAGTTTAATATAATAAAAATAATAATAATAATATAATATAATATTATTTACTTAAATAATAAGTAAATATGTAATAATTACTAATATATGTATTTTATTTTTCCACATGTCATCGTATGCACCATACATTTGTCAAATTTTTGGTTTATTTATAATATAATAATATAATATAATTAATATAATTTATAATATAATTAAATAATAATATACTTTATAATTAAATAATATATTTATATAAATTTCAAACATAAAAATCTAATATTTTTATCAGCCATATGCCGGCTCAACTTTAGAAAAAGGCATAATTGCCTATTTGGTCCTTTTGACTTTTTATTTAATCTATAATTAAGCTTTCACCCCTATTGCAATTTAGTCCTTTTCCCTAATTACTCCTAATTCAAGCAAATTCACTTAACCAAAACCTAATTAACTACACAACTAACTTCGTATATATTTTAATCCGATTTACTGGAACAGAGTCCCGGGAATGCCTTTTTTTCCAATTTGACACTCCGTAAATATTTATTAAAAAATTTATGCTCAGTTTATAAAAATAAGGTGCCAAAACCTTAATTTTTTAAACCACTTGAACTTAATAAATCACTTATATAACATAAATTATTAAATCAAAAAAAAATTAAAAAATCACATTTGACTCGTAAATATTAAATAATAATATTTACGAACCTACTCGTCGGATTTGGTGGCCTCGAACCACTATTTTCGATACCACTGGAAATCGAGCTGTTACAGTTTGCGACTAAACGATGCACTGTGGGCATATTGTACGGCTTATAAAGGACCCATAGGTATGTCTCCTTATCAACTAATTTTTTGCAAACTGTGTCCTCTTCTTGTTGAGTTAGAACATGAAGCATTTTGGGCGGTAAAGCAATGCAACATGGAGTTGGAAGCTGCAGATAAGCATCGTAAGTTACATATTCAGAACTTGAGGAAATTCGATGAGAAGCGTATGTGAGTGCCCAAATTTATAAGGATAAGGTCAAAGCATATCGTGACCAAAAGATAACCCGTAAACAATTTATGTTAGGATAGAAAGTATTACTTTATGACCCTATATTTAGAATTTTTGCAGGTAAGCTTCAGACTAAGTGGTTAGGGCCTTTTGTTGTACTCACGTATTTCCACATGGTGAAGTTGAGGTTAAAAGCGAAGAATCCAGAAAAAATTTTAAGGTCAACGGATAGCGATTAAAGCCTTTCTACGAGAATTTTTAAGTCCACGTGGTTGAGGAGTTAGTCCTCGAAGAGCCAGATAAATAAATTCTCAGGTCGTCGAGCTAACGACGTTAAGCAAAAGCTCTTTTATGAGGCAACCCAAATTTATTTTTAAATTATTTAATTTTTTTTTGAATTTTAGTTTAATTTGGATTAAAAATAAAATGAATAATAACCAGATTATTATTTAATCGGGTTAATGTGCTATTTTCAGGTACATAATTGAGGTTGTCAATTTTCCCAAAATCAAATACTGATTGTGGCATGGGCACGCTGTGCTAAATGCTGACAATTATTTCCCAACGCCGACAACATCGTTAGAAACACATGGGGAGTATTCTTAACTTTTCTTTTTACTTGTTGTTTGAGTTACTGAACTTTATTGCATATAAAATATGCTTGAGGACAAGCATAGAGTAAGTAGGGGGATTGAAAATTGTAAGTATATATGCATGATTTTGGTTGCATGTCTCTCTTTTTCATATGTTCAATCTTATGCTAGAATTATTCGATAGTTTATTCCGACATTGAGCCTCTAATCTCATTACTTGTCAATTTGGATAATTGGGCAAATTTTGAATTAAAGTGTTCAAAGTATCTAGAATAGTCGACATTTGTGTTTTAAGGTTGATATATGTAACTAGATTTTTCACATAAGTTGATTGTTTGAAAAATGTTTGCTTGTACATAAATAAATAAATAAAATAAATAAACAAATAAAGACTCAAGTTATGAGTGAAAGTTTCGAAAACGTGACCGAATTGAGTAATCGGGATAAAGTGCTTGGGTTGTTATTTTATCTTGCGTAAAAAGGTTCGAGTGACAAGTCGATAACTTGAAAACATTTCGCTAACTGAAGCCTTCAAAAAAATAAAAATAAAAATAAAAAATAGACTGTTTGAACTGGGTAACCGGGATAAGGTACTTGGGTTGTCATTCTAGTTCATGTAAAAAGGTTTGACCATGTCTAAAAAAAAAAATTTAATTAATAATGTCTTGCAAATTTTGGATTCAAACTTAATTTAGTGAAATTATTTAGTTCACATATTTCAATTTTATGACACTTGTTGATTAAACTATATATTCTGAGCATTTGTTTATTTTTTTCCTATGTGGTTTGCGTTGATTATGGATGTGGAAAAGAGGCTCGATTTGTAATAAATTGTAGAATAATTTCTAGTGTTTGAAGGAGCAATATGCTTGAGGACAAGCATGAGCTAAGTAGAGGGGATTTAATAACATATTAATTTGCATGTTGTTTTGTGTTTAATTCGTTTATTTCTGAATTGATCCCTGCTAAATTAGTACTTTTATGTTTTAATCTTGTCAGGGATGCAATTGGGACGCTAAGAGACAAAAAATGAGCAGAAAATGACCGAATTGAAACACAATCAACAAAAATGAGGCCGAATAAAAAATGTGGAGAAAAGCCAATGACTCATCAGAATTTTTGACTTTGTAAAAGCCAAAAAAAAAATCTTATTTTATTTTATTTATTTATTTTTTTGATTTTATGTTAAATTAGTTAAGTCCAAAAATAGCAAATTCTATGTATATAAATAGGGCCTTAATTCTACATTCCTACTTCAATTTGGAATTGAATTATTCTCTTTTTCTTTCAAATTGGCGTGAGCATACTGCTACTTTCATTTGCATTTTTTATTTTTGCTTTTACAAAATTGGGCTAATTTCTTTCCATGTCCTTTCTTTTCCTTTCTTTGCCATGATCATCAAACCACCTTCCAAAGTTTGCAGTGCATAAATAACTCCATGCTTCACTAAATTCAATCTTAGCTTTAGGCCGGTGTTCTTTCCGGTCGGGAATCGTGAGATACGTATCCGTGCTAAAAATCTTTCCAATCGGTATTCATATTTTTCCTAAGTATCGGGATTGGCAACTCATCCCTTAAGGTTAACTTGATTTCAAGTTAAAAAGTGCACGTTGGTTTGCAGTTGTGTTGTTGATAGGAAACGAGTCAGTCGTGCCGTATTCGGATCTCCGAGAACAAATCAAGAAGGAAGTGATCGGGTTTAAACGACCGATGCGGTTGACGCTATTAATTCGAGTTGGGTTCTTCAGAGCGCAAGGCTGCCGGAATCTTGAATCGGGAACACGTGTATCTCGGTTAGATAATTGGTAAGGGTTGGTTTGCAGGTCGTACCGAGACCAGCTACGAGAGGAAGAATTGGTGGTTAGGACATTCTTAACTGCTATAATGATCGGGTGTCAAAGACTTAAAATTTATAAAAAGAATGATCAAACCTGGAAACTAACTATGACAACGATTTGAGGCAAGCGCACCTATCAAACAGTAGTATAGTTTAGGCAAGACCGGAATGTCGAATCCCAAAGGAACCAAAAGTACTAATACTAACTCTCTTTTTATTATTTAGCCTAAGAATTAAATGAATTTATCTCATCTAAAATTAACTAACAACTAATCTAAAGACTCTAAGATAAAGAAGAATGAAATTGGGAAAATAACTTGAGGAAAACCAATTGATTAAGACGACACCCAAGGAAGAATCCACCTAGACTTTACTTGTTATCTAACTCTGAACCAAACGATTTATTCATTTGACTTGATCCGTAAGATTCCCTAAGTTATATTAATCCCTCTCTCGAGGCGACTAATGTCTAACCCTAGGTTGATTAATTGAAATCTCTTTCTAATTAAAACCTCTAGAATCGCATTAACTCGATCTATGGACTCCCATATTAGGTTTCACCCTAATCCAAAAAAATCTCGTCACCCTATCTCTAGGCGCGCGATCAACTCCGCTTAATTATGCTAGATCTACTCTTAAGCAGGGACTTTTGCTCCTCCACCTAAGCACATCACACTTGAATTAATATCCCTGAAATATCAAAACAAGAATTAAGAACACATAATTAAGAACAAGTCAAATATATATCATATAGTTCAGCAAACGATAACAAGATTCATCTTAGGTTTCATCCTCCTCAGGTATTTGAGGGTTTAGTTCATAACGATAATAAAAGAATACATCTCAAAAGAAAAGATAAAACAAAACATAAGAAATCCCTAAAACCCCTTGAAGGAATTGAAGGAGAGATCCGCCGTCTTGAGTATAACTCCGGCTTCTTGAGATGGATCAACTAGCTATATTCGAGTAAATTTCCACAAATCTGACCTTTCTGGCTCGGCTCCTTGGCCTAGCTAACTGTCCCCTGACTAAAGCCCTGGGTTCCGGCTTCTGCCGAACACCCCGCTTAAGTTGCCCCCTAAGGTGTTTATATAGGCTTTAAGATGCCTTACTTGGTCCCTAAGTATCCTAATCTGAGTGGAATTCCTACTAGGGTGTTTGAATAGGCTTTGGAATGTGTTTATTTGCCTCCAAGTATCCAAATCCGAGTAAAACTCCTCTTGGCCGCGACAGGGACACGCCCATGGCACACGCCTGTGTAAGTCGTGGCCAGGCTGTGTTCGAGTCTGTTGAATGAGGCACGACCGTGTGGTCTTGGGCCCAGGCCGTGTTAATTCGTGATATGGCCCATTTACTCCGTTTTGGGTCCGTTTTCCATTCTTTTCATCATCCGGTGCTCTTCTGAGTATAAAACATGAAAACAAATGATTAAGAGCACCAAATTACACAATTCAGGGCTTAAATCCAAAAGCATGCTAAATGTGGGCTTAAAATATGTTACTTTTACGGTTTATCATATAATTAGCTTACCGTTTGGAGAGAAGGTTAATAATCGATGATTGATTCAAAAAAAATTCGAAATCCACCGAGTCTAGGGCTAAAGCTTATTATCTTTGATTACAAAACCCGAATATAATTTCTAATTTAATTTCTAATTTATTTAGTTATTTATTTATGCTGTTTCAATTATTTAGTTACTAAACATTCACGAAACCCCTAATTTATTTGTTTATTTTTGTTGCAGGTACGTTTAGAGTCGTGGGCACGACACTTGCCACGACCTTTGAACACGACGAACTTTCTGTTCATAAGTAAACGTGGAAGTTGATTACAACATTCAATCCCTGTGGACTCGACCCTACTACCACTCTTTACTACTATTAGAGTTATTTTGTAGGAATTATTCTTGGTGGTTTCAACGCCCATCAGCTCTAAATGAGTTGACTTCGACTCTGTAATGGATGAGGGACGTCCAATTTCACCGGTCACTGTAGAACCTTTCAGAATATACAAACTGCCAGTTCTTTTACTTTTTAACAAAACGAGAGCTCCACTAGATACTTTAATGCTGCTTGACTTGATATTGATTTTGCATCCTTTCAAGTCTAAAATACTCAAGGAGATAAGATTCTTTTGTAAATTAGCTACATACCTGACATCTGAGAGTGTCCTAATCGCCCCACCGTGTATCCTAATTTTAATAGTACCAATACCAATTACTTTACTAAATGAATCGTTTCCCATGCGCACAACTCCACCTTTAACCGAACTGTATGTGGAGAACCATTCTTTATTGGGACACATGTGGAAAGAACATCCCGAATCTAGGATCCACTCGGACGTGAGCTTAGAGTTATCACTCATTGACACTAACAAGAAATCATCACCACTTTCATCGGCCAAATTAGCATCAGCTACATCTTCCTCGTTACTCCCAGCAACTATTTTATTTCGCAATTTATAACAATCTGCTTTGACGTGGCCTAACTTTTTACAATAGCGACACCTTTTGTCTCGTTTCTTTGATGCTACCAAAACGGAAGCTTGCTTATCTACCTTGCTATCCAAACCAAACTCATTATAGAGTTTGTCTCTACTCAACAGATGACCCTTCACATCTTCTAACAAGAGTTTATCTTTGCCATAAATCAGGGTCTCCATGAAAGACTTGTATGAATGGGGTAAATAGCACAATAATAACATAGCCTAATCTTAATTATTAATATGAACCTCAACGTTCTTTAAATCATTTAAAAGAATAATGAATTGACTGATGTGATCTCTAAGAAGCTCACCTTCGTTCATGCGAAACGTAAATAGACATGGTTTCAACACTAAACAGTTAGCCAGAGACTTAGTCACAAAAAGAGTTTCTAACCTTTTCTACAAGGCAGATGAGGTCTTCTCCATCAATACCTCCTTCAATACCGTATTCGCAAGGCAAAATTGGATTGCAGACAAGGCCTTTTCATCAAGCTCTCCCCATTCTGTTTGATTTAGATTCTCAGGCTTTTTTCCGGCAATAACCTTTTTCAATCTGGTTTGAACTAGAATTGCCATCATCCGAACTTCTCAATTTCAAACCTTGTTGCTGACATCTCTGAATGGCCTGATTTATGAAAATTGAACTAATTTGTTAGGATTAACCCGATTAAGCAACAGATAAAAAATAGCAGAATAAATTGAGAAATTGAACACACAAATTTAACGTGAAAAAACCCCTTCAAAGAGGGTAAAAGACCACGGGCAAAGACAATTTTACTATAATGACAAAAGAACGAAGAGTACAAAAGATGGAGATAAAAACTAAACCTCGAAAACCTGAAAAATAAAGAACCCTCAAAACGTAAACACAAAATTCTCTAAATGTGTTATGAGTTCTAATCTCAAATGGGTGTATTTTCTAAGGTTGTAAAAGAATCTATTTATAGGCTAAATTAGTAAGTCAAATAAACTATGCTAATAAATACTAAATATATATACTAATAAATACTAAATCTTCTAGAAAGAAAATACATTTTGTTTAACTTGACTTGCAAGCAATCTCTTAGAATTTAAGTAACACAACTCTAACATTCTTCAAATGTACAAAATGCTTTGTGTGGTGCTTAAGAGCATTGTAATATATATAGTGATGGTTTGAGTTATTGCGGTCCTGGTTAGGTGGTAGCTGGGGTGGCATTTCCAAAATACCTTGGTATTCGATCTGATCGAATATCTGGGCTAGAGAGCAGGTGAGCTCATGGTAAGTTCTATATTGATTGTAAGATGCCCGAAACCTTTGATCTTAGCCTCCCTTGTTCCCCTGGATGGGTCCTGAACAGTCAGAGGCCTGGACATTATTAACTCCTTGTCGATCTCTCTAATTTGAAGGGTTGTATTGCCTATGCTCCATGTTGCCTACCCTAGAATGGGTCATTGGCTGCTGATAGCTTTGAGAATGTCGTGGAGGGGAACGACGCTGAGGATTAGACTGCTGGATGGTGGACACAAACGAGTTGGCACGAGCTCTTTCTACTTCATCACCTTTTAAAAATTTGTGAACCATTTCATACAATGCGGATAACTTGCTCGGTGGATTCCCAATAATGATGTACCTCAAATGTTGGTGGGTGGCCCTGACAGTAAAGGCATGGATGACCCTTACATCTGCAACCCCCATTGTTATCATAGTGGTTGCACTGAAATTACGAACATAATCTAGGAGGGATTTATTCACCCCTTGCATATGGTTATCAGATAAGCGAGAGACTGTTGAAGTGTTTTCTTGGCTAGGAAGCACCTTATTAATTGCCCATGTAATTGCTCGAATGAGTGAATGGATCCTCAAGTACTGATAAATATTATTTTCAAGCTGTTTGAGAGAGGGTCATGAAGAATGCTCTACACATGATAGTGTTAAAGGCCCCAAAATTTTTCATGTAATTGTTGTAACAAGCTAAGTGGCCTTCTAGGTCTCTTGAGCCATTGAATATGAATTTCGGGAACATGAAAGAAGCTAAGATATGATTGGCTAATACCTCAGGAATGAGTGGCTCACTGGAATAGTTCCAAATGGATTCATCTACTTTGCCTCCCTTCATTTCCTATAGCATTTTTATATTGAATGCCTTGATTCGCTCCACCAAAGAAGCATTGTTGTTTCCTTGAGTATTCTAGGACACGATCGATTGGTTGTTATTTTCAGGTGGGTCATTCGGATTGTGACATTCATGATCCATATGGACTATGGATTGAGCTTCATTGCCCAAATGGATAAGGTCGTCCCTCCTGGGGACTTCTCGAGTTGCCACAGCTTGTCAATCAACTATTCATTTTAAAATTAAATTAAGACCAAATTGCTATTTGAACTATAAATGAATTAGTTTTAATCTAACTTAGACCCAACTCAAATTATTATACACCAAATTAATTTAATTATATATCTAAACTATACCCAACAACCCAATGCAATCCTAAGATATCCTAAATTAATTAAAGGCATTCGATAAATCATTGAATTTGTTTTTCATTGAAAAGAAATTTTTAACATTTTAATTTATATGGGTTTGATAACCATAATAATTTTTTATTTAATTCAAAATTTTCAAAAATAAATAGTTGAATGAATTAAGTAAATAAATAACTATTTATCACTTAAAGTTTAAAAGATTAAAAAATTATATTCAAAATAAATTATCTTGTTAGTTTTCTTAAAAGTAAAATATTCAAATAATTACATTTAATTTTTATCCAAAATCTCTAAAATAATATAAATTATTATATTAATAATATTAAAATTATGAAATAAGTATTTTTCGAAAATTAAGACTTGTTATTATCAAACAACATTATATGTGGTACTTAATTTTATTAGAGTAAACTATATTTGTGATTGCCAACTATTAGTAAATTTCTTTTTTGGTCATTCAATTATAAAAAGTTACAAAGAGATTGCCTTAGCCACCCAACTATTTCAGGTGTTTTCATTTTTACGATAGCCTGTTAGTGATAAAAGAAATTCAATAGTTTTGTAACTATTTTATAACTCTCGATAGTTAGGTGATTAAGAAAGAAATTTATCAGTAGTTAAACAATCACTTTGTAACTTTTCATAGTTAGATAATAAAAAAATTCTAATAGGTGTATTTTACACTTTTTGTTAACACAACAATTTTATAATGTAAATTTAACACCTATAAAATTTTGTATTAGAAAATGTTCAACACTTGACCTTTTAGTTTATCAAATAATACCTAACTTAATTTAATTAATTGGTTTATAACATTAATCCAAAACATATAATAAACTATCCTAGAGTAAATGTCAATCTAATAACAATTTATCTTTAAATTAATCCAGCAAACCGATTTCACATTAATCTAAATTAGATAATGAAAAATTGATCCCTCAATTTATATTGTTTCTCATTTCCATATCTATATTTTTTGGTAAAAAAATCAGGAAAATGATAGAATCGTACAAGTCACCGAGCGGTCCAAGGCGATTTTCGAATGTCCGACTTTATAATCATTGGATATAAGAATTTGTTTCAGATCTAAAGCTGATTATAAAATGATTGGTTGTAAGGATACAATAATAATGCATGGCGAAGAAGATCGTTCTGGTGTACTTAACATGCAGAGAAACATGCAAATGCAGAAAAAAAATCCGTCTTTCACCTTCTAACCATTACAAAACTAAACTTACGACACTGTATACCAACACCAAGGCCTTTTCACCCAAAATTAAAATAAATTATAATTGAAAGCCAGTGCATTCGAGACGACTGGGAGCCCCCAATATCTCGAGCAGAAGAAGATACAACAGCCCATTCTCTCCCTATTGTGAAACAAATAAATGCCCAACACTCACCTCAAAGACAGTTGGAAAATTGACCAATGATGATAGATACAAAATCAAGAATGAATCAAAACAGCAAATAGCGGATCGAGTTATTCATTCGGCTGCTAAAGCAAGATGAGGCCTCAGAAAAACAGCCTCCTCCACTACTATTTCTTTATTTCCTTCCACTATGGTACAGGTACCAGATTCAACTCAAGTGGCTTTAGTGCTCCTTGCACAATCTCTTGAACTGTTCGGTTACGACGACAAACATCAGATAACTCTTCAACAGGGATCATCAGAACATTGACATCAGCTCCGGACGCAGCATCTGACAAAGCTTGCAAAAATCTTATGCGTTCTACCTCCTTGACAGCAGCCAATGGGATCAATGAAACACTTTCCTTAGCCCACTCCAGAGCTTGCATCCCATATGCTCGAGTTAGTGCTAGAAGTGCATATGCTACCTGAAGTAGTGAAAGGCCCAAACAAAATTCATCGTGTAAGATACTACTTCAGGCAATAGAGGTTTAAACTGATTCTGCTAATTAATCATTGAAAGTCAATGCGCATAAAATATGGAGAATACAACAAATGCAGTAGAAGCTACCGTCTCTAATCGAGAACTTGGGAGTGCTCCAGTTAGGGCCGCCACCAGGATTCTAGTAATGGTAGCTCCTCGCGGAATAATGACACTATCCCTTATGGATAAAAATTGTTCTCCCTTGCTAGACTTTGCAAGATCAAAGATATCAGACAAGAAGGTCAAGATGGAATTGCAGGCCTCTCTGCAAAAAAAATATAATTACGCGATAAATTTCTAGAACATTTAATAATATATCATTAATTACCTTCAATCATAATTAATGATCATTACATTTTGGGATATACCAATATAATCTTTTCTTTTCTTTCTTTGAACATCTGAAAATCCTATTTATCATCCAATACCAGTTTTCTTCTCTCTCTCTCTCTCCCTCTCTCTCTCTCTCTCAATATAGGTGAATTATTATTCTATCCACTGGAGTCAGATTTTTTTTAACTTCTCAAGCAAGATTAAGAAATCACCAAGTGTCTATTTTGGTTATTTTTATCTTTTTTTCTAAAGTTCCCTTTCGGTTAATTTTTTTCTAAATGTAATACAAGGGCACATGTCGGATTTGTAGAATTAAAAAACTTCTACTGACAAGTGCATAGGATACTGATCATATATATTTACACATGACAGTTTCTCTTTGTCAATGAAAAAGGAAAGATAAACAAAAGTATGTTTTAATCTTAGCTGTATATTTAATTTTGATCTAAGGGTTAGATACAAGTTACATTAGTGTAATTGGATCTCTGGATCCCTTTCATACATATATATGTGTGTATATATATATATAGAGAGAGAGAGAATACACATATTTTACTAATGAAATTTTTAAATCAAACAAATAGATAATTTTAATTTACTCAAAAATTGAGGTGCATGATCTACACATGAAATAAAATGATTGTGTTAAACAAATATAAAATTGTGTAAAAAATACAAAAAGCAAGTAAAACTAACCAGTATTAAGTGAATCACTCCTCATACACACACACACAGATGTCATTAAGAAAAAACTTTCATGTTTAAAAAAGTTGAGTAAGGTTTAAAATGTCAATATAGAAGCCCAAAAGTCAAAGGCTTCTTCTATATCCAAGTGCTTTAATAAACAGAAAGATATTCAAGTCAAGTCAGACTGGAGTAAGCACGTATCTTAAGAACATTCTGATTACAGGCTAATAATGTGAGCAAAAAAACATTGTGACGCCATGCATCGAAATGGGTATGTTCACTATTTTCTAAGTTTCCCTTGTATTTGAAGGGTCCTTAGATGGTCATATCCCCATAACCATGTCCAGATACACATAAGACAATTGTTGGACATGGATACTTCACGAAAATTGATGTCAAAGCAACAAATATTGTGCATGCACAGCAGACAAACTCATGCAAAAATACAGGCAGCGGGAAGAAAAGAGGCCATACCTGTGCTGCACTGTGATCCCAATCATCGCGCAATCTACTAAAGCTGGAAATATGGAAGAAGGAATGAATAATTGAGGACAATAACGAATGCACCTTGATGCCAACAGAAAACAATCATCTCCAATGTCTGGTCTTCTGGTGAACTCCTGTGGCAACAAAATATGTAAAAGTTGACATATTTGCAAATTTAGATGACCGAACATAAAATATACCCCTCACTGAAGCCTACCTTAATACTTGTGAGAAGACATGTTGTGTGCTTGAAGAGCGCCTCAATCATATTTTTGAGGTAGCTTGCACAAGAAGGATCAGAGCCAAATATCTGCAGGGCAAGTGCACTGACTTCTCAGCATTCTAATAAAGTTAAATTAGCAACATTAACATAGAAAAAAATTGTACCTTTATAACTTCACTAGAGAGATAAAGGAAGCAAGGCTGGTGGTGTTGTTGATACAGGCCTTGAATTTCTTCAAGCATTGCTCCAATTGTGATTCCCATAAATCTTCCAGAAGTTCTCACCTAATAAAAAAAAACTTTGAGATCACTGCTGCTGCCTAGTAATGCTGAATATTTTCAGGCAGAAGTGAGTGCATATAAGAAATTCATCACTTTCTTGTTTTTCTATGCCAAGTTTGGGGGATAGACCCAGCAGTACAAAGATGCTTGGTTTGATCCCACAGCCTGTAAGGTGAATCTGCCACTAGGCAAAACCCACAGCTCAGCTAAGACTAAACCTTAATAACATAATAATAGCACCACCCTGCAGATAAGGATTGCAGATTCCAATTGACTTAGTCTCCAATATAGTAATTACACAATTAATTTAACTTCTCTCAGGAACCACTCAGATTTACTCTTAAGATGCACATGTTATGATTTGGGACAGCTAGGTATTCAAATCCATGCAAAATACAAGGAAAGAAGAGTAGAGCAAGATGAGAACAAAACTACAAAAAGATCAAATGGCATAGATTCAACTCCACCTAAAAAAAAAAAAACACATTAGGTTAAGTACGCAATGGTAGAGGCATACCATGTTCCATGATCAAACAAAGTAATTTAACAACCATCCCTTGAGAATGTAATCATATAATTACGAATTTCATTGGGAGATGCCAAATTTGCATCTAAGATGTGGTTGGCATAACATTTGTTGACAATCAAACTTCTAAATTCAGTTAATAGAAATTCATTTTGCTGAGCTAACTGAGTAGTACTTAACAGCATAGCAGACTCACAGCATATTTGCAGGCACGGCAAAGAGACTCCATGGTCCGCATGTCCCAAGCACGACTGCAACATAAGCAGTTAAACAGATCAGATAAAAATCAGAAACCTAGCAACACTAAATATAGTGACAACCTATTTCGGAAGTTGTGGAATACTTACAGATCAAATATGGCTTTGAATATTGGCCAAAGCCTGTGAACTGCATCTGCAACTGCTCCAGGATGATTCACATACCTAGAATTGGTTCCAGTTGCATGGTGAAAAAATCTCAACAAACTAACAGAAACAATAATAAAAAAGGATGGTGAACATTCATCTCACCGAAAGATATATGCAAATCGATCTATGTAAACTGTTAATTCTCGAGCATGTTTCTTCTCTAAAACTTCTGGTCCGTGGTTGATAACTTCCTGGAAATGCATCATAATATGATCAACTGTCAAAAAATAAGTATTACTAATTACTCCCATGGGAAACAAACTAACCTGTAAAGGAGTAACAACTGATGAGCACAGTTCCTCCAAGGCATCCTTAGCAGGCTCCGGTGGAAGTTCAGTAATAACCATGCTGCGTAAACAATTTAACAGCCATTAAGAAATTAAATCCATATCTCCCCTAAAGTAGCTGAGTAACAAACTAACCTCAAAGCTTCTACCAAGTGCAATGAGTCCTCAGCAGAGCCCTTAAAACTACCTTCCCCATTAACTGCTGTATAGTATATATGGAAAAGCTGTTTACAGTAAGCACAAAGCTTTTTCCGGCAATCTGCATTCGACATGAACAAAATGAATGCAAAGTTAAATTTCTGAATGCAGAATAGTACAGCAAAATATATTCACAATCTACATAATATTTCAGGCAACTAACTATACGAAAATTTTATCAATTTCAAGGATATTTGAGAGGATTCCAAACATACATACATATATGTACATATATATATGTATATGATGACAGCAATATTCTTGTGCACAATTTGTTCTTTTCTGACTTTTCCTTCCTTTTTCCTTTCAAGAGGGATGCGGTATTCCATTGCATACAGCCTCACAAAATGAGTTCATGATTCTCAAACACAACAGAGTTAAAAAGTAATGAAACAATCAGTTCAAATTTTAGTTTCCACACTTAATATGATTTTAAAAAGAAAAGAGAAGATACAACGACAATGCCCCAGTATTGTTTGTCACATTTTGAAAGTGGTTGACTAGCAATGACATAAAAAATCATCTAAGTACAACAAGAAGCAACAATAACAGTTAGTCATGTTATTACAGGCATGAGCATCCTTCAACTTGTTGTGGGATGTATACCATAATATTCCATATAGAGGAAGAATGCAGTAAAATAGTTAAAAAGAGAGACACTTCACCATCACAAATGTGCCTAAATGCCAAAGCAGCAGCTGCTGCAGAATCTTCAGAGGTACGCATGCCGCTCATGAGAATATCAATCACCAAAGGCAACTTAGAGAAACCACTTGGTGCAGCGTCAAGCCACTTCGAGTATGCTCCAACGATTAAGCACACTGAATTTTTACAGGTACATAAATTTTGATTATTGAATTCTGATAAAAAAAAACTACAAAATATAAAAATAGTAAAAGAAACTACTCTGCAGTTTGTGTAGCAGCGGCTCTCCAAGAAAAGCCAGCTGATAGCAGGCATATTGGACTCAGAACACATCCGCTGCATCAGGAGATGTTCTCCCTGCAGGCCGTGTCACCGGTCTGGGGACAAAATGTAGACAATATCACACAGATTTAAGTGGTAGATTACCCGTCTGAAGAAGCTGGGGCTGATGAGGCAGTTTTGAAAGCAGATCCGTAACCTATAAAACCATTACACTTACCAGTCAACAACATTCACAGAATGTGTATTCTATGAGTTATACATTAGATATGGTGTCAAACATAACAACAAATAAACTGACTGTACAGTCCAAAGATCAATGCGATTAGCACTCTCAAGTACAAACATTTATGTTGTGAATTTTCTCATTTAGACTGCGAATTAATTCCAGAATAGTAACAGAAGAACTACATAACTTTTAGGGCTGCATGCATATGTATTTTCTTCACAAGTGAGTCACTTTTTTTTTTCGCTCATAAAAGTGAATCGCATTGAACATTACTTAATTGTTAACACTGTATATGCATATATGAAAAAGATAGAAATGGGAGATGATGTTAAGACCCAAAGTAACAGGCTAACAGACCCAGGTAAAATATCAAAGTGGTGTATCAACAAAGAGAGTCGCACATGAGAGGAATCTAAATATACCTGAGGCATTACATTTGCTTCAACAACTGAAACATAATTTGATATAGCTCGAATGCAAAATAAAGCAGCCTCAGCTGGACGCCATTCACTCTGTTCATTTCTACAGCTAGATACAGCCTTGGCAATAAAAATATAAAAGAGAAGAAAATCAATTAGCAATAGAGAAATTCTAACAGCATATTTAGTTCAGTATAATGGAATAAATTAAGAATGTAATAGCTATTCAGCGGGAATGGAATAGAGAGGTAACCATTAAAATGAAAATGTAACTGAACAAAGGAAGCTATCAAAACGTTTTCTAGCAATTCATTGATCCAATTCCAGACCAGGCCACAAGAAAGCCATGGAACTTCACCAAAGCTATGTATCCAGGCACCATACAGAACCCAGAAAAAACCCCTGATATTGCTAATATTAAAATAAAAAAAATCCAAAAAGCCTATTCTTATCAACATCAATTTTGTGGTTAGATTTTCTTTTCCTTTTGGACTGAGTAATTATATTTGAAAACATGCCAAATTAACTTAAGAATACAATTACCAGCAGCAAGATAAGCAAAATGACTGTACAGATGTTTCTTATCACCCACATAACTGATATAGGCAAGGAAAGTAAGTGCAGGAGGATGTAATGTTAACTCAAAGTTACCAGAATCACAGAAACATTCTTAGCATGACAATGCCATGCACCATTTCAACTTTGAAATTTAGCTTTCTATTACAACCCTCTATTACCAGGCTACTGGAGTCGTGAAGAAAAGACAGACATTATGAATAAGTTTATATTGCAATTACAGAAAATAATAAATACCTCTACAAGCTTCATGTACAGAATTTGCAATGTTGTGTCACCGCCTAAAACTGATGCCGCATCAGTTAACACATCCGCAACAGCTAGCAAAATAACCAATCACATCAGGGTTTCATCAAAGCCAAAACATATCTTTAAAAATAAAAAAAGAAAGGAAAACAAACTAATCTAACAACCTTTACATGCAAAAGATAATTGCAACCAGATCAATGACATGAGACAATTATTTCAGTATATCAGTATAGATAAAATGAATTATCAAGTCACCGACTCTAACAATTTGATAAGGGCTTAGTGATTCAGATATAAGAGAAAAAATGTCCAGAAGCAAACTTCATGTTATCTAATTGGAAACATGCATATGATCTACAATAAACAAAAGAAATAAATAAAATATAGCAGCTGGAGAACTTACTCTTTAATCAGAAAGATGCACATGATCTACCATTTACTAATTTTTTTCACAAGAGAAAAGATAAAAGCCAACATGAAAATATCCAATTATTACCATATCTAGTCTGTTTGAACTCCTTGAGATCCTCATATGAAAGATTTTGATAGTCATCGGGATATTGAACTCGGGAGCTCACCTGTGAAGAAAAACAACACTCCAAAGTCTTAGCCAATAGAAATACTCTAAACTTGAACATGATTTTCATTCTTTTGCAATCAGTTAAACTTCAGCTGCCAAAATAATTTTTGGCTATTGATTCCTTTCAGAAAAAATATATATGTACTATACCTCATATCAAACATTGATTTTCATAAAATATTGAACACAAACATTAATTTTTTTGTTAAAAAATAGAACACTGAAGATAGTAGCAATTGACAGCATGCAGCCTTTCCCCTTAAAATACCAACAACTTCCCATCAGAAGAACAATAACAAAGGAATAAATATTACAATCTACAAATTCTTATGGTAATTATCTCATACATTAATTTAAAGAATGATATGGTAATTAGACAGATACCATATGAGTTTCTGGCTAACAGAGAAGTAGGGATCAAGCTTCTGCAGACTTACTGATGTTCCATAGGTGAAACCAAAGTAGTCAGGCATTCAACTAGACACTAAGGTAAGGTACCAGAGAAAAAAGCACCTCTTCAGATACCAGGTAGGCAACTATATTCAGGCACTTCCAATTGATTCCCAGGGCACACCATTTACTTATCTTTTTAATTTAAAAAAAGGAAAACACGGGGACTTTCTACAAGCATAAATATGATTAATAGTGTCTATTTGTTGGAGATGGCATTGCCATCTTTCTTTCGGTCTAGGTTTTCCACAAAAAAGGCAAAGACATCTTAAGTTGTTGGTTGCTTTCATTATCCAGAATATTTCTAGAAAAGGTATACAACTTGTTTTATCCTCATCTAAGTAAGCTGACTAATATGTTTAATTACTCTTCTTTTCTTTCCCTTAACTTCATGAAAAGCTGTCCCTAACTTTATGATCTGAAAAAAATAAGCATACCCATGTATTTTTGTACTAAAACATTTAGAAAATAAAAATAAAGAATACAGTGCCAATTGTCTATATTCTTAAATAGAGACCTTTGTTTTTGTACTACAATGACTTTGCATGTGGTAACACCTTGCTTCACTTGAGCAAGCATTTTTTAGCATCTAGCACCCTGGGAAAACAAGGGCCTAATCACCCTTAGGACACCATTCACCATTAAATACAATATTCACTAAAATAGCTTTGACATTTTACTAAAGACAACACCATAGCTAAATACCCAAAACAGTGAACTAGCAGACTCACCAAGGATACAAGAGACTCATATGATTGACGAAAAACTTGAAGCCTCCGGTTTCTCTCAGCTTCAATGGATGCTTCATCACCAAATGAAATATCGAAATTCCTGGCATTGAAAAAGCATTTCAAATCAATTAGAGTTGGCAAAACAGACTTGAGTCCAAAAGCTTGTCCTAACCAATTTGAGACCGAACTCGATCCGATCTAAGTTAACTTAAGACGTCAAAAGCCCAATCCTGAGAAAATCCAACCTCAAACATATTTGAGCCCGAGCTAATCCGAATTTAAAAATAACCAAACCCAAATAGATTCAAGCTCAAAATGATCAAATCCCAACCTAAGATAAGCTTAATCCAAAGAAATCCGATTTAAACCTGCCCATTTGCCACATCTAAAATCAACAAGTCATAAAACTAGACAAGTTCCGCATGAACTAACCTTTTTGTCAAGATAACCTGAAGATTGTGCCAAAAGTTAAACGTCATTGAAGCAATATCAAATTCGGGAAGTGAAGCAACTTCTAGCAAAGCATTCACTATCATCATGGCTTCATTTGAACCTGAAAAGGTAAATCCATCAATTGAATGGTAAAGAGAAAATTCAAAACATTGTCAACAGTGTTCATGGTAACAACTGCAACTTGCAGTAATTCAAATAATCCATTATTAAGAGGTGAAAGCATTCAACAATTATTGAAATTTAAATATATAGTACCAGTTGCAATCAGTTCGACATATGAATCACCCATATCTGCAAATAACCGAGCAATGGCTTTCACATCTTCGTCATCCTGAAATCACAAAGTAGAATTTAGGAAATGAAATATCAAATATTATAACTTCCTTAAATATGTAACGATGTCCCATGAAGAATACACAAGCAAATAGTTGTCTGAAAATTCTGCTAGGCAAACCCTTGAAAGAATCACAAAAAGACAAATAAAAAATCTCAAAATCGCCCTCATAATATAAAGCACTAGCAATGGAAAGTTGCATTAAACACTGTTCTGTCTTCTATGACATAAATAAGATATATAATCCCAATTATACAATATTGTAGTTGACATATAAAGTAAATCATCTCAAATTCCACCCAATTGTTTGAACAAAGAATGAATCAGCTCCTACATACTCCCTTCTAGGTCACAGCTAAGGAATAAATCTACTTCTAATTGTTTGAAAATAATGAAGATTGAATTCTAAAAACAATGACACACTGCCTTATTGACACTAATACATTATATTTGCTGTCTCCAAGATCAACATATGCCATGTTTTACAAATAAGAAACAAAGTTACACTGTTATTGAATATCCAGTAATATACCAACCAAAATCTAATAGTTTTTTCCATTATCATCCCCAAATCGATCCATTGCCCGACAATATGACATGATTTTTTCCATCAAGAAGAAAAACAACGAAGTGGGAGTGGGAAACATTTAAAGAATCTAATGTCATACCTTTGAAGAATCTCTAAGTTGTGCCTGTAGACTCATAACTTGAGGGACAATTACTTGAATTAATGGCATTTGTACAGAAACACCACCAGAGCTTCCTGATGCTGTGTAGTGTATCAATTCAGAAACAACTGCAAGAAAAGGGAAAATAATGAATGAAACCCAATGAGAGTATATCCCCATCTAGCTACCAGAATATTTTAGTAGCAACTGACTGAGAATATTTTCTCAAAAACTGCAATACCATTCACAGAGGCCTCAGAAAGTATATCACAATTCAAACTTGAAAGAGCCGTTAGGACCAATGGGTGAGTTGCAAGTACAGAACCAGGGATCCTGAAACCAACAGATGTGGAAATCAACCCATGAATGACTGTAAATTCAAATGAGCAAGGAGAACTATCATATGATTATCACCCTCAAGATAATAGAAATGGAGGAAGTCAAAGACATTATCTATTAATTAATTTCTGGATAGACTCAAAAAGTGGAATACGTTTAAGCAATCAAACACTGGAATAACTTAGCTGCTAGCACAGCTAATTTAACCCGTAAAATCCCCATCCACCCACACTAACCATGCACCAACTTACATAACCCACCAATGCAACCCATTCCCAGGGAACAGAGTCCATATATTCTCCCAATAGAGGCTTAATGCAATAAAGAAATAAAATCCATCATCTTGGAGTTATATCAGAAAGCTTTTAGAGGGCATGCCAGTTACAAACCATATCACAACAGAAAAACCCTCCTGCTGATTGTAACAATGATCCAACTTATAAAAGATCAGGTTTTACTCAAGATGCTTTTAATGAGGTGAATAGATTCAGAAAAATCCTTAATCTTCCAACAATTGCTTTTGCATAATCATACAAAAATCTCATAACAAAAACATCTATACCTATGTACCAGTCCATTTACACAAACAAATCCAGAAATACTAAAATCTTAAATAGATCCCACTTTCAATAGAAGAAAATAAACAGGGTATTACTCCAAATTAAAAGCATAAATATCAACCAAACTAATAGCCTACAGAAACAAAAACAGGAACATAATATTTGTCCATAAATAAAAGGTACAATAGAACATACATACCCATGCTTTAGCCGAAGCCAAGAAGCAAATGCCTCAAGAACCTGATAAATCAATCATGATGAAGTAACATAAGAAGCTACTTAATCAACATTCATAAGCAAATATATAATGTGTAAAAATCATCAATCTTAATTAAATCTTCTTTCTTATTGAGAACCTTAATGAAAATTTAATTGACAAGACATCTATTAACTAGTTAACAAGCTAGAAGATATCTTCTTCCTATTTTCAATATTACATGCATAAGTCCCCCCCCCCCCCAAAACCCCCAATTTCAAAAAAATAACTTTTTTAAGGGAAAAAAAGAAAAAATGTAAATTTATCATATCACAATAGATCACACAATAAGCGACAAGGAAAAGAGGCAACGTGACAAGAGGTGTTTCTTTCTCTACCTCCTAGCAGCAGGTTTAGGTTTATAATGACAAATGCAACTTAAACTCCACATTGGAAAACTTTAAAATAACCCTTGTCTTTTGAACAAAAAAAGTTTGAACAGAAAAGCCACCTTTATTTCCTATAGAACATACCAGCTATGAATTTGCATTTGGCTTATCATTGAACCATATTATTATGAAATTAAACCATTTTTTGACAAGTGACAACACTCTATGATTGACACATCAGCACCTATTATTATGAAATTATGTGGGTCCAGTTTTTGTAATCATGATTTTTTTATTGGTTCCTTTATAATTTGGGAATATTAGATGATAAGCTCATTTTCAATTCAATTATCCTTTTTTATAATTCCATTTTAAAATATTACATGATTTAAATAGATTTTAACTCTATTTAGTTCAATTTTATTTTTAAGTCCTACGCAATTTTCATTTTTTTTCATTTTAATCTCTAAGTTGAAATCTTAATTTATTCAATTTAATAACTAAGTTCAATTTGGATTTTTATACTAGGTCCTTATGATTTAGGTTTTAATATTTACAAATTCCTTACTTTAGTTTGTTTTTTTTTTTTTTTTTAACAAACTAATTTATGTATATATAATTGGTTATTTATTAATATTTTACATGTTCACATTTTTTAAACAATTCACATACAACATATATCACAAGGACTATTATGTACTGATTCATTTATATTAAATTATAAAGAAGTTGAAATAAATGATTTTGAAAATGGTGATTTAATTTTATAATTTAATTTTTAAATATATTATTTTTCAAGCGTTACAATTTTTTAAATATATTTTAAAGAAACAATTTAATATATTGTAATAGATAAATACAATAAACCTGCGCATCGCACAAGTATGCAAACTAGCTTTTTCAAATAGTAATATTTGAATAATAATATTTAATTCTAAAATATTATATTTAATATTGAGTACTTAAAACAATACTATTTTTTATTAAAACATAAATTATATAAACATTTAAAATATTAAAATAATTATTGTTAAAATAATATTTTCTATTAATATTAATGCTATTAAAATATTAAAGATTTTATATTTAAAATATTGATAATGCTTCAATATGTTATTAAAATAATAAATAATATACATTTTTTAAAAAAATATAATAATAGGCTCAAGTGAAATTATGCCTTGATCTAAATAATCATGTTTCTATTCAAGTCGAACAACTTAGAGTCAGCTTTTTTACAAAAATTGCCTTCCCCTTTTCAAAGGGGGGAGACTGAAAACATAACTTATTTTCTACTGGCCTAGCTATTTTTTTGAGAAACAAACACATGGAAAATATTTTCCTGAAGTCATTTTCAACAAACCAAAACACCCTAAGATTAAATTTTAAAACTAACAACCTTGTTTCACCTTGACACCCATTACCTTCACTAAAGGTTTCACATGCATGCCAAGCAATACATAACTTAACACAAGCAAATTTATGAAACAATTACACTACAATATGCAATATCAAAGAGAATAATTAATACTTAGTCTTAAATGTCTTGAATTCTAGAAGCCTTGTTTAGTTGAACTTTTTCCCAGGAATTATTTATATTTCATTAATAGAAACTGAGTAAGTTGACAACAACCATCAAGCTATTGAAATCAATGTGGCAGGCAAGTGGGAATAGGGAGAAGTATGTGGCAATTAAGTTGATATTCCTTTAGCACAAAAGGTTACTGGTTGATCTTGGCTCTCTGTTTAGACATTTCTTTGTTTTTATAACACTTTTGTAGTTGTTGTGAGTTTGTTTGCTTCCAACTTTCCCCTTCATTCTTAATTCATCACATAAATACTAAATTAAACTACAACATAGAAGTAACAGAATAAGAAAAGCTCCTACCTGCTCTTTCAATTCACTTATACTTAAACAAGCTGTCAGTATGTTAAGAGCAATTTCCATTTGAGAAGTTAGCTCTTTCTCAAATTGACGGCGCCGTTCAGGACGAGCAGCTATCTTGTAGTTGAATGCTTCCTGGTTATAAGCAAAAAACAGTAATCAATGCCATAGACAAAATGCAGCATTAAACTAGTTTGTCCAAACACTTTTTTAATACAATTTACATGTTAGGAAGAACTTTCATTTCCCATACTCAATGTTTAAAAAGTGTTGAAGTTCTCTCCAACACTAAGGCATCAAGAAAATGTTCAAAAAGGATGACAGCTTTCTCCAGTCATAGACTAATTAGACCACTAATAAGTTCAGAGCGGTTATTTAGAAGGTATGTACCAGGAAAAAAAAAAAAAAAAAAGAATCAATTAATTAGCAACTACCAGTTCAGAATGTCAAATAAACTATAGCTAAAAGTGAAATCAGATGGATATGCCAAGCTATAAAGCATTCAAATGATCCAAACTAGATAACTTAAGTAAAAAATTTAGACATACCTCAGGTAAGACAGTAAGTAGCTCCAAAAAACCTGGAATATACTCTGGATGAGCGTTCATCCCATCTCGAAGCCAATTGACAATGCCACCATCTCCCCAGTCTTCTGCAGGAACATGGACAGCCAAAGCAGCAACTGCGATGCTAATCTACAAAGCAAAATAAATGAGCCAAAGCGTTTCATGTTTAGCCAAATTATAGGTTATGAGTTTATAGTACCTGAGTCCGGACAATAGCAGGCCCTTTATGGAACTTTTTCAACAAGTTCTGCATTTGAAATATCAGTCCAATAAGATCTATATAAAGGTGTTGCTTAGCATTACCAATAGGAGTATGCATTTATATGTGCGTGCACATAACAAACAGAACAGCAACTTATATATGAATTTACAGCTGTAGCAAGATAGAGCAGATTTAAAAGGTTAATAAAACAAATGAACCATACAAGTTTAATGATCCCATTCATATACTTCAAAATTATGAAAGTGGGTGCAACACTAAAATGATTCCTTTCTCAGAAAAGGATAAAAGTTTATATATACTTTCATAAGTTGGATTTTGTCAGCAGTTGATATGATGTTCGAATCTAGGTTTCTTCAGTGGTAAAAAATATACATGATCCAACTCACATTTAAGGAATCCCTTAATTGGCGAAAAGCTTCAGATGGTAATTCTTCAAAATCACGTTGTACCTATCAAACAAATGCACCACAAAAAGTAAAACATTTTTTTTATCATGAACATTGAGCAAATAAATGCATGTTGAAGTTACCTTGCTTCTAAGTGTCTGCGAACAAAATATTAAAGTCTCTGGATTGCTAGTGGCATCATGAAGCAAATTATCAGCAACCTAAGAAGAAAAGAAGGTTAAAATGAGATACACACACACTTAGATGAAAAGAAAAGAAAAATTGCAAAACAAGCAACACGAAACAAACTTTCAGACTACTAGAGACCAACAGGACCTTAATTACATATTTTTAGATTAGAATTAGGTTTAATTACTAGTAATTAGTGAGAGATTAGATCCAGAATGGCCACTCCACTCTTTTGAAGAATTTGGAGTTCTCTTCTAGGAAGATGCTAGATCAAGCTTTGAAGATGATCAAATTTGAAGATTAGCTTGGAGAATTGAGCATTTATTTTCCTTTTTATTTCCTTTTCCTTTTATCTAGATTTGATTGGATTGATAGGATTGATGTTGCTGCTTAGATCTAGGATCACTTATGGAAGAGTGTTGAACTAATTTACTAGATTTCAGATTCATGATGAATCTTATTATGAATTCTTGATTGATTCTTGAGTTTTATCTTCACAATATTTTGGCTATTGGACTTAATGTGGATTAATTGATTAACACCCCCCCCCAATTAATCCGATTTCACGCTTGTGATCTGGAGAAGTTGGTTCTTCTTGGAACACCCAAGCACCATAAGTCCATGAGAAGCACCAAATCAAAACCTCCTAGGAACAACACTATAGAGTCTCACAAAGCAAGTATAGCAGCCTCCCACCCTAGTTCAAAACCCTCAACATCAATAGATCCTAGGCTTAAGGTAGAACAAGATTTGAGAATGGATGATGTTCAAAAATGAATTGAAGAGCATGAGAAGTTGATTCACTAGGAAGAAGTCTATCAATCTATAGAAAAGCAAGTAAGCAAAAATGGTGAAAAAGTTCTTAGAAGCTCTATGTGAAGTTAAACCTAAGCCATGAGCCCAAGACACCTAATGATAGGTTGATAGGGGAAAGTGTGGATAATGATAATTCCTTTGAGCAATCTAGGACTCTGGCGGTTGATGCGGCTCTAGAGCAAGCAAGAGCTAGCTTAAGATATATCGAATAGCTAAAAATCCCAATTGTTAATATCAAGAGAGTTAACAATGCTAAGGAACAAGTAAGAATTGCCTTTAGTGGGGAATTCCATGAGAGTTGTACTTAATTACCTTAGGATAGTCCGGTAAAGGTGTGAGACTTCCCGATTTATCTAGCAATGAGACTAGGAGTATCGAGAGAGCATTAGGTGCATTTAAAAGCTTGAGAATAGCAAAAATTGCTAATTAAATCCAAGGTAAGATTACATGTCCATGAGATAGATAAATAGGAGGATTCACAAGTATAAATCCATCCACACTCGATTTCTTCAAGGGAATTACTTAGATTGCTAACCTAGTTTTACCTTTTATTAATTGTTGATCAATCATTAGGATAGAGATGCAACTGTGTCTAGTTCCGATGATTAGTTGTGTCTAATAATGCTAGGATCATTCTTTGCATTTAGCCCTTAACATCCATCCCATGAGTTCGATCCTTAGAATACTTCCTTTTAGAAGCAACTCTTTTGTAATTATTACTTGATAAAAATCCATGCATTTGCAAAAAAAAAAAAAAAAAAAAAAAAAAAAAAAGAAGGCTTCTAGGTTGAATATTTGTTGTACATGTTCCGCCCTATCAAAGTGGAAGCTATCATAAAGGCTCTTGTAGCTAGTCTACTGGTCCTGCTTGAGATATGGATCTAAACAGAGCGCAATGATGCCTACAATATGATCCATGTATCAACCCAACATAAAAGTAAGGGACATGACCCTCAGATAGCCAAAAACATTTTAATTTGACAAGTTCTAAGAATTATGAATTATATAGAGAAATAAACAAAAACTTTCTAGTATATGAGCCTATAATTTAATACATCGGATAATCACTAGACTGTGTTACTCTAAGTCTTCATTTTCTCGAGTTACTCATGTTCGGCCACCATATCTAACACATATAGGCACAAGTATGGGGACATGACCCTCCAAGGATCCACCAAATACATGGAAAAACATGAAAAGAATTGAAAGTGTCAGTGTCAAATACATAACATATTTGACACTTACACCTAAGTCCAAGTAATGTAGTCTCCAATTAAGTCTCATGTGAATCCTTTGCTTATCCTTCCTCTAGCATCTTGGATCATGCAAAAATAGCAATATGTGCTAAAAACAAACAAAAAGGCACAATTATAACCAAGTTGACCTTCAAGGAAAAATTTTGAATGATAATGAAGATGCTACAACAAGTTCATCCCCTTGCCAAATGAGCTTAATAAAAAGGCCAAAAGCAAGCATAGAACCTAGTAGCAGCAAGAGGGTGGCCAAGGCATGCTCTAAAGAAGTTGAAAACAGCAAGAGAATGCAATGATTAGCCAGTAAATGGCTGCCAATTATGTTACTTGAACTTACGTGTGAGTGTTGAATACAGGTATACATCCTACGCAAGTATGGTCAGATTTTTCCAAGTTATTCCATGTTTGGAGGTCATATCCTCAAATCCATGTGCTAAACAGAGTGTCAGACGCGGGTACTTCAAAAAAAATGAAGAGTCGAAGCAACCTAAGCTGGTAATAACAGTTCATAAGACTAGGTAAGTTACACGTTATAATCCTATTCAATGTGAAACACTAACAACTTTTCTTAATCTATCACATAGAAATGTGCATTTGATTTTCAAATATTTGTTTCAGCTTACTTTTTTGTTCTCATTCTATGTTTATGTTTCCTTTTGATTATTGAACAAGCAATGTTGTTAAATTGTTGCACCTGAATGCCAAACAACAAAATCACCTCAAACTTTCAGGCAAGGCACATCTGATGAGAAGATGAATGCCTAGTGTTTTGTGGGATGCATTGCATCACTCGTTAGAGTTTATTATTAGAATTATATATCTTAAGCTTATTAAACGAACATATATTAATGTATAAAAATGTGTATATTGTGTCTTACTTCCCTCAGATAATCCTTATTACACGAACATATATTAATGTATAAAAAAATGTATATTGTGTCTTACTTCCCTCAGATAATCTCTCTTTTTTTTTTCTTTTTTGTGCCTTGTCCCAAAGATAATACAATGGTTATAGAGCCTAGGGTCTTGGCACCATTGAAGAC
Organism: Gossypium bickii; assembly: GCA_025503065.1. NCBI lineage: Eukaryota > Viridiplantae > Streptophyta > Magnoliopsida > Malvales > Malvaceae > Gossypium > Gossypium bickii. The sequence goes on along the minus strand of CP106719.1, from coordinate 11,599,197 downwards.
AAGTACGAAATGCAAATAATTCCACTTCCCTATTTGAATATGTTTTCTATGGAACTTAAGCAGCGTAAACTTTTCACTGTTTAGAAATTAATATTCTCAATAAAAACTTTTTTATAAAAACTCAAATACCACTAATTCCTTCCAATTATCACAATTTACTCAACCAGACAACGCAATAAATCACAGCACTATACCAATAACTAATCTCCCAACAATCCTGAAGTTCAACATTTGGATTTTGGCTAAAGCTCCACCAATAAAAAAAACTAAAATTTCTAAAATATACGGAAATAATCATATCCGATCACGGTCTTATTAGCACAAATCGAACTAAAAAAACTCAAAGAAGAGAATACCTGCCAAGCGTCGATTGTGCGTTGAAAATCTTGCAACCATCGATCGGCTTGCATACGCACCGCATCGTCGGGATAATGATACAGTGCATTTAGGGCTTCTTTCACAGTGTTCTGCAGCTCCATACTCTGCATTTTTATTTCTCTTTTCGATTTCAAAATTCAACTGTACACTCGCAGAAATAAGGGGGGGAAAACAAAACCAAAACCAAGTTCTCTTTGATTTCGACTTCAACTCTATTGTTAAGAGATTTCAGTTGATTTTATCTCTATGTTAGCCTGACTGCTTTGGGTTCTGGTCTTAGGGGTTTTCTTTTGTTTTTTATTTTTATTTTTATTTTTTTATTGTCTTTGTTTTTTAATGAAACTTTGGGAGGGTTTTTGGCGCCCCTCAGTGAATTCGGGGAGCTTTGGTGAGCTCTGATTGGTGGTAAAGGTGAAGGGCAGTGAGATTTAAGCCGTCCGTTCTGTGTAATCTTTGACTCTCATTCTGTCTATCGCGGATGGCCATATGACTCTTGAATTATCATATTTCTTTATGGGTCTAATGGACACGTGGACGATGATAAATGGGTTTTGATCAGAGTTAATTTTTTATTGAAAGAGTTAAACTTGATACTTAATTTTATATTACTTTTCGGTAATTTAATAAGCTATTATAAGAGTAGTAAAGACAATCCATGTGAAATTGAAGAAAGTCTGTAGGGAGAAGCAACTCTCGCCCATCCGACGGTCTCTTTCAAGAGCTGTGGATTCCCACACCAAGTCACAACCAGTCTTTCATCACTGAGAAAGTTCTAAATATCCTAAACCAAGGCTGATACTTCCAACTGAGCTTACTCTTGGCATGCATGTTTCCAAGCAGTTTTGCCGATAGCAAGAGACTTCTCTAACAATCGTTAAATTTGCCAGGAGTTCATCCTTTGATTTCAAAGAATCGCATGCCATTGATATAACACTACCATTTCTTATGCATAATTTGAAATACAATCTCACAAACTACTAAACCTTTCCTACAAGGCAAAGTAGTCATGTTGATCCATAACTCGAGAGACATCCCTTCCGTCCTTGGTGTTAATGCCCCAAATTTTCCAATGCTATAATTTGGTACTATTCCGCAAAGGGCAAGAAAAATCCTCAAAAAATAAATGTTGACTAATTAATGATTAGAAGTGAGGTAGGACATCGAAGAATTTCTTATTGTATAAAGAGCACTAAACTACAATTTTTCCAAGAAGAAAAATTAGTAATAAGGTGAATGAGGGTTATTAAAAGACAATTCAAGAAATTCACAACAATTATATTTAGAAGGATTGAATCATTAATTGGGGCTTAAATTTAGCAATGCTTGAACTTATTTTTGTCTGGATTAATTCCTGACCTTGACAATTATTTCTACATTAGAACCTGAACTTTATCGTATTAAAAACATGTGTGGAAATTAATTTAATTTTTCAAATAAAATATAATTACAATGACTATTTAATTTAATTCTTACTTTGAAATTAATTATTTAATTTATTCAAATCATGATGCATTTTGTTTTCTAAAGAAAATGCATTTACTACGGATAGTAATTTATGCAATTTATTTCTCATTTGTCATTTTCATTTAAAGACTAAACGATCTTATTATGCAATTTGTTTAGCATTATATTGAACTAACGAAAGGGGCAGTCGAACATATATAATTAGGGCTTAAATAATTTGTAATTAAATTTTGGCTTTTTTTCTATTAATTAAAAAAATATTTATCCATAGAGTTAATTCATTAAAAGTGTGACACCCCAAAACTTTCTAATTTGTCAAATGATACAATTCTGGTGGTCTTGTTTGTAATTTAGTAAAGTTGGGCATTTTATAGAGCCATAAGTTAGCTTGGTAATTAATTTTTAGAGTTTTGGATTGTAACACCTCACACTCGACCCAATTGTTGGGTCTGAGTTATGAAATGTCATGACCATTACGGTGAATCTAACGTCACATAAACATCAAACAATCATTTTATTGAAAATCGGGTTTGGAAAACGCAGCTGAAAATAAGTTTAGAAAAAAATCAGAGTTTTTCAAAACTAGAACTTGGTTGTGATATCTAAAGTAATAAACATTTAATCAAAATTATACTTTTTTATTCGTTTAGGATGAACGTTTTGATCGAGTGGTCTTCTCTGAGAGAATATTCTCTCTACAACTTTCTCTTAAATTCAAGTGTATAAAAAATAATGACCCAAACTCTCTTTATATAGGGAGAGTTTAGAAAGTTCAACTATGATAATATTAAATTAATACAATATTTATCAAGATAAATATTAAATTTAATTTAATATTAAATCTTATTAAATTAATAGAATATTCATCTACAAGATAAACATTAAATTAAATTTTATATTAAGATAATCACTTTCATATTAAATTAATAAAATATTATTAAGATAAGTATTAAATTAAGTTTAATATTAAATCTGTTAAAATAATATTACTTTTGGAATAGTTAATCTGAAATCAAATTATCTAGTAGAGTCCCAGTACTAATGTAATTCTTCCACTATTCAACCACCGAAAACCCACCACCGCCAACCATTTACCGACCAACGGAATGTCGTCGGTGTAGCCGTCGGCACCCTAAGCTAATTCGGTTGTTGCTGATTCGGTCCGAGCTAGTGATAGCCCGATCGGTCCGATCTAGCCACTGGTTGGACCGTCAGTCCGGTTTCATATACCAGGCACGATTCGACCAATTTTTAGGTTTTGGTCTCAATTTTGGGCTCCCTGGTCCAAATTACGATCTCTGGTCCAATTTTCAAATTCAATTACCCATTAAGTCAATTGTGTAACTTGAAAAAATAATTTCCAAAAATATCATATTAATTTGATTAATTTAATTTTACTTGATCAAAATTAATTTTTCCAAAAATCACTTAGATTTTTCAAATTAATTTTTCAAAAAATTTCTTTAATCAAATTCTCTAGTTGAACAATTCTTACGACTACCCAATTTAATTCCACATCAAATAAATCGACTCAATTAAATTATTTCCAAAGTCTTAGAATTTTCTTCTAATTAAAAAGTAGTCTAATCAAGCTTTTGTTGAGCTAATGGATGGACCAATCGGACATATACAATTAGGCTTTAGTAATTGCAATTATGTCCAGAAGCATTTTTCTGATAATTCGCAATTACTTATTCATGGAGTCAGTCCACAAGAAGTACCATGATTGAAAACTCCTTATTGTATACTATTTACGAAAGCAATTCATCGAACTGCTTTGTCCAATGACATCGTCATATGTGTGTTACCCTCATATGATATCCTTGATTCATTTGAGTTAAATCTGTTCACTCAATACAATATTATTTTATCTCATTATCACTATTGTGTCTTCTTAATGATTAACGTGATCACTGCCAAAAAATTACTGTGATAAATTGCTCGTTCGAGAACGAGAAACTCGTAACCACGTTCCATATTTATCAATCCACACAATGTCAATGAGAAAATGTCATTAACTCTTTAATTGTGCTATGAATTTCATTGTTTCTAGTAAAATCATGCCATACACAAGTCATGTGCCCAACATACCGGCTATCAGCTCAATCATCTTTTGAGTATAAGCCTCCACTTATTTCAAAACACATGAGTTACATACACATAGTTAGTGACTAACTCAGGATTTAGGTAAACCACACCATGAATGTCACAAGTGAATTAATTCACAAATGGATTCAGAATTAACTCATCTTGGGTCTAGTCAAATGTATTATTCTGCCAATGAATACATTTATGTCTCTACCAATAGAGTCAACTACTCCGATAGCCGAGACTAGTCATCTCCTCAATTGGAACTGTAAACGACATAATAATCCTTCTCAGTATTTGAATCAAATGCACACTTTGTTTCTTTTACGGGATTACGAACTCGTTTAGATTATCTACTGAAGTAAGTTATCTTTCTTGCAATGTAAACGTTCTTACAGTGGCACTTACCATCAGTTTGGACTTATACAATCAATGAGTTAATATTTGATTGTCACAATTTTGCTATGCATGCAAAATATGAAAGACATAAATACAAAAGACATAATAGTAAAATGTGAAATTAACTTTATTTATTTATTCATCATTTAAATAAATAAATAACAATTACATGTTTACTACAATATGGGCACATTTCTCAACATATTCATACATGCAATTTAGTATAATTCACATTCTTACTATGCTACATAATTACTTTCGGGACCCACATGAGCTTACAAAAGCTCTTTTGTTAAGCCAAGCATGAATGAGGACCAAAATTATGAAGTTGTCAGAGTTTTGGATCGACATTGCAACATCTTGACCTCCACGTTGCGACATCGTCAAACAGTGAGTCACGTCGCAACTTTAGACATCTTGATGTCGTGATGTCACTCATTGTCAACCAATGTTGCGAAGTCAAAATCTCAAGGTCATGGCGTTGCCCTTGTTTTGGAAACTTAACACTTTAGTACCTATTCATTTACTTTTAAACCAACATCAAAATGATTTCATTCAATCTTTCACAAGTATAATGCTATTAAACCATGTCAATCTAAACCAATTAAAGCATGAAATAATCCTATTCAACTATTTAACATGGTATAATTCAACCATTTAACATTTGGCATATGCAATTCCATATCAATTATCCATATCCAAAACACATCATTTGCCTATTCAAACAAGTTTCATTATGCAAATTTAAGGGCAAAGCAACTCAATAAACTTGGCATGAACTAGTAAAACATACACTAAACTATGAATCATGTTTAACATTCAACTTACATTTTCTAATTCATTAACCAATCTAGTTATTTCTAACAGTCCAATTGCAAATCTTAACATGTCAAACCATTCAAGAGCAAGATTATCATTCTTGTAACATTAAAATTGAACAAGTTATTGTTGGGAAAAATCTAGTTTGAAAACCGTTTTCTTGCACAACGAAAAATAAAAATTTTGAAAATCGACTCAGTTTGTGATTTTTATAACAATAAACCCTAGACCAAATTCACACATGTGTTTTTGGATAGACAAATCCTTGTCAATCCTGGCTTTCAACCAAATGATCTTCTTTGCTATTCTCGTACCATGAACAGCTCTGAATGTGGGCTCAAACGATTCAAATCAAAACATAGAACTAGAAATAGTTTTCTTTTCTTTATGGTGAAAACAGAAAATCTCTTCTCAAATAGAAACTAACAGAAATTGTTATTCCGGAAAAGATATTAAATAGTGGAGAATAAATTCTCTCTATTCTCATGTAGAGTAACAATATATTAAAGTTGTGTCTAAATAGCCCTACCGATGTCCTTTATTTATAGGGAAAGAAGGTAGAACCCTTATTAAATTGTAGAAGTTTATTTCAACTAGAAAAACGAACTCCTAGTCTAACTAGAAGTATAGGTGGCAGCAACCCTAGTTAATATTACTAGGGTTTGTCGTCTACCCCTTTTAACATTAGGGGCTTTTGGGTCTCTCTCATATCGAGTCTAATTACAAGTACTTCTCGGGCTTTTAACCAAATACTTTATAATATAATCCAATCTAATATTTGTTTTTCTATTTCCTAAAATAAACTTCTCAATATATTTCCAATTACATAATCTTCTCAAGCAATTTTAATTCCGTTAAAATCATGACGACCTTACCGTAAAAGAATCCATGAGAAAATATATTTAATATTTCCACATTCAACGGTTCACTATGACCAAATGATTTATTTTCTTTTTTGAACTTCATTTAATTCAAAAAATATAAATTCATTTGCAAGTCATTTTCGTTTTTCATTTTCATTTTTGAGAAAGCAACATTCATTTCTAAATGATTCAACTTCTCCATTTTCATTTTCATTTTAGAGAAAACCATAACAATTCCCAAATGTTTCTCATTTCTCCATTTTCAACATTTCTATTCATTTAATTCAATATGCAATTCATTTTTTTGTTTCAACAAGCTAGCAGAGGGATCGATTGGACATATGCATTTGAGGCTCAGATGATTTACAATTAAGTTCTAGCTTTTCGCATATTAATTATAAACTCATTTAATTACGAGCTCATTCCACTATAGTATCGTGATTGAGCTCTCCCCAATGACATACCATTACAAAATTAACTCGATCAATGCTCATCCAATGGCCTTATCATAAGTGTGTTACCCTCATAGGATATCCTTAATCTCTTTGGGATAATATCCGTTCACCCAATATAATCTTATTTTATCTCAAGGTAACCATTACATCTTCCTTCATGAAAAATCAATTACTATCAAATAGCAATAAATTCATTTATCATAAAAAAGAATGACCCGTAGCAACGTTTACTTTTCATCAACCATGTAATGCCAATGAGAGAATATCATTTACTCATGTCTCAGGCTATGAATTCCACTGTTGTGAATGACGTTACATACTGCAGAAGTTGTATACCCAACGCACCAGTTTTCAGTTCCTTATCTATTTGAATTCAGGCTTTTACTTCTATCAAAGTATACGAGTCACGCATACATAGTCTGTCATCCACTTATGATTTAGGTATGTCACACTATAAATGTCACAAGTAAATAAATACATAAATGGATTCAGGATCTATTCTCCTTGGTTCTAGTCTGATATATTGTCTGTCTAGTCAGTCACATCTATATCTCTATCTTCTGAGAGCATCCGTTCTGATGCCTAAGACAAAACATATCCCCAATTGGACTTGATAGACGTTATATTAGTCTTTCAATCGGTTTGCTCACTTCCGATTTAAGGACATGTTTACGTTCGTCTACTAATACAAGTTGCCTTTTTATATTATGATCCGACCACATAATATCACTTAGTATTAGTTAAACATTTGACAACTAGTGAGCAACATTTACTTCTATTTTGCTTTGTGTGCAAAAACCATATGAGGAAAATTATACAAAATATTAATGTAACTCATGAACAATTTTATTAGCCAATTTGTTTGAAAAAATTACTTAGACAAAAATACTAAACTTAAAGCACCAGATCAAACAATTATGTACCAATTGCATTACAAGCATTCAAATTCAACCATCACTTTTGTAATCAGCCCATTTTGCTCGGGCCCATTCCATTCAGAAAAAAACCAAAAATAAAATAATAAATAAAAAACAATGTTTTTTTTTTTTACAGTCCAATTACATTTTCAAGACCCATAGCCCAACACCAGGCAAAACATACTACCTAAAACAGATTATCCAAACCCAACCTATTACCAGTTTACCCGTAGCCCACTACTCTACCCAAACCCAATGGCCCAATAACATTGTCTGGCCCAATGCCCAAAATTTGTTTCAGAAACTGGGAATCCCGAACCCTAGGGTTCCTGCCTCGCGCCGCAAGCCCCAAACCCCAGCCTTTTCCTCGCGCCGCAGTCAACGCCCAAACAACGCTCCATCAGATTTCTCGACATCACCTGCAAAAGGAAAGAAAGCACAAGCAGAAACGGCAAGCATAGTATAGGATCTTTGTATTTATTTCTTCGATTTATTCTGGAGGCTATAAAAAAAACCCTAATGTATTCGGTAAAAGGGGAGAACGGAGATCAATATAAAAACTGGAAATTTAGATATCAAATACCAGTACAAAAGCAATAAAATTAATTTTTTAAGCAAGAGAGGAAGGAGAGAAGGGTACCTAAGTGGCCCTCATCGTCGGAAGTCGTCACCGGTGTCAGAATCGGACTGGGCGGAGTCGGGACCTTCGTTTCTACTCTTTTTCTTTTCGTTTTCGGGCTAAGAAGGCTAAGCCTTCACATATCTTCCGATAAGGGGTTAAATACCCCATCTTGCGAAGCCTAGACCGCCGTCTTAGGCCGAGACGTTTCAAACCTCCGATGAAGTCAGCACCAGCCGAATAGAGATGGAGAGGGTTAGAGAAAAAGAGGCTTCCCCTGATTTTTTTTTAGATCTGTAAAAAAAATGAATTTTAAGAAAAATTAGGGCTTAAGTGGGGATTCAAAAAACGACGCCGTTTAAGTAATTGAAGACCCGTGCGTGACCCGACCCATCAGCAAGGGTCCACGCGTTTCTACCTGTGGGGAAAATTGCGCAACTAGTCCTTCCGTGTTTCTTGATTTTTCAAATAAGTTTTCTTCTCTTTTTAGAATTTTTCCCAAGAATATTACGCTTAATTTCAACTTAGCCCTTATTTAAATATTACGTTTCGGTATTTGGATATTTGCTTTTTAACCCCTATTTTCTTTGTTTTTTTTATCCTTTTATTTTATTATTTTAATGTTGTATTAAATTATTGTATTATATTAAATAGTCTATATTATTTTCTTTATTATTTATATATTAATATATTAATAGTATAAATATATATTTTTTATGTAATATCCTTATTAAATGATTATTATTTATACTTTATCTAGCTCAAAATTATTTTCATTACATATTATTTTATATATTAATTACTATATTATATGTTTTTAAAATTTTTTATATTATATAGTATTATATTATATCATATATTATTTATAAATTTTTATTTTTGTATAAAATCTATTTATATTATATAACATATTTTATTTATCTATTATATATGTACTTTTTATAATTATATTTATATATTTTATATATATTATTTATTTATAACCTATTTTTAATATTATTATTTATATGTATGTATATTATCTTATAACTTCTATCTTAGTTATATATGTTTTTTAAGATTTTTTTATTTATTATATATTACTTCTAAAATATTATGTAGTATAAATTTTTTATATAATATTGTTTATGTTATATATATATATATTTAGTTTTATGATTGCTATATCACATTTACCTCTATTTTTTGTTCTTTATTATATATATTATTTATATTTTACATATCAAATCATTAAATTATAAGTATTCTTATATTTTCTCATGTACTCTAAGCTTTCTGCGTAATATTTAAAATATATTATTTATATATATTAAAGATTATTTTATATATCTTATTTTGTGATCTTGTTTGTGGTATTTCACATTTATTTCTTAATTCTTATTTTCTATATAGATTTATTTTTTTAATTTGTATTGCATATCTTATAACTTGTATTTGTTTATCTATATTTGTTTAATACTTTTTAGTATAGTATTTTTATTGTATATATCATTTGTCATTTTACTCTTTTGATCGACTATAATTTTTAGTATGATTTGTAATAGTAAATAATTGTTATTTGAAATTGATGCTTGTAATATATATGCCACATTTTACTCAAAACATCGTTTTATAAAAACATTTTTTTGTATTGAAAAGAAGCGATACGTGATACTTGAAGGCTACGAAGAAATTATGCATTAACTTACTAGGTTTTAATTTTCCTCGTAGAACTTAAGGTATTAAGTATCCTCCCTTTTTAAATCCTATATTTTAAATAAAAACTTATCCTCGAGAATTCAAAATTGTCGTGTCCTAACTCACTGGATATGACGATTTGTTATCTTAGGATAAGAATTTTAGAAAATAAGGCAATGCTTCGTGTTTGGAAGTTCGAGAAATTGTGCCCTAACGTGCTGGGTTTCGGTTTTTCATTCATCCAAATAACTAAATATCCTTTTAATAAATTTTGTAAATCATGAGATGATTTTGGTCACGAGGGTTTAAAACATCATGTCCTAACGTGCTGGATGTGATGTTTGTGTGCTTTCAGAACAAAGGAATCTCCAATTTCAATTCAAATTGTTCAAATTTTTAAAGAAATCATATTCCTAAATCTTTTTCAAATTCTCGAAATAAGGGCATTAATTAATCAATTAGGTACCAATTTTTGGGCGTTACGGGGGTGCTAACCCTTCCTCGTACGTAACCGACTCTCGAACCTATTTTTTGGTATTTTGTGGACCAAAAATCAATGTTTTGAAATAAAATATTTTTATAAGGTGATCCAGTCATACCTAGATAAAAAGGGATTGGTGGCGACTCCATTTTCGTTTTAAAGTCGATCCCCGTTTTTTCATCAACTCTAAAAATAGTTTCGACAACTATGTTTACCATCAATTACCAAATCAACATGACCTTATGCATACTAAGGTACCTTAAAATACATGCCATAACATGTAGACTCAAAATGGATATAATTCTATTGTCTTGTTGATAGTGTGTGCTTCCCATTGATCCGAATAGGCAAGTTTTGCAATGTGACAATCTACAAGGGAAAGAAAACAACTAGAGTAAGCATTAAGAATGCTTAGTAAGTTTAAATGGAAATATTATGCTTACTAATCTGTCACAATTCGTGGTGGTAAATCAGGTTCTTTTCGACACTTAATGAGCTTGTTTTCGACATAATTTAATGGTATTTTTATTAGCTTTACATTTTAGTATTTAATGTTTAAATAAGAGTTTTTACACATTTTAGGTGTTTCGATGACCCATTCGGCCAATTTGGGCCCAGGGCATGATTAATGGGCTACTTGAGTGTGCATAACATCATTTCAGGCCAAGGAAAACAAGGGACAACTTTAGTGTTGTGACACCAACATGCAATGTTGCGACACAAAACATCGAAGCTACTAGGACGAAATAGAGGTGATGTCGCGATGATGGGTGTTTTAATGTCGTGATGACGCGACGAAAACCTGGATAAGTGCGGTCGTGTTTTGGCAGCCAATTAAGGTTTCTTTGTCCTATCAAACCCTAATTACTTCAAAGATATTTTAGGCACCTAATACATTGAATGTAGCCTATATAAACCGCATTATGACCATATTAGAAAGGAGTCGACCTAAACAAACAAATTTCTTTACACAATTTTATTTAGTTTTTAGTTTAGTTTATTTTATGTTTGCTTAATCGAGAAATCCAATTCCTAAGTTAGACAATTGCAAGTGGAGGATGTTTCGTAATCGTGATATTTATCAATTAATTCATGAGCATTGTATTATCCTTGTTCTTCTATTTATATTTTGTTCATTAAATCTTTTAATTGAATGTTTGTATGAATATTTGAATATATTGTGTGCTTAATATTTATCCCGCATGATTTGGTTGTTTTGTCAATTCATCGATTGAGTAAATAATAACCTAAAATTCAATGTTTATTCAAAGGACTTAGTAACTAGGAAGTGACGCTCCTAGTAGAAAATCTAGACAGGTGAAACCGAGAGGGTATCCTTTTGAGTAAAACTTGTGCCAAGTAGTGAGACTGAAAGGGTATTCGTATGCTTAGGCGGGATCGAGAAGGTATCTTAGGTGGTATGTTAGATGCCAAACCCGACCCTTTAAGAGGATCCGAGTATGACGTGTCACATTAAAGAAATCATCTATCTTTAAAACTATTTTTAGCGTATACTTTATAAAACCGAGGTTTTGTATTAAACATTTAATAAAATAATAAAATAAAGTGTAAGCCATGTGGCATATAAGCTTGAAGAAGATAATTTTTATTGTATGAAATATAACACTGGAAAACCATTTCATATCTAAAATGAAGCTTCAGTAAAACATAGTTTATCGACATAGGTTTCGAGTACAAATTCTTTACAAATTACAATCAGACATCACCCCCATCATCATGCATAATACAAAACAATAGAAGTCTCACAACAACAGATGTCCTCTGGTGTAGTCTAACAGAATGTCTCTCTTCAATATTAAGCCTGAGAAGAAAAAGGGAAACGGGGTAAGTTCAAAAGAACTTAGTAAGTTTCAGAAGAAGTCTTATCATTAACCGCTAACACTTCAAGCAGATCACATCAAAGAGTCAAACACAATCACATAGTTTACGATACGATGAGTACCATACACAGACCATATAGTGAGTACCATACACAGACAGTTTATACGACGTTTTACTATTCCTTTTGCGCATGTACTACGCCCATATGACCTTACAAATAAACTTTCTTCATGCCAACCACGTACCCAAATCCTTACTCAGATTCATATCATATATTCCATTCATATTCCTTTATTTGTATCCTTAGTCGTGATTTGCCAATCTGGTTTGCAACATATATTTTCCCTACCAGAGGCTATACAACTATTTTCATGTATCTCAATCTTCCAATGCAATGTATATTCCATTGAAGGCATCACCATGAATATATTTCCTTAATATCATTTCCATGATTCAAACCATATCATTCTTGTCAGAAGTAGAAGGTAGTGACTTAAGCATGAAAAATGGTTTTTACCCTTCAACACATACATTACCAACCTAGACTGACAACTCTGAACAACCACTTTTCATATGCCCATACTTCACATTTACAGAGCATAAGTATTTACCTTACACGAAATATAAAACAGGAATACCACACACATGGGAGTATGAAGGAACTCACCAGAAAAACAACAAAGTCTATATAGCAAGACCTTTGCCTTTATCACTCGAACCTTCTACAGTGTCTTAAGCTAAAATATAAATAATTAAACTTATTACATCATCACACCATTGAACCCAAACATGCATGCAAGACACATTAACATTTAACCCATAATCAAGAAGCTTCCTTCCTTACAAACTAATTTGATACTTATGCATACAAATTTTAAAAATACAAAATAATTATAAAAATAACCTAGGGTTTATCGATGTTTACCACAAAGCTAAAACAAATGTATGAGTTGGTTGAATACAACAAACCCAACTTCAGACAAGTTTCTAGACTTAAACTTTTCAGAGAATGCAGACAAATTCAAGAATATGAATGCAAAGAAAATGTAAAGTTTATCGGTGAAGACACGAATTTCCTTACACGGAGACAATGTTTAGTGGAAGGATCAAATTATTCCACTAACACTCTTGATTTCCGTGAATAACTGCACTTATCATCATTTAATTCTTATCAGCTACAGTATCTTAGTTCCATTCTAACCAGTTCGCACTTGGCTAGCTAAATTGTCTTATTAAAATAATAAACAAATCTATTAACTACAAACTTAACAGAAGAACCCGCCAACCCATAAATCTCACTTAGGCCTCATTTAGCCCCTAGGGTCAATAAAAGACTCATTTTGCACATTGTATTAACTAAATGGAAACTTTAAGAAAACATAATTAAAACTTAATAAAACACTTGTCTTCAAGCTCCTAAAGTGCGAAAATTAGTTTAATCTACTACACCGAATTACGACATATCAATAGGTTTAAATTCAATTAGAATTATTACATAATGTATATGTTGTATGGTTTGGCTGGAAATTATGAATTAAGTACAAAATTGCACATTTTTGCCAAAAACATGGCCCACGTCCCAACAATCAATTTACCTTATCGCAATATCGACCGATAGTGAGTCACATCGCGATGTTAAGTGGCCTAAGGTCACAATTTGAAAAACTGTTCAACGACGTCATGACTTGGGGGAGATTAAGTAACGACGTCGGCCCTAAATTTTTAAAACTTTGCAATTTGGTCCTATTTTGTGCCTAGGTTAACAAAAGAGCTTTCGTAAGCTCGATTAAAACTCGAAATTGTTTGTTAAACCTAAAATGAATCTGGTTGACATTACATTACATGTATGATTGATTATTTTACTGTGAACTTGATTGTAGTTGATTCGGCAACGAATGTAGCATTTCACAGCTCGAACTCGACAATTGGGTCGTGCAAGGGGTGTTGCATAACCCTATTGGCATGCTAATCGTATCTTAACCTTTTACTAATTTCACACGGGCATCAGTTTCATATATATTTCAATACCAATCCCTGTAATCGTCTATAATTCATATTGCACCCAATACATGATCACATATTTCATTTACATCTCCTGTAATTGACCATTTACATACATTTGTACCCTGTAGTTGTTCACACATTTTAATTCGATCCATACTAGCCATACGTGCAAAACTACTAGTATATCAATAAAAACTCAACATACATATACATATATACATCAATTTAAATGCAAGTATATATATAAATCACAAAACTGATTTAGTAAGCTCCAAGTGAACTTTCCTATCCGAAACACCAAAAACGAGATGATTTTTTAGGGACTAATCAACTTTTTTAGCTTTTCACCGATTAACTCCACTTCGATCCAATTCTTGATCTATACAATTATTGAATATCACCAATCAATACCAGACATTTTCATACTATATCACGATATGCATGATCTCATATGATTCTACTTTTTGACTCTCTTCATATTTTACATTTTATTCAATTTAGTCTCTGAAGTCAGGAAAGGCATAACTCTTTATTCCTAGCTATGGATTAAAATATGACTTAATATATTCTCATTAGGGATCTTATACTTTCTATTTTTAACGTAATTTCATGATAAGTTTTACATTTATTCAATTTGGTCCCTAATGTAACAAAGTTAACAAACAAGCTAAATTAACTTTACAATCTAGTACTTTTCATAATCTAAGCTTAAAACCTATCGATTTCAAGCCTAATTCTTCAAGAAATCAACAATGGAAATATTCTAAAACTTTAACAGATTCACAAATTGGTACTTGAACTTAGTTAAATCAAGCTCACATGACCTCAAATCTATAAAAATTACAAGAAAATGACTTTAATTTACCTTTCAATTATGATCAAATGCCATGATTCTAGGTTTTTCTTTTTCTTTTGGACGACAAGAATATAGGTGGAAGATGAAGATGACAGTTTTCCACTAAGTTAACCTATATGTAGATGGATTAAAGCTTAATCAAGTTAGTTTAATTAACATAAACATAATTTATTTAATTTAATTTAACATTACTTAATCTTAGTGGGTTTTACCATCATCATCCACTTTCTCCTATTTAAAAATGGTCTAATAACCATTTTGGCCCTTTGGTTAATTGTTATTTAAGTCCTTAAGTCTTTGGTCAATTAAAACTATATAGCGATTGGACTTTTACAATTTAAACCTTGATCTTTAATTAACTATTATTTCGGAATAATTATTCGACCAATCTTTAATATATTTGTATATTATCCTAGTAAATATTCATATTTAATATTTATGAACTCGATTTACGAAAATGGGGTTTCGAAATCATATTTTCTGGTACCACTGAAAATCGAACTATTACATGAACTTAATCGAATGAGATTTTAAAATGAGGGGTAAATGATAATTTTACCCTAAAGGGGTATTTTTGACATTTTGCACATACGTATATTAGAATATTTGGATATATAGGTGTATATATATATGGTGATGAGATGAATTTTTGACCATTAACTCTCATTTTGATATGAAAAATAAATTTTGTACCACGGGTTTGACCTTTGACTTATCCCATGAATTTTAAATTGTTAAAAAGAAAAAAAAAAAAGGTAAAGAAAACCCCATTTTCCTCCTTGTATTAAAATGAGATAAGAACTCTCATTTTCTTTTCTTTGTCATTTTTCATCATTTTTTCAAATTTCCATCCCTTTTCTTCATTCCCTTTGAAAACCCATCCTATAAAACTTCATTTAAGCCTTCCTCTTCATCTTCTCCATCACCACAATTTAGAGTTTTGGTTGATCAGTGAGAGAAAGTTTAGGTAAAATAAGAAAATGCTGAATAAGGTAAGAACTCGTGTGTTTTATCATCATATTTATTTCTCACTTTTTATACATTCTTTAGGTTGAACCATTCCTATGATTATTTATGACTTATCATTTATAGGTATTTATTATTAATGAAGATAAAAAAGCTTGAAATAGGAGCTTCAAGCAATGGAAAAGAGAGAATTGAGGTTGAGCTTTTGAGTAAGTTTCATGGAATCCCTACTTGCTTTAGATTATTCATTAATGAAATGTGTAATTTATTAAATAAACTAAGTGAAAATGCATACTAAATGAAAGAAATGGATATAACAATCTTTGATGAAGACTATAAAGACATTTAATTATAAAGGTTTCTTAATCAAACTAACGAATGGGTTTGATTTGGTCGAGTCAAGAATTAAGGTCAAATTTGTTGACAAGAATGTTAAATTTTTTTGTAAAATGGGAATCATTGGATTGAATACGTTGCAGGTGAAATTAATGTTGACAATCATGTTAGTATATGAAAATAAGTGGAAGTAATTTATAAGGTTTCGTTGAACCATGACAAAATTTTCAATTATAACGTTAAAGCGTTGATCGATAATTTTAAGTACCAATAATTGGTATTAGTTAAAACCCTTGTATATAGTATGTACAGTCGCAGTCACAGAGGTAATGTGTATCTATGCATTAAGATAAATTTTCATTCTCATTTCTAATGGATAAATTTCAAATTTCGCTTTGGCCAATTTTTTTTTTCAAAGTTCACTCATCTTTTTTTCTTCTCTACTCTTCTTTATTTTCTTTGAAGGGGGTAACGACATGTTTTACTCTTGTACTTTATCAGATCTTCAAATATGATATTTGTATTTTCAAAATATGCAATTTGATACCAGAAATTTGATTGTGTTTACCAATTTAGTGCTTGACCCTAATTACAAGGTATTTTTTGCTGGCATGGCAGGATGGCTTATTGGGTCCTGACGTGGCAAATTTGTTTACTTTTGACTGATACCTTTTTTCTTCTAAATTTAAATTAAGGACTTGTTAATTCCCCTTTTTTCTCCTTATCTCCTTTCTTCAACCTTAGCTAACGCCTCAATGGCTGACATCTTAACCTTACCATCACCTTGCACGCCAAGCTCCTATGCCATCAAACGAACCCCTTACCAAAGCACCATTCACCATTGTTATTTCATTCAAATCAAACCCACACCCAAAAATAATTGTACTCAAAGCCCTTTCAAAGCTTAAACCCAAGTATCTAAGAAGCCTGCAAACAAAAAAAAAAAATCAACAAAGAGTCCAAAAAAATCGAACCAAAAAGAAAAGAGAAGTTAGAAAAGAGAGAGTTCGAGCACCCATCTTGGGGCCTTTTGGCCTTCTGGGCTGCAAGTACTAGTCTAGAAACCCGAACAATGACAACGAAAAGAAAGCTACAAAAACAGTTAGTCTTGACAGAAGGCCAATCCAACGGCCGGCAAAGCACATTGAAAAAGGAAAAGTTGCAAGCTTCATTTACCTCTTCAAGGGTTTCTGATTTGCTATAAGGAGATCTAAGCTAGTGGGATTGAAGGGACAAAGGCTACCGTTCACTACCATCCACCTTGAACGGTGCAAAAATCCAACAGGAACAACGTCAAAGTCAAATTGTGAAAGAAAAAAAAAAAAACAAGCTTTGTTTTCTAAAGAGGAAGAGAAATGTGATTTATTAACTTCGTTATTATTTTTATTATTTTAATTTTTAAAATATGAAAAAGTATAATTGTTTCAAAGTCTTTGTTTTAATTTTTCCCTAACACACCCATGATTACGCCACATGTCAATTGATTTATGAGTTTAACATTGTTAGAAGGTACCACATTGATGAACAGAATTGAATTTCATGTACCAAAATAGATATTTTGAAAGTAGAAACACTACATAATGCAAATTGACACTAATACTACATTATATAAAATTAACTCTTATCATCTCATGATCCTATTTTTTACATATCGTGTCCGTGTAGTATCCGTGTAGTATCTAAAGAGTACTAAGTAACAAGGCAGCCAACAACGAATTAACCAAAGAACAAAGGAATATAACAAATATTATTGACCGTATAAACGGGGACTAATGTCATAAATACAAAGGCATAATATAGAGTCTCACCTATTTTACAATCCCTAAACCAGAACCAGACTCTTGCTGCCTACCAGGAAGGGTTCTTTTTTCCCTAACAATCTAACTGGCTTTTGCTTTAATCATTAAAGTTGCTTTGAAGATGAAACTTACCATTGTGCAGTAAATGGCATTGGACAGCAAGAAACTCGTGCAAGATTGAAGCATCCATGAATGACTATTGGAACATTCGAAGGAAATTATTTGCGTATGCCATCGGTTTAACATCGGGGTGAGGCTGAAAATCACAGAGTAATGATGTCAAACTTGTTTTCATACTTTCTAGGGTTGTTGAAAATTGAAGGAAACACAAAACTACTAACCACTGCAGAGAATGTAACAATATTCGGCTTCAAATCGGGGGCTTCAAACCGAATATATGCACCCTTGTTACCCATCTGAAACCATCAAATTTTCAACCAACATTTTATGGAAATGAGAAAAACATGATTCAGACAGTTCAATGATGACTTGTAGTAGAATACAACAAAACTTATTTGGTGTCAATTCCTAAAACAGAACAACCAAATCATTCGGATTAATCTTCAAACATAATGAGAATTAAAAAGAGATCAAAAGATAAGAGGCATTGGGGGAAAGCACCGGATATGGCTGTGGAATTTGAAAAGGCCAAAAATCCTCATGCAAAAATCTAAACATTAAATTTCAAGAACAAATTACTCTCAGAAGTAATTTCACCAAACTGCACAAACTTGATGTTCATACAATACAACTGATGTTGTCTGCTACTTTTCATTAACCCTCGAAGTTCACTTGAAAATGACCACACAATGCAGACTAAAATGGACCATAGATTACAAAGAAGAAAGTCAGGTAGCAGCCACACACACCATACCCAACAAATAACTGAGACTGACAAACTTCAAATTTCCACATCAATTGCTTTGTAATATCAGTTATAAGCTAATATTGTCGGTTCTGATTATCTAATAACACTTGGTTAAGATTAAGAGGGATCAAAGTACAAGAAGACGGTGCAACTTAATATAGTCAACAGTTAATACTAGTTTACTAAGGATAAGCAGTTAAAGTAATCCAAGACTGCAGAATGCTTCATAAAAATGAAGCTGGCAAGATA
This sequence comes from Gossypium bickii, assembly GCA_025503065.1. Taxonomy (NCBI): domain Eukaryota; kingdom Viridiplantae; phylum Streptophyta; class Magnoliopsida; order Malvales; family Malvaceae; genus Gossypium; species Gossypium bickii. Next base: position 11,580,117 of record CP106719.1, on the reverse strand, counting down.
ACAGAACTCAAACGGCTATTTGTGCATAGACTATCCATATGAGATGATTATAGAAAGCTGTATGGATAAATTTTATTTTCCATTACTGGATGATCCTATTTATAACAAATTTAAGATTCAATTACCTGATCACAGTAATTTGGTGCAGAAAAGATGGTTATAAGTTTGCCATCATGCTCGATTTCATAACCTTCATCTTTTACTTCATGAGACCGCACAATCAAGTCTGTTAATTAAGCAAACAAGATTACCAAAATCAATACTAATTCCTTTCTTGTCACTGAAAATGGCACACAAACTAACAGATAAATACCTAGATTGTTATCCTGCAAAAATTTTCTTGTCACATCCGCACCGAAAGAAAGACCTACTCCCCTCTTGCTAGGACCTCTTCCAGGGAAAGGTTGTGGATCACTCCAAAGCAATTCGCACATCAACCCTGATGAAATAAGTAGAGACCGTGAATTATACAATAGAACATATCATTATTTAAGTTTAGTACCGTTTTTGCCCCTCAAATTATTTCAATTTCTTCATAGATTTGCAAATTTAGATATTACTTTTTATTTTACATGAGAATTAAATTATATATAGTGTTAAAATGATTTAAAATCAATAAAAATCTATATTTGAAAGAAAGGAATTTACAATTTTAATTATATTTTCTAATATAATTGAAGTTTTATATGATAAATTAAGATTGATAAGTTTCAAATTAAAAAATAGTGATTTAGGTAATTGCAAGGTAATTCAAGTAAAATCATAGCTTTGTTATAAAAATTATTAGAAATAAAAAGAAAAAAGGAATGAGGTATTTTAACCTTCACAAAAGTTTCATGCCCCTTCAATTCCATCTAATAAATTAATACTAAAAAGCCAAATAAGTCAATAAATAAAAGATAAATATTCAACCACATTAAGCTCAACATGAAAATAATTCAAATCTATACTTTACAAATAAATTAATATTAAAAAACCAATAAATAAAAGATGGAAATTCAAATACATTAAAACACAATGTGAAGTAAATCTATACTTTATAGTTTTTATTAGGGGAAAAAAATTGGAAAGCCATTTATGCCTTTCAAGTTTCACACCTCGTAAGTCACATTTATATATTTTATAGATAAATATATGGATTATATCGGAGAAACATCCCTACTAATAAAAGGGGATGAATAAATACACATAGGCAACTTAGTTGCTAAACCTAAGAAAAAAAATCAATAGTTCATGACTTACAAGAAATTGCACCAAGCATTGCAGAAACTGAAGGAAAAATAACAAAAAAAACACTGTTGAGTTTACCTTCCTCAGGAGGCTCACAAAACCGATCTATTGCTTTGATGTCAGAGAGTTTCACCCCATCAACACTAAAAAGGCCTCCATGAACAACAAAAACCTTTTGATTTATTACATGCGCTAAAGGCAAACAACAGAATACTTCTGCAAAGAGCTCCACAAATTTCTCACTCAGCTTCGACCTGACCTCGCCCTCAAAACCATATATCTTGTTCATGCTCCTACTCTCGTGATTTCCTCTAGCAAGATAAATAGCTGAAATTACCAAGTTAGATGCAGCAAAGTGAAACAAAGGTTGCATATGCTTCATATTAATAGGGAACACCAAGCCCTGAAGGACCAGTTTTGAGAGCTTCCAAACAAAGCTATCAATTTAGATTGTCTAGTCAAGATGATCAATATAGAAGCGTTCAATTACAAAAATCAGTTTAGATTATAGATGGCCTAAAAGAAGTGCCCAGATAAAGCTCCTTAATATTCCAGTCTCAATTTGGAGCAAGCAAGTAAGGTTGGAAGAGAATTAATGAAGATTGGAAAAGATGCATCTAAAATATCTGAAATCAACAAGATTGAAAATGTTAATCAAAGGGAAAACAGGGAGGGAAAGAAGGGAAAAAAAAAGAGACTAAGAACAATACATATAACAGGCAGAGAGGAAACATAAGGCAGAGAATATTGGAAATAGGGTTCACCTGATGGACACATGCACTTAAGTGCAAACAGGGTGAGGATGACCTCCACAGAGAAAGATCCTCTATCCACAAAGTCACCATTAAAGAGATATGGATTCTCTTCAGATGGGAGACCATTAAGCTCAAAAATATTTATCAAATCGTAGAACTATAAAAAAAAAAAAAAAAAAAAAAAAAAAAAAAGGAAAAATAAACACATTAATAAACAAACACCACTAATAGAAAGAGAAAATATAACAATAAAATGAGGCATGTTAATTATGTCTCACCATTAGACATATTAATATAGCTGTGTTCAAAAAAAAAAAACATAGCTGAAACTGAGAGGTAAGTCAGAAAAGCAACAAACTATGAGCATTCAACATAACTGGATAGTAGCGTTATACATCACCATGTCATTCAAGTGCATGCATTTATTTTCTATTAACAGGTAATATACCCGTCTAGACTCTGTCAATTGACCTTACCTGGTAAAAACATATCTTACAGATAAAACATAAAGATTATTAATTTGTGAAATTACCTGGCCATGTACATCACCGCAGACAGTGAAATGACTGCCATCAGGAACATTAATATCAACAAGAGAAGGCTCAGATCGAAGCATTTCTCTCATTTGTAAGACAATCTGGAATGCATATCTACACCAAAAACATTATTCATCAAAAGATATTAGCAATATAGCATGAACAAAATCCATAACTGCACTCGCTAAACATACCTTTTATGCAAACACTTTTGATTCTTGAAGTCATCCATCATTTTCTTAACAAAATCCAAAGTAACAACATCTCCCTCTATCTTTGCACCTGAATATTGTGGCTCCACCTCTATAATGGAAACAAAATAACAATTCCATTAATGCACAGGGACAAAACTTTTATTAAGAAACTTCCATGAATTCAAAGAAAACAGCAACAACATTCAGTGGCTCCAAAATAGATAAACAATTACTTTCCACATTTTGCATTTTATCTGCATTCAAGTCCATAAATCCTTTCAACATAATACATGCGAAGTGCAATATATAAAACGTAAATAGATTAAGCAAGTCCACTCCTTTCTGCCTTATGAAGATAAATGATGTCAGGTAGGATTTCTTAAGACGATTCTTATAAGGGTGAAAAGAAAAAATTAATTTTTTCAACAAATAAAAGGGCAGAGAGAGAGAGAGATTTTCTACTAAATTGCCAAGCAAGAATGCCTCAATATTTCTAGTGAATTCACCAATATAACCCTTAAGCATGGTTAACTACTTCTCCAGATGAACAGATTTCCTGACTGGTAACTGAAACATATGAGATTTTGTTGTAGTACTTCAACAACATTATACTTTGAGCTAAAACTGTCAAACCTAAGTCAAGCATTTAACTCTCAGTAAAGACACCACTACCAGTGGATCCACCCCACCACCATGTCCCTAGAACCACCACCACTACTGCTGCCACCATTGTGGCTGCTGCTGCCCCCAGCATCATCGCTAGTACTGCCACAAATGCTACTGCAACTGCCGCTATGCCCACTTGGGTGGGCATGGATGATGACCTGGGACTCGTCCCTATTATGATACAATATGTTAAAATAATATAAATGATGATTAACCATAAATTTTATACTAGTTGATAAAAGGTACCCATTGTAAATTTAATCCTAGAATTAAAGCAGATAAAGCTGACCGGAAACATCTCAAAACTAGCAAAAGCCTATAGGCGGACTTCTAACAGAAATGATTGGAGATCCAGCAGACCTAATCAGTAAGAACACATAATCTGGTTACCTAAAGATTATTATGTTGTGTTATAGAAAGAGAGTACAGACCACCTCGCAAAAATTCTGGATCTTAAACCAGAAATATACAGAGCAGCATCAGCCATTCCGTCAATTTACCACTTTTCTCATAATGAATACTATTTTAAGCTTTTATCATTAATGAAATCAATCAAACTCAATACCAGACTAATCTCACCTCACAATTTTATTCACAATCAGCACAGTTAAAGAGGCACTATGTCACACCTTAGACCCCTCCGGTGACACATTTGATCAAGTGCATTTAGACATGCTTTTTTGTAAGGCACTGAGCACAAAAAAGGCCTCTCTAATTGAAGTTCTCTTTAATTTTTTTATTGTTCTCATTAAATGTACCTTTAGTAGAAACACAAAGAGACAATATCAAACTCTCTAGTCTGTATTTCTGAATGATTATAGTATTCAGCAGCAAACACAGGACCATAAAGAAATCATACATATTGGCCGACAAAAAAAGAAAAATTTGCTGGTAATCCAAGATAAACTGGAGCACTATCAGAATTATATATCTTAAGCTTATTTTACATACAAATACAAAAACACATAGATAAACATATTTTTCATTACTTCACACAGGTAAGCGCCTTTTTGCAACTTGTGCCCTTAATAACATTGTTCATTAATATAGTTTCAAATTACTCATTAAATTATGTTATGATGCTAAACTTTTCTACTTGCCAAACATATAAATTTCCCTTTTAATAATAAAACTGCCTTGCAGAATCAGCCACTATGGAATCATAAACAGCCGACCAGCAGGCCAAACCACTTCAGTAAAGATGACATAAAACTTGACCAGAAACCTAAAGGTATAACTGATCACCAAAAATTCAACATTCCACCTCGAAGAAGGAGCAAAAATAAAATATTTCACAACCGAAGTAGTTTACAGCCCACAGAGAACTTAAATATATTAGGAATCCTTGAAAAATTAGGATCTATAATAACTAGCATGTGGATTCCGCCATCTAAAGAAATGTTATTCCTTATCATTTGAAATAAGGGCAGGGGAAGCTTGTTTTGTTAGCTTTGAAAAAAGAAATATAGATCACACACGTACAACCTAAAGTAGAGAACCAGAAAAACTATAATATTCAGAGACTATAACGATCATAAAAAATATTCAGCTCAAGTTCATATTTTATGAATAACAACAAAAGACTTCCACAAGAAAATCCCAGCCTCAGAAGGCCCAGAAATAACCAAAATTTTTTAACCAGTTCACTTATCCATAACAATCAATAAAAAGAGTACGTTTTCTATAGACCACTCACCTGCTAATCAAAATGTAAAAACTTCACAAGAGTGTTTAAGAAGCAAGTTTTTTCTGTTATATTATATTTTTACTATACCCTACGAGGACAAGTCAGACAGCTAACTTGCCAAAGTTTTTAATCTCCACTGGCAGCAGATTAGATAATTCTAATAATGATGTTACCAATTAAGTTGTATGAGAAGCAGAAAGATTCTTGATAGGAAATAAGAAGTTGAAAGAAGAGGATAAAAAGGAATCATAACTTCAGAAGGCAGTACTCCTTTCAACCATTCCAGGTTCATATATGTTACACGGAAAATTAATCATACTAAAAAGCTGAACCACAACTTTAACAGTATGCTATAGATATCTGAGCATCTTTTATTTTAAAATTTTCTATTACCCATAATTGCAAAAAATAAACAGCAACCTAACAAATATCATATCAACATAGAAGAACATTTACAGAAGACATCTAAGAATACATAAATTAGGGAATAAATGGTAGAAGTAAAGGGAAAGGGAAATTACCTATGCTATGGTAATCAATAGAGTCAGCTACAAAACGCCTCTCAGACTCAGGTACAGAAATTGCTTCTTCAAATTTTAATTTCATTACTGCTTTCTCACATTCCTTTAATTTCTTGGTAGCATCAGGATCATTGGGACAAATCCTTTTGACCTGAGTCCAAAATGGGGAAAACAATTTACGGACAACACAAACCACATTTCACATGTTATAATGCTCAGCAATTATTCGTCTTTCCTTTGAGAAAGAGAGAAGGATAGACAGAAGACACAAAATAAGTATGCGCAATATAGAAAGCAACTTCTGAAAACTTCAGAAGTATATATTTAACTTGCAATAAACCCCTCCAGGTCCATATATTATCAACTTTTAAATTAGATCAGATAAACCACATGCAAGGCATAAATTTCACTAGACCGTTATCAGACAGCATGAGGTAGGAAAAATGGATCCCTTGGAAGACATGCAAGAACTTCAACAGAGACATGAAACAAGCATATTTTGCAATATTACAACCTTGGAAGACATAATACCTGTTGAAAATCCTTTAGCGCTTCCTTAAACTTCCCCATTGCGAGATAAGCAGCACCACGTCTGTAATAACCCTGTGAGTTCAAGAACCATTAGAAAAAGAACAAAAATGGATTCTGCACATAGCTGATTGTTTCAGTAGAAAAAGCATGCCTTTGAATATTTAGGATCAACTTCAATTGCCTTCGTAGCATCCTGTATGGCACTACCATACTCTTCCAGTTTGGTGTGAGCTAATGCACGATTTGCCCAGTATACTGCATTCTGACTATTTAGCTCTATTGCCTGTGTGTAAAAGTCAATGGCCTGACCATACTTGTGGGCTGGAAAAATGCAAATCAAATCAACAACCTTAGCACAATTAAACACAATGAAATTGCAAACATATATGTATTAAACTATCAACACACTCTCTATACAAAATTGGACACTTTAACTCATCAATATTCAATAAACAATTAAAAAGCCGCAATACTGAAGCACTGTATTCTCATCATGTCAGTACCTTTAAATGCTTCATTTGCTTGGACTTTTATTTCCTCGGCTAGTGATACATTAGAACTTTCATTATCCATACTTGGCATAACACTTTGTCTTTGTTAACTCGAGGATTATCCTTTTTATAAACCTCTGCATCACCCATGACAACATTAAATAAACAACAGAATAGCAAACCACCACGCTTTCATCTCGGGAAACAATATCATCCTATACGATAGCTAACATCCATAAGAAAAAGTATCGTAAAACTTAGAAATGAAAATGTCTAAAATACACTATAAAAAATCATAAATATAAAATTATCCACTTACAACATTTTTTTAAAAGCTAATAAACTAAAAAAGTATTAAAAAATCCAGCGTTTTTCTAAGATATTAAAAATTTGATATCCGGGAAAGAAATTTAACTTTTTTACCTAAAAGAAGAGAGCTGCATCTGGTGATGAGGGGAAGTATAACCAAACAGAGAATTTAGCAATTTCAAGCAACCAATCAAAAGAAGAATCTTTAACAGTTTTAGTTAAGTAATGGAAGAGCCAAGGTAGATTATTAGTCAAGAAGAAAGTAAATTACCTGGAAACTAAAAAGGAACAAATCAGGTGTAATCGAGCTTGACTCGAGAAAGAAGAGAAAAGTTGTTAGTTAAATGACAGCGAAACCCTAGTTAAAGCGAGAGAAACTTGTATTTATTTTTCAGTTTTTCTTTTTTTGGTTCAATTATTTTCAGTTTTCGAAGTTACTGTAATTTTGTTTATTTTATGATTTTTATGGTTGTCTAATAAGTTTTATGCTTTTCTTGCGAAGAAATCTAGGAAAAAGTCTATTGGAAAAAAAATCTAGGAAAAGGAAAGCCTAGAGTTTTTGATTCATCGTGAATTCTAAAATGAAATGAAAAGGAGTTAAATCTAGATCGATACGTAAGTTTAAATCCCAAAATTTTGTTGTGCTGATTCCAGTTTGTAAACATTTAAGCCTAAAATTTAAGTCAGTAATTTGAATTCGCCAAAATCTGAATTTATCAAAATTTAATTATTTAATTTTATATAAATTTAATTTAAATGCTCCATTTGTTCCATTAAAAATAATTTTTGAAAAGTATTTTCAGCCAATTTACCCGTAAATGTCATTTTTTTCAAAAATTACGGAAATATACGTATTATTTAATTATTTACCGGAATGAGTCATTTTCCCCAAAAACGCGTTCACGTCAGCGCGATGTCAGGGTATGTGGCAGGAAAACGCATCCCTGGAGGGGCGTTTTTGCCACATCAGCAGAAATCGTGTCCTTAAGAGCACGTTTTGCTGATGTGGCAAAAACACTCCCCCAGGGACGCATTTTGCCCTTTTTTTCCTACCCAACGGCTATTTTTTTTTTTACCGTTTGGCCTCCAACGGTCAAAAAAAAAAACTATAAAAGCCCCCCTTTCAATTTTTTCACACAAAAGTCCTTTTACAATTTCTACAATTTCTCTCAACTTTCTCTCAAATTCCTCTCAAATTCCTCTTAAATTTCACAAAAATCCTTTAATTTTTACAAAAAAAAGCCCTGTTTAAAAGTTTTTTGAATTAGTTTTTATTTAAATTAAGAAATATTCAATCGTGTTAACAATGGCTGGAGAATTAATTCGTCTCGATAATAAACACATCTCCGTCGATCAAATGACAATGGTAAGTTATAATTTTAATTTTTAATACTATTTAATATTTTTTTCATTTATACAATTTTAATTAATTTTTATTTTATAATTTTTTATAACAATCTGTAGATCAAGTGTTGCAATGCTATATTCGTAATATGCCTGGTCCACCATCGCCGTTGATAGAGAATTACCTGTGGGAAGCGGGTTCTTGGCACGTGGCCACGATAGGCTGGGGGTGCAAGTTGGACCTGAAATTAATCAGTACGTTGATAGAGAGGTAGAGACCCGAGACGCACACTTTCCATCTTTCATGCGGAGAGTGTACTATCACTTTGGAAGACGTGCAGTTGCAATTGGGATTGCCGGTGGATAGGTACATAGTCACCGGGTCCGCAACTTCTGGTGATTGAGGAGCCTATGCTACGAGCTTTTGGGTGCTATTCCAGATAATATTAACGGAGGTCGGATCGAGATGGGCTGGTTACGAGACACATTCCTGAAGCCGGATAATGATTCGACTGAATTAGAAAGAATACGGTATGTTCGGGCATACATTCTTGAGATGATTGAAGGCTATCTGATGCCGGACTTGTCACGAAACCTCGTACATCTGAGATAGCTGCTGAAACTCGTTGATTTTAGAGTAGCCGATGAATTGAGTTAGGGGTCTGCCGTGCTAGTAAAATTGTATCTAGAGATGTCCGGGGCGACGCGATCGAATAAAGCCAAAATCGGAGGTTGCCTATCACTACTGCAATCATGGGCACAGCTTCGTTTTCCATTTTTACGTCCTCGAGTGGACCACCCATATACATTCCCACTCATAACGAGGTAAATTTAATATTAGATTTTACAATTATTAAGTAGATTTAAAATATAATTGTATATTAAAAATTTATTTAATTAGGTGGAACCATTCGGCGAGTAATGTTGGAATACCTACCTCGCTTGAAGATATACAGCTTCTATTAGACCAACGGTCGGAAGCACAAGTAAGTATTAAATAAAATATATTTTTGAAATAAAATAGTCATTTCATATTTAGTATTTAGTATTATGTATATAACTAATATTTTTATCATGTTGGTATAGTTTCAATGGACACCATACGAGGATCTGGCAATTCGGGCAGTAATTTCGAATGAATTCTTTCAAAATCCAAACATTTGGCATGTGAAGGTATCATTGGTCAACTATGCCACTGTGGAGATGCACCAGTCAAATCGGGTTCTCCGATAATTTGGATTCCGACAACCAATTCTCATGGCACCTGAGGTGCTCGATGATGAGCACAAAGTCGACTTACGACAGTTGCATACGGATTGGCCAAGATTTTAGTCAGCATATATCAAATTGTGAGAAAACTGGTATGATTATATACCTATTCAGGAATCAATCATCGTTCCTGAGTTAGCGTGGTGTCGGAATACATGCCATGGTTTAAGATCCATGGCAAGCCGTATTTATTGTCGAAACAGAAGAGGCGATGGCAACTTCATGTACAAAGAAAACGACGGGGCCCTTTAAATCCAATGAGAATGGATGATGGGACGGGCCCATCAATAGCGCCGACAAAATCACCGGGCCTATCAGCAGCGCCCACACAGTCACCAGGCCCAACACTTCAGCCGGCAACATCTACATCACAGGCTTTTCAGATTATGCCAGGTGCGTATCCTAGCCCTTATATGTATCCTAACCCTTATATGTTTCCTTTTCCCAGTCCTATGGTAGGTTGGAATGCATGGCCCGGTTCATCTCCGCTCCCGATTACTCCGAGTGGACCGCCTATCTATAGCCTACCGTCGCATGAGGGATCACACGATGCGCCGTCGGGAGCTCTTCTTTTTACCAATCTCCTTCGCCTTATGGGATTCAAACACCTCTGCCATTGGTGATGAAACACCTCCGCAGTCGTTATTTTATCAAAGTGGGTCATCCTCCCAACACCCACAACCAGATCCCTGCGGAGGAACGAAATACCTCGGAGAGCAACCATAACCTTAGGAAGAAAGTGGAAGAAGGAGGAATCCAACGCGTAACCGTTGACCATCCCCATGTGGCACTGATTCCGACTGGCACCAACATTGATTTTTTTAATATATTTGTATAAACTTTTTTATATTGTTTCATCTAATAAAATAAAAGTTGTTTTTAATATTTTAATTAGCCATTTAATTCTTATATTTTTAATAAAATAAAAAGTTGTTTTTAATAGCCTAATTGTAATTTAATTTTTATATTTTTAATAAAATAAAAAGTTGTTTTTAATATCCTAATTGTAATTTAATTTTTATATTTTTAATAAAATAAAAAATTGTTTTTAATATCCTAATTCTAATTTACTTTTTATATTTTTAATATAAAAAAAATTGTTTTTAATATCCTAATTGTAATCTACTTTGTATATTTTTAATAAATTTTATTTTTTTAATAAGGCACTATTTTTAATATTTTTATATTTTTAATATATTTCTACAAACTTTTTTATATTGTTACATTTAATAAAATAAAAGTTATTTTTAATATTTTAATTGTAATTTACTCTTTATATTTTTTAATAAAATAAAAGTTGTTTTTAATATCCTAATTGTATTGGTTCAAGTAAGGACTAAATTGCAAATGTGAGAAAAGTTTTATGGCTCAAGAGTAAATATTCAAAATTTGAGGGGTTAAAATGTATATATGAAAAACTTGAAGGGCCAATAGTGTAAATATTTTAAGGATGGAATGATCTAGAAATTAAGAAAAAATGGATGAATTAGGACTAAATTAAATAAGTGAAAAAGTATGAGGGGTTAAATTGCAATTTTATCAATATGAGTGTTGATCCAATGTAGGAATTTTGAAGGATCATAATAGGCAAAATAACCATTTAGCATAGTGCCTTTATAACTCGCTGATTGCTTCGGAAATAGTGCTGCTACGAAAATATGTCTCTCGCACAACCGATATTATCGGCAAATGACGCGTTCCTTTTAGAACAGAATTTATGCATTCAGCCAAGTTTGAGGTCATATGACCATAATGTAGGCCGCCATCGTATGCTTATGTCTACTGTTTGAAAGGTATGTTGCATAGATAGTATGCGCCTTCTTCGTTAACTGAGCGCAAAATTGCCAATATCTCGTGAAAACGGTCCTTATTGATCTCGTACCCTGCCAATATAAGTTGATAGTGAATATTACATACCACTCTTCAATTAAGAATAAATTAAATATTACAAACAAAATTATATTAATAGATATTACATGCCCATGTTGGTCACTTGTCGTCGTTCACTAGTAGATCGATGTTGCCCGTGGTAGTTAGACGCAACATACCTTAGGTAATATCGGTGGTGTGTGCAATGCCATAGGCTTCCCTGTCGCTCTATTGCGGCTAGTATTCCAGGGACCCGATCCGATATAACGCATATATCAGGTTGGGGGCAGACATGACTCATTAACCTAAATAGAAAGAAATCTCAGTCATCACCTGACTCCCCCAGTGTTATTGCAAACGCAATTGGAAGGATTTTCCCACTTCCATCCTGTGCCATAACTAGCAATAGCCAATGCGTATATCTACCATACATAAAGGTACTGTCAATTTGTACCAATAGCTTGCAATATAGAAATGCGTCTCGGTATTGCTTAAATGTCCAGAACAGACGCTTGAACACTTGGCATCCACAGAGCAATCGATCGTTATAGTACGTAGGTGCCGTTTCAAAGTCTGTTATGCAGTCTGGGACATATCTCTCTAGCACCTGACACCACTGCCACACTTCATTATATGAAGCGTCCCACTGACCATGCAATTTTTCCAGCGCCTTCTGCTTAGCTATCCAAGTCTTGCGGTAAGAGAGCGTGTACCCCAATTGGCTAAAATATTGGCAATTAAGACTGACACTAAAGTCTTGGGATCCACTTTCACCGTCTGTATTATTAAGCTAGCCAACATATTTGAGTCTATTATGGGATGATCTTGTGAAACACCTATCAACGAAGTACGTTAAATAATGCAACATTACGTAATATTAGTATTATTCAAAAACCCTAAACACCTAGTGATATTGTACCGGCAACACATGTATGTGGACCTTTGTACTTTTTAATCTCCCACAAGCTGTCCTTTTCCTCAACGAGGCCATGATTTTCCATGAACATGTACCATCTTGCACTACACACTTGGCCTCATACTTATCGGGTTTGGATTTAACCACGTTATAGTTAACCCTGTTCTTGATGCTATATTGTTTCAATGCACCAAGAAAACTATACTTGTTGGAAAACTCTTTACCAACTTTCAATTCACTCGAATCCAACGACGAATTGTACGGTCACGCCTTCTGTGTGGTAGTTCTAGAAACTCCAACGCATCGTCTTGAGATAGATCGATGTTGTGCATGTGGGCTGGAGGCAAGTACGCCCCGAATCGTGGATCTTCTTCTTCATCATCCGAACCTCCTTCAACATCTTCAGGTATGGTTGGAACAGGCTTTGACTCAGAAAATAATGCAACTTCTGCACCATCGGGGCCGGGCTCTCGAGGTGGATCCACATCAGACTCATCATCCGACCCACCATAATCTACAACGAACGAGGTCTCATTGCCGATGGATGTCGTGGGGAGCACATTATCCCTTCTTAAACAACTTTTGTAATGTCCCCAATCATATTTGGATTGCCAACCACTAGAAGTTCATGACGTTCCCTAATACGTATTTATATCATCGAACATCGACACACCGATATGTATGTCTCATCCACCAACTGAGTGTCGTGCAGGGGTTGTATTTTCCATACTGCCACCAAACATGGGCGCTTCCGTATTCTACCTCCCACTAATAGAGTGTCGACTTGGGGTCATGTATTCCCCTCGAACAGCAGTAGATGTTGAAGTCGAAGGAATATCACTTGGCGATGAAAATTGTACATATACCTTAAGATAGGGTGATCCACTGGCAAGATGAATCTCCGCCATTGCTTCCAAGCTCCAAGGACCTTTGATGTCGAATGAGTCATATCTCACGGGATCAACCGAAGCACAAAATCTATACTTAATAGACAGAACTTTGATTGGCATTGTTCCGAAGATTTTATGCCTAATTCTTTTACAAAGTTTTGTTGAATCTATGTTTTGGTTAAAAACCAGTCGCGCTGTGTTCTTTGATAAAAAAACATCATTCTCGATGTCACGAACCTCGCCATCATAGTAAATTACAGCACTAATATGTTCACTCATCTTCAGTTTCTATTATGCTTTTGCCTTAATTCCTATTATACAACCTCAGAATGAAATTTGGCTCATTTATAGTCTAAGGCCAAATAGGAACTACTATAGCAAAAGAGCGTCCACGTGGGAGTTTTTTTCAGTACTCTTGCTAACAGTGCATCCCGCTTGAGGCGTTTTGGTTATTATTTGTTCAGAAACGTCATCTCAAAATTATCTTTTCAGGAACTACTGTAGCAAAAGAACGTCCACGTGAGAGCTTTTTTCAGTACTATTGCTGACAGTGCATCCTGCTTGAAGCGTTTTGGTCACTATTTGTTCAAAAACGTCTTCTCAAAATTATTTTATCAAATATTACTGTAAAAAAAATTATATTGCTAATATATTTTTTCTAAAACCCTAAACACAAAATTATTTTAATTAATTAACCCTAAACCTTAATTCATTAATTCCCCCCAAAACCTAACCCTAAACCCTAAAAACTAAAAAACCCTAATCATAGCCCCAAAACCCTAAAAACCCTAACCCTAGCATAAAAACAGCTGAAAAACCAAACGGAAAAAAACGGGCAAAACGCGTCCCTGGGGGAGTGTTTTTGCCACATCAGCAAACCGCGCCCTCAAGGATGTGATTTCTGCTGATGTGGCAAAAATGCTCCCACAGGGACGCGTTTTCCTGTCACATACCCTGACATCACGTTGACGTGGACGCGTTTTTGGGGAAAATGACCCATTTCGGTAAATAATTAAATAATAGGTCCATTTCCGTAATTTTTGAAAAAAATGGCGTTTACTGGTAAATTGGCCAATATTTTTTGTATTTTCAATGATTTATAGATCAAGGAAAAATAAATTATTTTTACTATAAAATGATTTACACTCTTGAAAAGTATAAATTATTTTTCAAAAAACAGCTTCTTTATGCATGATTTTAGTTTTATATAATAAATTATATTGTTAATAAATTTTTATTTTTAAAATTATTTGAAATTAATAAAATATTAATATAAAATATTATAATTTTCAATATTATTAAATATAGATATTTAATTATCTATATTTAATCATATAATAAATTATTGATATAATTTAGTATTTTAATAAATTATTTAGTATTTTAGTTTTATTTTAATAATAAATTTTAAAAATAATAATTTTACAATAAATATATTTATGTCGTGTTTGTTTTACAAAGAAAATCATAATATATAAATTTATAGATATAATATAAATTTAATTAAACAATGAAAAAATAAGAAAATCTCATATGTATATTTGTTTCATTAAAAATAATTTTTGTGAAATATTTTTAAGAAATCTGTCAAATAATAGAAAATATTTTACACAAATTCATCTAAACATCAGAAACTACTTTTTTTTTTAAAAATAAGTAAATTTTTAAAAAATTATTTTCAATTAAACAAACGAAGCCTAAAACTCAAAAAAAATATCAAGTCTATAATTCAATAGGTAGGATATACGTTGATAATTAATATAATATATAATAACATTACAAAATAAATTTTTCCAAAACGTTAATTATGAATATAAAATGTTTTTAATGTAATAAATAAATTATATATGTTAAATAAATGTACAAAATTAATAATGATTCAAATGTAAGAAGTTAAATTGAATGATTATAAATAATATTTAATGATATATTACATTCTTTTAATAATATAATGCAACAATTTTTTTTTGTAATTTTCACACATGATTAAAAATGATTTATTACGTAACATTAATAAAATTAGTTTTCTACATAGTTGGTGTGTGAGATTCTTAGAAGGTGAGATAAAGAAAAGGATAAATTCCGGTAGAGGCCGTTCAATTGTGATTTTGTATCACATAATGATGAAAAGTTACAAATTTCTCATACAATTATTCTATTTTCTTATTTTTTGTCACTAGCTAGCTAGCTAACGGTAAAAAAAAATCTAAAATAGTTGGGTGACCAAAAAATAAATTTACTAATAGTTGGATGATTATTTTGTAACTTTCATACACTAAAAAGGAAAAAGGAATGATAGCATAAATTACTCTTGTACTTTACAAAATTTGTCAATGCAGTACCTTTAATTTCAGAATGTATAATACGATATCGAACTTTAATTTTTGCTGGTACTAGATGTGTCCAAGGGCCGGGCCAAGAACAACAAAAAATTTAGGCCCATTTATTAGGTTCGGGTCTGGCCCAAAAAATTGGCCTAAAATTTTGCCCAAACTCGGTTTAGATAAAAAAAACTAAAACCCTGACCTAGCCCACCCATATTATTTTTTAATATTAATATTTTATATACTTTTAAAAAAATATATAATATATCAAAAATACTAAAAACATTAAAATAAATATTTCCCAACAAATTGAAAATAAATTAAAAAATATGTATACTTAAATAACACTAAGATGAATGTAACTTAATAAGCAGATGTGAAAAATAGTAACAAAATTAACAATAAAACAAGAGTTATACAATATCCAAATAATAACAATAAAATAGTAGTAACATAATTGTGAAATGATAGCAAAATAGTAAAAAAAAAAAGAAAATAATAAAAAACAGCAAAAATGGTAAAAAAAATAGGTTTTTTTTGTTTTCATATTCGGGTTAGGCCGGGCTCGGGGCCAAAAAAGTCTTACCTGAGGCCCAACCTATTTTCCAAATTGGCTTTTTTTTTTCCCAAGCTCATTTTTCGAGTCAATTTTTAACCAAATCCTCTCACTTTTCGGGCGAGCCTCGGCCCATGGACTGTTCTAGCTGGTACTACTCACATAATTTGACACACAACCCAATAATAGGTTGCCATTTGGCACAGTGTAAAAAAAAAATTCAACAGTCAAAGTTCAAGGACTTAAAAATAATTATATCAAATTTTATTTTAAAGTGAAAATTAAAAAAAAAAATCTTTTGACTTTTCTCCTCCAATTTTTTTGTCGTGTAATTAATTTCATTTTTTTTGTTTTTTCATTGGTTTCTTCGTCT
The DNA here is from genome assembly GCA_025503065.1 of Gossypium bickii. NCBI lineage: Eukaryota > Viridiplantae > Streptophyta > Magnoliopsida > Malvales > Malvaceae > Gossypium > Gossypium bickii. The sequence continues at coordinate 11,563,656 of CP106719.1, read as the reverse complement.
TCTTCCCTTAACTCAAGTTATTGCTTTTGTCGCCGCCGGTGGTTGGCCCCTTTTCGGCCCAAAAATGGTCACTTGAGTGTAGCTCCCCGTTCACTCTTTCAACTGCTCAAAATATATTTCTCGAAAAACTTTTCAGAAGTCACGAAAATGCTTCAAAACTTTCAAACTTCTCTAACCCCGATCTAAAAATCCAACCATCCAGTTGTCTTGTAACTTCGACAACAACTTCCCCGAACCTCACAAAAAGTTCCCAAAAATCTATACATGGATTTTTTATTATTATTTTGGCTTTTGATTTCCTCTTTCTCTTTACCTTTTTCTTTCTATTTCCCATAAATATTCGGCAAAGAAGACATTTTTGGTCTTTAAAAACCATCAAGAAGAAAATGTTATTTTTGGTAATTGACATTATAGTTTTCTCGATATGTTTTCGCGTGTCCATGCAATGGAATTTCCTGTGGTGAGTCTTTGTAGGTGTAAAACATAAATACAAAGTTTCTATGTGATTATGATATTGAAATCCAAAATCCAACATTTTTGTTTAGTGAGAATTTAGTTTGGTTTGTTCATAAGCATATGCACTTTCTTTTCTTATTTTTAAATTGAGTGATTTTTATTTTCAACCATTGTATTTTGTTTTGAATCGAGAAATCAATTTTGAAATGCCCATAAACCCAAATATCAATTTTGATACTCTATATTTTGGTGCAATTTTAGATTTAGAGTTAAAATTGTTAGGATTGAAAAAGAAATTAAAATACAAAATCAAAATGGAATTATGTTGGATTATGGGGAAAAAAAAATATATGAATGGAACATTACCCGGGAAAAAAGTTTGTAATAAATTGCTTTTATTTTTATTTGACTGTTGACATTAAAAAATTCTATATGCCCGTTGGAAAATATGGGTTTGACCCACTCCATCACATGTCATCTTATTAGAGGTCTACGTGTTAAAATGAGTTATCCGGACGAAACACCAAAGTGGTGGACCAAAAAAAAATATAGGGTAAACTATCAAATAGTCACTTTTATTTACTTCAGGTTACATTTTAGTCACTTATGTTTGAAATGTTACGTTTTAGTCACTTACGTGATCGCGTTGTAACATTTTAGTCACTGAGCCACTAACGGTGTAACGGTAAGCTGACGTGGCATGTTAAATCATCATTTCAAACAAAAATTTTAGGTTAATTTATACAATCGATCCCCTTTTTTTTCATTTTGAGCAATTTCATTTTTTTCTTTTATGTTCTTTTAACTTTATTCTTTTTTTTTTATTTTCCATTCTCTTCTGCTTCTCCCTCTGTTTTCCTCCCTTCTCCATTTCTTTTAACGTAATTTTTTTATGTTTTTCATTTATTAAAACTAGGCCCTATACTTTTATTTTTTTGAACAATTTAATTTTTTCGAGTGAGGCGAGCTTGTGGACTAATTTTAACAAATAGAAAACATAGAAAAACTACGTTAAAAGAAATGAAGAAGGGAGGAAAACAGAGGGAGAAACAAAAGAGAATGGAAAATAAAGAAAAAAGAAGAAAGTTAAAAGAACATAAAAGAAAAAAAAATTAAATTGCTCAAAATGGAAAAAATATAGGGACCAATTGCAGAATTTAACCTAAATTTTTTGTTTGAAATGATGATTTAACGTGCTACGTTAGCTTACTTACATCGTTAACGACAATTAACTAGTCAATGACTAAAATGTTACAACACGATAATCTAAGTGACTAAAACATAACATTTCAAACATAAGTGACTAAAATGTAACTTGAGTCAAACAAAAGTGACTATTTTAGTAGTTTACCCAAAAATATAAGTACCGAATTAAACAAATTGAAAGTACATGTACCACATTGACAAATTTTGTAAAATACAAGGATAACTTCTATCATTATCTCAAAAAAACATATTTAAGTGACTACTAATGTAATTTACCCTAAAGAAAAATGATTCACATAACTCCAAAGGTAAAGACGAAGGCATGGATCTATTTAAACACAATTGATGAGTTTATGTAACACCTCAAAATTTTCAATTTTGGAAATGGTATTATTATAAGGGAAGTACATAGCAAAATTCTTTAAAAGAGAATTATGAAAAATCAATGTAAATGGAGAAGGTAGCCGGGCATAAGAGATAATCACTAAAAATGATGTGTGATAAATTATTACATAAGAATTTAGACTAAATTGAAAGATAAGGATTAAAGGTGGAATTATGCCATAAAAATGATTATTGGTTTTAAGGTGCATAAAAATAAATTTTTAACCTATTTTATTTGATTTAATTTAGAAAGTTGAAGGATTTATTGAAATATTTTTCCATTTAGAAAGTTGTATAAATTATTCACGGACCTATGGACTAAAAAGGATGTGAATAGTGGTGAATTCCAATTTTGAAAATAAAAGATGATAGGAGAAAACATGGGTTAAGCCATTGGATTATACCCAATGATTTGGTTTTGGCCCTCCGAATTAATAAATGGCAAAATGGTAACTTCAAACTTCTAAGGGGTGGGTGTAGGAGCTAATCTAAATCTTTGATTTAAAATCCCATGTATAATCTTGGCCATTAATTTTGGATGGAGATGGATATTTTTAAGAGTCATTTGTAAGCATAGATCATTTGGCATTTGACTATTATGATATGGAAATAAGAGAAAAATCCTCCAATTGCCTTTGTTAAAATCGGTAGCAGCTATAGGAGAGGAAAACTCTCCATTCTTTACTTTCTTTCATTCTTTCTCATTTGCATTCATTCCTCATTTGAATCCTAGGTGGGATTCTTGCTAAATCCATGCAAACTCATGAAAATTTACTTGAAAATCTTCATAAAAGCATGTATCTCGGGCCACATTTATCTTCTTTTCATCTTAAGTTTAAGGTTATCGAATGGGAAGAAAGAGAAATTTAAGTTTGAGAGAGAAAGTGAAGAAGAAACTCTTCATGTTTATTTAAGGTTTTATTCGTAAAAAGTATAAGAACATTATTATAATAATGAGAATTATGTTATATATATATAAACATGTGTATAATGAAAAAGAAAATAAATAAATGGAGAAAAGAGTTCCAAGCATAGGAAAAATATAATTGCCCAATTTTGATGTCAAAAAACGTGATTTTAGAATCCCAATTTTATAAATCGAGTCTGAAAATATTAAATACGAATATTTACGGAGCTAATATAAATTATATTAAATATTGGTCGACTAATTTAACCGAATTAATTGTTAATTAATATTTAGATACTAAATTATAAAGTTCAATCTTTATAGATTTTTAATTTACAAAAGAATTGGGGATTGAAATAAAAATTAACCAAAAGTTCTAAAATGGTAATTAAACCAAAATTTAGTGAATATTAGTGGGAGATGATGATGATCTCCACTAATTGAAGTTAAAATTGATTATGTTAATTAGCTAAGAAATATTAAGTTAATTAAGCATTAAATAGTTTATAAGTGGAAAGAAAGAGAAAGTCTTCATCTTTTTGTTTCTTCCATGGCCGTTTTTCTTCCTTCCATGGCCGATTCTTCATAGGAGAGAAAAGAGAAAAATTCTTTTAAAAGCTTTTGACATTCTGTTATTTTCTTGTAATATTTATAGATTTGAAGTTGTGGGAGTTTGATTTAGTTAGCCCATGTACTAATTCGTAAAATTGTTAAATTTTTAGAAAGTTTCTATTGTTGATTTTTTGAAGAATTAGACTTGAAATTGATAGATTATGAAAATGACTAGATTGTAATGTTAATTTAGCTTAATTGTTAACTTTGTTACAATAGGGACCAAATTGAATAAAAGTCATTTTTTATAAAATTATATTAAAAACATAAAGTATAAGGTCCCTAATGAAAGTATTTGAAATTGGATTTTAATCCGAAACTAGAAATTTAAAGTTATGACTATCTCAAATTTAGGGACTAAATTGAATAAAGTGTAAAATATGAGGAAAATTAAAAAATGAAATTATATAGGATCATGCATATCATGGCATGTGTAAAAATGTTTGGTATTAACTGGTTATATAAAATAATTGCATGGATCAAGATTTAGATCAAATTTGAGCTAATAGGGAAAAAGTTAAAATTGTGGATTAATCCCTAAAGAATTCACTTTTCTCACATTTTGAACAAGTAAGTTCATATAGAACTTACTATCTCACTTTGTATTATAATTGCATGCTTGTGTTTAATTTTATATTTGAATGTTTCCATATGGTTGCAATATTATGGAATTTGACACATTTGACTAGTAGTGGACTAAATTGAAATATTGTATGGTGATTGATGATTATGAAATAATCCAGGGTACAAATGTGGTAATGTGAATGATGTCATGATATGGAATAAAAGATGTTTTCCTTTTTTACAGGGTGTGATATGCATATATAATTGATTACAGGAATTATACTGAAATATGTGAAAATTTGTGCTCGTGTGAACTGAATAAAAGTTAGGATACAATTAACATAAGGTCTTATGCATGCTTGTATGAGATCTATTATAGATGTTAACGAGATCTAACATTCATTGTAGATTCTCAGGTATTATGTGACACAAGTCTAGTTCAGACGATTAACCTGATGTGTTGTTATAAAGGTTTAGCCTGGACGGGTAACCTGACATATATATACTCAGCTCGGGCGAGCAACTGGTGTAGTGTAGTTTAACTTTGTATCCAAGTCCATGTACTTGGGTTCATTGAGTGAAACGTTATAAATTAAATTAAAATTTTAAAATGTGATGAAATGGACTTAATATCCAAATTAAAAAGTCATTGAAGGGATTGAATTGTAATGATATATTCTTATGATCGTGGAAGTTGGAGATTTTTCAACCAAGATTCTATCAATTCTTCCTATAAATAGATAGAACTAGTAGGCTTCAAATCACACCAACAGAAAGAGAAAAACTCAAGTTTTTCTGAAGTTTTCGATATTGCTATTTTGACATAAAGTAGTGGAAATTTATTTTAAGAATCAATTATATTTTTTTGGAATTGCAATTCTACCAATTTCTGTATAAGAGAGACTTACTTTCCCCCTGAAAGTAAAAAAAAAAAAAAAAAAATCTAATTCTGTGTTTGATTTGATTTGTTCGAGCCCACGCTCGAAGAAGTTTGTGGTACGAGAATACAGAGAAGATCATTTGGTTGAAAGCCGGGAATGACAAAGATCCACCTATTCGAAAACACAGGTACGAATTCGCCTATGGTTTATTGCTATAAATATCACAAACCGGGTCGATTTTCAAAATTTTTATTTTCTACCGTACAAGAAAACCATTTTCGAATCAATTTTTTTCCAATACAAGGAACAAAGAATTACATGCTTATGTATAAGATATCTAATCAATTGGAAGTGATTGAATACTTGAATTTAGATTTTGCCGGATGTTTTGAGAGTGGAAAATCCACTTTTGGCTATTTATTTTTACTTGCTGAATGAGTCATCTTATGAAAAAAATGCTAAACAATTTGTTATTGTATTATCTACAATGGAAGCAAAATTTGTAGCATGTTTTGAGGCTACTATTCATGCATTGTGATTAAGGAACTTTATTTTAGGACTTAGGTTAGTTGACACATTTACCAAGTTGCTGAAATTTTACAGTAGTATTTTTCTCCAAAAATGATAAATATTCCAAATGTGCAAAACATATAAAATTAAAACATTTTGTTGTTAACAAGGAAATTCAAAAAAAAAAAAAAAAGAGTGTTTATAGAGCATATCAAAATTGATTTTATGATTGCAAATTTGGTAACTAAAGATTTACAACTGAAGACACTTAAAGAACATGTACATAGAATGGGTTTTGATTGTGTTGATGAATGCAATTTTATGACATTATGACACTCTGAGCTTAATTATGGTGTTTCTGAAATTAAATGGACGTATTTCCTATTTATTATGATTGTGTGCACATAATTTTTGGAATTATTTTTAAAAAAATATTTATAGTTACTCAAAGACCTATTATATTGAGTTAAATGTTGTAGTATACGGAAGGGAATATGTGACTTAAATTATGTACAGCCGCTATAACTTACATTTGCAATTCACTATAATGTAGTAGTTTTGATGAGTGTTATTTTTACGCGCACTCAACTTTTATTCTATTAAAGTTTATGTTTGTCTCATTGGGCCAAGTGGGAGAATGTAATATTTTAGTCCAATTATATGAACTCAATTAAGTAAAAAATAATGTGGCCAGGTGTAAAGGGGATTAGAGTTTTACTTTTAATAGATGTTAAATCCTATTTGTTTATTCGTTTACTTGATGAATGTACAGGATCAAAAGTTGATCATTATAAATTGATCCTCCCTCTATCAATTAGAGTTACATAAAAAATTACACATAAAAAATTATAATTGCCATCGCTTAGGGTTTGTATAATTAATGGAAGAGGTCAAGAGGAAAAAATCAATTTATCGGGTGTTCTTTGCATTCTTCGTCATGTCTAATGGTAAACTCCAATTCCAGATAAGATATTTCTTAAATTTGTGAAAATCATATTATTGTCTTTGTCATGTCTAATGGTAAACTCCAATTCCGCATCAGATATTTCTTAAACTTGTGAAAATCAGATTATTCTAATGATCCTAAAATCGAGCCAGGATTATTAAATCAAGCATAAATAACTTCCTTAATTTGGAAATGAAAATCCTTTGTATCAAAACAGTTGGGCTATGACTTAGATGATATTATAGACATGTGTTTCCACATATTTGAAGATAAATAGTGTGCTACAAATCTTTGAAGAAAGCAATCACACTGAGGATACAAACAAACTAAAACTTGAGCCAATAGGCTCACTCTATACATTCGAACCTATCATCCACACTCCCCAACCACACTATCTTCAATTACAGACAAAAGATTCTTATTAAAAGAAACGATGAGAAAACCATCCCATTCCATGTGATTTGCATATAACAAAGTTGTTCGAGTTAAGGAATGAGCCGCCTTGTTGATACACTAACGAGTCCAACAAAAGGATAGGTGCTGAAATTGATTCTTCATTAGTAAACAATCACGAAACAACATATCTAGTTCAGAAAAATTAGATGATGGGCGTGAAAAAGCCGAAATTACAAGCAAACAATCCAACTCAATATTACATTATCAAAAGCCAAAGTTTTGAACCATGACAAGGCCTCATTAAAACGAACATAAATAAAACCAGAAAAACTTTTAAGCACACAGCTCGAAGAGTCCCAAACTACGATCGCATACCTTGTAGCCCCCTCTTGCTTGAAATAGGTAGAATCTATATTACATTTTAGCAGGCCACCTTTCGGAGGTGCCCAACCAACTCTTCCTCGACAACGAGTCACTCCGTCTTGGTCACCACTCGCATCAGCCGCAGCAAACACCTCTATCAACTATTTCCAATGAATCCAAAAAGCATTAGCAACCTGAATGACTGATGCAACAACCACATCTTCCCTTTTCCAAACAAAGTAATTGCGATTAGACCATATCATCTAACAAAGCATCAATACATGTTGTAGATGCTTAGGAATTGCCAATTCAAGAAGCTTGCAAAATATGTCAATCATTATTGATTGATTGAATGAAAAACCAACTGCACTCCAAATTGCTTGCGCATATAGACAAAGAGCAAAATATGATCCATACTCTCAGCCTCACCACATCGGTTACATGAGGAAAATAACAGAATACCCTTCTCATTCAAACGAACTTGTGTCGGTAAAAAATGCTTCAGACAACGCCAAACAAAGTCCTTTAACGTTTAATAGAATCTTACATCGTCATAGCTTTGCCCAAATTGTATTCTTTGTTAGATTTGTAAAATAAATCTAAAATAAAACTGAATAAACCAGGATCTATCATGTTAAATCATCAAGAATAAATCAAAAACAAAACTAGATGCCGAAGCGTACCTGAATCCATAAATTCCTTAAAGTTTTACCGGATCTTGGGGATTTGATCTTTCAAATTAGCACACAAGAAATTCAGAGAATATCTGCTCTCTCTTTCCTATTGATGGGATATTAGAAAAGTTATCTTGTGTATAATTTGGGGACCATAACCCTAATATTTATAACCTTGGCATATTAGTTCTAATCAAATTCTAATTAGCCCATCATTAATCAGAATTTGATTAGAATTCAATTACTAGAGAATCTACACATATTTGACCCATACTTTATTTAATAATTAAAGCCCAATAAAATTTTAACCAAATTAGATCACTTTTAATTTCGGCTATCCTATCATGATAGTAAATAATAACATGTAATTACCCTTATTATATATGTGATGTCCATATTTTCCAACAATCTCCCACTTGGACCACATATATATACTAATTACTCTACAATTACATGTCATTATATATAACCTTATGAGCTCAAAATTTTACTATCATATCCAAAAGGTATTCCGAACAATCTCATCCATTAATTATGTTAACATAGAACCAAGATGACTTTCGTTACATATATCGTAACTAAATCCATCCATGATCATGTATATTAACACAACCAAATGATATAGATCAAGTATGGATGTGTAGCATGAAAATTACATGCAATATAATCTAAACATGTCTATTTCTAACTGGTCCTCTTTAAACTTAAGTGAAGTCAGTACCAAAATAATAAACATAATGAATAAACTGAATACTCTATTTCTAATCAGAAAATAACCAAATACATGAATGTCTAAAAACAAACATAAAACAAATAAAATATAAACTCCCACTAAATCATGATATCCTCAAACAATGTAACACCCATATGAGCAGTGTGCTCATGAAAGACCTTGGGCGTGGTAAACTTTTTGTGAGCGGATCCGCTATCATGGAGTTTGTCCCAATGTGCTCTATGGATATTTGACCATTTTGCACTCTTTCTTTTACAACTAGGAACTTTATGTCAATATGCTTTGACTTAATGAACTCCTGTTGTTATTGGAATACAAAACTGCTGACTTATTGTCACAAAATAATTTGAGTGGCCTTTCTACATTCTTCAAAATGCGCAGCCCTGTGACAAAGTTCCACAACCATATTCCATGGTTTGATGCCTCATAGCATGCTACAAACTCTGCTGCCATAGTGGACGAAGCTACAAGTGTCTGTTTGACACTTTTCCAAGATCTGACTCCTCGGCTAACAAGTAAATATAGCTTTGATGTAGATTTCTGCTATCTTGGCATCCAGCGAAATCAGAATTAGAATACCCTATGACATTTAAAAGATCTGATCTCTTATAAGTAAGCATGTAATCTTTTGTTCTCTGAAGATATCTCATAACCCTTTTGGCTGCTATCCAATAGTCTATACCAGGGTTACTTAAATATCTACCTAACATCCCAACAATGTACGCAATGTCCGAACACTTACAAACTTGAGCATGCATTAAACTCCCAACAGCTGATGCATAGGGAATCTTTTGCATTTCCTAAATTTCAAGGTTACTTTTAGGGTATTAAGTAAGACTATATTTGTCTCCTTTAGTGACAGGGGTGTCACCTGGTCTACAACTCTGTATGCCAAACCTTTTGAATACTTTATCGATATAGCTCTTTTGTGATAATCCAAGAATGCCTCGAGATCAATCTCAATGTATCTAAATTCCTAAAACAAAAGAGGCGTCTCCAAGATCTTTCATCTTAAAATGCTTAGATAAAATCTGTAACACCCCTTACCCGAGACCGTTGCCGGAGTCGAGCACGAGGCATTACTAAACTTAACTACTAATTCGGCATAAAATTTAAATCTGTCCATCTGCGTCATAGTCACTAAAATATTTATATCTGGAGCTACGGAACTCCAAATTAAGATTCGTAAATTTTCCCCGAAACTAGACTCATATATCTTTTTACTTTAATTTTTCCAGAATTTTTCATGTGGCCAATTAGTACAGTTTATTCATTAAATTTTCCCCTATTTCACTGTTCACCTGCTCTGACCTCTCTTCACTACGAATTAAATTACTCTTTGTACAGAATTTAGATGGCCTACTTGTTTAGCTCATTTGAAACTAGACTCATTCAAGATTTCATACATATAAATTTTAATCCACAATTATTTCTGTGCAATTTATAATGATTTTTCAAAGGCAAAATAGGGGATCACGAATTCATTCAGAACCAGTTTCACTAAAATTTAAATATCTCATAGTTTCGATTTATTTTGCTTACTCTATTTATTTTATATGAAAATAGACTCAAAGAGCTTTCAATTCATATCTTATTCACTTTCTAATTCCATTTCTCCTATTTTTGGTGATTTTTCAAAATCACGTCACTGCTGCAATTCAAAAACTGTTTCATTGCAAAATATTGTTAACTAGTTTATAACATCTTTACTCCATCTCATTTAAACTCTACACATGCCATATAAATCTTTAAACATAAAACAAAAGCTACCGGAATTGATCTGGATAGTGAGCTTTACTGTGATGATCCGATCTACCAACTTCTCTTTAATTCAATCTACATAAAAATATCAAACACACACGAGTAAGCTTGATGAAGCTTAGTAAGTTCATTGGTTTAAAAGTAACTTACCACACATAATATTTCCAAAACAATAACAAAATATTTACTAAAGTTCCCTGCCATCCACAACCATTGTTAAAATGCTTCACATAGTTGAGCTCAACATTAACAACTACTCAATCTCTTCCATTTGATTCACTCATTTTATATTACTACTTATCAAATTAGGAAACGTCTTACGAATTTGAGTACGTCGTTGCTCAGTGCCACGTTTCATAACTCAGTATGGATGATTCCATACCTACATTTCACAACTCAGTATGGACGATACCATACCTACTTTTCATAACTCAGTATGGATGATACCATACCTACATTTCATATCTCAGTATGGTTAATACCATACCTACATTTCACAACTCAGTAGGGACGATACCATACCTACTTTTCATAACTCAGTATGGATGATACCATACCTACATTTCATATCTCAGTATGGTTAATACCATACCTACATTTCGTATCTCAGTATGGATGATACCATATCTACATTTTATAACTCAGTATGGATGATACCATACCTACATATCACATTTTCCATGGATTAACCATGATCTTATCCGTCAATTCATCACATGTCACAACACGAATGTACTCAATTCTGCGTTTTTCCTAATTTGAATTACCGCCATTTATTCTTTAATTTTATCATATTTTTCACAATCCCACGGCAAATTCATATTTAACAGCACATTATATCATTCAATCTTTCACAAATAAACATATAAATTCAACCATATGAACTTACCCGGCTGATTTGTAGAAGATTTTGAAATTTAGGGACTACTCTGCAACTTTTTCTTTTCCTCTTTCTTCTTTGGTTTCTTGATCTATAATGTAAAATATTTTCACTCATTAGCATATATTTCATTTCTATTTCACTTCACAAATTATGCTCTTCAAATTTCGAAATTGCACTTTTACCCCAAAATTTACTGATTTTTACAATTTAGTCCTTGCTCAATTCAGCCATCAATTGAACTAATTTTTCTCAATCAACACTTTATTCTATCATTACAAACTATTTCACAACCTTTGATATTCTGAATTTCAACACCAACCTCTAATTCACAACTTTTTCACAATTAGGTCCTAAATATCATTTCCTATCAAAATCACTTAATAAAACCACCTTAATAATAAATTAGAATTTAAATTTCATAATAATTCATCATAAACTTCCATTTCTCAGCAAGGGTAACTTTTAATTTTACCCACCAAATCAAAAACTAATGAATTCTATAAGTGGATCTAGTTGTAAAAGTCATAAAAACATAAAAATTATCAAGAAAAAGCAAGAATTAAACTCACATGGTGTAAAAATATGAAAACCAGCTTTCTCCAGAACTCCTATGGTGTTTTGGCTGAGATAATGTGAATTTTTCTCTAGATTATTTTCAATCTTATCTTAATAAACATATTAAAATCACAAAAATTCCAATTTTGCCCTTGTTTCACTTATCTTTTGCTGATTTCCTTGCCTTTGCCGTCCAACCTTCTCACTTTTAGGTTTAATTTCCCTTCAAACCCTCCTTCTTTTAACACTTGAGCTATTTAATTCTTGTAGAAATTTTGTATTTGTTACAATTTAGTCCTTTTTATTTAATTGACTACCCAAACATTTAAATTTATCAACCAAACTTTAATACTAACTTAATAACACTCCATAAATATTTCTAAAAATATTTATGGCTCGATTTTCAAATTCGAGGTCTCAATACCTCGTTTTTGACCCATTTGACCTAATAAATTCTTTTAATTCACCAAATTCACCAATCCGCAAATTCTTCTAAATTCTCACTTGACTCATAAATATTAAATTACTATCTTATTTAATCTTACCTGTCGGATTTAGTGATCTCATATCACCATTTCCGACACCACTTTGAAAAATTAGTAGTTATATAACTCTCTCTCCTTTAAAATTTCGTCCTCGAAATTTGTTACCCAAAATAGATTTGGATATCTGTAATCTCATTAACTCCTCTGTTTCCCAAAGTTGCCTCCTCCATACCATGCCGATGCCATAATACTTTAACCAATGGTATTTTCTTATTTCGCAACTCTTTTACTTCACGAGCCAAAATCTTTATTGGTTCTTACGAATAAGTCATATATCTGGTTGAAGCTCAATTTCAGTATGAGGAATTACGTGTGAAGGATATGACCTATACCGCCTTAACATAGACACATGAAACACATTGTGGATCTTCTCAAGTTCGGAGGTAAAGCCAACCGATAAGCTACAGGACCAACCCTTTCTACAATTTCATACTACCTATAAATCTCGGACTCAATTTTTCTTTTCCACCAAACCGTAACACCTTCTTCCATGGTGAAACTTTTAAAAATACTCGATCACCCACTGCATATTCTATGTCTCTTCGTTTCAAATCTGCATATGACTTCTGACGATCTGAAGCAGCTTTTAGACTATCTCGAATAATTCGGACTTTCTCTTCAGTTTCCCGAATCAAATCAACCCCAACTATTTTTGATTCACTCAATCTGGACCAACACAATGGAGTCTTGCATTTCCTACCACCAAAAAGAGCTTCAAATGGTGCCATTTTTATACTAGACCGATAGCTATTATTATAGGCAAACTCAGCCAAAGGTAAATACCTTTCCCAACTGTCACCAAACTCGAGTATACAACATCTTAACATATCTTCTAGAATTTGAATCACTCGCTCTGACTGTCCATCTGTTTGAGGATGAAATGCTGTACTAAAATTTAATCTGGTACCTAAAGCTTCTTGCAGTTTGTTCCAAAATCTCAAGTAAACCTCGGATCCGATGCGAAATGATAGATCTTTGGAACTCCATGTAGTCTCACAATCTCGACACATACAATTCTCGCTAACTTCTCAAGTGAAAAATCTGCATTTTATTTGGAATAAAGTGTGCTGACTTTGTCAATCTATCAACAATCACCCATATCGAATCTTTCTTCCTTGGAGTCATAGGCAATCCTGACACAAAATCCATTGTAACACGCTCTCACTTCCATTCAGGAATCATAATGGGTTGTAATAAACCCGTTGGCACTTGATGCTCTGCTTTAACTTGGCGACAAATCAAACATTTTGCAACAAATTACGAAATTTCTCTTTTCATACCAAGGCCACCAATATATCTTTTTAAATCACCATACATTTTTGTCGCCGGGTGAATAGAATACATACTATTATGTGCTTCAGAAAGAATATTATTCTTCAAATCAGAATTGTTTGGAACACAAATTCTGTTATGATAACGCAACATACCTTCATCATCAATGCTGAACTCTGAATCTAAATTATCTCGAACCATTTGTCGTTTAAATACCAATTTCGGGTCTTCATTCTGCAGTTTCTAAATTTGTTGAAGAAACATGGGTTTCACTTTCAATTCTGCTAATACAACACCTTCTTCATTAAGAGCCAAATGAGTATTCATTAACCGAAGTGCAAACAATGATGACTTTCGACTAAGTGCATCAGCAACTACATTAGGTTTTCCTGGATGGTAGTCAATAACCAAATCATAATCTTTCAGCAACTCTAACCACCGTCTCTGTCTTAAGTTCAGTTTCTTTTGAGTCATTAAGTATTTTAGACTTTTGTGATCCGCATAGATATAACACTTCTCACCATATAAATAGTGTCTCCAAATTTTTAAAGCAAAAACAATTGCAGCTAATTCAAGATCATGTGTAGGGTAATTCTTTTCATGTAGTTTTAATTGCCGTGAAGCATAAGCCACTACCTTTCCCGACTGCATTAACACACAACCCAAACCATTTAAAGATGCATCACTGTACACAATATACGGTATACCTGATTCTGGTTGAGTCAAAACTGGACCTTCTGTTAACATTTTCTTCAATTGGTCAAAGCTCTGTTGACATTCATCAGACCATACAAACTCAACATTCTTTTGTAACAAACGAGTCATTGGTGAAGCAATCATGGAAAAATTCTTTACAAAACGGCGATAATACCCTGCTAGTCCCAAAAAACTTCGCACTTCAGTTACATTCCTCGGTGTTTTCCAATTCACCATCTTTGAAACTTTACTTGGATCCACACGAATTCCTTGGTGATTGATACAATGTGACCTGTAAATCCAACTTCATGAAGCCAAAACTCACATTTACTAAATTTTGCATATAACTGCTTTTCTCTCAAAGTCTGTAATACAATTCTCAAGTGTTGTGCATGCTCGGATTCTGTCTTTGAATAGACCAATATGTCATCAATAAATACCACCACAAATCTATCCAAATAAATTTGAAAAATCCGATTCATTAAATCCATAAATGTAGCAGGGCATTTGTTAAACCAAAAGGCATTACAGTAAATTCGTAGTGACCATACCGAGTTCGAAAAGCGATCTTTGGCACATCACACTCTTTAGCCTTCAGTTGATAATACCCAGATCTAAGGTCTATCTTTGAGAACACTGCAGCACCTTTCAATTGATCAAATAAATCGTCGATACGAGGTAATGGATATTTATTTTTAATTGTTACCTTGTTCAATTTATTCGTAATCAATACACAATCGCAACGAGCCATCTTTCTTTTTCACAAATAAAACAGGTGCGCCCCAAGGTGATGTACTCGGTCTGATGAACCCCTTATCCAATAACTCTTGCAATTGCGTCTTCAACTCTTTTAACTCAGCTGGTGCCATTCTATATGCAGCTATTGATATCGGAGCTGTACCCGGAATTACATCAATTACGAATTCAACCTCACGATCTGGGGGTAAACCAGGTAATTCCTCAGGAAACACATCAGTAAACTCATTAACAACTGGCAACTGTTCCATCTTCAATTTAGAACCCCGGGTATCAATAATATAAGCTAAAAATGCTTCATTGCCCTTCTGAATCAATTTCTGAGCTGTAATGGCTGAAATAATTTTGACATCATTCTTTTTATCTCCAAACTCAGCTGAAACTATTTCCGCATCGACATTTTAAATCAACCTGTTTTTCTCTACAATTCACTATGGCATCGTGTTTAATCAACCAATCCATGCCAAGAATAACATCAAATTCTCGGAAAGGTAACAACATTAAATCAGCAGAGAATTCACAGCCTTGTATTTTCAGTGGACACTTCCGACATATTAAATTAACTAACACACTTTGCCCTAACGGATTAGTGACTTGCATATCAAAGTCAGTGGACTCAACAGTTATTTTCTTTTCTGACACTAATGCAGTGCAAATATATGAATGCGTAGATCCAGGATCAATTAAAGTATACACAGAATCATTAAAAAGATGGAAAATACCAGCTATCACATCTGGAGCAGAAGCTTCCTCTCTTGCCCGAGTAGCATATGTACGTGCGGGTGCCCTTATTTCTGATGGGGCTACAGTATCTCTCATTCCCGAACGTGCAGTCTCAGCAGCACTACTTTGACCCGGACCTCTACTTTTCTGAGGAGTATTTGTTTGTTTCTCGCCTTATTCTTTATTTTCTTTTAATGACTGAGGACAGTCCCGAATAAAATTATCAGTTCCACCACATTTATAACAAGCTCCGGTTCTTCCCCAACATTCACCAATATGAAATCTACCACAATTTTTGCATCTAGGTCTCGGAATATTTTGTACACTACCAGTACTAACTGCTAGTTTATTAATCACTCCGACATCTCTTTGAGTTGTTTTACTTTTATTTGATCGTTCCGAAATTGTAACAGATCGACTAAAATCATCTCTCGAACTTTTATTTGGAAAAGTCGAAGTTGGTCTAGAGAAACTTCTTTTATATACTTCTTTGCCTTTTCTTTCTCTTTGCATCTTTCTATTATACACTTCTTCCATCTTTTGAGCTCGATCAGACAAAACCACAAATTCTCGAATCTCAGTGCCTCCTATCATCATTCTGATTTCATCATTAAGCCCTTCTTCAAATCTAATGCATATTTCTTCCTGCTTTGCATACAACATCCCGAGCATACCCTCTTGAGATACACAAATTCTCTTTCATATTCAGCCCACTGTTTTATTTCCTTGTCGAAGATAAAGGAATTCCCTCTTCTTTTTATCTAAATATCTCCTTCCCACATACTTTTTTCTAAACTCATTTTGGAAGAATTCCCAAGTAAGTTTATTTGCAGGTACCACTGCCTCAATGGTTTCCCACCAATTATACGCTTCTTCTTTCAGTAATGAAATCGCACACCTCAAATAGTCTTCCGGAGAACAAATCATCTGTTTGAAAACTCTCTCCAAACTCTTTAGCCAATACTCTGCTTTAACTGGATCATCATCCGATCTTCCCCGAAAATTTTCAGCTCCGAACTTTCTGAGTTTCTCAATCGGTGTTCTTTTGATAGATTCATCTATTGAAGGAGGAGCAAGCTGGGGCAGATCGTGGTGGTAGTGAGGGGAGGAGGAGGTTGTTGTGCCTGACTTCTTCCTTGTATTGTTTCACTAAACCACTGATTCATTACCCCGTAAATCAAATTTTTAAGTTCTTCCACTCTCATCAAAGAAATTGGAACATTATTACTTGTTCTCTGCTCAGAAGTCTGTACTCTACTATTAACTTCCTCTTCATGATCAGCACCCTCGGGTCTATCAGACATCTTTACAATCTATAACAAAAATTAATAGTTAGATCGGATCATTCACATCTCACTATCACAGATTTATATGGCATGTATTTCTAAACATTTTATACATCACATCCATTCCGAGAATCGTCTAAACCAAAGCTCTGATACCAATAAATGTAACACCCCTTACCCGAGACCGTTGCCGGAGTCGAGCACGAGGCATTACTAAACTTAACTACTAATTCGGCATAAAATTTAAATCTGTCCATCTGCGTCATAGTCACTAAAATATTTATATCTGGAGCTACGGAACTCCAAATTAAGATCCGTAAATTTTCCCCGAAACTAGACTCATATATATTTTTACTTTAATTTTTCCAGAATTTTTCATGTGGCCAATTAGTACAGTTTATTCATTAAATTTTCCCCTGTTTCACTGTTCACCTGCTCTGACCTCTCTTCACTACGAATTAAATTACTCTTTGTACAGAATTTAGATGGCCTCCTTGTTTAGCTCATTTGAAACTAGACTCATTCAAGATTTCATACATATAAATTGTAATCCACAATTATTTTTGTGCAATTTATAATGATTTTTCAAAGGCAAAACAGGGGATCACGAATTCATTCAGAACCAGTTTCACTAAAATTTAAATATCTCATAGTTTCGATTTCTTTTGCTTACTCTATTTCTTTTATATAAAAATAGACTCAAAGGGCTTTCAATTCATATCTTATTCACTTTCTAATTCCATTTCTCCTATTTTTGGTGATTTTTCAAAATCACGTCACTGCTGCAATTTAAAAACTGTTTCATTGCAAAATATTGTTAACTAGTTTATAACATCTTTACTCCATCTCATTTAAACTCTATACATGCCATATAAATCTTTAAACATAAAACAAAAGCTACCGGAATTGATCTGGATAGTGAGCTTTGCTGTGATGATCCGATCTACCAACTTCTCTTTAATTCAATCTACATAAAAATATCAAACACACACGAGTAAGCTTGATGAAGCTTAGTAAGTTCATTGGTTTAAAAGTAACTTACCACACATAATATTTCCAAAACAATAACAAAATATTTACTAAAGTTCCCTGCCATCCACAACCATTGTTAAAATACTTCACATAGTTGAGCTCAACATTAACAACTACTCAATCTCTTCCATTTGATTCACTCATTTTATATTACTACTTATCAAATTAGGAAACGTCTTACGAATTTGAGTACGTCGTTGCTCGATTGCCACGTTTCACAACTCAAGTATGGATGATTCCATACCTACATTTCACAACTCAGTATGGACGATACCATACCTACTTTTCATAACTCAGTATGGATGATACCATACCTACATTTCATATCTCAGTATGGTTAATACCATACCTACATTTCACAACTCAGTATGGACGATACCATACCTACTTTTCATAACTCAGTATGGATGATACCATACCTACATTTCATATCTCAGTATGGTTAATACCATACCTACATTTAAGATATCTCAGTATGGATGATACAATACCTACATTTTATAACTCAGTATGGATGATACCATACCTACATATCACATTTTCCATGGATTAACCATGGTCTTATCCATCAATTCATCACATGTCACAACACGAACGTACTCAATTTCAAGCGTTTTTCCTAATTTGAATTACCGCCATTTATTCTTTCATTTTATCATATTTTTCACAATCCCACAGCAAATTCATATTTAACAGCACATTATATCATTCAATCTTTCACAAATAAACATATAAATTCAACCATATGAACTTACTTACTGATTTGTAGAAGATTTTGAAATTTAAGGACTACTCTGCAACTTTTTCTTTTCCTCTTTCTTCTTTGGTTTCTTGATCTATAATGTAAAATATTTTCACTCATTAGCATATATTTCATTTCTATTTCACTTCACAAATTATGCTCTTCAAATTTCAAAATTGCACTTTTACCCCAAAATTTCAGATTTTACAATTTAGTCCTTGCTCAATTCAGCCATCAATTGAACTAATTTTTCTCAATCAACACTTTATTCTATCATTACAAACTATTTCACAACCTTTGATATTCTGAATTTCAACACCAACCTCTAATTCACAACTTTTTCACAATTAGGTCCTAAATATCATTTCCTATCAAAATCACTTAATAAAACCACCTTAATATGAAATTAGAATTTAAATTTCATAATAATTCATCATAAACTTCCATTTCTCAGCAAGGGTAACTTTTAATTTTACCCACCAAATCAAAAACTAATGAATTCTATAAGTGGATCTAGTTGTAAAAGTCATAAAAACATAAAAATTATCAAGAAAAAGCAAGAATTAAACTCACATGGTGTAAAAATATGAAAACCAGCTTTCTCCAGAACTCTTATGGTGTTTTGGCTGAGATAATGTGAATTTTCTCTAGATTATTTTCAATCTTATCTTAATAAACATATTAAAATCACAAAAATTCCAATTTTGCCCTTGTTTCACTTATCTTTTGCTGATTTCCTTGCCTTTGCGGTCCAACCTTCTCACTTTTAGGTTTAATTTCCTTTAAACCCTCCTTCTTTTAACACTTGAGCTATTTAATTCTTGTAGAAATTTTGTATTTGTTACAATTTAGTCCTTTTATTTAATTGACTACCCAAACATTTAAATTTACCAACCAAACTTTAATACTAACTTAATAACACTCCATAAATATTTCTAAAAATATTTATGGCTCGATTTTCAAATTCGAGGTCTCAATACCTCGTTTTTGACCCATTTGACCTAATAAATTCTTTTAATTCACCAAATTCACCAATCCGCAAATTCTTCTAAATTCTCACTTGACTCATAAATATTAAATTACTATCTTATTTAATCTTACCTGTCGGATTTAGTGATCTCATATCACCATTTCCGACACCACTGAAAATTAGGCCGTTACAAAATCTCTTGGTTTCGTGCAATAAGCCTATATCATTAGTGGCAAGCAAAATTTCATCAACATATAGAACCAAAAATATGTACTTACTCCCATTGAATTTGTGATACACACAATCATCAACAATATTCATCTCAAAACCGAATGAAATAATTATTTGATGAAACTTGTGGTACCATTGACGGGAAGCTTGTTTGAGTCCATAGATGGATTTTGTCAATTTGCAAACCATATTCTTTGAGTCTTCCGACTCAAAATTTTCTGGTTGCACCATATAAATTGTTTCTTCAATATCACATTAAAAAATGCAGTCTTAACATCCATCTGATGTAACTCAAGATCAAAATGAGCAACAAGCGCCATGATTATTCTGAATGAGTCTTTCGATGAAACTGGAGAGAAAGTCTCTGTAAAATAAATAGTTTCTTTTTGAGTATATCCTTTAGCTACAAGACGCGCCTTATACCTCTCCACATTACCATTTGCATCCCTCTTGGTTTTAAATATCCATTTACAACCAATTGGTTTTACACATTCAGGTAATGGGACAAGTTCCCAAACTTTATTATCTTGCATAGATTTATACTCATCTTTCACGGTATCAATCCACTTTTGAGAATTAGAACTTTTCATGGTTTGATGAAAGTTGATTGGATTATCTTCCATCATTCCATTATCATCCTCATATTCTTAGAGAAATACAATATAATCATCTGGAATAGCATTTCTCCTTTCTCTTGTGGACCTCATTAATGGCACTTATTATTGAGGTTGTTGAGTTTGTTCTTCTGAAACAATTACCTCATTTTGAATTGAGAGTTGTTCAACATTGTCTTGTAGAGGTTCTAGATTCACTTCTTGATCAATGATAGATATAATAACCTCAACATCATCAAAAATGATAGTAGAAATTGAGTTAGAATCCAATTCCTCCTCAAAAGCAATGTCTCTAACCTTATTTCTCCCCCCAAACTCAAGATCCTCAAAAAATATTGCAATTCTCGTCTCAAAAATATTATTTATTATGGGATCATAAAATATATAGCCCCTAGATCGCTCAGAATAACCAATAAAATAGCTGCTTACTGTTTTGGAGTCCGATTTCTTTTCATTTGGTCTAAGGCCTTGCCTTAGCTGGACATCCCCAAATGTGAAAGTGCTTTAGACTAGGCTTTTGACCTATCCAAAGCTAATAAGGTGTTTTTGCAACTACTTTATTGGGTACCTATTCAGAATGTAAGCTGTTGTCTTTAATATTTCTCCCCAAATGGACTCAGGTAAGGTAGAATGATCAATCATGCTCCTTACCATATCCTTAAGAGTTCTATTTCGTCTTTCAGCTACACCATTTATACTAGGTGATCCTGGAATGGTGTACTGTGGGACAATATCGCATTCCTCTAGGAATTTCGCAAATGGTCCTGGACATTGTTCACCTGAGCCATCATATCCACCGTAGTACTCACCAACACGATCAGATCTGATTTTTTTTTTAAATCCTTTTGTTAAGTTGATTCTCAACTTCAACTTTATAAGCTTTGAATATGTCCAAAGACTGAGATTTCTCATGAATGAGATATAGGTACCTATAACGTGAGTAATTGTCTATGAATGTTATGAAATATTGTTGACCATTCCAGGATGCTGTAGGGTATGACCCACAAATATCTATATGAATTAATTTTAAGACGTTTGAAGATCTGTTGGCACCTAATCTCTTGGTTATGGTCTATTTTCCCTTAATGCAATCGACACAGACATCAAATTCTGTGAAGTCAAAGGACTCTAAAATACCATCAGAGGCAAGGCGTTCAACTCTGACTTTTGAGATATGACCTAAGCGCCTATGCCATAATGATGCTGAATTTTCCTTATTTAATTTGCGTTTAATACCACGTGATTCCACATATAAGGTTTCATTATAGGATGCAATTGTTTCTAGCAAATAAAGGTTTTCATAAGTATTTAAATAACCAGTTCCAATAACATTTGAATTTAAAGACAAATTAAATTGATTATTTCTGAACGAACAACAATATCCAAATTTGTTGTCCAACGAAGAAACATAAACTAAATTTTGTCTAAATGACGGTAAAATAAAAGTGTCTTTTAAATTCAAATAAAAACCAGTTCCTAATAACAACCTAAAATGCCCAATCGCTTCCACTTCTATCGATTTTTCATTGCCCACAAAGATGTGTCTTTCATCATCACTTGGCTTTCGATAACTCAGGCAACCCTGCATAGAAACACTTATGTGAGTAGTAGCACCATAATCTATCTACCAAGTGTTTCTAGGTACTGAAGCTAAATTAATCTCAAAATAGATCAAATTAAGAATTATACATTTCTTTGCACGCCAAGCATGATATTTGTTACAATCTTTCGTTATGTGTCCAGACTTGTTACAAAAGAAACAACTTTCTGTAGCTTGTTGTTGTTTCTTTTGAGCTGGACCTTTAGCAGCTTCATTCTGATATTTTCTTTTCTTGCCCTTGTCTTTAGGGGCATTGGCCAAATGAGCACTTTCATACTTAATACGCTTCAACCTTTCTTCCTCTTATACACAATGTGAAATGAGCTTATTTAGGGTCTATTTCTCCTTTTGATAGTTATAACTAATTTTAAATTGATTAAACTGTGCAAGAAGCGATACCAAAACCATAAGAATAAGCAATTCCTCAGAAAGCTCAATCTTAAGTGCTTTAAGTCTTGAAGCAATATGGAACATCTCCATAATGTACTCCCTTACGTTTCCTTGACCTTTATACTTCATAGACATCAAAAAAGTCAGAAGTGATGTCATCTCAACCTTATCGTTTTTAGCAAAACGTTTTTCAATTTCATTAAGGAAACCCTTGGCCTGAGTAATCTCTTCAGATTCTGTGCCCCTAAAAGCTTCTGGAATACTGTGTTTCATGATCATTAGACACATAGGATTTGATGATCCCACCTCTCAAATTCGCTCTTAACATCAGGGGTGCTTTCCGCAGTGAGAGGTGCATGTTGTTTTTCCCTTAGTGCAAGGTCTATGTCCATATAGCCAAGCACTATAAGTAAGTGCCTTTTCCATTCCTTAAAATTAGTCCCATTAAGCATGAATATAGAATTTATATTAGCATATATTGTGGCAGCAGAAAATGAATTAGTTGAATATAGAAGAAAAACAAGTTTAAATTAATATTCATAAGTAAACAATAAATTCAAAATAATGGCTAATCCCATCTCAAGATACTAAATACAACATTAATATCAAGTCTTTTGACAGTAATATTAACAGTAAGCGGTACTCTTATTGTAGCAATCAAACATTGATAATAAATTATGTCAAACAATGAATTAATCTTTGGACTAACTTATTGCTCATATAAAATACCTTATAATTGTCACACATTTATCACCACAGATGTGGTTGAAATTCGGCCAAATATTAATTTACCTTTGGGTCAATTAATAAATGCATGAATCACAAAAACATATAATCATCTTAATAGTTCAAATAAACTAATCTACACAAAAGAGTCACTTTGGCGGCATTTTGTTTCAACTAATTTATTTAAAATATTAGATATTCTTAATTAAAAGCCAAAATCTAAATTTATTTGTTTCAAAATATTTACCTTAATTTCATCTTTCAATCAAGTTAAAAGATAATTATATTTATTTATATAAATTTCCAAAACAACATGCATTTATTATATATGTATATAATCAATATATATATATGTGAATTAAGTAATGCCTATTTACTGTTAACTTTTTTTAACCCATCAAAAAAATAAAAGAAAAGGAAAACCTTAATTTTTTTTATAAATTCAAAAAAATAAAATAAAATATACTTTAATATAAGCCTTCAAAGATCAATATATATCCGAAATATAAAACCCATAAAATTTTATGAATCAATAGTTTAAAGAAGAAACTTTAATCAATTCCCAATGATTTAACATGACGAGGCTCGGATGTCAGTTGTTAGATTTGTAAAATAAATCTAAAATAAAACTGAATAAACCAGATGATCGTTGTTTTATGCGATGTCAAAGTCTTAAAATTTATATAAAGAATGATCGAACCTGGAAACTAACTATGACAACGATTTGAGGCAAGCGCACCTATCGAACAGTAGTATAGTTTAGGCAAGATCGAATTGTCGAACCCAAAGGAACTAAAAGTACTAATACTAACTTTCTCTTTATTATCTAGCCTAAGAATTAAAGGAAATTTTTTATCTAATCTAAAATTAACTAACAACTAAACTAAAGATGCAAAGACAAAGAGAAGGAATTGGGCAAAATAACTTTGGGAAAAACCAATTGATTAAAACAATACCCGAGGAAGAATCCACCTAGACTTCACTTGTTATCTAACTCTGAACCAGACGATTTATTCATTTGACTTGATCCATAGGATTCCCTAATGTATATTAATCCCTCTCTCGAGGCGACTAACGTCTAACCCTAGGTTGATTAATTGAAATCTCTTTCTAATTAAAACTCCTAGAATTGCATTAACTCGATCTATGGACTCCCATATTAGGTTTGACCCTAATCCGGCAGATTTTCATCACCCTATCTCTAGGAGCGCGAGCAACTCCGCTTAACTATGCTAGATCTACTCTTAGGCAGGGACTTTTGCTCCTCCACCTAAGCACATCACACTTGAATTAATATCCCGTAAATATCAACACAAGAATTAAGAACACATAATTAAGAACAAGTCAAATATTTATCATATAGTTCAGCAAGCGATAACAAGATTCATCTTAATATTTATCATATAGTTCAGCAAATGATAACAAGATTCATCTTAGGTTTCATCCCCCTCAGGTATATGAAGGTTTAGTTCATAATAATAAAAGAAAACATCTCAGAAGAAAAGATAAAACAAAACATAAGAAATCCATAAAACCTCCTGAAGGAATTGAAGGAGAGATCCTCCGTCTTGAGTATGATTCCAGCTTCTTGAGATGAATCAACTGGCTATCTTCGAGTAAATCCCCACAAATCTGCCCTCTTTGGCCTAGCTGGACGCCCCCTGACTAAAGCCCTAGGTTCCCCCCTTTTAGGTCATACTTAGGGTGTTTATATAGGCTTCTGAATGGGTTTCTTCGCCTCTAAGTATCCTAATTTGAATGAAATTTCTTTTTTTCACGACAGGGACACGCCCATGGCACACGCCAGTGTGAATCGTGGCCAGGCCTTGTTCGAGACTGTTGAATGAGGCACGACCGTGTGGTCTTGGGCCCAGGCCGTGTTGATTTCGTGATATGGCCCATTTACTCCGTTTTGGGCCCGTTTCTCGTTCTTTTCATCCTCCGGTGCTTTTCTAAGTATAAAACATGAAAATAAAGGATTAAGAGCACCAAATTACATAATTCAAGGGATAAATCATCCAAAAGCATGCTAAATGTGGGCTTAAAATATGTTACTATCATGATTTATCACCAGGATCTATCATGTCAAATCATTAAGAATAAATAAAAAACAAAACTAGATGCGGAAGCGTAACTGAATCCATGAATTCCCTGAAGTTTTATCAGATCTTGGAGATTTGATCTTCCAAATTAGCACACAAGAAATTCAGAGAATTACTCTCTCTTTCCTAATGATGGGATATTAGAAAAGATATCTTGTATATAATTTGGGGACCATTATATAATTTGTGGACCATAACCCTAATATTTTTAACATTGGCATATTAGTTCTAATCAAATTCTAATTAGCCTATTATTAATCAGAATTTGATTAGAATTCAATTACTAGAGTATCTACTTTGACCCATATTTTATTTAATAATTAAAGCCTAATAAAATTTTAACCAAATTATATCACTTTTAATTTTGGCTAACCACATAACAAGAGCAACAAAGTATGCCGACCTTACACTATATCTTCCATCCGAACTAAAATGCCATATCATCCGATCCATTATTGGATAGTAGCTAATCGGGACTTGAAAAACACGTTTTGTAAAAAGAGATTTTAAGTGTGTATAATGAGATTTAAATCATTATTTGTATGATGTTTGTGATTAATAGAGAGACATCTAGATTCTAAGTATGTGAGATAGGACTTATGGATTATCTCACTGAGTTAAAGAATTACATAAATAACTTGATTGTGTTTTTATTTGATCCAATAGCCTTCAGTTAGATAAGAACATATTTAATAAATAATGAGAACTCTCGGATAGAGTGTTAAAACAAAAAAATCTATTAAATAATGAACTATTGGTTCTAAGATGAATTAATAATGTTGGAGGATCTATAGTTACGGCACTGCTTTCTTGTATTTGCACGTTTCGACTGATTTCTTGACTATTGTCGTTAACTTCGGGTTGATCCTTCGGATTTATATGGAGGTTAGTTTACTTCCCAACAAAAACAAAAATGAAAAGAGAAAGGGAAATAGAAAGAGAGAACGAAAAAAATGAGAGAGAAGAAATAAAGGAAGAGCCGCGCACGCACGCAAGGAGTGTACTTGTCCAAAGCGGGGGCTGGACTTGAAACACGTGCAGAAACGGCCGTTAACGGTTTCGAATTGTCGACCTTGGGTTTGGTTTGATTTGGCGTTGGGGCCGCAATTTTTAAACGGCGACTCCCTCTTCCTTAGCCGTTGTAGACCCCATATTTCATTCCCTTTCTGTTAAATGAACATTATTTATTATTTAAGTTTTAATCCTTTTTTTCCTTTTACCTATGTAAATCCACTTCTCTTAACCCCCTTTTTTTTATATAACCTCCCTCTCTCACAAAGCGAATATAAGCTATTATCTGCTATTCTTTGTGAGAGATAATCTGCAGCAAATTGAGTTTTTATTTATTTAATTTTTTGTTAATCTGATTTACGGAGAGAATCGAAGGGCAACAAGCTAAAACCTTCATTCTTTCTTATCCAATTTGTAAGTCATTTTTCTCATTCTCTTTTACGATGGCTTCTTGGTTCTTTTTCTTCTTTTTTTCTCATTTCCATTGTTAAAGCTTATGGGTTTTTATTTATTTATGCTACCTTTTTTTATTTCCTTTCTGGGTAGTGGTCTGTTTTTTTTTGAAATAAAGGTGATTTTTTTTTTAATGTGCAATTGTATTGATTTCAGTGAAGGGTAGATCTTTGTTTTGGCCTTTTTGGAGCCAAATTTAGATTTGGTTTCCACTGCTGATTTGATGAAAACTGTAACATGTGATTGCCTCTTAATGAATTTCTCTGCTTTTCTGTACTTCTTATCTTTTTATGTCTCCGTAGTCCCTATAGTTGTGAATTGAAAAGATCTGAATTCTAGATAATTATCATTGCTTACTAATGTGGTGAAGTTCAGCTTTGCTTATGAGTACTAAATGTTTTGTTTATTTGTTTATTAATTTATTAAATATTCTTGGTTTTGATTACAAGATTGTTCTTATTATGCAAGTTGTTTCAGATAATAAACAAGACTTATGATCTATCATTCTTGAAAATGGTTGCATTGTTTTGTCTTTGTCTTTTGTTAGTTATGATCCTTCTTAGTTTTGGGTTGATAGAAGTGTCCTATTCTTTGCCTTTTAAATTGAGTTCTTTTTGGAATTCCTTGTGCTATATACGAATAGGGTTTTATGAGATCTTCAGCTGTTAGTTTCTGCAGGAACTACACATTCATTTTACTTATTGGATTTTATGGAATTTTATGTCTGAAATCAGAATTTGTGATGCTGTCATTCTTTTTTTTTTTAAATGAACATGTAGATAAATAAGTATATCTTTATTATGCAGTAACTGAGGGTTGTTATTTTCCTTATTGACTGATCAGTTTTGCATATAATGAAGAAGAAAGGTAACTGTCCTGATGCTCAGATTACTTAATTCTGACCGAGATCATATTGGAGGGTCCATCATATCTTGTGTCAAGGGACTTTCCAAAGTGGATTTATAACACTTTTCATGTAACCGAGCTCGCAAGAAGCAAGTGCCAGATGGAAGATGGAGAAGACCAGATGATGAGAAAAGTTCTCAAGCCACTCGAAGGTGATGAAAACAAAGGGGAAAAGGAGGATATGTCCCTTGCCCAGTTTGACCAACCAGATAACCACCGCCACACGGGTGATCATTCAGAATCAAGTTTGCTGATCCAGCAGCTTGGGCAAGACATCTCAATTAACTGTCTCCTCCGCTGCTCGAGGTCTGATTATGGTGCCATTGCATCTTTGAATAAGGGTTTCCGCTCTGTTATTCGGAGTGGTGAACTGTACAAGTTGAGGCGTGAAATGGGAATTGTTGAACATTGGATTTACTTTTCTTGCAGCCTTTTGGAATGGGAGGCTTTTGATCCAATTCGTCATCGATGGATGCATTTGCCCAAAATGACCTTTAATGAATGTTTCATGTGTTCAGATAAGGAGTCATTGGCAGTTGGGACTGAACTTCTTGTTTTCGGAAAGGAAATATCGTCCCATGTTATTTATAGATATAGCATTTTGACTAACACGTGGTCATCTGGGATGAAGATGAATACACCCCGGTGTTTGTTTGGATCTGCCAGCCTGGGCGAAATTGCAATTCTAGCTGGTGGTTGTGACCCACATGGGAACATTTTGAGCTCTGCGGAGCTTTATAATTCAGAAACCGGCAAGTGGGTGACCATTCCAAACATGAATAAAGCAAGAAAAATGTGTTCTGCTGTATTTATGGATAGGAAGTTTTATGTTATTGGTGGAATTGGGGTTGGGAGTGCAAAAACGCTGACATGTGGGGAGGTGTATGATCTGAAGACGAAGATGTGGCATGAGATGCCTAACATGTATCCTGCACGAAATGGAGTGGCTGGAGCAACTGAAGCACCTGCCGCAGCTGAGGCACCTCCACTAGTGGCAGTTGTGAATAATGAGCTGTATGCAGCTGATTATGCACAGAAAGAGGTGAGGAAATATGACAAAGAGAAGAACTTGTGGGTCACACTAGGGGGACTACCGGACCGAGCAGTCTCTATGAATGGTTGGGGCTTAGCGTTTAGGGCCTGTGGGGATCGACTAATTGTTATTGGCGGACCTAGGGCTTTAGGTGAAGGGATGATCGAGCTAAACTCTTGGGTTCCAAATGAGGGCCCACCACAATGGAACTTGCTTGCAAGAAAGCCCTCTGGCAGTTTTGTTTATAACTGTGCTGTGATGGGATGCTGAAATGTGCATCCAGTTTTGGTGGCACTGTGATGCTGTACAAGTCCTTTTTCTACTGGAACTTACAGCTCTGTCCTTCAAGGAGAATGTCTTCTGGGTAATCTCTGCCTTCCTTTTGTGGGAAATTTCATGCTTCATGTAGATGGAGAAGGTCTGGAGATTTCTCTGCCTTTATAGTTTTATCATGTTTAGTTGCTTTTGACCCCCCTTTCTTTTTCTTTTTCTTTTTGGGGTCACAGAATTGTTCTTTTATTTCAGGGTTTGTCAAAGGTTGGTTTTGGGTTGAACATGCACAGTTAAATAATTTCAAGTCCCAGTACATTTTAGGTCGTTTTCAATATCCACCAAGTTTCTTTCGCTAAATATTGATTCTCTCATGTTGATTGATTACTTAGATAATATGTTAAAAGTTATAAATAATGACATTCAGACCCCATTCAAAAACAAGTAAAAAAAAAGGAAGGGAAAAGTTATCGTACGAAACTAAAAAGGTTTAGTCTGTTGGTTTTTAACCAACTACTGCTTCTTTTGTTTATGAAGTTTTTATATTCCAGTAAATGACTTCTTGATAGATTAGTAGATTTTAAACTCGTTAATGACAACGACTGTGAATAAGAAATACTTTGTAGGAGAAATACTGAGCTACATTATTTGTTCTCTAATTTGATTCATATAGTATGCAAATATCTTTTGATCAGTTTTAAGAACTTGATAGAACAAATTTTGAAACAGAAAAAGGCAAAAGATGGTTAGTCTTCCATACTAATTAAGTTATTTGAAAATCTCATAAATCAAAACAGAGTGACCTTAATTTAGTAGGAAATTTGTTTATTAATAGAAATCTAGGAAGTAGAAAATATATCACTAAGATCAACAAGTAAATCAGGTTCGTTAATTTGAAAGATGGGGATGAACATTTGGTCAATACGAGATGGATAACCTTGTTGGTATGTTACCTATGAATTTTGTCCAATTAAGCATGCCTGTGAAAACTTTCTTTAGCTCAAAATACGTTTGGAAGGGAAAATAACATCTCAACTCTCAATGAAAACTTTACGGCAATTCTTATAATTCATTCTTATTTCAGCATTGATATGGTGATTGTCAAGGAAATTTTCTACTGTATTTTATTTCTGTGCACAATATGCAACTTCTAACATTGTGCTTTATCACTCTGTTATTTTCCAAGTAGGTTCAATGGCTTGGCTTTCTCTTTTATATCGGTTCACCAAGTACAAAAACCTTTTCATGAATTTCCTGCATATGTATGAACCTACAGCAGATTGTGCTTTGTGATACTGTTGATTGGACATATTTGGAAAGAAGGAGTTTATCATTTGTCTCTTTGATCAATTTTCTCTGGAATTTAGAAGCTCGCAACCATTATTGCTTCCATATATGCACGTTTCTATTGACCCTTTGGTTGCAAACATTTAGATGGATTCGGATCCTAATATTTTGTGAGCTTGCACTTCATATTCCTAACAAGCATTCACATTTCATTGAAGTTCTATTAGGTTCCATTGCTCTTTATCCATAATTGATACTGAAAGCATTATACATTGCTTAAGTTCTATTTGGTTGCTTGTTTCTTTATCTGTAACTGATGGTAAAAGCATTATAGATTGCTTGCTTCATGGATTTATGGCTTTTAGTTGTCTTTCAATATAAATCTTCATTTACATGGGGATGCATCTGGAAGCAATTGCCATGAATAAACCCATCATTAACTATATCTGATGCAAAAAACTTTTATAGATGTTTGTTAACTCTGTATTTTTTTCATTAAACCTCTTTTACTTTCTCTTTTTTTTCCTGAATTTGCTTTGGGGCACTGAGTCGAGATGCTATAGTTTTTCTTCCTTCTATGTTCCTGGAACATAATCAAAGCTGAGCATTTTTTAATATGGTGAATTCATCTGTTTCTGTTCTATGGATTGAGCAACATGCACCATTTCCTTCCAAGAGTGGTAATTCGAAGTAGGAAGTTTGCATGAACAACAATGCAAATCAACTGCAAAGTGATATCTTATACCTATATACAAAGATTTTTGTTAAAGGCGTGCACAAGACCAAAGGGTTTGGTGCTGTCTCTTTCACAATTTACCTGTAGTTTTTTGTGTTTTCCGGAGGAAAGAGAAGAAAACAGTTAGAAGATCAACATCCTAAGAAGTATATATCAGTTTTATTTTTACTTTATGTTGCTATTGATCTATATTTATATTACTAAAAGTAACATTAATTTGCATTTCGTTTGCAGATTCATGTTTTGGTCTTGGACATCAGATGTAGAAGACAACAAAGTAGAAAACTTGGGATCTATGTTGCTCTGACTCTTGATTTTTGTTGAAGCACCCCTACCTGACATCCTTGTACTATGGATATTCGGACATAGGTACGAGGATACAACTCTACAAGGATACTCCAAATACATGGGAAAATTTTAAAAAATTGAAGCCGTCTAGAGCACATATCTGTGTCTACTCACACATGAACTCGTGTAACATAGCTTAGGGTATATGGCTGGTTGGATGGTATTATAATGCACATGAGAAGACTGAAGATAAGCTGCCGAAAAGGAATTTTGTTGTCTTACATATATAAATGCTTACAGGTAATCTTTTGATGCAAAAAGCAAAAGAAAATTTTGCTGAGGACCAGATTTTATCTTTGCGAGAATCCATTACTTTAGGAAGGTTGGTGAGCCATTTTGGCTAAGTCCTATATGCTTGTTTACAGGTGATTTCTTATGATGGAAAATTGCCCTCTTTTCCCTCATTATGGTGGAATTTCCTTTCATAGATAGAGCTATTCAATGAAAATTTACCATCAGTATAAGCTTTTAGCCTATAGTTTTCATTTCTTTACCATGCTGGATTTTTGTTTCATTATGCTTGGCACAAATTTATTGCTGTTTAATGTTCAGTATAGATTTGCGAATGTAGTATTCTAGTTATTTTTATGTATCTGCTTATGTTACTTTACTCTACTATTGGTTTCTGCATGTTTTTTCTGCTTTTTAATTGGAAAAGTGGTTATGAAAACTCGGAACCAATTTTGGTGTACAAAGTATGGCAACTAAGTGCACCCTTTTTCTTTTTAATTGTAATTGCTGGCACTTGCTTCTGAACAAATCTTTGTCACTCTCAGTCTGCACCTGCACGAAAATAAAGGTTGAAAGGAAATGATGGATCATAATTGGTAACCAACAGTGAAACAAAAGGATAATGATCTTATTTTGCATTTGAGGAGAGGCAGAAACAGCGAGATTTTCAAAATCAAATTGGTGTTCGAATATAATCAGTTTTCGGTTTATTTGATTCAATCGGTTTGTCTGGTCTAATCTCGTATTTTAGATTGATATTTTGATCGATTTTTTTTTATCCAATTTGGTTTTGAAAACAGTGAGAAAAGGAGAGGCCACAAGCTTTCAATAGGGTATTGTCAGGATGATGATGCGGAAACTTGAGATGAACAATTGAAGCTTGAATGGACAATTCAAAGCGAGTCGAAAGGATGGTTTCTTGAGATTACTTTACGCACAAGTTAACTTGTTTACCGGCAAGCAAAAGATAGATTAGAAGCTAGAAAAGATGTAAACTATCAAGAATCAAAATACTTCAAGGAAGAAGCATCCTTCTGTTTTTAAAAGGATAGGATCTTTTTGGGCTCCAAGTTACTTGCGGAAAAAGGAATGAAATTTTAAAAAATTGAATAAGAATAAGAGTTAAAATCAAAAAATTATTAGAAATTAAAATAAATTAAACAAGAAACAAAAATAAAATGGAATATGGAATGAATAAATTGAACTGATAAAAGAATGATGGAAGAATGGAGATAGCTGGATGGATACTTGGAGCAGCAAAAATTGAAAACCCGACAAGAATCTTCAAGCAACTGTTAATCAACCCTGCAAAGAGTGGATCTTGGTAAGTTGAAATTATGAAAAATTTCATCAAATAATTCTTGAAAAAGGAATTGTGTTGAAATTACTATCAAGAAGAAAACAATAAAATAATCTTGAAGATAAAAAAAACTCTATTAAAGTAATTTTATTGAAAAACAGAACTAAATTTAACACTCTAATTACTGGCTATGCTTTCCTTTAAATAGGATGTCAACAAATTTAATGATATGGAAGCACTTACAGCAGAAATACATTAGGAAGAAAGGTAGAAGAACAGAAAAGAGAATTGGAGAAGCAGAATTGGTTCTGAGTTTTCATAACCACTTTTCCTCCCCAAACCTGCTTAAGAGGGACAAGAAATAGCAATTTTGAGAATCAATTAAGCAAGCTGTTGGTTGACAGTTGGTGCTTAAAACGACCGTTTCATTTAACGGATACAGACGTAAAACGCACCGTTTTGGTCACTAAACAAACTGACCAAAGCGCATTGTTTTACTTAAAATTAAAACATAAAAATTGCAACATTTAAACTAGGGAAACAGAAAGAAAACTAACAAACATAACAAAAATTTAAATACAAGCCCGTTAATCATTCTTCTTGTATCAATTACCCCATCTTCAAAAAGGATCATTGTCCTCAAGGATCAAACATTGGAAATTGTTGCTACAGATCCTGTAAATTCTCCCAAGTAGCATCCGTAGAGAAGGTATTGGCCCATTCCACTAAAACCTCAGCTGCAGCCTGTTCCCTTTCCTTACCGTCCTTTTATCCACCACTTGAATTGGCTCCTTCAGGCTCCATCTGTTCCTACCAGTGGCAGACTAACTTGTGCTAGGGCCTTCTCAATATGTTTCTTGAGTTGGAAAACATGGAAGGGAGGGTGAATCCGAGACCCCTCGCTAAAATCGATAATCGACCTTCCCAACTTGAGCTTCTACAGTATATGGACCAAATTATTTTGGAGAGAGCTTTCACCTGTCTCCTCATAGTGTGTCGTCGATAAGGTTGTAGCTTTAAGTATACATAATCCCCAACCTGAAACTCCCTATCACTCATTCTACGGTCAGTTGTCTGTTTCATTCGGTCTTGAGCCCTCCTTAAATGAAACTTGAGAAACTGCTGTCGAAACTATTTTTTTGTAAAACAGGGATCGACTAGGGTTTTGAAAACAAAAATAAAAAACGGGAGTCGCCACTAATATTTTTTGATGAGGTGTGATCGGGTCACCTTTGTTTTAATAAAACAATTTGGTTTACTAAAATGGTGTTTTTGGTCTACGAAATTCGAGAAAACGGGTTCGGGAGTCAGTTACGTGCGAGGAAGGATTAGCACCCTTGTCATGCCCAAAATTGGTACCAAATTGATTAATTAGTGTCTTAATGTCGAAAGTTGAAAATTTGAAAAAGATTTTAAAAAAATACGATCTCTTTTAAGAACATTTGAATTTTCTCGAATTGAATATTAATATTTTCTCGCTCCGAAGGAATAAAATATCACATCCAGCACGTTAGGACACGAAAATTTAAATCCTCGAATCCAAGATCATCTCATGATTCCCGAGACTCATGTATTAAAAATATCAAAAGGATATTCGATTATTTGGCCAAGCGAAAAAATCGAAACCCAGCACGTTAGGGCACGATCTCTCGGGTTTCCAAACATAGAATATTGCCTTATTTTGAAAGCTTTTGTTTTTTGATGAAATTAATAAATGTTTAAAAATGATATACGTTTGGTAGTTTAGATTTTAAAGAAACCTTATTTAAAGAGCGAATGAGGTTATACTCGACGAATAATGGTAACGTGACACAAATTTGGCGTAATGATAACATAATACACATAATACACAACATTGGTATCGTTGATGTAAAATATTAATATGCATGAATAATAATAACGATAATGGAACAATAATATAAACAATAATAACGATGATGATAATATCAATGATATGGAAATACAAACAAACAAATTATAATACATACAAGAATAATAATCACATAGCTTACACTGTTTAAATATCAACATTAATAGTCAAAGGGCAATGAATTAAACAATTTTAAAAGAAATAACACATAAAAAAATTTAAAATAATTAACAAAACGATTTTAAGTAAAGAATACATAGTAAAAAAAAGTAAGTAATATATGAAATAATTTTAAAATGATGTCAAAAATTTAAAATAAACAATATATATAGTTTAATAAAAATAATATACAAAAACTCAAAATAAATAATAATAATAATACAATTTTGAAGAAAAATAAATACATAAACTCTTTAAACAAGTTGGAAACTAGATTGAAATCATAATAAAAAAATGAGGACCAAAATTGCAATAAATTAAAGTGGAAAAGGGACAGGGACCAAATTAAAATGCAATAGAAATAATAGGGTAAGATTTAAAAAAAAAAGAGAAAGAATGCGAAAGGGGACTTGATCAACTAGCGCCGCAAAAAGGGGGACCAAGTGCGTAATTATCCCTTTTAAGGGATATGCGCAGATTCCCTTGGAACAAACGGCGTCGTTTCATTCAATTCTAAAAGACCCAATTTTTTTTTACACATTTTAGCCCTAAACTTTCTTTTAACACAACACCCACTCAAGAGAAAAAAACTTCTCTTCCTTTCATTTCTCCCTCTCTCCCGCGAGTGGGTTCTTCCGGCGTGTTTGTTTGCCGTCCATCGCACCACCATCGCACGGTGGCCAACGGTGCGCAAAAGAGGTGCTCAGCCTCGGATTCAAGGTGCCTTTGAAGCCAAGCCCTTGAACCCCATTTTCGAACCCGATTTGCAACGACGGAATGAGCTCTCCGACGACGCGTCCGTGGATTCAGGTAAGGTCCCTTTTCTCCTTTTTATTACTATTTCGTTTTTAAAAGTTTGAAAATAATAAAATAAAAATATAAAACAGCAATAATAAAAAGTAAAACCGAAAAAAACGAAATCCACCTTTTTCTATTCTTTTTTTTTATTTCTCAAATGTTCTTTTTTTTTTTTGAATTCGGAAAAAATCCCAGAAGAAGGAAATACAAGATGCAGATATGGCCTTTATAGCCAGATTACAAGACTTCTCCGTTTTGTTTTTTGTTTCTTTGTTATTTGTCTTCTATGTTTTTGCGTGTTTGCTTGATTTTGCAAGTGTCAGACGCGTGGAGGAGCAGGTGAAGGCGTGACAGGCGGTGGCAGAGGCGTAGGCATGCGGCGGCTGAGGCACTTAGGGGCTAGGGTTTTAAAATTTTTTAAAGTTTTGGGCCGATATAGATTGGGCTAGGTTAAGGGCAAATTGGGCTGTAATTAATTTGGGTTGTGTTTTTTTTGGTTGTAATTGGACTATTTAATTTGGGCTTTTTGGGTTTTAATTTCTATTTCTGATCTAGGCCAAAATTGGCCACCACAACTGCCTTATTGCCTCTCATTGTTGGAGACTACGATCCACAAGAGAAGTACCAGCTAAGTAGGGCAAATGGTGTGGTGGCTCTTGTCCATATAGGGCCTCATATGGTATGGATCTAATAGCTGAATAGCAGGTGGTGTTGTATCACCATTCAGCTAAGGGTAATCACAGGGACCAGTCTTAAGGCATTTCACCAGGCATGCATCTCAAGTATCTTTTTAAGCAACGATTGAGAACCTTTATCTGACTATCTGTTTCAAGATGGTAGGCTGTGGACATGAGCAGGCTTGTGCCAAGCATCTTGAAGAGTTCTTCCAAAATTTATTAATGAACACTTTGTCTCGATCCGACACAATCGAATTAGGTGTGCCATGCAACTTGTAAATGTGACCAAGGTATGCTTGAGCCACTGTCAATGCTGAGAATGGATGAGACAAGGCCAAAAAATGGCTGTACTTGGTCAATCTGTCTACCACCACCAAAATGGTATTCTTCCCTTTTGAATCAGTAAACTCTCTATGAAGTCTATGCTAACTGCTGTTCAAGCTCGATTAGGCACTAGTAAAGGTTGTAAGAACCCTGGATGACATACATTGTCACATTTACAACTCTGACAAGAGCCACATTCCTTCACCCAATGCTTGATTTCCTTGGAGAGACTCTTCTAGTAAAGAAGCCCTGCCATTCTGTGTCTAGTATCATGAACCCCCAAATGACCTCCCACTACCCCTCCATGGAAATGTTGAAAAAGATCCTTCATAAGGTTGCTACAATCCCCAACCACTAACTTCTCTTTCCTCCTGAGAACCTTACTATTCTAGGAATATTTGGGATGCATGTGAGGTTGGTATTGCACTTCCAAACAAAGTTGTTGAAGCTTAGGATTAGTGAGACAAGAACTCATCACCTTAGTCCATATTTCTGACCAAGCAATGCTGCTAGTGCACTAAAGTAGTTAACCTTTCTATACCCTTGGCCTTCAGGATAAAGCATTAGCCATCACATTTTGAGTACCCTTTTGGTAGGTGACCACATAATCATAGCCAAACATTTTGGCCACCCATTTCTAGTGGTATGGAGTGATAACCTGCCTGTCATACAAAAACCTCAATCTCTTATGGTCAGTTCTGATTTGAAACCTCCTTCCAACCAAGTAAGAATACCACTTGTTGACTGTCAATAGAACTGCTAACATTTCTTTATCATAGATGGAAAGAGCTTGATGTTTGATTCTCAAGGCCTTGTTGAAAAATGCAATTGGTCATCCTTTGTGTTGTAGCACTGCCTCAATTCCTTTGCCACTAGCATCAATATCGATGCAAAACTCAGTTTGGAAATCAGGCAAGGCAAACATTGGCGCTTGGCAGAATGCATGCTTGAGTTGTTGAAAGGCTTCATTGGCTTCTTGAGACCAATTCCAACCTACGTCCTTCTTTAATAAGGTGTTTAGGAGCTTAGCTAGTATGCCATAATGTATAATGAATCACCTATAGTAGCCAGACAACCTCAAAAATCCTCTGAGTTCCTTAATAGATATGGGCTGTAGTTTAAGTGAGCACTACATCTACTTTAGTGACATCCATATCCACTGACCCCCACGAGATTATATGGCCCAAATACTCAATTTCAGTGGTGCCAAAGCTACACTTAGCCTTCTTAGCCTACAATTGATGCCATTTCAAGAGTTGCAAAACTTCTCTGAGATGTGCCATATGGGATGACTAATTCTCCGAATACACTAGAATATCATCAAAAAACACTCATACTAACTTCCTCTAAAGGGGTTTAAAGACATCATTCATTAATGATTGGAAGCTAGAATAGGTGTTGGTTAAGCCAAATGGCATAATCGAGAACTCATAGTAGCCTTCATAAGTCCTAAATATGGATATCCTTCTCCCACATCCAGATTTGGTGATAACTAGACTGTAAATCAACCTTAGAAAAGTATAAAGCATATACCAATTCATCAAATAACTATTTTATAATAGGTATTGAGAACTTATCTTTGATTATGTACTGGTTGAGCTATTTGTAATCCACACAGAGGCACCAATTGCCATTTTTTCTTTACCATGAAATTTGGAGATGCAAAAGGGTTGTAACTGTCTCTAATAATGGCTGCTTGGAGCATTTCTTGAATCAGTCTCTTCATTTCACACTTTTGGACTGTGGCGTAACAATATGGTCTGATCTTAACTACCAGACTCTCGTCCTTTAAGGGAATTCAATGGTCCTATAGTCTATGAGGAGGCAGTTCCTTAGGACTCTGAAAAATATCTTGAAATTATGTGTTGAAATTGTGCTTCAACTGCTGCAAGATTTGGTCAAAATAGATTTTACTGATTTTTCTCATTTTTTAAACCATTTCATTTATTGTTCCTGATTTTTGGAGTTTGTTGATCACGAAATCTAGTATTTACTAGATTCTAGGATGTGGTTGTTATTTTTTCATGTATTTAAACAACACTTTAGCTCAATAAAAAAAATGACTTTACCAGTAATTATTTCTATCTTTTTTTTCCCCTAGTCTCTATATTTGTTTCTTTAAGTTACAGCAAAATTTATTTCAATAAATTGGTATCAGAGCTATCTTCTTAAGAGACCTATAATTAAGGAAAAATATTTTATCTTCCTTTTTCTTTTATAGATTCAGAGATTCCTTTCACTACACTTGTACCACCCGTTTTCAATAGTGAAGGTTACTATGTCTGAGCAACAAGGATAGTCTCTAAGAAGCTGTGGAGTAGGACTACGAAGTTCCTCAATTACTTGCCAATTCAAATATGATAAAAATCAAGAATTAAAAGGAGAGGAAACCAAGAAAATCAAAGGCAAGAGCTACGCATTTACTGCCACCTCATCTGAAATCTTTCTTAGAATCATAATAATGAAGTCAACCTTTGAAGTCTAGAATTTCTTAAAGGAGTGGGAATGAAATGAAAAGATTAAAGGAATGAAAATGTTGAACCTGGTTAGAGAGTTTGAACTTCAGAAGATGAAGGACTCTGAGACAGTGAAGGATTACTTTGAAAAATTACTTGGAATCGCAAGCAAAGTAAGATTACTTGGATCTAAATTTCCTGATTCCAGATTAGTTCAAAAAATTCTTGTAATTGTTCTTGAAATATTTGAAGCTACCATCTCTTCGTTGGAAAACACTAAAGATCTGTCAAATGTTAGTTTGGCAAAATTGATGCATGCTTTGTAGGCACAAGAGTAGAAAAGCTCGTGAGATTGAAGGGTCTGTTAAAAGTGCATTAGCTGCGAAAGCTCAGTACAATCGAGGAGGAAAGGGAAAGAAACATGAGAAGAATAAGAAGGGAAATTTAGGTTCTAATTCTTCCATTACAAGTACATGAACAAAATTTGATTTCCTTCATTATAAACATTGTGGAAGAAAGGTCATCCACCTTTCAAATGCTAGAGAAAGTCAGACCAATGATCTTCCGTAATTCGGTGTAGCAGGTTAAACTAATTTTCGCACTATAGGAGCTTGAAGACAAGTGTTTTATTAAGTTTTAATTATGTTTTCTTAAAGTTTCTATTTAGTTAATAAAATGTGCAAATTGAGTTTTCTTAAAGTTTCTATTAAATATATTTTTCCAGAATAACAATTATACCGGTTTCTATTAAAAAAGAGAAAATTCTTGTTTTCACCCCAAAAATAAAGGAAAACTTATTCTATTCTGTGTTTTGATTCAATTGGTTCGAGCTCACACTTAAAGCAATTCATGATACAAGAATAGCAGTGAAGATCGTTTGGTTGAAAGTAGAAAAACTTTAAGAATTTGCTTATCCGAAAACACATGTATGATTTTGGTTTAAGATTTATTACTATAAATACCACAAATAGGGTCGATTTTTAAAATTTTATTTTTTTGTTGTATAAGAAAACTATTTTCAAACTAGATTTTTTCCAACAATGTCCAAGGTTGGATGTCTCTTCGCCAATACAAGTTATAAGGAGTACATTATTTGTTCTTGTATACCCTATGTAAAAATCAAAATCACTTGCGGATTTTCCATTGGTGTAACTTGATGACATACCCGTATAAGTTTTTTCAGCATAAAAAATTAGTGTTTGGAAGTTGAAATCAAAATCATTCATAAAATGTCGTATCGGGGTTTTAAAGTTTGGGATACCAACAAACCTCGATTGTTGGATGGACCATGTGCGAAAGTTAAAACCTGTTATGTCTTTCCATTGATGATTCTGGGATTTCATGATAGGATCTTTGTAACAATGTTGTGAACCCTTCGCACAATTGTGTGATTGGACTTTTTTCTTCTTGTTCCATTTTGGCTTTAACTGGAATTGTTGTCGAACTTGGAGCACATTCATCGACGTCAACAAAGTGGGCATATAACTCTAGTATAGTTGATCCAGTAGAGCAATATGAATTGAGCATCGTCTCAACTTCCATGCTGCCTCTGAGCTCAAATAAATCATATTTAATGGGGTTCAATGACGTTAGATATTTATATTTCAAGCTTGAAATTCTTCTCCGGCTTAAACTTGCCACTTTCCTTTTAATTCTTGATTGAAGCTCGTACAATTTTATACTCTAGTTGAAAGCAA
Organism: Gossypium bickii; assembly: GCA_025503065.1. Lineage (NCBI taxonomy): Eukaryota > Viridiplantae > Streptophyta > Magnoliopsida > Malvales > Malvaceae > Gossypium > Gossypium bickii. The sequence continues at coordinate 11,522,584 of CP106719.1, read as the reverse complement.
ATTTTGTAAATTGGGCTGATGAAAAAATGACCCCAATTTCAGTGTCACAAATTTGATCGTCGTAATAAATAACGACTTTAATCTGTCTATTCGTCTTCAACCAAATAACTTGTTTCACATGTTTAAAACAAAAACATTATGTAGAAAAAAAAGTGTGAATCATCTGAAAACAACAACAATGAAACTTACTTGAACTAATTTAGTTTCTTGGGTCGATATTTGAAATTCAAGTATTTAACATAAACAATCTTCTCCTTCTGCAAATCTCCTTCTGAAAATAATCTATTCAAAATTTCAGTATGAAAGTTCTCCAATAGAATGGTGGCTCATTTTATAGCAAATACTACCCCCAGATATCAAACATAACTTCAAAATGTTGGAAAAGATTGGACATGACAAGTCTAAATAGTTTTAAAAAAATGCATCTTGTTAGAAGCGTTTTTAAAAAAAAAATTTGGGATGTGATGAATGAATTTTATTCGGGATTCTTTGGCCCGCGAATCTTTGGTTTAGGGTTAGGTTTGAAAATGGGAGGGAAAAAAAGTGCCATGTAGGACACATTTTCAACTAACTTGGCTATCATGCAGGTTGAAAGCGCGACCTACAAGGTGCGCTTTTTGAGAACATTCTGCCACCTCAGCTAAAAACAGGTCTTATAAGACGCATTTTCTTCCCTCTCATTTTCAACCCTAAGCCTAACCTATAAAAAAATTCCAAAACTTGGGAATCCAGAAATAATTTTTGGATTGGGCTCTCACATTGTTTTTTTTTTTTCTCATTTTTTTCCCCTTGGTTGCCTATATAAAAGGGGATTTTGCTCCCTTCTACCCATCAACCCTTTCAACTATCGTCCTTTACAAAATAAAATTTTTTCTCCTGAATAGTTTTTTTGTTGAATGTTGAAATTTTTGGATAGAAAGATTTATTTGTGCTTGTGTTTGTGTTTGAGGGAGACAATGTGATAGTTTTAAGGTGTGTTTGAGTTCATGGTGATGCGATGGCGCACGGAGACCCCTACAATTCATCTGCGGCATGGGGATCAAACTATCACCTGATAAGCCCATTACGTTGCAACTTAGGCTCCAATTCACGGTGGTTATACGATCACGAGTTGAAGTATAACTACGGCTCCCGATTGATGGTGGTTATGTAGTCACAGTTGAAGTATAACTCGGGAGCCTAGTTAATGGTGGTTATGTGGTCACGGGTTCAAGTTTCATTACACCCAAAGAGGATGCTTCATAAACCCTATACATAAGCTTGTGACCATATTCATAGGGAAAAACTAAGGAGCTTTATGGTATAATCAACTTATTCTTTCTTTCCATCTCCACCAAAGCAGTATCCTTAACCTCCCTGTTCAAAACCTGTGACAGAGTTGGGGGAAAGAGGACTTTCAGGGGAATGAGTGATTGTAACGATGGAGAAAAGCTGAAAGTCTTTTCTAGTCGACAGCAGTTGCTATGATTAAAGAAGTCATTAATAACTACAACCACAACTACCCTACTCGAGTTTTAACTTTCTCTCCACCGTCATAATCACTCACCTCCTAAAAGTCCTTTTGCTCCCAACTTTGCCGCAAATTGCAGACAATTAAGTTAAGGATTCTTCTTTTGGTGGAGATAGAGAAAAGGAATAAGTTGATTATACTGGAAAACCCATTTTATTTTTCCCTATGATTATGGTCTCAAGCTTATGTACGAGGTTTATGAAGCATCTTCTTCTGATATCATGAAACTTGAATTCGGGACCGCATAACCACTATCAATTGGGCTCCTGAGTTATACTTCAACTCGTGACTGCATAACCACTGTCAATTAGGAGCTATAGTTATACTTCAACCCATGACCGTATAAGCATCGTGAGCTTAGAGTCTGAGTTACAATGCGATGGACTTCTAACGTGATGGTTCTATCTCGACATGATAGATAAAATGTATGGGTCTCCGAGTGCCATCGCATCATCGTGAACTCAAATATATCTTAAAACTATCACAATCACCAAACACAAAAAAAAAAATGGAGAGAGAAACAAAAAACATGTCCAATAGAGCATGCTTTTTGCCACCTAAGTTAAAAATGTATTTCTCTCCAAAATCGGTCTATTCCCCTAAATATCACAAAAATCGACCTAAAACTCTTTTTTTTTTCAAATTAGACATATACTTCAAATTTAACCAATTATTTCTTAATAATTTATTTTATATTTCCATTTACATGAAAATCTAATTTTATCATCCTTTATGAGAATCACTTTCCAGAAAAAAATATTTTTTTTGAAATTAAATATTAAAATCACAATTCAATTAATTAAATTATTGAAAAATGAGAAGTTTCTAACACACCAAATCCCCTCTAATACTTTTGATTCTATTTAAGGTAAATTACACCAATAGTCACTCAACTTTAGGGTAGCTAACAAAATAGTCACCTAGGTTTCATTTCAGTCACTCAACTTTTGAAAAATAACAAAATAGTCACTAAAGTTATAAAAAAGTGACAAAACAGTCACTAACTAAAGTTTCCGTTAGTGTCTTAACAGAATCGCTGATGTGGCCAGTTAACTTGCCACGTTGGATGAAGAAATTGAAAAAAACCCCTTTAACAGAGAAGAAGAAGAAGAAGAAGAAAAAGAATTACCAACACAATGATACAGCTACTTACAAACAAACGGGCAGGCCTTTACAAACAGGAACATCAAAGAACACAAATAAGACAACATAAATACTATCAATGGAGGGAACAACAATTTGAGAAACACGAGAGTCGGTCGCCAATCCTCCCAATATTAACTCTTACTACGGGTATTCTGGAACTGCAACTTTGGACTACTGAAAACTATGGAACAATCTGCAGTACCAATGGCTTGAAGGAGATGTCCACAGTTGTTCGAGAACTCATCTAATTCTTCTGCATTCACAAGCATGACCCACTAATGTCTTTGAATCTGTTTCTCCCCCATAGCTAAAGAAGGATTTCTCATCAAGTCAATAGATCATTTGGAGGTTTTATTGTACAGTAGCCTTTTATACACCAAAAGCAGCAACATTGGTACTATATGCCCAAGAAATTAGATATTAGCTCAGTGAACTGCATTGTAATGCAAGAAAGATACCTAATAAAAGGGGTTTTTTAAGATATTAGCTAATCTTTTATCGTGTGTTCCCATTACCAAAGCCTCAACTCTGCATCAGACTTTTTGCCTGCTTTACATACTTGTAATTGAGAATGCTCTTCAACAGGCTGAGCAGCCCCCGGATTCAGACATGATGCAAAGACATATAGTCTTTTTTTTTTCTTTTTCTTCTTCTTATTCTTCTTCTTCTCTGTTAAAGGGGTTTTTTTAAGGTTTTTTTTTTTTTCAAATTCTTCATCCAACATGGCAAGTTAACTGGCCACATCAGCTAGTTAAATTACCACATTTGCGGTTCTGTCAAGACACTAACAGAAACTATTAGTCAGTGACTATTTTGTCACTTTTTTATAACGTTAGTGACTATTTTATCATTTTCAAAAGTTGGGTGACTGAAATGAAATCTAGGGGACTATTTTGTTAGCTAGCCTAAAGTTGAGTGACTATTGGTGTGATTTACCCTTCTATTTATTATACTATAACCAACCTCTGGTTTTTTTCGCCTCCCGTTGTCATTTTTTCGCCTTGGCTTGCTAGTCTAATTCCTTGCTTGTCCTCGCCTTGTCTTTTTTTCTCTGTATATTGATGCTCTGTTTTCTTGGTGGGGATTTCTTTTCGGAGAAACGAAGAAATTAAGATCATCCAAGCTAAACAAATAGAACAGGTTCAACATGTTCATTTCATTGACAAAACAACGATTTGTTCAGATTCTAATAATTGTTGGTTTCTTGTACATAGTATTGGTCAGTGTCGAGGTCCCGTTCGTGTTCTTAACCGAGTTCAGTAGTTTGTCTCAAGAATCGTTAACTCGGCTTCCCGGACTATCCCGCGAGGTTAATGTTCCAGAAAAAGACTTCCCGATTCGTCCCCTGAATTGGGTTTCCAAAAGCTCCCCTCCCCCACCTCAATTTCTACATCATCTTCGACAACTCAAATATCAGGGTGGGTTCATTTCCAATTTGTCTTTTGATGCCAAAACCTTCGACCCGACTACCAAAGACAGGTCTTTGGAGCTCCATAAGTCTGCAAAAGTCGCTTGGGAACTAGGGAGAAAGGTCTGGGAAGAACTCGAATCAAGGAATTTTGTAATTGACTCTATCGAGAACGTTAACAATGGATCCGAACGGTGTCCGTATTTAGTTTCCTTATCAGCGTCGGAGTTTTTGGACCATGGCAACGTCATGGAGCTGCCCTGCGGGCTTACTTTAGGGTCTTACGTAACGGTAGTGGGGAAACCGAGAGGAACACATCCGAGGACGAAATCAAAGGTTGCTTTTTCGCAGTTTATCATGGAACTGCAGGGGTTGAGGACGGGGGACAGGGAGGAACCACCGCGAATTCTTCATTTTAATCCCAGGTTGAAAGGGGATTGGAATAGGAAGCCGGTGATTGAGCTAAACACTTGTTTTAGGATGCAGTGGGGATCTGCTTTACTTTGTGAGGGGTGGAAATCTGAGGCTTATGATGAGACTGGTGATTTCACTTCTCCCTTTTTCCCTTTTTTAGCTTTTACTTGATTCAACTTGTATTTCAGTAACTTGCTTAGAGATGAAGTATTTAGTAGTGTTTAGCTTAATAGATTGTTATTTTGTACATGCAACTCATAGGAAACTGAATTGATTCACATACTAATAGGGGGAGAATTCGTTTTCATGATCAAAAGAATTTTGTTGAATTTGCTTTTTCAGTATTTGATTCTTACTTTGTTGATAGTTTGTAACATTTACCTTCTTGAAACTAGGAAATATTTTGTAAAAACCAGGTTTTAGGATTCGCTTACATCAAAGGTATTGTCCTCTTTAAGCATCCATCGGTCCTTCAAGAATTTGTCACAAACAATGCAGGTGCACCTTCCATCAAACCAATCTAAGGTGACGTGGGGAAGACATCCTGGAACCTCGTTGTTACATATTTAATTCGTCTAGCGTTGGTTTTTTTTCTTAGAATTTTATGAATAGAATAATTATTTGGTCGTGGGCTGAGTCTAGAATTATCATATCCAACGGAAGTTCTTTGTCAATTCATTCAGTAGAATTACATGATGAAAGGATAAGTTGCTATGTTGATTTGTAAATACAATTCCCGAATGTGTTTTTTCCTCTTCTTGTTTTTTTTTTTTTATAATTGCTGGATCATGGCATGCATGCTGGTGATATTTAAGTTTTGCTATTGCTTGTGACTTGTGATATTATAGTTAGCATGTTCGACTTATTCTGCTGTGAGGAAATATTAGTTTGCTGGGATTTGCTTTTTAAAATCTCCTTTCCAGATTTGATGGGGGTACCACTTTAACTTGGGTTTAATCAAAATATGGGCTATTTATGCATGCATATTAGAAGCAAACGGGAATCTTTAAACTCAAATTAAGTATCAAGGAGTTGTACTTTTGTGTCTGGGGGGCTATAGATTGCTCACAAAACCTTTTTAAAACCTATTATATTTGTTCTGCAATTAAATCATATACCTTCTGTGTAGACCTTTTTTTTCATATTTGTTTGTATTGGTCTTCTTTATTTTCACAATTCAATTTCATGGCACAGAAGTGTTTACTTCTTTATATCTGCAGTTGATGGTGAGGTCAAGTGTGAGAAGTGGATTCGAGATAATAATAATTTCTCTGATGAGTCTAAGCTAACATGGTGGTTGCAACGATTAGTAGGCCAAAAAAAAAGTTTGACTGTTAACTGGCCCTTTCCATTTGCTGAGAACAAACTTTTTGTCCTTACCCTTAGTGCTGGCATGGAGGGATATCATGTTAATGTCGATGGGAGGCATATTACTTCCTTTCCTTATCGAACTGTGAGTTATATAATGTTATAATGTAAACTTGATAATAAACTTAATATTATCACCTTGATTCGTTCTTGATATGATTTGACAATGTTGCAGGGGTATACCCTAGAGGATGCCACTGGACTAACTTTGAATGGGGACATTGATGTCCATGCTGTTTTTGCGTCATCTTTGCCTACATCACATCCTAGTGATGCTACTCAAAAGAATCTTGAGATGTCCAATCAATGGAAGGCTCCACCCCTTCCTGAGCAGCCTGTGGATCTTTTTATTGGTATACTTTCGGCAGGCAATCATTTTGCTGAGCGGATGGCTATAAGGAAGTCTTGGATGCAGCATAATCTTGTTAAATCTTCAATTGTGCATGTTCGTTTCTTTGTGGCAGTGGTAGGTTAAGACCATCCTAGCAATTCACGTTTAATGGTTTAAGCCTAGAATCCCGTACTCAACCACCATCTCTATGTGCTCGAACAGCATCCAAGAAAGGAGGTGAATGTGGAATTGAAAAACGAGGCAGAATTTTTTGGAGATATTGTTGTTGTGCCTTATATGGACAATTACGACCTTGTTGTCTTAAAAACTGTTGCCATCTGTGAATATGGGGTGAGTGAAATTTTTTCCCAGTTTGAAGAAATGATTAGTTAAACATTTTTTGAGATTATTTTAAGGGGTTTGCTTTTCACAGGCCCGCACAGTGTCTGCCAAGTTTATAATGAAATGTGATGATGACACGTTTGTGAGAGTAGATGCAGTTATGAATGAAGCAAAAAAAGTAAACGGGGATCGGAGCTTCTATATTGGTAACATCAACTATTACCATAAACCGCTACGCTTTGGTAAATGGGCAGTAACATATGAGGTAGGGATTATCTTTCCTGTAGTTTATTTCAGTTTTTATGCATAGGTAAACAAATCAAAAGGGGATGAATGATTGTGGCTTGTAGGAAAGTCCAATCCATATAAGTTGCACAATTCTGCTATTTCTTCTGATATTTTCGCTCACTTACAGAATTTCTGTTATTGGTATATGGTAATCTATGCCAATGCTTAATTTTGTGGGTTCCTTGGTAAGCAATTCATAGAGGATATATTCTTATTGGTCCGAGCCACGTATTCGACATTTCAGGAGTGGCCTGAAGAAAAGTATCCACCGAATGCAGATGGACCGGGATACATATTATCATCCGACATTGCACTCTTCATTGTTTTTGAGTTTGAAAGACACAATTTAAGCGTGAGTCAATGCTTTTCCCTTCTCTTCTTGATCTTCACCTGAAGATCTCGGTGTTTGACATGATATTTTTTTAATGTTTGAACAATTTTTACGAACCACAGTTGTTCAAGATGGAAGATGTGAGCATGGGAATGTGGGTGGAGAGATTCAACAGATTAAAACCTGTGGATTATGTGCACACCATTAAGTTCTGCCAGTTTGGATGCATAGAAGATTATTACACAGCTCACTACCAGTCACCAAGACAGATGATGTGCCTGTGGAAGAAGATTCAAAGGCAGGCTAAGCCTCAATGTTGCAATATGAGATAGTGTTTATAATTTGGTATATCCCTGGGATGTATAATACAGATTTTGCAGTCAATAGCCTCCATTTTTGTATATTATCTGGAGGTATTGGATAAATAGAGCTACTAAGCCAGGCAAACAACAAATTATGCTATTATAAAACCAGTCTAAAGTCTATTTTAAGTAATCAACTTTTCATGAAATTACAATAATTGTTCAACTCCAATCTCACAACATTTTCTTTGAAAACGTTTTAGGAGTTGTGAAAAGGATGAAAAGCTCCTTTGAAACCTCATTTGATGATATTTCACCATTTGTTTACCTTCCCTGCATATTTCCCACGTTTGGAAAATGCAACTGAGAGCCAACAGTACTATCAGAGTCATCATCAGAAAGAATATTAGCAATGGAGACAATATTTCTACTTAGATTTTCTTCTAATAAATCATCAATATTTGAAGAAGAGGAAGAAGAAGCAATAGTAGCTTCTTGAAGTTGCAATGAATATTCCAAGTTCCATAAAACTTCTCCCATGCTTGGTCTATCAACTCCATATTCAGCTAAACATTTCTCAGCAGTTTCTGCAAATTTTTTCAATGATCTTCCACTGATACTCCCTGCAATTTGGGGGTCAACAATTTTCTCAATCATCCCTTTTCTATGCCACTGCATTGCCCATTCAGCCAAACTAATTTGATCCCTTGGAAGTCTCGGGCAAATAACTGCCCTTGCTGATAAAACCTCGAAAAGAACGACACCGAAAGAGTAAACATCAGATTTATCAGTAAGTTGTTGTCTTCTGAAGTATTCAGGATCGAGGTACCCAAAGCTACCCTTCACTGCAGTGCTAACATAGCCTTGCTCCACAGGGGCAGCTTTGGAGAGCCCAAAATCGGATACCTTAGCTACGAAGTTATCATCTAGGAGAATATTTGTGGTCTTTACATCGCGGTGGATGATCCCTATTGTTGCACCAGTGTGAAGATAATGCAATCCTCGTGCTGCACCAATGCAGATATCAAGCCGTTGTTTCCAAGACAAAGTCAGTTTGTCGTTCGAGCCATAGAGATGGTCGCGAAGCGGACCATTTGCCATATACTCGTAAACCAGTATCATCTCCGATTCCTCGTCACAAAAGCCTATAAGTGACACGAGATGTCGATGCCTGAGCTTTGAAAGCATTTCTATTTCATTCTGGAATTCGTTTATGCCTTGCTCTGATCCTTGGTCTCCTCTTTTTATTGCAACCTTGGTTCCATCTTCTAGGGCCCCGAGAAACACGTTTCCGAACCCACCAACGCCAATCACCGTCTTCTCATCAAAATTATGCGTTGCAGTTCGTAACTCATTCAAAGTGAAGAACCTGCCCAGACCTTGAATAGAATAATAACTTGAGTGTCCACTCTTGCTTTTTCTTGAGCCAAAGGTGCTAGATTTCCAGGAGCTGCTCAAGGAATTCTTACGGCTACTGCCTTGGATTGATAGAAGCCACGACGAGAAGCTGTTTCGTTTTTGCCAATCTGGAGGCCTTTTTTTCCACCGAACACAAACCATTCCGAGGAAGAACATGGCCAAGAAGGCCATAAAAATCCCTGAAATTGCAAGCACTTTGAGTTTCATAAATTTCCCATCGTATGAACCGTCAACAGCATATAAACCATCCAAGCTATCAGCAACGTTGTTTATCTTCATGATCTCCAAGCCATTGAGGATGGCATTAGGTAGGCCGCCAGTCGAGGCCGGACCAACTTGAACCACGATGGAACCATTTGTGATGGCAGAGGCATTAAGCACGAAATCGATGTAATATGCAGTGGCCAAGCCACCGGTTTCAGCTGAGAGATCGAGACTCGAAAACCCCATTAAGCTGTTTATATACACATCAAAATAAAAATCATTGAGAGACTTGCTTACAATGTCACAAAAGTGCATCCTGATGAGATACGAAAAGCCTGCATCGACGTTCACCACCCAAGTGAGATTGAACTTCGGCTCCACGGTTTGAGCATACGCCTCGGTTTTCATCCTTTGCGCGGTTTCGTACACCAAATATGGAGCAATTAACCAAGTTATCCATTTATCAGGTTGGTATTTGATATAAGAACCTCTCACAACTTCAGTTCCTTGTGGGAACACATTGTATGGGGTATCAGGCATCCATGTCCTCGACAATGTATCGTATTTGGGAGTTAATATTGGTCCTCCCATATTCAACCGATACGACACTTCCAAAGCATAATTCGACAAGCCATTAACGGTCTCACCTTGCGGAACTGAAGATGCCGAATCAGAGATAAACTCATCAGGGACAGCCGCGATCTCGATGGCATTAACGAATGCGTAAGAACCCTTTTTTGGCTCGAAAACGAGGGAGAAAAGTTCGATAGCATTAACAAGATATTCCTTGAAAACCACTTTAGAATCATCCCTCACAGAGAAATCATGTAAAAGGACGAATTTTTCAGTATGGACAGTGAAAACTGCAGTTTCAAGATCATAGTGAGGGTGATGAAGAGGGTAAAAGTAGAGGCGAACCCAATGTTTCCCCGGTTTTGAGATGTAAAACGTATATGTTGAACGATGAAGGAAAACCCTTGCAGTTTTATACAAACCCTCCGTTGATGAAGGGATAGAATTGGAGAAGGCATCGCTGGGAATGTAATCCATGGAGGCTTTGACATCTTGGTTAGTTGATAGATAACTATGTGCTTGAGTATCTGACTTGAATATTCGTCCATCATCGAGCCTTGTTTCCGTAGAAGATCCACAATTAATAAGATAGCTATCATATGGTTGATATGCTGATGGAGATGAAGAAATGCTAACAGGAGAAGGAGCGGGTGCCAAAAGAACATATGCATGGTTTAACGTAAGGAGGTAAAGTGAAAGGGACAGAATACTTAGAGGCATAAATGATAGCATATTATGATCTTCCCCCATTTACGTAGCTAAAAGCACTAACGCAGCGGCGATGGTGGCGGTGGTGTTGGACATGCTAGTAGCTGGTGGGATGAATGGGCAAAGGAATTTGATAATTTGTACGTAAAAAAAATGGTTAGTTTGTTGAAATCACGTTGGGGAGAAACGTGCAAAGCAGTAATGTGATGTTTAATGGTAACAAGTTTTTTTTTTTTTTTTTTGTTTAGCTTATGTTGTTGTTTAATGACTTAAACAACAAATAAAGAGAAGAAGAGAGATTAGATAAAAAGTACTGTAAGATTAACAAATCCCGAGCTAAGCGTTGGGCCTTCAAACCAAATTCTTCACCATCTTTTAACAAATAAACTGTATTCCCTTCAATTTTATTTAATCTGGATCCATTTCAGTTTGGATACTATTTTCCATTTTGGTTCTAATGTGTTGTGCCTACAAAAATTCTCCAACAGCAACCAGAAATTGTGTTCATACTCAACTGCAGGAAATGTTGGGTTGTTAGATGAAAGGGATGGCTGGCGATCGTGAGATTAAAAACAACGAAATTAATCGCAGTGATAATGAAAGTAAAAAAAATGGCCACTAGTTTGGTAATATTTTTAAAAAGTGCTGTGAAAAAATACTTTTGAAATGTGCTTTTAAAATATTTTGTTTAAAATTTGAGTATTTAGTATTACGGTCAAAAAGTATTTTTGAGAAATAAAATATCTATTTTAGATATGATATTATAAAGTAACAAATATACATTTAAATAATGTTCAAATTAATTAATATTATAATATTTTAGCAAGAATATAAAAAATAATTTATTATAACTTATTGTTAATATTTTAATATATAATATTAATTTTAAATATTTTTAAGTAATTAATATTAATTATTTATTAAATTTAATTAGACATGGTATTCTAACGTTTTTGGGAGAAGACAAGTAATGTTAAAAATGTAAATATCAGCCAAAAGCACTTTTGGCGGAGAAAAAGTTAAAAATTTCACCTTTTTCATCAGTTAAAAAGTATTTATTTTAAGTTAAATTTTTTTCTTAAATAATATCTGTTTGATAATGATTTTAAGGGAAAAGTGCATTTTATTGTAAAAGCTCATTTGAGAAGCTAAGTAGAACAGGCCATAAATAGGTAAAAATTATTAACACATATTTATATTAAATAATAAAATAATATTAACTTTAAATAATAGTTAAAAAAATTAAAAATAGATATTAAAGTTATATTAATATTAAAAAAATTATTAAATTTATATATTAAAGTCATTAACGTTTACGAATCTTACATATGCTTCTTTTTTAACATCAGTCTCATTACAAATTCTTATCATATCTGTTCTTTTTAATTCAATGCCTAGAACCACTTAGAGCCCCTCTTCAACCCATAAATAAGAGGATAATGCACTTTAGTGCACTTAAACCCACATCAGGAGGCAACGATACCCATGTCAATTGAGCTAAAACTCAATTAGCACATATGCCTTCCTAAAAATGATAAAAAGAAAATCAAGAATCAATAACAAAATTACATCAACAAATAAAAAGGACGTTGACAAAAAGGTAAAGAAAAGGACAAACAAGGAAATTAAGCTGCAAACGTAACTTTAAGATTTGGACCAAAGCTTAAAGGTCCAATGAAAAAAACTCCAGCATGTTTTACCAATCTCACCTCACCAGTGAGATCCAAATAACACACTCAATTCCAGTTAAAGAAAATTTTGCATGGAAAGCTGTAAAACACATGTGCATTTGAATCCAAAGGGCCCTTAGTGTCAAAAAGGAAGATAGGTCAAGGTTACCTTGGGGTGTGGCGTTGGATGAGGCTATGAGGGATAGTCAAGAAGACCCTATAGATGACTTGTGGACCCCCCATAATCCTTTGGGTCTATAGGATGTGTAACTGCGACGTTAGTAAGACATGAGCCAAAGGAAACCTTACGGCCTTACGGGCCTATACTAAACACCGAGGGGACGATAAGGGGACCTTGAGAAGGCCTCTGGTCTCCTTGGACGCCTCGAGGGGGAGGAACCATTGGAACTTAAGAGTATTACTTCGATGACTTCACATGGTAAGAAATCTTGGGGATGCTAAGAATGCTAGCGTGGACGGTTAATATGAACTCCTCTAGGATGAAAGAACCACGTACCTTGGCTTGACATTTCGTAGTAGAGAGAAACCTTATGATTGTAACAAGGTTAAAATTGTAACACCCTCTTATCCAAGCTAGTACGGAATGCTACATTTCAAGACAAATACCTATTCAAGAACCAAATTTATTATTCAAGCTTTTTTCATCTTTTATACATTTTTAAAGTCATTTTAAGCTTTATAGACCATTTTTAGGTTTTCTCTAAAGTTTGATTGCATCTAAGGTTCGTTCGGAACTCTTTCTGATAAAAAAGGATAAGGTAGAGGAAAACAAGACCAGTGTCGCAACATCATGGGGGTAGTATCTCGACACTAGATTCTCTGATGCTCATTTCATGACATCTTATGGTCAGTGTTGTGACCCTAAATACTTTTATGCTAAACAAGTCAAAACTTCTTTATGTTTATATTAAGATCAATACCACATAATCCAACACATGTACTAATCAACTTAAACCCATATAATACATCAATTTATTAACAAATACTTCTTTAAATCATCATATAACAATTACTTACTTAATGTCCCAACAATTGTTGGGTAGGTCCCACTATGTGGGGAACCCACTATGTAGAGGAGATGGAAGACCAACCGGCCATGATTTCCAACTACTCCACCATACTACAATTCTTTTTCTTTTGGGTTTGACAAAAGCCATTTTATTTGTCTTTTATTATTTTTCTTTTCGTCTTGTACGTGGCTTTTGGGCAGCATTTAGAGAGAGCCAAAGATCAGATTTTATGAGAGAAAATAGAAGGGAGAAACAGAGAGCTTTGAAGCTGAAAAATTAATTTTTCAAATTTGGAGCAGCTGTGATCAACTCTTCGATCGGAGGTCCATCCGTGGTTCGATTGAGCTGATTTTTGGACAGTAGCTAGACGACAAGGTGTTCTTGACTTTGTACGGTCGGATTTTTCATCCGAGTCCTGTAGTGTCAGAAATACCCGTTTTACAGCAGCTTCGTTTTTAGTGATGTTCTCCAATTTTTCTCTCTTTTGCTAAAGATTACATATTGTTAGCCTTGTTGGAGTTGAATGCTTGTTGTAGGCTTGATATTATGATCTTGTAGCTGAACATTTGATTATAGTGGAGCTTTTGATCGGACTCTAAAGTCCCGTGGTTTTTTTACCCTTGATTTAGAGGGGTTTTCCACGTAAAAAATATCGGTGTCTCTATTTGTTATTTTTGTTGTGGTTGCATTGGTTGATTTGTGGTTGATAGGTTGTTAGAGAACAAATATTTTTGTGCTATTGTGCTTGCCATAATATTTGACAAGAGTTATAGGAGAGAAAGAACACGGGTTGTGCTTCGCCTGATTCGGTTGTTTGGTTTCTTCCCAACAAACTGGTATCAAGAGCTCGGTTATTTTGTCAAATAATTATGAAAATCAATACGAGCAAGATGATTATGTTGAATGGCACAAATTATCAACTTTGGCGGAATAAAATGAAGGACTTGTTGTTTGTGAAGGCTCTGATCTTAGGTCTTTGCTACTCAAAACCCGATTCAAAAAGTGATGAAGAATGGGAATTTGAGCATCAACAAGTCTCGTGGCTTTATTCGGCAATTTGTTGAAGAAAATGTTTACAACCACATTGATCGTGAGACACATGCTCGAACATTGTGGGAAAAGCTTGAAAGCTTGTATGCTTGAGATCGGGCAATAACAAGTTATTTTTCTTTGAAGAAAATGATGGCGCTGAAATACTGAGAGAAGGAACGTCTATAGCTGACCATGTGAGTGAATTTCAGAGCGTGATGAATCGATTGCTTGGTATGGGTGTCAAATTTGATGACGAGATTTTAGGGCTTTGGTTGCTTGCTACTCTACCAGACTCTTGGGAGACTTTTGGGTTTCGCTCATTAATTTCGCCCCAAAGGGTATTATTACCTTGGATTAGGCTAAGGGTGGTGTGTTGAATGAAGAGGTCAGAAGACGATCTCAGGGTTCTACATCACAGTCCGAGGTGTTGGTTACCGAGAACAGGGGGAGGAACAGAGACAAAGATAGAAAGAGTAAAGATAAAGGCCGAAGCAAGTCAAGATCGAGATACAAGAATCTTGAGTGTCATCATTGTGGCAAGAAAGGCCATATCAAGAAATACTGCTTCAAGTGGAAGAAAGAGAACAAAGGTGGTGATAAACACGATCGGAATGATGATGGAAAATCCGAGCGTGTTGTTGCTATCGCTACTCGTGAAGATCCGTTGGTCATTCGTGATAAGAATTTGGTCAACTTAGCATGTGACGAGACTAGTTGGGTGATTGATCTTTGGTGCATCACTTCATGTCACGTCGAGGAAGGATTTCTTCACATCTTATACTCTTGGTGATTTTGGGGTATTGAAGATGGGTAATGACGGTTTGGTTCCGGTTGTTGGTATGGGAGATGTTCACTTGGTGAGTAACAATGGAATAAAGTTAACTCTCAAGGATGTCGACACGCACCGGATATCCGTTTGAATTTGATCTCCGCAGAAAGCTTGATGATGAGGATTCTCGTAACACCTTCGATGATGGGCAAGTGGAAGGCGACTAAAGGCTCCTTGGTTGTGGCTCGAGGAAAGAAGAGCTCAAATTTATATTTGATGCAAGCTTGACTCGAGAGAGACTCGTAAATGTGATGATGAATGACAAACTCAACCGAGTTGTGGCATAAACGACTTGGTCATGAGTGAGAAGGGGCTTAATTATTTAGCGAAGAAGAATCAACTTTTGGGGTTGAAGAATGCTACAATCAAGAATTGTGCTCATTGTCTAGCGTAAAGAGAGAAGAGTTTCTTTTAGAAGCCGTCTTCCTCATAGAAGATCAGAGTTGCTAGAGTTGGTCCATTCAGATGTTTGTGGTCCGATAAAAGTAAGGTCACTTGGCGGTGCACTTTATTTTGTGACTTTCATTGATGACTGTTCGAGAAAGCTATAGGTTTACACTTTGAAGTCTAAAAATCAAGTCCTTGAGGTGTTTAAACAGTTTTATGCATCAGTTGAAAGGGAAACAGGAAAGAAGTTGAAGTGCATTCGTGCTAATAATGGTGGCGAGTACACAGGGCCATTTCATGAGTATTGTCTGCGACAGGGAATCAGACATCAGAGAACACCACCAAAGACTCCACAGTTAAATGGGTTGGCTGAAAGAATGAACCGAACATTGATTGAGAGAGTCAGATGTTTGTTGTCAGATTCAAAGCTGCCAAGATCATTTTGGGCTGAAGCTTTGAATACAGTGACACATGTGATAAATCTGACTCCTAGTGTTCCTTTGCGAGGTGACGTGCCAGATAGAGTTTGGTTTGGCAAAGATGTTTCATATGATCACCTACGTGTGTTCGGTTGTAAAGTAGTTGTTCATGTTCCAAAGGATGAAAGATCCAAGTTGGATGCCAAGACTCGACAATGCATTTTTATTGGTTATGGTCTAGAAGAAACTCGTGAGAAGCAGAGATGTTGTCTTCATTGAGGATCAGACCATCGATGACATTGATAAGACGGAGAAAGCGAATTCACAAGACAGTGATGATTTGATCGATGTGAATCCAGTTCCCCTAAACTCCTCACTAGGTCCTATCCAGGATGATGTGCATGGTGATGTTACTGATGACCATCAGGATATAGGTGACTTTGATGCTCCCATGGATGATGTTGTGAATGATCAACAGCAAGCACCTATAGCTCCACCAACAGTTCCACTTCGAAGGTCCTCCAGAGATCGACGATCTTCTGTCAGGTATTCCTCTGATGAATATGTTCTTTTGACTGACGGGGGAGAACCTGAATGTTATGAAGAGGCTATGGAGAGTGAATGCAAAGATCAGCGGGTTGAAGCGATGAAAGATAAACTTCAATCCTTGCATGAAAACCATACCTTTGAGTTGGTGAAACTGCCCAAGGGCAAAAGAGCCTTGAAGAATCGGTGGGTTTACAGGTTGAAACAAGAAGAGAAGTCTTTATCTCCACGATACAAGGCTAGATTGGTCATCAAGGGTTATACTCAGAAAAAGGGGGTTGATTTTGAAGAAATATTTTCTCCGGTTGTGAAGATGTCCTCTATTAGAACTATACTGAGTTTGGCAGCCTGCTATGACTTAGAGGTTGAACAAATGGACGTGAAAACTGCTTTTCTTCATGGTGACTTGGAAGAAGAACTTTACATGGAGCAGCCAGAGGGGTTTGTTGCACAAGGGAAAGGAGACTATGTGTGCAGATTGAAGAAGAGTTTGTATGGTTTGAAGCAAGCTCCAAGGCAATGGTATAAGAAGTTTGAATCTGTTATGGGGGAGCAAGGCTACAAGAAGACTACTTCTGATCATTGTGTGTTTATTAAGAGATTCTCTGGTAATGATTTTATAATTCTTTTGCTCTATGTTGATGACATGCTTATTGTTGGTCAGAATGCTTCTAGAATTGAGAAGTTGAAGCAAAAGTTGAGTAAATCCTTTGCAATGAAGGATTTGGGGCCAGCAAAGCAAATTCTTGGCATAAAGTTGACACGTGATAGAAAGGCCAAGAAATTATGGTTATCACAAGAGAGGTACATTGAGAAAGTACTTCAAAGGTTCAGCATGGACAAAGCTAAAGCGGTGAGTACTCCCTTTGCTACGCACTTCTCAGATTGAGTGTTAAGCACACATCCTTCCACGAAAAAAGGAGAAGGAAGAGATGCGCAGAAAATTCCTTACTCTTCACGTGGTGGGAGTCTGATGTATGCAATGGTTTGCACGAGACCAGACTTGGCTTATGCCGTTGGTACAGTCAGTCGTTTTCTTTCTAATCCAGGCAGAGAGCATTGGAATGCAGTGAAGTGGATTATGAGATATCTTCTTGGCACTTCCAACATGAAACTTTGTTTCGGCAATGAGAAACCTGTTCTTGTTGGGTATACAGATTCAGATATGGCCGGAGATATTGACTCGAGAAGATCTACTTCAGGTTACTTGATCACTTATGCAGGGGGAGCTGTGGCATGGCAATCGAGATTGCAAAAGTGTGTTGCATTGTCCACCACTGAATCAAAGTTCATTGCAGCAACCGAAGCGTGCAAGGAGATGCTTTGGATGAAGAAGTTTATGCATGAGCTTGGTTTTACTCAGGAGAAGTATGTCCTGTATTGTGATAGCCAGAGCGCTATTCATCTTGGTAAGAACCCAACTTTTCATGCTAGATCTAAGCATATTGATGTGAGGTACCATTGGATACGAGATGTTCTTGAAGCTAAGCTGTTAGAGCTTAAAAAGATACATACTGATGATAATGGTGCTGATATGTTGACGAAGGCTTTACCAAGAGGAAAGTTTGAAGCATGTTGTTTGATCTCCGGTATGGAGGCATTCCCCACATAGTTGGAGGGGGAGATTTGTTGGATAGGTCCCACTATGTGGGGAACCCACTATGTAGAGGAGATGGAAGACCAACCGGCCATGATTTCCAACTACTCCACCATACTACAATTCTTTTTTTTGGGGTTTGACAAAAGCCATTTTATTTGTCTTTTATTATTTTTCTTTTTGTCTTGTACGTGGCTTTTGCGCAGCATTTAGAGAGAGCCAAAGATCAGATTTTATGAGAGAAAATAGAAGGGAGAAACAGAGAGCTTTGAAGCTGAAAAATTAATTTTTCAAATTTGGAGCAGCTGTGATCAACTCTTCGATCGGAGGTCCATCCGTGGTTCGATTGAGCTGATTTTTGGACAGCAGCTAGACGACAAGGTGTTCTTGACTTTGTACGGTCGGATTTTTCATCCGAGTCCTGTAGCATCAGAAATACCCGTTTTACAGCAGCTTCATTTTTGGTGATGTTCTCCAATTTTTCTCTCTTTTGCTAAAGATTACATATTGTTAGCCTTGTTGGAGTTGAATGCTTGTTGTAGGCTTGATATTGTGATCTTGTAGCTGAACATTTGATTATAGTGGAGCTTTTGATCGGACTCTAAAGTCCCGTGGTTTTTTTACCCTTGATTTAGAGGGGTTTTCCACGTAAAAAATATCGGTGTCTCTATTTATTATTTTTGTTGTGGTTGCATTGGTTGATTTGTGGTTGATAGGTTGTTAGAGAACAAATATTTTTGTGCTATTGTGCTTGCCATAATATTTGACAAGAGTTATAGGGAGAGAAAGAACACCGGTTGTGCTTCGCTTCCGTTCGGTTGTTTGGTTTCTTCCCAACAACAATTTCATTTAAACTTCTCTTACATATTAGCAATTTCATCATTTATATCAACTTCTTAGCATTACAACTCTTCTATTATTTTCCTCCTCCTCCTCCTCCTTTCCATTTCACATCCTATATGTACATGTATATATATAAGAACATTTGGCTTCTAGTATAGCATGCCTATATGTAATATTAATTATTCTTTAACTAATTACAAATATTTGTATACTTGAGTAACGATCACTAAATTATTTATATATTGGCCTATAGAATTCAAAATTAAGATTTGCTTATTGTTTTTTAAACTAGGCTCAACAAGATTTTTACCATAAAAATTTCAGAATTTTTACATAAGCCAATTAATAAAGTTCTTTTCTTCACTTCTTCCCCTGTTCTACTGCTAGACAGCTCTGACTCTTCAACACTAAAAATTATTTATTTTATCTTTCAGTACATAATTCCTATTATGTTTCTGCTTGTTGTTTCTCTTGAAAATAGTTTCGTTGAGATATTAAACATATAAATTTTATCTCCAAATTTCATCTCCTAAATATTTTTGTACAATTTTTACTAACTTTTCAAATTCAGAATAGGGGAACCCGAAAGCAATTTGACATTATCTCACTTAAATTTATTTATCTCATTATCTACAATTCCACTGTTGACATTGTTTCATCTATACAAAACTAGACTAAATAGGATTTTATTTCATATTTGGTTCAACCTCTAACTCAATTTTTGAAATTTTTAGTTAATTCTCAAGGTTGAGCTACGGTTGCTATCCAGAAACTGTTTTAGTGAAAATTTTTACTTATCCATAATTCTTTGTATTAACTTTCAATTGAATGTATATAATCATTATACTTTTAATTATCATTCAATTTAGTCATATAAATTACTATGTTAGTAACATGGTCATTTCTTTACCTTAACATTTCTCAATATACAAATCATCTCTCTCTTTTTCTCATATAAGCTTAATGCCTTTATATATCATTCATTATAGATATTTTCTATTTTGATTAAGTCTACATATCATACATTCCAAGCACAACAAATCTAACTCAATTCTTTGAATACAAATAAAGTTAATATGAAAGTTTACCTCTTTTATCAAGAATTTTCTTCCATTTTTCTTCTCTTCCAATTTTTTTTCACTCTCATCTACTAATTTCTTACTTTTAAATTGATGAACATACTTTCTAGAATCTCTACTTCATTTTTCCTCTACTATGCAAATTTCCAAAAAAATTGAGAGAAATAGTGAGATTACATGACAAGGGACCAAATTGTAAGAAAGATAAAGTTTCCTTTCTATTTATAATGATGGTGACGTTGGGATAAAGAAGAAAATTATTCATGTTTCTATAAAAAAATATATTAATTAAATAATAATAAAGTAATAAAATAATAATAAAATACTCTAACAAATTATATTTTGATACCATTTTCACTAATTATTATGATAATTCATGATAATTATCTTGATTGAGAAATGATCATTTGTCCTTGTAATATCTCAATATTCACTTTTGTGTCATTTCTCACTTTTGGTAAAGCTGCAATTTAGTCCCTCTTATTTTTCTACTTATTCAATTTAGTCCTAATTCTCAAATATTTTACCCTTAGTCTTTCCCCCTATTTGGGGTATTTGCACTCTTGGTCTTTTAACTTTTCCATATTTATATTTTTTACCCCATAAATTTTGAATATTTACAATAAGACCACAACACTTTTCATGTTTTTATGATTCGTCCCTATCTTAAATTAATCTGTCATGTCATACTTCTTGATTCAACTTCTTTTGGTATCCAACAACCTTCACTTTTATCAATCTTATACATTATTTCACTAAGAATCTATCACATTGTTTACAACCAAGGGGATTTTGGAATGTTACAAAAATATGCTTATAGTCTTTGTATTTCTAAGAATTTAGTCATTTTACTTTTCAAATTTCAAAGTTCAGGTCTAACTATTAATATTGTTAAAGTTTTTTTTTTTTTTTTTTTTTTGGACTTCTTGACGACTTTTGGACTTCTTAAACCTTAAAATCGGTTTTAGAAACCTAAAATTAGGTTGTTTATTGGACTTCCTGAAAGCTAATTAATTTAAAAGCTTATACAAATTAGGATCAACTCGGTTAGTTAAGAATAATAAATATTAATAATTCAGTACCAAAATGTGTTTTGACCGAATTTTAGAAGTTGAAGTAGTTGATTTGTAATTAAAATAAAACTGTATATAAAAAATTACACTACTTAATGAAAACCATCATAGCTCAAGCTACACAACTTATAATCAGACCTCACGAGGCTATTAATGACTTAGGAGGTGGCGTCTGTGGATGCATGGAACACTTAAACTTGGGGGCAAAGGATTTCTTTGTTTGTAGTAAGCTTCTACTTCTGAGACAGTAAACCGAATCTGTTTCACATGAATTGTTTAAACTAGTATAGTTGATGGTGTTACTAAATCAACAAAAATTTTAATGTAATCACCCATAGATTTTTATTTAATTTATAATTTTTATAATATAGAATATTAATTTTATATTATATAAAAAACTAGTTAAAAAAATCTAAAACACCAATGAAAGAAACCAATTTCAACCAACAAAATTCAATTATGATGAATTTGAACCAACAATATTCCATATTAATTACAATTCTCTTTTTTTTTTATAACCCGATAAAATTCAATTATGATAGATTTAATTTTCTAAAAATTAAAAGTTGACTCAATTAGTCATAGTTATCGAAATTGAATCGGATTCACTGTATGAATTGATTGAGCTAAGAATATGTCGATATATTAATTCAGAATAAACGAAAGAATCGGTTGAATCGTAAATCAGTATGAACCAGTTAAATTGGAATAAAATTAGTTGAACTTACCGATTAAACAGAATTTTATAATTTCTAAATAATTTTTTATTTTTAAAATTTATATAAATTTGTTTTAAATTTTGTTATCGGTCACTGTACTTTGCAAAAGTTGTGAATTTAGTCTTTGAACTTTAATTTGATCATTTTTAGTCCCTATACTTTTCAAAATTTTCAATTTTAGTTCTCATCAAATGATAACTATTAAATTCATTTAGTTAAATTTTATTATTTCCAAAATCTGATACAATAAACATTATTATATGTGTAATGCCATGTCAGTTTGTTATTTTTAAATTATTACTCGCTAAAAATTCAGTTAACGGAATAACGACGTCATTTTCATCAAAATTTAAATTTCAAAAATTCAAAAAGTATAAGAATTTAAAATGATCTATAAGAGAATATGAAATAAATTTACAACTATACACATAATATAAAACTAGTAATTGAATTTAACCGAACCGAACTACAATGGATATCATTCGTTGAATTCCGAAAAACATAATTATATCCAATTCTACGCATTCGATAATCGTTTTGCTTCAGCAAAACCGCAGCGCAATTGGTGTGAAGAAGACTGATGACAGTTTAGAGTTACATTCTCAACAGATACAAAAATTAGAACTTATTGTTAAGAGTTTAAAAGCAAACAAATAATCATCATACTATTATTTTCACTACAACTGATATTAGCGAAATTGGGTTCAAAATATATTGATTTTACAACAAAAAAGAAGGGCTCCACACACCATCTTTTATTATGCGGCCCCAAAGAATATTGAATGGAATTTAAATTAATAAGGTAGAATATTGTGCGAAATGTATTGATAGAAAATTACAACTGACTTATTGTACTCTACAACCGGGTGATTCTGCTCCCAGGTATATTAGACCCCTCCTTATCCTCTGCAAGATTTAAAAGAATTAACTGGTTAGCCCTTCTTAAACACTTCAAAGAAATTTAAATGTAAGGGAGCGGAACAACTAATTTACCAAAACCATCATGCTTCAATTTTTCAAATGCATATCCTCATTTTCCAAATATACAAAATTTAGTAAAGCAAACCTGGTTTTACCATATAAGATTAATAGTTGAAAATCATTACCTCTGCTGTGTCTCTGATTCGAAGGAGTTCTAATCTCTCTGAAGGCCTCCGATTAGACAGAGTAGCCAGCTGCACCAGTGGTAAAAGTTACCTTAAATTGTAACTAAATCCTAAACCATAATTATCTAAAAGAATGTTTGATGGGAGAAAGAATTGTACCCAGAAACTGAACCGCTCTGGATCTTGTGGATTGGGCATCATTGCTTCAACATTATAGATTGCGTCAAGCTTTCTTCGATCTGTGTCAAGTAATTCAAATAGACTTGCAGTAATAATAAAGAAAAATCTTTTAACCATAACATTTCAAACATCACTTAAAAACTCCGAAGAAAGTGGATTATCAACAAGGTGAAAACCTATGTCACTTCGATAAGGGTACTAAGATATGATCCTCAAGAACCCTCCAAATACATAGAAATCATGGAAAAGATTAAGCATATCCAAATCAGACACGCATGGCATAGATAAAAGCATCGTTAACAAAAAGAAGAAGAACCTAAACCTTAATTTTGACACAAGTATTTGAACTTTTGCCCATCTTAATACATGATAAGAAGGTAAAAGATCGCATAAATTGCCACAAAAAATAGGGCAGAAAATGACAAAAGCTCATAGCCCAATTTCCCATAAATTTGTATTTAAATGGATTGTACTGGAGAACTAACAATAATGAAATGACAAATTGAGTTCGGATTTTTAATTCTAAAAATATTATATGAAAAGAGTTTTACCACGTGTTGATGCTTTTACTGTACTTAACCATGACCGAGCATGTGCTGCTGCATTATTTGTTAACTCCTGCAACTGCAAGTATCAAAGAACATTTCACTAGTTCTGAATATATACATAGTTTAAAATATAAAATCCAATATGAATAACACAAAGTGAGTGTGTTTGTATCGAGACATTAAAAGTTATCATAATTTAATGCATAAAATGACATGACCTCATCCTAAAACCAATAGTAACAAATCAATATGTAAAATATATTTACTTTCAAATAGTGAAGAGTTAAAATAAGGCATCAAACAGTTATTAATTCATGTATCTAAAAGCTTTGCTAAGCAATACTCTATCCCCCAGCAGATGCTCTTCTATGTTACTTGGATTTGGGAGCAAATGTCATCTACCACTTTAATTCGGTATGTATAAGCATCAACCATTCCAAGCCCTAAACCTGCCATTACCATGAACTAAGACCACAACTGTCTCACCATGAGGCTACTGAAAAGAAGATGACGAACAATTACACTGCTACCTTACATACAAGCTCTATTAAATACAAATCCACACACCTTCGGAGGTAAAAAGTGGCTACTATTCCTCCCAAGATGCTTCCCTAATGTAAAAAGAGCAAACTGAAAAGTGGAAAATTTCACCCCCTTGCAGTCTATTGTTTTCTGTAATTTAATATTCTTTCTTCATTTTATCATTTCAGAAACTAATTAGATAAAATAATACAGGTGGGAAACAAGAACAGATATAATATTACATCTTCTCTATCAGTTGCATCTCTTGGTGGAATGTCTTGTACCCACTCAACCTCTGCCATGCGATATCTGCATTTAAACATTGCAATGAAGTCTGACAACAAATTCAAGTAGGTATGAAAATTGGAAATTTTGATTAAAGGCATGCAATATACATGACCCAATGATGAGAAAACTAACCCAT
Source organism: Gossypium bickii (assembly GCA_025503065.1). NCBI lineage: Eukaryota > Viridiplantae > Streptophyta > Magnoliopsida > Malvales > Malvaceae > Gossypium > Gossypium bickii. The sequence goes on along the minus strand of CP106719.1, from coordinate 11,498,235 downwards.
CTTGATCCCAGGATCTGAGGATGCGAAATCTCCGTCGACTTTCAATCTGCATACCATTTGGTTTATATAAATATGAATATGCTTCTATCATTTCTTTTTGCTAGAATATAATATGAACATTTATTAAAAGCAAGAAACTTCTAAAGAGTTCAGATCCAATCATCCAACATAAGCATGGAAGAGGAGACTGTTCTGTCACAAGACCGAACCATCAATCGTTCCCCAAAAGAACAAAAAGCTCTGTATGAGACTGTTAATTTTACAGGCTCAGCTACTACCCAAATAATCTAGAGAATCAGAAAGATACAAATATATTATTCGATCAATCTTTGGAACAAAAAAAGAATCACGATTTCTTTCTGATTCTCATAACTAAAAGACCTTAATGATCCAGTACGCCCAAATCTATAGTAGTAATGTGTTATAAAAATGAAAAGACAATACTAGGAGACAAGTCTGCTGTTGTAGGACATGACTATCTAATCTAGCTGTCAAAAAGCAACATAGGAAGTGTTTCGACCTGCAGAAATTTCTAAAGCAGGCTGTAATACGTAAAACTCCATGTGTTTCCTTGGTGAACATATCCATGAGAGCCAAACTAGAATATAGTTTATGCTTCCAAGCACCCTTCAAATAGAAGCAATCAAAAATTTTTCACCCTTTTTGGGAGAGTTGTAGAGGCTACAGAAGTTTGTATCTAGTAAAACACAATTGTAGCTTAGCTTTCCAAAACAATCAGCAGATTTCATGATTCCCCACGTAAATCCTGGCAAATGTGCAACGGCTAATTGGCTATGGTTATTGTTACATCAAATGAAAGGAAAGTGACTCTTAGAAAGCATCAAAAGGAAGGAAATGGCTTATCGTAGTTATATAAGTAAATACTCTTACAAATTTAGAAGAAAAAAGTTTGTCACGATGCAGAAGTAAGAACTAAAAACAGAAGGAACTTCAATTTTAAGAACTTGATAACTGAACCAAAGCTAGTAAGCAGCCAATATACAAATGCAGTCATCCGATTTGAAGCGATGCTCTCTTTTAGATGCATAAAAACTAATACAGCATTATTTGTTCATATATTCAAACATTACTTGTCCACAATGAGAAGTCATGAAACATTTATTTAACAACTTTTAGACATTTCTCCTATTGTGGACAACTTAAAACCCATCTACAACCAAGCTAGAATTATCATCTTATTTATGGACTTAATTTTATTATTTTTAAAATTTATTCCTTACCAAGGTGAACAAGATTTTGGGATGGAGGAATGTACATAAATAAAAGTTGTATGTACACATAATGCAGAAAAAATGTCTTTGAACCAAAGGCAAACAAAAGTTGAAAATGCTTCACCTCCAAAACAAAGCGTCCATCAGGAAGAGGTTCACACCTACATATTTAGAGCATGTGACAAGAGCATGAGGTTAAAAAAACAAAATATTCTCCAGCATAACCAATGTAGCAAGGGTCATTAAAATAAATAATAATAAAAAAGGCCTACAAGCCACCTACTCTGTGATCTCCACTTCACAAGCAAAATCAGCAATTGCATCTGTAGCAGGATCACGGATGACCTACAAATATAATGGACCAACAAAACATAGGGAAAAAATTGTGAGGAATTTTTGGCCATTCAACATGCCTTAACAACAAGAAAGAACCAAAAAGAAAAGAGCCCACCATTCCCATCCTGTGATTCCCTTCCATTATTCTCCTGACCTGTTTCCAAGCAAATAAAAGTAAATCTAAATCCAAAAGCAACCCCTCTAAGGCACAGGAACTAAATCAGCTTCAAATGACCTTGTGACTAAAATTGCTAACTTATACTTCCGCTAACCAAAACACGCATAGAGCTTATTACCAAGTTGAGCATCTACCTAGAATGAAGGCTAGTGCTTTCCTCTAAAGGAGACTGGAAAAACAGACCAATTAAATATATCATAAAGAAACTACTACCAGGCTAACTAGGCAGTAAGCCTTGCCATATTAAAGATTATATAATTTTTGACAAATTTTTTTCTTCCAAATGGTTACATTCAGAGTTTTTCTCATATCTTTAAAATTGCCAAAATATGTTAAAAGGAAAAAGGCAATGGTTGTGAGACAGACAGAACTTGCTAGCAAACACAACACAACTTAAATTTAGAACAAAGGTAACTCTGCCAAATGGCTCATATGCATCAAAGACATTTTGCACTACCAACATGGTAACATGCCCATTTTTCTTGAAATTATAATAAACAGTTAAGATTAGAAAGTCTATGAAACTCACCATAAGTCTGTAGCGTGGTTCAAATATGTGGAGCGGAAACTTCTGACAAGGGATGACAACATCCATGACAAAAAGAGGAATCAGATCATTACCAAAATTTATCAGACTGTCCTGCTCTGACCTCCTTTCAGCATATTCTTGAGGGAAGATTCTTTGTATGATGTTGTTTAGTGTTACACTATAAAAAATGATTAATAATAGTCAAACAAATAGAAACTTTGGTAAAGCTGTATTGACACCTTTAACAGAATAAGCCAGCAAATTAGCAAACAGCAGAACAAAAAAAGTTCAGATAGAAGAAAATCCTGCGCTCATGGACCTTATGCGGCTATGACCAGTAATTAAATATATGAGAAGAACAGCAGCCTCCACATAAAAGGGAAATATTAAACTAGTCATTACATAGAAGCATTAATGGTTGCTTCTCAACAAATTACATAAGCTAGCTGCAAACAGCATCAGAAGGAGTTCATGGTTACTTCTCATTATTCTAACAAAGGCACTTCAATCAATAACTGCAGGGGAGCAGCTTACCTGATAGCACATGTTCTAGGACTAATGAAGAGCACTGTTCGGCACAATGGACATTTGTTGCCTATCATTTTAGTACAACGACAAGTAATATAGAATGGTCATAAAAAATGTACTGATAGATTCATAATCAACAACTGCAAATACTCACTACGATCCATTGTCTGAAATAAACATGAACGACAGAAAGAATGCCCACAGGGTGTAGTTATAGGTTCATATAGTAACTTCAGACAAAGTGTGCAATCAAAGTCATCAGTACGTTCCAGCCGATCGTGGCCTCTAGTCCAAATCAAACTGGATGGCATTCTCTCTAAGTTCCGAAGAGAAGCCTGGAGAATATTACTATGCATTACCAGGAAAATTTTCATTCAGAATCACAGGTAAAATTTCTAATCAATAGATGTCAAATTTAAATATATTGTAAACTACCTGGAAGGATCAACTTGAAGGCCAGAAAGAATAATATCCCGTGCATTCTCATATCTTTCCAACTACATGGTAAAAACACCAATTGCTGAGAAAACATAGACAGCATAGGCATATGCATGTGCATGGGTGAATTAAGCAAATTAGATGAAAATATAGAGGCCCATAGGACTTTTAGCCTGGACCTTCCCGTATGTGCATGTCTAAACTACATGGTCAAAACAAAAATAAAATGCTGCAGGAACCAAGACAGAATAGGCATATATGTGTATGCATGTGTAAATTAAGTATAATGAGATGTAAAGAAGAGGCCCTTATGACTTTATCCTGGACACTTTTTTATACATCTTGTCCCAGGAAAAAAAATAATGCAATCTATCAATTACCAAAATGAGAGCATTGGCCTTTAGGATGTAGGACCTCACTGCATCATTCTGCAAGCTCATTAGCTTCTCAGCATCCTTAAGAGCAAGCTGAAATACATGCCAAAAAGTTCCACTCTTTCAGACTGTCCATAATGGTGATATAATCCAGAATACCAAAAGAAATGCAACAGGCATACTTCAGCTAATGTGGTCATATCCAGCCCACTCAATGGTCTATATTCAGAAGCTGTCGGAGATCTGTGTTTCAGAAATAGACTAATCCTGCATTCTCAACCGTGATTGAGTAGGTAGGACACAACTTGTTAAAAGAATGCCAAACAATAACAGATAAAAATAAAAGGGAAATGTATATTCATGCTTATTCTTGTATATTGTATCTATTTATGTAGACTTCTCTGGAACACAGTGATAATAACCATTGAAAAAACCTAACCTCATGTAGGCAGCACTTCTGTTACCAAGAATAATAGGATCACCAGGTTTCATATTACTGGCCCTTGTGTAATTGTTGATTGCCTATATGAAGTACACTATTGTCAGAAAAGGAATAATAATAATAATAACAACAACAACAACAATAAGAAGTAAAGAGAGATATAATTCTTATTAAAACTTAGCTATTGTTGTTTTAGTCAACAACACTGAGGACACTTCATGAGCAAACTTTTAATGTCATATATAAGCAGATTTTTATTCCAAATGATGATTAGAAAGAAGCCTAATGGAAGAAAAATAGAAGCCAACCCATGGTGCTTAACATATCTGCAGTTTATGTAACCGAAGATCTAAATGAAACTCAAATATAGGTTTTTTTTTTTTTGGGGGGGGGGTAAGATATGAATAGTTTATTGTGGGCAATGGGCTCACCCCCAAAAAAATCCAACATAGCAATAATAATGCTAGATAGTCACAAGTTAAAGATTCTAGTCCAAGCAATTCTAACAATCTTCTTTATGAAAATTTAGAAAATCTATATTTTCTATAGCAGCAACTTTTAACTTTAGAGACGTGAGACATTCACAACAAGATACAGGCACAAGTCCATATTTCAACAATCATACCCAAAGACATGCAAAACTACATGGAAGCCCTTCAAAGTTCAAACTATTTGGTTTTGCATGTCCACTGTCAAGAACTGAAGAGATAAAAGTACCTTACTGGAGATATCTTTTAGTTTAAAATGCAAAGAAACTCAAAGAAGGAAACTACCATGCCAGATGAAATAAATTTTATTAACCATCAACAGGATGGAAGAAAGCAATTAAAATAAAATGAGTCATTAAGCAAAGAGAAACTTAACCTCTTCAAAACGATTCTCTCGGAATGCTTGATTTCCATTTTCCACATGATCATAAACATGACGATATCGGTCCCAAAACCCCACTCCTTCATTGGCCTACACGTCAGTCAATGTTAATTTAATTCACAAATATAGTCTTAAAACCAAAAACTCTCTGCAAATATGCACAATACCTACAGTATAATTTTCATAAATTGTATGAGAACACATAGATCAAACTAAAACCTCAACTCCTATATTTATCAAGGTCTGCCAACCAAATGCAAACATCAAAGTGGCAGATCATCACTTTTTTTATTTTTTGGCTATGGAGCAGTCATTACAGCCATTGTAACCTACAATAAACCTGTTTTCTTTTTACCAAAAGTTAATGTGTTAATAATGTTAAAACATATTTCCAGTTGAAAGTAACATATTCATAGAGTAAATAAACGAAATTTCAATTACTATGCTAGTTTCATAGGAATTTTCAGCAACCAAACAGACAGTAAAAGAGGAAACAAATAAATAAGACAGATACAATTTGTGTTCTTTTCACATATAGTTGTCAAGCTACCAAACAAATCTAAGATAACCACAATCAAAACAAACAATTTTAACGGACTAAATGAAAAAGAAAAGAATACAACTGTTTGATCTCCAAGAAAATGGAGGAAACTAAAAGTTCATTATTTCTTTCACTCTTAGCTCTCTAATTTCTAAAAAGTAAAAGTATAAAAACATTCAGAACAATAACACAACAGAAAATATACTCGTGGATTTTCAGACCTCATAAAAACAGATCAACTTCGTTTAATACTAAGATTTTACGCGCTGTTGTTCAAAATAAAAATAGTAAGTAAATTTTAACTTGCTTTATAACCCTAAATTCAGTCCTTAATAAAGAAAGTAACTAAAAACTTTTCTGATTAGATCAAATTTAAATCAAAACATTGAAAAAACAAAAAAAAATGCAATGGTATTCAGTCTTCATACTCTTTTTCCTACATTTTCTCAGTATCCAAACAATCATAAGAACTAAAAAAAGGACTCACCCAAACGTAGTCCTCCACATCATCAATTCCTTCCAAGATGATTCCGGAAGACGATGCCGTTTCGCCGGACATTGTCACGAAACAAAAAGGAAATATACGGAAAAAAATTAAGTATCAACAGGGAAACTGAAATTTAACCGAATCCGAAGAGAAATTCCACTGCATCGTGTTTCGTTTTTCTAAGTATAAAATCTTCTCTGTTGTTTTTTTTTTTTTTAGAGGTTGAGAGTTCTTCAGTAACCCAGCCCCGGCATTTTTCTTTTCAGAAAGAATCTTCTTGACTAAGGGCCGGCTTTTATATGTAAAGGAGATTCAATCCAGTGTTTTAGTTTTATCATTTGATTGGTGGATCCACAGGAGAATCAACTATGTTGACTAAAAGGATTTGTACACGTGGGAGTATTTGATTGGGTGATTTTTTATTACTCTTGAGTTGATTGCACTCTGTATATTGTGTGGACGCAAGTTAGTAGGTGAGAGAGAGAAAACGCGATTCTGTAGCGCGTGAGTCTACACCCCTGATTTTTGTCAGTGGTGGCTGCACATGCGCCACTTAGATCCGATTCAATTACACAAAAATGTAAAAAGTAAAGGTTTATGAAGGTCCAAAAGCCCATCCATCCAATTTCGGATGAAAATACCTTCAATCATTTTTTATTTTTTATACAAGTAGAGGTGTATGACTACAAAGAATCTTAAATTTTATACCCATCCATTCCAAATCCACTGTCGTGTAAGTGGTGTAATTCACAAAATAAAATGGCGTAATTGTGCCATGTTTTATTTAGCCCACCAATTTTATACTTTTTTTAATTTACGTTATTTCTCAATTTATCTAAAATGAATAGAAAATTTAACGTTAGCTAATTTTGTTAGAGCATATTAGTAATTAATTATTTTTTAAATTTTTAAAATTTCAAAAACATAAAAAGTATAATTTTTTTTGTATTTTTAAATTTTTAAAAAGTTAATTAATTACTAACGTGGTATACACGTGGACTGCCGCGTAGATGCACATTGGCAAAGTTAACGTTCTTTTTCATCTATTTTGGTTTGATTTAACAAACAACGCAAGTTTAAAGACTAAAAGAGGCGAAAAATTAAATGGATGGCTACAATGATTTTTTTGTAAAGTTGGAGGGCCAAATAAATCATTATGTCTTATAATTAATATACTTGATTTGGTTTTGAAGTTAAATTATTATTTTTTTGGTATAATCATAAATGTCATAATCTAATTTACAGTATAAGATTAATCTTACTTAAGCTGGAAATAGTATTCAAGTGAAAACCTTCCAACCGTGATGATTTTAGGATTCAAACTTGATTCAAATGACTAAGGAAAAAATCTACTACCATTTATTTCACCACTTGTTGAAAAATTATTAAAAAGATTTGAATTGAACCAATATTTATTTTTTAATTTTCTATTTTTATAATAATAAAATAAATATCATTTTTAATAAACAATTATTTGAAGATACTATAGTCAACCCTCTCTATAACAGTCACCTGCTATCACAGCCAAGTTTTTAGAAGAACCAATTTTTTTTATGTTTTATTTTAACCCTCTATAACAACTTTTCTCTTATAATAGCAACATCAAGTATGTTCTTTATTAAATTAGTTTTTTATAACCGTATAAGGTCTAAACTTTTAATTAAAATTATAGCTATTTCATATAAATAAGCCTATTAATTATCATTTATTAAATGAAAATAATCTTAATTAAAATATCATTTCAATAAAATTATTAAATTCCACATGAAGAAATCTATTAACCATATTTTATTAAATGAAAATTATCTTCAATTAGTGAAATTAAAAATATCAATTCAATGATTCATCAAAAAAATAAAATTCAATAAATTATTAAGTTCTCTGATTAAATATTCAACTATGAATTTAGAATATCATAAACTTATAAATTGATTACTTCAATTTAGTAACTCATGATAATTTAATTAATTTAATTTGATAACTCATATTGATTAATTCAACTTGTTAGATTTAATGACTTTATAATTAATCATATGAAAGAATATAAAATAAAAGATAAATAAAAGTAATAATACATTCACATGTTCTAAGTCTTTCAATTCTGTTGATTTCATTCCTTTCTTTTTTTAATATAATTCACATTTTCTTTATTTGATGAAAATTCACGATATAAATTCTATTGTAAACTCACAACGATTATCTCTTTATAACAATATACTATTATAAATGTATAATAATCATCTCAGACAAAATCTAAGCAGATAAATAGGGTTTTAAAATTTTGATGAATCCAACCAATGGAATTTAGTTTGAATAGGGTTTGTTTGATCTGTATACCCAAAGTTGAAAAGCTTCTTCTCTCGACTGTTGCTAATTATTTTTACTAGATTTTTTGTTTTACAATAGTCAAATCTCTTTCTTATTTCCTCTATTATGTCTAATTTTGAATTTAATTTCGTTAATATATTATATTTTATAACATTAGCCCTAATAATTCAGGATAAAATGATTACGTGAAAATCTTCTCATGAAAATATTTCGATATGAGAAGTTAAAATAAATATTTTGATTGAAATAATTAAAGATGTTAAATTAAATTATATGTACTAAATCATAAATTTAAATATAATAAAGAAACATAACTAAAAAAATCTATGCATAAATCAATTATTTGTCATTTGATTTAATAAAATATAAAAGGAAGGCTGGTATGTTTTTTTTTTTTTTAAACTTTAGTTTTTATCCCTCTATTATATTTAAATTTGATATTTAATATTTATATTTTAAATTTTAATGTAATTTTAGTTTAATATTATTAATTAATTCAAATATTAATATCTTTAATTTTTAAATATAAAAAGATGTTAGAGACTAAAACGTCTTTTGAATTATTGGTACATTAAAACAAAGTTAAATTTCAATTTTGACCCGTATACTAAATAAGTTTTGGTTTAATTTTAAAATAGATTATTCAAAATTATTATGGTATTTTTCTAAATTCATTTATTTTCTTATAATATTAGTTTGGTTGAAATATTAATTAAAATATCGCATACACATTGGATCAACTTGCAATAATAATTTCATATCTCAATGAAAAGATGCATCTAATATGTCGAAACTACTCACTAAATTTTGCTCTTGCTTATACAATTATAAGTTCCAAGATTAACAACAATAATCAAAATCTATATTAAAATTAAATCTTTCACTATCATCTTGCCATTAAAATGCTTTAGGTGAAGTATTCCATGAATTATTTACATTTTGTCATAATCATGTTAAAAGAAATTTAGCAATAAATATAAAAAAACAAAAATTAATGGAGAAAAATAACTTTTGTTGATAAATTTTTCTTATTCACTTAAATCACATATTTATAGTATAAGTGTGGCGTAAAATATAATGATAAAACCTACCAGAGATAAATGAATACATAATGATAAATAAGCTTGGATAAAGGTATTTAACTATCAAAATCTAAAAGGTTCAAAAGACTAAAATTTCGTATTTATATCAACTATGTAAACTACCAAATTTTGTCTCAAATCCTCTCATATATTTCAAAATATCTTTAATTATATGTTGGCAAAAATTGATTATGGAATTTTAAGAGTCTAGATTCAAATTTTATTATGTATAAATTATATATTGGTTCTCCTCTAGATTTATTTGGTTAGTTAATTTGGGTAAAAATATTAAAATTTTCTGTTAATTTCTTACAAAATATTTGGTGAAAAGGCCTCTCTATGGAGCAAATTGATCTCTCCCAAAAAAAAAAAAAAAAACAAAAGAAAAAAATGAACAAAGCAATTTAATCCCTATCAATTTTGAAAGTGAACAACTTAAAGCAATTAATCATGATTTTAATATTTTTTTCTTAAATTGTACATAATTTTAATCAGTATAATAATAAATTTAGCACTCAAAATTCACACATTCTATCAATTTGATTCGGATTTATCATAATGTATAAATGTTAAATCATGACCAAATTAACAGAACATGTAAACATCAATAGCTAAATTTGTTATCGTATAAATCAAAATTATGTACAACTCATCGAGAACATTAACATCGTGATTAATTATCCTTAATTAATTATCCTTAATTACTTACTTTTGAAATTGACAAGAATTAAACCGCTACAATCATTCTGAGAATGACCAACTTGCTCAATATTAAAATTAAGAGGAAGCAAAGAATCATTTTTACCAAAAAGTTGTAACATAAACAAAGCAGGGAAAGCGTGGGGATATTGGTGGAAAGATGGAAAAAGTGTGAAGATCGGCAACCGTCGAGGCTAATAAGCCCACCATTATAACAAATACCAAATGCCAAAACAAGAGCTTAAATAAATATGCCTTTTCGGCTTTTGCCTTTAATATGTTCCGCTTTCATGTCTTCTTAAAAAATACGTTGGTTGCTTATAAAAATAATTGGGGACTGATTAGTCGACGACTAAAGATTCTAAACTCAATCACTAAATGGAACTTCCTAACTATTTTATTAACTCAACTTATGTCATTTGTTTTTTTATCTGTACTCACACCACGTAACCATGATCTACTCCCACCCTTTTTTCTTTTTTCTTTTGTTAAAATTATAATCCAATCTTTTTTTACGGATTTGGATGTTAATATTTTATTTACTATTTGCATTTAAATATTCTTTATTTAAACTTTGTTTTTATTTTTGTGAAATAATGGGTTTGAATATTTGAAATTTTAAATCTATTATTTAATTTCATTCTAATTTTTTTCAACTTTAATCGCATTACAGGTTTGTATCATATCTTTTCTTTCTGATACAATGCTTAGAAACTACCCATAACCTCTACTCACCCATTAAATATGGGAAGCGCATTTAAATCCACGTCCTCTTGCACTAGCAATAATATCAATATCAATCGAATTAAGACTCATTCGGCCATTTTAACCTTTATTTTTTTATTACTTTAATAGATTAATATATTTAATAGAATGAAATATATATCAAGTTATAATATACATAAATAATGATACAAATTTAAATTCAAAATTATAGAAATTATAAATATTCAATTTGTTCTCATCCCTAAATCAAATCCCAATCGCCCTAGATTTAGGGTGACCCAAAGTTAGTGCCATTAAACAAATATATTTATAAAAATGTGAGATAATGCCATTTTTGGTACTTGTGCTTTTATAAAATGTTCAATATAGTATTAACACTTCAAAAATGTCTAATATGATACCTAAATTATCAAATTGCATATTATTTGGTACTTATATTTTCATAAAATGTCTAATATGGTATTTGAACTATCAATTTGTATATTATTTGATACTTGTACTTTCATAAAATATCTAATGTGATACTTATACTTTGGAAATATTTAATGTGATATATGAAGTATCAATATGTATATTATTATGGTATTTGAAGTTAACACATTTAGTAAATACTAAACCAATCAATAAAGATTCAACACGTGAATTTTTTTTCTGAATCATCATCCCACGTGAATAATATAACATTATATAAAATAAAAAATAAAACAAAAAATGGAATAGAATTAAATTAAATTAAAAAAACAAATAACTAAACCTAAAAAACATAAATAACTTTAAAAAGGTCATTTTATTTGGTTGAGATTTTTCTTAGAAGAGATTTAAAGAGAAAAATAGTATTAGGTTTAGCCTAGCAATTTTTAACTCAAACTTTCTTAAAATTTTTAAAAGCTCTAAATTTTCCAAAATTTCTCAAATTCATACAAGGTAAAGTTTCCTAAAATTTATGTCTCTTGCATGATTAATTGAGGTTGAATGAGAGGTTGAATAACTTGATTTTGATTATAATGAGATTCTTCAAATTTTGCATTTAAAATGTTTGGATTCATTAAACTAAGAAAGTAAAGTTTTTGAAAGAAAATTTGAAGAAAATTAAGATCAAATTTCTACAATTAAGGTTTCATCTGAAAGAAACTTGATTTCAAATGAGAAGCTCTTTGGAGAATGACTTTAGTATTTACTTTAACGGAAAATATGACGTTTTTACTTACATAAATTTAGTATTTACTTATTTTTTATTAACTATATGCAGTTTAGGTTTAGTTATTTGTTTTTAAAATTTTAAATTTAGTTTAATCTTTTTGTTTTATTTAGTTTTTCACCTAATGATATATTATCTATGTAGAATTGATGATTTTAAAAAAGAAAAGTTTCCACATGTTGAATTTTAATTGGCCGGTTTAGCATTCACTAATGGTGTTGACTCCAAGTACCATAATAATATACAAATCAATAGTTCAGTTACCATATTAGATATTTTCAAAGTATAAGTATCATATTGGATATTTTATGAAAGTACATGTATCAAATAATATAAAAATTAATAGTTCAAGTATCATATTGGACATTTTATGAAAATGCGGGTACAATACTTGATATTATCCCTAAAAATTTTATACTAAAAGTAAATGAGAGTTTGGTTGAACGGATAAAGTTGAGCTATTTTTTTTTGTCAAAAAGTTAAGTTTTTTTGTAAATTATAATGGCTTGTGTTCAAATTTCATTGTATGTTGATTTAAAATGTTTTTTTTTATTAATTTTATATGAAATATAAAAAGATAAAAAAAAAACCACCATAAAAAATAGGGTAAACTATATTAGTAATCACCCCACTATGTTTTTTTATCACCTAACTATAAAAAGTTTAAAAAATGGTAACTCAATTATGTTTTTTTTTTCTTTTTTGGCCTCTCAATTATGAAAAATTAAAAAACGCTCATTCAGCTATTTAATTTTATCTTTTTTAGTCACCTAACTATATTAGATTTTTAGGTGTTTCTATTTTTACGTCAACCAACTGGTGACCAAAAAAGGTAAAATTGAATAGTTGAGTGATTATTTTGTAAAAAAGGATGAAGTTTTAATTATTACTTAACTAAATTAGTATATGGTTAATACGTGAGACCATATGTTATATATAGTATAGATAAAAAAATATTTAAAATTAAAATTGATAAGTAAGAAAATAATTTGAGTTTGGCGAAAGAATGAGTGGTTTGTACGGGGTGTTGGCTGAATAATAAATAGGCAGGCACGTTCCATGGATAATATCCACATTTTAACTTGAAAGAGTTGAAGACTACTTTAGCTTCTACTCCTTTGTGCTTGGGATAAGGTCCATGGTTAGAATTAGACTGAATTGATTAGAAGAAATAGTTAGAACGAAAATCATTTAGTATACTGATTTGAATAAAAGAATTGGATCGATTTTTGAACAAACTATTAGAAGTTGATTAAATCGAGACAAAAAATTACTTGAACCAATATTTAAATTTTTTTAATTTTTTTAATAAATTATTTAATTGAAATTAGAACGATTTCCTTCTAAAAACATAAAAGCAAGGCATCAAATATACTATATAATATGCATCAAATAAATACGAGTTTGACCTCCCTTACATGGATTTTCTTTATATTTAATTTCTGGTTTAAGTTGGGATTATGTAAAATTTTATCTTGATTTCAATTTGATTATATTAATTCCGATAATTATTCAAATATTATTATTTTAATGGTAACGTGTTGTTCCATTGTAATTCCAACTTTTACAACCGTAAGACAAGTAACTATGGAATTTGGTGGGATTCAAAGTTAGATTTGGATGGAGTTTAAGTATAATAACAACATCGTGTATATTTATTTAAACTTGGCTTAATTAAATAAGGTAGTAATGAAATGAACAACTGAAAAAAGAAAAAAGTTATGGCAGTTTCTCTATCGACCTTATCATCATTGGCCGCCGATGGATTTTGAAATTTAAATTTTTATTTCCATTTTTCCAATATTATTTTAATAAGGATAAAAGGATCAAATTTGAGATTTCCTATACTCCATCCTTATCAGGACATGTGGCAAGATAGAAGGACGCCCAAACAGTAAACCGAGAGGTCATCCATAAGCCTTCCTCTCGAAGTAACCATCTGGATAAGTGCAAGTCATCTGTCACTCGAGTCCCCTAACCTTTATCGAGACTATGAAGTTCTTGGTCACCAAACACCACATAGGCTCATTTGCTCTATTCCATCAAGCCAAACTAAATGACAAGGTCTGTCCCGTCACAGGCATCCTCTTCCTATTGTAGACATCCCCCTATGTGTCCCATAATGATGATTAAATGACAAGGTCTAACATGTTAACACCATCTTACATGTGACCCTTGCCTATAAATACCTTTAGGAACGACGAAGAAGGATCAACTTTACCAAGCCTACACTCTGTCAACTTACCTTCAACTCTCAGCTTTTACACTCTCCTCACCTTCATTCTTCATAATATTTGGCTCTCAGCCCCGACTGGGTAAACCGACCTCTATAGAACCACCACTCTCTTATACGTACTCCTTCCTTGTTGTATCGCAGTATCAATAATTGGTGTGGTAAACGTGGATAACATAGCTTCGCAATCCCAAAGTGGCACCCTTACTGACCAAACCAACCAGTCAGGTCAACTCTTCCACTCCACCCAACACTCTTATCCCATCCATTTCAAGAGTTTGCACTGGCCTGAACACCACTCAAATTCTTTCCTCTTCCACCCTTGTAGGAACCCTTTTACAATCCTGCTGGTGAGAGCTTTGAAAGATCCCTTGGCTTCCAACCCTGTCATTCTTAATGCACTAATAGGAACTACCCCTTCAACTACCTCAACTCCCCTAGTTTCAACAACAACTCAATGGTAGTCTAACGTATCTCCCCTGGGTTTTTTTACAACATAGCTCGTTGTTCACAAGAGGTTGTAACTTGCCTCACAGCCACGCAACCTCCAACCGTGACTCCTGTCCTAGTGGAACAAAGTTCTCACCAACAAGCATAAAGTCCTCAACCCCATGACTTGAAAACCTAAGAGAAGTTGAAACATTTGGAAGAACAATTTTTTAGCAAGAACACAGCTTCAAAATAAGTAGCTCATCGCTAAGTTAAGAGCTGCATGGGAAGTCCCAAGATGAGAAAAATTGAAACGTCAATAAGAAGAAAATCTAGAGAATATATAGACTTATCTCCCAAAACACATCATTTCGAAGAACAAAAGACATCCAATGGAAACTCACCACTTGTTTCAAAAAGCTATTGTTCACCCTTATCACAACTCCCAAGGAACATAGCGCTTAGAGGACAATTATGGTAGATCTGAAAGGTTTCGATACAATGCTTCACCACAAAACAAGACCACTAGCTAAAGCTAACAGATCAAAACATCTCAAGGAAGGCCACTTTATAACCATTTCTTGACTTGAATAAGGGGAATGTTGTTATATCTCTATCTGCGCCAGGACACGTGGCATGATGGAAGGAGCCTAAATAGTAAACCAGTCACTAGTAAATCGGAAGGACGCCTAAATAGTAAACCAACCACTAGCAAATCGAGAGGTTATCCATAAGTCTCCCTTCTAAAGTGACCATCTAGACAAGCGCAAGCCATCAGTCACTCAAGGCCCCTAACTGTCATCGGGAACATGAAGTTGTTGGTCACCAAACACCATGTGGGCTCAACATCCTTATCCCATCAAGTCAATATGAGATTATGTTGATTTATGTGCTACAAAACTTGCATATATTAAACCACTAAGTTATAAATACTCCTCATTACAATTTACTTTTGGTTAGGAGCTAACTATTTCCCATCTTAAATTTTTTGTATGTGCGATATTTGTTCCAATTGATCTACCACAATGCACAAAGATGAGTCATCATAGGAGGTTGAGAATGTACATTAATATGAGTCTTTTTATATTATTAAAAAATTTTTGAGCTATGAATTTGAGATTTAGTTATGACATTAATTGTCAATTATTATGAGATAAATTTTTCAACATTAGAGGGAGAGAATAAAAAGTTGAATTAATAAAATACTTGGAATGAATTATCACTATCTAAGATCCTTGTACAGAGCAATGTGAACTAGAAGTTCAGCAGATAATTTATTTTACAAATAAACTTCCAGATGTATTTACTGACCTAATTAGAATTGTAACACCCCTAACCCGTATTCGTCGCCAGATTAGGGTTACGAGGCATTACCGACCTAAACACAGTTCAGTACAGTGATTTAATACAAAACATGCTTTAAATTATAACAACTTCTTTTATTAGTTTTCAAACTCGAAGTCGACCTTCTACTCAATTATAAAAGTCAAATTCCTATATATTAAAACACTTAATCGAATGTAGTCAATCATGCTTTATTATTTATAATACTTTGAAATTCAAACGTTGTCAATAATATCTATTTAATCGAATTGACAAATCAATTATCATGCATCAAAGTCATGTTACATATACTTTATAAAGCATAATTCAAATCCTATAACCATCAAATTTCATGACATTCGAATATCTAGCTTAAAAACAAGCATATATATATTTCTTTTATTTCATATACTAAGTATATATATATTTCACAGCATTCATTTGTATATATATATTCCACTAACTAATTATCAAACATGCCATTTAACAACACGTTTCGATACTATTTATCTCATTTAAATAAACAGCTAAAAGAAATCTAAATTATGCTTAAATCAGATCATAATAATGCAACCATTTCGAAATGCATTTTTGCCTATACCAAACATACCAAATTCGGACAGCATATATATACAAGGCATTAACTAACACATAAATTCTAGCCAAAAACATATCAATTTATGCACATTTCATACTTTAAAGCATCACCCAATATTATACCAATTTCCAACATCACATGATCAATCACCTAACCAACAAGACAACCATAATAATTTGGTCAAATACATACGGTATCTCAAAACATATTTAACTTCTACCTATCATAGTCCAATGTAAACACTCATTTTATACTATATTTATCTCACAAATGACCAAAGAAATTTTATTATAACAAATTTACCGATTACATAATCAACCAATTACCAAAATCACATTTTAAACCATGAAACATATTCCCCAAAATGAGTTAAGTAACAAGGCCGAATACTCACCAACTTAAACACCATTTATAAGCCAATTCACAAAACAAATTATACATCAACACATAGGTCATTAATTAATCATATCAAATATCTGAATTCATTGACATAGCATAGTCATTCCATGGAAATTATAAACACATATCATAAGTCAAAGATGCATCCTTCATTTACCTCATTACTTAACCAAATTATAAGACCATCCATCTCAAGCATATATCAATATTATTTAACTTATAAGACACTCATGTCATATTCGATCAATCTCAAGCATATATCAACATTATTTAACTTATAAGTCACTCATGTCATATTCGATCAAGCCATATAATAGCAAATTATACCAACTTTCATGACTTCATGCAATATACTTACCAAAACATATTTATACCATGATTGAAATCATACACACAAATATAAACATTGTTTCAAGCCATTTTCGCATGGCTTATATTTACATACCCCAAAATCAAGTATATTATCTAGTCTATACATGCCATAAGTTCGAAATCAAACTTAATAAAATACCGAAAACAGTCGATAGTGTGATAGACTTTTCTGACGATCCCCGAGCTCGTAACCAACTTCCAAAATCTATAAAACAAAGAGCAAACATACACACAATAAGCTTTCACAGCTTAGTAAGTTATAAGCATTGAAAACATTTAATAATATACAAAAATTTATCTAATCAATCCGAATTAAATCATTATTAACTCATGTACATTTCCAACTTAATCTCATATATCAAAACATATAAGTTTTGCATAAATTTTACTTTGACCGAATACTTGTTCAAACATTAATATAACTAATCATTACTTTCTACAATTCATATACATCAATAGGTCGGAATTTACATATGTTCAAATATACCATCACATAATTCATATTACATATAACTTTATATCATGAATTCAAATATCCAACTTACCTTATTTTCATAACTTAGTATGAGTACATACCTGAGCCTTTCTAACTCAATTTTACACCCAATCTTAACTTATCATTGCCCGTTGAACCATTTGGAATTTAAAAAGGATACTCGGATAGTCGAACATATCATACAATGCCAACGTCCTAGACGTGGTCTTACATGTAATCACATAACGATGCAACTGTCTCAGACAGGGTCTTACACGTAAATCACAAGTCGATGCCAACGTCCCAGACGCGGTTTTACACGATAACACATAACGGAACCCTATGTCATGACATATGTATCATAGCTATTCTTAAGGTTCATACGGGACTTTCAGACATCGTATCTCGACCGAATCGAACTCGTAAACATAGCTCCCAAGCTCAGTGACATTCAGCCAACACATATATATTTATCAAGAATTCAATTCATCATATAAAATTTAATTATATTCAAAATTAACAACATTTAAATGCTTATAAACTTACCTCGGATATCGACGGACAGAAATAAACGACTATTTGATTATTTTTGTTTTCCCCCGATCCAAATCCGTTTTCTTTGGTTCTTGATCTAGACATATTCAAATTAAACTTATTTAAACATCATTTTATTCAATTTAATCTAAAAACAAATAAATGGGAAAATTACCATTTTGCCCATAATATTTTACACTTTTTTGCAATTTAGTCCCTATGGCATAAAACACAAAATATGCAAAATTTCATAATCTCATGCCTAGGCCGAATTTACCCCATGATCATACAAGTCCATATATTTCATTTATTTCACATTTTAGTCTCTTAATTTATTATTTTTACAATTTAGCCCTAATTACTCAAAATCATCAAAATTAAAACTTTTTAATCTATCACATATCTTTAATATTTTATCATCAAACAACAAAAATCACAAGCTACCATCAATGGCAAAAAAAAAATCATCATCAAATTCAAAAATTAGAACATGAGTTTTGTAGTACTCGAAGCAACAATCACAAAAATGTAGAAATTATCAAAAATCGAACAAATTACATACCTTAATTGAGCCTAATGAGTGCTGAACCCAATACCACATTCAAAGCTTTATTTTCTTCTCCACTTTTGGTTATTAGAAAGATGAACATGCAAACATTTCTTTAATGTTTTATTATATTACATTAATTTGCCAAATTACCATATTAACTTTTATAATTTAATATACACATTTTATATACAATGCACATAACCGTCCATCATTATAATTCATGTATAATTGCAACATAAACACCTCCCATTAAAAGAACAAAGCAATTTAACACTTTAACAAATAGTTAGCAACTTTTACCATTTACACGATTTAGTCCTTTTATTAAACCGAACACTCAAACGAAAAAATTAAATCACGAAAATTTCACAGATATAAATTCACACAATATAAACACATAAAATAATATTTAATTATTTTTCTGACTCGGATTTGTGGTCTCGAAACCACTGTTCCGATTAGGGTCGAAACCGGATTGTTACAAGAATAGCTAAATGTTATGCACCAACTAGTGTTTTGATTGGAATTGAAGTCCCAGTAGGGCAACTTATTAAAGTAAATGAAAATAATGCATGCCTGAAGCATAGTAGATTGATTGGTTCCAAAGATAAAAATCCTCACAAAAAGAGGAGGAGCAAAAATTCAAGATAGTCATATAGTAAAGCCGAGGGCTCTTGAAGAGACCCACGACATAACTAATTATAAAGTTCAAGAAAAAATTTAGGTACCTGAAAGTGAAAAAAAAAATGATGAAAATAAAGAGATCTCGATAAGTTATGTTAATATGAGAAAATATGGAATTGAAATGAAAAAAATTGTTGATAATGTTCTTGCTTATAATGTTGCTATTGAAATTGTTGGAAAATCCAATTAAGAAAATGGTTTTTAGTTATAACGAAAGTTTAGAATTTTGAAAATTGAGCTGGTTTGTAATATTTATAGCAATAAGTTTTTTTACCAAATAGTACCTGTGCGATGGATTAGAGTCAATCCTAGCTTTCAAGCGAACAACCTTCTCCACTATCCTCGTACCTCGAATTGCGCTGAGTGTGGGCTCAAGCAACATGAACCAAACATAAAACAAGAATCAATTTTATTACTTTTAGTAGGAAAGCAACTCTCTCTATAGAAACCGATAAGTATCATAATTCCTAGGAAGTATAATTTATTCTTAATTAATAAATTCTCACTACTTTCTGGCATAATAACGATGAAAACTTATGATTTTAGGTCAACCAATGCCATCTATTTATAGGGAGAGATAAAAAAATACTGGTTGAATGAGACTTAAACAAATAATATTATTTAAATCGAAAGCACTCCCTTGGTTTAACTAGGAGAGAGGTGGGCGACACACCCTAGTTAATAATAATAGTGTTGCCGCCCCTCACTTGTTTATGAGAGGAATTTGTGCCTCTCATGCATTGGGTCCATTTATATATGCTTACTGAAATTTTGACCCAACACTTTACAATTTAATTCAACACAATATTTGTTTTCTATTTTTTAAAATAAATATTATTAATTTATTTTAATTAATTAAATTAAATTAATTAATTACCAATTAAATAATTTTCTCAACCCAATTCTAATTCTATTAAAGTTATGACGACTTGACTATAAAAGAATCTATGAGAAAATATATTTAATTTCCTTATTCAACATTTTCATAATGACTAATTAATTTAATTTCATTTTTGAATTTTAATTTTTAATTATAATTAATTAAATAATAAATTTTAAAAACTTAAATTAATTTTCAAGTCATTTTTGTATTTAGCGAGAAAACGTATTCATTTGTGAATGTGACCCATTTCTCTTACTTCATCATTTCCATTCATTTTTATTGATTTGGTTCTACATGCAATTCATTTATGGTTTGAAAGAGCTAGCGTGGGACCCATTAGACATATATAATTAAGGCTAAAATAATTTATAATTAAGTTGCAGCTTTTTACCTGTTATGTAACAGCCCAATTTTGGCCCTAATCGGAACGGTGGTTTCGGGACCACGAATCCAAGTTAGAAACATGTTTTTATATTATATTTGATATCTATAATATATGTTTGAGCATGTGTTAAAATATCGTGGGTTAATTTGTCCGTTTGTGTGTTCAATTTAAAGAAAAGGACTAAATCGCATAAGTGGTAAAAGTAGCCTTATTGCTTGATTGAGTGGTTAAATTAATGTGTCTGAGAGGACTTATGTTGAAAATTGTCCATTTTTAATGGGATAATGGACGGCAACATGCAATTTTCATAATGAAATTATATGTTATGTTATAATATATTATAATAATATTATAATCATATAATAAATAAAAACATAAAAAGAAAGAGAACACATGTATGTTCATCTTTCTCCAACCGAAACAAAAGAGAAGAGAAAGAAGTTTAAGCTCTCAAAAAATTCGGCACTTGCATGATTGATTAAGGTTAGTAATTGAGTTCGGTTTTTGATAATTTTTACGTTTTTGAGATCGTTGCTTCGAATACTATCCTACCCATGTTAGAATTTCTAATTTTGACGCATGTGTGGTGTTCGGCCATTGATACAAGCTTGTGTTTTGTGATGTTTGATGATTTTATATTAAAGATATGTTTTAGAATAACATGTTTTATTTTGGAAATTTTGATAATTTTGAGTAAATAGGATTAAATTGTGAAATTTATAAATTGAGGGGTCAAAATGTGAAATAAATGACATGTATGAGTTTGTATAAGAGCTATGAATATTCGGCCCTTAAGGAATATGTTCGAATTTTGTGTATTTTGTGTTTTGTGCAATAGGGACTAAATTGTAAAAATTGTAAATGTCAGGGGTAAAATGGTAATTTGCATAATTACGTGTTTTTGGATTAAATTGAATGAAAATATAATTTAATAAGCTTAATTTGAAATTATTTAGATCAAGAACATAAAGAATCGAGATTGGATCGGGGAAAAGTAAAGTTGAACGAATAGCCGGGAAACTTAATCCCTCAATTTTCGAGGTAAGTTTTTAAGCAATTGGACTGTATTGAATTTACATCTATAATGATGTATATGTTTTAATAGAGATAAATATGAAATATAGAGTAATTGCCGAATGTAATAATGGGTGGATGATAAATATAATTGAATAAAATGTATAGTTATATGACAATGGTAGATAAGTGAAATGTTGACTTAAGTAATGAAATTGATTGAGCATAGTGTATGTTTGCAAATTATTAGTATTGCCGAATGTGATGATGATTCGGGAAAGAATCAAGCTATATTATAATTATGAGTTTATGTTTAATGAGGTGAGTAACAGGTTTGGATAAGGGGCACTATGTGTGCGAGCTTAAATACCGAGCACTGTGTGTGCGATACAGTACTAGTAAATGGCATTATGTGTGCTCTTCCTCAAGTAACGGCACTAAGTGTGCGATACGTTACATGAATTGCACTGTGTGTGCGGATTTACGGATCTTACAAAGACAAAAGCCAATGAATGGAGATATCCGAGAAGTGGTACTTAGATAAATGATGCATGATAATTGAGTAACTTAGTACTAAGAGGTAAGTTGTTCTTGTATATGAAATTATAGTATTGAGATGTGATTATTAATCTTTGAGCTTGTTCGAATGGATAAATGGTATGTTAGTATTCGGTTTTGAGACCTATTGAATTTGGTAATTTTTTATTGGTAACATGCTATATGTAATGCATTTATGAGTTTGTTGATGTTCAAGCTAGATCGATTTAATTTGTATAATGACTAATTGTATATTTTACCAATGCTTAAAACTTACTAAGCTATGATGGCTTATTGTATATGTTTATTTGACTACTTTATAGATTTTGAAAACTAGTTCGCGCTCGGGGATCACCGTCGAAGTCAATCACACTATCAACTACTTTTGGTACCCTTTTTATAAGATGAACTTTTGGAACAATGGCATGTATAAGCTATTCATATATATTACTCTTTTGAATTATTATGAATTTGATGTATAAAATGCCATGCGAAAATGGCTTTATATCTATGCTTCGGATGGTTCAATATGCTTGAGATGTTGTATATGTTCGTGCATATTCGGTCATGATGTAAGCTTGTTTTGTTATGTGTGATTCACGAAAATTATGAAGGGTATATCATCCATATGTTTCAAATGAATATTTCATGTATGATTTATAGGTTTAACTTGGAAGTATTTCATATTATGATATGTATAATACTTGAGTACGTGACTTTAGTTTGAATAAGGTTATGAGTAGAACATATAGTAAATTAAGTGATTGAAAAATCTTATGTACAATTATGTGTATATACCGCCTGTCAAGTTTTGAAATGATAATGTCATGTTCTATGTGTTTAGGCTAACTTTTGTTTGGATCATTTCAAAGTTGTATATGTATTAAGTCATATGAAAGTAGTTAGACTATTATGTTATTAGTTAATTGACCGAATATTTGGTTTTAATGATTCGGCTTGGTATATATTTATAAAATGTATTGTTTTGAGTATTTTATTTATGTCATTTATAAGAAATTGAGTATTAATGTGGTTGAATGTACTCGGCAATAAAATTTGGTAATTGATCTATGTTAAGCTAGTTACGTTTGGCTAAGTTTTGGCATGAGTATAATTGTTTTATAATAGTTAACATATTGTTGTTATAAATGACTAAGAACCATGTGCATATTCGGCCTTACTTCTGAAATTGACCAAATGAATAGTGTTTTTGCTATTGAATGGAATTGGTTTTTAAATTATGTTAGTGATAATATTTCATGGCAACTTACTTGATTGTAATATCATGAATTGATTATGTATTAATTATTGTAATAAGATTCATATGAGTGTGTTGACTTGTGGTTAAATGAGTAATGCCTCGTAACCCTAATCCAGCGACGGATACGGGTTAGGGGTGTTACATGTTAAATATAAATTATAATATTCTTTTGCAGTGGATGCAAACCTTTAGATGTTTTATTAGTCTGGTAGTTCATAAAAGACTTGGCATGCATCTAACATTTGTTGTTACATCCTGTATATGAATCATTATATAGTAAAGTATATATTAAAATCTTTGAAGAATTTAGAATAATGGAAGCATATAGAAATTCTCGAAAATTTGTTCAATACATTTGCATAAATATTTATTGATTTGGTTTGGACATATGTATTGTTATACAATACGTTGATAATGCCAATAGGAATGATCGCAAAGCAATAAGAAAGAAAAATAAGAACACATAACTTTTACATGGAAAACCCTTATCGGGAAAAACTACATGTAGAGGAGGAGAAATTCACTAATGTTGAAAAATAATAATACAAGAAGTTTTCAGTTACGCGTAGTTTTTAAGGTTAAACGATCATTTTTTTAATCAACGTCCAATAGAAAAAGTATAGTTATATATGGATTTAGTTTGTGCGGCAAGGTCTATACTGCGGGTAGTGGTAGATTTCAGCCTTCGGACTTTCGCCCTCACAAATCCATAATTTTGCCTTTTTATTTTATTTCTTTAACAAGGGAGTTGCACCAAGCGAGTTGCACCTTGAACTTTTCATGTCAAATTAAATGAAATTTGGGTCGCACAACTCTAACATGTATTATTATAGAAAGACCATGATCAAAGTTTGCTATGATTAATTGATTGTTGTTAGAACTCCTAAAGAGGTAAAAATATATTTTCACAAGATTCTTTCTCACTCAGGACTTTTAAAAGAATGATGATTCACACGTTTAGCAAATTCATTCAAGTGATCATTTGAACAACTAGTATTCAAGATTGAATACGAAGAATGTGATATATCATGTGATATTGTCATGAGGGGGAGTAAACACACCCTGTACCCTTTTTCCCCTTAACCAAGGTTTTGTCCCATTGGGCTTTCCTGATAAAGTTTTTAAAGAAGCAGCATGATATGCATATTATAGATATTTATATTAATTTTCCTTCACAAAAAAAATTTCCCACAGTTTTTTTTATCTTAATAAAGTTTTAACAAGTCACATTATCTATTGATGGACATCTGAAAGAGTGTTTAAATAGTTTATTATTATGAAGTGGATGTCTATTAAGATAACAAATTTGACATACTTTAGGACTGTAATGTTTATTAGGAGTAGAATTTTATTTCATTTATATGTTTTATGTCTATAAATATAGACTTGAAGAAACATTGTAAATAAATCTATTTCTCTTGTTGTATACTCTATTCTTTATATTATAACAAAAATTCTTTTAAAATTGTATTTTAATTTTTTATTTCCAAAAATTATATGATTAATACATATGACTAATAATAACAACTAATAAGAGTAACCTAAAAATCCAAGGAAACCAAAGGCATAGGTAGTGCGGCTGATATATCATAGAAAAGAATCCAATCTAAAACATGGAAACTTGAGGCTCAATGTGGACCACCTTGAACCTAAACTAGATTTGGGCCGTACTTGTGGCCTGAAATTTGGAGCAACGGGCATTGGAGTTGAAATCGCGGCACATTTTCAGCAAATTCAATTTAGTACCTAAATAAAATGTTTAAAATTCGATTTAATAAATGAAAAATCAAATTTGGTCTTAGAATTAAATAAATAAAAAATTCAAAATCTAATATAAAAGTCGAATATTGTCAAATTCGAAATTCAATCATCGAAGTGTTTATAGTTACCTCTAGTATAGGGGTGTACCAACAAAACAGTATGTTAGAATTTTGAAAAATAAATTTCTGCCCCACGTATTGAAAGCTTGTTCATGCCAATACTATGCTTGTGAGAGGCTTTTAAAATTATGTTGGTGCCAGACTTTCAAAATTTTGTGCTCATTCCAGGATCTTAAAAACTTAAGTCATGCAAGTCTTTCAAGACTTGTTTTCATGCCAAACTTTGGTTGAGCAAAACTTGATTCAATTCGAAAAAATCGAATTTTTTTTTTGAATTTCGAGTTAAACGAATCGAGTTATTCGAGTTAACTCAAATTTTTTTTTTGAATTTCGAGTTCGAATCGAGTTGAATTTTTGAATTCGGATAACTCAAATAATTCGAATATCAAACAATAATATTTTACATTTTTACCCCAAATTCCCAAACCTTTTTACTTTTCCTTCAAAACTTTTACTCCCCTCCCATTCCAACCCCCCAATCTATCCAAAATCCATTTCTCACCAAAATTTTACTCTCCCATTTATTTTTCTCAAAATTTTACCCCCAAAAACCCTCAAAACTTTTTATTTTTCCCCAAAATTTTTACTCTCTCCCACTTTCCCACTAAAACTTTTACTCTCTTCCCATCCCACCTCTTATCTACCCTAAATTCACCCCCCCCAATTTTTTTTAATATTTTCTCTCCAAAATTTTACTCCCTCCTATTTACTTTCCCTCAAACTTTTATTCCCCAAAACTTTTTATTTTCCCCCTAAACTTTTACTTCTCACCCTTTACTCTCAAATAAAAAATCAAAATTATCCAAAAAAAATAACTAAACATAAATAGTAAAAATTTTATTTATATCTACTATTTATATTATTAAATTAAATTTCACATTTTATATTATTTATATTATTAAATTGTTTAGTCATATTGAATATTTATATTAAAATTGAATTTTTAATTATGCCATAAAATATTCGTGTTAAAATTTTATATTGGTATCAATTTCACATTTTATCTTTAAAATAAACTTTTATTAAAAAATCACATTTTTACATTTAATATATTTTTTAATTTCAAACTATATAGTGAGCAACTAAGCAAGCAAAGAAGCTAACTCATATATAAAATATTAATAAATAAATTATGAGGTGATGAAAGTTAATAAAAATTTTGATTAAGCTGGACAAATTTTATTACGATGGGTGATAATGGTTATAAAAATCTAAAATTATTTTTTAAAAATTTAACTCAAACAAATATATTCGATTCGATTCGAATTTCATCTCACTCGACTCAATTCGAAAAAATTTCAAATCAAATTAGGGTGATAAAATATGATTCGTCAACTCGATTAACTCAAAATTTTTTCATTCGATTCGATCGAACGCTCACTCCTATGCGAAAGTACACCTTGGACTTTTCTTTGAAAAAGTACAACTAATCAAGATTTTTTTTTTCAAAAAGAAAATCCCTAGAAATGACAAAGTAAACACTAATTTTCGATATTTTGCCCCAAAATGAAAGTTTTCATCAAATAAACTTTCCTGTATATTTAGAGCCAACTTAAATTAGTTAGAAATGAAGGGTTTAACAAAAAGATTTCATTTGATGCGTCTTGCTTCTAATAAAATAATCCTCGTGAATCACTAATTAATTTTCATGGTTTGTATCAACTTTCATGTTATTCCGTTCAACTTTTTTATGCTCTTCTCAACTTCTTTATCCCCACAAGTTAGAGATCTTATTGTTGTCACCTTTTGTTGCAACAATTTTTCATGACAAGACTATACAAAACATATACATTTTTTAAGCACTAGTGTATAACTAATGTAGTTTGTGACATGCTTTTACAACTCTTTGTACTATTAATATTTGAAAATCTCAAAAATTTATTAATATAATTATACTTGTCATGCATATACATTTTTCCAATTGATCTTATTTTTCTATTGTGTCAATCTAAAATATTGTTTATATCAATATATATTTTTAATGCTTGGATTTATTTTTACCTAAATCAAATAGATACAAAATTTTAATTTACTCCAAACAAGAAATACATTATCTACATGAATGGGCATGAAATATGAAGATTAGACTCTTCAAATATTAATAGTATAAAGAGTTATGAAAGTGTCAGTTTTACACAGGTATAAGTGAGTCCTCTCATTTTGAAATTTTAAACTTTATTTAGTTTACGAAAATATTTTCTATTTTTTTAAAAATTGAACAACACATTTGATAAATAAAAATAAAAATTTCTCTTCAATAATGAAAATATAAACCATGTTTGGTATCTATTTTGTTATAAAATAAATATGATAAATTTCTTACATTTATATAATTTTGAACTAAGGTAACTGTTTTGCTATTTAAAAGATGTTTTTTTTTTTTTTTTACTTTCTATGAGTTTGAACTAAAAGCTCAATAATTAAAAATATTTAGTTTTTAATTTCTTTTTTTTTTTTTGTTTTATAAAACATTTTTAGTGAGAACAATAAAATCTAATTTTCACATACTTTAATTTCTGTTTGAAAAAATCATTTTTAAAATTTTAAACTAAATATTTTTCTTTTTTATTTTAAAAATAAAAATAAAAATGGTCTCTAGTTTCTGAAACCAAACTGAGGTTTATATTTTAATTATTTATATAAATAAAAAAAAAAGTAAAACTTGGTTGCTCAATTATTTATTAAAATATTTGAAGCAAAAGACTTTGTGAATCCGTACAAAAGAATGAAAGGATTTAGATGGTTGATACCCCTTTTCTTTAATTAAATGTATTGGACTTACAAGTTATTATTATTAAATACTAAAAAGTTACAACACATAATTTTATTAAATTGCTAAAAGAAAGTCTACAATTCAATTGAAAACTCTTTCTCGGTTTTCAACCAATCTTTTACTTTGGGATTGTTGTTTTCGAATTTTTTTTTTTAAATCAACTTTTTATTTTTAAAAAAATGAAAATGAGAGTGGCCACCAATACTTTTTTATTAGGTGTGATCGGATCACCTCGTAATTTGATCATTTTAATAAAAGATTTGATTTACTAAAACAACGATTTTTGGTCTACGAAATTCAGAAAATGGGTTCAGGAGTCGGTTGCGCACGAGAAAAGATTAGCACCCTCGTGACGCCTAAAATTGATACTTAGTTGACTACTTGATGTCTTAGTGTCGAGACTTGAAAATTGAAAGATAATTTAAAAACATGATCCCCACTTGGTATAACGATATTTTTAATTAAAATCACCTAAGTGAATTAAAACATATGTAAAAGGCCTTCTTATTTCGAGGTAAACAAAAAGGTCACGTCTCGTAAGTTAAGATAAAATATCTTGAATCCTCAAAAATAAGTTTGCTCATTATTCAATTATTTAATTAAATCTCATGTATTTAATTTTAAAAGGGATGTTCGGTTATCTAGGTTCAAAGAGAAAGTCGAACCCCGTAAGTCAGGGCACGATTTCTCGAATCCCCAAATGCAGAACATTGCCTTAATTTTAAAAATTTCCCTTTTATGCATCAAGTAAAAATTAATGTAACACTTAAAGTGGTATGTATTTAGTTTATTCGGGCATCGTATGAAAAACAGACAAATATATTTAAACATAGTGTATGATACAATGATAAAGAAATAATGTGAAGTGGCTATATGAGTAGAATGCTAAAATAATAATAAATAAAGGAGTATTATAATAAAATCAATATAATTATAACAATAATAAGAATATTATTTCATGGCATTAATAACAAAATAAATAAAGTAACTTAAAAAAATTTATTAGATGCTTAATGATGCATGTAAACATAAATAATTTGAGAATGATAAAAGAAATGACAAAACAGTAAAAAATAAGATAAAAAATAATATGATAACAATAATAATAAATGAGTAAAAATATACAAATTAAAAATGTAACAATCTTATTATTATTTTAAAAAAAGAAAATAACAAATAAATGAAAAAATGAAAAAATTGTAAAAAAGTTGAAGTTAAATGAATAAAGGACTAAATTAAAATTATGACAAAATTTAAAGATTAAATTATGAAGAATCGCAAAATGAATGATTAAATTAAAAATGAAATATAAAATACAGGGACTACGAGTGAAATTATCCCAACAAATACACCCATGTCATATCTGACATCATTGTCAGTAATTAAAAGGGACTAAATTGAAATTTAAATGAAATTTAAGGGTATAAAATGTAAATAATAAAAAATAAACTAACAAAACAAAAAAAAGGATCAAAATAAGAGCGCGAAAAGACATAAGGATTAAATGGGAAAATATCCTGAACTACCTCAACACACCATTCCAAGGGACCAAATTGAAACAAAACTAAAATTATATGGTAAGATTTTTAAATATACATATAAAGACAGGACTGGATTGAAAATAAATAAAATGCAGAAGGACCGGGACCGTAATTAACCCGGTTATCGCAAAAACACGTGGATCTTACCCACTTTCAGGTCGGGTCTCGGGTTTAAGTGTAAACGACGTCGTTTTGACGTATGAAAATCGGCCCAAAATGGTGCCGTTTAGTGCCACCTATTTAAATTAAAAAAATTCAAAAAAAAAATTTCTCCCTTCAGTTTAACAAAAAAAAAAGGACTAAAAACCCTTTTTTCTCTCTCAAAGTCTCCCCACGTCCGGCACCAAAGTTTGGCGAGTCCTTGCGGTAGCCACCGGTCTCTGGCTACGGGCTCCGTCATTCCCGATGGCTGGAAAATGCAAAAAAAACCTCCTTTTTGGCCTTTCGGCTCCCAAAGCCCATATCAAGAGTTAACTTTCCCAAAATAAACGTCAAAAACCTCGAAATCCCTAAAAAACCTTTCGTTTTCTGGGTTTCCAAAACCCTTTTGTTTGAAAGAAGTCATCTTTCATCGGAGATGACGGACCTCGGCCACTCACGGTGGTGGAATACAAGGAGTCAGGAAGGTTTCAACCCTTTTTTCCTTTTTTTTTTGTTTTTGATATATAAAAATGAATTAAAAAAATAGAAAGAGTCACCTTCTAAATGTTGATATTCTGTTCTTTTTGTGATTACTTTTTTCTTGCGCGTAAAAAAAAATTACATTGGTTGTTGTGGCTTTTATAGCCGATTATACTATTATTTTTTTATCTATCTTTCTACTGTTCTTGCCACTGTTGTTTGCGTGTTTGTTTGGTCCTTGCAGGTGCTGGTTGAGTCAACGGTGGGGTGGCAGAGGCTAGGAGCATTAGAGGGGTACGGCGCGAGGGAAACGACAACGGCTCTAGGGTTTCTGACACTAGTTTAGGTTACGGGCCATTAGTTTTTTTTATTGATTTGGGCTTGATATTTTGTAAATGGACCTGACTGTTATTGGACTTTTATTAGATTTGGAAATTTATTTTTATTATTTCTGTTTCTGTTGGGCCGGGTTAAATTGGCCCATTCAGTTGTAATAATAACAGCTTTGCTATTATTTGGGTTTTCGACAAGTGAATAAAAATTGATAAAAAAAAAACTTTTTTAGAAAAATTTCCATATTTCTAGACATTATTTATAAGTTCATCCTTTAATCCACTCTCTAACTACTTGAGCAACAAACCCAAATTTTCAACTTATAAAAAAAGTCAATCCATTGCTTCTAATACTCGAAGGCTAATTGCAACAAATAAATTTTAAGTTTGAAAAAACTGATTCAACTTTTATTAAATAGTTTTGGCAAAAGTGATTTCTTGATAATCCGTTATCTATGATCACATTTCTTGCTTTATTTTAGAGTTAATATATCTTTTAGAGGTTAATTTGAGCCCATAGCTTAACTTCATCGATTGAGTAGTTTCCAACCAATCTCATACACTTTTCAACATTTTAACAAAAAGGTATAATGATTTTTTTGCCCTTAACTTTATAAAGAAAATTATTTTAAAAAATTATTTTTTAGCAGGTGTGACAAAGTCATGTAACGATACATGTAATACCCCAAAAATTTAGGTGTCGTAAATTCCTTAAGGCATAATGATAAATTTAGCCCTCAATGTTTACATTTTTTTTGTTAACTTGACACTTATTTTTTGAGCTAAATTTGACCTTTAACCTTTCAAAAAGGAGTAAATTTATTTATTTTTAACAAAAATGTTGACTAAAACATTAATTTTTGGCGTTGTTGGCGTGAGAAATCACATGACAGTCCATGTGCACATCATGCTAACATAACACCATTTGTCTTATATGTCACATCAACAAATAATTCAAAAATTATAAAAATAAAATAAATAAAAACAAAAAAGTTCATAAAAATTTCAAAAATTAGCATGGAATGCATGTGAATTGTTATGCAAACTACCGTGTTTAGAAATTTAACATTTTAGTTAGCATTCTTGTTAAAAAAACATTATGTTGACTATTTTTCAAAAGGTTGATGTCAAAATTGACTCTTTTTTAAGAGGTTAAAGGCCAAATTTAGCTATAAAAAAAAATTAAGGCCAAATTAACAAAAGATGTAAATGATAAGAGCTAAATTTGACATTATGTCATCCCTAAAAAGTAGATAATTCTTTTTGTTAATTAAAAATTCATGGAGTAGAAATAAACATTTAAGGAAATAAAGGTGATAAAAGGATATTGTTAATTAATTTGTTGAAGCAAAGAATTACAATTGCATTTAACATTGCGCATGACTTACCTTATTTAGAATAGACAATCTTTTGAAACAAAGCATTTGGGCCATGATGGAAAGGGTTGTCGGGGTGAAAATAAAGAGGCAAAAGTGGGAAATGATCCTTAAGCAACATTGTGTAATATTGGGTGTGCCGACGTATGTGTTTGTATGATTGTTTGGATCTCATGCAAGGAGCCAAATTGTACTAAATTATTATCATGAAATCATAGAAAAAGTTTGTTATTTCATGTTAAAAAAATAAATTAGATATTATGTAGTTTTCTTATTTAAATTTTATACTAGAAAATAGGGATGATTGTTACCCTGAAATCCTTGAATTTTATATCAAGTAGAAAAGTGAAGATCTCTTGAATATAAACATATATATAATTTAAAATATGCTATAAATTAATTTCTATACTTTTAAATTTTTGAAATTTAATCTACTTTTCTCAAAATTACCTCCGACGAATGTCATTTTAGAGTTGCATTACTATTCAATGATAGTAAAATTTATATTAGTAAGAGTGAGATTCAACATGGTTTTGATTTATGATGATTTGTGATAAAACATGATTGTCGAAAATTATTCGATTTAATTTATATATTATTATATTTTAATTTCATAATCATTAGTTTTAAAAAATAAAAATAAATTATAAAGTAATTGTATAATATAATGAGTAATACATACAATTAATATATGCATTGCAGGGGTGTAGCTAGGACAATGGAAAATTTTCCATTTAAGTCTCTTGAAAATTTTAAAATTTTTATATTAGTACGTAAAGGTAAAATTGCACCTTGACCCCTCCTAAAAATAATAAAAATTTAATTTAATCTTTTAAAAATTATAATGATATAGGTTATTAAAATGGTGAAATTACAATTTTACTATCGTAAAAATTATAATTTAATTTCGACACCCTCTAAAAACATTTTTTTAGCTTTGCCCCTGATGCATTGGATGTGTAATAAAAATAATGTATATATATATATCATAAATGAAAAGTTGAAAACTGAATTTTCTTTTATTTTAATTTTATGATTAAGAATTATTAAAAAAATTATGATTAAGAAATGGACTTCATAACCAATGCTTATATAAGTTTGTAGTTAGAAAGTCACTTAATACTTCTCCTTTCAATATTTATTCCTTCCAACTTAAAACAGCTACTCTTTTAAGCTTAAAATCTTAAATAATTAATACCAATAACAATACCAATAATAATAATAATATTTTATTGTTATTATTTGAATTGTGATGATATGAATCCGTCCTAACTAACCAACAAACAGTTAAAACGACAGCCCACCAACCTCAACAGCTTGGGGCCCATGGACCTAAGCCAAATCGTCGGTTCCAAACCCACCTCAACCTTGTCTTCCCTTATTACGTTAAATTCATTATAATTATGACACATTATAACACATTTATAATTACATAATAAATATATTTATAAAAATAATAATGTCTTTAGTTAAAATAATAAAGTTGAGATGAATTAAATTATTTTAAATTCAAATTTTATTATGCTTATATTTTTTTAATTTGATATAAATATAAAAAGATAAAAACATTTTTACTGTATTTCTTATTTAAGTAAATAATTGAAGTTAAAAAATTGAATTAAATTAATTTATCATTGTGAATCCGTTAAATGTCAAAATCATATATATTTTCTTATAGATTCTTTTACAATAAAGTTGTCATGACTTTAACGAAATTAGAATTGGTTCAAAAAATTATTTAATTGGAAAAATTAATTTATTTAGTAAATAATATTTATTCTGGGAAATAGAAAAACATGTATGGAGTTGAAATAAATCATAAAGTGTTGGGTTACAAGATTAGGAAGGCCCAAAACCCGTTATAATAAGTATGAGGGGCGACAACCTTATTATAATTAACTAGGGTTAACTATCGGTCTCTTTTAGTAGAACTAGGAGACTAATTTTTCTATCAAATAAGTATTATTTAAAATTCTACTAATTCAACCAGGATTTTCCAACCTCTCCCTATAAATAGGTAGAGCTAAAAATACAAACTTTGAGATATTGCTATTTTGCCCGAAAATATTTAGAATTTATTTCTTAGTATAAATTCTAATTTCTGGAAATAACAATTCTAACAGTTACGATAGAAAGAGATTTACTTTCCTACTGAAAGTAAGAAAATTATTTTTGGCTCTGTGTTTGATTTGTGATTTTTCAAGCCCAAAGTCGAAGCAATTTGTGATACGAGAATAGCGAAGAAGATCGTTCGGTTGAAAGCCGAAAGCATCTAGGATTCGTCTCATACAAAGCACATGTACTTTTTGGAAAAATTTTATTGCTATAAATATCACAAACCGACTCAATTTTCAAATTTTTATTTTTTTGTTGTGATAGAAAATAATTTTCAAACATGATATTTTCCAACGATTACGTTTAGTGGTACTAGAGCAACAAGTTTAACTGACTCTCGAACTAAATCAAACTCGAAATTGAATCTAGAGATACATGCCAAGGTTAGGTCAAGTTTGAGTATAGGTTTGGATGCTGATTTATAGCTGAAAATGTCTTAGGAATCGAGAAATGCTATGGAAGAAAGAATCAATAGTAGTGACCACTCCATTGAGGGTGAGAATCGAGTAGAGATCGAGGCACACAGTGTTGATAAAGTCGGTGCTAGACGAAATAGAGATAATAGACCTCACCGTGAGAGTCGAGGTGACGAGGATTTACTCTGCATTATAGCAGAAGTGCTCCCGCTACTTCACAAGCTACAACGGTAGCTACAACTCGACAAACCTCGATAAAAGAGTTGCGAAATTATGGAGCAATGAAATTCAAAGGATTGAAAGGTGTCAATCCTTCCTTAGTTGAAATATGGGTACGATTGTCAGCATCCTGAATTATGAGCATTGCGGAAAAAAGCACATAAGTGAATACTGGAAAAAGACGAAAGCACGCTTCCGATGCGGATCCCTATAACATTTAGTTCAGGATTGCCCAAAAAATAATAGTGATGCTCTTGTCGCAACTTAGAGATCTACTTTTGCAGCTAGAGGTCAAGGAATTACCCATGGTGGCTCAGTTACGAGGGGTAGTTAGGGAAAAGAAGCTGATTCTGTGGCACAACATTTTGAAGCTAGAGCTCCTACACAAGCCTATATGGTCCGAACTAGAGAGGAGGGTGATGCTACCAATGTAGCAAGTATACTTCTTTTAATTTGAACTAGAGAGGAGGGCATACTATCTCCATTTAGAATGATGCATGGGTTTTGGGCAATGATAAATGCAAAATGAAGGAATCAATGGTTACGGATGAGGTGAATATGATTTCTAATCTTATTGATCATCATACTCATATGTGGAGGGAGGATTGGATACTCAACCTCTTTATTGAAAGGGAAGCATATAGAATTTTGTGTGCTAATTGTGTGACATTGGATTGAAGATTGCTTGGTGTGGAAAAGGGAATGCATCGGAGAGTACAGTGTGCAGAGCGGATACAAGCTTTTTTGTTTTTTTCAAGGGGGTATATCTACATCTACCTCTACTACTACTCAAGCAAATTATTATAGGCCTTTTTATAGAAAATTATGGCAAATACCTATTCCTACAGTTTGGCATTTCTTTCACAATTATGTTCCTTCTTTGGCTAATCTCCATGTGAAGAGGTTGGTATCTTCATCAATTTGTCTGCAATGTCTCTCATGTGGTCGCAAAGTGTAATACTGCATTAGGAGTGTGGAAGTATCAAACTATCCGGTACAGGATTGGCTTATGCTCATATTTGCTAACAATAATATATCAAAATGCAAGAATATATTGGAATCTGGGCAACTTGGTCATCGGGAAGTAAGTTAGTTCACGATGGTGTTCCCAAGGATGCGCAACACATTGTGACCACGGAGAAGTCATATGAAGGGGAGTCAGAATGTTCGAAGGAGAAGTTACCTGGGACTGAGAATCAATGAGTAGAAAGTGGAGACCGCCGCCAGACTGTTTAATAAAAATCAATTTTGATGCGGGTTTCAAAGAATCCTTGAAACAAGCAAGTGCAGGTATAGTGATTAAAGATATTGGGGCATTTGTGTTGCGCTCAAGTGTACAAGTTTTCAAGAATGTACCTGATTGTTTGGCAGCTAAAGCAAGGGCATGCCTCCAAGCAGTTCTCTTTGGGTTTTCGCAAGGTGATAGTGGAAGGAGATTCGAAACCTTAGCTCAAATAACTAAGATCATTCAACCATCAGTAATATTATTGCTGATGCAAAAAATAAAAAATAAAAAATAACTCTAAATTTTGAAATTTGTAAGTTCATGGATGTGGATAGAGGAAGTAACAAAGTGGCTCATTTAGAAGAAATGAAGTAACTTATTGGATAGAGGAGGTTCATGATTGTGCAACGACGACGGCTTAAATACTTTGGCTACTTTGTAGGTAGGGAAACAATATTTTCTTATTCCTTACACTTACTGTTTAGGAGATTTCATTTTCTTTGTATAGTTATTATTATTTATTTTATTAAAAAAAAAAAAAGACAGCAAATTCAGTAAACATGATCACCACAGTTATTTATTTTTGTGGGAGAATATTTAATCTCATTCATTGTTGGTGAATAATACATGACACCTCACCATTAAATAAAACAAAAAGTAGTGGAGGATTTATATATAAATATTAATAACTTTATTTAAACATGATTAAATAATAATTACTTATAAATAAATACTAAAATTCAAAACTCAATATCCTAAATCCTAGAGTTATTAATATTTATCTATAATAGTTACGATTAGTGTTTAATTATGCTTAAATGGAATTATTAGTATTTATTTACAAGTCCTTCATTTTTTTTATTTAATTTAATGATAATGTGTCATGTTATTATTCATTAATGGTATGGTGTATAAGACTTATGCATCAACAATGTATCAAATATTATTCCTATTTTTATTTAAATTCATTTCAAGATAGGTTTGAACTAGTTTAAAAGGATATTATTATTTTAAAAAATAATAAAATATTAAATTAATCTTAATATTTAAATATTTTTTATAATTATAAAGAAATAAAAATAAAATTTAGTAATACATTTTTTTAGATAAATTATTGTAAATTTAAAATAAAGTCCTAAATGTTGTTTAATAAACTGAAAAATTAAGTGTAAGATTGTTATTACTAAATTTTACAAGTACTTATTTTATATTAGACACAATGATCTATAGAACCAAACCAATAATTAATCTTCCTAAAGTAAGGTACTACTTTTTATTACTTTAAATTTCTATTTGACAAATTTATATTTGCTCAATAGTTTTTTATTAATTTTGAAAATGGCAGAAATCTTAATAATTGTTAAGAAATTATAGGTTGATTGAGGAATTGAGAGCACATGAAAGGAATGAAATATCATATGATTGAAGATTGTATAAATAAGAAGAAGACTTGCATTGATGCATAAAGTGATGAGTTTTAAATAAGCAATCAACACTTTTTCTTTAACAAGGGAGTAAAAACCAAGCTAGCTATATATATATATATATATATTATCAACGCCCCATAAATATTTATGAATGCTACGTATAATTTAAGATTAATTTTATATTAAAAAAAATAGTCAATCAAACATGTGACGCTTCTGTTAAAATGAAATCAAGTTAAAGTTGCAATTAAAAAAAGCTCCCATGAAAACCTCTAATTTCAACCAAATTTTTATATATTGTTTTTTTCACATGAGTCGTTATATTAGGTGATTGAGATTACAAAGATAAAAAATAAAACCCAATGAGTCCAAAGAATCTCATTGTTATAAACAATGTCCAAACAACTCACCCTCTACAAATTGATTTGGTGTTTAGGGGTTGGCCAATCTTATTCATTTCTATTAACACCCAACTTGAATAAAAGGGGGCATAGTTGAGGCTACGTTTGCATATACTTTCATGTTTTCTTCATCCCTCATCATTCAAATGGAGAAATCAACCAAGATTATGAGAAGATCAATCTACACATTCCTTCAAAATTATCATTATTTCACTTCAACTCCTGCATTTCTCGCTTTCCCTTACTCACTTTCTCTTCTTCTCTCCCAAATCTTTGTTCCATCTTCTTCCTTGTTTCAATCAATCCATGGCCGTCTCAGTGTTGTTTTCCAGGCCTCTGGGTTCCCTTACTCATCAGATTCCTTTACATTTCTCAGTTCCAAACTTTCCCAAACCATCTGTTTCTCCGTCTTTGCACTCCCTTTCACCTTCTCTTTCTTCCTCTTATCCAAAGCCTCCATAATCAGTTGTTTTCGCCATGGGAAAAGCTTCAAACAACCTTCTTTCTCTTGGGTTCTTTCACTTTACAAACCTCTCCTCGAAACTCTAATCTGCAATTTCTTCTTAATCATCTCAGCCAACGCCACAGCTTTCTCTGTTTTGTTGTTTGGGTTCAATTTCCTTGATGGGTTGGGATTTTCATCCCCAAATTGGATTCTTTTGATGTCAGCTTTTGGGGCTGTTCTTTATTCGGTACTTGTGGCCAATGCCATTTTAATTTCCAATTTTGCATTGGTTTCATCTGGAATCCAAGGATCTGGTGGATATTTGGCCATTCTAAAAGCTTGTGTTCTTATAAAAGGAAGAACTTCAACCGCTTTGACATTGGCTTTACCTCTGAATCTAACCATGGCAGCCATTGAAGCACTGTTTCATTACCGTGTTGTGAGAGCTTATAGTAATGGTGGTGATTTCACCTGCTTTTCAATGGCTTTGGAAGCGATTTTCATTGCTTTTTTATATTCCATAATCGTTGTTCTTGATACTGTTGTGAGTTGCTTCTTCTTCAATAGCTGCAAAACCAACCCGGAAGGTAAATGTTCTTACGGGATTGAAATTGCAGAGGAAGATGATTGTGTGAAGCTGAAGAATATTGAAGGACTGCCATAGAAATTGATCCAAAAACCAAAGACTGCACATAATACACAAAAATATGTTCATACAGATAATAATTTGTATTCAAGAATCAAGAATCAAGAATCAAGATTCATTCATGTTGCTTGAATTGAAAACCAAGCAACTTCCGAGAGATAAAGGTACATACATGCATACATTGGGTATAGATCAAGCTTTTCTTTTTCCTTTTTACGGTGTACTCAAATTCTCTGTCAAATACTCCATTTTTCTTTTTCGTTGTATTCTAAAATCCTAATGTTTTGTATTGGGATCTAGAAACTACTGTTCATGTCCATGTTCATGTATGTAAGTTCTGAAAACAAAATTAAATACCAGAAAAGGAAGAATGAAAATTTCATATTACAATGACTTGGTAATCCGTTACGGTTTTTTCTTTTTTACAAATAATTGTATTTAAAATATTGATATACCAAAACATCCGGTGGTGAAATTAGGGGTACTTATAGGGCCCCGCACCCTTAAGTTAAAAAAAAAAAAAAATTAAATTAATAAAGTTAAATTGCACATTGACACTTCTAAAAATATAAAAATTTGATTTAATCCTTTAAAAATTATAAAGATATAGTTTATTAAAATGATGAAATTGTATTTTTTTATTGTAAAAATTACAATTTAATTTCGACTTAGAATAATTTTCTGATTTCACCCCTGAATACATCATATTATAAAAATTTTCTTACATCTATATTTATTACACTTACCACTCTAAGAAGATCTTGTAAACTCGATTGCTTTATCAAAAAGGAACACGCTTATATGGAGCACGTCTGCCCAAAGATTCCTATGTGCTTCTCACATGAGACCCTAGCATAGCACTACATGATTTTACCTAGCACTCTTCAACTCTTCTAAACGATAGACGACAAAACATCTAAAGGGGCCACACCAAATTTAGCATCTGCCTATATTCAAGAAGTCTCCGAGTTAATTTATAGTTAGGGTAAATTATACCAACAATAACTCAATTTGGTTTCAACAATAAAACAATTACTCAACTTTTAACTCACTCACTAAGCTTTAAAAAAATAATAAACTAGTTACTAACTTACTGAAA
Organism: Gossypium bickii; assembly: GCA_025503065.1. NCBI lineage: Eukaryota > Viridiplantae > Streptophyta > Magnoliopsida > Malvales > Malvaceae > Gossypium > Gossypium bickii. The sequence goes on along the minus strand of CP106719.1, from coordinate 11,458,054 downwards.
AGTGATTGATAAACCATAAAAGTAACACATTTTAATCCCATGCCTAGCATGTTTTTGGATGATTTATTATATAATTTAGTGAATTTGATGCTCCTAATCCTTTAAATTCATGTTTCTATACATAGGTGAGCATAGGGGAGCAAAAGTAGCGGAAAACGAGCCAAAATGGGACAAAACGGGCTGTCTTAAGGATCCACACGGCCGTGCCAATTCCACACGGGCTAAGCACATACCCGTGTGAACCACACGAGATGGCCACACCCTGTGTGCCAGCCCGTGTCGATTTTGAACCATGTCAGTATTGCACACAGCTTGGGCATTCTTACACGGGCTTATCACACGCCCGTGTCCCTGAGTAGAACGAAGAAATTACTCGAAGGAAGCCGTCAGAATCAATTCAGAAGCAGGATCTCATTCAAGATTGAAAATCTCCATCAAGTTTCCCTAGAAGTTTTTGGGTTCTTTATGTCTTGTAGTTTTCATTATTTTGAGATGTTTTCCTTTTACATTATGAACTAAACTCCCTAAAATACCTAGGGAGGATGAAACCTATGATGAATCTTATTATTTAATTATCTGAATTACATGATAAATACTTGTTCTTGTTCTTAATTATTTGTTCTTAATTCTTGCATTAATATTTTCAGGATATTAATCCAAGTTTGATGTACTTAATCAGTGGAGCAAAAGTCCCTACTTAAGAGTAGATCTAGCATAATTGAGCGGAGTTGATTGCAATCCTAGAAATAGGACGACATAAATCTGTCAGATTAGAGTCAAATCTAATAAAGGAATCCATAGATCGAGTTAATGCGACAATAGGGGTTTTAATTAGAAAGAAATTTTAATTAATCAACCTAGAACCAGTTGTTAGTAGTCTCGAAAGAGATATTAACATAATTTAGGGTTTTCTACGTATTAAGGCAAGTGAATAAATCGTTTAATTCAGAATCATAATAATAAGTGAAATCTAGGTGGATTTCTCCTTGGGTATTTATCTATCTCATTGGTTTTCTTTAAATATTTTTCCAATTTTATCTCTGTCGCGCTCATAGTTAATTAGTTAGTTCAATTTTAGATTAAAACACTCATTTAATTATTAGGCTAAATAATAAAAAAGATAGTAATTACTAGTACTTTTAGTCCTCGTGGATATGATATTCCGGACTCACCATAGCTATACTACTGTTCGATAGGTACGCTTGCCTTTGTCGTATTTTAGTTAGTTCGTGACTCCATCAGTGATAAATCGGTCATCCATTAACATTTTCTGTTTCAAGCCTAACGGAGCCAGTGACTTGACCTGTTAACTAGTTGGCATGGCCAGTTAACTTGCCACATTAGGCATGTTCATATCAGTTATAGGACCAGTTAACTTTCCACGTTGGATCTATTAGATTCCTCTCTTTAATCAAATTAAAAAAAAAAGCCCTTGTAGTCTTCTTCTAATATTCTCTCAACCTTTTAGGTTTTCCTCTTTTTAGTTTTTACTTTTACACTTTTCTAATTCCACTATATTTTCCTTTCTCAATTTCTCAATAACCAAATAGAGCACAAATACCAAAAAAACATAATAAAAGTACTATTTTTTTCCTTTCTTTTTTTTGTTATGTTAATATTGTTGAATTTTCAATCTTTTGAGTTATCTCCATATATAAATCCACTAGATGACTGATGCTTCTGAGGAAGCCAAGCAAATCGAGAAGTGTCGCCTCAAAGACCTTGGTCGTTCTAACGACACCGCCAACAATGCCTATAATTCCCATTCTACTAAACCTTCCTCCGAAATCCTGCTCAAAAAATCAAACATCCCAAAACAAGAATTTGTTATAACAAGTAACCCAAGAACTGTTGTTATCTGCATCACACCAAACTCCCTCACGAGGCAAAACTTTTGTTTGGTCGAGGGTTTAGGGCTAGAATGGATCGCAGGGAATAGAAAAAGCTAGCTGCCAAAAATGAGATGAGAGAAGAGATTAGGAAAAAAGAAGTGGTTGAAGAGAAAACAGAGGAAGCCGCAGCACAGAGGGCTAAACTCTCTATTGTTTAGATACCAAGAAAATCAACAGAGAAAATGAAAGAAAAAATTTCAATCAACAGTGGGTATCTTCATTTCTTCTCTTCTTCTTCCAACAGCTAGGGTTCTTAAGGGGTTCCATCGTAGCTAGTTAACGTCCAACGTGGCTTGTCAACGAGCCACCTTAACATTTTCTTACTTCTGTAACAGAAAATGTCTGTTAGTGATTGATTTGTCATTTTCGTAAAGTTTAGTGATTGAGTTGAAAGTTGAGCGACTATTTTGTTATTAGAACCAAAGTTAAGTGATTGTGGTGTACTTTACACTTAAAACTATCAAAGCTCTAACCGGATATCTCTATGACTTTCCAAATATTCTCAACTTTTGACATCACTGTGTGAACCTCTTTCGACCTCATCAACTATTGACATTTGTGAAAATCAAAGTAAGAAATCATATCTATATCCAATCAAACAAGCCTAACCAAGGGTTAGAAGCCAGACCACCTTATGGTCAAAGTATGGTTTTTTTATATATTTTTTTATGATTATTCTGTTAATAATGACCTTTGTTATGTTGGTTACCAAGGGTGTAGTCAAAGGAGTAGGCAGGGTCATTGTAATTTTGACCCCTTTAAAATACAATTCAAGTAACTTTAATACAAATTTTTTTAAATTTTGTCCTTCAAAACTTTTTAGTTTTATGTCAACTTCATTGCATAATTCCTAACTTTGCCCTTGTTTATTCCCCACAAAATTACATACAGCTCCGTTTTCACTATTATACCAAATATCATAAATTTTCATGTTGAAATTATTTTTATATAATATGATTATTATATTTAAAATATTAAAATATTAAAAAAATCATATTATGATATATTCATATCAAAGTTACAAAATCAATTTAATTGTGTTATAAATATCAATCGACCTTCTCCATTGGACAACCACAGGAGGCTTTGGACTCGGTTATTGAACAAACTTTTGTTGGAATTTGGCATAGCAAGGTAAAACTCAAAAAAAAAAAATCATTGACTGACTTTCGTACAAAGATGAGCTGTTTACCATTGGCGCGGCTGGCTGTGTCTTTAGCTTTGGTTTCAGCTACACCAATCATTTGACCTTCATCAAGTCACCTATTGTCTTTGACGTTCGCTTAAACAACTTGGCAAAAAACCTTTAACAAGGATTTAAGGAGAGAAAACTACTCTTTATTGAAGTACCTTTTATAAAACTAGTGAATCCATATATTGTTATACCTCGAGTAGTCAATTTTGTAGACCTCACAGCATACTTATAAAAGAGTTTGACATGTGTTTTTTAATAACAATCAATGATACCACGAATTCAGAGTTAGTTTGTGAATCCCAAGTCTAGTTTGTGAACATTAACTTGGCGAACTTTAGAACAAGGCATCTCCACTAAGATTGTGGGGAGCTAAAATAATTGATTATCCATCGCCTTAAGACGTCTTATCTTAAGATGTTACATCACCTTATTACAGGCCCAATTTAGCTCGGGCCCACTACTAATCAGAAACAAAAAAAGGAAAAAACAAAGTCCAATAAACCATCATTAAAGAGTCCAGTTTTTTTCAAGTCCCATTACAATATCAGACCCAAAACCCGAAGCCCAAATCAGACGGCCCCAAACAAACCAACCCAAATTTCGGCCCAAATAAAATTAAACCTAACCCACTTGGCCGAAATAGCCAAACTAGGGTTTCAGAAAAGCTGAAACCCTAAAGCGCAGCCGCCTCTGCCATTGGCCACCGCATGTCAACAGATCCCTGAGCATGCCACCACCCCTCGTACGCCTCTGATGTCACCTACAAACAACAGGACAAAGAAGAAAAGACAAAGAACCAACAGAGAAAACAAAGCGAAAACAGACAAAAACGAATCAGTAACTCGGTTATAAAAATCAAAACAAATCCTTTGTACTTTTTTTAAGAATATCAGCAATCGAAAACCAAATAGAAATTTTAGAAGGTTGATTCTGGTCATTCTGTTTTCATTTTCTGTTATTTAATACTGCAATTTTCTTATTATTTTATTCTTTTAAAAAATCTTTACGAACTAATAATAAGTAAAAGGAGAAAAGAAAACCTACCTGAACCCTGGGGTCGCGTCATCGGGGTCTCCTCTCTGTCGTTGAAGCCGACCCAAAAGCAGAGGGGGGAGGGTTTTCTCCTCTCGGGTTTTTGGGGCGCCAAGGCTCGGCCCTCGAACGAGCTCCGAAACAAGGCTAAAAGCCCATCTTTGCGCATCGTCGGCCACTAGATGCGGTGGTGGTGCGACGAGCGGCTGGAGGAAGCCCAATCGTCGGGAACGAAAAGGGAGAGGGAGAGAATGCTGAAGTCTTTTTTGATTTTTGAAAATGAGGGTCTGAAAATGAGAAAAATAAAATAAAATTTGGGCTTAAATCCGCCCTTTGAAATGGCAGCATTTCATTGGGTTCCCCCCGGCACCAAAATAACGTCGTTTTGGGGGAACCCGAACCCGACCCAACCTTAAAGCCAGGATCCGCGTGTTTTCCTTCAAAAAGGGATATTTACGCGATGGGTCCCTCCCTTTTGTAGCACTGTTCAATCAGACCCTTTTTTGCTAGTTTCCTTTTTACATATTTTTCCATTTAATTTCATTGGGTTTTCAATCGGGTCCTCGACCCATGGATGTGCACAAGGGCTGGGAATATTTTCCCAATCAGTCCCTTTTTCTTTAAAGCGCATTCTATTTTGGTCCCTGATAAACCCTTTTTTATTTATTTACAATTTAAACCTCGAATTTTAGTTCGATTTAATCTCGTCCTTAATCCATTTAATTTATTCATTTAAAAAACTCTTTTATTATTATTTATTTTAAGTTTTCCTTTTTTATATATTATTTGTTTTAAATTGTTTTACATATTATTTATTTAATTTCTTTTTTTATACTATTTATTTTAAACTATTATATATTGTCATTTAAATCTTATATGTGTACATATATTTTTTCCTTTTTAAAAAAATGGTCTTATATGTTATTTTTTTATTTATTTTAGTCTGTTTTATTATTATTTATTTTAAGCTTCTTATATATTGTTTATTCGAAATTTTTATTGTTTATTTTGAATTGTTTTTTATAACTTATTTATTTTAAACTATTATTTACTTTAAATTGTTTCATATATGTTTTTGTTCCGTTTTCTTTAGTTGTCAATATTGGTATTTAAATGATGAATATTGTGAGATTATTGCCATTGCATGTATTATGATTCGTTTATTTGTGTTTTCATATTATTGTCATTCACTTGTGTAATATTTTATTCATGTACAATCATCACATACTCACTATTATATTTTTATTTCATATCATCGCATCGTGAACTAACCCAACGCATTTATCCAACTTAAATTGCTTGATTTTACTCTAAACAAAATAAATGCACATTGTTAAATATCGTACTCGCTATATTTCGAAAGGGAATTTTTCCTCAATAAGACAATATTTCGCATTTTAGGAAATTCGAGGAACCGTGTCCAACTTACGAGGTTTCAGTTTCCTCGTTAAGCCTAAATTGCCAATTATCCTTTTAAATTTCAAAATACATAAAACTTTAATTAAAATTAAAGACAAACTTGCGCTCGAGTGTTCTAGGTATCGCGTCCTAACTTACGGGATGCGGTACTCCGATATATCGAGATGAGGAATCTTTAGCAATCGTTTTGATTTAATTCAAGCATTGTTTTTTTTAAGACTAATAAAAAGGACCGTATTTTAAATTCATTCCCGATTTTCAACTTTCAACATTAAGCCACTAATTAATCAATTCGGTACCAATTTTGGGCGTGACGAGGGTGCTAATCATTCCTCGCACGTAACCGACTCTCGAACCCGTTTTCTCGAATTTCGTAGACCAAAATCACCGTTTTAGTAAACCAAAATGTTTTATTAAAACAAAGGTGATTCGATCACACCTAATAAAGATCGGTGGCGACTCCCGTTTTATTTTTGTTTTCAAAACCCTAGTCGATCCCCGTTTTCAAAAAAATGTGGTTTCGACAACCGTCACTGCCAAGAGTATTAAATTAGACTTCTACGTCAGTGACTTAAGGACAAATAACTAGACTCACCCTTTACTATAAAAAGCCATGCAAGAGCTCACACACTCATATAGACACTCTCTTCCTGGTCTCTTAGCTCTCTCCAAAATTTAAATCCTTTTCAGTCTTCACTTCATTCTTCTCCATTCTACCACCATCTTCTTCTCCTTATATACCTCATTGGTCAAAATATAGAGGAGTCGACTATAAAGTTGGTATCCCTTAAGAGAAAACGGCACCTTCACATGCCGACTTCCCCGATTTTCAATTTCATGCCTGCTCCATCTTATAAAAAGATGATATATTGTATAAATAATCCCTGAAAGTTCATAAAAAATTCAATATAGTCTATCCATTTGTAGGGTTAAAAGTAAATCATAAAATTCATCTTAAAAAATTGTACTTCTTTTACAAGTAAATATTAGATTTTCATATTTTATAAATAATCGTATTCCATTGCTTTAATTTTTAAAGTATTATAATAATTATTAATTAAAAATAATAGTTTTTAAATATAATTTTAAATTGAAGGGAACATACAAGAAATTTGATAATTATCAAGGACTAAATTGAAAATTTTAAGATGAAACTAATAAAATTTTCAAGATAATTTTGAAGTGAATGGACTAAATTGAAAAGTTAATGAATTTTCAGGGATCATTTATGATGTTGTTCCCTTTTTTTATTCATAAAAATGAAATTTGGTGGTTGAGGAACGGACTTCCCTCCATAGTCTAAAAATTGAAGAATATTATAAATGATCACTAACAATTCATCAACTTTTCAATTTAGGTCATTTATATTTAAAAATTTATTAGTTTCATCTTAAAATTTTCAATATGGTCCTTAAAATTTATCAAATTTTTTATACGTTCCCTTCAATTTAAAATTATATTTAAAAACTGTTGTTTTTGACTTAAAAATATTAGACTATATTTTCATTTAAATCAAAATTTATTATAAGACTTTAAAAATTAAAGTAATGAAATAATTATTTATAAAATATGGAAATCTAAGATTTACTAGTACAATTTTTAAGATAATGTTATGATTTACTTTTAGACCTACAAAATGGATAGACTATATTGAAATTTTGATGAGCTTTTAAGGATTATTTATGACAATATATCATCTTTTTATAAGATGGAGCAGGCATGAAACTGAAAATTAAGGGAAGTGGAAGTGGGCATGTGGAGATGCCGTTTTCTCTAGGCTCCTCCAATTTCCACTAGTTCAATAAGTAATTTCCTAATTCCACTAATTTATTAAATATTTTTTTCAAACTAATATATATGATTAAAAAAATTTGAATTGTATTTTAATTTTCATTTCTCATATCGAATTGTTTCATATTTCAAAAAATATTAAAAGAGGTTATTGCCTGCCTATTTCCTCTCCTATTTCCTATTAACGTCTTCTCTCTTTTTAGTTTGCAGATCTATTTTATGGATATCTTTATTGTCTCCACAAGTTGTGATGGACAAATGACGATGCCTGTCGTTCGTTAAAACTCCATCAGCCACCAGTAGTTTTTCTTGGAAAATGGGTGGCTCTTCGTCAACTTCTTAATTTGTTTCTAGTTTGAGAGTATTTAAGAAAAATAAATTATTTCACGTGTCGATTTGGACCCGTGTTGTCTAAAGTTTTATATGTTTTTTTGTTTGTTTTTCATTGTTTAATAAGTTTTCAGTTTTAGAAGTTTTTGTCTGCTCTTGTAGCACATTTTTTAGTCTTCTTATGCAGGCAGTCTTAGTTTAACAAGTGATTTTAGAGATGATTTTGTTGTCGTCCTCTCTAGTTTGGTGAATGCTCGATTCTTTTGTCGATTTTTACTTGCTACTATGGACTATCCGGGATTGATTTCTTTATCATATTAAGTGTTTGCAATCACTCCAGATATGTTGTGCTTGAGTTGTGACAAAGTCAATTGTCAATGTGTCATAAGGTTTTACTAATGCTGAGGCTAAAACCTTTATTGTGTTGATGGAACTTGTCCTTTACCATCTACGATGAGTGTTTATTTTTTTTTCTTTGTGAATTATATGGTTCCATTCATTAAATGAATTAACCTTTAAAAAAAATATTAAAAGAATTTCAATTAAAATTTTAAACTTTCCAGTTGAAATTTAGTTTGTAAAGCGTGGCTAGTTGGGCAATCGTCAATTAATGTAAAAAGTTTGATGTTACTATTATTTAAAAACAAGAAATAGAGTAAAAGAAGGGGAGAGAAGTAACCAATGTTGGTATACTGATTGGATTAAGAATCAAAAACTATTAATCCATCAATTGAAACTCCATCTTTATGTTACAATGCCAAATTCCAAGAAAACTTTGTTCAAAGTCTCCTCCGTATATTTTACTTACAAATTTGGCACTCAAAAGTCACTTCCAAATTGCTCTCTTACTCTCACCTCCAACTTAAACAAGTCCTACAATATATAACACAAAAAAGGCAATCACTAATCCCTCTCAAATAACCACTTATAAAGGTTTTTAATTATACTTCATACTCGTAAACATCTTCTTAAACTCAAATTACTTTAATCATTACATTTTTAAATTAAAGGAATTTTGATTGTTTTTAAAGTCCACATGAAGTCTTCACTAATATACTTTTAACAATTTTTAAAAACCAACAATTAATGGTCCTAACAAATTTGGTCAAAATGTGTCAATCAAATAAGGCAACTTATATTGTTCGGTCAACTTTTCCTCTAGTTGCAATTGATGATGTGACTGATAGTTACAACTAGCGCTAACAATCTCTCATTTTTGGTATTTTTTAAAAAAAGACTTAATAGTATTTTGGGTAAGAATAATCAACTCAACATTCTCTCTTATTTCATACACTCAACTATGAATTCAAACCATAGAATCAATTGTTAATGCAAGATAAATAAAGCGTTAACAATTAAAACGCAATGTATTAAAAGTATCATAGTAAAGTTGGGGAAATATTAAGAAACAAACTAAGGACAATTCACAAAAATCTATAAAAACAGCTTCAATTCAAGTGCAATAATAGAAACAAAATTTCCATCATCCCCAAGCAACAATAGCAAATCCTGCGGAGCTCATTAACCCCCCCCCCCGGCGCCCCCCCCCCCTTCAAAAATGCCAAAGGCATTTATTGTTGTTGAGCAAGTAGGTCCATCTTATGCCGATGAGCTTTAATCTTTTGCGTTAAAGTATTTTGAGTTGATTCTCAATATATTAGTTTTATTAAGAAAGGTCTGTTGGCTTTGATGTCTTAAATTTTTTACATAACAATGTTTGAAATAAATTTGATTTGTATCATATTTTTTAAGTCATTTGGTGAAAATATGGTTGAACTTTTTATCAAATATTTTCAAAGATTTGCAATATACTAGAAAATATGTTTTAATTTATTTAAATATTTTTGGGTTCAGTGTTCTAAGATATTTAAAATATTTTTAAGGGACTTTGGCATGTAAGTCTCGAGACATGAAAGCTTCGAAGTAAAATTCTACTTCACGGGCTGCATGTCTAGAGACATATCTCGAGATATAAGTTAGTTTATCTATGTCTCGAGACATAGCTTGTCAAAGATTGTATAATGGCTATTTTTCAACCATGTCTTGAGCAAATTTATCGAGTTTTGAGACATACATTACAGTGACAATTTTTAAGCCCGAAATTAATTCTTTCAATAAATAGAATTCATTCTCGATGACCATAAATGTTTACAAACTTATTCCTTGATATAAATACATTCCATGAACATTTCAAAACTCAAGAGAGAAATATCTAAGCATCAATATCAAGAGAAAAATATTCAAATTTTTATTTTTTTCATTTCTCTTGTAAATATTCTCTAGAAACTTATTGTTAGATCTTTTATCTTGAGACTTCCTAGATGATGATATCCTAAAACCAAGATATGGAACAAACATGAATGACCACGAATGCTTTTGAGAAAAATAAAAAGTTGGTGCAACACAAGTGATCACTATAAAAGGAAACAACAAACCAAGGATTTTCATTGTATAAAACACCAATTATATAGTTGAGACATTCAAGACAACAGCAAAAGTCCCTCAGAGCTCATTGCTAAGAACAATTGGTTATCACTTTTATTTTCATTATTTTTTAGAGAGTTTAATTTTGTAAACACATACTATAAAATTTTAATGAGAGGATACCATTTATTTTATATTCAAGTTATAAATTCACTATTGCAAGTGATGCCATGCCATGCATAAGTCATGTACCAAACATACTAACTTTTCGCCTACTATCACAAGAACTCAAATTTTCAGCACATCAAAGTACATGAATTATACATACATGGTCTATCAGTTGCTTAGTAAGTCACACCATAGATGTCACAAATGAATAAATCCATAAATCAATCTAAGATAAATTATACTTGAATCCAGTTCAATGTATTATCAATCCAAATAATCACATCTACCTCTTTATTTCTTAGAGTCATCTACTTTGATAACCAAGAAAAACTATTTTCCTAATTGGGCTTATAGACGACATAATTTTCCCCTAATAATTTGAACCATTTGCTCAATCAGATTCTGTAGACTATGGACAATTTAGATTACCTACTCATATATGTTGTCTTATCACATTATAATACAACTTATTATTAGTTAAACTTTAGGTAATCAAGGAGCGTATAATAGGTTTCTAAGAATGGGTATCGAGTTATTTTTAAGACTTGGTATAATTGAATTTCATTAATTATATTAAATTAGATGAGAAATTGGGTTAAGGACTATTTTGTAAGAATTTAGAAATTTGAGAGGCAAATGCTTCAAAGTAAAATGTAAGATTAGAATTAGGAGGTCTTAAATGGTTAAAAGCTCAAGAATAAGAGAGTAATTAGATCATTAGCTTAAAATTAGGGATGGCAATGGAGCGAAGTGAAGGCAAATATTACTAAATTCATTACGCTTCACAATTGGCACGCTCTACTCCACCACCCAACTTGCTCTATAATGGGTGTATAATTTTGAAAACCATTACCACCTCTATGGATGTTGGGTGCATCCATCCTTGCCTCACCCTACTCTGCTTCGCTTCATTTCAATTCAATTTTTACTACTTATCTTTAATATTTTAATCTTTTTAAAGTTAAGTAAATATTTAGACATAATTATTCAAAAAATATTTAAACATAAAATATATGAATTTTTTTATATTACGTTGTTACCTTTTTACCTTTTTAATAGTTTATATATAAGGATAGAATGATAATTTTATATAGTGGAGCGGGTCGAGACAGGACAAACAATTACTGTAACTGTTTTGTACTCACTATTCAAAAGAAAAAAGATCCACCTTGTCGTGTCGCACATCTACTTTTCAAACAAAAAAAGAAAAATCCACTCTATTTAAAATAGCGGTTCAAATTTTACCATCCCTACTTAAATCCATTGAAGGGAATGGTTACTTAGCTTTCTTTTCATGCAACTAAAAAAAAAAATACAGATTAATTTTTCCTCTCAAATTCTCTCAATCAGAATCAAATCAATCAAATTCAGCAAGGTAAACTTGTTTTTCTCATCGATTTTTTTTTTTATCATTTCAATCTTTAAACTCATGATTTCACCATATTCACCTTTTCTTCATTTTCAGGTTGATTTAAGGATGAGTGAGGGAGCTTGATTCTTGTTACTTTCCTGATGATTTGGGGGTATACTCTAAGTGGTTATAAGTTTAGTATAACATAAGAACGTTGAATTTCTTATTTAGATAGGTTTTAAATGGGTTTTTGAAGATTGAGTTAGTTTGGGAAAGAGAAAGACTGATGAGATTGTTAATGATTTTTTATGGATTTTAATGAAGTTTGGAGTGTTTTTAAGTTTTAGGTTTTAGTTAAATGTCTTTAATTATTCTTCAGAAATTTCAAAGTTGAACTCATGTAAAAAAAAAACTTTATTTTTATCGAAAATCTGAATTCGATTTTTATTTAACTTGATTTTTTCACATAAAATTTTTATTAATAGGTTAAATGCTTAAATTGGGTCATTTACATAAAGGCTAAATCTTTTCAAAAGTACTTAAAAGAAAATTTTTCAAATGTCATACATCAAATTTCAAATTATGTTTTTATCTTTTTTTATCTTTTTTTTTCAAGTAATATTTGACTCAATTGTAATGTGTTTTAATTAAAACAAGTCAATTTCACCTAATTTTTACTATAAACTAAAGTACCTGAAAATCTTTAGTTGAGCACTTTTGTAAAAATTGATAATTTGTATGAATATTTTAAAATATTTAACCCTTATGTGAATAACTTTTAAAATGTTTGAGGGTTTAAGCTCACAAATATGCTACTAACAATTAAAGGTTCAAGTAAATTGGGTCAAAAAATATGAGAATCAAATAAAGCTATAACTGGCACTACAAAGTTTCATTGATATAATTATAGCCCAATTAAATTGATTTTTGGGGGCATTTCATAGAACTGGTTACCTTGGATATGATAAGAATATAACATGAATGTTTCGCTATTTCTAATGCTTGTATATTACAATTACACCAAGAAAACCCATCTTCTAATTTCTCTCCTTTTATACGATGGGTTACTTTATCTTAATTATGAAAGAAAAAGACTGATGTTACAACATAAAGAAAACAAATCTACTATAAAATGGTATGATGGAATTTTCGGGTCTACAATCCCACCTCCATCTGCTTAGGTGCTGGAAAAAAATATGCCAAACTTAATGGCAGATGCTGAAAAGATCTCGCTTATCATAATGAGGTGCTTGTCTTCTCATTCTGAAATAAAGCTAGAAGAAGGGTCATAGCTGCAACAACTTGCATTCGGAAGCTCAGCTACTTGGTCAATCTGATCATCGATGGGATTGAAAATCTTCCCTTAAAAAATGTCTACTGACGCCCATAGCTCGTGGCCATCAAACCTTCAGGACAAGGCCCCTACCTCATTTATCTGTGAGGGCTTAAAATTACACAGATACCAGAGAATGGAAGGGTATCTGGACAGCCCCGAAAAGCAGCATCATTGTCATTCAATCGAACTCTTGGGCACAAACATCTGCTGCTTGGTAGGAGCATATTATCTTGTATGAAAAGAGAAACTGATCCTCAGACTAATTTGAACCCCTTTTTTGTAAGATTAGTTCCCTTAGCCTTCTCCTTCTCAGCTTTCTTCTTCTCCAAGTCAACCTGTTTCATATTCTCTTCGTGTGCTTTCCGAAACAACTTCACAAAATTTAAGAGAGTTGCAGTAACTGCATTGAACAAAATACGGCATCAGGTGTGATCAATTCAACTTGAAATCACCATTTCAAAACCAGTATACTATGATGCTATGTTACTCAGGTTCAGGTGAGTGCCAAATACAGGTATGTTTTATTGTATTTAAGTTCTTCCACGTATGAGGGTCCTTGGAGGATCCTCCAAAAAGTGTGAGACATGGGTGTTGGAAACCGGTAATGCACGAAAATTGAATCAAAGCAACATATTTATGATGGAAGATTGAAATAAATAGAACCCTAACTAGGATATAGAATATAATACATGAAAATTTTACAAAATCTTAGTTTTGATAAAATTAGGTTCTTTTTGCTTTTAGAAGTCACACTATATACTTCCGGAGGTACAAAACAAAAGATGAGTCTTGATGAAAAACAAAGATATTTTGAAGATTGAAAATTGTAACAGTTAAATTTTATGAATAATTTATTTCAAATAGAACCATGATGTCACCATTTACTTACTAACAATATTTACTTTTGAATTTTGATCACCAACTTCAGCTTTATAGCAAAAACTGGAGAAGAAATAAAGAATTAAATAGAGCCTTGGAAAATAGAAAAACCCTAGAGACTAATATTTTAGGAAAATGTTGTTCCATTTTACAACTACAGTTTTATATAATATGATAGAAGCTTGAAAGCCCTAAATTTCTAATTTTCTAAAATAACAACGCAACTTTTTAAATTCTCTTTATTAATTTCCAAGTTCCAAAACCCTTTTCTCCCTTTCTCTAATTTGGTCATTTACCATGTATTGATCATACTTAAGAGTCAATGTGGAGATGGAAAATGGAAAACATTTCCCAAAACTAAAAAGGCCTTTACTTCCCAATATCTTTTCTTGTCTCGGCTATCCTGTCTTCACCTTTGTCCATAATTTAACAAGTATTTTAGTTTCCTAAGAATAAAAAAACACACTGAATTCAATCAAAAAATCACCCTTATCCATCTCTAGTTAAGATGTTCATCCTCATATTTATTTTTCTTAACTTCAGGTAGATTTTCCTCTTCTTTTGGGACTAACATGACTACTTCCTGAAACATTTGGCCCTTTAACCTTATGATATAACCTATTTGATGGGCGAAAGGAAAATGAGGGTTGAATGGGAGCTATAGTGGGTCAATAAAATGTCTTTCTCTAACATTCTCATTATGCACATTTAGACAACTACTCAAAGAAACTAGGTACAGAATGCAATCTACCTTGCTCAAAGGGGCACCGAGCAGGATCCTCACCAAAATAGAGTGCAAGTGCATCTGCATTTCTACCCTGTCCATCAATAAGGTAAAACCAATGATTAAAGAAAGACAAAATCAAAAGAATTGGACAACATTAGATGATGCATAAAAGAGAGTGTCAATAGTTGGCAAGTTACCACCACAGAATATAGATTTGTTACGGATGTCACCTCTCCTTCAGCAACAGAAAGGAATCCCTTTAATGTCTAAATTAAATTAAAAAAACAATGTTAGAACAAGGTAAGTATTCTCTAGACAAACAAAAAGCAGTTGACAGTGTTTGGTGTAGGTGACAAAGCCATAACAAATGCTCACTCTATTGCATCAGAATATTATATAAGACCTAATGGTGTTTCAATCAGAAAGAACTACCATGTGAGATGAAGATGATTATCTAAAGGAACTTTCAAATAGGAATTTATTGTTTCTAACCATATTCATTTATTAATATTCCACTATACTAGTTATAATCACTTATGCATCAAAGTTAGTGTCTTGGCATTACAAACTTGTACGAGTATCCATTCTTTATTTATTGACCCCAACTTTTAGGGGTATGTCATAACATTTCTCTTATTCTAACTTATAAAATAACTTACATGGGCAAAAGGTAAAAACAAAAAGCTAGTAGCCAATCAGGAACTTTTCACAAAGGAATGCGCCTGAACAAAATATTTTAGTAACTATAAATTACAAGTGAAGACCATGCAACAAAATTTTTACATGTATGTTGAAGAACAAAAAGCAATGAAATAACTACATACCCCCCGGAAAACTTCAGACACAGGACCATCATTTTCAGAGGCAGCTAGCTCCTGCTTAACCTTTTCTAATCCTTTAGTTATAGCTTGCATTTCTTCTGCTAAAGATTTTAATTGTATCTGCAAGGACACAAGGCTTCAAATAGTGTTACCAAACCATAAACCTCAAACACTAAGACTGATGAGAAACCTTTGTTGCAGCCTCAAGGCTGACAAATTCCTGGTGAAAATCTAAAAGTGCTGGTTTCTTCGCAGCTAAGACCTGAACCACAATAAAACAGGGTTTAGACAATAAAAAAGACAGACAGTTGCTGTTTGCATAAAAAACAAGTGTTCAGTAGTAACGTAACATATAAACTAGGTGTAGAATATAAGTCAGGCAAATATTACAAGAAACAGAATGACCTTAATAACATCACAACAGAGAAAAACAAAATTAGTAACCAAACCTTGCAAAGATAATGCATGAGTGTCATCTTGCTGTTAGAAGCGCGAGTATCTGTGAGCTTTAGAAGACTGTCCAACTTAAAGCCAACGGCAGAACCTGTGTAGTAGGAATGATTTGAAGCTTCATATTGAAGGAGCATGCGAGCAGTTAAAACGTCCTCACCAACTCAAATCTAAAATGTTTATCAGCTTTAAATCAAACCTGGATCTAGTAATTTGGCTATGACAAAAAAGTAAAATCTGAACTAGTGTAGACAGGGGATAATGAATTTATTTATGGCAGCATTGTGCAAAAGTTCGAAACAGTAGACATAAATGCAGAAATTGGACATTAGAGGACATAAATGTATAAACCACGTAAACCTCTAGCTATTGACAAGAACGTGTTGAGCACTATCAAGAATACACTTAACCAGACATCTATCAAATTATAACCCAGATAAATGACTCTGATAAACCCAGCCACTTCCAAAATTAAGAGACAAACAAAGCACAAACATGCGAAGTTCAGAAGAAAATGCTTCGCTATTTTTCTGACATCCAAATAATATATGGCATTCCTTCTAAGAATAGAAGTTAGCACATGAGGTCATAAAGAAAGTCTCAATAGCATCTGATAGCATCTAACAGAAGCAATAAGCAGACTTTCAACTACTGCAGAGTACGCCCCCTAGAACTACACAGACCAACTAGTTTTCCAGTTTAAGATGCAGAATGCTGCTTAAAATAGTGTAACTTATCGTCACTTGCAACAGTGCAGGAAAATATCAAAGCAAGTATTAGTCACATGCATATGAATCCAGACAAACATAAATTACAAGCAGTTTAGCTAGTAAATATCCTCTACATAATCTTTTACTAGTAGCAGTTCTAGAATCAATGATTGGATCCAAAAGAAAATTGAACACGTCCCTTACCCCTAGCAGTTCCTTGGTTCAAAGTATTCCCCAGATAGAGAATTTTCTTCATTATCTCCTTTAGTTTAAGGGAATTTCGAACCTAACAACCAAAAAAAAAAAAAAAAGTAGTAAGACAATGAATGAGAAATTACCATCAATTCCAGTCAGCAACATTAAAGATATACCTCATCACAAGCAGAATTTACAGTACTTAAGCTCTTTTTGAATTCAGAAATCTGCATGTAGTAAAGAGTGTCTGAATACAGGTAAAACAGGGGATTCCAAAAAATAAAAATAATGAAATGAAAAGAGGGAGAAAGTGAACAAGAGACTGATTAGTAATAGTAAACTTATTATCAAATCAGATTAATTATGGAGATACCGCCAAACCTGAGAGCCGAACTGAATTTTGAAAGAAAACACTCTTAATTTGGACTCTACCCTTGGCACTTTCATCAGCTCCAAAAAGTACTGAACATGAAATATCAAATACCAGTTAGAGTTTAGAATTTTGGCAAAGATAGATCATATGAAACATGGAATTGGAAAAGCATCTAGGAACTTGATTTAGCAAAAGTTTCTTCATAAAAGAAAATCAAGGATATCCTTATCTTGTACTTGATTCAATGGTGTTTAAAAAATCACTTATCGGTCTCTAGCACTTAATGTATCTTTTTAATGTTCGATTGACCAAATTTGAGTAACATAATAACATAACATAGTAAAACTTTATCTGGCCTTTCATTCTTACCCTTTCTTGAATAAAAATGTTAATAAGAATCATCCTTTGAATAGGCAAGGATATCGTATTTAATTATCATATGAAAGCATCTCAATTTTAAAAGAAAAAAATCTTAGGCCAGATTGTATAAGAACCTTTTCTTTAAATATAGGAGTGCTTTTTTTTTTTTTGGGGGGGGGGGGGGCACGCACCAACCATTGAGCCAAATGATGTTGTCAGAAATAAGAAGAATATAAAGAAGAAGACGAACCAAATTACAGTTCCAGAAAAGTGCATTTCTGACAGATCAATGGCATGCAATCATCTATCAATCTACTAATAAAAGAAAGCAAGTCTAAGGATTTGAAGAAGAAGATAGAGGAAAAACTGCAGACCTGTTCACACTTCCCCAAACTCTCTTTGTCACCAGTGTAGCCCTAGAAAATCACAACCAAAGAAAACAAACTTGCAATGGTAAATGAATTCCTATACTAAGCAAAGAATCTGTTCTGAATAGCTTAAAGTCGTATACAAAATCAAGATATGTTAGAACTTCACCTTGAGAAGTTCCATTTCCTCTTTGGTTGGACAAAACTTTATGAGATTTTCCACTTGATCAACATCCAATACTACATCATCCATTGCTAGCACTGCTGCCTGAGAAAAGACGTGTATCTGTACATGATTAGCTAAAAACTAAACCGACAAGCTTCGATTAAAACTAAGGGGAAACAGGAAATGGAAGAACTGAGAGGGCATCAATTCAATGAAATCTTATTGTCCCCTGTTTCCAATAATTCAATCAGAAAAAGCATTGGAATCGTAAGATAGGAATTTGTGTTACACCAAGACAGTATCTTTTGTAGAAGCCAATTGACGTAAGTACACCAAACTTCGGGGAAATTAAATGTAATCACTAGAAGAAAACAAGAATCTTGTTGTCCTGTTTGTACATAGTACAAGGAAAACAGCCATACTCCAAGTTCACATCTATACAAATGAGAATACCCATACACGTCCTCTAGTTATGTAAAAAACACAAATAAATGCAATAACACGTCCATGTCCTGCTTACCATCATATCAGCAAGTGGCATCTTAACTTTAGTGAGCATAATTTCAGTGTTATTGGCCCTCCTCAAGTCAATCTAGATTGGAAAAAATAAAGGTTAGTGATGACATTGGTGAACAGGAAAATAATCATCATTATGATGATTTTATAAAGTTTCATACAGGCAATAAATGCATCATTTAATAAATTTCCAGAAAGGCATCCTCTATCTACAGTGGAGAAGGGGGGAAATAATAATCATTATGATGATTTTATAAAGTTACATGGTAATAAACACAAATTATTTAGTAAATGTCCAGAAAGGCATCTTTTTACCTCAATTCCATGACCCAAAGAAAAATTCATGAAAGAAAAGCACAACATGAGAACATCATGGATATAAATCATAAAGAATGAGACAGTCCCAAGAGGACATCCTAGCAGTTAGAACCTTGAGAATTCGTCTTGGAGGTCTTAGATTCAGATCTTGGGAGGGGTAGGATAGGAGGGATGGGAGAAGGCTACCTCCCATAGTATAGCTCAGAATACTTGTATACCAAAATATTAAGGATGCATATAGAATAAAACCTTCATTAATTACTTCAACTTCCAGCTTTATGGAAATCTTCCTAGACACAGACAGAGAAGCATTTATCATTAATTAAAAGCACTAAACAAAGATTGGAATGCCCTTTTCCCATAACAAAGTAAAATCGTCCACTGTATGCTTAAAATTATAAGCTCTTCAATTTCTAAGAGTGAAACCTTTTACTCATTCTAAGCCTATAAGGTGGTTCAAGTAGCAGTTCCACAGTCACCTGTGAAAAACATAGATGTATGGATTTATTAAGAAAAATGAAATTCCAGATTACCAGGTGGACTTTGTCAGGTTTTGATCCAACTGACTTGCGTCGCACTCCAGATCTATTAACTGAACCAGCAGGTTTAGGAACAACTGCAGAGAAAAGAGTCTCAAGCTCTGACACATCAAATTCTGGCACACTAGTACAAAGAAGGTCATGTCAGCAAATGCAAAATGGAAATTAATAAACGTAAAAGATAATCGTGAACATATGATGCATGGAATCTAGCATGAATACTTAGTAAATTTTATCACTGATGGAAGCTCGCTGTATAAAAAACAAAATCAGTAAAAGAAGACACAATACATTTGAGCCTCATGTCTTTGTAATTCTTCCCACAAGCTTCCTTGTATTGCCCTTGTGACCTTGCTCCAGTGCAAAGGCTTTAAAGAAGACCTCCTAGGTGCTGTGCCAGCTGCTGGAGACGATAGCCCACGCCCTCCTCCTCTACCATCAACTACTCTAGCACCCAATGATGGGGCTAGAGGAGCACCGGGAGCTCTAGGTGGAGGTGGAGGGCCTAGAGCTCGGCCTCCAGGAGGTGGAGGTGGAGGGCCTGGAGCTCGGCCTCCAGGAGGTGGAGGTGGAGGTGGAGGTGGTGCTCCACCTATAGGTCGTGATGCGCCATGCATAGGAGGTGGGCATGGTGCTGGCGCTCCACGAACAGGTGGAGGTGGTGGGGGTGGTGCTCCATGTCGAGCAGGCATGGATGGCACTCCACGCAAAGGGGGAGGTGCTGGAGGAATGGCTCCCAATTTTGGTGGTGGAGCGCCATTCATCAATGGAGGTGAAGGAGGAAGTGGGATACCGGACGTCGGTGGGTGTGCAAGTGGAGGTGGAGGTGGAGTTCCTCGTAAAAGAGGTTGGGGTGGAGGAGGAGGAGAAACTCCATGACCAGGTGGTGGTGGTGGTGGTGGAGGGGAAGCTTTGTGAAGTGGTGGTGGAGGGGGAGGAGGAGGACGAGAAGCGCTTGGAAGTGGTGGAGTTGTAAGCAACAAAGCTTCATACCGAGGAGGAGGAGGAGGAGGAGGAGTAGGAGGTGGGGGTGGTGATGGAGAATTTAGTACAATAAAAGTTGCATTTTCTTGAAATGATGATGAAACCAACAAAGAAAATCTAGGTGGAGGTGGGGGAGGAGGAGGTGGTGGTGGTGGTGTTGATGATGGTGAGAATGGAGGTGGAGGGCTAGGTGGAATGGGCGCCGATTGTTGCGGAAGAGGAGGTGATGTTAAAATTATTGGAACGCTAGAAATTTCTTTTGGAGAGTTAGACAGCTCCACAAGGTCAGCCTTCACACTTTTTGGCTTGGATGAAACATCCTTTGAAATTGAAACTCCATTAGAGCCCTTTTGATTGGCACTTGAATAAGAATCCTTCAAAGCCACACTATTGGATAATAATGCAACCGGAGCACTATTATATCGTGATGGTGGATATGATACATGCATTGAATTGGTATAAGAGCCTTTGTTAGGAGGGATCCACCGAGATATAGCATTTGGCTTTGCTTGTCTTACAGGACCCTGAGCTTCTTGTTGTTTGCTCTTTGATTTTACCAAAAGAGACTCTAAAGCTGGTTTTGGGCCCATCCCAGCATGTTTCTTTGAAGCAGGCAGTGTTCTCTCAGGTTTAGGTTTGGAAACATCACTTTTCAACCTGTGGTGCAAGATCTTAGATTCTGAATTCTTTAGTTGGACACAGTCTTTTCTATTGCCCTTATCCTCCATTTCTTCCAATTTGCCAAGCGCACCTTCTGTGACTTCAGTGGTTTCTCTGACCCTCAGCACATCAACAGTAAATGCCACTGGTCCAACTTTGATGTCTCCATCATCAACAGCAATGTCTTTCACTGCATTAATGTCAGAAACCATCCTCTTATCTAAGTTATAATTCACATCATCAACAGCAATGTCCTTAACTGCATCCATACTAAAATCAACCTTGACATCCTGCTTGTAATTCCCATCATTTGACGTACAATCTTGAAATTTAAAAGGAACCACATTCTCCCTCCAGACTTCTTTTTGCTCTACCTTGTTGTCAAGAACTATGAGACTGTTGTCATCCACCTTTCCTTCGAGCGCATTGACCGTATTGCTGAAGATCTCTTCCACCTCAAAAAATTCCTCCGGTGCAGCACTTTCTATCTCATTCCCATCTTCACTTTCCATGACTTCAAGGAGATCAGGGACAACAGCATCAGGGTCAGTAAAAAGTACCTGATACAGATAAAAGTATGCATTCAACTCCTACAACTTCAGAAAAGAAAAAACATCCACATAATAATGATTTTAACCTACCTCCGCTCTAAAGTCCTTTGGAAATTGATCCTTTCCATCCCACAACACATCGATCTCATCACGGTTGAGCATCAAAATATTTGCTTGGACAAATGCTGTGTGAAACATAACTCTGAATATCATCTCTTCACGTACCAAATCTTCATTTAAATGGATGCACTCAAGCACGACATCTCCTTGAACACGGCAATGAATATCCATTTTAACCAATATACACTCTTCCTGCAGATAAACCGTATTAGAACATACCAAATTTTGGTCAATTTATCTTGTCAGTTTCAATTTTGTGACTTAGGCTTTAGGCATCACCTTTAGGAAGTGACGAACTTGGTTTTTTTTCTTTAAAGTTGAAGACAGAAGTTTAGAACTTCTAGTGGCTGGTGTTTTGGGGTCCTGTCCATAAACACGTACAACTGGCCTGCACCCTTCTTCCCCTCCAAAGGTTGGAAGAACTCTAAGAATTAAACAATCCAAAAACAGAGGTGTATCTGATGGAGGCCAATCAGAACCCAAATTTCTTCTAGAAATATACTGAAGATATCTTAACTGGGAAGGTTGAGGGTTCAAAGGTGACAGAAGCTGGAGAAGTTCCCTAGGAGCTTGCCTGTAGACCATTTCAAGAGTCTTCTGCTCACCATTGTACTGCTTTCGATATAACAGAAGACCAGCAAGCATGAATGCGAGTACAGGCCATCCTCCTCTTTCACAGTGCATCAAAAGCACATTCTGCTGCCCTTCCAATGACAACCAGCTTTCACTTGATCGAAGGAAATGGCGAATCATTTCAAGTGGCAGCAACTGACATCCTCCATGTTGCCGTGGGTAATCCATAACAGTCATGTCATACTGAGATAAAATGTCTGAAATTAGGCTCCTCCTCTCCCCTTCTCTGAAATTAAACACCATAAAAGAAGCATCAGGAAAGTAGTCTTGTAGCTGCGCCACAATGCCACCCATATACACTTTGTACTCATCTTCTTCCAGTACATCCACGGAGAAACAACAGTCAAATACTGCAAAACAATCAACAAGAAAACTGAATAAAATAAACAATACTTGGTGACCATATGCCTCCTAAAACCAAAATATAATATGGTAAGTTTCTAATCGTTGAGTTCATTACGAATGCCCACAAAAAGGGAATTTATTAACTTTATTAAGAAAGAGAAAAGCAAATATTCTTCAAAACAAAAAAATGTCTGTGTAGAAAATGGTATGAAAACCTTCAATGCTCCAAGTGATGACGTACCAGTTTCTAAGCTTCAAGTGATTTTGTTACAAAGTTCAAAAGTGAATCAGTCCAGTAATTCTACTTTAAAATAACTACGCCGTCCTATTTCAGCTTATCTCCTAACAATCAAGGAAACCAACATGCTAAAAATCCTTAAGAGTTTCTTAACCGCACCAAAACCCTGAAGAAAAACGAAATTAAATGAATATAAAATAAAATATCAAGCTAAGAATTTTGAATAAGAAATATTCCCAAACAGAATCAGAGAATTCAAAGAACTTGTCCCCATTGGCATTTCCCTTGGTAAGGTAAAATGAAGATAATTTCGACACTTTGAAGCTAAACTGAACCACACATTAAGTAGGAATGAAGAAAAAGATTACCGTAGACACGTTCGGATATCTCCAGAAGCCGATCCGGCGGCTTTCGGAAGAAGAACCGTCTAAACAGCGCCATTTGGTGGCGCTGTTACTTCCCTGATTGGATCCAAAGCCCTTTCTTTCAAGCACTACCAATTAGATAGCGTTTCAGTTCGATCCTCCTCTCTCTTTCAGTAAAACCAATGAGAGGTCCTCGTTTCCGGATTTCAAATTCAGTTACAATTACTCAAAATTTCGACTTAAAATAATCACAATTCCCCGTCAATACCCTCTCCAAAACACACGAAATTGTTCAAAAGGAAACAAACAGAAGCTCTATCATCAAAGAACTATTAAAAATTTTCAATTCCTTAAATGAAGGTAAGAAGTAAGAAACAACAATAGGGGAAGACGTGGGGACTATGATGAGAAAGGAAAAGAAAAAGAAAGTTTTGAGATTACGCTGTAACGGAAACTAGTAATGTTTTGAAAAAAAAGTCAAATTTTTGTTTTCTTTCTTTATTTTTTTAAAAATAAGAGGTTAAATTCTTGTTATTAGTCCCTTTACTTTGCAAAAGTTATGAATTTAAACCCTTTACTTCAATTTGATCATTTTAGTCCTTATACTTTCCAAAATTTAAAATTTCAGTCATCATCAAACAATAATTGTTAAATTTATTAACTTCTACTATTTTTAAAATCTGATGCGCCAAACATATTATTATATGCGTAATATCATGTCAACCTATTATTTTCATATATTACTCCCTAAATATCAATTAATGGATTAACAACTGTCATTTGCGTTAATATTGAAATTTCAAATTTTGAAAAGTATAGGGACTTAGAATGATCTAATTTCACAATATGAACAAAAAATCTACAACTATACAAATAGTACTAGTAATTGAATCTAACCAAATGAATTTAATTGCTCTTGTTTCGATCAGGGCTAAAATTTTAAATTTTGAAAAGTATAAGGACTAAAATTGACCAATTTTAAAAGTCCAAGGGCCAAAATTGATCAAATTAAGTATAATGACTAAAATTGACCAATTTTAAAAGTCCAAGGGCTACAATTGATCAAATTAAGTATAAGGACTAAATCCAGAACTTTTGCAAAATGTATATGTTACTTATTTATCGGTAAAAATACTATGGAGGTCATTATACTAGAAGTCAAATTGCATTTTGTCGCCTTACTCAAAAATAGGCAAATTATTTCTTGTACGTTAGATCAAAGAGTAAATGGATAGTTTTGCTAAAAATTTTATCCATTTCTACTATTAAAAATCAGTCCCTATACGTTAAAATGAGGTACACGTGGTACACCACGTGTAACTATTTGGTTATTCCGTCAGCCGCATCAATTTTTGACAGTAGAAATGGATGAATTTTTTAATAAAAATGTCCAGTTTGCTCTTAATCTAATGTACAATGACTAATTTACCTATTTTTTTAGTAAAAGGGCAAAATGCAATATGCTCCTAATTCAAGGGCCTCTATGGTACTTTTACCTTCTTCTTTTTTTTAATCACTTATGTCTTTATCTATATCCATGTCTATAATATATATACATAGAAATTTTTGAATCGACGAGAATACATTTTATTTTCATTATATAAAAAAATTAAAACAATAGAGTTCTATTCAACTAGTAGTTAAGTTGAAGTAGAATTTAACGTATTAAGAATAAATAATATTAATTAATTATTAATGATAGATAAAATTATATCAATAATTTCTTTTGCATAGAATTTTTATTGGTTTGAATAACATAATTGAGTATCCTAATAAATTATTAATAATATATATTATTTTAAATTAATTATTATTTAATTAGTATTACAATTATAAATCAATTAAAATTAAGATTCTCCATTATAAATAGGAATCGACATTTAAGTATTTCTAAACAAATAACATCTAAATAATATCACCAAAAAAAATTATTACCATTGGTAAATTTGTAGCGTCTAAAAAATAATAGAGTATTAAAATATTAAAATGAGTATTAAAGTATTGCTTTTTGCAAAAAGGAAATTTCGATTCATATTCAGATGACAATATCACTAAAGAGAGATGAAAGATTGTTTTAATAGATGATGAGGCAAATGTTTGATATTTTTCATTAGACATTTATTTATTTTATTATACATGTTATACTAAATTTATTTTAAACTTAACCTTATTTACTTTCCAGTGTCATTCTATTGTTTGGTATGAAAGTTTCACTTTATAATTGTGTGTTCTTATTAATTTTAATTTTACTTTATGTTATTTTTCCAATTACTATTATAACTATAATTATAATTTTACATAAATATTTAATTTTAAAAAATAAGTTATTATTATTTGTTATTATAATTTTATAATTGTTTAGTTTATTTACAACTCCAAAATAATTAATTACATTAGAAGTTCAATGTTAATCGAAGATGATGACAAGGATGATAGATTGAAGAAAAAGAAAAAGAAGATCAAGATAGAAGATGATGAAAATAATGATATATTGAAGTAGAAGATTAATATAAAAAATTAAAATATAAATATACTTTTGTGTTTTTTTAGACTATTTTTAAGTAGTACGTCGACCATCCTAACTGGTTATGCCATTGTCTGCTCAGAAAACTTGTCATGTTAAAATTGGAAAACTTTGATAATAAAAATTCTTCAACTTTGGAACTTCGCACTTTGGCCCAGTATCCAACGAAGAAGAACTTCGAGCTAATCTTGACCTCCTTGAGGAAACACGAGAACAAGAAAAAATTAGATTAGTTGCAAAGAACCAATAAGTAGCAAGCTATTATAATATGAAACTAAGGAACAAACAATTCCAAGTTGGAGATTTGGTAATGCGAAATGCAGAAGCAAGCGTCCCCTAGGCACAAAAAGGTAAAACGACCCCCAATTGGGAGGGTACATATAAAGTGGTTAAGAAGTTGCAATTCGGAGCTTACAAACTAGCAAACTTGAAGGGCAAAATTGTCCCAAAATTATGGAATGCTAGGCATCTAAAAATGATTATGTATAATGTGATTTCAAATCGCATTTTGTAATGAAAGCAAAGAACTATCATGTGACTAAGTTTAATAGCAAATGGACTGCTAAACTTTTAAGGCACTTAAAAAAATTCACAAGTTATAAAGCAAACACCCCAAGAGGTAAACTGGTCGCTAAGTTTAATAGTAGATGAATTGTTATCCTCTTAAGGCACTTAGACAAATTCATAAGTTATAAAGCAGACATCTCGAGAGGTAAACTACTTACTAAGTTTACTAGCAGATGAACTGCTAGCCTTTTAAGACGCTTAGCAAAATTCACAAGTTATAAAGCAGACACTCCGAGAGATAAACTACTCACTATGTTTAATAGCAGATCAACTACTAGCCACTTAAGGCGCTTAGCAAAATTCACAAGTTCTAAAACAGACACCCTAAAAGGTAAACTACTCGCTAAGTTTAATAATAGGTGATGTAAGTAGAAACCCCAAAAGAGAAATACACATAAAATATGATAACAAAATTAATACGACTTTGCGGAATAAAGGTTAAAAGACAGAGATAATTACAAATAACAAACAATCCTTTAGAACAAACTTTTAAGCAAATAACATAGTTCATACAAAGGTTAAAAAAAAAATCATGATTGCTTATTAGCAGTATCACTCTCATCTATGGCAATAGGGGGATCATTTACTTCACAAGTAGTGTGAGTATCTACCCCATCACAAATCCCACTCTGCACCTCATCCTCATGCTGCAGCTTTTCTCCTCTAGCGAAAGATACTTTAGTCTGAAGAATGCTAGCAACGAGATAAAGCCTGTCCTGCATAGCTTCACAAAATATGGTGAACTCCTCTTCTGAAGGGTTTGTAGCATTAATACCCAACCCACTCTTCATAGCCCCTCTGGCAAGCATCAAATTTCACTCATTCCAAGTTTAAAGGCCTGTTTAACACTTAGACAACGACCAAAATGCTATCTCTAAAAGTTTCTCAATAGTCAGAGTAGCTCGAGATAGTTTCATGTGCCCTCTCCAAAGAATCTTAACATTTGAGCAACTTTTGACTCTTCGCAAACAACTTCTCACTCTGATGGTTGCACTTCTCACCTTGAGTGGCTAACTGCTCTTTTAAATTTAAGCTCAATATCCTCTTTCTCCTTAAGCATATTTTCAAGATGTTGAATTTGAGAAGCAACTTCTTGATACTTCTTTTCTACATCATCCTTCTTGGTATCTAATTCCACCTTCTCATTTCATAATAATTTCTTCTCCTCCATCAAATACGCCACTTTTTCACAAGCAATTTGTAATAGCCCGTTTTCAGTGAAATCAGAACAGTGGTTTTGGGACCACAAATTCGAGGTCGGAAGAATTAATATTATTTTATAGTCTATAGTATGATAGAAATATCGTATAAAAATTTCTTTAAGAAATTTTATCGTTTACATGTCTAATTTGATGAAAAGGACCAAATTGCATAAAGTGCAAAAGTTGAATTCTAGTAGCTAAAGGTACCAAATAGCTATGGAATTTAAAATTGGAGGTCCTTATCTGGCAAATATACCATTTATTGTAGTTAGTAGATAAGAATGATTATTCATCATTGGAATTTAGTAAATTAGTAAGGTTAATTTTGAAAAGTAAATGATAAATGAATTAAATAATTATCATTTTCATCATCTTTCCTAAAATAAAAACATGGAAACCCTAGACATGGAAGCTTGAAGATAGAAAAGCTTATTTTGCTTAATTAGGTGAGTATTCTTGTACCGTTTTTAATGATCTTTATGTTTCCAAGATCGTAACAGCTTAATCTAGCTATCTCAGGGATTAATTTGTAAAACTATTAAAGTGTTAGAGTTTTACCATGGATGAGTATAGTTGAATTATGAAGTTTTATGGTAGAAAATGAAATGTTGTTGATAGATAAACAACTTTTGTAAAGAGAATTTTGATGAGATTATGATTTAGGGACTAAATTGAAAAGATAAAAAATTTATGAAAAGATTCTGAATTTTTTGAAATACATGGGCTGCTATGGATTTGTATAGAAATTGGTTAGGCTTGAAATAAGGATTAAATTGTATGAATTTCATTTTTCGAGCCTAGGGACAAAATCATAATTAATTAAAAGTATAGGGGCAAAATAGTAATTTTTCCAAAGATGTGTATTGGACTGAATTGAATATGAATTATATTAAATTGAGTTAAATTCATTTGTATAGATTCAGATAGACCTAATATGGAGTTAGATCGAGGAAAAGAGAAAGTATCGGATTAGTAGCCTACGAATTTACATACACTTGCCGAGGTAAGTTCGTGTAACTAATTTGTATATTTATATGTTTTAAATTAAATATTATTGTGTGTGATTTGTATAAAATGCCATATATAATATCGACCACATATCCGACAAGTACTGAGTCCCGTTTAAACCTTAAAAATGAATACAAATGACATGTCATTAGGGTTCCCGAATTGGTTGTGATCCTGCATGTGTTGCGGACACACCACAGCTCTTATGAGCGTCCCAATATTTGGCTCTCACGAGCTTCCCAATACTTGGCTCTCACGAGTTTCTCAATACTTGGCTTTCACGAGCTTCCCGTTATTTAGCTCTTATGAGCTTCCTGATTAACGGCTCTCTTGAGCTTCCAGATATTTGGCTCGCAAGAGCTTCCTGTTATACAACTCACATGAGCTTCTCGTTATATGGCTCGAAAGAGCTTCCCGTTTACATGTTTGTATAAACATACATGGACATGAATTGACGGATTATAGTTTTGTGAATTTCATGTGTACTACCCGTGTATCCAATGATATTTTAAATGGTTCAATGGGCAAAGTTCTTATATAAGATATTATGAGTTCGAAACAAACTATTACCCGTATATACATGAAGTACATGGAAATGATATTACCTGATATACTGATGCATGAATTGGTTGTTACTGGAATGTGGAACTTGCTTGATGACTTTGTTCATCCATGATTAAGGGCTATTATAAGTGATTACTTGGCTAACATGATAAGAATATGTGTTTAGGCTTTTGGCCAAGTTGGTTTGGATAATTCTTGTATGCTTACCTTATATGTGAAATAATGGTAAGTTAAATTCCATGTTATACGAACTTACTAAGCTTAAATGCTTACTCTGTTTTATTTTCCCTGTTTTATAGTAATTCAGAAGCTTGATTTGGTTGGAAGCTAGTCGGAGTTACTTCACACTATCAATTTGGTTATAATGGCATGTATAGGTTAATTTGGCCAAATGTTGGCATGTAAATGTTTTGTTGTGATTAGCCATTTGAATGGCTTGTGTTTGATATATTTTGATATATATATATGGCTTATCATGTTTGATGTGTATTTGATATGTTTGAGTGATGATGAACTTATAAGTATATTGATGATTGGATTGAATTGGTATATTTAGCATAATTATGCATATATGTGGTTGGACCAATAGGTGATTGTGGATGTTGATTGACATGTTATAAGATGTTATTTGAGGTGCCTAAAGGCATATTGGTTGTATGTTGTGATAACACATGTTTAGGACATGATTCTAGCTTGATTTAAATGTCTTGTTATGACTTGGTGATGTGAAAATTAATGTGTATAGATTGATGTCAATTTGGGTGAGAAATGTGGCTTGGAAAATGGCCTATTTTCGTCCACATGGGCAAAGACACGGGCATGTGTCTCAGCCGTGTGTCACACACGGCCAGATGACACGGCCGTGTGTCCCCTACATCTTTTAAATTGCAAAACAGAATGCTCACACGGCCTAGCACGCGGACATGTGCCTTGGCCGTGTAACCCAAGTCAAAGAGCTTATAAGTTTGGACATGGGCTGTGACACGGTCGTGTGTCCTTATTTCGAATGCCCACACGGCTTGAGACACGGGCGTGTCTCTTGACCGTGTGAGACACACGACCTGGCCACACGGGCGTGTGTCCCCTGCACTTTTGAAAAATTTTAATGTTTTCTGAAAAAAAATTTGAGTACTCGGTTTAGTCCCGATTTATTTCTAATATGTATTTTGGGCCTCGAGGGCTCGCATAAGTGACAATATGATTGATTTTGATTTGTTTCTGATATGAATGCTAGTTGATATGAAATGTTTGTTATTTGATCTATAAATTCTAATAATGCTCCGTAACCCTATTCTGGCGATGGATATGGGTTAAGGGTGTTATACAATTATAGCTTCACTTTGAGCATTTGAGCTCTTTTCTCGTGCTTAAATAGCCACAAGCTCTAAATGGGTTTTATCAGCTTCCACAGAGTGAACCCACTTCCCAATTCTGTACCAAATTGTTGAATCTAGTGCCTTAAGTGTAGTATATTCGTTTGTAAACTTGTAACTTTTTCGAACAAATTAGTTGATAAATTTATTCTTGAGTTACATTAATATTTTTTGTACATTGTCCTCAATGGTTTTCACATGCAAAACAAAATGGAAGCAAATATTAGCTCACTGGTTGTCTAATATTTAACTAATACTAAGCGGTATTACGTGGTCGGATCGTAATACGGAAAGACAACTTATATTAGTAGATGAACCTAAACATGTCCTTGGTCTAATTGAAAATTAGCAAATCGATTAAAAGACTAATATGTCGTCTATCAAATTTAATTGGGATGATGTTTTGTCTTGGGCATCGGAGTGAATAAGTCCCAGAAGATAGAGACATAGGTGTAACTGATTAGACTGGCAGTACAACAGTCAGGGCCCAAGTAGAATAGATCCTAAATTCGTTTATGGATTTATTCACTTGTGATGTTCATAGTATGGCGTGATTTATATACTTTGATGTAAGTAAAAGCCTGAGTTTGAATAGATAAAGAACTAAAACCTAGTGCATTGAGTATACGACTTCTCCAGTATATAGCATCATTCACAATAGTGGAATTCATAACTCACGACATGAGTAAACAATATCCTCTCATTGGCATTACATGATAGATTAAAAGTAAAAGTGGCTACTAGTCATTTGTCTTTGTGATGAATGACTTAATTACTATATGACAGTAATTAACTTTTCATGAAGGAAGATGTAACAAAAGCAACGCTGATGTTAATTATAAAGGTAGTTGTAACAGTGCTCAAACCAGAAATAGTAGCAGTGTTACTAATGTTGGAAAAATAGTAGTAGGAACCACTATGAAACTACTAAAATTGGCAAAAGTAGTAGCTGCAACACCACTTAAACGAGCAGCCATCTCACCTGCAGGAAATCAGTAAAAACAAGTTAACTGTCAAGAAATAATAATGAACAAAAAAATAAGCTAAAACACAAAACGTACTGTAAGTTAGAGTGCCTACAGGATGGTCCTTCACATACTTATTAAACCACTCCTGTCTCCCTTAGTCACACCCTCTTAACTCAAAGATATCAATACCAATGTTCAAAGGAATGAGTTCCTCTTCGTCTGAAGACAACACAATAAGGAAATCCTCTTCAGTAATCACCCCTTCATGTGTAACAGTTATGTCCTTTATGTCCTCTGCTCGTGAAATCACTCCAACACCTTTTACATCACATAGAAGATCATCATTAATACACACATAAGCACAAACAAAGACAGGATCAGAATTATCATTATTATTGATAAACTCTTTGCTACTAGGAAATTCTATTTCCCTAGTTTTAAGAATCCCTCTATTCCTATTGGCCTCCACCCCATTAGAGCCAACTCTACCTCTACACTTCACTAAGGGCCCCACATATTACTAAGGCTCCTACAAGGGCTCCCTACGAGTAGGTACTAAAGCGCCAATAGTGTCAGTGGTCAAGGGTGCTACTGAAGTACTTGTGGCCTTAGTAATCCAAGGTGTTGATTGATTTTCCATAAATTGATATAGTAAATTAAGCCATTTTTTACACTTAATGAGCTTGTATTTAAGCATTTTATGGCTTTATGTTATACTTTTCAATATTTATTAGACTTTTACTTTAAAATTCAACTTTATGCATTTTTAGTGTGTGTTTTTACCTAAATGGAAAATTTATACATTTGAGAATTTAACAACTAAATTAAGCTTGTGTAAAAGGTGAGTTAGGCAAAATCATGAAGAGATCTTGATGTTGTCCTCTAGGTCACAACATCATATCATTGATGTTGCGACATTTAAGAATTCTATCTCTTTGGAGGCTTGAATTTCAACAATTATCGCACTGTAGGTAAATTGGTGATGAAGTCGCGACATTGAATGGTGCAAGTCGTGACATCAAGCTTTACAGTCATGACATTAAGATCCTAATATCGTGACATTGAGGGCAATCACTACGATTAAGGAATCCAAGCTATCAAAGGAGCCAGAGTCATGACACCGATGCTACCAAACGCACCTGGGAGCAATCTGTTGGCAAGGTCACGACACCAATGTCTGGGTGTCGCGACATCAAAGTTTGACGGGCTAAAATCTACAAGGATATTCCTCAATCAAAACAAGCTAGATTAATTGTTAAGTAATGGGCAATTTTGTCCATCTTAGGTTAAACTTGTCAGTAGTATATAAGTAACTGTATAAAACACTTTGAGAGAGATTTTAGGATAGTTTTAGATTAAGTGCATGCTGTGTTTTAGATTATTTTCTACAACTTTTGTCTTTCTCAAATCAGAGGTACAAGGACCTTTTGTAGCTTTGAGTTTTTACCTTCAATTTTAATAGATTTTTAATTAGTTTATTAATCCAATCTTGCCATTAAGTAATCGGAATCGGAATCGTGAATTCTTGTTTTTTGCATCTTTTCAACAAACAACTCAAGGACTACAGCGCAAAATTTTGAGCAATTCTAAACTCTTTCAATTTTTTGTATTATTTGATTGTTTAAATGAATATAAAAATTATTGGGTGTTGTTTGTTAAACATGGGCATGAAGCAAATCCTTTAAGTAGTTGGTTAATTAAACTGTTAAATAATTAATTTAAATATTAGGGACTAAATTGAAATAATTTAAACTAAATTGAAATAATATAGAAACTTAGAATTGACACTCTAGGTGAACACATAAATAAGTGAAATTGAAAGGATATCTTATCGCATATAAATTTTATTATCCTCATTAACTCTAAGTGAGATCGAGAGATTAATTGGACTAAATCGTAATTGGGTAATTTATAGACCCAGACGTGAGAATTAATCCAATTAGAAAATTATTCAATCCAATCCATTAATCGGAGAATTAATTATTAACATGGATATTAATCAACTACTAAAGTTGTCCTTGATTATCTTTATTGCAATTTTAGTCCTTTAACTATTATTGTAATTCAATCTTTCCAATTTATGATTTAATGTACTATATTATGTTAAATATTAGCTAATTAGACTTTCTAGTTTTCATGCTTATCGCGATTAATTCGTCTTTATCGCCCAATCTCCTGTGGATTCGATCTTTGGAATACTCTAAGAGTGTTTCATTATACATTTAAAAATATTACAACTAGACTTGTAACACTTGCAGAACACTATATGTTTTATTCTTTATTTGCAATTTTCTTTGCTCAATGTATGTACATCAAGGCGCGGTCATTTAGAAGGTACCAACACCTTCAGTGGTTCAAAGTGTTGTTGAAGACATTCCCTACTCTCGCTCACCTTGCTTCTTTTTGCTCCACCACGATGAGGGAATAACCCGAACTCTGTAAGAAATTTCTTTCGACTCAAGCTCCAAGCCTAAAAGTAACTGAACAATAGGCTCATTGCCACCCACGCCACACCTCCAAATAGTGGGGCAATTCCTCATTATTCTAGAAACCCTTTGAATATCCACAAGCTTGTACCCATTAGGACTCACACCCATCAAAAAATATTGGTAAACATTCCTTATACTTATAATCTTTGGAACATCTCAAGGGTCATCCTTTTGAAGAGCTTCAAACTGGTCCTTCCTAAATTAATTAACCAATTTTGGTTTAGCTACACACACCTCGTAGGGAGGTAGAGACCAAGTGATTGGGAAGGGAAACTCTAAAGCAAATTTGTGTTCCACAAAAACGTATTTCACTTTATCCAAACCAAGGGTGCTCGCCTTCCCAAGTAGTAAATGTTCAACATCCTAACCTTGCCTCTTACAAAAACTAAACATCCTAGGCAATCGAGTCTGGTTCAAAATGGATAAGTAAAACAAATTTTGAAACACCTCGATAAAAGAAATCACATCCCTTTAGCAACATAAAATAAAAAATCAAATGGAATGCACCATGAAGCTCTCGAAAGCAGCCTAAGAGCCACCCCGTAAAAATTCAACACCTTGCATATAAAGTCATAAGCTAACAAGTGGAACGCTGCCTCTAAAGTATACAACGGAAGAGAAAACCTTAGTCTCCTACCACCAAGCTCTGAACCACTAATATTACTCAATTTATTCAAGCCACCAAGAATGCTAAATTAGAATTCAAAGTTATTTCTTTAAATTCCCCTACACATCAACAACCTTGTTAACTCATTGATCCCGGTAGTGCATTGGGTCGCACCCCCAACACAAGGAATCCTTACTGGCCTGCTATTTTCACCTTTTTGTTACCCCAATGATCACCATTATCACCAACATTCAAACTATAACTACCACCACCATTTTCCTACCACAAAATAGAAGTAAAAAAAATAATTATCAAAGCATGGAAACTAACCAAAAAAACAAAGGCAGTAGATTGAATGAAAGTAAAACCGAGCTCTCACATTGAAAGAAAGAAGAGAAAACTTGCCAAAGTCTCACAAGATAAAAATTCTCTAATTGATAAATCCCTTATTTCGATTAAAATATCTAAAATAGTGAAAATTCAAAAATTTTATAGGCATTACAAACCCTAGGAAGCTTCTAGAACAAGTTTAACCCACGGCCAATATGAAACAAACATCTGACACATGCTAAATGACGCAACACTACAAAAAGCTAAGAACACTCCCCTAGGATGAGCTGTAAACCACAACCATAAATGTAGGTACATACACGCACAAAAAGAAAAACAACTTGGTCCACACGTGCTTCTCATGTGCAGAACACCCAGCAGTTCAACTTTAGAAGAAATAACAATCCTTTGTTCAGTAAGACATGTGGCAAAGCCTCAAGGAAAGTCACTTTATAACATCCCTCTCAACTAGGGGGCAATTATTACAACCCTACACTTTGAGAAGACTTATCAAACCTCCACTCCTCATGACCAATCCCAAGAACTACTCCTTGTGGTCAACCTTTCATTATAACTCCTCGAGGAAACTCCTCCTAGGAGAACCTTTTTAGGTCTCAAATAGCACAAGGGTCTCACATGATCGCTAATTATGACACCGACTATCACATCCCATTTGAAATGGTTGACAATTTGTCCACACCCTAAATGCATCACCTAGGTTTACCCCAATAGACTGATTGACCTGTCTACTCTTAGTCGCTTATGGTATGATTACATGTGACACCTTGAGATTTTAACCAAGAGTATATAAACACGACTTTCACTTGGAAAGGGAATCTTTTCTCTCTCTCTCTCTCTCGGACCTCCACAACCCACCATATCGAGCAGCTCTCTACCTCGCCTTAAACCAAGTGAACCGTTGATAACTACCGTAATCTCCACTTTGTGTGATCATAGCATCAACAATATTCAACACGAAACCAATGTTAGAGAGATTGTATTGGATGTGAAAATAGACTTAGATTTCGTATTTTATTTTTTGTAATTTTAAATTGATAATAAATTTGAAAACAAAAATTAGAATTTTAAATTGAAAAAAAAAATTTAATCCCGCATGGGGATTATATTCCTAATAATAAGAAAGAAGCAAGACACATCCATTTGCTAACTTTTGAGGAAGACACAATGGCCCATTAGTCACTTTCGTCACTGCACTGATAAAGGAGGCTTTCCCTCCCCATTCCATTCAAATACCAAAAACACTCGTTCCCTCAATTCAAATTATCTCATGCCTTTGCTTTTTTCTTTTTATATTTGATATCGATTGAATGTGATATTTGTGACATCGCATTCTGTTTGGTGCCTACTTAACCTTTTTTTAAATTTCAAGATAATTAATGTATATATGTTGGAAACATTTACTTATTCTTACATTTTCATTGCATGTATGCCGATTTTTGAATAAACCAAAATTATTGTAGAATCTAAGAGGAGGGGACAAAGCTTGGGGTGGAATGTGGGAGGGTGAAACATGCACACTACAATTTTGATTTCATTTATTTCAATTTTTCCAAACATAGCTCTATTATTTGTTTATCCTGTCGTCTCTTGATATTTTAAAATACTATTTTATGCTTAATTAAATTATAAAAATAGTTAAACAATTTTCGTTAAATTTTTTTTTCTATCACTCAACTATTAAATGTTATATTTTGGTCATTAATGTTATTGAATTGTAATATTTTAATCATTCATCTGTTAATTGTTACTACCCCTTGATGAAATGATGATGTGGTACATTAACCTCAAGGTTAACTTTTAACTTGGTCATTAAACTTTAGTTAAAATATTTAATTTAGTGTTGTTACATTTTTTTTACTATATTTCTATTTTTTAAAAATTATAAATTTATAAAAAAATCTGAAAAAAATCAAAATATTTTCTTTGAAATTTAAAAATATTTTTAAAATTATATCATAAAACTAAAACTTAAAAAAAAAAAAAACCTAAAATAAGTCGAGGCTAGAGCTATCTATAGGTTGGGATGAAGACTGGTTCCAAAAGAATTTCAAGACAAAGCCCATTTTCAGGCCCGTTTGGCTCACCTAAAAAACCTATTTCATGGTTCAAAAAAATATAAAATATTAAAAATAATTTTAATTGATATTTTATATATTTTCATGATTTAAAAAACATATTTTTATTATTTAAATAAAAAATCTTTATTTAAGCTGAACCTAAATCGTGGGTAGCCTATTGGATGGAACGAGCTACCTTGGGCAAGTCTAGTCAACACATTGATGCATTGAGAATGATGTGTTAGTGGG
This sequence comes from Gossypium bickii, assembly GCA_025503065.1. Taxonomy (NCBI): domain Eukaryota; kingdom Viridiplantae; phylum Streptophyta; class Magnoliopsida; order Malvales; family Malvaceae; genus Gossypium; species Gossypium bickii. Next base: position 11,420,839 of record CP106719.1, on the reverse strand, counting down.
TTTCTACTAAAAAGAGAAATGAAAGAAATTGTAAATACAAAATCAGATAAAATTGGTGAAATAATCATTATTTTATCCTGATGAGGATAATGGATGACTTTCGCTTTTATTATTATGAGGAATTTTTATGTATGACTACAAAGGCTTGAGTGTTCCCCCCAACACCACAAAAAAAATAAACATTTATGTGTACTGTATCATTATTCACTTTTCTCACTCAATTAAAACAATTTCTATTTCATCACATATATTTTCAATCAATTTTATTTTCATCACTCAACCTTTTTCTTAATTTATATATTAATATATTTAATTTTCAATATTTATATATTTTATTAATTTGTTTATAACTCTAAATAATTAATTAAATTTAATTCTTTATATTTATAAATTCTATTAATGTCATGTTTGCATGTGATTGTACAGGAACTGTTTACTATAGCGTTTTGGAAATTTCTATTGTGTTTGTGGTTTACATTTTAGAGGCTTCCACGATGCAATCAATGGATTCAAGCTAGAGCTTGAATACCACTTTCAATCCTGTCAATGCCCACTTCACTTCTTTCTTTTTCAACTTTAAATTTTAAAATTTTGAAATTTGAGTGTTTATATTTTTTATTTAAAAATTTTAATCCCTTAGTATACTTTGTTGTTAGAATTGTTGATGTCATAAAATAAAGTTAAACTCTCAATATTTATATATATTTTTTAAATTCGATCTTTTTTCTTCAAAATGATTTTTTTAACTTTAAAATTAATTTTTTTTCATATTTTAAATAAAAACATAACAATTTAAAATATATATTTTTAAAAATTCAAAAATTATGAAAAAAATAAAAACTCTTTAAAAATCATTTTAAAATTATTACAAATATAAAAAAATTCTAAGATTTCAAATAAAATATATGTTATTTACTCATTGAATGGTAATAAGAGATCTTCACGGGTCGTGTAACTTAAGCAACTCGATCAGTCTAACTTATTTTAAAACAGGCTTGAACTTTTGTTTTTAACCTTGGGTTGCCCAGCTTGGTTTGTTTTATTGTTTAAAATAATAAGATAATAATAAAAAATTATATTGATATTAATTTTATAATTAAATTCAAATATAAAATAATTTGTTATTACTTTTAAAAAGTAAAGTAATCTATTTGCGCAAAGTAAACTCGCTCTCTTAAGTCTGAGCTGTTCACTCAATTCATATTAAATCATATTTGAGCAAGTATTTTTTTAATTAAGTTCAAATATTTTATATATCAAAATTATTTTTAATTGAACTTAATTATAAAGTACATGAAATATTAGTGTAAAATAATTTTTAAATAATGATACAAGTTTTAAATCAACTCTATCTGTGAAGATTCTTTTGTTTGCGACCATAAATGGTCTTGAAGCTTTTAATGGTACCAAACTTAATTATAAATTTACATACTTCATTTCAGTTTCAAAAGTCACGTTCGTGATTTAAGGTTATCCCTTCTAGCAATGCTATCTTTAAGGTTTGAACTTAGATCCTCCCATTAGGAGTGTAATATGTCTTACCATTACACTCAACCACTTGTTGGTACATAATTATAATTTTAAACTATTTTTACAATATTTAGAAAATAAAATGTCTATACGTAAAATGCTTATTACAAATATTAAAAACTCTATTACACGTTTCCACACGTATTTAGAATATAAATTTGTGTTTCAAAAACATATAATGAAATGTATGGTTTAACGTTAAAACACATTAAATATGTACGATACTAAAATAAAATAAAAAAAGATTAAATTATAAGTAAACATATGAATACAGTAGACTAAATGAATACAGTTATTTATCATGGTGTTGCCATCAATCCTAAGTTGATGTCAAGTTAATTTGTGGCACCATCTCAATCAACAACAGGATACAATTGATGGAGGTAATAAATTAAAATGTATAAAAATTAAAATAAAACTTTGATTGAGTGATAAATTTAAGATTTTATTAATACGATTGGTGTGAGTTCAAATTTCACCATAAATATTTTTTTAATAAAAAAAACTAAAGTACCATTGAATAATATAACTTATTTTAAATATAAAAAAAATGTAATTTCTCAAACTGAATTAATGTCCAATTAATTGTGACACCAATTCCATAAAGAGGCTAAATAAAAAGTGTTTCCCTTAATTACAAAGAAAGTTCTAAAAACAAAATATTTTATTAATTTACATTTGATTTAAGGAAAATTATTTCATGGTAAAATTTTTAGATTTCACAAAAAAAAGTTAGAGAATTGATAAGTATCATATAGGGCTGTAGTAAATTATTTAAAAAACGAATATTAAATTTTTAAAGTTGCTTGCGGAATAATAAAAAATACACTACTACTGTATCAAATACAATTTAATTACTTTAATTAAAATTTTTAAAATTTAAAATATCAAACTTTGAAAGGAAATTTCTAAAAACAAATATTTATGTTTGTAGAGTTGCAAAGAAGGTTCTAAAAACAATCATTTATGTTTGTATATTTTACTTACATTTGATTTAATTGTCTTTACTAAAGTTTTAAAATTTAAATGCTTCATTCAGTTTTGTTTAATTTCAAAAAAAAAAAAAAACTACTTTCTTTAAGAAGTTGTTTTACCAAACAAATTTTTAAATTTTTTTAAAATTCCAATGCATTTTAATGGAGTTTCTACTTTTTAATTTGTGCAAGTAGATGATTAGGTTTAATGTGGCTTAAGGTCTCCATAAACCGTGTCTCAATTTTTATCACTCTATTTTAATTGTTAAAGTTGTGATGATTTGACAACACTAAATTAATCCTATACTTAAGGATCAAATATGCTATTATTCAAGAAAAATGAGCATTTTAATGAGGTATTTAAAATATGTTTTGTAATATATGAAAATTTAAATTGCTTCGAGGTTATCTTAAAAATATTAATTTTACAGTTGGCTCAGTATTCGTCCTAGTTGCACTGGTCAATATGCAACGTTCTAGTAATAAATCAAAACAATCACTTCTCTTTTTTAATACAGGTGTAGATTCTAATTTGTACTAGTTACACCAGTTCATTCTGGTCAATTTTAGTTACACCGGTTGAAACATTGTTCACCTGACGATGTATGAATAATGTTAAAAATAGATAAACTTATTATTATTTTACCAACTTCAAAGAATTTTATTAATCAAATTTAAACTTTAACCAAAGTATATAGCAACTTTATATTTTAAAGTAAAAAATTAATAAATAATAAAAAGTAAATAATTTATATAACAAACAAGCTAAAAGAAAATTCTAAAAGCTTCATATATAAGTATGAGATGATTTATATAGATTTTTAAATAGTGTCGTGTATAATTTTGTTGTTTATTGTGTGGGATGTTTATTCTTTATTTATTTTAAGTTTTGTTAAATAATGAAATTTTATTTGTGAACTTTATTTATGAGTATTTTATATATTCAATTAATATTTTATATTTAAAATTATTTAATTCATTTAATATATTTAAATATTTTTCAAAAATATTGGTAAATCTGAAACAACACACTGAAACATATCAATATGTACCAATTTCAATATAAAAATAGTGCACACACAAATACAGTACTGACTACCTTAGGTAACACAATTTAAACTTGTGCAAAACAGATGTTTGACAAGAGTTTTAACTATCGTTTCATTCAAGTCAAGACAAAAATATTATACTTTAAATACTTTTAATAATGTTATTAAATTTTATACACTATTTTATTGATTTTAAAAAAGGTCATGTTAATGGATTTTTTACATTTATTAACTTTGAACAAGTCATGTACTTAACAAATTTTATTTGTTTCATGTTGTCTTAATAGATATACAATATGATTTATCATTATATTCAACACTTATACGTAAATTTTATCATTGTGAAATAAAATCAATGGATTTCAAACTAAAAGTGCAAACATGTTCACAATAATAAATCTTGCAAAAAATTAAAGAGGAGATAAAAAACGACCTATTACTATTAGTTATTTCCTCATTTCACACAAAAATTTTATAAACTCACCAAATGATCTATGATCTCTATTCAATTATTTAAATAGCATTTCAACATATTTTTTCATGTCATTAACATATAATTTTAATAATTTTCTTACCTTAAACCTTAACCCAAAACTCTAAATTTTGAATTCGAACCTTAAATTCAAAATTTGGGTTTAGAATTTAAAATTTAAAGTTCGAGATTCAAGATAAAAAAAATCACCAAATGACATGGAAAAAATTGTTATGTCATTCACGAAATAACTTCTCCATATTGTACTAATGCCTCTCTAATCTAAAACTAAGAAATTAAGTCCATCTTCCTAGACAAAAAGTAAGAATTTGGACGACAACCACCTAAAATATTAAATGATGCTGCCTTGACATGAAAGTAAATTACAACTTACCACAATTTTAACATTTACAATTGCTTCAGAATTAAATCTGGGCTCTCCCTCGTATTTCTAGGTTTACTTTGGATTATATTTCAACTTCTAATCTATTAGACAAGTTAGATTCAAATATTTTTAATTCATTGTATTTTCTATTATGTGCTAACTATAAATTGTACTTTTATAAAAATAAAAAAATACTTGTGATATTATACTTATACAGAAAAGCTATATAATTTAAATATATTTAAATTTAAATTGACAACCAAATTGGCAGAGAGACCTGTGACTCAGCCATTCAAAAATATCAACAAAGAAGAAGAAAGGCCTTGAAAAGATAAAATCAGTTAACCATGGCACAAGAAGAAACTAGTAAAGGTGTTTTTTTTCCTTTTTATCTTTAGCATCCAAACCAAACAAAAGAAACCCATTCAAACAACATGTATACCCTACCCCAAGTCTTGGAAAGGCAAGATATTAAAAGCCACTTACAAAAATAATTCCATTTAAGATTCGTAATAACATACTTAGAATCATCAAATCTCAAACTATTTCGGACCAATGTCCTTGAGAGCACAGATCTGCTCCTCCCCCATAGCCGACATAACAGACACCACCAGGTCTTTTCCCTCACCAAACCCATCCTTGATCTGCAATCAAGAAATGATACCATTATTGTCAGCAACTCCTAATGAAAGCAAATTATAACAATCATCAATTCATCATGATGATATGGAAATGGTCTTGGTTTTATCATATAAAAAATGGGCAACGCAGTGCTGTGTAGCATCGAATGTAACTGGTTTAAACATGTGATAACAACCATAATCCCCCATACAATTAGGATTCTCAACCCAAGAGGACAGGATCAAAATAGAAAACAAAACATAAACCGCTCTTGTGCACAAGTTTCACTTGTTTTCTTCTTTAAAGAAGAGGCTGCAATGTGCGCAAGGGTAATTTGGCTGAAGGGGCCAAATTGCTCCACACAAGCACAATATGATTACAAGCATCCAGCATTGCAACTCAAATATCAATAAATTAAATAACATAAAGGACTTCTCACTGGCTAAACAGTAATTAGTCATAACATAAGATGATGAAAAATAGACAGTTAATTGACCTGTTTCAACAAGTTCTCATCAGTTGGGAGCCTCAGATCGTCCTTAGTATCACCACTATCAGTCAGCAAGCTCACCTGAAATATTTAATTTAGCTAATCAGAAGAAACACACATAAGCACACATACACATCAAGCAAAAGTGAAGTAAAAGAACTTACAAATCCATCCTCAGAAATGTCAATCAATTGGTAGTCAGTACGATTGACATGCGGAACCTGTTAAAACAGAAAGCATCATTTAGTAATGCCGAACAATTACATTGACAGATTAAACATTAAAACCGAGAATGAACATAAACGATAGGTTTGTTCATATATCATACATCACAGTTATGGGAGGAGGGAACAATATCTTCCAACTTCTTTCCAGTGAAAATATCGATCCCAACGAAGTGACACTTAGCATGACCGTGCTTCCCCGTCTTGGAGGTGGAAACTTCCACAACCTGACGCAAGCAGCCGCAAAAGAGCGATCAAGTTAGCTAAAATTGCAAATCATAGAGTGCAAATCAACAGTCAACCCATCAAGCACTAATTGATCACATGCCAATAACTATTATCAGCTTGCTCTAACTTTTAATTTCTCTGATTGGTTTGTTTTTTTGTAAAAAATCATATCCGATTCTCAATTTTTCAACAAGTACTTAGAGCTACTTACGGAAACAACCAAGTTTGTATATAAATAAATCGAGCATCAAAAGTCGATAACACACGAAATATTTAGATCTAAAATTTACAAAACTCAACATTATTCTTAACATAAATAACTTGAACCATCAAATTCAAATTATGGAGCTTACTCCATCAATAAAATAAACAAAATTTTGAGAAAAATAACGAAACAAATTCCAACGGCAACCTTGCAGGGACGGCCTTTAATGACGATATAGCCGTTCTTACGGATAGTACCGGCTTGCTGAGGATAGGTTTTGGAGGCGCCAGCATCAGCCTTGGATTCGAAATGATGATCGTCGTCCGACATTTCAGGGTTTTTGTTGTTAGTAAGGGAAAAAATTGGGGGCGGCGCGGATGAGGAAGGCGTGGGCGTACTATATTTATAGAAATTGGACTAATCTTTAAGAAATATTAGGGTTTTCAATTTTTATTCGTTGTTATCCAGTGAGTCCGGTGAGTGAAGGGTAGCCGTTGATTTCCAATAATGATTGATTTGAAGGAAGGTGATTGGAAAAATATGCTGCGTTTTCTAAACGCTACCATTTTAAATTGTATCTGAAGTGAGCTCAGATTCATCTTCTTTATACAATTCCACTTGTATGTCAATGCATAACCCAAAGTGAATGTTTTATTTTAGAATTATAAATTAAAATATTCAAATCACATATCATTAAATCTTTTATAAAAATAATAATTATTTTATAATTCAAAATTTGTAATATAACTCGGAAATTAAATTTTTAATTTTACTTATATGAGTTTTTCAAAAAAATATAAATAACTAAAATTTAAAAATAATATCTTTTAAATACAATCTTACTAAATAATTAAAAAAGAATTTATTGAACATAAAAAATTTAACACATTTTTTTTAAAAAATACTCAATAAATAATAAATTAAGATATATTACCTTAAAATAGTATCTTAATATTTTATTTCAAAGCTGTAAAATTTTGAAATTATAATAAATAAATAAATTAAGATGTATTACCTTTAATGTTATATTAATAACTTAATGAAATATTAATAAGTGTAATCCCAACGGGAGATGTAAGTTTGAACTTTGAAGATAATATCGTTGAAAGAACTAATCACAAACCTTGAACTTGAGCTATAAAATAAATATTAATAATAAAAAAATAAACAAATAAATTATAAAATTATTTATTAACTTACCTTAATTAAAATGGATTTTCTTAATAAAACAATAGAAATATCAATAATTTTTAATTAAAAATTGACAAAAAAAAATCAAAACAATGACAATAATTATGTTTTACTAATTTATAAGATGCTAGTAATTCGTAATATATGTATATCCCTTAATCAAAACATAAAAAAATGAAAATTTGAAAGGAAAAAATAATAAAAAAATACTATTTTTTTTAATCAAAACACCAATGATACCGAGAATTTAGGGGGAATAAAAACAACAATAAAAAAGAGATATTATCAACTATGTTAGCTCAGCCCAAAAATCCAGTTTAACCTAAATATGAAAATAGACAAATCTGTCAGCAATTGGAAGTGGGCACTTCCTTAAGCACATCTCATCTATTCCATATTTTTTAACAATCTTTTCATTTGACAATTTATTGAACAAAAATTCATACAACATAGAAATCTAAATCATCAAATAAACCTTAGCTCCCCCATATCATATTCCCCCTTACTTTCAAAAACTTAACTTAGAAAATAATTAAGTAAATCAACCATTAATGCCAAGTTTGAAATTTCATCAATAATTAACAAAAAATATATAATAATGTAATACTCCTTGCTCGTTTCCGACATTAAATTAGAGTACGAAATGCTACAGGAATAACTAAAATAGGATTATGGAAATTTAATTCAAAAGTTCTTTTCTTTTTTTATGAAAAACACAAAAATATAATTACATCAAAATAATTTGAACAAAAGCATCATTAGCCTTATATTGTTGAATAAGCTCTAAAACTTCAATCAGGGTGCTATAAAAAACCTGAAGACTTGATTTTCCAGCTAAACTCAACTTAGCCAAATAATCAATAATTTGGTTTAAATCTCTAGGTACATAACTGATGCACCACTACCTTTTAGTTCTCATAATTCTTCGAACCCTCCTGAGCACAATAATACTAGAGTCTGTCTTCAAATTTTCTTGTAGAGCCCTAGCAACCTCTAAATTATCTATTTGAATCATGGACCTTTTAAGCCATTTACTGGGTATCACGAGTAAACCATCTAAGATTCCCCATAGTTCCACTTAAAAAACTGAACATCGTCCTAAGAAATGACTAAACCCCAAGATCCAATTCCCATGCTGGTCACGTAAAACACCCCTAGCAAAACCACTTCCATCACCACTAGTAACTGCACCATTAGTGAACAAATTAACCTATGTATTAGCCATGTGTGCCAGGGAAACAATTGTTTGAGGGGAGTGCTGGATGTCTCTATGACTGAAATCAAATTGTTGCTCCCAGTTAAAGGAAGCCTTAACAATCTCAAGAGCCGTCCAAGTGATATCTTGAAAGATGAACAAGTTATTGTTTTCCAAATACGTTATGCAATTAGGTTGAAAAGACAAGACCAAGTTACCATTCGTCTAGATAGTTGCACATGATAACCAATATTAGAAGTCAACCAATCATGTAAAGATCCAGAGAAGAAATGACGTTGCCTATCGATAGGAATGACATGCAACCAAACTTCCTTCGTTGTCGAGCAATCTCGAAGTACATGAAAGTTATTTCAATTTTGTAACCGCAAACAGGACGAGAGCTATTATGTCCAATTCCTCGCCTAGAGTGCTCCAAATTAGTCAGGAGCATTTGCTTGAAAGCTGGCCAAAGGAAAATTTTTACTCTTTGTGGCCCCTCATAATTCCAACTATTCTTCTAGAAGACATCATTAAAGTTCCAATAATTCTCCTTGAGAGACCAAAATGTGTTGCGAACCAAAAAAGACCCTGAAGCCGTGCATGACCAAATAATTCTGTTCGACCCCGAAAAGGGATGGGGAGGAGGAATACAAATTATTTGTTTAATCATTTCCTCAAACAACCAAATGCGAAACTAATCAAGGTTCCAACTACCATATAGACGGGATATGCTATTTCCATTACCTACTAACCATGCTAAGTTCTCACGAAATAAAGGCTATACATTAGACAGAGACTTCCAAATATGCGAACCCTGACACCTAGAAATAGATTCAGGAAGCTAATTTCTAATGCCATACTTTGCTCAAAGAACTTGAATCCATAAGGCACTCTCCTTAGTCACTAAATTTAACCCATTTTCATGAGGAATGAGGTGTTTTGGTCCCGCAAATGACGAAACCCAAGGCCACTATGGGATCATGGCTAACAAATTGAGTCCCATCCAACAAGAGCTATCTTCTTCTAACCTCCTAAACAACCCCAAATAAACTGACGGACCATCCATTCAATCTTAGTACAGATCCCTTTAGGAATCAACATCGACTACATGAAGTAATTCAGAATTGAATAAGGATGGATTGGGCTAACGTGATCCTACCACTGATGGATAACTTCCTTGCTTCCCAACTTTGAAGTTTATGTCTCACCTTTTCCACCACAAAATTTAAGGTACTATTAGTGACCCTGTCATGGAGAGGAGGCACCCCCAAATAAGATCCAAGATTCTGGACTTCTTGAAAACCAATTAAATTATTTCAAGAAATAATATCGCAAACTTTGGGTTGCACACATGTGATACATGAGCTAATATATTATTTGGTTATCAAGTAAAAATGCAACCAACCTCTAACTTTAGCTGGTGTTAGTTTGATATTTTCTCCAAAAAACTAGTATTGATGACAATTATTAAAATATAACTTCTAATTCTTCAATAAAATCATATAAAATATTTTCATCACATTATTTTGCACCATCATTGATTCGGGATGGTGTAACCGATCATACCAACACTATGGACTTCTTTTCACTATCTCATACGTCAGTCATATACATATAATGTATTCTTTCAAGGAATATTTATAACACAAAAACACGAGTATCTCATGTCATTTTTCTATCCATGGTTTTAATGTAAAACACATAAATATTTCCTTCAACATATATGTTCTTGATCTGAAAAATAATATTATGTTTTACAAAATTTTGCATCACAAGGAGATAAAATATTAACGCTTGAAGAGCTTTTTAGAGTTTGATGTAATATTAGCTCTTCAGGAGCATGTAATCATTTTATCATATAACATTAATAAATGCTTAATTTATTTTAAATAATATACACTTTTCACTTCTTTTCAACAAGAATGATAAAAAGTTTTTGATCTTCAAAAACTTTATTTATTCATATAAAAAACAAAAAAGATATATTATCTAACCATAATGATTTATTATTTGTTATGTTTCATGTATGTTTTACTTATAACTATTCATTTTATTAGCAACATGAATTTAATATATGTTCAATATATCTTTTAATTACAGTAATTAATTTCATTAATTAAAGTTTTTTTTTTTTACGTGTAAATGGTTTATTGCATGGAAACCATGTACAACTTTTTACCATTTAAATTATTTTTTATATTAAAAATCATAAACAACTTTTTATTGCATGAATTAATTGGTTTAAATGGTTTAATTGCATGAAAACCTTTTAAACTTTCCATGGTTTTTTTTAACGTTTAAATGGTTCAATTACATTAATTAATGGAATTTAATTATAATAAAAAATTCATTACAAACTCTTCAATTCCTTAAACTTTTAATTCTCATATACGACTTTCTTTTAGAGAAAAAAATATCTTTGATATTAAGTACATTAAAACCATAAAATTGAAAGTCGAATTAATCAACCCAATTTTATTTTTTTTACCATCTCTTTTTTATTTGTCCTTTTGTTTGACCATGTTGGCTTTTTACAATTAATTAATTTTGTTACTGTTATCATTAATTGTTATATTTTTTAAGTCTATATTGTTCTTTTTCATGCATTTGGCTTGCCTTTTTCTCTTCCTCTTTTCTTTTCACAAGTCTCGACAACTAGAGCACGCCGAAAAAAATTCAAAAACCACATCCGTGTTGGCAAAAAGAACATTTTCACAAAAAAAAGCAAAAAATCAAATTTTTTTTTTAAAATTTGAACCGGTGTCGGCAACATGAACGTCAGAACCATAAAAGCAAAAAATAAATTTTTTAAAAAAATTTGAACCGGTGCCAGTAACGAGAAAGCCGACACCTATTAAAATATTTTTTTTATTTTTTTAAATCTTGAAATACTTGTATTTTTTAAGTGTATTTGAAAAAAATACATACTGATGAACACAATGTCGACACAATTTTTTTAATAGACTAGACAATCATCGAGCAATCATTAGGAGATGATAAAGGGTGGTGACGGTGGTGAGATGACCAGCACCAATATGCACCATAAAAAATAGGTCATTTTCGTACAAAATTTGCATTTGAGTTATTTTTGTAAATAATCAATTTATTTGAGTCAATTATGAAAAAAATACCAAAAGAAAGAGAAGGTATTCAAGGGTTTTAATGCCCTGCAAGTTCATGTTTGCCTTTGATTATTGCTGAATGAGTGTGTTTCCAAGAGCCCTAGTGCAACTAGGTCAGAGGATAAGACTGGTCTAACAATTTATTCTTTTAAAGTTTTTGAGTCTTCATGTTATCTAAGGTATATTTAAACATTATGAATTTTTAAAAAATATATAAAATGTCAGATTAAGTCTTAGCTCGATTAATATGAGTATTATTGTTAATGCAAGAGGACGTAAGTTAGAATGCGTTGAAGTGCATTATTTTCTTATTTGTAGGTTGAGAAAAGATTATAAATAATTTTAAATATTACGTTAAAAAGATAAAAAATAATAAAAAATTATAATGAGATTTTGATTTTCGTTGATCTTACCAAACCAATCCACATTCCAAATACGGATGGACATATATAGGCCGACATTATACGGACAATATGAACAAAAAAGCCAGGTACAACACCTATTGAGGCTAAAAGGCGAGGGTCCAAGTATTTTTGTTTCCACAACTAATGGCTTAGTATGAAAAGCACAATTTACATCTCCATAATCATAAACTGGAAGAATATTTATAGATACATATAAATGATTTTCATCAGCACGTGAGAAAAGGAAGTGTAGATAAGGCAATTATCTATATATATATTCCACTGGGTGTACTTTCTGTTTCAATTTTTTTATAGAAAAAAACAGCATAAAGTGATTACAAAAAAATACATATCTTAAGACTTATGAAAGTTTATTTTATCCGCTAATAGAAGTCATTAGACTAATATTAGAAGTTCTTAAACAACCACTAATCAGGTACCACAAGTCTTGAAAATAATAATATTAAATACGAATACTTTATCTAAATATATTCCAAATTAATTGACAAGTTTGAAGACAATAATATTAAAAATAATCAAAAGAAATTTATTTAAAAATGAAATTATTCAATCAAACTTAAAAATTACCCCAACCTTTATCTAAATTATTTGGATGCAACTTCGCACATAAACAAGGCTTTGTACAAACATTTCATGTGGTTACTGATGAAATAGTACCATGCTGCTATTGATAGTCCAGATTGGTATTGCAATTCTCAATAATAATAATAAGTAATGATGCTCGTTTGTCCATTCTCCATTTGTGGAAAACATTCGCAGAGCTAATAATTTATTTTATTATTTTAAAAATTTTTAATAATAGAAAACATGTTTATGTTAAGATTTATAAATTAAAAATTAAAAAATTAAAATATACTTTGAAGTAAGATTTTCAAAATTGGGTTAATGATTGAATTAATCGGGTCATTGGTTCGTACGGTTCAATTAAATAAATCAATAATAAACAACAAATAATAAATATTTCAAAATAAAAAGCCGGTTCAATCAAATTTCTAATTTGATTCAATCAGTTTGTACTCACGGGTCAACCAGACTGATGCCTCTCTTCGAACCGGGATCTCGGTCAGTTTGATTTTAATCCCTCTACTTTTTGAATCTAAAAATCTACTTTCAAATTGACATAATTATGAGCTAAGGAAGCTTGGACTTTTAACTAAATGAGTAAACAAATGAGAATACAATATAAAAAAAATAAACCTAATATAGTCTGAAAAATCTTAGTCTGTCGTTTGACACGAGTCTTCTGTCTGTTGTTTGACATGCTATTCCAATAGGAAAAGTTTTTTTTTTTGTAAGAGTCTTTTTCTTTTTCATTGTTTTTTGTTCTTTTTGAGTGTGGCTTTGATATGGAGGATGATTTAGCCAATCTGAGACTTCGTGATGAGGAAGAGGAGGCATTCCAGGAGGAAGCAACGGTAGGAGATCAGGATTATCGGATTTGTTTAGTGGGACGCTATCTCACTAATAGTATTGTCCATTTCCTTTCTCTACGCAACACTATGGCTGATTTATGGCATCCAATTGGAGGGATATGTATATCAGATCTAGGTGATAAGAAGTACCTTTTCCAGTTTTTCCATGAGATTGATGTGTAAAGAGTGATCTCGGGTACTCCTTGGTTTTTCAATAACCATATTCTCATTCTGCAAAAAATTCAGCAAGGAGAATATCCGTCAGATATCTTATTAAATTTCACTGAATTTTGGGTCCAAATTCATGACTTGCCCCCAGGTCTGATGACTGAACATATGGCAAGACAATTTGGTGATTTTCTGGGAAAATTTTTAGAATATGATACTGTTATTCTGGCTTCGGGTTTTAAATGGTTTATGCGAATTTGTGCTCGATTGGATGTTACTTCTCCATTGAAAAAGAGGAAAAAGATCCAGATTGGGAAAGACAATACAGTATATGCCCATCTTCAATATGAGAAATTGAGCCTTTTCTATTTCATTTGTGGAAATTGGGGCATGATGAGAGTTTCTGCCCTTTTCGGCTTCGGATTGAGCCAACGAATATTATTTTTGGATGGGATTTATCTTTGCGAGCAGAGATATGGCGGCGCAGTAAGGCTGATAGCTGGTGGCTCCGTCAGTCTGATGGTTCGCAATGGAGCAGTTTGAATATGGAAGATAGAAATCAAAGTAGTAAATGGCCGAATGATTTGGGGAATAATTATAGGATAGAATCGTGGCAGCAATATTCAAATCCAAATTTAATCTCTTTGGATCCTAGTCAACAGATTTAAATAAAAGAATTTGATAGCTGGCACAAATTGGACAGTGGTGCAATTCAAAGTAATAACTCTGGGAGTGGGCCCTTGGATTTAATATTGGAAGAGGAAAATGAGCTTTTTCCTAATATGGAAGGAAAGAAACGACAAAGAATTGTGGAGGATTCGTCTCTCATAGTGGGGAGGAATGAGGACGTAAGTCATTCTGATGTAACTGCTAGCTCTGGTGACCAGATCAGCCGAATGCAATGAAAATAATTAGTTGGAACGTTCGTGGTTTGGGGAGATCACAAACTATTAAGAGGCTCAAGAATAAGTTAAGAGCCGTTAATCCCCAAATTTTGTTTCTAATGGAAACAAAATTATGTGCTAAAAAGATGGAATCAGTGAGATTGAAATGTGGATTTGAAAATGGAATCGATGTTGGGGCGTGGGATCAAAAGGTGGTTTATCCCAAAACGGAGTAAATGAGCCATATCACGAAATTCACACGACCTGGGCCCAAGACCACACGACCGTGCCTCATTCAACAGCCTAGAACACAGCCTGGCCACGACTTACACGGGCGTGTGCCATGGGCGTGTCTCTGCCGTGAGAAAGAAGAGTTTCACTCGGATTAGGATACTTAAAGACAAAGAAACACATTCCGAAGCTTATATAAACACCCTAAGTATGACCTAAAAGGTGGAACCGAAGGTTTTAGTCAATGGGGCGTTGAAGCTAGGCCAAAGAGGGCAGATTCGTGGGGATTTACTCGAAGATAGCCAGTTGATTCATCTCAAGAAACCGGAATCATACTCAAGATGGAGGATCTCTCCTTCAATTTCGTCAGGGGGTTTTAGGGATTTCTTATGTTTTGTTTTATCTTTTCTTTTGAGATGTTTTCTTTTATTATTATGAACTAAACCCTCAGATACCTGAGGGGGATGAAACCTAAGATGAATCTTGTTATCGTTTGCTGAACCATATGATAAATGTTTGACTTGTTCTTAATTATGTGTTCTTAATTCTTGTGTTGATATTTCTAAGATATTAATTCAAGTATGATGTGCTTAGGTGGAGGAGCAAAAGTCCCTGCCTAAAAGTAGATCTAGCATAATTAAGCGGAGTTGATCGCGTGCCTAGAGATAGGGTGACGAGATTTTACCGGATTAGGGTGAAACCTAATATGGGAGTCCATAAATCGAGTTAATGCAATTCTAGGGGTTTTAATTAGAAAGAGATTTCAATTAATCAACCTAAGGTTAGACGTTAGTCGCCTCGAGAGAGGGATTAATATAACCTAGGGAATCTTATGGATCAAGTCAAATGAATAAATCGTCTGGTTCAGAGTTAGATAACAAGCGAAGTCTATGTGGATTCTTCCTTGGGTGTCGTCTTAATCAATTGGTTTTTCCTCAAAGTTATTTTCCCAATTTCATTCTTCTTTGTTTTAGAGTCTTTAGTTTAGTTTAGTAGATAGTTAATTTTAGATTAGATAAAAATCCACTTAATTTTTAGGCTAAATAATAAAAAGAGAGTTAGTATTACTACTTTTGGTTCCTTTGGATTCGACATTCTGGTCTTGCCGTAACTATACTATTGTTCGATAGGTGCGCTTGCCTCAAATCGTTGTCATAGTTAGTTTCCAGGTTCGATCATTCTTTATATAAATTTTAAGACTTTGACATCGCAAAAAAACAACGATCAGAATCATTGATGATATGAATGAGTCCCTACTTCAACAATTTGCAGGATGAGGATCCTAATACACACTTAGCGAATTTTCTAGAATTCTGTGATACCTTCAAAATAAATGGCGTTTCTGATGATGCCATCTGTCTTCGGTTATTTCCCTTTTCTTTGAAAAATAAAGCCAAACAGTGGCTGCATTCTCTTTCACGAGGGTCAATCACTACATGGATCAAATGACTGAAAATTTTTTATTAAAATATTTTCCACCGGCTAAAATGGCCAAATTAAGGAATGATATATCTTCTTTTGTGCAGATAGATTTAGAGACACTTTACGATGCATGAGAGAGATACAAAGATTTGTTGAGGAGGTGCCCACACTACAGATTACCTTTGTGGGTACAGGTCTAAACTTTTTATAATGGTGTGAACCCTTCAACAAGGCAACTAATCAATTCAGCCACCGGCGGAACCCTGAACAACAAAACTCCTAAATTGGCCTACGAGTTTATAGAGGAGATGTCACTGAATAGCTATCAGTGGTAAGTTACAAGGACAAGGCCAGCCAAAGCAGCCGGAGTTTTCAACCTCGACACAGTAACCGCGCTATCAAATCAGGTAGAGTTGTTACATAAAAAAATTGATGGTTTATATGGTTCTTCGCAAGTACATCCGGTTATGCAGTGCGACGCAAGTGGAGAGTAGTGAATCCTGAGTACCCACCTTATGGACAGGGTATGGAAAGCGAACAAATAAACTATATGGGTAATAATTTCCGATCTAACAATAACCCTTATAGTAATACTTATACTCCAGGTTGGAAGAACCACCCCAATTTCTCATGGGGTGGTCAAGGAAATCAAAGACAACAACCATCCTAAAACTTCCAACAACAGCCCTACACACAGGAAAAGAAGCCAAACCTCGAGGAGATGCTGACAAAATTCATGGCAGCCACAGAAACACGTTTGCAGAATACTGAGACAACCTTTAAAAATCAACTTGAGGCATCGACACAGGAGCTCAAGGATCAAATTAGGCAACTTACTAAGGTAGTTTTTGAAATACAATTAGAAAGCTTACCTAAAGAAAAAGAGTAGGTAAAGGCAGTGACGCTAATAAGTGGAAGGGAGTTACTCGAAACGAAGAAAAAGATTTCACATGAAACTGATAAGGCAAAGGAAACCCTGACCCATGAGGAAATTAAACCAACGATCCTATATTTAGCGAAGTTGAAGAAAGACCGCTTAGACGCACAATATGGTAAATTTCTCAAACTTTTTAAACAACTACATATTAACTTACCTCTTGTTGAAGCTATTTCGCAGATGCCAACATATGAAAAATTTTTAAAGGAGCTTCTAACAAATAAGAGGAAATTCGAGGAAATTTTAACAGTGGAACTTAATGAAGAATGCTCAACTATCATCTAAAACAAGCTGCCAACCAAATTGAAAGATCCAGGAAGTTTCATTATTCCCTGTTTAATTGGTAGTTTGAACATAGAGAAAACACTAGCTGACTTAGGTGCCAGTATTAATCTAATGCCTTATAGAATGTTTAAGCAACTTAGTCTCGGGGAACCAAAACCCACTAGGATGAGTATTCAGTTAGCTGATAGATCTGTTAAGTATCCTAGAAGAATTATGGAAGATGTTCTGGTAAAAGTAGATAAATTTATATTTCCTGTTGATTTTGTTGTGCTTGACATGAATGGGGACGTAGAGGTACCTTTAATTTTGGGATGACCCTTTCTAGCTACTGCTAGGGCTGTCATTGATGTTGGTGATTGTAAACTTGCATTAAGGGTAGGCGATGAGGAAATTGTTTTTCAAATTTATGATGCCAACAAGATAATTCTTGTTATTTTGTTGATGCCACTGATCACATTTTTCAAAAGTCTTTGCAGGAAATCATGCACAGTGACACGATAGAACTGTGCCTTTCACAAGATGAAGGGATAGATGATGATACCGATGAAGTGAATCCCAATACATCATCCTCTAGACAGATGGAAATAGAGGACATTGAGATCAATGATGAACTAAAACAGAAATCCTCTATTGATGAGTCGCCCAAATTAGAACTAAAACAATTGCCAAAACATTTAGAATATGCATTCCTCGGGGATAATTCTACGCTGCCAGTAATCATCTCTTCAGAACTAGGACCCAAGGAGAAAGAAGATTTGCTAAGGGTACTAAGGAAACATAAAAGAGCCATAGCATGAAAAATGTCTAACATTAAAGGAATAAGCCCATCATTCTACACCCACAAAATTTTAATGAAGGATGAGTATAAACCGTGTGTGCAACCTCAGAGATGTTTGAACCCCAATATGAAAGAAGTTGTCAAAGCTGAGGTAATTAAACTTCTAGATGCAGGAATAATTTATCCTATTTACGAAGATACTTGGGTAAGTCTCATGCGAGGGTAGTTCCAAAGAAAGGAGGCATGATATGTTGTAGCCAACGAAAAGAATGAATTGATTCCTACAAGAACAGTCACAGGTTGGAGAGTCTGTATTGACTATAGGAAGCTGAACGACGCCACCAGAAAAGATCACTTCCCTTTGCCCTTTATTGATCAGATCTTAGAAAGATTATCTGGGCATATGTACTACTGCTTATTGGACGGACTCTTTGGCTACTTCCAAATCCCAACAGCTCTTGAAGATCAAGAAAAGACAACATTTACATGTCCATACGGTACGTTCGCTTATCGTAGAATGCCCTTTGGATTATGTAATACTCCTGCTACTTTTCAGCGTTGCATGCTGGCCATCTTTAATGAACTTGTGGAAGACATTATAGAGGTATTTATGGACGACTTATCAGTATTCGGTAATTCTTTCCATCTTTGCCTTAAAAATTTAGAACGAGTTCTAATAAGATGTAAGGAAACGAATATTGTCTTGAATTGGGAAAAATGTCACTTTATGGTTAGAGAGGGGATTGTATTAGGACATAAGATTTCTAGTAAAGAGATTGAGGTAGATAAAGCAAATATTGAAACCATAGAAAAATTACCTCTCCCAAGTTCTGTTAAGGCTATTAGATGCTTTTTAGGACATGTTGGATTTTATAGAAGATTCATTAAAGATTTCTCTAAAATAGCAAAGCCTTTAACAAAATTACTAGAAAAAGATATTCCTTTCAATTTTGATCAGGAGTGTTTAGATGCATTTAATATCCTCAAAGATAAACTAATAAATGCTCTGATTATAATTGCACCTGATTGGAATTTACCCTTTGAACTAATGTGTGATGTGAGTGATTTTGTAGTAGGTGCAGTTTTGGGACAGCGAAGAGACAAGCATTTTCAGCCAATTTATTATGCTAGTAGAACATTGACGCCCACATAAGAAAACTACACCACCACAGAGAAAGAATTGCTAGCTGTAGTTTTTGCATTTGACAAATTTAGACAGTATTTGATATTATCTAAAGTTATCATTTACACTGATCATTCAGCTTTTCGTTATCTTTTGACTAAATTTAATGCAAAACCTCGACTCATACGATGGATCTTACTCTTACAGGAATTTGATTTGGAAATTCAGGATAAGAAAGGAGCTGAAAATCTTACAGCAGATCACTTCTCTAGGCTTGAAAACCCACATATCGAAAAGCTCGACGAGAGTGATATAAACGACTCGTTGCCTGAGGAACAACTCATTTCTATAACCAACTCCGAGGTACCGTGGTTTGCAGATATTGCAAATTATTTAGCTGCTAACATCCTTCCAAAAAGGTTAACACATCATCAAAAGAAGCGATTCTTTGCTGATGCGAAAAGCTATATTTGGGAGGATCCCTTTTTTTTCCGCATATGTGCAGATAAAGTAATTTGGAGATGCGTTACAAAGACGGAAGCAAGTAAAATCCTAGAACATTGCCATTCAGGACCTTCAGGAGGACATTACAGCGGGATTAAGACAGCACACAAAACGCTCGAATCAAGATTTTATTGGCCAACTCTTTCTAAAGATGCCAACAGGTATGCTGCTTCGTGTGATAAATGCCAAAGAACAGGTAATATTTCTAAACGCAATGAAATGCCTTAAACATATATGTTATCATGTGAAATATTCGACGTATGGGGTATTGACTTTATGGGTCCGTTTCCTAGTTCATTCGGAAATAAATACATCTTAGTAGCAGTAGGTTACATGTCAAAATGGGTAGAAGCCCAAGCTTTACCTACTAACGATACTAGAGCTGTAGTAAAGTTTCTTAAGAAACTCTTATCTCGTTTTGGAACACCCAGAGTGATTATCAGTGATAGGGGTACTCACTTTTGCAATACTCAATTTGATAAAGTCTTAGAAAAGTATGGAGTACATCACAGAACAACTACCCCTTATCATCCTCAAACCAGTGGGCAAATGGAGGTGGCAAATCGAGAGCTTAAGCAGATCCTAGAGAAAATAGTTGAATCAAACAGGAAAGATTGGGCAGTAAAAGTAGAAGATGCTTTATGGGCCTATAGAACAGCATTTAAAACCCCTTTAGGAACATCCCCGTACAAACTTGTGTACGGAAAAAGTTGTCATCTACCATTTGAGTTAGAGCACAAAGCATACTGGGCTAATTCTTGAATTACGATCTTAAAACCGCAGGTGAGAAGAGAATGATGCAGTTGAATGAATTAGATGAATGACGAGCTGAGGCCTATGAGAATTCACGACTATATAAGGAGGCAACAAAACGATGCCATGACGCTCGTTTAAAATAATCAAATCAACTCGAAGTAGGAGACTTGGTCCTGCTGTATAATTCAAGACTCAAACTATTTCCTGGAAAGCTGAAATCAAGGTGGTCAGGCCCATTCGTGATCAAAACTATTTTTCCTTACAGCACAGTCGAGGTAACCCATCCAACACAAGGAACATTCAAGGTAAATGACCATCGACTGAAACTTTATAATGGTAAAGATTTCAAGGAATTAAGAGAGGAGCTTCAGCTCTGTGAACCTTCTTTTAGAAATGAAAACAGGTTAAGTCTAGCTTAAGACTTAAAACGAGCGCTTCTCGGGAGGCAACCTGGGCACTGACTTCACTAACATTATATTTGTGATTTTTAGCATCAAACCCCAAAACTAACCAATACAGTAAAGTGCAGGTTTCTCTACCACACGGCCTTGCACATGAGTGTGCCGGTAGACGTGCGAAATGAAGAAAAAAAATTTTACACGGGCTACGATAATAAGACCACGACCGTGCAATGCAACCGTGGTCTATTCTGAGTAAACCAGCACGGGAATGAGCCATGCCCGTGCCTACCAACCGTGTGAGACACTAACTACATGAACACGGGTGTGGCAACCTTAGCACGGGTGTGGGAGAAGCGAATATAATAGTACACGGCCTAGGAGTACGGGGGTGGGCAACATCTCAAACGCGCCCAAATTTAAAAAACACGAAAAATAAGGGCTAAATAAAAGACACACGGGCATGGCACCTGCCCGTGCCCCCTCCCTATTTAAAGAACATCACCACCGTTTTCCCTAAAATTTCTTCCCAAAACCCAAACCCTAGCCCCCACCATTGCCTTCCACCATCCCAAATCTTCCACTTTCTTTCACATTCATACCAAAAAACCAGTACACGCTCGCCCCAAAGATGTCCCACCGCTGTGTTCCCCAACTAATTACAGCACACGTCCGTGGCTCGCTCCTACATGCCTGTGCTCCGCCAAATCACACCGTTACCACCACTGGTCACATCTCATTGTCACATTTACCTCTATTTAATTGTTTTAGAATTAGAATTTTATCTATTTAATTAAGTTTAATATTAGATTAGTCTTATTATTTTAATCTAGTCATTGAATCCTCGTTTAAATAATGCTTAGAATTAGATAGAATACTTATTTGTCAAATTCTTGCTCCTGCTAAACATGATTAACTTAACTTATTATGAGTTTAGTCTTTGTATATTTTGGATTCTAATCGAAGCCCTTGATATATGTTTTGGCTGGAAATATACTTGAATCATTGATTGTCGATTAATTTCAGGCCCATAATGTTATCATCCTGAGGCAAGAAAACAGCAGTCCCTAGTTCAAAAAAACGAAAAGGACTCCGTTCCTCATCAGCCAGCGCAACCACGGAAGTGCATCACCCATTTTTACGTTTTCCTCCGGGTATTCAAGAGGATCGTTACAAGATATTTCGGGCGCGATCACTCGGAACAGGGAGATGTATTGATTGGGTCGCCTTGAAACAAGTCCAACTAGCCGACGACGTACGGGCTCTACTAAGTACCGACCCTTGGAACCAGTTCTTTAACATCATCAAACCTACCTACTTAGAGCTCACTCTGAAGCTCTGTTCAACATTTCATCTTTAGACAGTGATGTCACAACACGATGACCCCAATACGATCCAATTCCGACTCGGAGGCATTATATGAGAACTAAATATACCACAATTCGGGGCTGTATTGGGACTTTATATTGACGAATTCATGGAGGAACATGATCTCTCGGAGCTTTCTTGCCATATCTATAAACCCCCACAAGATGTTGGTACAACATAGCTCTCAACAACAGCGATTATGACCCTAGCCGCTCCAAAGCGAAGGCCCTTGTCCTATCCTTGAGGTACGTATACGCGCTTTTAGCTCATACACTAACAGGTCGGCGAGAGAGCACCGGCGTCGTCAACACTCACGACGCCTATTTCCTATGGTGCATGGCCAACGGGTACATTTTCGACTTGGCTTATTTCTTAACTCGCGCCATTCAACATCAGACGGAGCAACACAGGAGATGAGTCATCTCTATGGGGCCCTACATCACACGCTTGGCTCGATATTTCGGTCTCCTCAACACCAATGCTCAAACCTCCTCCCTTACACTGATAGGTCAGATGACCCCACAGGGCATCCAGACAATGTTACACATGAGGATGATTCGATGCCGACGTGGGATAGATCCCCCCAATATTGGTTAGCACCCACCACCGACGAGGAGGACCCTAAGGATATTACTGATGATGTCCTCCCAACACAAGAAGCACCACCACCGAGCCATCGTCCATCCCATGCGGCAGCATCTATTGCAGAGATATCTGAGCGCCTAACACAATTTGAGCAGCAATGCTTTCAGCGCTTCGACCATATTGACACCACCCTCCAACAGATATGTCAGCAGTTTCACATCTCATCGCCGCTACCACCGCTTGACCCAGCTGACGCAGAGGACCTCTGAGTTCTTATTTTTTTATTTTTATTATCTTTATTTTTACTTTCATTTCTACTTTTATTTTCATTTATATTTCCCTTCTATTTTAGTTAACTATTTAAGGACTTGAACGTTCAATTAATACTATTAATCTCACTTTATCACTGGCTATCCAACAACAAATCGTCATAACAACATCCATCCCCTAAAATCCTATTGATGACTTTGCAGAATAAAGAGATTAAATATACCACTCAAGGAACGAAAACATCACGTATACCTAGTCATCACATTCGTCATAGAACATCCTCTAATGATTTCATCCCAAATTCAGGAAGTTTCACTTCTTTCTATCTCTTTTGATTTTCTTACTATATGTTATTATCTATCTTTATACATTGAGGGCAATGTACATCTTAAGTGTGGGGGGGATTAACTATAGTATTATTTAAAAATCCCTGAATTATGCCTTGTTCTAAAGTAAGTTTCTCATATTATGATTAGAATGAAACTTCCTTTGATTTATGATTTTTATTGATGTGTTTTGGATTAAGTCATTGATAATTGTGCATTGATGATTAAATTTGAAGGATACTAGAGAATCAAGCATGATAAGTCTATTTTTCAGAATTAAAATTTTTTTAAGTTGTCTATCTAAATTTGAATATTACTTTGAAGTTTGAAATTTACGAGGTTGACATCAAAAACCCATAATTTTATATGAGATTTTGAGCCTTATAGAGCATATATTATTTTTCTTGCTCACCTTATTGATTATGAGTGTGTCAACATTGATTTGTTATTCTAGAACTTGCATCGATTATACATGTCGAGACCACACCTTTGATTTGATATACAGAGATGATAAAGGCATTTAGGATTTAACCCACTTACTCCACTAAAAAGCTTACCTTCATAATTAACTCCCAGTGAACCCCGTTTAATCCTAGCAACCCTTTTTATTGACTTACCTAATATTCCCCCAAAACCCTTTGTATTTGTTATCACCATTCTTTTTGACTACCATTTCTGTCGAGATTTGATTTGATCAGTTGCCTAATTATTTTATTTCAGTAGTTGAATTCATCTTTTATTATGTAGTTGACTTGTTTTAAAAAAAAGAGAGAGAAGTGTATTCAGTATTTGTTTTATGTAATTGAGCTTATACGAAAAATTCCAAATCTTAAAGAAAAAGCTCGTATTATTAGTTTTCAATTGAGGTAATTATTTAGGATTAGTTCATTATTCTAGTTAGGTAAATTGTCAGGTCAATCTCGATTCTAACCTTTTAATTCAGCCTATATCTATACCCTTAACCTAAGCCCCGTTACAACCCTGTAAAGACCTTTTGATTTGTGTATCATCTCATATTAAAGTGGTGGAGATTTGATTTTCATGCAAGCCTATGGGATTAACTCTTCATGTTTGACTTTTAAGTGCTTAATTTTGAACCTTAAAACACTTTGAGTGGTTTGAGTGAATCTTTAGTGAGGATAACAACTCTTGTCGATTTTGAATCAGAGGTAATTATTTAGATGAGAGGAGAACACCTATTTTTTGTGCTATAAATGTATGACTTTGAGTGTTTAAATCTTTAGGACTCTTTGAGTTGAATTATCCATGTATGAATTATCTTTGAATTATGATGAAACATTATTGATGAATACTATGAATCAAGGAAGTTCATTTTAATTGTAAGTTGAGAATTTTGCTTGAGGACAAGCAAAAGCTTAAGTGTGGGGGTATTTGATAAACAGTAAAAGTAACATATTTTAAGCCCACATTTAGGATGCTTTTGGATGATTTGAGCCTTAAATTATGTAATTTGGTACTCTTAATCCTTTGTTTTTATGTTTTATACTGAGAAGAGCATCGGATGACGAAAAGAACCGAAAACGGGCCCAAAACGGAGTAAATGGGCCATATCACGAAATCTACACGGCCTGGGCCCAAGACCACACGGCCGTACCTCATTCAACAGTCTTGAACACGGCCTGGCCACGACTTACACAGGCGTGTGCCATGAGCGTGTCCCTGCTGTGAGAAAGAAGAGTTTCACTCGGATTAGGATACTTAAAGGCAAAGAAACACATTTCGAAACTTATATAAACACCCTAAGTATGACCTAAAAGGTAGAACCGAAGGCTTTAGTCAAAGGGGCGTCCAGCTAGGCCAAAGAAGACAGATTTGTGGGGATTTACTTAAAAATAGCCAGTTGATTCATCTCCAGAAGCCGGAATCATACTCAAGACGGAGGATCTCTCCTTCAATTCCTTCAGGGAGTTTTAGGGATTTCTTATGTTTTGTTTTATCTTTTCTTTTGAGATGTTTTCTTTTATTATTATGAACTAAACCCTCAGATACCTGAGGGGGATGAAACCTAAGATAAATTTTGTTATCGTTTGCTGAACTATATGATAAATGTTTGACTTGTTCTTAATTATGTGTTCTTAATTCTTGTGTTGATATTTCTGGGATATTAATTCAAGTATGATGTGCTTAGGTGGAGGGACAAAAGTCTCTGCCTAAGAGTAGATCTAGCATAATTAAGCTGAGTTGATCGCGCGCCTAGAGATAGGGTGACGAGATTTTGCCGGATTAGGGTGAAACCTAATATGGGAGTCCATAGATCGAGTTAATGCAATTCTAGGGGTTTTAATTAGAAAGAGATTTCATTTAATCAACTTAGGGTTAGACGTTAGTCGCATCGAGAGAGGGATTAATATAACTTAGGGAATCTTATGGATCAAGTCAAATGAATAAATCGTCTGGTTTAGAGTTAGATAACAAGTGAAGTTTAGGTGGATTCTTCCTTGGGTGTTGTCTTAATCAATTGGTTTTTCCTCAAAGTTATTTTCCCAATTTCATTCTTCTTTGTCTTAGAGTCTTTAGTTTAGTTTAGTAGATAGTTAATTTTAGATTAGATAAAAATCCACTTAATTCTTAGGCTAAATAATAAAAAGAGAGTTAGTATTAGTACTTTTGGTTCCTTTGGGTTCGACATTCCGGTCTTGCCTTAACTATACTACTGTTCGATAGGTGCGCTTGCCTCAAATCATTGTCATAGTTAGTTTCCAGGTTCGATCATTCTTTATATAAATTTTAAGACTTTGACATCGCAAAAAAACAACGATCAGAATCACTGATGATATGAATGAGTCCCTACTTCAACAATTTATGGAGGAAGAAAACGCATGTGCTGTTAAGAAGATGGACCCATTGAAAGCCTCCGGCAGTGACGGATTTTCAGCAATTTTCTTTCAAAGGTACTGGAAAATTATTGGTCTTGAAATGTCTAACTATTGCTTATCTATTTTGAATGGTAAAACCGAGATTGAAACCATTAATAAAACCCGTATTGTTTTAATTCCTAAAGTTGATAAACCGAAAAATCTCACTCAATTTAGACCCATAAACCTTTGTAATATTGTTTACAAAATTATCGCAAAAGTCTTGGTGAATCGTATAAGTACTATTTTGGGAAGTTGTATTAATGAAGCTCAAGGGGCTTTCGTTCCAGGAAGACATATTTCGGATAATGTTCTTATTGCTTATGAGGTGCTTCATTCTTTGAAAATAAAGAAGAAAGGGAAAAAAGAGGAATTTTGCGCTGAAACTTGATATGAGTAAAGCATATGATCGTGTTGAATGAGATTTTTTGGCTGGAATGATGACTTATTTAGGTTTTCATGCGGATTGGATTGTTCTTGTCATGTGATGTGTTTGCTCGGTTTCTTATTCGATGAATCTTAATGGGTCGAGCAGTGAATGGTTTTTACCTTTGAGAGGCCTACGGCAGGGTAATCCTCTAAGTCCCTATCTCTTTCTTATTTGTGCTGAGGGATTCTCAACTCTTATTAAAGAAGCTGAGCATAAGGGGTTAATGAGGGGAGTTTCTATTGGAAGAGGAAGATTCCCGATTAACCATTTATTTTTTGGGGATGATTGCATCCTTTTTGGGGACACATCTGTAGAAGGGGCTAAGGTGGTGGGTGATGTTATAAAGGAGTATGAGACCATTTCAGGCCAAAGGGTGAATTTTGAAAAATCTTTGATATACTTCAGGGCTAATGTTAATGCCAACATCAAGGATTCCATCACTAATACTTTGGGAGTAAGGGTAGCTTTAAACCCGGAGAAATACTTAGGGTTGCCAATGATGGTTGGACGTAAGAAGAGTTGGGCTTTTCCCAATTTTATTAACCGGTTCAGAAGACGCCTTGATGGCTGGAGTTTACGCTACTTATCGATGGGGGGTAAAGAAATTTTCATAATCAATCTTACAATCTATCCCAATTTACGCAATGCAATATTTTGAATTGCCGAAACTCTTATGTAGGAAGCTTGAAGGTATTATGAATAAATTTTGATGGGCTAATAAAAAATCACTAAAGGGCATTCATTGGAGCAATTGGAATGTTTTGTGTAAACCAAATAGTGTTGGTGGGTTGGGTTTCAAAAACATGCACTTGTTTAATAAATCATTATTAGCAAAGCAAGTGTGGCGTCTTTTATCCCAACCCAATTTTCTTTTAGCCAAAGTTCGTTATTATCCACATTCAAATATTTTATCAGCCAAGATAAGTTTTTACCCTTCGTTTACCTGATGGAGTATTTGCAACGCTCGTGATTTGATTGCTGATGGAGTTATGTAGAGAATTGGCAATGACGTTAAGGTAAACATTTGGAATGATCCTTGGTTGCCTGGAGTGGAAAACAACAGAATATCAGGGTAACAAATTAATCCAAGATGGACGACAGTTAATCAATTAATTGAAGCTGAGTCAGACACCTAGAATAAGGGACTTATTTTTAGCCTTATGGATGAAGATCAGGCACAAAGTATTATTTTCATCCCGATTTTTGAGACTTCAACAGAGGATTTGCTGGTGTAGAAATATGAGGGATTCAGAGAGTATTCGGTGAAAAGTGGCTATAGAGTTCTTGCTACTGCCTACTTACATGACATCAACTACATCAACTCTATTGCTGATATCTATAAGAATTTTTACAAGTTTTTGTGGTCTATTAACATCCCGGAGAAAATTAAAATATATATCTGGAGATTGCTTAACAATTATTTGCCTCACTACAGTAATTTATTGTTAAGAAAGTTGAGGAATGAATCGGTCTGTCCTCTTTGCAAGGAGGCATCAGAAAACGCGGATCATTTGTTGTGGTCTTGTAGTCTTCTTCAGGGTGTGTGGGCTTCTCTTCAAATTAAAACTGTTCCTGTTGATAACACTTCCAACTATAAGTTTCACTTTGTCAAAACTTTTATTGCAACAGGTGATCAAAGCAAACAAATTATTGCGATTTCTATTTGGTCCATGTGGTATAGGAGAAATCAATTGATTCATGAAGGTGCCAAATTTTCTTTGCAGGAAGTACTTGGGTTCATTCGAGGTTATGTTGAGGAAGTAAATCTTTGCAAAGAGAAACTCGATGGTTTTGAGGGTTTTCTAAAAAAAGGGTATTGGAAGCCTCCAGTTGTGGGTTTCATCAAGATTAATTTTGACGCTACCTTCTAAAGAGATTCTAGGACTTCTACATTAACAGTTTTAGCTAGAGATTCAAGAGGTAAAATTAGAGGAGCTGAAACTTATCTGATAGAGGATGTTGCTGATGCGTTCTTTGGTAAAGCACGGGCATGTGAAAGGTTGTTGCTGTTCGCGCGACTGATGGGTTTTCAGTGTTTGGTCGTGGAAGGGGATTCTTTGACAGTTATTAAAAAGTTGCAAGCAAGGTTGATGATAAATCAATTCTCAGACCTATTATCCATCACATTCGAGAATTAGAACATTTTTTTGAAAAGGTAGTTTACCTTTTTGTTCCTTGTTCTGTTAATGATGCAGCGCATACCCTGGCAGCGGAAGGGCGAAGAAGCCAAACATCTGGGCTTTGGGTTGATGGAATTCCGGCTTCAGTAACGCGGGCCATGGAAAGAGATTGGAGAAATTGGATGCAGACGAATCAAAGACTGTCATAGGTTGCTTTGTAGTGGAGAAGGTTCTCTGAATATCCATAGCTGGTTTCAAAGCATTTAGGTTTTCCTCTCAAATCTGAATCGTTTTTTGCAAGGAGAAGGAAGTTGTTTTTGGTTGGTATTTGTAGGGGCTCTCTTTTGTTTGAAGGTCAGAGTGGATTTTGTTTTTGGTTTTGTGGTTTTTTTTGAACGTTTCTGTGTGCGCATTTATGGTTTTGGATGTTTGGTCTGTTTCTTTTTTGCTTTTCTTTGCTGTTTGCTTTTATTATTTTCTTGCTCTAGTGGTTTTTGTCTTTTATGATTTATTTTGATGTAACCTCCTGGCACTTTGAGCCGTGTGCTAATAATATCAGTCTATTCGTTCAAAAAAAAATATCTACTTTCAAATTATGTATAACCAAATAACATTTTAATTGAAAGTTAAACAACATTAACCTTTTCAATTAATTAATAACATTATAAAAATATTGAACTAATTAGTAGCATTATAAAAATGTAAAAAAGATAGAAATTAGAATTTAATTTTAAACATATTAAAAGAACCAAAATGGAAAGAAAAAAACATGATGAATATCTTTTTATATAATTAGAGACGGAAGGAAAACAAATTATTTGGAATTAAATTTAAGTTTTCATATCTGCAACATAATATTTACGAAATCAAAAAATTATTGACATATGTAATTTTTTATATTAAATAAGTAATAAATATGAATTTAACGTGATGATATTATTTTTATCTTGACTTTTGAATGTCATCTCCTAAGAAAAGTAATTTTAATAAAATTAATTAAATTTAATTTCTTTTGATTCAGTGTTGGAATTGAATTGGATTAATTAGTTAAATCGATTGGATTAGAAATTGATCAATATAATAGTTCAAATAAATACTTGAATCGGTTTTAAAATGATTTTTAAATGAACTACTAGAAATCGATTGAATTGAACTAAAAATAAGGAATTGATTTTCTTTATTTTTAATATATATTTAATTTTTTTAAAAAAATTAATAGTTCATTTAATTAAAATAAAAAATTAATCTTTAATTTTTATGGATATGCTAAATGCAACCACCTAATAATTCGAGATTGAATCTACATTTATAATTATTGCTATTTTTTAGACTCATACTCAAAAGTGCTTATCCAATCTCCACTAACTAAATAGTGCTTTTTGTGAGATAAAAGAGAGAAACAGTGGAAATAGTGGTAGCATCTCTTTCTCTCCCTCTCTCTCTCCGCCATACTTTATCTATAAATTAGGCATGCGTGTTTCAAGGTATGGCATAGATGTGAAATCAGAGAGGTGAAATGGAGAATTCTTATGATAGCATTGGTAGTAAATCAAAGGATGTTTCGCTTAAAGACCTTAGCATCAGGCTTGCAGAGTTTGCACAAGTTAGAGGATGGGATGAATATCATAGTCCAAGGAATCTCTTATTAGCACTAGTAAGTCCACTATCTAAGCTTTCCCCATCATCTCTGTTTTACTTCAACTTGATTGAGATTATTGGTTATGGTTATGTTTTAATATGATGTTTGACTTTTTAAAGGTCAAGCTTTTTATGTAATATATTTTCAAATTTTAATATCCACAATAAATCTCTTTTTTCAAAGTTAAAAAATAAAAATGTCACACTAATTTAGTGAGACAGAAAAACTAAATTGGAATATCTAAACTCATATTCTCATACTCATGTCTTCATATGTTGAGACAAAGTTACTTGAAGAAAACAAAGAAGCAACTTAGGTTTTTGACATGTTTTAGGAAATTTTATATATTGGACACCGGTTAGACTTCACAAAATCAAACTTGTGTATATTGTATAAACATAAACACAAAAGTAAATAATCGTATTAGAGCCTGCCATGTCTAGATTTACGTGGGTTTAAAATAATGCAGGTGGGAGAAGTTGGAGAGCTGTCAGAGATATTCCAATGGAAAGGGGAAGTTGGGAAAGGACTGCCTAACTGGAGTGCTGATGAGAAAGAACACTTAGAAGATGAGCTTTCCGATGTTTTGCTTTATCTTGTTCGTTTAGCTGATGTTTGTGGGCTTGATCTTGGCCAAGCCGCTTTAACTAAGATAATCAAGAATGCTCGCAAATACCCAGTTGTTGTGATGAATCAAAAATCAAAATCTACTTACAACTAAGGATCAACCCTCCTTTTCCTGGTTTTTGCTGTAGTATTGGAGTTCTCTTTTTTATGAAGCTTACAAACTTTTTGGATCAGGTTTTATTCGAGTTCTTGTAATTGCCGAAAATAGATATATTTTCTTATATTTGAAGAGTTTAGCTTTATATTTGTTTTTATTAGATATGTTTTAGGCATATATACCTTATTTAAATTCAACCGCAAATTGACCCGACATCTTTCAAATATTATCTTAAACAATAAAATAGATTACCAAGTCCATCTAGAACTAACCTAAATATAAATTGGAAAGAATTTAATAATAATTAAGAATGACAACTAGTGCGGTCGGAGGTAAATATGACTAAATTCATCACCACTCCATACCTAATACAATTTATTCTACCATCCACCTTACTCTATTATAGACATATAACTAAAAAGGGTAAACTAAAAAATGATCACTAATTTCTTGTGAATTTTTCTTTTTTGCCGCTGAACTATGAAAAGTTACATTTTAAAAACTAATGTTATCAACTTATAACATTTTCATCACTTGACTGTTAATAGTCATTACAACCTTAACAAAAACGTGAAGTGCCACATTAGTTGAAATGTTAATATACAATTTGATCCCTGAGGGTCTTATACGACACTTAAAACTATTCATGAGATTCCCACTATGAAGTGAGGGCATTATGGGGTCATTTAGAGGCCTTTTACGACTTAAAAGTTGCATTTTCTTGGAGCAAGTTAAGGATCGAGACTTGAGCCCATTACAATAGATTTTTAGGTTCGAAGTTTACAAGTACCAATACAAGGACCCCAAGTATCGAAACTTTGACGGAGGAGAACCAAAAACAAGCCTAAAACACCTCAAAATCATGCTTAAATATCTGTTATCTTTCCCAGACATTCTCAATCATTTTCCAACCTTAAAATACACCAAAATATCATCCAAAACATCACATGTTCACTTATTATAATTAGCCACAATGTCTTCAAACATTTCCACTTAAATTCAATACTTCAATGGACCTAAAACACTATCTTCCACTTTCATACCAATTTTATACCTATGTACATGCCATTTTAATTCCACAATTTAAATTCACAATTCATAATCCATACCTTATTGAAGATGAGATATGATTCGCCAAGCCTTACCTGAACTCTTTTCTTACATGACCATTTCCTAAACACTACGCATTGAAACACTTATTTCATTAGTCACTTACTTCACTTTCTCTTGAATCTTTGTCACTTACCACAATTCCTCTTGATTTGTTATCTCTTAGGAAATGGTGGAGAACTAAGAAGGATACGTGGAATTAAATAGGGGCAAATTAGTGCGTTATCAAGGGCATTGGAGTGCGAATGTCAAGGGCAATGAAGTGTGATTGTCAGGGGAGCGTACAAAAATTCCTATGGCATGCCAATTATGTCTTACTAGTTCTACCTCGTATATTAGGGCCTTTTCACGACCATTCAATTATGAATATTTCTTTTAAATTATTTTCATGGTTTCACTTCATATTTCAATTACAAGAAATATCATGACAAGAATAATTTCGCATGATATTTTCAAGTATTTCTCATCATGTATTACTTAATCACTAACTTTTACACATCATTTAACAAGTGTTTGTAAAGTGCCTTGTGTATGTAATAACCAAGTGTATTGCTTGGTTAAGAGTCCTAAATTTTCAAGGGAAAAATTTAGAGGGGAAATGTTTAGATTTTTTGTATAAAAGTGAGGAGTCTAAACTATTGAGTGTTAGAGCTTGAAAACACTTGTTGTACGAGCTGCTAATATAGTGAATATTCTTTCTAGACAAGGCGGCGTAGATGTAAGGAAATTGAACTATGTAAACATCTCTTGTCTTGTTTACTTTTTTGCACTTTACATTTCTTGTGCCTTAAGGAGTTGAAACTGGTCTTGGCACATCTTAGTTTTGCATTCGATTATCAATTTGGACCCAACATTCGGTGTCAAAGCCTACCATTAAGCCCACCTAGTGGAATTACTAATATTGATATTTGAAAGAAAATGAAGGTCATCAGTGTCACGTCCCCCCATGCTTGATGGTTCGAATTATGCGTATTGGAAAGATAGAATGATAACCTTTATCAAGGCTACTATGAATGTGCCTAGAGATCAATTGTAAATGGTTGGGTGCATCTATTTACTAAAGAATTTGGTGTCAGGAGGCATAATAAACCATTGAGGAGAAAATGCTTGAAAGTGCAAATTCGAAGGCTCTCAATGCTATTTTTAAAGGAGTAGATGGATAAGAATTCAAATGAATCTCAAAGTGCAAAAGTGCAAAAGAAGCTTGGGATATTCTCCAAACAACTCATAAAGATACAAGTATTATAAAAATATCAAAGCTTCAAATGCTTACTACTTTGTTCGAGAATATGAGAATGTAGGAGAATGAGACTATAAAAGAATTCTATGTCAAGTTATGTGACCTGTTTAATTAGGCCTTTGCACTTGGAGAGTAGTATACTAATGCTAACTTGGTAATGAAGGTTTTTCGATATTTGCTTGACAAATTCAGAATCAAGGCTACTACTATTAAAGAAGCTAAGGACGACGATACTATGCATATTGATGAACTAATTGGATCTATCTAGACCTTTGAGATCAATCTTGATAAAGCTAAGAGGAGTAAATCTAAAAAGAAAAGTATTGCTTTACAAGTGGCAGGGATAGTTCCCATTGAGATTTGCACGACCATAAAAGACAAACAAGAACAAATTGCTCTACTTACTAAAAACTTCAACAAAACTTTCAAATCCAAATGAAGTCAAAGATTTGAAATTTTCAAAAACACTTAGAAAGGTAAATCTAAAGGAATCATCATCAATGAAGAGGCAGCCAAAGACAAAAAGAAGGGGATTTAATGTCATAAATGTCATGGCTTTGGTCACATTCAAACAGAGTGTGCAAACACCTTGAAAGAGAAGAAAACGTCTCTTTACGTCACTTGGAGTAATGAGGAGTCCAGTTGTGGATCAAACTTTGATGATGAACATTTGAGTAACTATGTGGCTTTCACTTCTAAAGACAACATAGAAGAAAATGATTGTGATGAGATCATAGAAGAATTTTAAAATGTTGAGTTCCTAAACAACTATGAGACAATACTAGACAAATGGTAGATGGTTTGTGATGTTAACTCATGGTTGCTGGGTGAGAATGATGAACTCAAAGAAGAAACTCAAAATTTCAACAAAAAAGTGTAGGACAATGAAACTCAACTAGTAGCTAAGACTGCCAATCATGAAAGAACTTGAAAGGAACTTGAATCCACCAAGGAGATGCTTGAAAATTTCAATGTCAATAATGGAAAACTTGATTAGATTCTAGTTGCTGGTAGAAGGAGTCCTAGAAAATAAAGCTTAGGATTGTTAAATAGAAAGGTAAAGCTATTGCTACTGGTCCAATTGTGTTTGTCAAAGCCTTTGTAATGGTGTTGGGGAATGCTTTACTAAAGCCAAAGTGACTAATGTTGAAAAGATGGTACAAGGCAAACATAAGATTATATGTCACTATTGTGGTGTGCCAGGACATATCAAACCAAGATGTTATAATATGCTTCATGACTTAAGATGGAAGCTAGTTGTGCCTGCATGAGTATCCACTGATATCAACACCAAACAAACTCAGAAGTTTATGTGGAGGAAAAAAGATCAGCCATGTTTGCTCGTGGCTCGCCAATCCTTGTAAGCTATATTTGATCATGTTTGGTACTTTGATAATGGAAGCTTTCTCCACATGACTGGTAACATTCAATACTTATCTGATTGTGGTGTTGGATGCGTGACGTTTAAAGATGGTAAGTGATCGTGTCCAAACTAACTATGACAACGAATAAGGTAAACGCACCTATCATTTGGTAGTATAGCTATGGCAAGATCGGAAATATCGTATCCTCAAGGACTAAGAGTACTAGTAATTACTATCTTTCTATTATTTAGCCTAAGAATTAAGGGAATTGTTGTTTAATCTAAAACTAACTAATTACTAAGCTAAAGATGCTAAGACACAGAGAATGAATTGGGGAAATACTTTCTGAGAAAACCAATTGATTAAGACAATACTCGAGGAAGAATTCACCTAGACTTCACTTGTTATTTAACTCTGAACCAGACAATTTATTCACTTGACTTGATCCGTAGGATTCCTTAATTTATATTAATACCTCTCTCGAGGCTACTAACGTCTAACCCTAGGTTGATTAATTGAAATCTCTTTCTAATTAAAACTCCTAGAGTTGCATTAACTCGATCTATGGACTCCCATATTAGGTTTGACCCTAATCTAGCATATTTTCGTCGTCCTATCTCTAGGAATGCGATCAAATTCGCTTAATTATGCTAGATCTACTCTTAAATAGGGACTTTTGCTCCACTGCCTAAGCACATCAATACTTGAATCAATATCCTGAAATATCAAAGCAAGAATTAAGAACACATAATTAAGAACAAATCAAATATTTATCATATAGTTCAGAAAACAATAACAAGATTCGTCTTAGTTTTCATCCCCCTTAGGTATTTGAGGGGTTTAGTTCATGTTTATAAAAAAATACATCTAAGAAGAAAGTATAAAACAAAACATAAGAAAAACCCTAAAACTCCTTGAAGGAAATTGAAGGGAAGATCTTCTGTCTTGAGTATGATTCCAGCTTATTGAGATAGATCAACTGGTTGTCTTCGAGTAAATCCCACAATTCGGCCCTCTCTGGCTTCGCTCCTGGCCTCCTCCTTTTAGGTTACACTTAGGGTGTTTATATAGGCTTTCGAAATGTCTTTCTTGGCCCCTAAGTAACCTAATCCGAATAGAATTAAAATGAGTCAAGGCATGGACACGCCCGTGTGGCACGGCCGTGTGAATCGAGCCCAGGCCGTGTTCGGGTCTGCTAAAGTGTCATGGCCGTATGGTTATCTCCAGGTCGTGTGAACTTCTTACTTTGGCCCATTTTCTCTGTTTTTGGCCCGTTTCTCGTTCTTTTCATCCTTCGATGCTTTCCTAAGTATAAAACATGAAATTAAAGGATTAAGAGCATCAAATTCCATAATTCAAGGGATAAATCATCCAAAAGTATGCTAAATATGGGATTAAAAATATGTACATATTACGGTTTATCAGTAAGAAAGGCCAAAATTCTTGGAAAATGAATTTTAGATGTGCATGGTTTACCTAAGCTAACTATTTTTTCCTTGTTGATGATGGTTAATCTTATTAGCATTAGTTAGTAGTTCAACCAGGGCATGCCAGTAAAATTTACCAAATATAGATGTTGTGTCACATCTAAAAAAGGAGAGGACAATATAAGGAGCAAGAACTCTTGATAACTGTTACAGGGTGGTATAGCCATCTCAATGCAACAAGTTCGGTATCACTAAGATTGAATTGTGGCATGGAAGGCTCGGGTAGATCCATTACAAAAGGCTAAGATGATTGGTGAGATTTGAGGCTATTAGAGGGATGCCTAAGTTAAGGGGAGTGAACTTCCATAAATTGATATGACAAATTAAGCCCCTTTTGACACTTAATGAGCTTGTACTTAAACATTTTAAGGCTTTATTTTATACATTTTAGTAATGATTAGATTTTACTCTAGAATTCAATTTTATGCATTTTAGTAATTATGAGATTTAAGGCTTTATTGTAGAGCATCCATTGAGGTAAGTATCATAGATACTCATCATTTTCCTAAGTTAGTAATCTTAGGGTTTATGAAATTAAAGTAATAATTGAGCGTTTAACTGTGCTTATTAATGTGAAATTCCCTGGCATTATGATATGAAATAAGTTATTAAATGAGAAGATGTATTTATGTAACCATGAAGTGCTATGTTAATTAAAAATATGACATAAGAATTTTGGGATGCCATGGAAGCATTGGTGGACATGTATGAACCATGTCATTAATGTGGAAAAATTGGATAAGGCCATTATGACAAAAAAATATGTCAAAAATGCAAAGTTTGCTTTATGTTGACAAGTGTCAATACAAGCTTAAAATATCGAAATGACCATAAGATTTGATGGAAAGCTCTCAATATACTTATCTTGTTTATAAGTTGATTTATTTAAATTGTATTGAATATAATATTGTATGATAATATTTAAATGTGATAACAAAGATATTTGTGAAGGTTCAATGGTAACTGCCCTAGATGTGGTAGTTACGACGACATTTTTGCGACAACAAAAGGGTTCTCTACTCCATTCCTTTCATCAGCGACAACTTTGTCACATTAAGTCCTTACTTCTTGTCGCAACAAGGGTTGAAACAGGAACTTCATAGTTGAATTAGTAACCTCTTTGTCGCGACAAAACCTTCCTCATTGTCGCAGTAGGAATTGGGAAATGTAAAATTCTTGGTTGAATCAGCAACATCCTTGTCGCAACAAGGCCTTTCTAGTGGTCACGACAAGGACTCTTCTTGCACAAATTTCTAAGCTCATTTGAATGTGAAAACGACCTAATTTACCTTATCAATCTACGATGCATCATTCGACTATGTCATACGATGTTAAAATTGGTTAATGACATGGACACTACTTTATAAATGATTTCCAAATGAGATCTCCTTATGGAGAAGTACTTGAAAGCTCTAAATTTTAATAAAATTGCATAATGCCATGACTGAAACTACTAATTTATGTTATAGTGGATGATACCATGAATATTGTTTTTGAACTTAGTTTTATTTGAAGCATAAATTACTGAAAATATTGAACAAAGCCCTAACAGCTTAGATGAATGGTTTAGGATATGATTTGCATGCTAATAGGGAACGTCTATTTCTAACTGGTAGGAGATGCGATTTCGACCATGGTTTAGCTTTTGGGCGTAACACTTCGACGTGATACTGTTCTTGCCTTCGGGCATATCACTTTGGTGTGATGTTGTTTTGGCCTTCGGGCATAGCACTTCAGTCGTTTTATTACTAAATTATTTTATTACAGCACTGACTTTTAAAGAATTGCTTGTTACTAAGATGAAATAATCATTGTCTTGATAAAAAGGGGTGCAAGTAAACATTTTATAATGTTACTAAGGTGAAATGTAAATAGGCAAGTCCTTAAAGACGTAAGTGTAAATGAATGAACAAAGACTTAAAGTTGGTAACTAAGTTTTGAAGTGATATGGATCTCCTATAAAGGACTTGAATATGAATTTCGGAATTGTACTAGCTAATGAACCCTTAAGTTGTAAGTGAGTCCATAATTCTGGTAAATTTGACTAAAAAGGATTAATTAATCAAACACAATTTAAAACAACTTAATAAAATATTTAATTTTAAGGGCTTAACATTAATAAAGACTTATGATAAATTGATTATGCCTGTTATTTAAGAGCTTTATAGTTATTCCGTTAGTTGTTTAAAATGCGTATAAGTATGAATTTGTTAATGAATCGCTACGGTAGCTATGGAGCTTCGCATCATCAGACATACTTTAAGGTTGTATTTTAATTGTTAAAATGTAACTGATGATGGATTAGTGACATGTATACAAATTCTCATATTGTTTATCAACATTGTAATGTGAATTTCATCTTTTAAATCTTTTTGGAAACTTGTTTAGCTAAAACCAATATCTTTTCAATTTGAATGTATTTATGCCTCTCTTTTTTGTCTAATTGAATTTAAAATTTATTTATAATTATTTGAGTCATGAATAATGTTGTTAATTATGACTCCTATTTTAGTCAAATTCAAGAAGTAATCTCTTAGTTAAACTCTGTTTATTTGTTTCAATCAAACACTGATTAGTTTAGATTATTTTATTATTATTTGACCTATGGATTTAGCCTATAAATAGGCTCTTTTACAACCTTAGAAAATACACCCATCAGAGATTAGAACTCATAACACATTTAGAGAATTTTGTGTTTACGTTTTGAGGGTTCTTTATTTTCGGGTTTTCGGGGTTTAGTTTTTATCTCCATCTTTTGTACTCTTCATTTACGTTGCCATTATAGTAAAATTATCTTTGCCGTGGTTTTTATCCTCTTTGGAGGAGTTTTTCCACGTTAAATTTGTGTGTTCAATTTCTCAATTTCTTCTACTATTTTTTCTTGTTCGTTGCTTAATCGGGACGATCCTAACAAATGTGATTTTGTTTCTAAATACCATAGAAAATAAATAATTTCATAAATTAAAGTTTTTTATAAATTAAGTGTTACGGTGACACTTTCTACTTGTACGGTATGTCAAGATGGATGAGAAATTTTACATACAGTAAATTTATAAAATTAACAAAATGTTAGTAGTTGATTGAAATAAATAAATTATCGTAAGTTGCTATTCATGAATTTACTATGATAATAAAATGCCTCTTAACTTATTAAAGTTAAAAAAAAGAATATTTCGATTCATATAAACCCATTGACTTGAACATATTCAAATAAAAAATAATTTAAATTAAAAAATTTAAATCTAAAATAACTCGAGCTTGAAATAATCTCAAGCCGAAAGTATCTAATTTAAAAAAATATTCAAGCTTAAACCGATACAAATTAAAAAATATTTTAATACAAAGGCTAAGAGTGCTAATTTGAATCGGAATACAAGGATAAAACACATACATTGCCTGTTGTACAATAGACCATAACTAGCCCATAAACCCTTATTTCCGTCTATAAACCTAAACCCTAAAAGGGCTTAAAACCCTATCTTCATATACTCAACTCATATAAAACCTTAACTTCCAGCCGTTTTTGCTCATTACTCTATCTCTACATCCCGAAACAAAAAGCAAATAATGGCAGAAAGAGGCGGCAGCGAACGCGGTGCTTTCAGGCGTGGCTTCGGCGGCGGGAGATCCGATCGTGGGCCAAGAGGTCGGCGCCGTGGCCGCAAGGATGAGGAGGAGAAATGGGTTCCCGTTACAAAACTTGGCCGTTTAGTCAAAACGGGAAAAATCACATCCCTCGAACAAATCTACCTCCACTCCCTCCCCATCAAGGAGTACCAAATCATCGACCAACTCGTTGGCCCTTCACTGAAAGACGAGGTGATGAAGATCACTCCCGTCCAGAAACAAACACGCGCCGGTCAGCGCACTCGTTTCAAGGCATTCGTTGTCGTCGGCGACGGAAACGGGCACGTTGGGTTGGGGGTGAAGTGCAGCAAAGAAGTAGCGACGGCAATAAGAGGGTCGATAATTTTGGCCAAGTTGTCGGTGATACCAGTAAGGAGAGGCTACTGGGGGAATAAGATCGGGAAGCCTCATACAGTGCCGTGTAAGGTTACCGGAAAATGTGGTTCGGTCACTGTTAGGATGGTGCCAGCTCCTAGAGGTGCGGGGATTGTGGCTGCTAGGGTGCCCAAGAAGGTGCTTCAGTTTGCTGGGATTGAAGATGTTTTCACTTCTTCAAGGGGTTCCACCAAGACTCTTGGTAACTTTGTCAAGGTATTGTTTCCACTTCCTTCGTAAATTTTAATTGTTTGAATTATTGTTTAAAGATTGTTTATGAAGAAATGGGTTGCTAAATCATTTATTTTCCTGTTTTTGAACTTTAGGATTGTTTAACATTGATTCTTTGATACCATGAGTTCTTATGAACTAATATATTGAGTTTTGTTAATTAATTGGATAGAAATTTTACTTGTTTGAAGATTGTTTATGGATTTAGATGTATTTGGAAATTGATTGATAAAATGTTTCAGTTCCCTGTTTCCGAGCCTTAGGATTGTTGTTTACCATTGTTCCTCTGATACCCTGAGTTATATGTTACCGATGTATTTATGATTTTGTGCATGATTTTAAGTCTATGTTTTTGGCTTTATGCTGGTTCAATGAACCATATATATATTTATTCTGTAAAAACATGGTATTGCTGCGGTTCTATTATCTTCAATTTACCTTGCATAGATTCCGATGGAGTTGTTGAACATATTAATTGGTAAATGTTGGTAGCATCAGCATGATTTCAATTCTTGAAGTGCTATATCATTCTTCAATTTTAGGTAAATGTTGGTAAATTTCTGTGCAAATATAGCCAGTGTAAGGTTTGGGTTTGCTTGGGATAGGAATTACTTGTCTAGGTAGGCATAACTGATGTTCCCAAAAATTTCCAGCCAGGCTCGAAAACCTGGCATGTTAGAAAAAAATGGGTGATTTATGCGTGATATGCTAACTTGTCTGTTGACTGACCAACTATTGGCTCTTTTTAAATCATTGCATACTGCTACCTAGTGCTTGTATATTGTTTGGCAAATTACTATGCTTTTCTTATTGTTGCAAATGTAAATGCAGGCCACCTTCGAGTGTCTTCTGAAAACTTACGGTTTCTTGACTCCTGATTTCTGGAAAGAGACTCGATTCACAAGATCTCCTTTCCAAGAGTATACTGATCTGTTGGGAAAGCCATCAAAGACGCTTGTACTCGAGGATGTCGAGAGAGTGGATGTATGATGTGCCTTCAGGGCCTTAGAATAGTAAAATATCAAGTTCCTTTTGTGTAGTTTAAGTTAAAATGATGCTATCTTCACTCTTTTTGATTGCTTTTGTATTGTCAGAGAGATATTTGGAATTTCAGCAACCGCATATTGTTTTTCTCTTACATGGGTTCTTTATAATGTTGCAGTTTACATGAGTTCTATTTTCTTTTTGCCTAATCTCCTGATTCTGGATCAGGATTATACATTTCATAATATATACATACGCGTATACAGTATATAATCTCGAGTAGAAGTGGCGGATACAAATGCGTTAGACATTGGTATATATTTTGAATCTGTAAATCTGCGTAAAAATCTAAATCTGCAGATTATCTTGATATGTGTATTACTACATGAATCTGAATTAAATACTATTATTTGTCCAATATTTGAATCGGTATAAAATTTGAATTTCATATTTTTAATCATATGTTGGATATCATAATCTGTAAAACTTCCAATTTAATTTTGGAAAATAATATAAAATCAAACAAAAGTAATAAATTTAAATAAAATTTATTTATAATTAATAAATGTAAATAAACAAAAAAATATATAACAATCCAAACAAATTAAACATAATAAATTCATAACATTTTAAATACACCAAATAATTTAAACCTAAGAATTCCTAACAATCTACAGAAAAGAACAACAAAAAAAATCTAAATTTAACATTTTAAATTGTGTCGGATATTCCGCAAAAATCCAAATATGAATTTACAAAATAATTTAAAATCAAGCTAAAAAGAATTAATTTTAAATAAAATATATTCATAATTAACAATAAAAGCAAAGTACTGAAGAGTCTGCTACCCTAGCACGTTTCTGTCTGTCTTGCAGAGTTTAGGTTTATTTGTTTTTTTGTGGCGGCGACCTGGCTATTGGCAATTGAAATTTCTTCAATTGTTCATTCTCATCATTTGCAATTGAATCAGTATTCATGGAGACCGAATTTGCTAGCTTATCTATTAATGAAGAGGAGGACGAAATTTTACAAATTCCATCTTTTCCAAGTCCAGAGAAAGAAGAAGGGGGTTATCTTCTCGTGGGCTGCTTTTTAACGGCTAGTGTTATTAACATTGCGGCTACGAAAAGTACCATGAGAAATCTGTGGCATCCGGTCAGAGGAGTTCAAATTCTAGATCTAGGGGAAAAAAGATTTCTGTTTCAGTTCTTTCACAGTATGGATATAGAAAGGGTCCTCAAGGGTTCTCCATGGACTTTTAATAACCATTTATTATTACTACATTTGTTACAGTGGGGGGAAGATCCATTACTAGTCCCTTTAATTTTTTCGCCTTTTTGGGCTCAGATCCATGATGTTCCAGCAGGATTCTAT
Source organism: Gossypium bickii (assembly GCA_025503065.1). Lineage (NCBI taxonomy): Eukaryota > Viridiplantae > Streptophyta > Magnoliopsida > Malvales > Malvaceae > Gossypium > Gossypium bickii. The sequence continues at coordinate 11,377,700 of CP106719.1, read as the reverse complement.
TATGAGGCTTTGGTAAAGCAACTTGGAGATTTCATAGGCTTGTTCTTGGAGTATGATGGTGCTAATATGGGAAAGGGATACCAGAATTTTTATGAGTCAGAATCCAATTGGATGTAAGGTATCCTTTAAAAAGGAAAAAGCAGATTATGTTCTATGGGAATAAATCATATGTTAGATTCAAATATGAAAGATTAACACTTTTTTGCTTTTATTGTGATCGTTTGGGACATAGCGATTCTTTTTGTGAGGCAAAAATGGCTTTAGGAGTGGAGATTACTGTAATGGGATGGGATCTTTCTTTAAGAGCGCAATCTAGAAAAGCACGTGCACAATGCAGTATCTGGTTATTCGAGGAATAAAGGGTGGATATTTTAACAGAAATTGGACACCTGAAGGGAGAACATGGGGTGTGACAAATAATTCTGGAAAGAAGGTGCAGATTGACCCCGTTTTGGGATTTTGCTTGGAAGGAAACACATCTACTTCTTCTAAAAGGGAAGGAAAGCAACCATTAGAAGAAAACCAATTTACAATGGATCATGATACTGAAGAAGGGATTCTTATAGGTGTGGAGCGGAAACAGCCGCAAAGAGGAGAAACTGAAGCCTACATCGTCAGTATTGATTCTAATAATTTGATGATAAAAGGCAAAGAAATGGTGAACAGGAACTTTTTATTATCGGCAACTGCCAAAAGGCAAGCCGACCAGGAACAAAGAAAATTTTAAGCTGGAATGTCCGTGGCTTGGGGAATCCACAGATGGTTTGTTGACTTCGACATTCGCTGAAGTTATATAATCCCCAGATTGTCTTCTTCATAAGACAAAAGTACTAAAAAATCAGATGGAAAGAATATGAAGAAGTTGTGGATTTCAGAATATATTGATGTTGATTCAGATGGTTCGAGAGAAAGATTATGTCTGGCATGGCATGATGATGCAACTATTATTCTTCGAAACTTCTCAAAAAGGCACATTGATGTGATCATCGAAGATACTGATAAATGTAATAGGTGGAGATTTACTGGATTTTAAGGCTCTCCATATATGCGAGATAGAAAGATAGAAATTAATCATGGGATTTGTTAAGAAATTTGAGTAATGCTGAGGATCTTCCATGGTTAGTTTGTGGGGATTTTAATGAAATTATGTATGGCCATGAAAAGAGGGGTGGATTACCCAGAAAGGAAAGACGCATGGATGCATTTCTATCAGTGCTAGCAGATTGTCACCTAGTGGAAGTTGGCTATACGGGGAATTGGTTTACTTGGGAAAGAGGGAATTTACCGGAAACAAACATTCAAGAAAGGCTGGATAGGGAAGTTGCTAATGAGGATTGGCTGTCTATATGTCCAGAGGCAATGATTCAACACCTTCCACATTCTTTTTTAGATCATTGCCCACTTCTTACCACGACAGAAAAAAAAGATAATGAGCGGCCTAAAAGAAGTTTCAAATTCGAAGCTTGGTAGAAGTTGGAAGAATCTTTTGTTGATGAGGTACGATACATATAAGACAATTCAAATGGAGACCTGATACAAAATTGGAAAAAGTAAGAAAAGGTTTGGATAGATGGGCGAATCAAATTCGACACAGTAGAAAGATAAAAAAATGAGAGGTTAATTGCTAGATTGGTCGAGTTGATGGAATTTGACAGGGATAATAAAAATTTGGCAGAACTTATTGAGACAAAAATTCAACTAAATTTTGAAACTGAGAAAAATGAACGATATTGAGAGCAGAGGGCTCGCATTAATTGGCTGCAATTTGAGGATAAGAACAATACCTTTTTTCATAAACAAGTGACTCAACGACGAAGAAGGAACCTTATCCAAAAATTGCAATTTGAAGCTGGTAGAGAAATAGAAGAGATTCGTGAAATGGAAGGAATTGCTAGATCCTATTTTCAGAATTTGTTTCCAGCTGGGAAAAGGGGAAATTATGAACATCTGTTGACAGGAATTAATCGTTGTATTTTTGAAAAGGATAATTCTCGATTGACAGCGAGATACACAAATGAGGAAATTCAAGTGGACTTATCAGAATTGGGCCCAACCAAAGCGCTAGGAGAAGATGGATTTTCGGCTTTATTTTATCAGAAGTGCTAGTCAATTGTTGGGGAGGATGTGTCTTCATTTTGTTTAAAACACCTAAATAGAGGTATGAATATTAGTTTAATTAATAAAACTAATATAGTGTTGATTCCAAAAATTGAAAACCCTTCAAATATTACCCATTTTCACCCTATAAGCCTATGTAACGTGATTTAAAAGTTGATAGCAAAGGTCATAGCAAATCGTCTTCGTGTAGTCATTGATAAATGCATTAACCTAGCACAAAGGGCTTTCGTACCGAGGAGGTTGATTTCTGATAATGTGTTGCTGGCTTATCAAATTCTACATATTTTAAAATAGAAGAAGACGGGGAAAAAAGGATACATGGCAGTAAAGTTAGATATGAGTAAAGCTTATATAGAGTTGAATGGAATTTTATCGCAGCAATTATGAAGTGCATGGGTTTTGATTCAGGGTGGGTTGAGTCTCTAATGAAATGTGTTTCCACAGTTTCGTATTCAGTGGTTATCAATGGTCATATTGGAGAGAATTTTCAACCCACAAGGGGACTAAGACAGGGTGACCCTTTGAGTCTGTTCCTATTTTTAATTTGTGGGGAAGGTCTTTCCAATCTTATGAGACTCGCTATGCAAGGGAACATACTTAGAGGGGTTAAGGCAAGTAGAAGTGGCCCACAGGTTTCTCACTTGTTATTTGCAGATGACAGTATTTTATTTGTGGGGAAGCTACAGAGAGAGGAGTTCATTCTCTTAAACATATTTTGATTGAATACAAGAATTGTTCTGGACAATTGTCAACTATGACAAATCTACAGCATTCTTTAGTACTAATACACAGGAAAGGGGTAAAGCAGCTATATCTAGGGTTCTTGAAGTGCGTAGTTCTAATAACCCAGAAATGTATCTTGGTCTGCCTAATATGGTAGGTAGAAAGAAGAACATGTCTTTTCAGATCTTGAAGGATAGAATGAAACAACAGATTGATAGCTGGAGTGCAAGACATCTATCTCAAGGGGGGAAAGAGGTGTTCATAAAAGCTATTCTTCAAGCTATTCCAACCTATATGATGACACGTTTTCTAATCCCTAAGTCTTTATGTGTTGAATTAGAAGGTATTATGGCAAGGTATTGGTGGCAAAAAAATCGAGATAAAAAAGGCATTCACTGGTGCACGTGGAAAGATTTATGCTCTTTGAAAGAAGACGGTGGTTTAGGTTTTCGTAATCTCGATAAATTTAATATAGCGTTATTAGCAAAACAAGGTTGGCGTCTTGTCAATTTTCCTAATTCTTTACTAAGTCGTGTTTTAAAAGCAAAATATTATCCAAATTCGGATTTTATCAATGCAGAATTAAGGAATTTAACTTCACTTACCTGGAAGAGTGTTTGGGCAACTAAAGGGATTTTGGAGAAATGATTATACTGGAGAATAGGAACAGGGATCGCATTTCTATTTGGGATGACTTATGGATTTCGGGAGCTAAAAATGATAGATTGCAGAATGAAACCACCAATGAGAATATTTAGTATCAGATTTGATTGATGTTAATAATAGAAAGTGGAATATATATTTAGTTTTAAGTACCTTCAATGATGATACTGCCAAGAAAATTCTGCAGATCCCCTTGGCAAAGACAAGCTACGAGGACTTCCAAGTATGGAGAGGAGAACTGTCAGGAGAGTATTCAGTCAGAAGTGCCTATAAACTATTACAAGAGATTAATTCGAGTCCTAGTAATAATTTTATACAGACTGAGAATAGAAACTTCTACAGAATCTTATTGAATTTACAAATCCCTCCAAAAATTAAAATTATAATTTGGAGAATTTCTTGGAATTATATCCCTACTTTATCTACCCTAAAGAGTAAAAAAGTTGCAGTGGAAACTCTTTGTCCCCGATGTCACACCTCCGATGAAGATAACAACCACGTTTTCAGGTACTGTCCTACAACAACAAAAGTATGGTCAAATTTAGATCTTGCATGGGTATACAATAATAACACTCAAAGCTTGTGGGAGTGGCTTATCTGGGTTTTCAGGCAGGGAAACAAAAACCAGTGTCACCTGTTTTGCTGTGGGTTATGGTCAATTTGGAACCATAGAAATAAATTCATCTATGAGAGAAAGATTACAATAAGCAGGGATATTTCTAAACAAGTCATCAGTTTTATAGCAGAGTTAAATGGAGCGGAGGAAAAAAGACTTCTTACTAACATTGACAGGGGTCATAAGCAGAGGGAAAGAAGCACGAGGGTGACAGTTTATTTTGATGCGGCTTTCGACAAGAGAACCTCCAGATCTGCTTTGGGTTTGGTTGTTTGCGATACGGAGGGGGACATCATGGCCTCTAAGTTTGTTATTCACTCCGACATTTCATCGTCGTTTGCAGCGGAAGCACATGCAGGATTACAGGCAATTCAGTTAGGGATTACAATGGGATTAAAAACTTTAGATATAAAAGGATACTCAAGAACAGTGATTAAGAAATGTCAAACCATAAATCAAGATAAATCGATTATAGAGATATCCATAGCAAAAAAGTTTTCTTTCAGAATATCAGGTTTCATTTCATTCCTAAAACAGAAAATGAGACTGCCCATTTTGTTGCTAAAGATGCGATGAGAAGAGGGGAAGGACATTACCTGCTAGGGCTACGTCCAAGGCGTATTCATCAGGAGAGGGAGCGACGGAGACCAAGAGAACAAGATTAAAGAGATTCAAGTCTACCCAATTTTTGATAAAGAAATGCTGAGAAAAGGAGAAGGACAACTGTTGGGATTGCATCTAAGGTAAACTTATCAAAAGAGGGAAAGACTGAGATAAAAGGAGTCAGACAAAGATTCAAGAAGATGTTAAAAGATATTGATAGCAGTTATTGAAAGATTTCATTGGAAAATGCTATCATAAAGGCTGGACGGTGGATTTGAAAGGACAAAGGCTAGTGATGTCCAACTGTTTTGATTGACTGGACTGAAGATCAGTTTTAATTTTAATTTTATTTTTTTGAATTTTAAATTCTTTGGGTCAAGACTATTCGGGCTTGGCCTACTCTGTTACTGCTTTTGCTTCTGTTTCTTTTATGATGGTCTTAAGCCCAATCTGGCTAAAACCCATTCTGTATTTTTTGATTATTTATCCATTTATAAAAGTCTAATTGATTTTCAAAACAAAAACAAAAAAACAATAAATGCAAAATTAACAAAAGTAATTAAATAACAATACAGACAAATTAAACATAACAATTTGAAAACAATTTAAATATACTTAACACTTTGAAATTACTTAATTACTTAACTCGTGCTAATTGTATATATTATAATTTACTATAAAATTAGTTACATGATTAAGGTTTAAAGTTAATATCATAATTAAGATATATACTATTTAAACCTACATATTATTAATATAAAAATTAGTTATATAAGGATACATATCATTAATAATTTACCTTAATTATATAATGTTTATTGTATATGTATACTTTTTATAATATAATATGTATTAAATATAATTATATCCCACATTGTAAAATAAATTTATATTGTCATATCTATTTTAATTATATAAATATTAATTAGTTTTTCAAAATTATAGATTCTAATGATTTCATCTCATTGTTTGATTAGATTTATGAATACAAAAGAATATGATTCAAAAGAAGGTAAATGACATTTAAGAAAATAATATGTTAAAAGAAAATATTTTTTAACAAAAAATATTATATTTAATTTTACAAAATATTTTATTCTGCTTTTATATGTCACTTATGAATTTGTGTAAGTTATAATCAATATTTAAGACAAGTATTGTTTGTTAAAGCTTGGGTTTATACATAAAAGGTTTTGGGTTTAAATCTTGTTGGAAGCATTTAGTTTGTAACTAATAAGTTTGGATATTTGAGTGAATCTATCTACATCGACTCCAAATTTATAATCAATTGTAATTTTAATATCCGAATAGACAAAATTCAAGTCGGATATTACATATATCTAAATCCATAATGCGATTTGCTTGGAACAGGGTATTAAATGAACTAAACTGGAATGAAGGGGGGATTTTAGTATATATTTGTTTGTTTTGTTTGTTCGTGTTTGGTTATATTTGTTAAAATTTTAAGTTTTAAATATTAATAGTTATTACTCTCATCGTCCCACTAAAATTTTTGCTTTTTGATTTTTTAGTGGTCAAAATTTTATTATTTTAACATCTTATTCTTCAATATGTATCATGGATAAAAAATGAAAAAATATTTTATAGAAAACTATAATTTTTATGAAATTTAATTAATTTAAATATTTAAAATAATTAAAATCAAAGTTTAAAAATTTGAGTGAAGAATGTTAACGTTGACATTTTTATTGGGGCAAAAGGAATATATTATAAATATATATAATAAGCATACAATAATAATTTAGCGTGTAAAATAACACTCAGAGAATATACATTTGTGTGAAAATTACTAAAATATATAAATAATGTAACATATGGTCTAAAGCTAATAACAATACGACATATACATATATACAAAATTAAAATGAGCCCAAATCAATATAGATAAATTGTGAGTGAAAAGACTGATAAAGAAAATTATATGTGCTCCAATTGCTTTCCAACCCGTTTTGCCATATTCCTATAAAAGTTTAAAATGCTTTCACGTTAGGAAGTAAGAGATGCTACCCTGTAATAATTTTACACAGCTCTTTATATGTTGACACGAAAAATCTCAAAACATCAAAATTCTAATCAAAATGTTTATAATGTACTAGATTTATTGTTGTTGTTGTAATCTTACCTTCTTTGATATGATTTTTGCATGTAAGTAACAAAGTTTGAATTGGGAAAAAAAAATGGTATATGGCAGGTAAAAATTAAATAGAGACTGCACCTTTCTTCATACATATGTGTATGCAACCATGGCATTTTGTGAATATGTCTCACAATTTTAATAAGTTGATTTAATATGCATATATTTATGGGTTAATTTGTTATTAACATAAAAATATCATGTAATTTTTATCGTAAGAATATATTTTACAATTGGGTATTTGATTTTTAAAAAAGAAATTTTTTAATTTAATTTATTATCCTTTATGATAATATCTTCTTTTTTACCATATTACATATATAAATGTGTTTTATCACCACATATAATATTACTCCAGCCAAAATTCATTATCTTCAGTTGTTTCACTTACACGTAGATATAAAATAGAATTAAATTAGATCAAATAGGTAAGCTGATTTGATTATAAATATTGAATTTTTATAAAGCGGTGATGAAACCAACACCGAGCGATCGATTTTATTTGAGATAAAATTTTCATCTCTTCATACATCCATATGACTATTTCGCTTAAGAAAAACTTGAATGAGAAAAAAATTAATATAGATGAATAATTAAATATATATAGATTAAATTTAAAGTTTGATAATGATAGTCAAATACTTTTGTCTTTTTTCAACCTCAGAATTTTATTGCTTTAATTCATGGACTATTTTCGAAAAACTCATCAAACTTTAGAGGAATATTCAACTCTAAAAAAATTAATAAAATTATATAAGAAGTACAAATGTTAGTAGAAATTATTAAAGGAGTTATACTAATCGATTTAAAAAAGAATCTAGACATACATTATTTGCATTTAGCAAGACATCTTAATCAATATTTTCATGGCCATAAGATTCCACTAATTTACCTTAAGCGAGTTAATAGCCATTGGGGTGGGATTTGGTTCAAATAATTAATATATACATACTTATTAGTGGGTGAGAGAGAAGAAACATTATCACTTAGCTATTCATCTTCTTCTCACTCCAAACTAAATGAAGAAAATAATTCAAGTTTTCTCTCCAATTGTCCTACCCTACAACAAGAATTGGTAAAGTTTTCTTCTTCTTCTTTTTTGTTGGAATTTGGGGTTAAGAACGGTAGATATTAGAAGCCCACTTGTTAAAATGTTAAATTGATCATAAAGTTTTGATGTGAAATCATGTTGAATACTAAGTTGAGAGAGAGAAAGAGGATGAGAATTTTAGATAAAAATGTTAATACTAATAGCTTGAGTTCTCCAGAAATTAAATACGAAGTTAGATTTAAATTCGATCGGGTAAGTTTTGAAATATGAAATTTTCATATATTAGGGTTTTAAGGGACCTAATTGAATAAAGAGCTTTCATATTTGATCAGATAATGATATTTGAATACGATACCGAAATTTCAAAAGCGAAAAGAAAAGAAAAGGCGAACATCAAATAGAAATCATGATTTATGCTACTATAATTTACTTTCAATTATTTGTTGATATAATTGAGAATGAGATAAATATCGAAGTAACTGCATCTATATTTGAAAGTTTTGAAATAATGAATATGGTTTTGCTGACATGAAATCATGTTATAAATTATTAATATTATGATATGTATGTGCTCAAATAATAAGTGTTGACATTTTAAGGTTTGCTATGATGATATGTATCCATGTACTGGCATTAAAGATTTTGGCAACACGATGATTGATAATATGTCTCAAAGGACTTGAACTCGTAAGTGGTTGTGATCAAAATTATGCTATCATGATAATGTGTTACATATATTAAATTATAGCCTATGATACGATGATGATATTATGATGATGAACATTGATATGTGTTATGATGATAATTAATAATGATACTGTTCCATTAAATGGTGTTAGATGTAGTTGGGTATAGTTGGTATGTCATGGAATCTTAGATGTGTTTTTTATTACTTGTAAATAGTTGGGTATATCATTTTCGCTATCTTGGTACATTTTGGTGCTTGAAGAACCTATAAGTGTCTTAAGGTAGATTTTAGTTTTCTAAATTTAAAGTTTGCATGATTTGGTTTAGTCGATAATTTGCTCAGTTAGAATAGGTGATAATGCGTTGAAAGCCCAGTTTTGTTTCTTCGAAGAAAAAAGTAATGGCTGATTTCAATATTCCTGTCAAACTCGAGGAAGATATACTTCCCAAGTTCAACGACTTGCGGTCTTGTAATTGGCCACTGAGAAACTTCATTACAGGATCCTCTAAAAAATCGGTTTCAAATTTTCATGTTCTGAACAAAGAAATGATGCCAAATAGCCAGGAAATGAAAGATTGCGAAGCATGCTTGTAAATTTTACGCTTGGCTAAGCAGAAAATGCAAAGAAAACACGAACTAATTACTGTTGTTGATGAATTTATGCGGTTGGTAACTTTGTTTCCAGGGTAAGGCAGCAATGGTTTGAATTCTCACCCTAAGATCTGTATACTGGAAAATTAGCAAACACACACATCAATAATGAGCGAACTTGTGATCACGAAATGCCCCATCGTTTGGATGAGACTAATGGAAAGCAATGCGATGAAACTTTACAGCATGTTTCAAGAGATCTCTACGAGCTACTATGAAGCGACTGCTACTTCAAGCATGTGCAGCTCAGATCATATTGTTCTTTTGGTTGATACGGTGAACTCCAAGTCATCCTCTGTTTCATCTTGGAAGCATGCTTTCAAGTGGAGTCCTATTGCAAGTCAAGCATTTCCAGGTTTTAAGGGGAAAAGGGCTAAATTAGTTATTATAAGCCCTCCGCTTGTCTTGACAAAAAGCTGTTATCTAGTCCAAAGTCATGCAGCCTTATGACCGGCTTGCAGACTACAAGTTCGAATGGACTTCAAGTATGTGAGGTCCGTAAAGAGCTTGGATCTCAATGTTGGCTTGCCTAGTTTCTCCACCATTGCGGTTGCTGCAGAAGATGTTTCGATACATGGTGAAAATACACCTTTAACACTGAATGAGTTGTTCTCCTCAAAGTCCGAAATGCACATACACTCGAGTGAAAGGAAAGACATACCTGTCCCACTGGAATCTGCCCTCAAACAATCTAATTTCATGTGTGTACATGATGTTAAGTTGGAGAAGGTCGAGGAAGGTCGAGACAAGCAACAGACTTCTAATAATGAAGTCGGTATTCGACATAGAAAACTAACAGAGTAGGGGAAGACAACAAGAAGACGTCGAGGGGCATGATGTTCGTTGAGTAATTCTGAGGTTATATCAGGCCGAGTGTAGAAAAGGGCAACTTTAAAGACTTTTTGTGGGGTAAGCTAACTGTGTCATCTGATTTATCATGTAAATGTCAACTAAAATATGGGAGAACAGACGTTTGTGTAGTCAGATATGGATGATTCGAGTATCTTCAAATTTTTTTTTTTTGGGGGGGGGGGGTATATTTAGAGGATTCCCGGATCTAATCCCCATTATCTTTTAAAAGCAACTGAATCAATAATGCAGGCTAAATTCTAATTGCCAATTGTAGAATTATTCTTGCAGTCTTTACAGCATAAACAGTAAAGCTTCAGAACACAGTGGACATTAATGGCTAATCAGATAAATATATAAAGAAGAAAAAAGGGGGGGGGGGGCAATTATAAGACATACAAATCTAAGTTATATTATACAAAGATCTTACATCATGCGACAACATTAATCCTGTTTTATGTTGTTTGATCGCGATGGACTGCTGGCTGTCTCTGTCGTTCGATTCATTTGAGCCTGATACAGTGCTGCCATCTTACTGTAGAGTTCCATATTCATCGACTGCAACCAAAAAATTAAGCATTAATATTATTTACATTCAACTTACTCCAATTTTAGATACATGTTTGATTCGAATATTTTTATTTTTATTTTTATTTTAACTTTTTTTTATAGAGAGAACGGGAACAATAATAAGAAAAAAACTCTGGCCCCAACTCAATTTGGAATTTTCTGTTTAAAATTTAAATTGAGCTCAATTGATTAACTCAATCTACATCCTAGAATTTGAGTTCAGCTCATATATGAATTTTTATTTTAAAAAACAAAAATTAAGGTTTGGTTTTTCTAAGAATAAAGTAATAATTTAATATTATAATTAAAAATTTTGATTAATTTTGGGAGTTGTCCAAATCGAGTGTTAAAGTACTTGATATTAGCACGCTTGATAGAGAGTTTAACAATGACCAATTCAAATTTAAATTTTTTTAAGTTGAATTTGAGTAGATTGCACAAGAATAAAAAATTGCATATACCCTATATTTGACATACTTGAGTTAGGAAAGCGCAAGATGGGTCAGGCAAAGGGATTGAGTCACTAGAGCTCGCATTTGGATTTGATTGAGCTGCTTCAGTGGCGTTAGCTCTTGAAGGAATCATAGGCGGCAGTGCAGTTGCCAAAAAGGGTGGTGGAAGGTGCAATAGAGGAGGAAGAGATTGGGAAGCATTGGGAGGCGTGGCGGCGTTGATGTCTAGCACTCCCATGCCCATTCCTAAAGCATGGTTAACTCCCATGCCAGCCATGATCCGACCTAAAAGAGACATCTGCAGATGCTGGTGGTGGTGCAAGCCTAGTGGCATCATCATCATTGGAGGGATGCTTCTCATACTCATCACTTGTACTTGTGCTTGAAGTTGTTTTAGGTATTCAATTACTTCATCAAGCATTGAAGCTTTATCTGTCTATAATCATGTTAAAACCAAATTCTCAAACTCAATCATGTATATATATATATATGATCAAAACAAATCTATCTATACATATAATATAAATAAAAGAGATAAGTCCAAAAGAAATTATTATTATTGCCATAAATTTGCTAAATACAAACAACACAAAGGGTGCAAACAAAAGCAAAGTTAGTAGGGGTTGATTTCAAACTTGAGATATCAAAGTAAGATAATTTTCAATATTTATTATTTTGTTGAAGTTTTGATAGTTCAATTCAATTATATCAAATTCAATTTAAGTCATAGCTTATCAGCTGAGTGGATAACCTAGCCCATGAATCACTAACTTTAGCACTAATATAGAAATATGGGCTTTAAAATGATTAATTCAATTCAAGTCATATTCAAGTGCTGAATCAAGTCAATGCGTGGTATTAATATTATACATAGTTGTCCAAACCCGACTATGCCCAAAATACGGGCTTTAAAATTAGTCTAAACCCACTCATATTTGTAAATGATTAATTCAAGTTCATTCAGGCTTGCTCATATTTTTATTTTTGAAAATATAATTATTTTTTAATATTTATTTTTAGGTTGTTAATTAGTGTTATATATTTAATTTTTCTTATCATATAAATTACATAATGTATAAAATAAATGAAAAATATATTATAAACTATAAAATGAGTAAGACCAACTTTGAATATTTAACCCCGTGTTCACCTATATTTCAAATGTATCTATTTTTTTTTTGTTCAAACTCATTTTTTATAACTAATAAAGTTTCAAAACCTCAATTTTGAGTTTTACATTACCTTTAGTGGTGGAGCCACTAAAAGAACTAAGTGGCCATGACCCCCCTAAAATGGTAAATTTTCAATTTAAGCTTTTTATAATTTATAAAATTTTAAATTAATAATGGTAAAATTATATTTTAGCCCCCCAAAATAATAAAATTTTGATTTAACTATTTAAGTATTATAAAGATATAAACTATTAAAATAATAAATTTATATTTTTATTATCGTGAAAGTATATAATTTAATTCCGATCCCTCAACAAAATTTTTTTGGCTCCATTGCTTACCTTGCTTGCATTTGGCACCAGCTTTTGAAGAGCCTTCATCTTTTGATTAATTCTATCTCTTCGCTTCTGCCACAATGAAATATAAAATGTTAGCCATTGCAATTGCAATTGTTATAAAACCTTCAAGGAGAAATTCTAAAAGTAAAATATTTTTAATTAATATTATCATATTGCATATTTATAGATTATACGTAAATTAAAAATGTTTAATACTTATATAATTTATCCATATAATAAAAATATAGAATTAAAATTTTACATGCATAACAAAATATAATTATATTAATAAATACGACTGGAATTTTACCCTTTCAGACAGATTATGAATAGCTGCTGCTCGACTTTGCCTTGTCGGATGAGACCGTCCTGTTTCATCTCGGCTTTCCTACAAATTTTCAACGTTGTTCCCAAAGCAATTGTAATCAAATCGTTAACCAAAAAAAAAAAGGAGTTTCTGTGTTTTCTTACAGATCCATAGTGACAACCAGAGTCCCCATCTGTGGTTTTGGTTTTCAAGCTTTGAAGAGATTCATCATGGGAACCCCAAGTCACCATTGTTGCATCATTGTCGATCTTGTAAAACGTATCAGTGCCGCATTCACGACGATCTGCTTTATCTTTTTGAATCCCACAACTTATATTGTGTTTCCTGCATTGATCCGAATCTGAAGTCGGCTGTGCCCGTTTCTTTGTCAACCGCGCTGCTACCGACACCGGCGGCAATCGACTGGAGCTTTCGCTGCGGTTTCCCCTGGGTGATGCAGCAATGGAACTTGTGTTTGTCGGGGCCTCATCCTGGTTGTGGTATGTGGCTTGATGGACTATGGACTCTAATGTGTCATTTGACCTACATGTTGGCTTTGTTAGTGCAGTAGGAAGGAACCCACTGAACCCATGCATGGCTAGCTGCTGACCATATTGCCATGTTAGCTCTGCAACTTGATGGTTTAACCTGAATTACAAGCACAAAATAAGTTTTAAACATGTTAATTTGGATTCAAATCTGACATTGCATGAGATAAAAGCAAAAGGGCATGCATCCAACATAGAGTAATAAGTTCATACACGGGGACGAGATGCTGGTTTATATTATTACAAGGGTTGAACATGTGGAACGAAGATCTCTTGGTTTCTTCTTCTTCTTCTTCTTCGACTTGTTGACGTCTTCGCCTTTGGTTTTTTAGATTCCAATTTGGTACTATACAGTGACTCATGATGATTTGATTCTTTCAAACTCTCTTTCTCTTTTGTTTTGTTTCGATCTGCAGCTTTTGAGGCTGAGTTTGGAGTTAGAAGTTCTGAGTTTAAACTGTCTTATGGTCCCATTTTTGAATGTCAATTGATTTGATTTGACACACAACATGTGGTAGCCAATAGTTGTCGTAAGGTTGCCTTTGCCATCGCTTTCAACTGTTTTATTTATCTTTTTAAGAGACATACAAGAGAATCATTTTTCTTGTAATTACTATCAAATCTCTTATTATTTCCCTACACACTTACTAAAGATTGATTATTCTTTTATGCTTTTATTTATATTAATGAAGACCTTAAAAGAATTAATAGATTTTTAGTGTTTTACCATTTTTCTATCTAAGCCTTTGAATCTATAAAAATTGTAAAGTTTATACATTTTGTTTGATGAATTAGAAAATGCTTAATCGAGATATACTAATTTAATGGAAGTAGACAATCATTATAAATCAATTTGTCTAAATTTCCCCTTTTTTTTTTCTTATTTTAAAAAAAAATATAGAAATTTTCAAAAATCTTAATTCACCCTTGTTACGACGTCGCAGACCGAACTCGCATGATGGGATTACGAGTTGAGCTCGTAGCTTGCTTGTTGAGCTTACTCCCCTGCAATGTTATACATGCATGAGAACACATAACACGTGTTCAACCTAGAAGAGAGCATATGTCTATATGTATAGAATCTACTTAGCTTGTCATTTCAATGAACAATACCCCTATCATATCATATAAACATACAAACATCACCAAAAAAAAAAATAGAGAGAAAAAGAGCTCAACAACCCCATTAAAATATCAAAATAATAAATTTTGAGTCTACCCAATTCAAATAACTTTTTATTATTTTGATATTTTAAGTTTTGTGTTTGCATACGATTCAACCGCATTTTCTTATCAACATGATAATTTAAATTTTTATTTACTGTTCATTAAATATGTGAAACCTCCCATGAAATATTTGAAAACTAATAAATTTAAATTAAATTAATTAAAAATTGAACGAATAATACATGGAAAGAAAATTAAATAATAATTCAATTAAAATATCAAAGTAATAAATAAAAATACATATAATTTATCATATAAAATAATTTATTTTCAATAATTAATAAATATTTGTATGACTCATGGCAAAATTCGAAGCCATCCACGTGTCAATTTTATAAGCAATCCAGATATGATTACTTTCTTTTCTTATAGAGGTTTCATTTTAAATATTACTAACTTTTAATCTCACGGCTTTTACACATTTAATATTTAATTATTTTTAAATATTATAATTTAATTGTATTAATTAACATAAAATAATATATCTTATTTGAATGATTGAATATAATAAAAGAATATATTAATTTATCCATTCAAATATTATAATCGAAAATTTTCAAATAATAATTAAAGCATTTTAACATATTCAACCTACAACATAGTTTTACTTTAATTAATTAATGCAAAGTAACATTATTCAAAATAATAATTAATTAACATAATTAACTCTAATATTAATAAAGTGATAATTAAAATGCTTAGAATTATATTCAATAACTCCATTCTATATCAGTCAAATTAGTACAACCTTTGTTTATGTCAAAAGTTTTTAAACTACAATTATAATTATCACAACTTTTTTCTTATACTTTATGTTTAGAATTCTATTTAAATAATTATCTCATTCTATATCAGTAAGATGCTTGGATTTACGTGATAAAAATAGAATTACATATATAACATTTATAGATATGACATAAATATATATGGTGGACGTAACCATCCGTGGGAGTCCCTCGCAAAGTTCCCTCTCTATAACAAAATACACTTTATGAATGCACACATGCAATGAGGTATTAACCACCTGTGGGAAACCCTCGTGAGTTCTCTTTTATCAAATATATAAACATATATATATATATATATATATGCATATACAGGCATGTATAGATAAACATACCGTATGGTAACCATCCATGAGAGTGATTGCCTATGGGTGTGAGAACAAAGACACTTGGTGGCAACTGTCCGTGATCATCAATTGAAGTAAATTTGCAAGAAGCAAATGTTAGATCAAATAGTCTCAAATAGTAAACCGGTATTATCATATTAGTAAAATAAAAATTTTCTAAAAGAAACTACGACATCAACATTTGTTGGTTGATGTGGTAGCTGTTAATGGTCACGTCTTATCAAAATTATCAACATCAACATTTGTTGGTTGATGTGGTAGCTGTTAATGGTCACGTCTTATCAAAATTATCAATTCAAGAATTCAATTAGATGAAAAAAAATTGAGAAAAGCTGAATTAATTATTTTAAATTCTTGGAAGATATTTTATACATTTTAATTTTTTGACCCAACTGCTGATGCAATGAGACAAAGAATCTTTTGTTTATGGATCCAACATACCTTAAAAATAAAACGTACCTTAAAAATAAACATTCAATCATTTCGTTTTGTAACGTTTTATAATCGATTGATTGATGTTGATTTTTAAATAAAAAATTAATTGAATCAATTAATAATTAAAACTCAATTTATTATTTCTTTAAAAAGTCAATTTATTTTATGATATGATTAGGGTTTGTTGAAATTACTAACAAGTTTGTCATAATAAAATAGTTTATTATTCTTTGTGGCTTCGATTCATGAAAGAAAAAGTACTAATTATCAATATAAAGGAATAATAATAAGTAAAATCCGTCAAAAATAATAATAATAATAAATAAATAAAATATTTAAAAATATATTCTTATAAAACAACAGCGTAAAATTAAATATTGTAACAATATTATAATATAACCATAATTTTGTTGAAGGGACGGTAGGGTTTATTTGATCTCCAAAATTTATAAAATATTATATGCATCGTTGAGTCGATTTATTTATAAACCATTCTGATTTTATTGTTAGATTCCATATATGTTGCAAAATCATAGCTTTTAAAAGGATTTTCTTTAGAATTAATATTACAAATTTACATTTTAAAAAATAAAATATCCCACATCCACTACACATTATCAATTATTTATATGAAAGATGGAAAGAAATTTTATTCTCATTTCATGTCCTCCTAATAAATAAATTTCCTATTGTCGGTAGAGGTATAGTTGTTCATCATTTGGACAACCAACATTTTGTATTCCATCCACTTCTCATTTTTATTTTAAAATAATTTTACTATAGAGGGATTTATTTATACGGATGCAAAATTAAAATAGTTTTAAACTCTTTTATATTTCTTTATACGATTAAATTATATTTTATATTTTATTCATATAGATCATGCATGTCAAATTTAATGTAAATTAAAATTTTTAAACTATTTTTTTATTTAAAAAACTTTCAACCGTTCAATAAATATATATATATAATATTTTAGATCGATATGATAAAAATATTGAATCGGTTTAAAAATTTACATGTATGAAAAATATAACTATATTAATAAATTCAATGATTAACTCGTTAAATATTAGTATTATTCCTACAAAAAGAAACTTTGATTATAGAAATGAAACCAAATCATTGGGTCACAACTTGATCTAATCTATAAACCGATCAAATTGGGGAAACATTTTCTTTCAATCCTATGCAGTCCTTATCGATTGGGACGTATATAGATTTTTTTTAAAAAATATAATGTTATATATAAATTTTGATTATGTGCAATTTTATATATAAAATATTTGTTTGATTCAATTTTCACAAATCATTAACGATTTAGCGTCACTTTACATTTATATATTTCCTACAAAAATATTTATATTTATCTAATATAAATATAAATCGATATATTACTCAAATATATAAATTTATATCTGCAACATATAGTAATGATGCTACACAAGCACATGTAGTATTGTTGATAAGAATGGTTTCCAAGTTGCAACACCAACAATGCAAGCCATAGAAGATTTTGTGTGATAGTAGTTGTAACTGCTATGTCAATGGTTACGACAAGCACATTGACATCAAGATAAAATTATATTATTTAATGAATTTAAAAATATAAACATGTACTAACATCATATGTAACATTAAAATAGAGAATTTTATCTAGCTTGATGTTGGACTCAATGTCAAAAAAATTTAATTTAATTTTAATATATATTTGATTATTTAAATTAATAAAATAAAATACTAATTTAAACTCTAAATTTTAACTAAAAAAGTCATCGCTTTTAAAATTAATATTAAAATTATCAATAAAGCTTTGATTGTGTTGATAAAATTAAGATTTGAGAGTTTAAATGTGTAAATTCGAGTTTCATCTATTATAACAAAATGAAAACTGAAATGGATGAAATTCATTAACAGGCAACAGCTGCAATAGATTTTGATTTGTTATCAACCAGACATTGGAAGTAAAGAAACGTGAAGCTGCCACGTGGACCTATAGTAATGAGGCAGGCTTATCCTCTTCGATAGCGACACGTGCCATTATCTTGCATTAGATTTGACAATGAATCTCAACGCTCCCCCGTATTAATCTTTTACCCAATCTCTGGACCCAAAAAATAATAATTTCTACACATGAAATTGAAATTTCTATTTTAAATTTTAAAATATGAAAAATTCAATTTATTAAAAATAACTTAATTTTTTTTTTCATCAAAAGAAAATAACTTAAAATTCAATACGAGATGGTCCTATTAGTTGAATTTAAAGATAGTGAATAGGCAACAATCTATAATAAAACAAATTGAAAATTCGATTTTTTTATATTTTAATTTAAGAAAAGAAAATTATTTATTATTTTATTGAAGATGTCTTAGTTAGCAATGCACTAGTATTAATGCATACAATACAAATCCAATTTATATTTGATGTATTAATGCTCCAAATCATGAGTGAAAATTTTTATATTAGTAATGTTTTTTAATCATATATTATCAATTTAATTTAAAATTTTATCGATAATTTAAATAAATTTAAATAATTTTTATTTTAACTTCAATTTATTAAAAAAAATTATAACATCCATCCCAAATCCTAAACGATTTATCAAGCAAATGATCATGTATATATCAAAATTACTTAGAAAAAGTAGTCACCAAATCCTAAACAATGGTAAATAATAAGTTAAATATTAAACCCTTACAAAATTAACATTCAATATTTCCCTTTATGTACTATTGCAACTCAATAAAATATTTTCGATTAAATTTTAGTTGAATTGGCATCATTATTATTAAAAAGTGTGTAAGTTCAATGTGCTTAAAACATTAAGCCAGTGGCATCGTGATTATGAGACCAAATAACGAATCAAAGCTTTTAGAGTTAACTTTGAATTAATATTTTTAAATTAGACAGGTGGTTGTACCAATTAAACTACTGGTTCATCGATCTAATCAATCTGATTAAAAAATTTTAAAAAATAAAAATTTGGTTCAATCAATTCAACTACCCGATTTGAATCGATTTTTGCTTAGTTCAATAGATCTGTATTAATTTTGGGATCAATTGATTCAAAATTTCTCTCTCAATCCATACCTTTAAAAAAAGATTGCTTAAATCAAATATGGTAAGTGAGGGAAAAGAGGAACACAAACAACGGGGTACGAGTGACTTTGAAAATGTTAAACATGTACTAAAGCAACCTCGTTTTGGGTTTACTTTTTACGATATTCACCTTTATTCAATAATAAACCTTTAAACTATTTTTTTTTTGGTAAAACCAGTTACTAAAATTATAATTTTGTAACCATTATGAGCCTTAATTGTTATCTCATCTATTCAAGAATTAACAGCTATGGATAATAATAATAATAATAAAAAAGTTAACACGTAATTGGTCTAGTATTCGAAAACTGTGGAAAAATCATCGTTTGCATGGTCTAGTATTCTAGCTGTGTTGCGTAAGTTGGCTATTGGATTCTTTTAGCAGGTAGGAAGGGATCGTCTATCCGAATATGGCATGATGGGTGGGGGTTGGAAGGTTTGGATGGCCATTCGTTGAGCTATAATGGTGTGTTGCCAAGGGAAGCGGTGGTTAGTGAGTTGTTGCGGACGGGTGGTGAGGGTGGGATAGCGAGTTGGTGCGGCAGGCTTTTACATTGGATGAGGCAGAGCGCATCCTTTCTATCCCGATGACTAGCCTGGGCCCAGCTGATACAATTGTTTGGAGCCACTCCCCAAATAGGTGTTATTCTACGAGGTCGAGTTATAATTGGTTATTGCTTCAGGGTGTAGGTTTTGGTCCATATGGTTTCTTTAAGAAGGCCATCTGAAAGTGCCAACCCTCCCAAAGATCAAGGTTTTCACATGGCGGGTTGGACATGAGCTCTTGCCTACAACAGCTAAGATAGTAAGATTGCCTCGATTCCCCTTGCTAATGATGCTAGCTATCAAAGACGTGGGTTTCCAGCGAAGACCATCCTACATGCCTTGAGGGACTACTAGGTATCACATGACACCCTTGTTTTAGCTGGCCTAAATAATGCTCTGTTGAATGCATGTGTGTTTAGTTACATAGATTGGTTGGAAATGGCCATGCGGCCACTTGACAAAGCTGCCTTTACAGACCTTTTGGTGCTACTGTGGAATTTATGGAATGACCATGATAATGTTGGAAAGAAACCGAACAACCGAACGGAAGCGAAGCACAACTGGTGTTCTTTCTCTCCCTGTAACTCTTGTCAAATATTATGGCAAGCATAGTAGCACAAAAATATTTGTTCTCTAGCAACCTGTCAACCATAAATCAACCAATGCAACCACAACAAAAATGATAAATAGAGACACCGATATTTTTACGTGGAAAACCCCTCTAAATCAAGGGTAAAAACCACGGGACTTTAGAGTCTGATCAAAAGCTCCACTATAATCAAATGTTCAGCTACAAGATTACAATATCAAGCTTACAACAAGCATTCAACTCCAACAAGGCTAACAATATGTAATCTTTAGCAAAAAAGAGAAAAATAGGATAACATCACCAAAATTGCAGCTGCTGTTAAAACGAGTGTTTCTGACGCTACAAGACTCGGATGAAAAATTCGACCGTACAAAGTCAAGAACACCTTGTCATCTAGCTGCTGTCCAAAAATCAGCTCAATCGAACCACGGATGGACCTCCGATCGAAGAGTTGATCACAGCTGCTCCAAACT
This sequence comes from Gossypium bickii, assembly GCA_025503065.1. Taxonomy (NCBI): domain Eukaryota; kingdom Viridiplantae; phylum Streptophyta; class Magnoliopsida; order Malvales; family Malvaceae; genus Gossypium; species Gossypium bickii. The sequence goes on along the minus strand of CP106719.1, from coordinate 11,356,692 downwards.
TGAAAAAACTGATTTTTGCTTCAGTCTTTCTCTCTGTTTCTCGCCTTCTATTTTCTCTCAAAATTTTGATTTTTGGCTCTTTTACGTTAAACAAAAATTGGATGCCTACACCACCCTTAAAAGACAAAAAGGACAAAAGAAAATGAAAAAAAAAACAAAAGAAATGATGAAAAAGAAAGTGCCATGTTTTATGGCAGGTTTTGAGGGATTCCCACATAGTGGGACCTTCCCAACAAATCTCCCCCTCCAACTATGTGGGGAATGCCTCCATACCGGAGATCAAACAACATGCTTCAAACTTTCCTCTTGGTAAAGCCTTCGTCAACATATCAGCACCATTATCATTAGTATGTATCTTCTCAAGCTCTAACAGCTTAGCTTCAAGAACATCTCGTATCCAATGGTACCTCACATCAATATGCTTAGATATTTCATAATCCACTTCACTGTATTCCAATGCTCTCTGCCTGGATTAGAAAGAAAACGGCTGACTGTACCAACGGCATAAGCCAAGTCTGGTCTCGTGTAAACCATTGCATACATCAGACTCCCCACGGCTAAAGAGTAAGGAATTTTCTGCATCTCTTCCTTCTCCTTTTCTGTGGAAGGACTGTGCTTAATACTCAATCTGAAGTGCGTAGCGAAGGGAGTGCTCACCGCTTTAGCTTTGTCCATGCTAAACCTTTGAAGTACTTTCTCGATGTACCTCTCTTGTGATAACCATAATTTCTTGGCCTTTCTATCACGTGTCAATTTTATGCCAAGATTTTGCTTTGCTGGACCCAAATCCTTCATTGCAAAGGATTTACTCAACTCTTACTTCAACTTCTCAATTCTAGAAGCATTCTGACCAACAATAAGCATGTCATCAACATAGAGCAAAAGAATTATAAAATCATCACCACAGAATCTCTTAACAAATACACAATGATCAGAAGTAGTCTTTTTGTAGCCTTGCTCCCCCATAACAGACTCAAACTTCTTGTACCATTGCCTTGGAGCTTGTTTCAAACCATACAAGCTCTTCTTCAATCTGCACACATAGTCGTCTTTCCCTTGTGCAACAAACCCCTCTGACTGCTCCATATAAAGCTCTTCTTCCAAGTCACCATGAAGAAAAGCAGTTTTCACATCCATTTGTTCAACCTCTAAGTCATAACAGGCTGCCAAACTCAGTATAGTTCTGATAGAGGACATTTTCACAATCGGAGAAAATATTTCTTCAAAATCAACCCCCTTTTTCTGAGTATAACTCTTGACGACCAATCTAGCCTTGTATCGTGGAGATAAAGACTTCTCTTCTTGCTTCAACATGTAAACCCACCGATTCTTCAAGGCTCTTTTGCCCTTGGGTAGTTTTACCAACTCAGAGGTATGGTTTTCATGCAAGGATTGAAGTTCATCTTTCATCGCTTCAACCCATTGATCTTTGCATTCACTCTCCATAGCCTCTTCATAACATTCAGGTTCTCCCCCGTCAGTCAAAAGAACATATTCATTAGAAGAATACTGACAGAAGATCGTCGATCTCTGGAAGACCTTAGAAGTGGAACTGTTGGTGGAGCTATAGGTGCTTGTTGTTGATCATTCACAACATCATCCACGGGAGCATCAAAGTCACCTATATCCTGATGGTCATCAGTAACATCACCATGCACATCATCCTGTATAGGACCTGGTGAAGAGTTTAGGGGAATCGGATTCACATCGATCAAATCACCACTGTCGTATGAATTTGCTTTCTCCGTCTTATCAATGCCATCAATGGTCTGATCCTCAATGAAGACGACATCTCTACTTCTCACGAGTTTCTTCTGAACTGGATCATAGAGTCTATAACCAAACTCACCATCTAGACCATAACTAATAAAAATGCATTGTCGAGTCTTGGCATCCAACTTGGATCTTTCATCCTTTGGAATATGAACAAATGCTTTATAACCGAACACGCGTAGGTGATCATATAACACGTCTTTGCCAAACCAAACTCTATCTGGCACATCACCTCGCAAAGGAACACTAGGAGACAAATTTATCACATGTGTCACTGTATTCAAAGCTTCAGCCCAAAATGATCTTGGTAGCTTTGAATCTGACAACAAACATCTGACTCTCTCGATCAATGTTCGATTCATTCTTTCAGCTAACCCATTTAACTGTGGAGTCTTTGATGGTGTTCTCTGATGTCTGATTCCCTGTCACAGACAATACTCATGAAACGACCCTGTGTACTCGCCACCATTATCAGTACGAATGCACTTCAACTTCTTCCCTATTTCCCTTTCAACTGATGCTTGAAACTGTTTAAACACCTCAAAGACTTGATTTTTAGACTTCAAAGTGTAAACCCATAGCTTTCTCGAACAGTCATCAATGAAAGTCACAAAATAAAGTGCACCGCCAAGTGACCTTACTTTTATCGGACCACAAACATCTGAATGGACCAACTCTAGCAACTCTGATCTTCTATGAGGAGGACGGCTTCTAAAAGAAACTCTTCTCTACTTTCCTGCTAGACAATGAGCACAATTCTTCAGTGTAGCATTATTTAAACCCGAAAGTTGATTCTTCTTCGCTATACAATTAAGCTCCTTTTCACTCATGTGACTGAGTCTTTTATGCCACAACTCTGTTGAGCTGTCATTCACTGTCATATTCACCGTCTCTCCAGAAGCTGAAGCTTGCATCAAATATAAATTTGAGCACTTCTTTCCTCGAGCCACAACTAAGGAGCCTTTAGTCGCCTTCCTTTGCACGCCCATTGAAGGTGTTCTGAGAATCCTCATCATCAAGCTTTCCTGCAGAAATCAAATTCAAACGGATATCCGGTGCATGTCTGACATCCTTGAGAGTTAACTTTGTTCCATTGTTACTCACCAAGCTAACATCTCCCATACCGATAACTTGAACCAAACCGTCATTACTCATCTTCAATACCCCAAAATCACCAGGAGTATAAGATGTGAAGAAATCCTTCCTCGACGTGACATGAAGTGATGCACCAGTATCAATCACCCAACTGGTCTCGTCACATGCTAGGTTGACCAAATTCTCATCACAGATGACCAACAGATCTTCACGAGTAGCAGTAGCAACACGCTCAGATTTTTCATCATCGTTCCGATCGTGTTTATCACCACCTTTGTTCTCTTTCTTCCACTTGAAGTAGTATTTCTTGATATGGCCTTTCTTACCACAATGATGACACTCAAGATTCTTGTATCTCGATCTTGACTTGCTTCGGCCTTTATCTCTACTCTTTCCATCTTTGTCTCTGTTCCTCCCCCTGTTCTCGGTAACCAACACCTCGGACTGTGATGTAGAACTTTGAGATCTTCTTCTAACCTCTTCATTCAACACACCACTCTTAGCCAAATCCAAAGTATATACCCTTTGGGGCAGAATTAATGAGCAAAACCCGAAAGGTCTCCTAAGAGTCTGGTAAAGTAGCAAGCAGCCAAAGCCCTAAAATCTCGTCATCAAATTTGACACCCATACTAAGCAACTGATTCATCACACTCTGAAATTCACTCACATGGTCAGCTATAGACGTTCCTTCTTTGTATTTCAACGCCATCATTTTCTTCAGCAAAAACAACTTGTTATTGCCCGATCTCGAAGCATACAAGCTTTCAAGCTTCTCCTATAATGTTCGAGCATGTGTCTCCTGATCAATGTGGTTGTAAACATTTTCTTCAACAAATTACCGAATAAAGCCACACACTTGTTGATGCTCAAATTCCCATTCTTCATCACTTTTTGAATCGGGTTTTTGAGTAGCAAAGACTGGAAGATGCAGAGCCTTCACAAACAACAAGTCCTTCATTTTATTCCACCAAAGTTGATAATTTGTGCCATTCAACATAATCATCTTGCTCGTATTGATTTCCATAATTATTTGACAGAATAATCGAGCTCCTGATACCAATTTGTTGGGAAGAAACCAAACAACCGAACGGAAGCGAAGCACAACCGGTGTTCTTTCTCTCCCTGTAACCCTTGTCAAATATTATGCCAAGCACAGTAGCACAAAAATATTTGTTCTCTAGCAACCTATCAACCACAAATCAACCAATGCAACCACAACAAAAATGATAAATAGAGACACCGATATTTTTACGTGGAAAACCCCTTTAAATCAAGGGTAAAAACCACGGGACTTTAGAGTCCGATCAAAAGCTCTACTATAATCAAATGTTCAGCTACAAGATTACAATATCAAGCCTACAACAAGCATTCAACTCCAACAAGGCTAGCAATATATAATCTTTAGCAAAAAAGAGAAAAATAGGAGAACATCACCAAAATTGCAGCTGCTGTCAAAACTAGTGTTTCTGACGCTACAAGACTCGAATGAAAAATCCAATCGTACAAAGTCAAGAACACCTTGTTGTCTAGCTGCTGTCTAAAAATCAGCTCAATCGAACCACGGATGGACCTCCGATCGAAGAGTTGATCACAGCTGCTCCAAACTTGAAAAAACTAATTTTTGCTTCAGTCTTTCTCTCTGTTTCTTGCCTTCTATTTTCTCTCAAAATTTTGATTTTTGGCTCTCTGACGTTAAACAAAAATTGGCTGCCTACACCACCCTTAAAAGACAAAAAGGACAAAAGAAAATGATAAAAAAAAACAACAAAAGAAATGATGAAAAAGAAAGTGCCATGTTTTATGGCAGGTTTTGAGGGATTCCCACATAGTGGGACCTTTCCAACAGATAATGCGGTCATGAGAGAACTTAGCACGGTACCTCATGTCATTTTAGCTCAGGCGAGGGAGCTAAATGAAGTATTTTGTGCCCATAACTTGATTCATGCCTCCATGCTACCACTAAGGATGCGTGAGGTTCAGTGGTCTTCGCCCATCCAAAGGGTCTTCAAGGTGAATGTTGATGTGGTCTGGGATCCGGTGGCTAGACGAATGGGCATTGGACTGGTGATTCAGGATTCGGATGGTTTTCTGCATGACAGATGTACGCAAAGGGTGGTTGAGTGAGGCTGGTGCTGTTATAGGTGGGTTTCATTTGCCACATTCCATGGGCTTTCGTCATGTGATACTTAAGAGTGATGTTGTCTCAGTTGTTAATAAACTTTGATCTGATTGTCTTGATTTATATATTTTTGGCCATTTTTTGTTAAAGACCAAAAACTTGGATGTTTTATTTGACTATTGGTTTTTTCTTATGTAGCCTATTCGGGTAATGAAGTTACAAACTATCTTAGCCGTGTGGGCCTATAAGGGTGAGGATACTCTCACGGTTGGGTTAGATTACCCTTTCTCTATTTATGACCTTGTGATTAATGATGTTTAAGGTTATGAATGAAGGACTAACCTTCATGGCCCTTTGCTCTAAAAAAAAAAAGAATGGGTACCCGATAAAAAAAGAGAGTATAGTTTGATGGCTTATTATTCAATTAAGCCATATATTTATGCAAATGTTATTAAAAGATGTTTTTATTCACTATTTTATTATTAGCCTTAGTTTATATTGCCATTTCTTGTCACAATGGAGGCACTTGGACATACATATTGGTTTCTTATGTTTTTGTACATGATTGCGTTATTAGCAATTAGAAGTCAACATTTATTTTAAAAATTAATTAGTTTGAAGGGGTTGAGTGTCTGGTGCGTATGATATAGGCATTACTATTTCAGGTTTCTTTCTGTTTTTGTTGTCACCATCTAGAGTAAAAGGAAAGCTTGTTCACACAACGAAAAACCAAAAGATGTATCTTTTCATTATTTCCTCCTTTTAGAAGTTGTCATAAGTGGTATGCATAGATGCATTTTGCCTTCTCATAAAACCATGTTTGATATGCAAGAATTGAATGAATGAAGGGGAATGGTGATCATGCCATATGATGAGGCAGCTTTGAGTGGTGAATCTAATTAACGATTTATTTATTGGTTCTGAAATAGAATAGTGAAGTCTTCGTGCACAAGGCACTATTTTCTAAAGTGGTTGATAAATGTATTATTGATTGGTACCCTAATTGCGCCTGAAACATTGTGCTAGATTCTTACTAGGAATGTCGAGGTCCTCCACGACTATTCCTGTTAGACAAGTGAGATTTCTTTTTATGTTGGAAGGAATTTTCATTCTGGCGATGAATCTTCATTCCAAATTTGATGTTGCGAGTGCTAGGGCATGTTTAAAGCGTTAGAGTGATATGTTCCAATGTTTAAAGTAGAATAAGCTTTCTTGGAATTGAAGCAGTAAAAGGTCAGAGAGAAAAAGAAAGCTTGTAAAGTGAAAAAGAAAGGCAAGCGTCTCATTTTAATTTAGTTTCTTTTGGGAAAGGGAGGTTGTATAGATACCATTGATAGTGTTAATAGAATGGATGTCTGGGTCATTATGCCACATATAGCATCAACTTTCATGGGAAACATCAACTTAGATTTATATTTTGGCATTTATTATAGCAGTTCTCATTTATTGTAGAAATTGAGAGATAGGTCTCTGTGAAAAATATAACGTCGGTAATGACAAATATTTCGCAAAGAAAATAAAAATAAAAATAAAAAACACACAGATTTTACGTGGAAACCCTTTCGGGGGAAAACCACGGTAGAGGAGAAGAAAATTCACTATGTCGAATCGAATCCACTACAAGAGGAATAGACTATGTCTATTTATAGGCTTGTAAAGTCATATTCTAATAGGAGTGTAGTAAGATTGAAACTCCTTATTTAATCAATAGAGATAAGAAAGGTCAAAGCCCAACTAAGTGAAGAATTTGAGATGAAAGATTTGGGACCAGCAAAAAAGATACTTGGTAAAGAGATTCTCAGAGATAGAAAAGCAAGTAAATTGTACCTAAGTCAGAAGGGGTACATTGAGAAAGTTCTTTGCAAGTTCAATATGCAGAGTGCTAAGCCTGTTAGTACTCCTTTGTGACCCATTTCGGACTTTCATCGACTTTGTCTCCACAATCAGATGATGAGATTGAGTACATGTCACATGTTCCATACTCTAGTGCAGTGGGATCTCTCATGTATGCTATGGTTTGTTCATGTCCAGATTTATCATATGCGATCGGTCTGATTAATGGATACATGGCGAATCCCGGTAAAGAACATTGGAAAGCAGTTCAGTTGATTTTAAGATACTTACGAGGTACTACTGATGTTTGATTACAGTTTGGAAAAACTACAGATGGAGTATAGTAAGATTGAAACTCCTTATTCTAATCAATATCAAATAGATGGAGTTTAATAAGGTTTAAAAAACCTTATTTAAAAATAAATAAAAGAAGTGTAGTTCTATAGGGATTCTTCTTTTATTTTATTTTACCATTGTATTTTATTTAAATAAGGATTCGGGTCACTTAATTCTAACAATCTCCACCTTGACACGAATTCTCAATAAACAAGTTCTTCATCACGAACTCTCAACGAACAAGTTCTCCACCTCTTCCATAAAACCCCTTAAGGGTTTAACTTCAACAATGAACACCAACCAAGTCTAAGCAATGCTCAAACTTGGTTGTAGGAAGTGACTTAGTCATCATATCTGCAGGATTTTCATGAGTACTAAGGATTCGGGTCACTTAATTCTAACAGTCTCTAAGGTGTCCCTTGTAATGAAAAAAAAGCTTTGTGCTTTGCATGGTAAATACAAATAACCACCCTACTTATAAACCTAATTGGACCAATTTCTTTAATTTCAGTAGTGATCAAGGTTTTTTAATGTTCAAATTAACCTTTCTTCATTATTAGTTCAGAATCCATGAGTTTAAAGAAGTAGATAACTTTATGAAAAAGGTAAAAGTGGGCTGTGTAATATTCCTTGAATGAGCATCTATTTATACACAAACTATCAACAAAACTTCTAGACAATACATCCCCTCAAGTTTAAGGTCACACATGAAGGTTATTTGAGTAGTGTTTTTTTAACCGTGTCATCAATTTGGCGGTTACCCTTTTTTAATTGACAAACACAGTCATTTTGGTGGTTACCTCAGACAAACATGTTCATCAAGATAACCTTGTAAAAGGGCAATGTTGACATGAATATGTTGTAGTGGCCATTGATTTTGAATAGCAATTGATAGTACAAGGTGAAGGTTGTAGGATTAATAGACTAAAAGTAGAATGATAGTCCACACATTCTTGTTGAGTGTACTCTTTCGATGACCCATCTAATTTTTACTTGATTTTAAAATTCACTTGCAATCAATTACATTAGCATTTGGATCTTGGGGTATAAGGGCCCATGTTTTATTGCCTTTTAAGGCATCAAACTCTTCTTGCATGGCCGCTTGCCAGTGTGGATATTTGGTGGCTTGTTTGAAAGAGGCGGGTATGGGAGAAAGGCGAGCTAGATAGTCAAAAACTTTTTTTGGTTTTGAGAGCTACTGATGATTCGATTTGGTTGGTAAAAGATAGGGATGACTGGTGGAGATAGTTCAAATAAGCAGATGTTTTGAGCTGGGGGATTGGTTGGCGATATGGTAGGAGATAGAATTAAAGGTAAAAAGGTAAAGAAGTTTGAGTGGCAGAAGTGGGATGAGATCCAGTTGCTTGAATGGATAAATGATGACTAGACGTAGGAAAAGATGGACTGATTTTATTTTTTTCGAGAATAGGTGGTGGGAGAAGTTTGTAGTGAAGATGGGTGAGTTTTATGGGTAGGGTTGAGAAATTGATGGGAAAAAAAAGAGTTCAAATTTAAGTATGAAATACTTGAATTTGATGAATTTTCTTTTGGGCACAATAAGAGTTATGAAGTTAGGTATCTTGTTGAAATTTGTATACTTGAAGACTTATGATGAGATTTGCAATTTTTAGTGAAATAAGTCGAGAGGAGTAGATAATTGAGGTAAATATTGTTGATAAGAGATTTTCGGATAAGGCACTAAAACCTCTATCGATATTTGAAATATGTTCCTTAATTTTAGAGAAAATAATTTTGAAAGGAAAAAAGTTTGAAAAAGATTGACATCTCTAATTTTTTATTTTATATTGTATCAAAACATTGATGACGGTGATGAATTATAGAGAATCTTAAATAAACACATGGTCAAAAATGTGTTTTAAGTTTGTTTATTATATGGTTTAAGCCTGTAATGCTTCATAATTTATATTTGAAATATTAACTTGATTTTATTTTTCTAGTTTTAGGGTGTATAGTCAAATGCATTGGCCGAGACATTTGAATATGTTAACTATGGTTGGGCTGGAGGTGAGAAAAAAAAGGCTATAGGACTGAAACTCTCGTGGAAGAATTTTCAAGGTTTTGATTCCTTTATGAAAAAGATAACGTTTTGATTCCTTTATGAAAAAAATAACTAAGCTATGTAAGATTTCTTAAATGAACACCTATTTATACATATAAACCATTAACAACACTCATATATATAATTCAAATTCAAATAAGAAAGCTAATTGTAAAATCACTTGATCAGTCAATAGAGTTATTTTTTTAGCTAACTCATGTCAAGTTTAAATACTAGCACTTAGTTTAAAATATCGGATTGTTTAGTTTGCTTTCATGTAAGCAGTTCATTTCATATCATATCAAAGGATTAAGTTTCTTCTCTTCTTTATGACATTCCTTTTCCATTTTTTATATCAATATAGTGAAATTATTTATAAAAGGAGCTGGCGGCACCTTCTAACGTTTTGGTGCACCATTGTTTTAGTAATCAGTTTACATTTTCTTTCTATGTTCAGACAGATTGTTGTTATATGGTATATTGCCCAGTGCCCATACAGTTTCGTATGCTATATTCGTCTAACCTTCTCTTTTGTATCTTTAGACTTATGAAAGGAGAAGACAGAAAAAGAAAGAAAGAAGAGAAGAGAAGGGGAAAAAAAAGTAAGTAAAAGAAAAAATTGCTTAGAAAATATAAGGACTAACTGTGCAATATGACCTAAATTTTATCTGAAATGATAATATAATGTCCCACACCAGCTTAAACAGCTGAATGACCAAAATGTAACAAATTGATAACATTAGTATCCATTTTAGTACTTTAAAATTTTGTGATCAAAACATAATTTAAACTTAAAGTGATTAAATTTGTAGTCTACCCAAATAAAAAGAGAAAAACGATAAGCCGAAGAAAGAAAGTTTGGGAATTGTAGCATGCTACTGTGCTAGAATGTTAAAGCAGTGGGAGTACAACGTAGCCATGATCTTTTGCAAAATATTTTTGCTACATCAGGTAATTCATTCTAGCATATTTTCCTTTAGAAGAGTTCATTTTGATCAACTGTTCTGCAACAGAAAATTTTATTCAATTTATGGTAGTATGGTTCATGACTCTGACCTTAAATACTTGTTGTACAGTGACCTTGATATGCTAACAGCATTTCCACTGCTCTTCACCGGAAACAGTTTCCGACTACTCTGCCAATTGTTTGTTAGTTTTATCCATTCCCTCCTCCATTTATGTAGCCTGAAGTCCTCGCCATTCTCTACACTTTCTATCAAAATTTTGAAATATATTGCTGCTCGGGGGCCATAATAATCTCGTAGAAGTCCACTCCAATACTTGTTTCCTAAACCAATGCAAGAAAAAAGAGAATTGGAAAATTGTGGCACTGCAACTTTGAAAGGTTTAATAAAGCACGTAAGTCCAAGGTATATGCACCATCTATGTTCTCCAGACTCGGGATAAACATCAAATACAGGTGTGTATCGACATGGATAGAATATGCGTAGAAAACATTAGTAGGACATGAATATTTAGGAAAAAGTAAAAAGTCAAGGTAATACTGCACCACAACCATGAAATTTAAGGATATAAATAAGCTGGGGTTGAAAGATAAAAACCAGACTCAGGCAGTGAGAGGTAAAAATACCATAATCACGAAGTAGACTTGCTTCCTCCTCTGTGTTGTCAAACCACATGGTTATTTGAGTTCTTGCATTCCACTCGAACTGTATTTTCAGATCACGTCAATCCAAAATATGCTTGCATTTTGAATAGCTTATATAACACTTTAAAAGGGATTCTAACCTGTTTCTCCTCTTCTTCATTTTGTGCAAGTTGTTTAGCACTTTCTAGCCAAGGTCCCAGAAGAAATCCATCATGGCATGCTAAGAGAGTGTCCATATCTTCAACAAGGTCTAGAAACTTTTGACTGAGAGAGGTGACTTTGTTGACATCTTTAAACTTATAGGCGTCAATGATCTTTAAGAAAAGCTCATTTGCATATTTAGCCAGAGATTGTCTAGTCAGGTCAACTAAGTCATAGCTGGGCATCAAAAGTAGAGTGCCATTAAAAGAAATATTGAAAGACGTATGGATAATAGAGAGTGCACATTCTAGAAGTTCTACGATACATCACAATTGGCAAAGCATTGCTAAAACGGTGTATTGGAACCAAATAATCTACCTGTAAGTATTGCTTGCTGATAGTTCTTTCCCACTTGCAATAAAAAGTTCTAATGCCTTTATCACTTCAGAAGTTGAATACCATAGATGAGGCTGCTCATATGCATTTTTTTTCTCCCTTAGTATGACTCTTCTTGAAGTTGGTTTACCATAATGTGGATACATCTCAAGTGGTGATGAAATAAGGGATGGATTGACATCTGGAAATGCTACGATAACATCCCTATTTTTGTCCTGCTCAAATGTTTTCATTTATCAACTATATAAAGATTAAGATGATAAATATATGCTCAGAATTGTGTACAGAAAAAAAAACCATTCTGTATATAATACTTGGCAGAAAACTTAATGAAGATTGAGGGACTGTTTTCTATTGTGATTATAGAATTCAAGTCAGACAAGCTCATGGAACCAATGGACCATGAATCATGCCCACCCTGATACATCTATACACAGCAGAGGGGAAAAAAGGGGAAAAAAAAAAAAAAACATTTCAATTTTAAGAACTTACATAGGCTTCATCCGTGCAATTGTAGATTGTGTGGTATAATATATTCCATGCGTCTCTTATTAAAGGAGATGACCGTCCATAACGCCTTGCTATATACAATTCAATCCATGCCTGAAAGATGTATTTTAGTTAAGAAACAGATTAGTTTAGAATTTGGTAAGCACCAGTGAAAATGCACGTCTCCCGGCTCCCACACTATTCCTTCAAGTTTTCTGTCCAATCAACTAGAAGAACTATTCATTCTTCTTTTTCCACCCTTCCTTTCGCATCCTCTTGCTTGTCCTTTATGGAGCTCAAGGTCAATTAATAGTAATCATATTCTTGTCCTGCCACTTGATTACTTTTCCCTTCTTTAGAACAGACTTGTCCAATAAACAATCTTAATATAGAACAGAACTCATAATCTGTCTTATTACATAGAGAAAAATTGTCATAACTTGGGTTTAAATCTAGAAACTTTTACCAAACTTACATGCATCATATTTTATTAAAAAACTAATGGTGAATAGCACATCTGATTTGCAGACAACGTGTAAGAGTTTAAAATTACCTTGACATCAACTTTTTTGTGTTGAAACGCCATTTCAGACATGAGATCATAAACAATTGGATTCTGTTCTATACCTTCCATTGACATTCCAATGCCAACCTTAACCAAAATTATTGGAGGCAGAAACAGATTTATATTATAAAAATAAATATATAAAAAAATCACGGAAAATATCAAAAGGCCAGAAGTGTATTAGTCAGTTCCAAGAAAACTCATTTGCATGACATGTAACACTCGTACATGCAGGCATGCAAGTTGACATGCAAAGAGTAAATGTTGCAGGATATGATCAAATTGAGAACAACTTTGTATAGAAATTGCTTACTGATATAAAAGGTGAAACAGCCAGATCTTATGACATTCAATAACTGTTTGATGGTATTTTGAAGGAAGAAATCTGTAGTACAGCTTACCATTGTTGAGTTTTCACTTGTTAGAGCTTCAATAGGGCCAGAAGCTATTGCATCCAAAATTCCATACATCTCAATATTTCCTGCAAAGTTGTGTAGCATGCACCTGTAAAGTAGGATGCCAACAGATCAGATAAGAAACAGAAGAGAACAAGCTCCATAATTCCATTTTGCTTGCATTAAGGTAGGCAACAGAGACATAATTTTAAGGGATGTATGAAATAAGCAAAATTTCTATCAAAAACCCTAAAGAGATCTAGATCTCTCTCTAACAAGGCCTATGGGTTCAATGTCCCTTTGATAAGCTAAACTATGAATCACAATAGGTCATTGCAGGAAACTAGATAAAGAGAAGACGATTTCAACATCCCCATCAATTGCCTTGTGACTTGATCCTATTCTGGTGTCCTTAATAGTTTCCTACTATGCAAGGATAAAAATTATTGATAAAAACTTGTGGACACAGGAATACATCAACATGTTAATTTTTGCTTGTACAAATGTGAGTCTGTGAGATAGAGAGAGAGAAGTGATGCAACGATAACTTTCCAGATGTAAGGAACACCATAAAACTGTTCTGAAGAAATCCAGATGGGTTTCACTTCAGCATATAAATCGAGGACGACCAGCTTCCCCAGGGGAACAGAGTGTAGAAGTGCCTGAGAAAAGCATGGTTACTACCAATCAATGAACAAGACATTCATCTTTTAGTTTTTGTTCTCTTCAAAACAAAATGCTAGAATGCATGATAATGTATGAACATGCTCCTTTGAACATATATCAAAAATATGATTTCATCTTAATGCACACACAACTACATAAATTTTCCAATTTCATACTAGAAAACAACATTTACATCCTTCAGTTCTGAACATTAATGCCACAATATCATTAGAGATTCAGGGAAAGCTAATTATGTAACCTTATATTTGTATTAGGCTAAGAGAGGGGAAAGGAAAGGAAAGTGAGGGAAAGGAAGATCTTTTCCCTTGTTTGGATTGACTTCTTTATTTAAAGCAAAGGAAAGTAAAGGAAACTGAGAATCCCTTGCTTTCCCCTAAAAGGCTTAACTTTTTAACCTCCATTTGGGGGGAAAGCTAGGGACATGAAAGAAAAAAGTTTTTTAAGAGAGAAGATACCTATTTTATCCTCTTCATCTTTTATACAAATTATTTATGAAAAGGATATAATTGTAAAAAAAAATATTATAGTTAATCCTTTCTTGTTCATTGTTTAACCAAACATATATTGTTAAAAAAGGTTTCCTTTCTTTTATTAATTTTATCAATCCAAACAAAATAATACTTAATTCTTTCCTTTCATTGCCTTAACTTTCCTTTCTTTTATTTTACTTAATACAAATATAGATTAAATTTTATAATCTACAAGGAAAATCTTGAATGTTGTTTTGAGCACTGAAGAAATTCAAAATTAGTTGCTATTTGGGTGATGAAAGGAAATAAAACTTCATTGACATACAATATACCTATCTAGTGAGCTGTGAAGTAAGTTCCCTTCAACCTCTGAAGTGTGACTAAATGCTATCGTATTCGGATTAAACATATATTAAGGCCAGACATATGTTTGCATTATTCACTTGATTATTGCATGTATGATTGAAACATAACAAAACAAAGGACCACACACTTTAGGGCCATTCCCCTCCCACCTGTCTCTCTTTATACTAATTATGTTTCCCACAATGCTTTAAACCTTCAGTTATAGCAATTAAAAATGAAAGTCATCAACTTTGATTCAAGTTGTAGATGATTGGAACAAAATACTAAGACTAAATTGACATATAAGACAAAGAGCTGATGAATTTAGAGATCGGAAATGAAGTGACTAAAAGACAATTAAAAGAAAACTATAGATATAACCTTCATTTGTGGAGGCCTCCAGAATGGATCATATGAAAACAGCCACCCCTATGGAATAAATTTTGATCAGTTCGAAAATCAGGACAAAAGGTAATTATCTCTATAAGGAGGTCAGGAATGCAATGGCATAGTCATGTGTGCAGAATGACCTTTATAAAGAATTTAATAGAAAAAAGATGGACAGATTGGGACTTTTTTGAATGTTCCTGATAAAGGAGGTTCCTCATTTTATTTATTAAAGTGAGTGAGATATGATCTTTTGACCTGCATTAGCCACATTGCATTGTCATCACCACTCTGCATTCCACTAAAGATCGCTGCACCTAATGAGGAGATGTACCCTGGATCATCCACCGGAGGGGTATTCTCATCAAACGTGTCACTACATGGTTAGGCACATATGAAAACAATGTAGAGATGTGAAAAAAGGACTAATAAATTGATTAAAATTTTGAATCTAAAGTTGCAATGGAAGATCATTTCTATAGACAAGACAACATG
The DNA here is from genome assembly GCA_025503065.1 of Gossypium bickii. NCBI lineage: Eukaryota > Viridiplantae > Streptophyta > Magnoliopsida > Malvales > Malvaceae > Gossypium > Gossypium bickii. The sequence goes on along the minus strand of CP106719.1, from coordinate 11,341,498 downwards.
TAAAAATAGAATAATGGTTCCATACAAGTGTCATTGTGGTCTTAAATTTTAATCCTATAGCAGAGGATCAGGCCAAGTCTAGAAAGGTAGAGAGGAAGAAACAATTGAATAAATAAGTGAAAACAAGACTGAAAGAAAATAAGCCCACTGAGCTAACAAAAGCATAATAACAATCACCACTCACAAATTTTAAGCCACACCATGCTAGTGAAATTCACATGTTAAATCAAAAAAGAATAAAACGGAACCACAATGACCTCATAAACTGCTTCCTTTTATCCCAATTTACCAGAGCCCATTGATTTGAACAGATTTAAGATAACAACATTAAATGCATCAAACACTTTTCTAAGCATAGCAAGTATTGGTTCTGGTTTGTCTTTCACAAGTAATTTTCTAATAAAACAAAGGGTGTGAAATATAATAACATGAAGCTCATCTGCTCATTGCAGTAAATTAGTAAATCAGGCCTTCCAGAAACAGAACCAAAGCCAAAGTAAAGGGTAAGGGAGTAATTTAGAGATTTTCACAGATTGGAATGACCACTATATCAAAGATTATTGATTACAATCCAACAATATGGATCTCAAAAATTAAAATCTTACCAATTGTAGATGTGGCTTGTCCTTCCATATTCTGACCAAAGATGTAAGCCCAAACAATAAAAATGTTCAGAATAATTGCAAAAAACATTCATAGAAAGGAAAGTAAAATCTAATAACTTCCAAGTGCAAGATAAAGATGAAAAAAAATGAAGCTTATGAACATAAATAACAAGGAATTGAAGGAGCAAACCTTTCAGTTGTTCCTCAATGAAAGTTCTCCCAATCTCAATGAACAAGGGATCAGTTGCATCAAGTAGATAAGTGCAACACCATTTAGGGTTGCGTTTAACAGAAAACCTGAAGACCAGTTGAGATGAATTATTGAAGTTCCAATCCTTCGTTAAATTTTGTAAAAATTCTCAAACTTTGACCAAGAAAGTCTAAATTCCACCTACTATATACAGTTAGATAAAATAGACAGCCTAAGGCTGCAAGCCTGCAACACTTCAAAGCAAATATTATTGCCAAGATGCATCTGGAGAAAATATGAGTTAATGAAAAGTTGACAACTCAAAATATAATTGAGAGACATAAAAAGCAAATTAATTTGTCCAATTCACAGTGCTATGTAACTTACCAATTACCCAAGCGTGTTATCTTTGCTGAAGGGAACATGTCTTTAAATGCTGCAGGAACATTGCCAGAAAAAGCTGGAAGGACTGCAAAGTGTATTCACAAAATTTGAAACTGTTAAATCAAGTAGGAAGAAAAAATTGATACAGGTTATTAGTGTTTTAGAACTTCCTAGATCCATGGCAGGTGTGCCAACTCCAAATCAGTAATTAGAACCAAGCTTTCCATTATTTCTTACTAAGAACTTGTTATAAATTTGTATATCCATCCATCAGTTGTTTTTGTTTAATGCTACATTGATCTTTTTTAATGCTTGACCTCATTCAGATGAAACCAAGTAAATATGCCTACTTGATAGAAGGGAGCATCTTGCTACAGTCAACAAAAATCCAAGGAGTGGCTACTTTTCCATGGAACAATTCATGAAAAATTATCAAGACTTCTTCGTTCATTCAAAAATCAAAAAGAAAAGATGATAGTACGTTTTGAAGAACAATAGGGACTATGTTCTTAAGAGAAAAGTTTTGCTTTCCGTAATCTAGATTAGCAGAAAATTGAGCAAAGCAATTTGTTAGTTTTATATTAGCATAATTATAGGGATCTGAAAAGAATCAATAGGGAGATATTATAGGATCAGTTAGGATTGATTATAATTATTCATTCCGCATATGGAGTTTATCTTTGTATAAATACATGCACAACCAGAAGAAATACACAATTTTCTTTTCATCTTTTTACCCTCTCCCTCCTTTCTATCTCTTCTTAGAGATGAATAAAATTATATGAGTAGCCAAAGCCAAGTATCTACTACAACTGGTTCCCTAAGAGGGATGGGACTATGAGGATGTGCGTTAATAGTCAAGCTATCAACAAGATAACAATTAAGTATCGCTACCCCATTTCAAGGTTGGATGACATGCTTGATGAGTTACATGGATCCAAGGTGTTCTCAATGGTGGATTTGAAGAGTGGTTACCATCAAATCCAAATGATGGCGATGAGTGAAAAACTGCCTTCAAAATCAAGCATGGGTTACATGAATGGATGGTGATGCCATACAGATTGTCAAATGCCCCAAGTACTTTCATGAGGTTGATGAACCATGTGATGCAAAGATTCATTGGCAAGTGTGGCGTGGTTTATTGGATGACATCCTAACCCATAGCAAAGGTCTTAAGGGACATTTGCAGCATCTTAGAAATGTTTTTGAAGTACAACCAACAAGAAAAACTATTTGGCAACTTCAAGAAATGCCATTTTTGCCAAGATTGAGTCACTTTTCTCGAATTTTTGGTGTCACAACATAGAATTTAAGTTGATGAAGAAAAAGCAAGGGCAATCAACTAATGGCTCAAGCCTATCTCATTCATGAGAAAATTCTAGATAATATAATCTCTACTAGCTATGTGAAGACAGGATAGCAACTTATTGATTTGTTCTTAAAGGCACTAAAGGAAATCGAGTTAACTACTTATGTAACAAGCTAGGCATGATTAATATCTATGCTCTAGCTTGAGTGTTACCAATATATTAATGTAATTATAGAGATCTGAAAAGAATCAATAAGCAATTAGGGGATCCATTAGGATTAATTAAAATTATTCATTTCCTTGTATATAGAGTTCACCTGTATAAATATATGTATAATCAGTAGCAATACACAACTTTCTCTTCATCTTTTCTTTCTCCATCCTTACCATCATTCACAAATTTAATTCATTAAAGAAAAATGAACAATAATGAAAAGTAACTTGTTTCTTTTTTTCTGAAAAATGAAAATGGATGGGAATGGCAACTGGTACCTGGAGTCATTCCAAGTTCATACATTCGGGCAAGAATTTTCTTTTGCAAAGTTAATTGTCCATCAAACCAACTTTCTGGCAGTGGTCCACCCCATCTGGCATTGAATTGCGACTTATTAGATTCAAAACTACAACACTATCATAACAATACAAATTTTCTCTACCTAGGGTTATTACAATATGCCATTAAAAGAACGTTCCAGAAAAAGTATCACAGCATTTATTCTAATGATCTAAATGATGGGGAATGAGGAACCATACTCTGAAAAGGAAGGTAAAGATGCTTTCCATTAGCTTGAGCTTAAAATGCCTTAATATTAGACTTACCATGTTGGCAACCCAAATTAATCAAGCCAAAGACAAAAAGAGTTCTAAAATTTTTCCGAATTACTTACCCATGCAAATTTCCCATACGTGACCAAGCAAGAAATGCAGGACCCCCAAAGAAGTCATCCAAATCAGAATTGGTTATATTGAATTTCTGCTTCAGATAAAAAGTTCATAAGAAATACTAAAATCTAAAGAACTCAACTTAAGAACATTATTCATGACTTTGGAAACAGTGATGGTTATCCAAAAATAATTCCTAGAGCCAACTAACTAGCCAATGAGGCCAACTCCAATTTTATTAATGAAAATTTAAAAGTAAAACAGCCCAGGTTGTTACTGGTAATAAAAACAAATAATTTTAACTCATTATTAGTATGTGGGAGATAAAACTAATAATAAGTACTTCCAGGAACATAAAGAATTAATGAATGACAAAGATACTACTAGCGCACTGATTATACACCTTTCGGTCAGCATTAATGCATATTGAGCAGAAGTAAGCAATCTATGACTATATATACATATATATATATAAAGGACTTTGTCTTAACCTCGATAGTGTCAGTGACAACTATATCTATATGCAAAGAACATTTAGCATTCACAATCTAACCACTAGCTATAGAACTTTGTACAAACTTTAAAAGACTAGTATTATGTACCGGATTATATAAAATAAGGTTCAGCTAGAAGTTCAGAAAGAGCAGGGAACAAGCATATAAGCCATGCTCAATTACGTCATCCACCTCAATGCAGATACCATTTGTGAGTCCAGCATAAAAAGGAAAAAATACACTATCAATATAGCCAGTAAATGGATGCAGACAAAGTGGCATCCTATACCCATCAATGCCAGAAATCTTTCAAGAGGACATGCATGAGCATGGAGAGCAGAGTTGCTGGTGGAGGGTTGTGCATGTGACTAGCGTTTCTCCACAAGAAAGAAAAGGTGAAACGACAGGCAAAATGAATAAAGTTTGCTAAGTTAGTCAAATTTTGAAAACTTTATATAAGGAAATTACCTGGAAAACTTTTCTCCAAATGGTTTCTTGCCCAGTAAATGCTAGTGGCAAGTTGATACCTTGGAGAGCCATCCAATCAATTTCCTGTTCCCATCTTTCCCAATCCCACCAAGCAAAAGTATCTTCCAAAAGCAAACAAATGCATATATTTTTCATCAAAAAATATTTCAAAATATTTTAATAACTTATTAAGAGATAGAAGCAGAAGCTCACAGCTTGATGTAACAGCATTTTGGTAGTAATTCCATGGAATGGGTCTCTGGACCAAGATTCCACCATCTTGAACACGAGGAAGAGAGCCTAACGGAGGTATTGAAAATAGTTGTGCACCACCAGTTTTTTGCCAAGATATATGTGAACCACACCAATACTTTAAGTACCAGTGTAGACCAGCCAAAACTTCCACCCCAGTGACACCACTTATTCTGCTCCAGAACAGCAAAAGAAGTAACAAGAAAGTAACTATATATTGCACATAGACATACCTATATACAGTAGTGTCGTGTAATACAATGAACTGAAATATATTTCAATTACGGGCAAAACATTGTAGAGAAAGTATTTATTGCCTACAAACTCTATGAACCCAGTCTGCTAAATTAACAATACTGTGAAAATCCAGGATAAGCTCATATGTTGACTTAAAACTTGAGGTCTTGAAAGTTGAAATTGCTATGTAGTATGTTGAGGTCTAAAGACTAAAAAGGAAAGGGCCACTGTGTTATGATGTTAAAAACGAAGCAATTTGGCATACATCAGATAAGGTTCATAAACGGGACAACTCAATTCAGCGAAGATTAGTTTATAATCAATAAAATATGTAACATGTATCGTACATGCAAATTGACATAGATACATACAAGAAGTAGTGAAACAAATAAAAATATTTACGTACAAAATCTCTGGAGCTCCGGACTTATAAGAAGAAGGATGGTTGTTGATAATGAAACAAGCTCCTTCACCACCACATTTCTCCTAAAAGAAACAGGCAGCCAATAAGAGAGTTTAATTTAACCCTTCAATTCGCTATATACGCAGCCAAACAGACTGGAAACGAAAAGAAAAAAGTTAAAAACTACCTTAGAAATGATACGGAATTCAAAAGCGGAGGAGTGAGAAGGAAGCAGGCGATGGAGAACGCCACGAGCCGCCGCGACTTGGAAGGAAGGAGGAGCTCTCTCGCGCTCTTGAATTTGGAGGAGTTTGGAGATATATTGGACACCGATAGTGGAGGTATAAACCATGGAAAAAAGCGAGAAAAGGAGGAGAGAAATGGCGGCGAGCGAAGAATCCATGGAAGAAAGATGGAAAGGGATCGTAGCCTTGGAATGGAGAGTTGTTGACAGAGAGGCGATTCTGTTTATAAAACTGAAATGGAATCATTGAAGCAGATGAGATTAAGGGGATCCAGCAAACAGCATCGGACAAATTCTCGGCCGGCCAGTCTGAGCGAGACAACTTAATTGCAAAGAGATTAGAGAGAGAACGGGCATCAAATGCCCAAGAACAATAAGGGCAATGCATAGACTATGCCACACCTAGGAAAAAACTATTTAAATGAAACGGTAAACAAAGTCAGAAAATTTTAAAATTATTTTTAATTTAGCCACCAATATATTTTTTTATTAATTTTTTCAAGAGGTTGACATGACGACTTACATATTCTTATTAAAAAATGCAATTCGACAATGAAAATTCAAAAAAAAAAGTTTAAAAGAGTTCATAAACTAAAAAAACAAAAAACAAAAATGAAGTATGTAGATTAATATACACTATGTTTAAAATTTTAATATTTTAGTTAGTATTTTTATTCGACACTTTTTAGAAGATTGATGATTAAATTTAAATTTTTTTAAATTTAAGAGTCAAATTTAATTAAAAAATAATGATTAAATTAATAAAATATGTAGACGATAAGAGTTAAAATTATTATTATGCCTAAAAATTATAGCATTGAAGCTCAAGCTGTATTTATATAAAAATATTTTTTATAATATAATTTATTTAGTAAAAAAAACTTTTTAATTATTTTTCAATTGAATTGATGTCCTGTTAAGTCATGATATTAACTCAATTATAAATTTTAAGTATATTAAATTATGGCACATTCAAAATGTGATTGAAAAAAAATTATTTAAAAGAATATATTTATTAAAAGTTTATATAAAATCTCAAAAAAAATTGTAAAATTGAATATTTAAAATCATGATGTTTTAGTGGAATTTTCTTTGTTTCATCTTTAGGATCTAATACATGTTATTGTTAGCAAAGCATTTTGAATGTTGATGTGGAAACTTGACATCAAATCGAAGCCTTGAAGTAAACCTAAAAAGAAATTGATTCCTGAACGAAGTAAAGCACGAAAAGCAAATGTGTGTAATTATAGCAAAGAAACTTGGTTATTATGATTTTATATAAACTTTTAATTCCCACTACCTCCCTTAAGAATTGGGTGGGATGGTTGTTGAATGGATGTGTCTAAATTTCCTTTGATGCCCAATGAATGGCACCAATTACAACCTTTAGTGTAATTATATATTTAAAATTTTGATTTGGTTTAAATATATATATGAAATTTTTATTTTAATTCAATTATATATTTAAAGAAATAAATATATTTGTAACACCCCTTACCCGAGACCGTTGCCGGAGTCGAGCACGAGGCATTACTAAACTTTACTATTAATTCGGCATAAAATTTAAAACTGCCCATCTGCGTCATAGTCACTAAAATATTTATATCTGGAGCTACGGGACTCCAAATTAAGATCCGTTAATTTTTCCTGAAACTAGACTCATATATCTTTTTATTATAATATTTTCAGAATTTTTGGTATGGCCAATCAATACCAGATTTTTCTTAAAGTTTCCCCTGTTTCACTGTTTGACTGTTCTGACCTCTCTTCACTACAAATCAAATTACTCTTCGTACAGAATTCATATGACCTTTTTATTTATTTCATTTGAAAATAAACTCATTCAGGATTCCATACATATAAATTTTAATCCACAATTATTTTTGTGAAATTTCTAATGATTTTTCAAAGGCAGAACAGGGGATCACGAATTCATTCAGAACCAGTTTCACTAAAATTTAAATATCTCATAATTTCGATTTCTTTTGCTTACTCTATTTCTTTTATATGAAAATAGACTCAAAGATCTTTCAATTCATATCTTATTCACTTTCTAATTCCATTTCTCCTATTTTTGGTGATTTTTCAAAATCACGTTGCTGCTGCAATTTAAAAACCGTTTCATTGCAAAATATTGTTAACTAGTTTATAACATCTTTACTCCATCTCATTTAAACTCTATACATGCCATATAAATCTTTAAACATAAAACAAAAGCTACGGAATTGATCTGGATAGTGAGCTTTTGCTGTGATGATCCGATCTACCAACTTCTCTTTAATTCAATCTACATAAAAAAATCAAACACACACGAGTAAGCTTGATGAAGCTTAGTAAGTTCATTGGTTTAAAAGTAACTTACCACACATAATATTTCCAAAACAATAACAAAATATATACTAAAGTTCCTGCCATCCACAACCATTGTTAAAATACTTCACATAGTTGAGCTCAACATTAACAACTACTCAATCTCTTCCATTTGATTCACTCATTTTATATTACTACTTATCAAATTAGGAAACGTCTTACGAATTTGAGTACGTCGTTGCTAAGTGCCACGTTTCACAACTCAGTATGGTTAATACCATACCTACATTTCACAACTCAGTATGGTTGATACCATACCTACATTTCATATCTCAGTATGGATGATACCATACCTACATTTCACAACTCAGTATGGATGATACCATACCTACATTTCACAACTCAGTATGGATGATACCATACCTACATTTCACATTTTCCATGGATTAACCATGGTCTTATCCATCAATTCATCACATGTCACGACACTAACGCATTACTCAATTCTGCGTTTTTCCTAATTTGAATTACCGCCATTTATTCTTTCATTTTATCATATTTTCCACAATCCCACAGCAAATTCACATTTACAGCACATTATATCATTCAATCTTTCACAAATAAACATATAAATTCAACCATATGAACTTACCCGGCTGATTTGTAGAAGATTTTGAAATTTAGGGACTACTCTGCAACTTTTTCTTTTCCTCTTTCTTCTTTGGTTTCTTGATCTATAATGTAAAATATTTTCACTCATTAGCATATATTTCATTTCCATTTCACTTCACAAATTATGCTCTTTAAATTTCGAAATTGCACTTTTACCCCAAAATTTACAGTTTTACAATTTAGTCCCTGCTCAATTCAGCCATCAATTGAACTAATTTTTCTCAATTAACACTTTATTCTATCATTACAAACTATTTCACAACCTTTTATATTCTGAATTTCAACAGCAACCTCTAATTCACAACTTTTTCACAATTAGGTCCTAAATATCATTTCCTATCAAAATCACTTAATAAAACCACCTTAATATGAAATTAAAATTTAATTTTCATAATAATTCATCATAAACTTCCATTTCTCAGCAAGGGTAACTTTTAATTTTACCCACCAAATCAAAAACTAATGAATTCTATAAGTGGATCTAGTTGTAAAAGTCATAAAAACATAAAAATTATCAAGAAAAAGCATGAATTAAACTCACATGGTGTAAAACTATGAAAACCAGCTTCCTCCAGACTTCTTATGGTGTTTTGGCTGAGAAAATATGAAGATATCTCTAGATTTTTCAACTTTGTTTTTATTATACATGTTAAAATTATTAAATTTCCAATTTTACCCTTATTTCCCTTATCTTTCTGGTGATTTTCTTCACCTTGCCGTCCAGCCTTTTCACCTTTAGGTTTAATTTCCCTTTAAACCCTCATTCTTTTAACACTTGAGCTATTTAATTCTTCTAGCAATTTTACATTTGTTACAATTTAGTCCTTTTTATTAAATTGGCTACCCAAACATTTAAATTTCTCAACCAAATTTTAATACTAATTTAATAACACTCCATAAATATTTCTAAAAATATTTATGGCTCGATTTTCAAATTCGAGGTCTCGATACCTCATTTTTGACCCATTTGACCTAATAAATTCTTTTAATTCACTAAATTCACCAATCCACAAATTCTTCTAAATTCTCACTTGACTCATAAATATTAAATTACTATCTTATTTAATCTTACTTGCCGGATTTAGTGATCTCATATCACCATTTCCGACACCACTTGAAAATTAAGTAGTTATAACTCTCCCCTTTAAAATTTCGTCCTCGAAATTTGTTACCCAAAATAGATTTGGATCTTTGTGATCTCATTGACTCCTCTGTTTCCCAAAGTTGCCTCCTCCATACCATGCCGATGCCATAATACTTTAACCAATGGTATTTTCTTATTCGCAACTCTTTTACTTCACGAGCCAAAATCTTTATTGGTTCTTCTGAATAAGTCATATCTGGTTGAAGCTCAATGTCAGTATGAGGAATTACGTGTGAAGGATCTGACCTATACCGCCTTAACATAGACACATGAAACACATTATGGATCTTCTCAAGTTCCGGAGGTAAAGCCAACCGATAAGCTACAGGACCAACCCTTTCCACAATTTCATACGGCCCTATAAATCTCGGACTCAATTTTCCTTTTCTACCAAACCGTAACACCTTCTTCCATGGTGAAACTTTTAAAAATACTCGATCACCCACTGCATATTCTATATCTCTTCGTTTCAAATCTGCATATGACTTCTGACGATCTGAAGCAGCTTTTAGACTATCTCGAATAATCCGGACTTTCTCTTCAGTTTCCCGAATCAAATCAACCCCAACTATTTTTGATTCACTCAATTCAGACCAACACAATGGAGTCTTGCATTTCCTACCATAAAGAGCTTCAAATGGTGCCATTTTTATACTAGACTGATAGCTATTATTGTAAGCAAACTCAGCCAAAGGTAAATACCTTTCCCAACTGTCACCAAACTCAAGTATACAACATCTTAACATATCTTCTAGAATTTGAATCACTCGCTCTAACTGTCCATCTGTTTGAGGATGAAACATTTGTACTAAAATTTAATTTGGTACCTAAAGCTTCTTGCATTTGTTCCAAAATCTCAAGTAAACCTCGGATCCTGGATGCGAAATGATAGATACTTTGGAACTCCATGTAGTCTCACAATCTCTCGACACATACACTCGCTAACTTCTCAAGTGAAAAATGCATCGATTTGGAATAAAGTGTCTTCGACTTTGTCAATCTATCAACAATCACCCATATCGAATCTTTCTTTCTTGGAGTCATAGGCAATCCCGACACAAAATCCATTGTAACACGCTCCCACTTCCATTCAGAATCATAATGGGTTGTAGTAAACCCGTTGGCACTTGATGCTCCGCTTTAACTTGGCGACAAATCAAACATTTTGCAACAAATTCAAATTTCTCTTTTCATACAAAGCCACCAATATATCTTTTTCAAATCACCATACATTTTTGTATCTTGCGGGTGAATAGAATACATACTATTATGTGCTTTGTAAAGAATATTATTCTTCAAATCGTAATTGTTTGGAACACAAATTACATTTATGATAACGCAACATACCTTCATCATCAATTTGAACTCGAATCTAAATTATCTCGAACCATTTGTCGTTTAAATACCAATTTGGGTCTTCATCTGCAGTTTTCGAATTTGTTGAAGAAACATGGGTTTCACTTTCAATTCTCGCTAATACAACACCTTCTTCATTAAGAGCCAAATGAGCATTTATTAACCGAAGTGCAAACAATGATGACTTTCGACTAAGTGCATCAAAGAACTACATTAGCTTTTCTGGATGGTAGTCAATAACCAAATCATAATCTTTCAAAGAACTCTAACCACCGTCTCTGTCTTAAGTTCGGTTCCTTACGAGTCATTAAGTATTTGGACTTTTGTGATCCGTATAGAAATAACACTTCTCACCATATAAATAGTGTCTCCAAATTTTTAAAGCAAAAACAATTGCAGCTAATTCAAGATCGTGTGTAGGGTAATTCTTTTCATGTGGTTTTAATTGCCGTGAAGCATAAGCCACTACCTTTCCGATTGCATTAACACACAACCCAAACCATTTAAAGATGCATCACTTTGCACACAATATATGGTATACGATTCTCGTTGAGTCAAAGCTGGAGCTTCGTTAACATTTTCTTCAATTGGTCAAAGCTCGTTGACATTCATCGGACCATACAAACTCAACATTCTTTTGTAACAAACGAGTCATTGGTGAAGCAATCATGGAAAAATTCTTTACAAAGCGGCGATAATACCTGCTAGTCCCGAGAAAACTTCGCACTTGATTTACATTCCTCGGTGTTTTCCAATTCACCATCTGTTGAAACTTTACTTGGATCCACACGAATTCCTTGGTGATACAATGTGACCAAGAAATCCAACTTCATGAAGCCAAAACTCACATTTACTAAATTTTGCATATAAGCGCTTTTCTCTCAAAGTCCGTAATACAATTCTCAAGTGTTGTGCATGCTCGGATTACGTCTTTGAATAGACCAATATGTCATCAATAAATACCACCACAAATCTATCCAAATAAGGCTGAAAAATCCGATTCATTAAATCCATAAATGCAGTGAGGGCATTTGTTAAACCAAAAGGCATTACGAGTAAATTCGTAGAGTGACCATACCGAGTTCAAAAGCGATCTTTGGCACATCACACTCTTTAACCTTGATTGATAATACCCGGATCTAAGGTCTATCTTTGAGAACAACTGCAAAGACCTTTCAATTGATCAAATAGATCATCGATACGTGGTAATGGATATTTATTTTTAATTGTTACCTTGTTCGGTTGCGTAGTAATCAATACATAATCGCAACGATCCATCTTTCTTTTTCACGAATAAAGCAGTGCGCCCCAAGGTGACGCGTGACTCGGTCCGATGAACCCCTTATCCAATAACTCTTGCAATTGCGTCTTCAACTCTTTTTAACTCATTTGGTGCCATTCTATACGGTGCTATTGATATCGAGTTGTGCTTAATTACATCAATTACGTAATTCAACCTCACGATCAGGGGTAAACTGTAATTCCTCGTGAAACACATCAGTAAACTCATTAACAACTGGCAATTGTTCCGTCTTCAATTCAGAACCCCGAGTATCAAGAATATAAGCTAAAAATGCTTCATTACCCTTCCGAATCAATTTTTCAAATGTGTAATGGTGATATAATTTCGACATCATTCTTTTTATCTCCAAACTCAGTTGAAACTATTTCCCCTATCTGACATTTTAAATCAACCCGTTTTTCTCTACAATTCACTATGGCATCGTGTTTAATCAACCAATCCATGCCAAGAATAACATCAAATTCTCGGAAAGGTAACAACATTAAATCGTGAGAGAATTCACGACCTTGTATTTTGGTGGACACTTCCGGCATATTAAATTAACTAACACACTTTGCCCTAACGGATTAGTGACTTGCATATCAAAGTCAGTGGACTCAACAGTCATTTTCTTTTCTGACACTAATGCAGTGCAAATATATGAATGCGTAGATCCAGGATCAATTAAAGTATACACAGAATCATTAAAAAGATGGAAAATACCCGGCTATCACATCCGGAGCGTAAGCTTCCTCTCTTGCCCGAGTAGCATATGTACGTGCGGGTGCCCTTATTTCGATCAAGACTACAGTATCTCTCATTCCGAACGAAAGCGATCTCAAAGACACTACTTTGACCCGAACGTCTACTTTTCTGAGGAGTATTTGTTTGTTTCTCGCCTTGTTCTTTATTTTCTTTTAATAGCGAGGACAGTCCGAATAAAATGATCAGTTCCACCACATCTATAACAAGCTCCGGTTCTTCCCCAACATTCACCAATATGAAATCTACCACAATTTTTGCATCTAGGTCTCGGAATATTTTGTACACTACAACTACTAATCTTTGGTTTATTAATCACTCCAACATCTCTTTGAGTTGTTTTACTTTTATTTGATCGTTAAGAATTGTAACAGATCGACTAAAATCATCTCTGAACTTTTTAGCTGGAAAAGTCGTTGGTCTAGAGAAACTTCTTTTATATACTTCTTTGCCTTTTCTTTCTCTTTGCATCTTTCTATTATACACTTCTTCCATCTTTTGAGCTCTATCAGACAGAACCACAAATTCTCGAATCTCGGTGCCTCCTATCATCATTCTCGATTTCATCATTAAGCCCTTCTTCAAATCTAATGCACATTTCTTCCTCTGTCTTGCACAACATCCCGAGCATACCTCTTTGAGATACACAAATTCTCTCTCATATTCAGCCATTGTTTTATTCCCTCTGTCGAAGATCAAGGAATTCCTTTTTTCTTTTATCTAAATATCTCCTTCCCACATATTTTTTCTAAACTCATTTTGGAAGAATTCCCAAGTAAGTTTATTTGCAGGTACCATCGCCTCAATGGTTTCCCACCAATTATACGCTTCTTCTTTCAAGAATGAAATCGCACACCTCAAATAGTCTTAGGAGAACAAATCATCTGTTTGAAAACTCTCTCCAAACTCTTTAGCCAATACTCGCTTTAATGGATCATCATCCGATCTTCCCCGAAATTCTTCACTCAGAACTTTACGAGTTTCTCAATCGGTGTTCTTTTGATAGATTCATCTATTGAAGGAGGAGCAATCTGGGTCAGAATGTGGTGGTACAAAGAGGGGGGAGGAGGAGGTTGTTGTGCTCGACTTCTTCCTTGTATTGTTTCACTAAACCACTGATTCATTACCCCATAAATCAAATTTTTAAGTTCTTCCTCTCTCATCAAAGAAATCGGAACATTATTACTTGTTCCCTGCTCAGAAGTCTGTACTCTACTATTAACTTCCTCTTCATGATCAGCACCCTCGGGTCTATCAGACATCTTTACAATCTATAACAAAAATTAATAGTTAGATCGGATCATTCACATCTCACTATCACAGATTTATATGGCATGTATTTTCAAACATTTTATACATCACATCCGTTCCGAGAATCGTCTAAACAAAAGCTCTGATACCAATAAATGTAACACCCCTTACCCGAGACCGTTGCCGGAGTCGAGCACGAGGCATTACTAAACTTTACTATTAATTCGGCATAAAATTTAAAACTGCCCATCTGCGTCATAGTCACTAAAATATTTTATCTGGAGCTACGGGACTCCAAATTAAGATCCGTTAATTTTTCCTGAAACTAGACTCATATATCTTTTTATTATAATATTTTCAGAATTTTTGGTATGGCCAATCAATACCAGATTTTTCTTAAAGTTTCCCCTGTTTCACTGTTTGACTGTTCTGACCTCTCTTCACTACAAATCAAATTACTCTTCGTACAGAATTCATATGACCTTTTATTTATTTCATTTGAAAATAGACTCATTCAGAATTCCATACATATAAATTTTAATCCACAATTATTTTTGTGAAATTTCTAATGATTTTTCAAAGGCAGAATAGGGGATCACGAATTCATTCAGAACCAGTTTCACTAAAGTTTAAATATCTCATAATTTCGATTTCTTTTGCTTACTCTATTTCTTTTATATGAAAATAGACTCAAAGATCTTTCAATTCATATCTTATTCACTTTCTAATTCCATTTCTCCTATTTTTGGTGATTTTTCAAAATCACGTTGCTGCTGCAATTCAAAAACCGTTTCATTGCAAAATATTGTTAACTAGTTTATAACATCTTTACTCCATCTCATTTAAACTCTATACATGCCATATAAATCTTTAAACATAAAACAAAAGCTGCCGGAATTGATCTGGATAGTGAGCTTTCTTTGTGATGATCCGATCTACCAACTTCTCTTTAATTCAATCTACATAAAAAAATCAAACACACACGAGTAAGCTTGATGAAGCTTAGTAAGTTCATTGGTTTAAAAGTAACTTACCACACATAATATTTCCAAAACAATAACAAAATATATACTAAAGTTCCCTGCCATCCACAACCATTGTTAAAATACTTCACATAGTTGAGCTCAACATTAACAACTACTCAATCTCTTCCATTTGATTCACTCATTTTATATTACTACTTATCAAATTAGGAAACGTCTTACGAATTTGAGTACGTCGTTGCTCGTGCCACGCTTTCACAACTCAGTATGGTTAATACCATACCTACATTTCACAACTCAGTATGGTTGATACCATACCTACATTTCATATCTCAGTATGGATGATACCATACCTACATTTCACAACTCAGTATGGATGATACCATACCTACATTTCACAACTCAGTATGGATGATACCATACCTACATTTCACATTTGCCATGGATTAACCATGGTCTTATCAAATCAATTCATCACATGTCACGACACCTAACGTACTCAATTCTGCGTTTTTCCTAATTTGAATTACCGCCATTTATTCTTTCATTTTATCATATTTCCCACAATCCCACAGCAAATTCACATTTACAGCACATTATATCATTCAATCTTTCACAAATAAACATATAAATTCAACCATATGAACTTACCCTACTGATTTGTAGAAGATTTTGAAATTTAGGGACTACTCTGCAACTTTTTCTTTTCCTCTTTCTTCTTTGGTTTCTTGATCTATAATGTAAAATATTTTCACTCATTAGCATATATTTCATTTCCATTTCACTTCACAAATTATGCTCTTTAAATTTCGAAATTGCACTTTTACCCCAAAATTTACAGTTTTACAATTTAGTCCCTGCTCAATTCAGCCATCAATTGAACTAATTTTTCTCAATTAACACTTTATTCTATCATTACAAACTATTTCACAACCTTTTATATTCTGAATTTCAACAGCAACCTCTAATTCACAACTTTTTCACAATTAGGTCCTAAATATCATTTCCTATCAAAATCACTTAATAAAACCACCTTAATATGAAATTAAAATTTAATTTTCATAATAATTCATCATAAACTTCCATTTCTCAGCAAGGGTAACTTTTAATTTTACCCACCAAATCAAAAACTAATGAATTCTATAAGTGGATCTAGTTGTAAAAGTCATAAAAACATAAAAATTATCAAGAAAAAGCATGAATTAAACTCAAATGGTGTAAAACTATGAAAACCAGCTTCCTCCAGACTTCTTATGGTGTTTTGGCTGAGAAAATATGAAGATATCTCTAGATTTTTCAACTTTGTTTTTATTATACATGTTAAAATTATTAAATTTCCAATTTTACCCTTATTTCCCTTATCTTTCTGGTGATTTTCTTCACCTTGCCGTCCAGCCTTTTCACCTTTAGGTTTAATTTCCCTTTAAACCCTCATTCTTTTAACACTTGAGCTATTTAATTCTTCTAGCAATTTTGCATTTGTTACAATTTAGTCCTTTTTATTAAATTGGCTACCCAAACATTTAAATTTCTCAACCAAATTTTAATACTAATTTAATAACACTCCATAAATATTTCTAAAAATATTTATGGCTCGATTTTCAAATTCGAGGTCTCGATACCTCATTTTTGACCCATTTGACCTAATAAATTCTTTTAATTCACTAAATTCACCAATCCACAAATTCTTCTAAATTCTCACTTGACTCATAAATATTAAATTACTATCTTATTTAATCTTACTTGCCGGATTTAGTGATCTCATATCACCATTTCCGACACCACTGAAAATTAGGCCGTTACTATATAATATTTTATATTAGATAAGTATAAATATTTGTATATGTAATATGTAAACGTAAAATAATGTTAAATCAATAATGGTGTTAGTGATTGAATTCAAAAGCTTAACAGCATTAAGAACAATTGACATGTCCAACCTCTTAAAATGTGCAACATATTACTCTTCATCCATGTAATTTTAAAACATCTCTCTCTTTATCCGCATGTCTCTCTTTACCCAAAAACAAGACAAAACATGCTATTCTAATTAATTGAAAATAAAAAAGTAAAAAATTAATTTAATTAAAATTAATTAAAAGTAAGAAGTAATATTAAATATTGTGTTTAATAATTTATTTTTCATTGAGTATTAACTCAGTTGACATCAATGTTACTGCAATAATTTAGTAGTCATAAGTTTAAGAGCACTTAAGCACATACTATCCTCCAATTTATAGATTTACGGGTTATGGGTAATTTAAAAATTGTATCGAAAAATAATTTATTCTAAAAATATAATGACATTAAAAACAAATGTTAATATATATATGAATGTATTTAAATTTCACAACTTGCACCTATTTGATACTTAAGTATTATTTTGGACTTAACCAATACTTTAAAGTTCAAGGAAGATTTCAGTGTCGTGTTATTCGAAGAGTATAATGCTCAAAATGTATGCTACATAGTGATACTAAAGTTCATTCACAATGACCTTAAGAAGTTTTTGTCGACAATGAACCCTGTTTCTTCCAATTGAGCTATGTTAATCCACAAATTGTATGGTTTTTTGGGGGGTTTTTTTAGAAGACTTTATGCATGCAACTATGGTTTCTAGACATGCTGAAATGTTGTGCCATACTATTAGAATCATAAGTATGGGAGGACGTAGATGTAGCTATTCATAATAATAAAAAGTTGTTAAATGAATGGAAATGCATGTTTATGGTTCTCACATTGCTAAGTCTTTTTTGTGATTCATATTTACCGGAAAATAAAATGCATTAATGGTTTACATCGAAGACCCGAACTAATGAAACTTGAAGTAACCCGAAAGATTGAACCTTGGATAATCTTTTTATCTTCTTCTCTAAAAGGATTAGGTATGAAATTGAAGTTACATTATCTTCTTGTTGATTCACAAATGTCTTTTCCTATTTGGATGTAATTCAGAAACATAAACATGTAAAAGGAACGACTCCCGTAGCTCTTATTTGCTTTGCTTTTTCTTTGATCTTCAATTCCTCATTTCTTCTTTTCTCATCAACTTGAGCTCTTGCTCCACCTGCGATGTCATCAATTCTTGATATCTTCAATTGGTAAACTTGATGGCTCCTTTTTATTTTCTTCTCCAATTCTTTCTGTTCTTCAACCAATCCATCATTGGATTCAGCAAAACAGTTTTCAAGCAGTAAGGAGTATGTGTTCTTTCAACCTCAAGTAGGGATCACAACACTTTTTCTCCTATTGAAAATCTTTAACCAAAAAGAGATGAATTAAGTTCAAAATACCTTTCTCCTTTCCATCTTGACTTTGGCTCTCACCTTCTTTTCCTTCTCCCATTCTTGAATTGATGCTTTCATATTCTCATACCTGAGCTTTATCTTATATATTACTGAATGCTCTTTTAGTTCAACCAATTGAATTGGGTGAGTTGCATTTGATATTATTATATATTTTTTAACGTTTAAATGCTTTGAAAACTCAACTAAATTATAAAAATAATTAATAATAATAATAACTCATTTAAGGAGTCTTTAAGTTAAAACAAAGAGCCTAAAATTGAAAATGATTTAGTGAATACCGTTTGTTAAGTTTGTGCAACTCAGCATTCTGCCAAGCATCAGCTTTAGTCTCCAAAGCATTATTGGTTTGGGAATAATTTCCCTTCCACCTTTGTTCTCCAGCCGATGAACCACCTCCTTTACTACTTTCCCTTGACTTTCTACTGGATGTTTCACCTAAGAAAACAAAAATATTTATTTGTTAAAAAGGATCATAGATGGTCCAATCAGTCAGACCATCAATTTTAGTTCGGATAGTTTATTATATTCAATTGAATAAATTATTAGAAAATAAAAAAAAAATTAGTTCAACCCCTTATTTCAGACTAATATCCTGATTGGCCCTCGAACTGGTTCGATTATGAAAACAATTTAAAAAAATAAATAAATTAGATTACAAATTAGCTGACCATGAACAAAAATCTTACTACCTAAATACCCTACCTAAAATCAATATGAGTAAGTAAATGATTCGGAGCCAATCCATAAATAGGTATAGTGTTAAATATTGGTTATTACCCATAAGTAAGAAAAACCGAAAACCAACCCGGATTGAGATGTTTGGACAGTAATTACTCAAAACCAAATCGAATTCTATTTTTATTTAATTTATAATTAATTTTACTTTTTACGATATAAAATAAACATTTTATATTTTTTTTGTGAAAAAACATTTTATATTTAAAATAATGAAATTAACTTAAATATAAAAAATTTTAAAAAAATTATATAAAAGTTGTTGATTATTTTTTATTAACTTGTAAAATAATATTTAAAAGCTAAAATAAAACTCATCTCTTCAAAATAAATCTAAAAATTAATATGAAAAAAAAAGTAGCTGACTATTTTATAATAACCATTTTGAAAATTTTGAAAAATTGGATTGAAACTTAAGATAAGTTTGAATGGACAATATGTTTACCTTAGTGTAAAAACAGCGGTGATGGTGAGATTAAATACTATAGTAATATTATAACGTGAAACAAAAAAAATAAACTAAACACACCGTACATAATTTCCTATCTAAACTCACCCTTAATCATATCACCCCACTCATAAGTTGTAACCTGCAAAAGTACAGGCATTAATGAATACCATACCTGCTGTATTTGTTGTCACTTCCTTGCTTGAGTATCGCCTACTAACTCTATCAGAATTTCCCACCCTCGATATGGTATCTTGTTTTTTCCCTTCTATTTTGTTCCTATATTTTGCTTCGTCTTTTTCAATGGCGTTGACCACATACGCAGCCGCCGCCACTCCCACGGCCAACTCTCTCTCATACTGCTCTATCATTTTCATTTTCCGATGAAGAAACCTTGTTATCTGCAAAAGCAATGACATTCTTACACCTTTACTCCATCATATTTTAAGCAACAAAATCCCATGAATTGCAGCGCGTACCTTCTTTGGTTAATGAAATCTTGATCATATGTTCTTGTTTGGGTATCATGTTGGGAACTGTTTGGTTATAAATAAGACAAGATCCAATATTGGGTACTTGATTGGGGCAAAAAGCTTGGAGATTAAGAAAGTGCTTTTGTTGTCTTGTCTTTAACCATATGATTTTTCTGAAAGGGCTACCATAATTCTAGGTGATGTATAACTTTGAACGCAGCTTTTGATAAAAGCAAAGAATCTCTCATGGATGCTTTGATATTTATGGGAAATAATATATGTTTTATTTTAAATCATCCTTTTCTCAGGACACTAAAATAATATACTGCACAAGAAAATAATACAAACACAATACAAGTACTTCCACGTCGCGAAATCAGTTTCATATTTCTTTTTCTGTTCATGTTGAGAGTAAAATCTATATTTTTTTCTTTAAAATATAATGCGACTTACCATTACATTAATAAAATAAAAATAATAAAAATACGTGAATCTATAAAGGTCATTGAATTGAACTAGAAGTGTAGTAGCACTTGACATCAATTTGGGATTTAATCATTAGACAACCTCTACTTCCTATCTTTAAAAAGAAAATTTTAAAAGTAAAATCCAAATATAAATGACAAAGATCGAAATCATATAACTGCTTTATAATCTGAATTTATTAAATCTGCATATTACTATTTAAAATTAATTTAAATAGCATTAACTTGTAATAATCTAAATTTAATAAGTCGAATCACAATATCACAATCTAAATCGCTTATGCTTAACAATATTGAAGATCCAAATAAAAAATTTGAAATTTTTAAATTATTATCCACAAAAATAAAAAAAAATCATTTTTCAAAGAAGCTACCATATTAGGTTAATAATTAAACAATGGTGAGAAAGAGTTATGAAGAAATGGTGGTAAAGTTAAAGCTTAGTTGTGTATGTTGAAGGAAGCATGGAATCAATTAAAAAGGTATCCCATTTTGACGCAGCAATATATGCTTATTCTCTTGGAAAGGAAGGGTATAATCTCACATGGACAAGTTTGGGAAATTATTTGGACATGAATGGCCCACCTTCACAAGCATACTCACTCCCTCTTTCTTGCCTGGGTTGCATTCTTTTAATTTGGGATGAAAAATAAATAAATTGTTTCAACTCGTTGCATTAAATTTGATAATTTAATATAAAAATAAGTTTAATTTAAATATTTAATTTTAAACTCAATTATTTATAATTGAACTCAAGCTCGATATTGAATTAAATTTTTTCAATATTAATTTTAAAAAATTTAATCAAACTCACAAACTATTCGAGAAAAAAATACTAAAATACTAAAATTCAACTTGTTCGATAACTTGACTTACTCGAGATCAAACTTAACTCAACAAAAACCAATTTCTCAAATCAATTTTTTTAATCCAAGTATTTTGTTATTGTAAATATCTTATTTATAAACAAACTATATATTTAATTCTCATCAATAACATAAGGGAGCAGTGATTAAAATCTTTTGTTGACACTCTAATGATCAAGATTCAAACTCTTCTGATGCAATTCCCCCTTCCCAATTCGTAAGAGCACAATTTTATTGATTAGAGAAACATTTGTGAGTGCCAAGATTTCATTTAGCAAGAGAGTTATTTCTTTATAGTTGTATGAGAGTAAGGTTAAGCTTAAATCATCTCTTGTGTTGTAAAAATTATAGGAAATTATTTTCTAGATAAGACCTAATAAATGTAAATTTTAATCCGAATTTTTTTTTTCTAATTGTAAATTATTTTTAAAAGTTGTAACCTGCTAAACACTTTTAAGTGTACACCAGCATAATGAGCTACACTATGTATTACTAAGGCCTAGTTTAATTAGGAATGCTTATCAAAAATGTTTTTGGGACAAAAATATTCCTAAACAAGTTGCTTTTCAAGAGAGAAAGTGCTTCTCAAGAGAGAAAGTGCTTCTCCTACGTCCAAAATTGACCCCAAAGTACTTTTTTCTGAAGCTAAAAATTTTAACTTCTCTCCCAAAAATATTTTTTCTCTAAAGCACTTTTAAAAATCATTTCTAAAATAGACCTAAGTTTAATGAAGCACTTTTGTATAAAACAAGGTCGGAGGTTATTAGCAAATGATTCCTCTCTTGCCAGTCAAAACCTACAGGCTAAGCCTAAGTATTATCATATGTATAGTATTTGGGGTGTCCAAAATGTTTTGTTCGAAAGTATGAAGTGGAGGGTCGGCAATGATAGGTGATTCGAATTATGTAGACGGGTTGGAAAATAAAACATACTTCAAACGGTCCACTTTCACAATGTGTGGCCAAATTTTCAATTAAGTGCTTCGTAGAACTTTAAGATGGGCTTGCGGATGTTTCCATGGGCTGATCTTCAAGAATTTGAATACTTGATCCATTTGTTGTAAGATTGGATTTCTTTAAACTCGTTAGCATGATTCATGTTGTTTCAACTCCAAGATTTAATTTCTTGTACCAAGAATTCCAAGATTTGAAATTTCGATTTTCTTAAATCTTAAATATTCATATACGATGGATTTAGACCAAGATTTAGTTTCTTGATTTTCTTGAAACTTAGAAAGTGCATCTTGATCTTCTTTCTCCTTTGTATAAGCTTGTGGGCCTTTGTCACAAACTCTTGGATAACCATGTTTAATATTGACTTGAGTTGTTTGACTTTTGACATTGTGATAAAACCTTGAGGTAGAATTAACCCATCATGTCCATCCTCTCTTGATTGGGTATTAATGTTCACATCAGTATTCTTAATATTCATTTTACAGTTCATAAATACAAATCTTTCTGGAGGTCCATGGTTACCTTTTCTAATAATGTCATTTTCAGGATTTGAACTTGAATTTACTTTTAAATGTATAACGTGTTTTACTATTGTACTTATTACTTGTTGATACCAAGAGTTATTTTGACCCTTTAGCCAAATAATATTAATTTTTTAAATTTACTTTTTATAAAAATATTATTGTTATTTTTCGGTAAAAATATTATTAGTTTGATATTTATAATTAAATTCAAATAAAAACAAAATTTTACTACTTAAATAATAATTGGGACCAAACTAGCTGAAGGTACAAAATCTCCTACCCGCGGCCGATAACAAATCTATTTCTGTTGGCCCGGTTTAGTTAAACTTCCAAAAGACCCATTAAGAAAACTACTCTTTCAACTCCTTTCAATTTCAAAAATGCACAAATCCACGATAGCAACAACGAAAAGGAACTTAAACCCTAACCCCAAGAATTATATCCAAAAATTCACGTAAAATGTACCAATCGCAGCAACAACTGCAACAATCTTCATTCGCATACCTTTCTCATTCCTCAAATCCCACCCCCAATCCTGTTTTATTATATCCTCAACCACCAACTGTTCCCTCTGAGCCATTTTTGTATCCTCCAGGAACCGACCCGTATGCCTATAAGCCTCAGTTCAGCGTAACCCATGTTGCTGTTGAAGCGCAAGCTCAAATTTATGAGGACCCAAATGGAGCTTCTCAGAGTTGGATCACTAGACAGGCTGATCCTATTAGATATGATGCTACTGTTAGTTTTTTTCTTGTCCTTTCTTTCGCTGCAGTTTTTTTTCCCCTTTAATGTTAATTTTGAATTTCTTTTTTTCTTTTTTGGGGTCAATTTTTTGGATATTGGAAATTTGTTTTTCTTCGTTTGGTATTTAGATTTTAATTGTGGGATTTTTTTTGTTATGATTTGTTTTAATCATAAGTTCATTACCGAGAATCATTCTTGAAAATATAATCTATCCAGTTCTATTTCAAAATTAGCCTCGAAAATTTCATCTATTTTTGGTCCAGCATTGAGTAGTTTTCATAACTGAAAATCATTCATAGGCTATGGAATTGATGCTTTCTGGATTTTATATGTGTATGTGTGTGTAATATCTACAGTTGATTAAATGTCTAAGATATTTTCACTTGTTAAGTGATGTTTGTCTCTGAATCAACTTCTAGCTATGTTACTTGGACTCAATTGCTACTACATATACGAATATGTGCATGAAAATGTGTTTGACTTGGGTGGCAGCTACAGATACTTAAAAGAAAAATGAAAAGTCGAAGCAATATAGAATATATGTGTATATATTATACATATATCAATCATTTCATTTGCTGTCCTTATCTACGGTTGATTAAATGTGTAAGATTTTTTCAGAAGAGGTGATGTTTTGTTTCTGGATCTGGATCTGCTTCTAGCTATGTTATGGACTTGGTTGTTAATATTGGGTTCGGGTATGTGTATAGAAATGTGTTGAACCCAAGTTTTAGACATGGATGCTTCGAGGGAAATGAAAAGCTGGATGAACATAGACTTCTACTCCTGTTATATTCAGCGAGAGAGGAATGCTCCTATTAATGAAGTTTTTGAGTTTTATGTTTTAAAATATTTGTGTTTACTCAATGATAAAGTTTCATAGTATAGTCATTGGATGAATAGATGAATGGCTTTCAGTCATTTGGATTGTTTTTACTTCATATATTTTGGGGTTTCAGTTGTCAGTAGCAGCTTCGAATTCCAACAATGGGTCAAATCAGTCATTGGTTAATAATGTAATAAGCGCATCAGATCAAACTACACCGATTCAACCAATGCGATGTGAGGTTTGCAACATTGAATGCCAAACAAAAGATGTTTACGAGAAGCACATTACTGGAAAGAAGCATCGGAGGAAATTGCAAGAAAAGATTAGTTCCTCAACTGCAATACTCCCAGAATCTTCCAATGCAATGATATACGGGGCTTCCTGTGTGGCAAATGCTGAGGAGCTGGAGAGGAAGAAGCAAAAGCTTTTACATTCTGGGGCAGTTGTTAACTCTGTTCGGATGTGCTCGATATGCAATGTTGCTTGTAATAGCCATGAAGTGTTTGTTAAACATCTTTCCGGGAGAAGACATGCAGCTCAGGTAACGTTAATTAGTTCACTTGGAAATTTCTTAATAGAGTTGATTCGATTTATTTATATTGTTTTGGGCTTGCACTGAATTTCTTCATGCGTAAATGCAAGAAGTTCCAGCTTGGTTTATTTTCACCATATTCATTTATACTTTCTTGTACTTCTCTTTTCCAATTGGAACCTATTTGGTTAGTCCATTTGTTATCTTTGTAAGTTCGGTTTAAATACGATTCTTCTTGTATATGTGATCATGCAGGCTGGACTTATAGCTGTTGATGGGGTTGGACCTTATCTTGCTGCGGTCCGAGCTAATGATCAGTTTTGGAATAAAGGCAAGAAGACATCTAAGGTTGTTCAATCTTCGTGGTGTGAAGTTTGCGAAATCAACTGTAACAGCGGCGATGCCTATGCACAACACTTGTCCGGGAAGAAACACCTGAAGAAGCTGGAGAATTTAGAAAAATCAAAGAAAGGAACCTCTGATCCTTCCATGGGTGCACCGGTTGAAATGAATCAGATGATTAAACCAGTAGAAAACCCGGCAGCAAGCAGTAGCGACGGAGGAGTTAGTGTACAGAACCCAGTGGCAGCACAGCCTGAGGCATCCAAGGAGGATTTGGAGACTAAGAAACGGAAAGTCATGGAAGGTGGAACGGCTGCTGCTGATGTTAGAGTATGCACTATCTGCAACGTTGTATGCAATAGTGAAAAGGTCTTCAAATACCATCTTACAGGGCAGAAGCATGCCGCCATGGTAAAGAAGCAAGCGGCTACCACTAGTTAAAATGAGAACCGCCACAAAAGGACATAGATGGAGAATCAATGCATGGAAAATTTTTATTGATTGTTGTGGTTGCCAATCCGATTTGAACGTGGCATCCTTACCCTGACTTGGTCTATTGTCTGAATAGAACACATTGTCTGCTGTAAATCCTCTATTTGCTCATAAATGAAGAAGTTTTTGGTGCAATGAAACGCTTCTTTTGATCTGGTTGAGGATGTTTTGAATTTTGAACTTTTACAACAGGTAGGGCATGCTGGATTTCGCTGTTTTGAAATTTGACCTTTAACTTCAACTAGAATATGCTTGCTTATTAATTTTTTAGTAATTATATTATATATGGCATATATATAATGATTTAATGTTTCAATAATTAAATTTAGAGTTAAAATTGAATTATTATGGCAAAATTATGGGATAAATTTATGATATTTAATTTGGTAGTTGAGCTATAATTAAAAAATCATCATTTTGATAATTTTAAAATTTTCTTAATAATAATTGAAAAAGAAATAAAAAAAGTCTTAAAAATAAATAAAAATGTTTGTATAAAAAATTAATTTCAACAAGGAACAACCTAGAATTTTGTAGCTAATTTTTTTACATTCAATCTCATAAAAAATCACAATTTTTGAACTTTCACACATAAAACAAAATATTAAATACCCATTCACTACTCAATTTTTTTCATCTATGTTGTTTCCAGATCATTAAAAATAATATATATATTATTTATAACTAAAAGTAAAATCTAGAATTAAAACTTGAGTGAAAAAATGATAATTTGGAGAAGAAGAAGACGAAGAGCACTTCGTATTATATATTTAAAATATCCAAAATTTTAAAATTAAATATTACTTAAAAAATTAATCAATCAATCTAGCAACGAGTTATTGAAAAGAAAGGATGGATTTAGAAAAGAAGTAGGGTACTTTATATTATAAATTAGCTTAATGCGCACTTTAGTCCTTGAAGTATAATACCACTTGTCCCACTTAAGTCCTTAAAATTATTTTGGCTCACTTTAGTAAAAAACTAACGGGTAAGATATACAGTCAATCATACAGTGTCACATGTCATATGATGACATCATCATTTAAAAAATATTTAAAAGACTTTAAAAAATGAGAAAAAATTCCAAAAAAGATTAAAAATAGAATTTTCTTTTATAAAATTACAAAAAACAATATAAAATATTTTAAAAATTAATAAAATTTTCTAATTTAAGAAAAAATTAGAAATTTTTAAATATTACAAAAATGCAACAATTTGATAATGTTGGTGATTATTATGTAACTTTTGAATGTTAGGTGACTGAAATATAATTTTAAACAAAATTTAGGGATAGTTGATGTAGTTTAACCCTTAATTAAAATCAGAACAATTTTCTTTAAAAAGAAATCAAAACAAAATTTGATAATTACAATTTGCCCACTTTCTTACAAGTTTTCAAATTTCTGGCTCTCGGCCGCGTTTCATGCGTCTCCCCCTCTTTAAGATTCCTCCAAAAAAAAAAAAAAAAAATTGCACACACTCAATTTTTTTTCCTTCTAGATTTTCATTTTTGTAGTTTTTGAACTTCATTTTCTCTTAACTTGATCAAGATTTTTTCTGCATTTACGTTTCTGCAGGTACTCCCCCAGTTCTGTTCTTTTTCTTTCTTTCTTTCATTGTTTGTCTTGATTTCTACATATGGATTGTTTTAATTTCCTCGCATGTTCTTATTCTAACAATTCCAACTTTCAGGTTAACCAAACAAAACCCAGTTTCCCTTTTCTCTTCTTTTTTTTTTTTTTGTGATTTTTGTCTTTTTATGTCCTTTTTTTCTTTTCAAAATTTGAGCACTCCTACTTATCGTATCTTGAATTCTTTATGAGATTTTTTTTCTTTATTTGTTTTGATGTTTGCTTCACGGGTTTCTTTGTTGCTTCGATATTTGGTTGCCTGCCGTGGAAACTGAGGGAATTTTTTTTGCCCTTTTTTCCTTCTTTGTTGATCTCTGGGTACTTTATAAAGTGATGAAAATTTTCAAGTAAACTAAGTTTAACTCGTCTTCGATCATAAAAAAAGGGATTCTAATTATGGGGTATTGCTGTTCTTGATTGCATTAATTTGTTTGTGATTCATGATCTAGTTCTAGTTCTTAGTCTTGTGGATTTTGGCCTTTTGGATCCCTTTCAAGTCTCTTTTATCGAGTATTACATAAATAACCTTTCCCCTCTCGTAATATTTTTTTTAGGAGGAAGAGTTGAAAGAAATTTGCTTAATCAAGTTAACCTTTTCTTCCTTTCAAGAATTTTTGGAAGTTGAGTTCCATTATCTTCCTGGTTACTTCACCTTTGGTATTAGAAATTAATGGATATATTGTTACTTACTGAATTTGTTGTATTTCTGTCTTATATCTCCTATGTTGATCCGATTCTTCATTTTGCTTAAGGTATCTTTCTCCAGACATATCTGGGCATAAGCATGGGTATATGACTCGAAAAAAATTGAACATAGATGTGTGAGACAAATACCCGTGTCCAACACTCGAACCCAAGTCTGAGTAGTATATTATGTCTATATTTCTTTGTTGCTATGTTGTTTGCTTGAAGTATCCTTGTCCAGCACATATTCAGACATAAGTAAGGGTATATGACTTGAAAAGATTGAATATGCACATATAAAATAAATACTCATATTCGACACTCATATACAGATTTGATTGTCACATGATGTCCATATCTCTTTGCTGCTATGTTGTAATTTGTGATGGTTGATTGCTTTGCAGATTAAATAAAATTTGACTTCTTCCTATCAACTGCTTGTTCAAGTAGCACTTTTTTAACTCATTAAAAGAATGTCGGGTTTAAAGAGATCTCCATTGAAGACTGCGAAGCTCAATTCTGTAGATCCCGGGTGTGTTGCACCTCGGACCAACCCTTTTGATTCCGATGATGAATTGGACAACATGCAAAGCCTTAAACCTACCACAACAACTTCTTCTGAGCCTACCTTGAATCCTCCTAATTTCAGGACCAATCCGTTTGATGATGATGAAGAGAAAGTGAACTCTTCTTCTTCCTCTTCGTATTGGCAAACTTCGGCAGTGCAGTACAAGTATAAGAATGATTTCCGTGACTATGGAGGAATTGAGAACCAACCAGTGCAAGAATTGGAGAACTATGCTGTCTACAAGGCTGAGGAGACTACAAAGACTGTCAATAACTGTTTGAAGATTGCAGAAGAAATGAGAGAAGGTGCCACCAAGACTTTGATTACCTTACATCAGCAGGGTGAGCAAATTACCAGGACACATGATGCGGCTGCTGGCATCGATCATGACCTTAGCATGGTATGTCTTTCGTTTTTGGAATGAAAACTTGCTGCTAGATGGTTGAAGAAAAAACATGAAAAACTATATGATTTCTTCTTTCCTACAGTTTATATTTTCTGAAATATGATGATATTTGGGCTTGTTCATGTTGTTAGCATGGTGATCATAAGGAGTTATCTATAATTAAAATCCTTAATGGTGCTCGAATTTAGACTTTTATAGGACTGAACCTGTAGTATTCCCCTAGACATCTCACTCATACTATGAAATGTTTATGACATTGATTCCGAAACTTCTGAACCTGGAAACCCTTTATTCCTCTTCCAAGAGACTACTACATTACAAACCATCTATTCATTTTCGGGATGAAAACCATATACTAGATGATTGAAAAGCTTTATGATTTCTTCCTTTTCACAGTTTATATTTGTCTAAAACAAGATATTTGGATTTGTTCGTGTTAGCATGATGATCACAAGGGGTCGCATAAAATTTAAATCCTTAAGTAGGCTCCAGTTTTCACTCATACTATGAAATGTTTATACTATCAGTACCGAAACTTCCTGAACCTGGAAACCCTTTATTCCTCTCCCAGTAGGCTACTTTGTAAGAAACTGACTTGACACATATAAGACCACTCACTGAACTTACTCGCTGCAGTTTGTAAAAGCTGCTGTCTTGTGCTGCCACTGGCAATCTCTCTGATCTATTGTGCTATGCAGTTCATGAGTTGTGAGCCTTCAGACAGTTTACAAAGGGAAAATCTTTGATCCAATGCAGGAAGGAAACTAGTCTTTGGAATTGGTAACATAATAGTTTAACTACATTTTAGAATTGATAATTGGTGTTCCATTAAAATTTGCTCCTTCCATGCATTTTCATCTTTCATTTCTTCTTGAATGATAGTTCAATTAAACTAACCTCTTCTGCATTGATCTTATGCAATTAAACGGATGCTTCGAATGATAGTTCTTTCAAATTTCAGGGTGAGAAGCTTCTTGGAAGCCTTGGAGGTATGTTCGCTAGAACTTGGAAGCCAAAGAAGACTCGTGCAATCATTGGCCCCATTGTCACAAGAGGTCATCTTCTTTCTGTACCCTCCATGAATTATGTTCGTTTTCACTCTATATGATAAGTCGGAATGTGTAATTTTTTATAATTAGAGGTTATTGGTGATTTCGGAGTTGTTTCTGATTGGTCTATTTTGTCCCGTTTTCCTGAACTGAATGTGTAACTTACTCAAAATACAGATGATTCACAAAGAAGGGGTGCCCATTTGGAACAAAGGGAGAAGCTTGGATTGACTTCTGTTCCTCGTGGAGGTTCAAAGTCTCGAACACCGCCCCCGGAGCCCACAAATACATTTCAAAAAGTTGAGGTGTGTGCTGCGCCTGTTTTTTCCCAAAAATATAAAAAAAAAATTTATATGATTTAGTGAGTGTATGAAACAAGCCACTAATTCTAAAAGGCAACTTGTTGCATATTTCTGGGATTGTCATAACAGGTTGAAAAATCAAAGCAAGACGTTGCCTTCTCCGATTTAAGTGATCTACTAGGAGAACTGAAGGATATGGCCATTGACATGGGATCTGAAATTGAGAGGTTAGTTTCTTGTTAATGTTCTCACCTGGTAGCCCGGTATTTTTTGGTTATATAACTACATTAGAAAATAATTTGGCTTAACCATTATCACAGGCAAAACAAAAGTCTGAATGGTCTCCAAGATGATGTGGATGAGTTAAATTTCCGAGTCCGAGGTGCAAACCAACGTGCTCGTCGATTACTCGGAAAGTAGATCTTCGTTATTGAAAATTTCGATTTTTGGTCTTGCTTGTTCTTGCTTGCCATCCTGTCAAAGCCTTCTGTCTACTGTAATTCCATGCACACACAACTTGGGCTTTAAGACTATCACCTGGTTTTTGTTTCTCACAGTCTATTAATACAATCCAGCTCTCTGCTATTTATTTGCTTTATCAATTTTCTCTATGTTCCATGACTTGGCATTTTTGTCACTCGGATTTTGATGTGAGTGTTGGATATGGATATATCTCTTTTCATAATATAATATATATTTAAAGGGTATTTGGAAGGTTATATCTTTGTATTTATGTCCCACGCAACATGAGTGTCAAACGCAGGTTATAACTTGATGTGTAGAGGTTTTTAATTGATCTTGATGTGTTTCCTTGGTTGCTTACAAGATGACTGATGTCTCTTTGGATAGGTTTTATATGTTGGATAGAGTTAATTTTCTCTATAATAGTTTATTTGTTTTGTCAAACTTTTGGATGTTATAAAAATATTGTTGTTGCAACATTTAACATTTTTAAATTTTTAACTTAAAAAAAATTATAATATATTAAGAATATTAATTAATGAGATTTATATTGTATCTAATGTAATTCTATTTATTAAAAATTGTCTTCATTTAATAAAGAATGATTAGTGTATTATTTTATATAAAATTTAAACATTTGGCATTTGAGGTTTTCCTTTTGTCTTAATTTGGTATTTGAGTTTGGTTTCAATATTCAATTTAGTACCAAGATCAAATGGCATCATGTGGCTCAATGAATATTTGACATGCGTGCTTTAGTAAAAAAACATAGATTCTTAATTGGGATAAAAAAAAAAAAAACTTAGGTACCAAATGAAATATTGAAGCCAAATTTAGGTACTTAATTGAGACAAAAATCAAGGATCAAATTGAAAAAAAACTCATATAACAAAGTGAATCTTGAAGCCAAACTTAGGTACCAAATTAGAAAAAAAAAATCATGTACTAAATTGAACATTGAAACTAAACTCAAGTACTAAATAATATAGTAACCCTAAATATTTTATTGAAATAATATATTAACTAAAATTATTATTTTTATTTCAATTAGTAATAAAACTAATTTTACTAAAATTTTAGAAAAGAGGTTGTTATAGAGAATTAATTTAATAAAAATGTACTTTATACTTTATGATTGTTGTTACATATAAAAATTTATTATAAAAAGTAAAAATAAAACATAAAAAAATCGATTCAACAATGAACTTTATAGATGAAAAACTGTTATAATAAAATTTTATAGAAAATAACTGTTATATAGTGGATTAACCATATATGCTCACGTCTTCTTTCACGATATCTAATTTTGTATTTAAAGTTTGAATTTTGCATTGGTCTTTTATTCTGGTATCAAATCGATTAAAGAACTCGATTTCTAGATTTAATTTTGGGATTAAATCAATTTTTTATTTAAGATTATTATAAACGGTAAAAAAGGA
This sequence comes from Gossypium bickii, assembly GCA_025503065.1. Classification (NCBI taxonomy): domain Eukaryota; kingdom Viridiplantae; phylum Streptophyta; class Magnoliopsida; order Malvales; family Malvaceae; genus Gossypium; species Gossypium bickii. The sequence continues at coordinate 11,308,998 of CP106719.1, read as the reverse complement.
AAATTTTCAAAAATAAAATTATAATAGTGATAAGTGTCTAAAAATTAGAATAATGATTAAGACTTTTACTTATTTATTTTTTAAAGATATTTGTCATGATTCTAATTATATTTGTAGAATTTTTAGTTTCGTGTCTCAAATTAAATTGAATTTTGATTCGACTTAATTGATTTTTATTGAAAGTTGGTTGTTAAGAGTCAATTTAAAATAAATAGGATGTAAGAAAAGGATATTTAGACATCCACATTTGAGTATTCAAGCATTTTAGAATGTATGGATAATATAATATATTAAAAATACTAAATTAACTCTTACTTAATAAACAAATAGAACCAAATATTTAAAATTTTAAGTCCATAAAATGTAGGAATAATGTGATTTTCAATGGAGGAATTGAAATTCTAGTTTATGCAAAATAAATTACTTTGGCTAGAAAGAGGAGGAATTAGAAGAATGGAAACATAGGTATATGTAATATATTTGATACAGAACTTTGGGCTATTATGGATTGTTTGGATATATCACGGAGGAGAGGTATTAAGCACAGATTGGTTGCAATTAATACGCTTAACAGTCAAACAAAAAGAGATCAGGTCGAGCTTCGTAAGAATTGTCAGAAAACAATTAGCAATGGAATGTAATATAAAGGTGTTGTAAACTCCACGCACAACGAATATGATTGCAGACAATATGACAATTTTAGGCAAAAATGATCCTATTAAATTGAGGATTCATGAAGAGCCCACATTCAAGTATTTACGAATATATGCACTAAAAAATTCTCCCTTTAGAGCATTAATAGTAGATAGTCCAAGAGAAAACCTTATGCTATTGTTAATATATGTTTTTATATTTCTACTTTTGTTAGATTGGATTTAGAGTTTCGTGGTATAGTTCCTAGTTTTAATTTGAGTTGAGATGTTGGTGTTGGAATTATTTAATTACTATATGTAAGCATGATTATTATTTTTGTTGAGCGTTAATTTATGGTTGGTGTTGTGCAACTTTTGCATTATTGTAAAAATCATTTCAAATAAAAAGGATTCTGGTCAATTTCGAACATTATTTTAGGGTTAATGATGCAAGCAAAACTCGAGAAGGTTAAAGGTAGTAGAAACCCAAGTAGGAAAGAGGGGACGAAAGGCTACGGCCAATTAATACAAAGTTGGGAAACATGAGTGTGGAAACCCTATTTATGCTCTCAGAGAGAGACGATACATTAATATGAAAAAGCCAAGTATAAATTACTCTATAAATATTAGAATATTCAATCCTACTTTATATAACATAATTAACAAGTGCTTATTATAGATAATATTTATGATTATATGATATATAAGAATTTTATAAACATAATTAATATTATTATAAGATATGTGTATGAATTTGTGTGTAATATTTTTTTTATTTGTATGTAATATTTACGGTTATATGATATCTATATAAATTTTATTTATTTGAATCATTATCTATAATATATATAAGGAACGAGTTTGAAAAAAATTTTAAATCGATAAAAATAATTTTTATTATTTATTATAATGCTAAATTTTGAGTATTGAAAAATGTTTATTATATTTAGGTTTAATGATAAAAAAATAATTACTAAAAAATAAAATAAAAAATTAATCAAGCCTTTAATAACACACCCAATTGGGCCCTCAATGACAAAAAAGTTCAATTAGGCCCTTCTAGTAACGAAATTTGTCATTCACTGATTTGACTATTAATAAATACTTACGCGATTGAAATATTATGAATTTGAAATGAATTTAAACATTTTAAAATTATGACTGTTAATTAAACTTATACTAAAGTTGCATGTTCAGAATGAATCTGACATTCTAGAGGTAATTAAGAATATTGTAATTATTTTAAAAAAATGTTAAAATATTATAAAATTATAATAATTAATAAAAAAATTAACAAACTAGAAAAAAAACATAAAATGTTAAATATAAATAAAATATGATAAAAATGATCCAAATTATTTATCCATGTTATGTGACCCGGTCCCTATACACCCCACTTTGTCTTGCTATAGAATTTTTGGAATCCGTTAAAAATAACATAAAATTCATGTTATTTGATCAGTTTTGTAATTCAAGCTTGTATTTATCAAAATGTCTCAAACTAACAAGACAATATTTTAACAGAATGAGTACATACAAATATGTTTCATTAACCAAAAGTTACACTTAATTTAATTTCCATATCATTAAATTAATATATTACATCATTATATACTTTATATAATCAATTAAATTTAAAATTTGTAAATAAAAATATTTATTACCTTTAAATATCTATTATACATATATAATTATTGCATTAAAAATATTATATATTCATAATTCATGTTTTTTAAATTTATTTAATTTATAGTTTAACGTAGAGATGTATTGTCATTTATAAATTTTCAATATAATTATATAATATTTAATAGTCTGTATTTTTATAATTTTTAAAGAATTAAATTAAATTTTTATCATTTTTAGGGACCAAAATGTAATTTTATCATTACTAATTTTATAAATTTAAAAAAACCTAAATAAAAAAATTCCATTTTGAGGGGGTCAGTATCCATCCTTCACTCTAAACCGTACACCTAAATATTGTCGTATATAAAAGAAATAAATATTGTCAATAATAATATGTTAAAGAAAATTTTTATCAAAAACATTTTTAACCATATAACATTGTTAAAATATTTTTATTATTATATACTTTATTTAAAAATATTGACAAAAAACAATAATTTCTAAGTAAATATAAGATTGAATTTTTTTTAACCTAGGTAGAAGTAAAAACTTTTTACTAGGTAGAATTAAATTATATATTTTTATAAAAGTAAAAATACAATTTCACAATTTTAATAGTTTTTTATAATTTTTAAAAGATTGAATTAAATTTTTATCATATTTGAGGGCTAAAGTGTAATTTTATAATTATTAATTTAAAATTTTATAAATTATAAAAAAAATAAAAAATAAATGGAAAATTTTCTATCCTCCAATTTTCCTAACTTTTTTGGAAAAAAAATCTAAATAAAAATAACAAAAATAAAGATAGAAATGAAATTTAAAAATCTATTTTATTAACCCATTTATGTAAATTTGTTTTAACTGTCCAAAAACCATTTTGTACGACTGTCGGCAAAGGTCAACACGGAAAGACTCAAGTATAAAATTACCCTCTAAATCTTAGAATATATATATATGTATGTATGTATGTAGAAAGTTGCCAACTGGCCATAGGCGGATCTCCAATTTAGCTTTTTCTTATAAATTACAAGGAAGGAGGAGTTCAATCTCAGTTCATTTGGGGTTAGATATTTGTCTATGCTCCCGAAAATGGTTTCCCTTTGGCCACTAACTTTGATTTGCTTTTTAGCTTTCTCAGTCTCCATTACTCACTCCAAAACGCTCAAGAGAGATGGTAAGTTTTCCTCCTTTTTTTTCTTTTGCTCTTTCTACTTAGATCTCCCTTCCTTTTTGCTCTGTTTGGTTGCTGAGAAAATGTGGCTAGAACTATTGATATAGAAGGAAAAAAAGTTTACCCAGAATGTCATTTTTTATATAAAGTAAAATCCCCAATGTTCTTTTGGGTCCAAACTAACTGTTTCTTTTGGTAATTGTGCTCTGCTTGGTTATTCACTTGTGTTTTCATCTTTTTTAGCCAACTTTTAACACACTACTCATTTAGCTTGAATTCTTATGGAGCAGCTTAAATTGATCAATTAGAAATTTAAAGTTGGTTTTTAGGGATATCTGATGTTTATTGTTACTGCAGATTTTGTGAGAATTGAAGCTATCATCATTAAGAAAATTAAAATAGAGCATAAATATGTTTCGATGCAACGGGTTGATATTCGGTTAGTTTTATTGCAGTAAAAGCCTTAAATGAGATAAAAGCATCACTTGGATGGAGAGTTGTATATGCATGGATCGGGGACGATCCTTGTGGTGATGGTGATTTACCGCCTTGGTCTGGTGTAACATGTTCGACTCAAGGAGACTATAGAGTTGTTACTGAACTGTATGTATCATATCTGCTATGCATTCTGTTTTTGCTTAATATGCTTATTAGTGAAAGGGATGTGTCTTTGCTTCACAAATGCCATCTAATGAACAATGCAAATGCCTTTTGCTATTGATTCTTGTTCTATATTTCATTCCAACTTGTATCTATATCTTATGTTACGGTTTGGGGGGAAGATGCCAAAATGAATACCGCTCTGCCATGATTGAATTCTAATGCCTTTGTTTATCTAATGAACAATGCAAATGTATTTCACCATTGATTCAACATTCTATGTTTCATTCACATTTATGTTATATCTTACATTACGGATTGGGGGAAAGATGCCGAGGTGAATACTGTTCTGCCATGGTTGAATTCAAACACTTTTTGGTTTCTCATTCTATGTGTTTTTTTTCCCGATTTGTATCTTATCTCATTTTAGAGGCTACTTGAAAGATATTCAAGTGACTACTTTTCTGCCTTGATTCACTATTGTATGTTATTCTGTTGGCTTGTATTAACCCTGACCTTGAATTGTTGTTATTACTATTTTCTTTTCCAGGGAAGTCTATGCAGTATCCATCGTTGGTCCTTTTCCTATTGCTGTAACTAATTTATTGGATTTAACAAGATTGTGAGTTCACTCTTTCTCATGTAGTAAGCTAAAATATTTGTTTCTCAGATGTGAAAAGAAACAAGTTCTTTTTTTTTCTTGAATGTGCTCCGAAATGGTAATCAGATCCCTTGTTAACACGAACTTGTAGATTACAAGATCAAGTCCGATGCCCATAAATTCATTTTGGAGATTTTAGCATGGTTGTTGGAACCGGGCTGGACCTACTGGTCGGACCAGAAACCGGCCAATATACCGGTCTGACAAAGGGGTTGAACTGGCTTTTAAGCGAACCACTTGGGACCGATTGAACCAAGATAAAGAACTGGTTGAATCAGTGCTTGAACCGGTTTTATAATTTTTTAAATAATTTTGTTAAAATTTTTATGAATTTTTAATAATTCAGTTAATTAAAACCGGACATGCGGTCGAACTGGGAATAAGTAGTCTGATTAGTTCAACCACTAGTCCTATTTTTAAAACCATGGTTTTTAGGAGTTAGAATGTTGCATGTACTTGAGTGTTATTTCGTGCTTTTGATCCATAGAACATGCAGATGAGATTGGCATAAAAATTGAAGAAAAAAACCCTCAATAACTCAAAAGCTTGATGCAAGCATGGAGTCTTTTTGTTAACGTCCCCATAATCGTCTCACCTGCCTCTATCTCCTTGCTATGCCTGATGCATATTTGCATGTCTGTATAAGTTCATGTGCACAACTTGTACATCACTCATTCGAAATCAATGGTTTCAACATTTACATAAATTACGATCCCCTGAAATAGCGATGAAATAATCCGTCCTACGGTATCTTAGTATTTGGTTCTCACTAACAAAAAAGTACATATATACACACACACAAAAAAATATCATAATCGTGTAGATGGGTTATCATGTAGATATTTTAGCTTTCAGATTTCTAAGTGGAACTATTTGTCCTTCTTGACCTTTCTAATGTGACAGGGATCTCCATAACAACAAGCTGACTGGCCCAATTCCTCCACAAATTGGCCGGCTAAGACGACTTAGAATGTTGTAAGTTTTCTTCTTTGTTATACTGTTATGTGGACGACTTTAGAGTAACTCTCTCCAAATATCTGTATGAATTGACTCATTTCACATACTTATATTGCAATTTGCCATAAGTGAAGCAATTATGGTTTCCAGGTCTTTATTGTTAGTGAAATAATTGCTCTGAAGTATACTATGCAAACCAGCTAGGTTATAGCATGCTACTATGTTACTTGGATTCTAGTGTAAGTGTCAGATACGGGTATGTGCCTGGCATGGATATGTTTAATTTTTCCTTTTTTTTTCCTTAGGTTTTCCATATTTTTGGAGGGTCATATCTCTATACTTGTTTACGAAAATGGGTTGGACACAGTACATAAAAAATAAATAAATATAATAGAGTTGGAGCAACATAGGCATGTTGTATAAAAATATCAGAACCATGTCCACAGTTTGCTACATTATAATTGTCGGTTGATCCAAGCTTCATTATTGGATATTAATACTGTTGTGATAACTAGACCAATATTTAAAAAACGCACCATTCATTTCCATAAATGGCAGATAAAATTATTGACAAAAACAATTTATTTTCTTCAAAATATCATTATCTTTCATCCAGGATTATGTTTCTTTTAATTTCCAATGACCAACTTCTATGAATTGCACAGAAATTTGAGGTGGAATAAGCTCCAAGATGTCCTTCCTCCGGAGATTGGGGAGCTTAAAAAGCTAACCCATCTGTGAGTATTTTCTTCTTATATTTCCCAAAGTATCTCTCTCAGTGTTGAATGTGATTTTATGTGCTTGCATTTTGGAATGAGTTCGGGAATATCTAATTGAACTTTCTTCAGATCATTGAGCTTTAATAATTTTAAGGGCGAGATCCCGAAGGAGCTTGCAAATCTACCCGAGCTCCGTTATCTCTATCTTCAAGAAAACCGTTTCACTGGGCGAATTCCACCTGAATTGGGCACTTTACAAAACCTTCGGCACTTGTTAGCATACTGTCTGCTATTTGCTTTACCTTTCTATGAAAACTTTTTTTTTTTTTTTCATTATTAAGCCAAACAATTGTGTTTGTTTCTCCAGGGATGTCGGTAATAACCATTTGGTTGGTACCATTCGGGAGCTTATTCGTATTGAAGGCTGCTTCCCAGTTCTACGAAATCTGTATGTTATATTTTAGTTGGTTAATGTGCTATGGAGCTCATCCATTATTTTTGTGCAATGATTTGTTTTCCATGTGATCCGATTCAAAGTTGCTTAAGGCTTGCATTTGATGCAGATATCTGAATAACAATTATTTGACTGGAGGAGTTCCGGCTCAGCTCGCAAATGTGACAAATTTGGAGATATTGTAAGTACCAACAATATATTGATTTTGTATTTTATTGCACTCTTCGGCTTTTTTTTTTTTTTCTTTACTTTCTTTTTATTGGTTTCAGATACCTTTCATACAACAAGATGTCTGGAGTGATACCAACGGCACTCGCCGATATTCCGAAGCTAACATATTTGTGAGATTTTCTAACACACTTGAGTCTAGTTTGACTTGGAAATACGGACTCTTTTTCATGTTTAGCTTATGAAATACGGGTTTTGCATGAATGCATACATTCTTGTGATATTTAACATGTGGTCTCGATTGTCGACGATAACAGGTACTTGGATCATAACCAATTCTCAGGCCGAATTCCGAATGCATTCTATAAGCATCCTTTCTTGAATGAACTGTGAGTGGCTTTCATCACTTAATTTACATACAAAAGTAGGCAGTTACAAAACCACAAAGGTGAAAAAAGAAACAAATATCTAACCCCTTTCTTTATGCCAATTCCAGGTATATTGAAGGGAACGGGTTCCGGCCCGGAGTAGACCCCATTGGTGCTCACAAGGTCCTTGAACTTTCGGATACCGATTTCTTGGTTTAATGTTACCCTCCAGAAAATCAACTTGATTACCACAATTTTCATTTAACACTGTATTCTTTAGCATTATCTGCTGCTTTTACTTGTATCAATATTATATGTATACATATGGTGTTTTATGTAAACAGCTGAAAGCTGGAATTCAAGATATAGAAATTATCGAAAAATATCACATTTTGTATTAATGAAATTTCAAGTTTCGAACAAGTGTAAGATTATTTAACTCATGATTTCATCAAAAGCTTAAAACTGCCTCACTTCGGTTATTTCCCTTGAATTTTTGGGTAATTAAAAATAAAGGAAAGAAAGGTTAGAAAATTAGCAAATATTATTTCTAAAATTAATAAAATAAATGTTTAAATAGTTTTTTTAATTATAACCTTACTTAAATAACATATAATAATTAAATTAAATTACAAAATTAATGTTCATAAAATGATAATTACAAGTTTTAATAAAAAAAAGTGTAAATTAATTTGATACAAACTGTTAAAAAATAAAGAGTCTTAACAATTCAAATATGTAAAAAATAATTTTGATAGTTTATCAATTTAATACAAAGTTAAAAAGTAAAAAGAGTTCTAATATACTTGAAAAAGTTGTAATAATTCAGAAGAATGTATTTTTTTTTTTTTGAAAAAAATACAACCATTCACAACAAAGTAATAAGAAAATATTTTCAATGCATTAAATAGAGAAAATTCAAAGTAGGTATGACATTTAATAAATAAAAAAATATTAATCTTCCTTTCCTCTCACCTCGCCAGATTGGGGTATTAAAAAAAAAGAATAAACAAGTGAAAGTAAGGGATTCTCAACTTCTTTTCGCTTTTTCTCTCATGTAAAAAATATGTTATCCAAACAAGGGAAAGAAGAATAATTTCTCTTTTGAGTTACTTAACTTTCTTTTCTCTTGCTGCAATCGAAACATAGTGTTAAAGTATTTATGTCCGATAAATATTTAAATATAAATACAGAAGTATAAATAAAAATATGATCTTGAGAAAACCTTAATGAAATCTCGAACACAAGTTAGAATACTTGTCTTGGTTTTAAATGTACATCTTTGAAAGGTTTATTATTAATAGAGTATATGTGTATATTTCAAACAATTATAATATACAAGGTATAATAATTTATTTGGCCCTCCAATTTTATATAAAAAATTATTTTAGCCATCTATTTAGGTATTTCTTCTCTTTTAGCCTTTGAACTTAAATTGTTTATCAAATTATCCCAAAATGATGGAAATTTTAATATTTGTTAACTTTGCTGACATGACAGTCCACGTGTATTTCGCGTTAGTAATTAATTAATTTTTTTAAAAAAATAAAAAAATATATTAAAAATAATTTTTAATATTTTTTTTGAATTTTAAAAAAATTAATTAATTACTAATATGACACACATGTGGACTGTCATGTCAACAAAGTTAATAAACATTAATTTTCCGCCCATTTTGGGGTGATTTGACAAATAATATAAGTTTAGGGTCTAAAAGAGATGAAAAATTAAATGGAGGGTTAAAATAACTTTTTTATAAGTTAGACGGTCAAATAAATCATTATGCCTAAAATCAAATCAGTATAAAATATAACAACAGACAAAATAAAAAAATCGAATAAAATTCATACATAGCATGTAACACCTCGAAAATCTCGGTGCCACTAATAATAGTATTTCGAAAAATAAATAGCAATTTTTCTCAAAAGTAAGAGTTTATCAATTAAATAATGATTGTAAAGTCAAAATTTTGACATTGGAAAAGAAAGAATGACTAGTAAAATTTTAGTAAACATTAAATTGAAAATTTGTTAAAGATGAACTAAAAGTGCATATTTATTAATTTTTTTAAAAGAAAAAAATATTTTTTAGTGCGGCATGGATATAAATTGATAGGTGGTGTCGGAAAATTGAGATAGAACTTAATTATAATTATACCATAAATAAATAATATCAACATAAGTAATAGTTACTTAGGACACATAAGTATATCATGTGCCAAACAAATAAGTGATGGAAAAAATGTCAAATACATTTTATCATTATGTCTTAAATATGACAAAATATTTTAAAGAACAATTTAGTCATTTTGCCATTAAATATTATTTTTGAATTTTAAATTATAAAAAGAGATAGAAATTATAGTCATTGGATTAAAATCATGTGATTAAATTTGAACCATTGATTTTATTAATTAAATATTAAATAAAGAGAAGTCTAGAGATGTAAAGAGAAATTCTATTCATTAAAACAAAGTTTTCCATTTATTTCAATTTGGTTCATTTTTTATTCAAGCATATTTCTAACCTAAAATTCTTTAAAATTAAAGTGAGATATTACATCTAATTCTAATTCAAGGGTGTCCTTTCATATGAAACCAACCATGGAGGCTTGAAGATGTGAACGAAAGTGGGAGAAAGCATGGGTAAGTTGTTCCAATTACTATGTTATGTTTATTTGAATGTATAATTTGATGTGAAATTGTAATGATTAGGTGTGTATAATTATTTTCTATGTTCTAAGTGATGAAAGTTATGCTCATATATGATGTGAATGGTGAATGATTTTAAGTGGTTAATTTAATAAAATTTTAAATAAGGACTAAATTAAATTTTATGTAAAATTTAAAAATCAAGGAATTAAATAGAGAAATTAAATTTTGGGTTTTTATTATAAGACTATAATAATATGATATCTAAAGTACTAGAAAAATTGTACTTAAATTAGAATGTTTTAAATTAGAAGGACCAAATTGTAAAGATTTCAAAACATGAGTTTTTAGGATGATTGTATGATTTGAGAATTTAAAATTCTCAAAACAGAATATGAAAGTTTAATGGTTCAAAAATGAGGGACTAATGTAACAGCTCGTATTTGGTCAAATCAGAACAGTGATTTTAGAACCCTAAATCCAAAGTCAAAATAATAATTTTATTATTATTTTAATCTCTTCAGCATGATAGTGTGATTGTGTGAAAATTTCATTAAGAAATTTTATCGTTTAAATGCTGAATTTGATAAAAAGGACTAAATCGCGTAAAGTGCAAAAGTGGAGTTCTATTAGATAAAGGTGTCTAATAGCTATAAAAGATTAAAGTGGAGGTCCTTATATGGTAATTAGACCATTTTTAATGTTAGTGGCATTTATGGACATATATTAAGTGATTTTAAAGGTTAATTAGTAAGGTTAAATTAGTAATTCAATAATTAAGTTAAGTAAAATATGTAAAAACAATGTATCATCTTCTAAAATTGTTTCTTTCACCGACTTTGAAGAAGAAAATAGCCATTGCTAGGGCTTTGAAGTTTGACTACTTCTTATTGCTTGCATGGTATGTATTTTTAATCGGTTTTTAATTATTTCTATGTTTTTGATGTCGTTGTAGCTTAATCTAGCTAGCACAGGGACTATTTTCCAAAAATGTTAAAGGTTAGGGTTTTACCATTGATGAATGTTGATGTGTTTTGATGTTTGATGATAGAAAATGCATGCTTGTTGTTAGATAAACAACATTTGTTAAGTGATTTTTAATAAAATGTCCAATTAGGGATTAAATTGTGAAATGTGTAAATTTGGTGGTTAAATTGTGAAATAAATGAAAAATATGGGATCTAGGGACCTAATTGAATTTTTTCTAGCATGGGTTTTGGTTGAATTGCATGAATTTGTGATTTTATGAAATAAGGACTAAATTGAAAAAATGTGAAATGTTAGGGGCAAAAGTGTAAAAGTGATTTAATGTATAATTTGGACTAAATTGAATAGATAGATTATTATATAAGTTAATTTTGATTATATTTAGATCAAGAAAGGCGAAATACGGATTTAGATCGGGAAAAGAACAAAGTTTCAGATTAATCGACTTAATTCGCATCCGAGGTAAGTTCGTATGTAATAAGCTTTGTTATAATTGTATTTTATATGCTTTGATATTGCATAAACTGTGAATACGACTCTGCGAACATGATCGACGATAATTCGGCAAGTGTGAAATCCCGGTTGAACCTTAGGAATAGATTAGGATATGAATGACATGTCAATATGGGTTATTATTGTTTTGGGTGCTGGTCCGCACGTTCTACCGGTGGCTGAGTTATCCAGCATGTGTTGCAGATTCTCGTCAGCTTGTGTGAGCAACACCGTGTAGCTACGTCATGACCGTCAGCTTGTGCGAGCAGACCCGTTGATAGCTCAAGAGTGAGCATTATTGAGATATGATATTGAGATAGCTTCAACTATGTATTGGCACTTCGGTGCAAGAGTTTATTGAGATAGCTTTGGGTATATATATTGGCACTTAGGGTGCGAGATTCCGGAGTATCTTGTATTATTCCAAATGGTTCAACGGGTATATCGAAGATATGGAAATGGTGAGTAATAGATACGTATTAGTACAGGTATGTACGAAAACTATATAAGCATCAAATCTATGGAAGTTGTAAGTTCATGGTTAATTATGTGATCGAATACATGTTATCATTGTAGTTAAATGTTTTGTAGTATGTTATGTTCATATTATTGAATGATAATTGAATGGTGAGCTTTGCTTATTATTTCATACGAGCTTACTAAGCTTTATGGCTTACTTTGTTTAATTTTTCTGTGTTTTATAGTGAAATCAAGCTAGCTCGGATTCGGAGATCGTCAGAGACTTCATCACACTATCTTACTATCACTTTGGTACATTTGAAGTTAAGTATTTTGAGTATATGGCATGTATAAGAACTTTGGTCATTTTGGTTATGAATTGATAAAGAAGTTAACTATTTGAATTGGCTTGTAAATGTCTAAAGTTTGGTTTTGTATATAGCCATGGGAGTTGGCTTATTTTGGTATAGTTGATTATGCATGTATATGTGCATATGGCTTGTGTGATGCTTGTTGATAATAGATATTATGGATAGCAAATGGTTGAGTTATAAACATTGGTATGCTAGTGAATTTAGGCTAGTAATGCATATTTAGAAAATAACCATATTGATCAATTGAGAAAGTGATTTTTGGTATGAAATTGAATGGCATATTTTGAGATTATATGCCTTATATTTGTTAGCATTGAAATGGTGTAAATGATGCTTGGTTGAGTTTGATAGAATGCCTATTTATATCTTGTTTTGGTGCCATTTTATTTGGTGTAGGTGTATACAAATTTGGGTGGCAAAATGGCTTGGTAAATAGCTTATCTTTGTCCACACGGGCAGAGACACGGGCGTATGTCTCAGCCATGTGTGACACACGGTCAGGCTGCACGGCCGTGTGTCCCCTAGTGTTGAAATAGAAATCAAGTCAGTATGCTCCACATGGCCCAGCACACGGGCATGTGACTTGGCTGTGTGGCATAAGTCAGTATGCTCCACACGGCCCAGCAAACGGGCATGTGACTTGGCCGTGTGGCATAAGTCAGTATACCCTACAAGTTTGGCACGGCCTAATACACGGGCGTGTGTGGCCATTTTTAGGGCACATGGGCTAGCCACACGGACGTGTGTGTTGGCAGTGTGACCCAAGTCAGAGAGTTACACGGGGTCGAACATGCTCTAGGACACGGTCATGTGATCCCATTTCGAATGTCCACACGGCCTGTGACACAGGCGTGCACCTGAAATTTGAAAATTTTTCTAAGTCTCGTAAAAGTTTCCTAAGTTATCGGTTTAGTCCCAAACCACTTCTAAAGCATGTTTAGGGCCTCGTAGGCCCGTATTAGGGACAATGTGATTGAGTTTAAATGATAATTATATGAAATTTGAAAATATATGTAAAATTACTATTTACTTATTTTATAAGTCTGGTAATGCTCCGTAACCCTATTCCGGCGTTGAATACGGGTGAGGGGTGTCACAACTAATTTGTGAAAATTTTGACAATTTTAGTCGTAGGGACTAAATTGTAAAATATGGAAATTTTAGAAAACGGACTGTTTTGAAAAAATGTGCTAACTGGGATTTAGGACTGAACTGTAAAGTAAGAATATCCAATTTTTAGGTATTGAATTGTAAAACTATGTAAACTTAGGGTTTTAGGGACTGAATCGTAAAAATTATAAAATTTGAATTTCAGGGATTGTTTTGTGAAAATAGTAAAACTTGAGGCATAAGGGTTGTTTTGTAAATTTTGAAACATTTAAGTATAAACATGGACATAATTATCGTATACTTGATTCCATAAAATATTTGATAATAAATATGTATGAAATTAAATGGTAGAAATTTGAAATTAATAAGTTAGATTAGTATGTGATTTGAAATATTTGTTTAAGTTATAAATACAAATTTGTGATGAATTAATAAGAATAAATAAAATTAAAATTTAAGACAATAAAATAATCTCGGATGGTGGATATATGTATAAATTTTGATAACAAACACAAAAATAATTTTTCAATGGTTAAAATTGAGTCAACCCCATTTTTGGGCTCTAGGTGAAACAATAAATCATGGCCACTTTTTTTAAAAAAATAAAAATGTAATACAATAAAATAAAAAAATTGGGACCCCTTTTCTTTTTTGTCTGCAATGAAACGTTGATAAAAAAATTTAAAAGGTTGAAGATTTTTTTAAAAGTTGAAAAAATAAAAAATTTAAACCCCTTCCAGCTATGGGTCATAGGTAGCCGCACTCCCAAACTACCCCAGAGCCAGGCCTGAATTGAGTCAAACAATAATATATTAAATATTATAAAAGATTTTGAAAAATTTTACTGTAATATTCCTTATTATTATATATAGTATACATATTATATAACTGAAAACCCAATTTCACATGATAAAATTCGAATTCGAGTATAAGGTAAAGTTGGGTTGAGTAAACTAAATAAAATTACATCTAGTTTCATAGAAATAACAATTTTTGCTATAAATATAATTTGAAAGTAACAATAAAAAAAATACAAACTTAGGTGTTAAAAATAAAAATTAAGTAAAATGAAGTTTTTGGATACTAGTATAGTTATAAAGAGAAAGATAGGTCGGTCATGCCACAGCAGGCATGTTCTTCAGCCAAGGATCAAGCGGCTTCCCAATGGAATACACAATAAAACCAATGTCCCTCAACATCTCCACATTCACCACATTCCGGCCATCAAACACAAATGCCGGTTTCTGCATATTGTCGAAAATTCTCCGGTAATCAAGCGTCTTGAATTCATCCCATTCAGTAAGAATACACAAAGCATGAGCATCCTTGCTTGCTTCATAAGCATCCCAAGCAATACTTACTTGCTTCACACCGGTTGGACTCATGGGCTGAAGATGAATTGGATGATCCCAATCAAACTTGTTCATCGTCAAATCCCGCTGAATCTGATCCGCAGTCACCTGCGGATCGTAAATACTCAACCGAGCCTTATCCCCCAACAAACCTTTACATACGTCAATAGCCGGAGTCTCCCGTGTATCACCCGTATCTTTCTTGAATGCAAATCCCATTATACCAATTTTCTTGCCGGAAACCGTGTTGAACATCGATGAGACCACCCTGTTTACAAATCGATTCTTTTGATAATCATTCACTTTAATCACTTGTTTCCAATAATTTGCAACTTCGGCTAATCCATTACATTCACATATATATACTAAATTCAATATATCCTTTTGAAAACAAGATCCACCAAACCCAACACTAGCATTCAAGAACTTTGGTCCAATCCTCGAGTCCTTACCGACGGCATGGGAAACCTGTGAAACATCGGCACCGGTAGCTTCACATAGAGCTGACATTGCATTAACCGATGAAATCCGTTGAGCTAAAAATGCATTAGCCGCAAGCTTAGAAAGCTCGGCAGACCAAAGATTAGTCGTAATGATACGATCTTCAGGTACCCAATGAGCATAAACATCTTTCAATGCTTGAATTGCCTTTAAACCATCAGGGGTTTCCCTTCCACCAATAAGAACCCTGTCTGGTTTAAACAGATCTTGAATTGCGGTCCCTTCGGCAAGAAATTCTGGGTTGGATAGAATTTGATATTTGATTCCTTTGCTGTTATGTGTCAAGATCCGTTCGATGGCTTCGGCTGTTTTGACCGGAACCGTCGATTTCTCGACGACGATTTTGTTGGATTTTGATACATCAGCAATCATCCTTGCTGCACTTTCCCAATATGTAAGGTCCGCAGCTTTGCCAGCACCGAGACCTCGGGTTTTGGTGGGGGTGTTTACTGAAACAAAGATTATGTCTGCTTCGGAGACATGTTTTTCTATGTCGGTGCTGAAGAACAGGTTCCTTCCCTTGCATTGTTTGACAACTTCATTAAGACCTGGCTCGTAGATTGGTAATTGGTCACTGTTCCAGGCTGAGATTCGAGTAACCGAGATGTCAACAACGACAACTTCAATGGAGGGACAGTTGAGTGCAATGACTCCCATTGTTGGACCTCCAACATAACCAGCTCCAATACAACAAATCTTCACCATTTCTTCACTTTCCTACAACCTTAAAACAAGGAAAAACCTTTATGTTAGACTTAAATTATCTTGGGGAAACAAGCATAAACCAGCAACCTACTGAAATAGTGCATGCAATGATAAAAAGAAGTACCTTGAAAGTATGAAGAATTGAGAGAAATCAAAGAAAGGGGGAAGAAGTTAATTTCATGATAAGAAAGACCCAAGGGAGAGAGGTCCTTAAATAGCCAGGAAAAAGAACATGTATCTATTACTTTAGATCTAATATGTTTGTTTTCACACATCAAAAGCAAAGTCTGATTTTCACAAAAAAAGGTAGAACTAGGAATGTTCAACACGTTTCCAAAGCCACACCAATGACTGTCACCTGTCTATTTTACGAAACTATGGAAATTTATTCTGTAACTTTCATTCTTCCTTTTTCCTTAAAAAATTACTTTATAAAAATATTGGGATTTAGGGGTTAAATTCCATTTTTTTACAAATCTCATTTTGGGTATTATGATCAATTTTAGGGAACAAGAATTCATGTTATAACCCTGAAAACGAAATTAGTCCATCTTAAAATAAATTATAAACGCACGAAAAAAATTAAATAAAAAATTAACGAAACAAGAGTTTGCCTGTTTTTAAAGTATCGATGTTCTGACAGCTTATGAATATCAATGGGCAGGCATTTGGGCAAACGGCTTCACTTCTTACACCGAAACGCGTTTTGCGATGTAACGTTTATTTAGGGTTTTAATGCTACTCTCAGTCCTTACACTTTTCAGAATTTTGGAATTTAACACTTGGTTTAATTTTGCTATTACTCCCTATACTTAACAAAAGTTATGGATTTAATCCTATTCCTTTTATTTGGTCATTTATGTGTATCTGTACTTTCCAAATTTTGAAATTTCAATCCTCACCAAATAATAGTTGTTAAATTCATTTAGTAAACTTCTATTATTTCCAAAATATGATGCATCAAACATATTATCATATGTGTAATATTATGTCAGCTTATTATTTTCACATATTACTCACTAAAATTCCAATCAATGGATTGCCAGCTATCATCATATTTCGAAAAGTATAGGACTTAGAACGATTCAATTAGAGAAAATAGACTAAATCTACAACTATATACATACTACAAGATTTAACTACTACAGTTTGAGCCAGGACCAATATTTCAAAAATTGAAAAGTATAACGACTAAAATTTACCAATTCGAAAAGTATAATGATTAAAATTGATCAAATAAAAATTTAGGGACTAAATCCACAACTTTCATAAAGACAAGAACTAACAGAAAAATTTTACTTTTAATTCTAAGAATTTAGTTAACTACTTAACTCTATTTATTTTATTTAAATTTGAAGTTCAATTAATAACACTATTAATAGATTTTTATTTTAAATTTGAGTATCGACTTTCTAACTCAAAGTCCTAATTTAAAAATTGAACTCAAACTGATAACATGTATTTATATTTAATGAAAGTTAATTAATATACTATCAATTGGGCATTAATTTTTGAATTAAGTCGAGCGGAGAAATTGAACTAAAAATAAATGGACTAAATTGTGAACGTCTGAAGAGTACAGGGGTAGAGAAAGATTAGACCTTTCTTTAGTTTAGGCACTTTTTCTGACGTAATTATCTCGTAAAAGAAGGGTCAAATAGATAAATGCATTTTTGGAAGACAAATAGATAAATGCCTAGAAAAAAACTAAAATATATATATTTTTCATGTTTTAAATATATAACCGTTCGAGACATAAAATTAAAAATTAATTTCATTATATATAAAATAATAGAATGGAATTCTTCAGCAAATTAATTCAATCAATTATATTGATTTATTTTTTTATAAATTTTTATATTTAAATATTATTTTATTGTAAAAAAATATTAAATATAATTTATAGTTATGGAAATAAATATTTATTTTTTTGCAAAAAAATCAATTACACATCAATATATAATATAATATATAAAAGCACGAATTTAAAAAAACTTTTACACTGTCCTATATAATCTTGGTTGTTCATTATATTATTAAATTTTACATTTTAAAATATTTTTATTATTTATAAAACTTATCACATTTATAACGAAAATTTTAATTTAACTAAAATATTTGGTTAAATAAATTTATTTGATAAGAAAACTAATCATACTTATAAATAAGAGTCTTGATTTCATTAAAATACTTTTATTAAATGAAATTAAAATAAATAAAAATTAAATTCTATATTGAATTTCTTTATTTTTTAATTATTATGTTTTCACTAACCAAAATATTTAGTAAAATTATATTACTTTAATTTTAATTATTTATATTGTATATTTAAAATTTTTAGAACTAATATATTTATATCATCTAATCTAGTATAATTTTAATTTTATATTATCTACAGGTCAATTTATTAAATATTATAAAAAAAAGTAAAAATTGAATGGTGAAGAGCTTAATTTCCAATTATATCATTAGTTTGTAAAAATGCTTTAATAGTAATTAGAAATTTCTTATTAACACTATATTTAATGAACAAATTAATTGATATAGATTAATTATGTTTATTAATTATTATTTTGAGTAATTTGGATATGGTAAAAATGATTTAATTATTATTTGAAAAATATTTATTACTATAATATTTGAATTGATAAATAAATTAATATATTTTAATTATGTTGAAAAATTCATAGAATAATGTTTAAAAAATTAAGTAAAAGATTAAGCACATAAAATCATATGTGATGTTAGAAATAATATGATTTAATGATATAAAAAGTAAAAATAAATGACTTTTTTTATTAATCCAATATGATTTTAGACCTACTTTCATTAGAAAAACCTAAACTTTAGGCGATTCGCCCATGTTCCCTGGTAAGTCAGAACCTTATGCCTATATGTATTCTTTACAAGTTTTCTTTTAAGATTTTAAATATGTATTAAAAATATATCTTTTAATTAATTTGTCAGTAATTATTATAATTTTTAAAAGCAAGTTTAATATTTATTTGGGCTTTTATATTAGAGGAAAATTCTCATTTTGATATTTTATTATTATTTATTTATTTTACCTCTATTTTTATTATGTTCATCACATTAACTTTTTGACCATTTCCGTTAAAATAAAATCTAACGTGTTCACATTTTTACTCCTTGACAATAGACTTAATATCTATTTTGGCTCTTGTCTTATAGTAAAATTCTCACTTTCACACTTTTACTGTTGTCCACGTGTTCATATTTGATTGGTTTAAAATAATTACGTAAGATTATTTTTTTTAATGAAAATGGTCAAGGGGCTAACGTGAATGAAAGTAAAGGGATAAAATGATTGAAAAAATAGAGAAAAAAAAAAGTCAAATTGAAAATTCATTATAATACAAGGGGAAATCAAGTATTAAACCAAAACTCTAGATAAAATAATTTGTCATATTTTTAGTTTAATTATTAATGGTTTTCCTTTTTGCCTAAATTAAGAAAATTACTTTCGTTAAGTAATAGATTTGAAAATTGTATATTTTATTTATCACTTATTTTTAATCATTTATATAAATCTTAATATGTTAATATTTTATATTATATAAAATTTAAAATTCATGCATTGATATCTATATTTATTATTTAAAATATTAATTGAGTTAGTGTCATTTATCAATAAGATTTCAACTAAGTGTGAAATTATCAGCTGTATATTATTTTGATTAAATAAAAAGCATTATTATGAGGATATTTTTAACTTAAAACAACATGATGTTTAATATTTTTAATTTTATAGTTTCAAATAACACCTTGTTTATTTATAATGTTACATTTTTTATAAATATTTATTTGTTACATAATTTTTTTTCCTTTAATTGTATATAAATAATACGACTTTTAAGCAAAATTCGGGTGAAAAGGAAGCTTAAATATCGAGAAACAACGTGGTTCTTGAGTAGGAAGTTGTTTTTTTGGTAGCAGCTTTGCCTTTTTTTAAATAAAAAAACGTTTTAAAATAAAATTACGGTTTTTTTAGAAGATATATTTTTCATACAAATAATATGACTTGAAGCAAAATTCCGGTGAAAAGTAAGCTTAAATGTTGAGAAACAACGTGGTTCTTGAGTAGGAAAGGGTTTGTTTTTCCTTTTTTTTTTTTTAATTTAAGTTAATTTGTTTTTTTACTACAAATTTTAATATTAGGTCTCATCGTATAAGTAAATCCCAAATTTATTTTTCAAAACATGTTTTTCTAAAAGGTTCTTTGACATCTATGTGTATGGAGTTCCAGTATATTTGTTGAATTATATGTACAAAATTTATTATTTAATCATTCTTTTATATATATTACAAAACAGCAACATAAACAAAATTAAAATTTAATAACACCTTCGTCACAAGCATCCACTTAGGGGTGTAAATGAACAGAACATTATATGAACTGTTTGTGAACCGTTCGTATAACGTTCGTTTATTAAGGCTCTGTTTGTTTCATTGAAAATGACTTCCGTAAAACGATTTTTGAAAAATGATTTACTCTTTTGGAAAAGCTAATATTTTTTTGTGTTTGGTAGATTTCTTAAAAATATTTCATAAAAGTTCCTTTCAGTTAAACAAATATACATTTGAGATTTTCTTATTTTTTCATTGTTTAATTGAACTTATTTTTATCTATAATTTTATATTTTACATTGTTTTTGCATATATTAAAGTATTATGTTAAATTCAGATTCATTACAACGTCATTTTTTTAATTACATGACTACTAAGTGAGTAATTTTTATTTATTTAAAAATGTGACATCAACAAAATTGACAAAAAAAAAAAACTAACGATGTCAACAATTGGACTTGATTTTCAAATTTGAAAAGTAAAGGGACTAAATTCTTGAAAATAAAAATATAAAGACTAAATTACAAATATGTGAAGTGTACATAAACTTATGACATATTTTAACCTTTATACTACAAAACATTTATTATTAATATATTTATAATTGTAATAAATATTTATTATTAAAATATTAATATTGAATATTTTTAATAATATGTGAATAATATTATTTAAAATTACTATTTTAAAATTTATTATTAAAATAAAATTAAAATATTAAATAATTTATTAAAATAATAAATTATATTTATTATATTAATAATTTATTATATGACTAAATATAAATAATTAAATATGTATGTTTAATAATATTGAAAAATATAAAATTTTAAATATTTTTAAAAATAAAAATAAAATTTATTATCAATATAACAATATTAAGCTTGATTTAAGTTAATTTTATATAAAAATAAAATTATTTATAGATGAGCACTTTTTCGGAAAATGACTTACGCTTTTCAAAATGATAAGTCATTTTACAGGAAAAATGGCTTATTTTATCTTAACCTGTAAGCCATTTTCTGTTGACTAAACTATTTTCTGTGAAACAAATAAAGGAAAATTTAAAAAATATTTTCCGTAAAATCTTTTATATGTAAACAAATGGACCTTAAGCTAAATAAATGAGTATAAATAAAATTTTTATGTTTGTTTAATAAAATAACCAACATGAAACAAATAAGCTGCCTTAAACAAAAGATTGTGCATCCATTTCTCTTACTAAAGATGTGACCAACTTCTTTTACCCAACGCTCTCTCATAAGTGCATATTGTACTATTGCATATGGTTGTCATTGTAGGAAGTTGATCATTTGTTTGGATCCTTTGTTGTTAAGTTGTTATATTTGATAGAGTATTCAAATGTAATATTTGACGGCATTAAAATGATAAATTATGACTAAATATAGTATAATTATCATCGAAAGCAAACAATTAGCTAATAAATAGGTTGATTTTTTTTTTCAGCAACATGATTTTTAGAAAGAAAAAAAATGTTTTTTTTAAAAAAGAATAAATTTGAAATAAGTTTAGTTTTAGGTTAATCTGAACAAGCTCAACTGACTTACAAAAACAAAACGAGGAAGCAATTGAATTTTTTGGAAAAACAGTTGAGACACAATGTGAATGACAGGAATCGATAAAGCCTACAACCAAAAATCGTCTTAGTACAACACAAACTCAAATGAAAATACAAATTAGACAAAACAAAACAGTACAAGAAAGAGAGAAGGTAAAGTGGGGAGAGAAAGAATAAGTTAACATACAGTTGCCGAGCCATAAAGTTAAACTAAAAAAATACAAATGGATTTTTCAAAAAAATAATTTATCTCATGAAAATAAACAAAAATAAATAAATAAATGAATTTCAGATTTCTTACCTTGTCTTGGATTAGGTTGAGAAAGGAAGAGTAACAGAGAAGTTATAGGGTTTCTATCATTTATTCAAAATCACACCAAAATTTCTCACCTTTTTTCTTTTTAGAAATTTGAGTATTGGTAATACAAGAGATTTTAATAAATTTGAAAAATAAAAAAATCGGATTATTAATTTACATTTCTACCAATTACATGGTTATATGTAAGTTATGTAATATTCACGTATTAAATAATACAATACGCAAGTATTAGCCTAACCAAATGAGGCGTCAGTACATTCAAATTCATCTATAAGTTAAAACTAATCAAATGGATATTATGGACAAACTTAAGTAAATGAGATAAATATCAAATTTATACATAAACTTTGATCTAATATGCAATTTGATACATGAATTTTAGTTTGGTGTCATTATATAGATGAAACTTAAATTGCCTTTCATAATATATATATATATGAAACATTGATTTTGGTTTAACTGTACACATTAAATAAATGAATATATATATTTTCATATTAGATTAATATAATTATTTTTCTATACAACATATCAATATAAATGGTGTTAATTCGATAATGTTATCAATTATTTTTGAAAATTAAACCAAATCAAAATTTCATTTATAAAATTACACAAAATTAAAAATTCTATGTGATATTACACATTAAATTAAAATTCATGTATAATTTTAATATTTATCCCTAAATAAATACAGTTAAAATTAGGTACCACATTTCAAACTAATATTTACCTGCCAAAAAGAAGAGTAAGAACAATATATGAAAATAAATTAATATGCTTAAATATAGTTAAAAAGTAATATTTAATTTATTTTTTTGGAAATATTTTTCTTTATATAAATTTTGAAAACTGTTTTTCTTTTTCTAGAAATTTGTTCAAAAAAAGCAAATATTTAAGAAGCACATAAAAGTTGATGGAGTGTTAGGTTAATTAACATGAGTATTATTGTCAATGCAGGAGAACGTGGTTTGAGTACGCTGAAATGTATTATCCTCCTATTTATGGGTTAGGGAGAGACTATGAGTAATTATAGACATTAAGTTAAAAAGAACAAGTATGATCAAGACATATAATGAGATTGTTAAAAAAGACTTAAAATCAATCAAACAAAATGGATATTTTTTATGCATGTGGGTAAATCAGTAATGGCATAAATCAAGGAAAGAAAGCTATAAAGAGGATATGCCTTTAGGAACCGCTGTTACTCCTTTCTGCTCTCATATCAAATACCATGCATCAAAAATTAAGGTTTAATGGTGTTATAAACTATTGAATTATTTTATAAAAAAAGAGTTTATGACTTTAATTGTGTCAACTTAATTAATTCTTTTTAAATAATTTAGATAAACATTAATCTCATTATATTTTTTTATCATATTTGTTCTTGAGAAGTTTCAACCCTCAGCCAAAAATGATTAGTACCTACAAAAATTAATTTCTTTAATGAAAAATGAATAAATAAAGGTAATAAAACCCCTTTTTTTCATGGATTTAAGTTAAAAAGAAGGAAAAAATGCAAAAAAAGAAAACCAAAAGTATTTTTATAATATTGGTTTCATTATATATATATTATCCCTAGTAGAGAAAGGTATTGGTTTCATTATACATATATATAATCTCTCGTAAAGAAATGTTATCCAACTCTAATAGTGTATTTTCCATAGAAAATGACTAACGAAACATATCTTCTGAAAAACATAAGTCATATTTTTTTAAAAAAAACTCATTTATAAGTAATTTGATTTTTATACAAAAATTAATTTGAATAAAGCCTAATATTATTATATTAATAATAAAATTTTAATTTTAAAAATATTTAAATATTGATATCAAATATTATAATATTCAATATTATTAAAAATACATATTTAATTATTTATAATTAATAATATAATAAATTATTAATATTATTCATTATTTCAATAAATTATTTAATATTACAATTTTATTATAATATTTATAGAAATTTTGAATTTTAAATAATCTTTTTTATATTTTATTGAAAAAATTTATATTTATATATTAATATTAAATATATTCTAAAATTTATATAAATTTAATAATAAATATGAATATTTTAATAATATAAATATGAGTATTTATTTAAACTATCTTAAACAATATAACAATAATAAAATAGAAAAAGTTTAAATAATACAACAATTAATGGTGGCTTTAAATTGATTATTTTCAAATTACAAATTAATAATTGCAATATAAAAAAGGGAAAGAAATTAAAACTTCAATAACATTGCAATATTTTTAAATTCAACACAAGTGGTGGGGCATGAATTTAAAACTTGTAGTATAATTTTATCCATTTTTTAGTATATATGTGTTGATACACAGTATTAACGATAGTGATAAAAGAAGGAAGAATCTCTTAATCTTCTTAATCTAACAGAAGAGAGGAAGAAAATAATAAAGATTGAATCTTTTTTAGTATCGCCCCCAAGATAATGAAGATGGGCTCCTTTTTTAATACTTGGATCATAAGTATATCGGGTCAGATAATTTTTATTATAATTATCTATAACAATATGTTAGCAATAAATTAATTCAATTTGTAATATTTAATCACTTTCATGCCTTACTTTTTAGCAAAGAGAAGAAAAAAATTTCTCTTATTTTCAATATGATAACCTCATGCATTACACGAGTATGAAGATTAGTGAAGTCTTATATTTTTATTTGGGATAAAATATGCTTTGAGTCCCTATATTTTTTGTATATTTGGAATTAATCATTCTATCTTTATTTTAAGGAATTTAATTCCTTTATTTTTTTATTTAAATATGCATTTGCTAAAATTCTTTTATTAAGTTTAGGTTCATTACATCATTATTTTTCTTATTACATAGCGACTAATTGAGTATTCATTTATTTCAAAATGTCATACTATTGAATCTTAACAATGTTAACAATCGGATCTAAGCTTTGAAATCTGAAAAATAAAAAGATCAAATTTTTGAAAATAAAAATTGAAAAATTAAATTCAAAAAATATAAATAGTATAAAAATTTAGAAGAAGAGTTTTTAATTTCCAAAAGAAAGGTCAAAGTTTGGTTAGAGACATTGACATAATTTCAAAGGCTTTAAATTTAGAGTATTTTGTTGGTTGGTTGGTCAATATAAGGTGAAAGACGACCAGACTTGCTTCTTTGAAAGGAAAATAATACATTGAAGAATCTTGAATTGATTGAATTTTGATTAGTGGGTCGGGAATATATGAAAAATTTCGGAGCAATATTTGGCTTAATTCATTCATCATTATTTTAGGTGTTGTATTCAATTGGTGGCAATACTACAAAATTAGGTTAATTTTTACCGAGTGAATAACTTTGAAAATAATTTTCATCATTCAATTCCTTGATAGCTTTGTGAACTAGAATAATTCAGTTCAAATCAATGGCCTCAATTGTGTAGTTGTTCAAACTTGATCGTCAATTCCCTTTACAGATCTAACCACTTACTCAATCGATCACTCTTTCGTGAGACGAATACGGCAATTATAGATCATATTAATTCATTAACGTATACCGTCCAATATCGAATCAAGGGGCGCTCTTCTCGATTTGGCGCTAAAACAACGGTGTGAGATGACTGTATTTACCTCTTAACTCGAAGAATTAATAAATACCAAAGTGAAAAATGTAAATACAAATTAAAATCTCACAATTCTAACACTAAATTAATAGTTGACCTAAAACTAAAATAATGATTTAGCTATTCCTAATCGAAAAATCTAAGAAAATAAAACTCAAAACAATAATAAAGGGTGGCTCCCCTCCCCACCAAATATATATAATAAATCCAATAAACCTAATAATAATAACGCCAAAAATAAATAATAATAAAATTTCTAAATAAAATTAAAAACAAGTCTGAAAATATAAGTAGTTTTTATTTACTCTTTAAAATAAATCTAATTCTAATTCTCTTTTCAAATAAAAATAATGAAAATTATTATTAAAATAAAAAAAATTAAAATCGAAACGTAAACTCTTGAGTTGACAATAAAATCATATTTTAATTTGTATAATATTTTGAGCATGTATTGTATCTACATAAAAATAATCAATAAACTATTAAAATCAGTAACATCTATATCCAAAAGTAATTAGAATAAATCATTGAAAGCCTACGATTTATGTAGCTCAAAATAAATATTGGTGTCGAAGAAATTCTTGTACTTGTGGACAAAGGCTCAACTCATAATTTTGTAGTTGAAAGTATTGTTGACGACCTTAATCTACTAGTCCAATTTCTTCCCTTTTTTCAAAGTCCAAATTGGTGACAGAAAAGAGATCCATTGAAACTGAATCCGTTGAAATGGTCGAAGTTCAATTATCAAATAACAATTACCTCCTTTTCTCCATTAGGGGAGCTGGGTACTCAATATCTTGCATCTCTTCATACTATCTAAGCTAATTGGAATGAGATATTGCTTATTTCCATTTAAATGGATGGAAATGTAAGTTGCAAGGCAGATGCCACATTCCAGCTTTTAGCTGAGGAGAATGGGAAACTAGGTACACAGCATCTTAATGTTGGGACCTTTACTGGATGAATTTGCGTCTATTTTTCTAGGACCAAAATCTATACTACCTTTCACCCATCCTATGCCTCTCATCCCAAATTCAAATTCCAATTCCAAAACACTCAACGTAAAACTTTATTATTAGAAGTGTTCATGGATCAGACCAAACTTAAGTTCAGTCTAAGTAAGATATTAACATACTTGTCTAAATTAGGTTCAGCCTAAAATATAGACCTAAAATTTTGTCCAAAACTTATTCATATTTGCAAATGACTAACTCAAACTTATTTTAAGCTCAACTATATTATCTTTTAAAATATTTATATTATTTTAATTCAATATTTAATAATTTTACATATTCTTTTATTTATTGAAATCGTTTATATAGTCATCTTAACATTATTTTAATATTTACATAAGAGTAGTATTATATATTTAGTATAGGTTTATTTTTTAATGTGTAATAAATTACATAATATATAAAAATAACATAATATAAAGTATTATAAACTTAAAAATGAATCAGGTCAAATAGGGCTCAAGCCTTAAATTTTCAAACCCAATCCCGACTCATATTTTAAACAGGCTTACTTTTTTGTGCAAGTCAATTTTTCGAATGTAACATTTTTACTTAAACCCTCCCAAATTTCGAATAGAACTTCAAACCTAAACAGTTAACCCAACCCATGAACGGATCTACTCACTATACCCATTTTTTTAGAAATATAAAATTGAAAAACAAGTTTTAGATTTACTTGGTTCAGGTTTTATACATCCCAGCACTAGCCCTTTTGCGAGTCCTATACTGTCAACCGGATAACCATACTTGACAAATACTCCAAACCCAATATAGATATGCTTCTTGGTGAACTGTAGGGTACACTTGTCTTCTCTAAATCCAAATCTTCTCTGACTATCACTAAATCAAAGTCAATCTTAGCGACATTACCAAAACAGCCATGAATTCATTCGGGTTAGTATGAATTCATAACCATGCCATGAATGGCCTTTTCCGACCAGAGATTCATTGGTCTTCTTGGATGTCATCCCTAACAATTGAGCAGCAAACATCTAAGAATTACACTCGAGCTCCTTCAACACAACCAAATTGTTATTTGACAAGACTCAAGTAGTTTTCTTAGGTCATGTGATATGTCAAAGTTGATCAAGATAAAATTTAGATCGTCTAAAATTGGTTGATGCTATCTAGCATGAGGGAGTTACACTGTTGTTTGGGGCTAACAAGATATTATCCCCGTTTTTAGCCCTTAACAGACTTGACTCGAAAAATGGCTTTCGATGGTCTCCAAAAGTTTCAGAACTATATAACGTTAACAGAACAAATACCAAGAATTGGCTCCTGCTGGTCTTCTATAATCCCTGGAACATGAGAAATATCACTTGACTTTAGTGTAGGTCTTCCAAAGTCGGAAAATTCTTACACTATTCTGGTGGTTGTTAATTGCCTCCATAAATATGCCCACTTAAATCCAAAGAGGAAAATAGCTTATATTACTGTAAGAGGAGAAAAGAGCAAGTTTTTCTAAGATTCAGTACTGATCAATTGGTCCTAAAACCAGTTCAACTACCAATCCAATTCTGTCCAGCCACGGTTGAAAAACATATCTGCTTAAAAGTAATAACATGCAGAGGAATACATTGAAATGTATGGATTGTATAGAATTTGTCAAACTTTAAAACCTCTCATATTCAGCAAAACGTACAACGCATAATTTTCATCCTAAAATATTCTATTTTTTCCAAAATTATACCCTCCCTATATATTTGAAGGGCTTCTTCAGTATTAATGTTGTAAAAAGATTCATATACAAACACGCGCTTCAACAAGAAGCTTTGGCAAAGAAGATAAAAAGCAGCAGAAAGATCATATATCGATATAAAATAACACATTTTTGAGAAAAATCCGGTGCAACGAGAACCACCGACTAACTGACCAGCAAGTACCATGATAGAAGAAAACCATTAAGTCAGCCTTAATGCCATTTCTTGAAGAAGAGCTCGCTTCTGAGATGCGTTAATTACATTAGTTGTTTCAGCACTCTCGAGCACATCAGTTATTATGGCAGCTGCATGACCTAGCGATTCCTCGGCTGTCCTCTTCAACATGAAGGCCTGCCCAAATCATATGATTGAAAAAACAAGGAATGATAATCATCTATAGTTTCTTGCGATTTATGGTGGTTCTGATTTAGAACACGACATAGTATACGCTAGCGCTATCAAGCTGTAAGGCCATAGAGAACATGAATAGACTTAAAATGCCAAGAGAGAGAGAAAGAGAGAGAGAGAACCTGTCCATGATGCGAAATGGACAATGTACAAGGCTGCTGAGACCAAGGTTCTCCATCAATCTGAACAGGCAATGCAGCAAAGAGTTGTATCTTAATCGACCGTCCCTGTGCAAGTCTTCGAGCACGAGACAGCCCCACCTGTCATAACACAATGCAGCACGGCTCAGGCCTCGGAGACATTTTCCACAACAGAACTTTGATTGCAAACTTCTACAACTCAAATCAACAGGAGGAACCAAAAGGGGGGAAAACAAAAAACAAAAACTAAATGAAGAACTTAGAAGCTCTACTCTCCAGCATGAAAGAAAATCACAGCAAGATCAGTGTTATGTTGTGACAAAGTGAAGTTCCCCAGGCATTTGTTCAATTTAGATAGAGCTTGTTTTCATATGCCTCCAATGCCATACAAAGTTTATGTAAAGCATCAGCTTAGCCTTCATCGAGGGACTAGATTACCTGCAGCTTTCCAAGGTGCCAAGTTCCAGATATGCTGACAACCTCTAGTATTTTATCATGCATAGACTGAGGTTCAAAATTATCATATGTCTCATCCTCATTCTGCCAAAGATCTACACCTCCCATGTAGCTTCCAATGTTTGCAACAAGTACACCTTCGGCATCCTGTATAAGTTTGGAACAGAACCATAAATTTTACAGTGTTAAGAACCAATAGTTATGTCCACAATAGAACACTTTAGCATCGATGTATAAACAATTAAGAAATGAAAGAGAACTTTCTGATGGGGAAAAGAAAAAAAGATAGTCAAATAACCAAAAACAAGTCTGAGAGCATGGACTGGTAAAACCAAGCGAATTATGTGCAGCTATTGCTCCAATCGAAAACTTCTTTAAAAGGTTCAAAAATATGCAAGACTTAACTCTTACGACCAATCATCACATAATATCTATATTTTCTCAAGTGTGACTAAATAAAAGCTAGCATGCATACCTCGGGAACCTCTATTTCGACGCCATCCACCTCTACTCTAACTTGCCAAGGAAAATCTGCAAATGTCCTATCCATAATACTCCTTGCACCTTCTCTTGCATATAGCACTTTATTCATAAACTGCAGGTATATTGAGGCAGCTTCAGCAAGATGGAATTGGATAACCAAATGATATAAGACAACTAGCACATGCAAAAGTTATCAAAATAGAAATGGATCAAAATGCATCTAGTTCATGCAGAAACATCCCATTGACAAGATTTTTAATTTTCATTTCTTTATATACATCACAGCTAATACGTTATTCACAACCTTCTGGTTTACACCTTAAATTAGATATGTTGTTCAATAAATTCAACCAAAGGTCAAGAAAAAGCCAGGGATCTGCATAAAAACTCACAAGTACTATGTTCCATCATCAATGGACAAGAGTTCTTTTATAAGTTAAGAATTGAGTGAGAAAATCTCAACATTTTAAATTGTAAAAAACATATAGAGAAATAAAATGTACTGATGTAGAATATGGGTCCGTTTGTTTACATGTAAAAAGTTTACGGAAAATGTTTTCTGCATTTTCCTGTGTTTGTTTCACATAAAATAGTTTGGTCAACGGAAAATGACTTACAGGTCAAGGTAAAATAAGCCATTTTTCCTGTAAAATGACTTACCCTTTTGAAAAATGTAAGTCATTTTACGGAAAAAAACTCATCTATAGATAATATTATTTTTATATAAAAATTAACTTAAATCAAGCTTCATATTATTATATTGATAATAAATTTTATTTTTATTTTTAAAAATATTTAAAATATTATATTTTTCAATATTATTAAACATACATATTTAATTATTTATATTTAATCATATAATAAATTATTAATATAATAAATATAATTTATTATTTTAATAAATTATTTAATATTTCAATTTTATTTTAATAATAAATTTTAAAAATAATAATTTTAAATAATATTATTCACATATTATTAAAAATATTCAATATTAATATCTTAATAATAAATATTTATTACAATTATAAATATATTAATAATAAATGTTTTGTAGTATAAAGGTTAAAATATGTCATAAGTTTATGTACACTTCACAGATTTGTAATTTAGTCTTTGTACTTTTATTTTTAAGAATTTAGTCCATTTACTTTTCAAATTTGAAAATCAAGTCCAATTAGTAGTCATGTAATTAAAAAATGACATTCTAATGAATCTGAATTTAACATAATATTTTTAATATATTCACAAACAATGTAAAATATAAAATTATAGATAAAAATAAATTCAATTAAACAATGAAAAAAATAAGAAAATTTCAAATGTATGTTTGTTTAATTGAAAACAACTTTTATGAACTATTTTTAAGAAATCTACCAAACACCAGAAAATATTAGCTTTTCCAGAAAAGTAAATCATTTTCTAAAAATCATTTTCCGGAAGTCATTTTCAGTGAAACAAACGGAGCCTATATATGGCATGATTTTATTTATCTATGTATTCATATTTCTAAACCCATGAATTCATAAATACATAAACGGTGAAAATAAGTCCAAAACTATCATAACGAGATAGGCAGAAATTAAGATCCATTTCAGTTGAAGCAATACACAATTTTCACTGTTCATCTTGCCTAGCATTTCAAAATGCAGAATGCAAAAAGATTTTAACTACCTGATTATAGAACTTCTCAGGATTCTCCTCTCTTAAGTTGTGAATATCCAAAGCAACCTTTGCATCACAACCAATCCCTGTGAAAGAATCATATTCAATGAGAAGACTACCAAGTTATAATAGGTAAATAAGGAAGGCTTTGGAAATACTAATGCACTGATCTAACCAAGATAATTGAACAAGCTAAAAACTATCCATCAGGCAGCTTAATCACCAAATGTCACATCTGATCCAAGATTTTTGGCATTTCAGGGTATGACGAACAGATATTTACAAATATCAGAAAGTCTAACTTGCAGCTAAGTAGAAACCCAAGCAAACCAAAAAACCAGCTATTATAGAATAATACTCTCTAAGATCTAGCTCTTGCTTACCCTCTATGAAGATTCAAATTCCAAGTTCACAACCTATACATTCAACTTAACCAGATTATCGAAGACTTAGAAGAACTAATCAGCATACCAAGATAGTTGTTCATAAATTTTGGAGATTGAAGCTGCTTCCCCTGTTGATTTAGAATAGCTACTTTCCAGCGATCAAGAATGGTCACTGCAGCATGTTCTATCTGTTGCAACACTGTGCAAAGGCCTCCTTGTCTCTCCACTGCGCCCAAACCACCTCCCCAGGACAGCACCCTGGCCATATCATTTCCAGTTCCAGCAGGGAGAATAGCAACTGGAGGCGGAGAAATGAAATTTTGCTTGTCTATTGCATTAAGAACCCATCCAACAGTACCATCTCCCCCACATACAAGTATTCTCAAGTGAGGCACTTTTTGAAATAAAAAAAGGCCCATCTCTGGTCCCTGTGTTGAACTCAATTCGAAAACCTGAGACAAGTGAAAACCACTCAAAAATAGAAAATTGGAAAACCAACAAAAAATAGTGACCAATTTTAATGAGAGAAACCCTCACAAACACCAAACTGGAAACTATTGACAAATATAGAAGTCAGGAACAAAAGCTAAAATCAAAATCAGCTAAAACATAAAAAGCCAGTCCAAGTGGACCAATTTAAGTATAACCGTAAAAGGTTATTAGTTTCTTAAGACAAAAGTCTGCCTTTTAACTTACAAAAATTAGGAGGAAATCACTCCTGGCCAAGTGGTAATGTGTGGAGGTACAGTTTCAGCTTTCTCGGTTTTCTTAAGCTGATATCTGAAGTACCGAACATGAACTCTAGCATGATATAGCAAAAATTTAGAAAATTATTAGGCCACCTTGAAAGGCTGTTTTGGCTACTCTTCCACTTCAAGTGCATATTCTAGTGGTTTTTTTTAACAGGCAAATAACCAGAAACAGATGGTTGACTCTGACTTTTAACTATTTTCATCAATATATTATTAAAATATTCTATTTTATACAATGTTTTGGTAGCAGTCCGGTGGTCAAACCAGTCAGGCCATCGGTTCCCAGTCCGACGGCTCAAATTAAGTAAATTATTTAAAATATAAATAAAAATTATAAAACCCAATTCAACTGGTTCAAACGGTTTTTTCGCCCAATTTAACCGGTTCATACTAGTTCACAGGTCAACCAGTTTTTTGCCTTGCTACGGACCAGTGCACCGGTCGGTTCTTGGCCCAACCAGTCCAATCGACCGATCCAGTCTGGTTTCAACAATCTTGATTTTATCAAGTTTAGCTTGCACATCATCTTTATCATCTGCTAGGATGCTAATTACTTTTCAAGCTAAGATCACATATAAGTCATAACAGTTCCGGGACCATGGAGGTGAAAAATTAATCTAGGCAGTTTTGGGACTAAAAAATGTCAAGAAAGTGGGAGTTTTCATTTATTTTTAGCAGAGTTAATCCTAAACAACTACCCACCACCAATAAATAAATGAAATAGAAAAAGAGAACTTCATGGCTAAACAATCAAACCTGAACAGGGTTCAAAAGAAGGTTTAAACGCAGCTTGAGGGAATATCCACGCTGCGCACCACTCTTCTTGTTCACGAAAACTAGTAATGGTTTTGCATCTGGTGGCAGGTTAATCAGCTCATATTTTTGCTTCATTCTTAATGCTTGAGACTCGTCTTTCTGATTAATCGATTCACTTCTTTTAAAACTAGGCTTTTTCTCCATGTTCTTATCAATGCCACCATTTTGGCGTGGGGTTCCTACGTTCATTCCACCATTGCAATTCTCTTCTATTGCATGAGAACCATTTACATTTTCTGCGGTATCGGCAGTACTCTCTGTGGATATGTCACAGAAGTTACCGTTACTGCCTGCATCAAAAGATGTTTCGCTATTATGCTGGTGCTTCTTACTCTGACTCCTAATGGTTGCCCGTACTGAAGAAGCAAGCTCATTTGCACCATGTGTGATAGAGCTAAGAAATCCAGAATTAGGGCTCAACTCCTTAACATAAAGAGGTGAGAGAATCAGCCTTCTAAATTGCCCTAAATCACAAATATTACCAGTTTCATTAGACATACTACTATGACAGTCCACATGTAGGAGACGTTGGCACCACAAGCAACACCATATAGGAGATCCACCAAGAAAAGACCCACTACATGGCTCTTCACAATAGCTACAGAAGGAAGCTTCATCAGGTTGATCAGTAAGCTCTGCCCATCGAACTGCCCACTGGTGCATCACATGATCAAAGCCGATCATAGATACACACTTGCAATCCTTGTGTGCACTAGAAGAGCAGCTCAAGTGAGCTACTGTACCACAGATGCTACAACGGTGAATGAAACTATCCGAAGATATCATAGGCCCTAGGGTTTGAGAGGGTGACATTGGCTTTAAACAAGCACAGCAATTTAAATTCTTAGCACGGAATACAGATTCCAGCTCCCAAGTATGAGGAGCCACAGGAACCTTATGCTTGGTCTTGGGGATTTTCTTCGACCTAGCTACAGCTTTCATCCAACTTAAGTTAATGTTTCTTCTCCACTGGAAAGCTGTATAAACTATAGTCAAAATACCAACTAGGCCAGCGATAACACAAGATAAAATGAAGAATCGTGAATCAGCTGCCATTTCAGCTGGATTCTTGTCCATCCAACTGGGAAGCAACATATGTTCTTCATCCATTCTTCAAACTTATATTATAGCATTCTAATGTACCCAACAAACACCACACCACCTAATCACCAAATGTAAATAAAAGAATTGCAAGAAATCTGTCCAGAAAAAAGAGCTAGCTATACATTATCTATAAAAAAATCTAGTTTTAATCTCATTGACATCCATACTTCTTACGCCATCTCATTAGGTTCACTTTTTGTCACATAGCAATTCTCCAAGCCTCCCTTTTCCTCCTTAGCATAAAAAGCCTATATATAGAGAAAAACTGCTAAACCAAGTCACTAATTTTAACAACCAATTGATTAAAAAAACTCCACTGCCTTGATCAGAGCCAAGAAGGAAAATAAATAAACAAACAATACCTGCAAAAATAAAAAAGACTAATAAATTCCTAGAACAAATGACTTGTAATGCATAAAATCAAAAAGGACATCAAATTGAATTCGACAATATATATATATATATATATAGAATATGAAACATAAAAACAACGGGAAAAAATCAATTAAATGATCTCGTGATGTATGCAATGCACTGTTGGGCTACCGAGACAACATGGTAAAATTAAAAGAACTAAAACTTATAACTATATTTAAGATCACGAAGAAAATAAAGAAAACTGCAGAGTAAAGTAAGCTGGAAAGGTTTTTTTTTTTTTTTATTGTCTTATTAAGCAAACAAACAATGAATCAATGATAATTTTACCAAATCAAACATGAATTAATAAGAAACGAATTATTCGGAAAAAGGAAAATTGAGACTTACAAGAAACGGCCACTACGAGAGAGAAAGAGAAAGGGGAGGAAGAAGAAGAAGATCGAATGAAATCACAAAGAGAAAACCCTAGAGCCGAGGAATGATCTGTGTGGAAAATTCGAGAACCCAAAAGCAAGAATTAAAATTAAAATTAAAAAAACAAAAAAGCAAATTTCAAGCTTTCAAAGATTCGACCGCTTACAAAAAGCGAAATCAAAATAAACAAAAAATTAAATAATTTTGAATTAAAGTTCTGTTTCAATTTTGGATGAATATTTTATATATAAATAGAGATCGAAGGTTCGGAGCGAAGAAGGAAAAAAGGGCGGGGAGCGCGTGTCAAATGCGTGTGTAAAGTGGGAGTTAAGGTCTGTAGATTCTGAATCTTCGGAGAAAGGATGATAATTGTTTAAATATAATGAGAATTAATACACTTATAAATTCTATTCGAATAATGATTCTATTTTATATATAACTAATAATTAGTACAACTTATTTGGGTAAATTTGAAATATATGCCATTTTTAGAGAAAAAAAAGGTCAAGGCTGATTTTTTTTATATTTAAGAATTTAAATCGATTTTAGAGAGAGAGAAAACGTACATATTTTCAGACAATGATAATTTTTCTCAATGATGTCTTTTCTAACAGCTAAAAACAACTAGTTTATTTGCTCTATAAGTTATTTTCACCATTTTGCATTTAAATCATATTCTTCTAATTCTCCCAAATTTTTAGTTCTCAAATTTTCATTTAATTTCTCTCAAAATCTTGTTTTAACTTTATATTTCATAATTTCTTTGTTTTTAATTGATTTTTACAATGGTAATTTTTCTTATTCGTTTCGATGAGAAGTACATATCCAACATCCAATTACAAATGGTAAAAAAATATTATTAAATAATTTTAATTAAGTTTGTTATTAGGTTGTTAACATTATTAATGTCATAATTTTTTTATGTTTATATAACCAGGCTTAATATCAAATTTCAGAGCTGTACATACACAATTTAATTGCAAGGGCACCGCGTGTTATTGAGCAACACTTGTAAGAGGCAGGATTATTGCACGTGTCTGGTATGCTCGATGGGACTAATTT
Organism: Gossypium bickii; assembly: GCA_025503065.1. Taxonomy (NCBI): domain Eukaryota; kingdom Viridiplantae; phylum Streptophyta; class Magnoliopsida; order Malvales; family Malvaceae; genus Gossypium; species Gossypium bickii. Next base: position 11,272,351 of record CP106719.1, on the reverse strand, counting down.
GGATCCCACACTTATTAGTGCTTTGGTGGAAACCTGAGACACATACATTCCATTTTCCATGTGTTGAGTGTACAATTACACTTGAGGACGTAGTTTTACAACTCAATTTACCAGTAGATGGGTCAGTCGTTACAAGGGCAGTCGTTGTTGGCAATTGGAGCGCAATTTGCAAGCAACTATTAGTCAATGTGTCGGACAAGTTTTTTGGTGCCGGATAGAGATGAAATGGTTAGAAGAAATATTCAATTATATTGACAACTCCGCAAATGCTGTTGAAAGAGAATAATACACCCGAGCATTCATCCTGAGGCTAATCAGGGGTCTTCTAATGCCCGATAAATTTCAAAATCTGGTACATTTAAGGTGACTACTGCTTGTCAACTTGAAAGAAGCGGGGTGATTCAGTTGGGGATCAACTGTGTTGGCCACATTATATCGAGAGATTGTCGGGCAACGCAACCACAAAAAATTAAAATCGATGGTTGCATATTCTTTTTGCAGTCATGGGCATGGTACCAGCTACCATTTTTACGTTCTCGAGTAAATGCTCCTTATTCTTTCTCACTCGTGATAAGGTAAAATTTATTTGATAATATAGTTACCATTATATTTTTAAAATTCATTTGATAATATAGTTACCATTATATTTTTTTCATTATTGTATTTTTAAGATAACATATTATTTGAATAAGTGGAATAATGAGGCGAGTCATGTTGGTATAACGGACGAGCTCAAAGATATTCAGCTATTGTTAGATCAACAATCGGAAGCCAAAGTTAAATTTTAAAATTTTAAATTATATAATATTTATGTAATGATTTGAAATTTAGTATTAGGTAGATAATAAAATTTATAATTTTCTATTATAGTTTGAATAAATGTCATACTGATTCGAGAATTTAAGAATGCATCTCGACCAATCGTTATATGTGGCACGTGAAGGTGCCATTAATAGTTTTCGTGACAGTGGAGATGCACGAATCCGATCAAGTGATGCGCCAATTCGGGTTTAGGCAAAGTATTTCATCGTAACTTTAGGACATCGAAGAATTGCACAAGATCAATTTGCGATGGAGAATCAATGAAGATTGAGCGAAATTTCACGAGAAATATATCTATATTTGGGAACATATGTACTATTTCATACCTGTGTGAACCAATTCTCACACTAGAATTTTCAACCTCTCCGAAGTTCATGACATGGTTTAGACATCACGATAAGTCATATCTACTGCCGAAGGAGGAAAGGACTAGGCAACATTGTCTTAGGAGGCCAAGAATATCTCGCACGAATCCTAGGTTGGGAGTACATGCCTCGATGAAGTCATCATCACCTCCAAACCCACAAGTGCCATCGGTGGCTGCACCACATCTCGGTCAGTATGGTTCATATTATTCTAGTGCTTTCACGAACCCATTTTTTTACACAGAAGCACCACATTATGCACCAATGTACCATATATCAGCACCTTTTGCAGGTGTAATTTTTTCACCACCTCCATCCCCAACAACATATGAAGTGCCAATGTCAACAACAACACTGACGTATCCGCCATCTCCGATAATTTCAACATTTTATCCTTGAGGGGGTTATGCGATACTATACACTTATCCACCGCTAGTGTCGCAAACACCTTCGATGTCATTGTTCTACCAATGTGGCTCATCTTTGCAACCACTTGTTACTCGAAGGGACGATATACAATGACAACCTAAGACGACACGACACTCAAATACGAATGAACTAGAAGAAATTTAATATATATTAAAATATAAAATATAAGTACTATAAATCAAAATGTACTTAAATACTATCCCCATGTTTAATAGCAAATTAAAAATCATACTTCTATATACTTTAAAATTTATTTTATCAAAATAAATACATATAATTTAATTAATTTGACTAAACCGAAAATCAAACATATATAATAGTATTAATAATTAAAATCCTATAGAAGTGATTAAATTGAATGCATTTGAAATTAAACCCCTTTATTATAAAACATAATTTTTATAAAAACCTTCAAAAGGAAAAAAAGTTACTTTTTCACTTTGTAAATCCGGATGATCGGAAAATTCAAATCCTGACCAGAAAAGTTAAAACTTTCAGACTCTGATGAGCTTTTTTATCTAAAAAAATTCTAGCGGGGAGCGCGTGTGAAGTGCGTGTGTAAAGTGGCAGCGAAGGTGTGAAGATTCTGAATCTTTGAGAAAAGATGACACGTTGCTTATAAAACAGTATCGGTGGTACAATTTTGGGTCCCACGTCCTCCTCATAAATTAACTAGAACTTATACTAAAGAGGTTTAATTATGCTCCAGTCCCTGTACTCTTAAATACATTCTTTTGCTTTTATTTATAGAAATATAATACCTCTACCTTTCTAATTTGAAAATTAAGTTTAATTTATAATAGCATTGTTATACCAAGATATTATTGAGTCTGTTGGCAAGCATTAATACCTAACTTAATGCAATCCGGGGATTACCTTACAAGCCCGTCAAGAGGAGAATAACCTTGTAGACTAAGTGCATGAACCGGCTGTTTTGAAAAGTGAGAGAGTTTGAATAAAAATATACGTTCGAAAAATAAGTTTGGACAAAAAATAAAGTTCGGTTTCTAAATAGGTCGGGTCTCGGGTAATTTTTTTACCTGAACTCGACCCGAATTTGAAAAAAAAAAAAAAACTGTTATTGTGTTTTGTTGTCATCCTGCTATTATATGGTTATTATTTTGTTGTTGTTTGGATATTTTATAATTATATTTTTATTGTTAATTTACTATTCTTTTAGAGAAATTTGCTTGTTAAATTACACCTATTTTAATGTTCTTTTTCAGATTTGAGTTCGGCTCGAAAAATGAATCTAGAATTTTAGCATTAACCTTTTAAAAAGGGTTGAACTGCTATTTTTTAACAAAAATACTTACTAAAACGTTAAATTTTTAAATATGACAATCCACATGTATATCATGCTAATTTTATTTTTTGAATATTTATAAACTTTTTATTTTATTTTTTGAATATTGTTATAACTTTTAAATTATTTGTTAACGTAGAATATAAGACACACAATATCGTGTTAGCATGAAATACACGTAGGTTATACATGGGTTGCCCCATAAACATCATTAAAAAATTAATGTTTTAGTCAGCATTTTCGTTAAAAAAACGCTTTGATTCTTTTTGAAAGGTTATTGGTCAAAATTAACTAAAAAAAAATAGTGACCAATATGAAAAAAACTGTAACCATTGAATTCTAAATTTATCATTATGCCTAAAATATTTGATGCTCCCTTAATATTAAAATACTTTAAAAAAATAGTTTTTTTTTTTTTTTCAATATAGAAGTCTTCATTGATTGAAGAATGTGAAATACTTTAGAAGCCCAAACAAAGCTAATAAAATACAAAGGAAAAGCCCAAAGGCTTTGAATGGGCCAGAGTCCAGTCTCAACAAACTCAAAGCCACCAATCAAAAAAAACCCTAGCTATCAACTTATGTGAGTTAATCGGGCATTTTCTATATTAATATTTAGAAATAAGTATAATATTTTATTTAAAATTATTAATTAAAAAGTTTAAATAAAATAAAATTTGTGATAAATATATATTTAAAACTAGGATAAATTATACTTATTGTCTTTAAACTTTGATCAAAATTACGTTTCCACCATCCAACTTTTAAAACTTATATAATAGCCATTAATACTATTAATTGATTACATTTTTTTCATTCATTTGTTACTTCCGGTTAAAATGATGACGTGACACGCTAATTTAAAGGGCTAATAACCAATTTGGTCCCTAAAATATAAAGAAAATATTATTTTGATATTTTTAATTATTTTCTTAATAATTATTCTAAAATAAATTTTAAAAATATTAAAAATAAATTAAAATTACTAAAAATATAAAATGTATTACAACACTAAATTAGAAAGATAAGTCTTTTTTTTTTTAATCTTTTACGTCATTTTTTTAAATTAGGGAAATTGACCGTTTTTGTAGAGAGTGTGTGAAAGGGCATTCAGTTCGCTTTTCCTCCAACAATCATTTTCCTAACAACTGTTTAAATGTTGGCAACGGTAAAATTTTTAAATTGGCACAATGGTAATTTTCTCCTATAAATACCAGGCTATTTTTAATTTTTTTACTCAAATCCTTCTCTTTCAATTCTTTCAACTCTCTTAACCCTCTCAATTTTCTCAATTTTTGTTTGAAATTTTGCTATATACTTGTTTAAAAATGCTATAGTTTTATTTAATTATTTAGTATATTCATTTTGATTAATTTTTCACGAATAAAAAACTCTTTGATTTGTTTTGACGACAAGCACATTTCTGCCGCTCAAGCGATAATGGTAAGAAGAAATTTCAAATTTTATTATTTTCAATTAATTTAAATTAAATATTTTTTTAAAAAATAATTATTTTATTTTTTTGATATAAATAGGCGGATGATTGTGTTTTAGAAGGGTTCATACATAATTTGTCAAAGAGCCTAGACATCGAAATTTGTGGTTACTTGAAAGACGCGGGATTTTTGCATGCGTCTTATGTGCTCGAGGGTTGCAAACTCGATCCTACACTCATCAGCGCGTTGGTGGAAACATGGAAGCTCAAGACACACACTTTCCATCTTACATGCGATGAATGTACAATCATGCTCGAGGATGTAGCTTTACAACTCGGATTACCGATGGATGAGTAAGTCGTTACAGGGTCAGAAATCGTTCTCGATAAAAAGGACCTTTGCGAGGCATTTTTTGGGGAAGGTTTTCAAACAAGTTTCAAGATGGTCGGATAGATATGAAATGGTTGGAGAATAATTTCAAAGAACTTCCTAAGGACACGCCCAACGTCGTCAAAGAACAATATGTTGGAGCATTCATCCTAAGGTTAATCAAGGGCATTCTATGTTGGAAAAAATTCGGTTTGAAAAACGGTTTTCTTGCACGCGGAAAATGAAAAATTTGAAAACTGACCTAGTTTGTGATATTTATAGTAATAAACCTTAGACTGAAATCATAGTTGTGTTTTTGGATAAACAGATCCTTGATGTTTTCCGGCTTTCAACCAAACGATCTTCTTCGCTATTCTCATACAACGGATTGCTTCGAGTGTGGGCTCGAACCAATTGAATCAAACACAGAACTAGAAAAAATTTTCCTTTTAGGGTGAAAACAAAAATTCTCTCTTTTATAATAGAAACCGGTGAAATTGGTATTCTGAAAAATATATTTATAAGTTGAGAATAAATTCTCTTTATTTTTCAGTAGAATAACAATCTCTCAAAAGTTGTGTAAATAGCTCTACCGACAGGGGCGAAGCCAGAAGAATTTTTTTTAGGGGGGCCGGATAAAATTTTAATTTTTTTATAGTTTATATCTTTATAATTTGTAAAAGGATTAAATCAAATTTTTCTAATTTTAGGGGGGCCAAAGTGCAATTTTACCTTTACTAATTTAAATTTTTTTAAAAATTCTAAGGGCTAAAATAGCAATTTTACATTTTAGGGGGATCGGGGCCCATGCCAGCCCCCCTGGCTTCGCCCCTGTCTACGGATGCCATCTATTTATAGGAGGAGAAAGTAGACCCTTGTTAAGTTATAGTGGTGATCAAAGTTTCGATTATATTATATAACCAATTTGCATGTCATCATTATCAATTTATTTCAGTATTAATTCACACACACATATAAATATATAACCAATACCACATAACATAGTTCAAACAATTTTCATATCACATATCATACATCAATCGAGTCTTGCTACTTTCTATCTTATTCAATTCACTCCACTATCTCGATCTTCAATATTAATCACAACAAATTAGTTCATACAACCATTATATACTCACCTTGATACTAAATCATGCAATTAACATGAATATGCAAACAAATAAATTGATCTTGAATCATAAAAGTACAAACTGAATCCTCGCATCACTCATTGATGACTCTCGCTTTTTCTTTCCCTCTCAACAACCCGATATCAGTTTTAGCTACATACGATAATACAAAAAATATACAATATCAATTTTTATCCAATTCATTTTCAAATACAAAGCCAAGCTTATTTTACATTTTATTCAATTTAGTCCCTATACTCGGTATAAACATATCTTTCGATATTTAGCATCGGATCAAAATCCGTTTCACATTCTTTCATTAGGAACCCTATACTTTTTATTCCTAGCATAGTTTCATGAAAGATTTCCAATTTATTCAATTTGGTCCCCAATATTAAAAAGTTATCTATCAATCTTATTAAGCTTTACAATTTAGTCCTTATCATAATTTAAGCTTAATTTCTATCAATTTCAAACCTAATTCATCAATTTCTCAACAATGAAAACTTTCTATAAATTCAACAATTGAAAAAATTGATACATGGGTTAACTAAATCAAGCTCCAATGATTCAATTTCTATAAAAATCAAAGAAAAATAACTTAAAAACTTACTTGAATTTTTGGCTGATTATTTAAGGGAATTCGAAGGTTTCTTCTTTCTTTTAGAGATGGTGAACTATGGTGACTTTGGAAATATGATGATTCTTTCATCTTTCTACTATCTATTAGCATATATAGTATGATTAATGATTAGTTAACCTTAATTAATTTAATTAGTCTTCAATTAATTTATTATTAATCACTAAATTAGTTTAAGTGAAACTAATCATCACACTCCACTAATATCTATTTATACTTGGTTAAATATCCATTTTGGTCCTTTTGATAAATGTTATATAGATTCCCAAATCTTTTCTTTATTAAAACTTTATAGCGATTGGACTTTTACAATTTAGTCCATAAGCTTTAATTGACTAATTTCTCGGTTAAATTATTTAATTGAATTTCAATATATTTTATATTAACTACATAAATATTTCTATTTTATATTTACAAACTCAATTTACAAAAATGGGGTTTCGAAACTGTATTTTTCAACACCACTAGAAATTGAGTTGTTACATATACTGAGTAGGTAAATGACAAAATTGTCCTTACTTAAAACTTGACTTGATGAAGACTGAAGGGCCAAGTTTCCACAACATGGCCTTGAGTAATTCTCAACAATTTTGGATATGGACTTGGATGCTGCGGTAACAAGCCTTGCAATGTTGCGAACGATCTTCCCTTTAAACTAAGTGTAGAGCCTCCATGTTGCAGCACTATAAATCCCACACTATGTCTTGAGATGTCGATGTCGTGCCTTCTAGTGACTCCATGTCACAGCGTCACTCCCCGACTTTGATTCCTTTCAATGCTCAAATATTCCATACCATGCCCTCGATCTCTCAACATTGCGAGTCATATGACTCCTTTAGTTGCTCAGCCTAAAACAACTTATTGATGTTGTGGCCTCTAACTGTGGCCAATCCTTAACAGTTTTATCCTTCACATCGTAGCGTCCAACAGTAGTAGGCCACGACGTCAATCTCTGTTTGTACAACCATGAGCTCACAATACATTCAACCTCTTTCAACAACTACACACCATCAAATATACATTCTTAATGATCTAAAACTACTCAAAAAGAAAGCAAAAAACACGAACTTGCCTACAAACTATCCAACCACAGTTTACCTTTTTTAACAACTTAACTTCTCTCAAAGATAAGCTAAAATGAGCATGGAAGACTAGAAACATATCTATCTAAGGTTCTGTTTGTTTCAACGTAAAAGCTTTTAAGAAAAATATTTCCAGCCTTTTCCGATATTTGTTTCATGTAAAATAGGATGATCAATGTAACAGTTTTCGATCAACGTAAAATTATCCACTTATTCCAGTAAATTTTCTTACCAAGTGTTTTTTTCGTAAGACTTTTTCCAAACTGATAAGACTCTATTCATTATAGCACTCCCATACCCGACTCGAATATCGGTTCAAAGCACCGGGATGTTACATTCGACTTGCCTACAAACTATCCAACCACAGTTTACCTTTTTTTAACAACTTAACTTCTCTCAAAGATAAGCTAAAATGAGCATGGAAGATTAGAAACATATCTATCTAAGGTTCTGTTTGTTTCAACGTAAAAGCTTTTAAGAAAAATATTTCCAGCCTTTTCCGATATTTGTTTCATGTAAAATAGGATGATCAATGTAACAGGTTTTCCAGTCAACGTAAAATTATCCACTTATTCCAGTAAATTTTCTTACCAAGTGTTTTTTTCGTAAGACTTTTTCCAAACTGATAAGACTCTATTCATTATAGCACTCCCATACCTGACTCGAATATCGGTTCAAAGCACCGAGGTGTTACATTCTCTACTACATTATTCATTTATCAAATATTTTCATATGAACTTTCATAACTTTTCAATTTAGTCCCATTTTGTCATAAAAGTTCAACATTCAGTAATTAATCATATTAAACCAATTTTCTTTTTTGTTACAATTTAATCACGGAATTTATCTCAATATCTTGCTTTGCATATCAAATTTCTATGTATTTTACCCACATATTTTCTCAAGTTTAACAATTTAGTCATTGTTATCATAAAAAATTACAACTCTTTATGCATATTTCATCATCTCATAATACATTCATTAAAATTTTATCATAATTTCCTTATTCACATATTAAACACTTAAACTTTTTTACATTTATCAATTTAGTTCCTATTTCTATATAATTTATTTTTCACCATAGAAAATTTACCAAATAACAGAAAATATTTTACACAAATTTATCCAAACACCAGAAAATATTAATTTTTCCAGAAAAGTAGGCTCTTTTCAGAAATCATTTTCTGGAAACTATTTTCAATGAAATAAACAAAACCTAATTATCAACTATTAATTTCTCTGTATGATGGCTACCAGAACTAGGTCTTGATGTTCTTGAATCCAATTTTGGTGTTTTGATATTTTGTTTCATTGTTTGTTGAAACTAAGGCTTGAGGGTCTCAAACTTCAATTTTTGATTATCTAGATTGGCTATTGCAATGGCCAATGAACAGTAAAGTGTGTGTTTGTTTAATTTTTGTTTCTTCTTTGAAGGGTGTTTAATCTTGTCCATAAAGTATAATTTAACAAATGTAGATTCAAACACCCTATACCTAGCTTTGATTGTATTTTAAATACTTCAATTTTTGAAACAAATCATTTTTAAACATTTGATCTTCTATGAAAAATAAAACAAAAAGATAAGCAAAAGTAGAAGCAAAAAGTTCTAACTTATACTCAAAAGTATTTTTTTGACCAGAAAAATATTTTTAAAAAACATTGCTAAATTAATTAACCTTAAGTAACATTGTGAAATTAAGGTACAAAAACTTTGTGAAATTGTAGTTTCTACATTAATTAGAACGTGATGAAATTAAAGTACTAAAACTTTGTGAAATTGTAGTTTCTACATTAATTAGAACGTGCATTTTTTCCCCATTTTTGTATTAAGCTTTCAGATATTTTTTAATAAATAATTTGCTAGAAAAGAAAATTTTGTAATGAATGGACATAACCATAAGTGACAAAAGGATCATACCATACTTTAATTTTATTTAGAATGATTGAAGAAATGAATACAATATATGGGTTGCACCGAGATTTTATAAGATTAAAAAAATTTGTTTTGTATTTAATTTCCGTTAACTATTGTGTAAAACCTCAAAGCTGTAAATGGGCAATATAATATTACATATGTAGAGTTGCATACGTTTCACGAAACTTCAATGGATTTGAGATCAGGTTTCTTCACTTCCTCCTTGGGAACAGTAACAGTAAGGACCCCATTTTCCATGGAAGCTTTCACCTGCTCCATCTTCACATTTTCAGGCAACCGAAACCTCCTCATGAACTTCCCACTGCTACGTTCAATCCGATGCCAAGCATCGTTCTTGTCTTCCTTCTCTATTTTCCTTTCTCCGCTGATTTGAAGCATCCTGTCATCTTCAATCTCCACTTTCACTTCCTCTTTTTTAAGCCCTGGGAGGTCGGCTTTGAAGACGTGCGCTTCCGGAGTTTCCTTCCAGTAGATTCTGGTGTTGGCAAAAGCAGCGGTTTCTGGGATACGCGTGGGGGCGAGTGATGAAGAAGACAAAGGGAAGCCTCTAAAAGGACCTAATACGTCAAAGGAGAAGGGATTATCGAAGATGCTGTTCCTTCGGTTGCCAAAGAAACTTGGAATCATGGCCATTTTTCTTCCTTTCTCTAAGGACAATTGATTTGATGTTCTGACCAGAAAAAAAAGAAGAAGAAAGTATTTAGTGTCCAATAGTGACGAAATAGCAACGAATTTGAATGCTTATGAGATCTCTTAAATCTGGTTGCTTTGTCGGGGAAGAACTTGTCGGGTTTGTATAAGAAGTTGAAGAGGGATCTAGTACTTTCTAGAATTTTCGCGAATGCTCTAATTTTCTTCAAACTTTTTGAAAGGAGAACTGTCTTTGATTCTTTTCGTCAAGATTTTTTTTAAAGCTTGTTGATATTTTTTCAAATAGATACTCAATTTTTTTATAAATTTTTATTTGATTTAACGCTATCTTATCAATATTGATAATTAAAATTTAACGGAACTGATGATAGGGTAGTTACGGTTGGTTTAAATTATTTTTAAACTTTCATTTTCTCCGCAAGATAGAATATGGAATTTTTTTGAACATTGTGATATGGAGTTTAGTTAGAATTATTTTTTTTCTTATTATATTTAATTTTGATTTTCAAATTTTACATTTTGATTTTTGGTTGTAATATAATCAACTAGGGAGATTTGGTGGCGGAGCCACTAAAAAATTCTTTAAGGTCTAAGATTTTTCAATTTCCTCATTTATATACTATAACTCTCTCAAATATTAAAATATTAAAAAAAGTTCTTGATAAAAACAATGCTAAAAAAATTAACATACATTGTTTATAAGATTTTCAACTAGGCATGCTGTTAAGAGCATTGGTGAATCAGAGATCTTTGGGAGTTATTAATTCCATGTAATTAATTAACTAATATTTTAAAATTAAAAATTAAAAAAATATACAGATTATTTAAAAAGTATAAAAATTGTTAAAAATTAATTAATTTTTGACGTGATATACACATGAACTATCACATAAATGTCATGTTAGTAAAGTTAATAGATGTTTATTTTTTCACCTATTTTTGGATGATTTAATAAAAATATAAGTTTAAAGACTAAAAGAAGTAAAAAACTGAACAAATGGTTAAAATAATTTTTTTTGTAAAGTTTAAAGGCCAAATAAATAATTATACTTTTAAAATATTATAAACTAAAATATTAATTAATTGATTTTTACTAATTCTTTCAAGCAGATCATAGTTTTCTCCTCCAATAATATTATTTTTCAATACTCAATCCTGAATTCTCTCATTAAAAGTATAATATGTCTTACCATTACATCTTATACGGATTCATAATAACTTTTTATTAGTAGTCTTTTCAATTCCTTTCTAAAAATAATGATGCATAAATTGCAATAATAAATTAAAATTAAAAATTTATTTTATTAATAGTTGAAACATTATTTTGAATTAAATATTTGTATTTTTACTTTATCAATTTTATTAAAAATTATATAATAAAATTTTTTATTCTCCATCTATTTGACTAGGATTGGTTTTTATAATAAAATTTTAATTATGCATATATCTAAACAATGGACGCGTGAGAAGACAATCTCATAAGCAGCGAGTGGAGCCAATATTATATAATAAATAGTAGTTACAGTTACAGAAAATTCGAGGATGTTCGGTTCATGAACTTAGAAGAGTAGTATCTAGTAATTTCTAGCGGCAACTTCTTCTATTATCTTCCAGATAAACTACCCTCTTTCACTCCTACAAAACCCCACTCTCTTCCTTTCCCACTTCTCTCAGAGAAAAACATTAAATCGCCACATATACTATTTTATTCTCCCGGAAAAAACACATCACCAACAACAAGCAGACTCAAAGAAACTCTGTTTTTCGACTCATCCTATCAAATCTTGTTCTCAACTTTGATCACTTGGTAAGTTAAAACCCTTCTTTTTCCACTCTATATATGTGTTTGAATTGTATCAAAGTAGTTTCTGTTTTTCCTTCTCATCTTGTTCTTTGCTAAGAAAATAATAACTATCTGGGTTCATTTGTTTGTGCGTGAGGGTACTAGAAACTGTATGTAAACTTTTTTTTTTTTTAAATTTATTAATGACGTGTTTATGAAGATTGGGTATTGCAATCTACTTTTATGCGATGGATATATATTTTTCTTTATTGAAGATTTCTCGTTTTTGTTCTTGGGATTTTAAGTTAAGGAAATGGATGCATGAGTTCCAGGTTTTTTTTTTCCAGGTTTTTTTTTTTTTTTTGTAATAACAAAAGTAAAACTACGATGAATCCCGATAAATTCACTCACAAGACAAATGAAGCTCTGGCCGCCTCTCACGAGCTAGCGATGAGCAACGGCCATGCCCAATTCACCCCTCTTCACCTTGCTGTTTCTTTAATCTCCGATCCCACTGGCATTTTCCCTCAATCTATCTCCAATGCCGGTGGTGAAAACGCTGCTCAATCCGCCGAGAGGATCTTTAATCAGGCCTTAAAGAAACTCCCATCACAGTCGCCTCCGCCGGATGAAATCCCCGCTAGCACTTCCCTTATTAAGGTACTCCGTCGTGCCCAAGCTGCGCAAAAGGCACGCGGCGACACCCATTTGGCCGTCGATCAATTGATTCTCGGCCTTCTCGAGGATTCCCAGATCGCTGATTTGATAAAGGAAGCTGGTGTTGCTCCGGCAAAAGTGAAATCCGAAGTAGAAAAGCTTCGAGGAAAGGAAGGGAAGAAGGTGGAAAGTGCTTCAGGGGATACTACATTTCAAGCTCTAAAGACTTATGGCCGTGATCTTGTTGAGCAAGCAGGAAAACTTGATCCGGTGATAGGCCGAGATGAGGAAATCCGAAGGCTTATTCGGATACTATCAAGGAGAACGAAGAACAATCCTGTTCTCATAGGAGAACCGGGTGTCGGTAAAACTGCAGTCGTAGAGGGCTTGGCTCAAAGGATTGTTAGAGGGGATGTTCCTAGTAATCTTGCTGATGTGAGAGTTATCGCGTTGGACATGGGTGCATTAGTTGCTGGAGCAAAATATCGAGGTGAATTCGAGGAAAGATTGAAGGCTGTATTGAAAGAAGTTGAGGAAGCCGAAGGGAAAGTGATTCTCTTCATCGATGAAATACATTTGGTACTTGGGGCCGGTCGAACCGAGGGCTCCATGGATGCAGCTAACCTCTTTAAGCCTATGCTTGCTCGAGGTCAACTTCGATGTATTGGTGCAACGACACTGGAGGAATATAGGAAGTATGTTGAGAAGGATGCTGCATTCGAAAGAAGGTTCCAACAGGTTTATGTCGCTGAGCCGAGCGTTGCTGATACAATCAGCATCCTTCGAGGGTTGAAAGAAAAATACGAAGGTCACCATGGTGTACGGATACAAGACCGCGCTTTGGTGGTGGCATCACAGTTATCGAGTCGCTACATTACAGGACGTCATCTTCCTGACAAGGCGATTGACTTGGTAGATGAAGCTTGTGCGAATGTGAGAGTTCAGCTTGACAGTCAGCCCGAAGAGATTGATAATCTCGAACGAAAACGAATGCAATTAGAAGTCGAGCTGCATGCTTTAGAAAAGGAGAAGGATAAAGCGAGCAAAGCTCGACTGGTTGAAGTACGGAAGGAGCTTGATGACTTGCGAGACAAGCTTCAGCCGCTGATGATGAAATATAGGAAGGAGAAGCAAAGGGTTGATGAGATCCGACGATTGAAACAGAAGAGAGAAGAGCTCATGTTCGCCTTACAGGAGGCTGAAAGAAGATATGATTTGGCAAGAGCTGCGGATTTGAGATATGGAGCAATTCAGGAAGTGGAATCTGCGATAGCGCAGCTTGAAGGAACCACAGATGAAAATATAATGTTAACGGAAACGGTTGGACCGGAACATATTGCAGAGGTTGTAAGCCGCTGGACCGGCATTCCTGTCACGAGGCTCGGACAGAATGAGAAAGAGAGGTTGATTGGGCTTGCTGAGAGGCTGCACCAAAGAGTGGTGGGACAAAATCAAGCGGTTGAGGCTGTTGCAGAGGCTGTTTTGAGGTCGAGAGCTGGATTAGGAAGACCTCAACAACCGACTGGCTCTTTCCTTTTCTTGGGTCCAACTGGTGTTGGAAAAACGGAACTTGCTAAGGCACTGGCGGAACAACTCTTCGATGACGAGAACCAGCTTATCAGGATTGACATGTCTGAGTACATGGAGCAACACTCAGTTGCTCGACTTATCGGTGCACCACCAGGGTGTGCACTGCATCTTGTACATGCTATGCATCCAAGTGTTGGGATTATCATTTTATGATAGTAGCTTAACTTCCTTTTCTTATTTTTGTATATCAGGTATGTCGGACACGAGGAAGGTGGGCAACTAACCGAGGCTGTAAGGCGAAGGCCATACAGTGTTGTACTATTCGATGAAGTCGAGAAAGCACATATCTCTGTCTTCAACACACTGCTTCAAGTGCTGGATGATGGTCGATTAACCGATGGCCAGGGTCGCACTGTTGACTTCAGAAACACGGTGATCATCATGACATCAAACCTTGGAGCCGAACATCTTCTGTCTGGGCTTAGTGGAAAATCTTCTATGCAAGTTGCACGCGATCGCGTATTGCAGGAGGTAGTTAAATGATCTGTTTCTTGTAATTAGGGACCCTACTGAAGTTCATTTTTGAAGCATTTATGGTATTAACATGATACTAATTTGGGTTGCTTGACAGGTCCGGCGACACTTTAGGCCGGAGTTGCTTAACAGACTTGATGAGATTGTTGTTTTTGATCCGCTCTCACACGACCAATTGAGGAAAGTTGCTAGGTTGCAAATGAAGGATGTGGCAGTCCGACTTGCTGAGAGGGGAATTGCATTGGCTGTAACGGATGCAGCTCTGGACTACATATTAGCAGAGAGTTATGATCCAGTAAGTACATCATCCATGTTCTATATTGTTTTGCTTGGTACGAGTGTCGGGTATAATGTTCTTTTTACTTTTGCTGTTGTAGGTTTACGGTGCGAGGCCTATAAGGAGATGGCTGGAGAAAAGGGTTGTAACGGAGCTGTCGAGAATGTTAGTGAAAGAAGAAATTGATGAGAACTCCACAGTGTATGTTGATGCGAGTCCCAAAAGAAACGAGTTGGTGTATCGGGTGGAGAAAAATGGAGGCTTAGTTAACGCTGCCACGGGCCAAAAATCAGAGGTATTGATCCAAATCTCAAACGGGCAGCCAAGAAGCGATGCTGCGCAGGCAGTGAAGAAGATGAAGGTTGAAGAGATGGATGAGGATGAGGAGATGGATATGTAAATGTTACGTGTGTTCTCTGTATTTTTGGTTTATGGGATGTTGAATGGTGAAAGGGTTTCTGTAGAAGCCCTTCTTCTTGAGTTTGCAAATGTTCTAATTTCTTCTATGGTATCATCTAATGCATTTTCAAAATAATTTCAAATGTATGTGCGTTCTTAAACACAATTTCATTTCAAGTGTGTTATATATTAAATAATGGAATTTAATAATTGAAAATATTTTAGATATAAAAATATTGAAGTTTAATTATGCAATGGAGTGGATTAAATATTTGAATGTTATAATTATTGAAATTTAAAACGAATAAACAATTTTAACAGTGTTCTTAATTTTTAAAAATTATATTAACATTAATCAAAGACATTATAAAAAATTTAAGTATAAAAATGATATTTAACTCTAAAATTTATGTTAGTATAAGAATTATTTTTTATATAATCTAAAAAGAAAAAGAAAAATGCAAGATCATTCCACTTGTCAGTATGAGAAAGGTCGTTTGAATCTTCTTTTTGTATCGGTATTTCTTGATTAGTCTTCAAAAATAATTTTTAATTTTTTTTTTAATTTTAAGTGAATGTACATATAATTTTCTAATACTAACTCTAAGAACATACGAAAGGAGATTCTGTAATTCCAAAGTTTTATAGTGAGATCAAATTCCTATGTATTGTAATATATGGCAGTTGGAGCCCTAAAACTAGACACTATATATAAATTTATGATATTCTAAGTAAAAGGAAGAATTATATACTGCATAGCCCCTCTTTTAAATCCCTGGAAGTATAGACTGTACCCACTTTATTTCTGTTGATATCGAAAAAAATTACTTTCGAGACTGAATTTATTAAGTTGAACTATCCGAAAAGTTGAAACGAAAAAGTCATGAGTTGTGTACATATTTAAAAAATAAAAATATTAGTAATTAAATTAGGAATAGAATTATTTAATAATTAATTAAATAGAAATTAAAAATAGTATAGGAACCAAAATTTTATAGTGATCAAGAAGTTAGTAGAAATTGGTTAAGGAATAGACAAGCACTTATGTGGAAACTACAGAAAGGGCTTAGATGCAATTTAGCCATAGCTTAAATAAGGTTAGTGGCATAAATTGATGTTAGTCAGTCAATCCCACTAATGATTACAAGGTTTAGTTATGAGATCTTAGTTATTAATTTAATTTAAATGATAATTATATGGATATAGCTTATAATGGAAGCATTTTCCATTATTTTCATCCATCTTCATCCTTCAACCGAAACAAGAAGAATGAAATTAAGCTATCATGACCCGCCATAAATCCCACGGTAAGTTAGCTCGACTTTTAGCAATTTTCATGAATTCTTCAAGTAGAAAAATTTAATGGAACCAACCCATAAGTTAGTTTTGGTAATTTTGGTTGTTTAAGTTGGAACACTTAGAGTCTGTTCTGCAGTGCTTAAAAATAACACTTTTGAAAAAAAAGCTTGTTTTGCTTAAAAATAACACTTTTGAAATTTTTTTTTTGTTAAAACAAGCTGCTTTTGGTTAAAATTTTTAACTTTTTGTAACACCCTTTACCCGTATCTGTCGTCGGATTAGGATTACAAGGCATTACCGATCAAAAACACAGCTCCGAACAGTCATTTAATACAATTCAAGCATAAAGTTATATCAACTTCTTATTAACACTTCCAAACTTGAATAGCCACAATTCACAAAAACCAATGTCGCATGTATGAATCATATAACCTTCCAAAATCAATCTTGCTTTATTAATCAAATATCACATACAAACTATACTACAAAACTCAACCATTTCACTTATACCAATTATGCTTCAAAATTTAACCATTTCCATATCATTTGTCTATTCCAACTTTTCGAACTAACAATCATACATCAAAGTCATATTCGCATGCTTTATAATTACAACATTCGAACCATCCAACAATTATATGGCAATCGAAAACTTAAATTATAAACAAGCATATTTCATTTCATATATTGAGCTTACCTTAAAGCATCCATTAGTGCAAATTTATTCCTTTAACTAAATACTAAATGTACCATTTTTGCATATTTGTGCACATTCACTTATTAAACCATATCACCTTATATCACACGACATAATATTCATTAGCACAATAGAAAGTAGCTAACATTACGACATGGCTAAATTTACTTCTTATACATTACAAACTCATGCGCACTTACCATATCAATATGGACCATTTTTAAATACAAATGTCAAGTCATATCATACCTAATTCGCAAGATAAATAATATGTCTGATCATCATATATTCAACCATTCTATAAGCCATTTCTAAGCATAATTACTGAATCAAAACATACCAAAATTTATATGCTAGAGTCATGTCAAAATTACAAGTACACAACTAATTCATTTCTCACCTATTCGGCTATCAAAATTAACCACAAAAGTCATACCAATTCCACCATTAAATAAGTTAAATATACCATTTCATAACTCAATATAAATGTCAACTTGTCACTTTATGACTATCCATTTAGCTAACAAAATATACCTAATACATTGTCATTATTTACCATTTAAAGGCTGTACCAAAATAACCAACCAATATACAATCACCAATATATTCATAACTTAGCTTATAGGAACATATACATTATAGCAAAAACACATCCATCAACTAAATCATTACTCAATGCCGAATCATATAACCAATTACACCACACATATATACCATGAAACATATTTCCCAAAAGAGCTTATAACATGACCGAATATACATCATAATTAACATCATGATCAAGCCATTTTCGCATGGCTATATATATACACAAATTTCAAAACCAAACATATCAAAACTGGTCTTTACATGCCATATGTCAAAGTTCAAGCTTTCAAAATACCAAATTAGCGACAGATAGTGTGACGATGATCCTTGACGATCCCCGAACTCGAGCTAGCTTTATATATCTATAAAATAGAAAAAGAATGCACAAAGTAAGCTTTGAAAGCTTAGTAAGCCATAAGCAAATAGTTCATCACAAGAACATATATAATTCAATTGGAATATGCCAAATTTAGCTAATCTCATACACATATACGATCACTTTTCTCATATAATTCATATTACTACATTAAGTAACTTCACTTACCGTATTTTAAATGAACATGTAAACTTCATACGTACCTAAATTATTTAGCTCAAATTCACATTCGGTCTCGTTTTGATATTGCCCATTGAACCATTTGGAATTGTTAAGGATACTCGGAAACACATATATCACATACAATGCCATATCCCAGATATGGTTTTACATGTTATCACATATCGATGCCTCTGTCCCAGACAGGGTTTTACATGAATCATATACGATGCCAATGTCCCAGCCATGGTTTTACACGTAATGTCATATCAATGCCAATGTCCCAGACATGGTCTTACATGAATTCACACCTCGAAAGTCTTAATGTCATGACATACATATCCTATACTATTCCTATGGTTTGTATCGGATGTCGTAATTCAAACAATTCAAGCTTGAAACAAGTCCTCCAATGCTCAAAATTCGGCAACATATATATTTATTTATAATTCAATTCAGCAACATATAATATATACATTTGAATTTAAGAACATTTATTTACTTATGAATTTACCTTGTTCGGAAACAAACGGATCGGAACGACTATTCAACAACTTTCGACTTCCCCCGATCCAGATTGATTTCTTCCTTTCTTGATCTAAATAAATTCAAATTTAACTTATTTAATGACATATTTATTCAATTTCATCCAAAAACACATAAATGGGCATTTTTCATTTTAGCCCCTAACTTTTCATATTTTCACAATTTAGTCCCTATGTCAAAACAAAACAAAATACTCAAAATTTCATTTAACCCCTATTTGGCTGAATATTCCTTAGGTCACTAGCAGCCCATTAATTTCATTTATTTCACATTTTGACACCCTCGATTTACAAATTTCACAATTTAGTCCTTAATAAGCATTTTTTTTTATCAAAAATCACTTAATAAACTATGATAATCTAACAACAAATATTTATTTTTCATCATCAAACAACAAAAACATCAAGCTATCAACAATTGTAAATAAAAAATTCATCAACCAATCCAAAAATTAGGGCATGGGCTAGCTAGAATACGAAGCAACGATCTCAAAAATGTAAAAATTATCAAAAACCGAACTCAAAATCACTTACATTTTTAATTATGCAAGGCCGAACCTAAGTGAACTTCCATGGCTTTTTTTTCTTCTCAATATTCGGCCAAAAGATGAACATGCATGATTTTTTTTATGTTTTGTTTTATTTATTTAACTATTATTACTAAATTACCTAATTAACCTTTATAATTAAATAACAAAACACATAATGGTTGTCCATCTTTGTCCACTCAAATATTCAATGGTCAAATCACAACATAAGGACCTCACATTTAATTAATCAAAGCAAATAAGCACTTTAACTTATAGCATGCTACTTTTACATTTTACGTGATTAAAACCTTTTATCAAATTAAACAACCAATTGGTAAAATTATTTCATGAAACTTTCACACATATTAATTCACATGCTGTAAACACATAAAATAATATAAAATTAAATTTACGACCTCGAATTTGTGGTTCCAAAACCACTGTTCCGATTTAGCTAAAACCGGGTTGTTACACTTTTCCTCTCCCAAAAGCATTTTTAGTGCTTAATTACTTTTTCACCCTTCTAATAACATAGTACTTTTTCTTTTTTTTTCCTTGGTGCTTAATTACAAATGTGTTAAAATCATTAATTAAAAATAAAAAATATTTTTTAAAATATTAATTACAAATATTTAATGGTTATATTTAAATATTTAAAATATAGTTTATATATTCTAATTAAATTTTATAAATAATTAATATTTATTGCTTAAAAAATTTAAAATTTATATTTCATATATTAAAATATTAACAACAAGTTATAATAACTTTTTTATATTTTTACTAAAATATAATAATATTAACTAATTTAAATATTATTTAAATGCATATTTGTTACTTGATAATAACATATCTAAAATAGACATTTTATTTCTCAAAAGTACTTTTTGACAGCAATGCTAAACACTCAAATTTTAAACCAAACTTTTCAAAATCATTTTTCAAAAGCACTTTTCCACAGTACTTTTCAAAAGTACTTTTTAAAAGCATTGCCAAACTAGCCATTAGAAGAATTTATGCATGAAACTATGAAATTGTTATAAGTAAGCTTGGTTTAAGTGAAAACATGTTGGTAGTTAAAGTGATAATGTTGGAATAAGGTCATTATTGAGTATTTAGGGTCTTAATTTTAAAGAGTGAAAGATGTTGGATATAAGTGCTATGGATGGATAGTTTGAGATCCCTAGAGAATAAATATGAAGTTAAATTTTGATTTGATTGAATAAATAACGAGATACGAGCATTTCATATATAAAGATTAAAAAAGGAATTATTTGTAAAGTATGTAATTATGCTTGGTTTTGGTTATATTTTATTTGGTTGTGAAAGTGATACTATTTCGTAAATGGATTATCAAACCTATTGGAAGCGAAATCAAATTATAAAAAGGGTCTAAGGCTATAGTGGACGTCGGATAGTAAAATCGATTTGTGCTAACTTAATATGTTTTAATCCATGTTTTTAATTTGTGGATTATATATTTTATATTAATGGTAGCCATAAATTTCGAAGTTTGTTTGTTTCATGTTGTGGCTGAAA
This sequence comes from Gossypium bickii, assembly GCA_025503065.1. NCBI lineage: Eukaryota > Viridiplantae > Streptophyta > Magnoliopsida > Malvales > Malvaceae > Gossypium > Gossypium bickii. The sequence goes on along the minus strand of CP106719.1, from coordinate 11,251,273 downwards.
TTCAATTGATAGTGCAAAGATCAAGTGGTGACCTTCAAGCTTGATTAATTAACAACATAAGCAACTATACCTTATGTAAATTGATGTAATTGAGATTAAAAGCTAAATTACTACGCTTGGTTATATGATTTGATATAAAGTTAAGATATGAATTATATTGATGTCAAGATAAGTTAGTGACTTATATAATAATAATTGTTGAAATAATAAGTATATTGTTGGAACGTCAAAACCCATGGCGCAGCAGAATAAAATTAGATCCGGCGATCCAAATCAGGAATCCATGTGTGAGGAACGAATCGGGGTGAAATAGAGGTTTCGAAATTACCAAAACTTAAATCTGAGTAGACGGCGACGCCTTGGCAACAAGAGTTTTGATCTACTGTCGAATCAAGCCACAACCTTTCCGATGTCGGCCTCTACGTGATCCACCCGATTTGACTATGAACGGAAGAAATCTCCAAAACTATTTTGGAGGTTTATTTGCTTGAATACCGCTAGACCTAACAAGCAATCTATTAGGTTTTTTCCTTCACTTTGTCTCTTTTAAATACCTTTTATATTGGGTATCCTTTTAATTTGGGCCTTTTATAATGGGTATCTTTTCATTGGGCCCATTATTTGGTATCCTTTTAATACCCTTTTATAATTGGTATCTCTTGAATGTTAAATAAATACAATAAAGTTTTTAACGAAAATTATAATTACATTAATTATATCAAGAAAATTATAATTACATTAATTATAATAAGGATTTCGTAAACTATATTTATTTAAATTTATATATGAATCAAATTCATATATTAATAGAATTATGTTGTCATTATGTGTACAACATCCTTGTACATATAATATGTTCAATATTTGATTGCCCAATTAAATTAATTTTTAATTAATTTAATTCATGTGACAACCAAAAACAATACCAATTATATTTTATTCCGTTCATTTAAATCATAGGGTGTGACCGTAGGTTCTTACAACGTTAGCGGTAATAATAGAACGATTCTAATGTCACAAACAATGAGTGGCATCTAGCAATGCATCATTGCTACCTAAGTTACAAGAAGTCATGATTCCACATAACTTTTTGTGATTAACCTTTCATGCATTAATCCTTAAGACATTTATCTCCGGAATGGACACAAGTCATGGAATAGTCACACTTGTATAGTCCATCCCATGTTTCTTGATATCTTGAGTAGACTATGATATACAAATTAGTATGACATCTCATGTCAACTTATTTGAGCATGGCCATGCATTTCTAGTCTCACTCAATCAAGTGGCCTAAGATATTACTCCCATTATGTAGGAGGGACTTATCCTATATTGATCAACCATATCCTCTACATAGATTGTGGTATATCCAACATCGGCCTTTATAGAACAAACCCGGTTATGGTGTACGTTTGATTGTATCAAAATATACAACTCACGATGTCGAGATTAATAATTATCTCAAGTCCGAGGATCATATACATATTAATCACTATGAGTAATGTTGTGACAATTACATAATAATCCAATAAACATACTCATAACGGGTCAATCCAATATGTTGTTCTCTAACACACATATTCATGCATTGATTTTGACAATCCACATCAATGACAACTCTTTATCATCAATCAACTACATGTTAGTCTTAATGCACATCGTTGTCCTAGTCAACAATAATACTCGACTAAGGATCTTTTAAAAATAATCATATTATTCTCGGACATTATTATTAAAACAGTTTATTTGTATACACAGATAGAAAAACTGAAATAATAATGACAACGCTTTATATTAATAAATATGGTAAATAAAGTATGTTATTACAACCATCTCATGATTGATCTTTGGGCATACTCTTACATATATGTGTATTTATATGTGAATAAAATTGGTATAAGGTTCAACATGAACTATAAGATTATGATGATAATAATTGTTGAAAGCATACTTCTATTCTCGAGAAAGGCACGATTCAATTGTATCATATGCCAAACATTTGATAGTATTTCAATCTTTCTCCTTCAAATCATCTGGTTTCTTCTCATCAATGACAATGTCTAGACCTTACTGAAAGAGAGCATTTAGAACCTCATTTTGTCACATGCTGAAACGACTCGTGCCATCGAAGATCTCCACTATTAATCTAGTATTTTTTTTATTGTCGGTCTCACCTACATGGACGATGTTAAAGCTATTGGATTGTCCACCATTTCAGCCATAATCTTTCAATATCTCTAAGGAAATATTTTCTGACGTGTAAGATCAATTTAAACCGCAACAACAAAGCATACTTCGAATAACCTTCGGCTTTTATGCCACTTGTTATACGAATAGGGTAAAAAAGAGTAAATTATTGTACTAGAAAACCACACTAGGTTTAATTCTCAAGAAAGATTTGAAGGATCACCGACAATCTCACTTAAAACCCAACCTCCTAGACAAATATCTCCCTCAAAAGTAATTTAATAGCACAATATATCATTATAAATGTACCCTACAAAATATTGAAAGGGAAAGAATAAAGAACACCAGAATTTAACGAGGTTTGGCAAATTACGCCAACGTCATTAGACACTACCAAATATATTTCACTACAAACGATACAAGTGAAAAATTATAAATAGAAAGAGAAAAAAATTGTCTTATGAAGAAAATGACAAATTTTGGAATAATTTAAAGGTGGAGAGACCACCTCTATTTATAGTAGTACAAGTACTTAATAACCTTGTATTTTTTAATATGGGATTATGCTATTTAAATATAGCTTAGTGCCCTTACCGTAAAATCGCAAACCAATTGGATGTCGGTGGTTATTTAAAATAAAAAAGAAAGTAGATGGCACACTTGATTGTTATAAGGTTCAATTAATGGCACAAGTGTATGCTCAAAAACAAGTTTTGATTTTCAAGACACCTTCAATTCTGTAGCCAAACCTTATACAGTTTGAACTATCATTGTACTGGTTGTTACTCACAAGTGGCCACTTTGACAAGTAGATATCAATAACACATTTCTTCATGATAATCTGGTGGACGAAGTTTATATGATGCAATCACCAGGATTCGAACAAGTTGGTGTTAATGGAGAACTTTTGGTATGTAGGTTACACAAGTCCTTTTATGGCCTAAAACAAGCTCCTGGAGTATAGTTTCACAAGCTTAAAATTTTTATGGTCAAAGAACCCAATTTCATCACTTCTATAGTTGATCCCTCTTTGTTTATAAGGACGGGTTCATCTTACTTACCTTGTTTGGTTTATGTTTGTAACAGGCCAATTCTGCCCGGCCCACTATGAACAAAAATAACAAAAAAAATAAAATAAAATAAAAATAGTCTAGTCCAATTAAAAAAAAGGCCCAAAAGGCCCAAAATAAGCAAAAAATCCTAATGGCCAAAATGGCCCAAAACCTAAACAGTGTTCAGCAGAAACCCTAGTCTCGCCGCCGCTCCTATGCCTTGGCTGTAACAGTCCAATTTCAATAGTATCAGAACAGTGATTCAAGATTTCTAAATCTGACGAAGAAGTTAGAAAACTTTGTTAATTGATAATTATAAGTTAAGTGTGATTTTAGAAATATTTTAAAATTAGTGAATTTTGTGAACTAAAAAAAATTAATTAGAAAAATTGGGCCAAAAACGAGGTATTGAGACCTCGAATTCATAAAGTGAGCCATAAATATTTCTAAAAATATTTATGGAGTGTCATTAAGTTATTATTAAAGTTTAGTTGAGAAATTTTAACGTTTGGATATGTAATTAAATGAAAAGGACTAAATTGAAAAATGTGTAAAAGTTGAATTATAGATTAAAAGAAATTATAAAGGATCAAAATGGCAATTATACCATTTTGTAAAGTTGAGGCGGTTTAAGTATGAAAATCTGAGATTTTTTTTAAAGTATATTATTATATTATTATATTATTATATTATTATATATATACAAACAAAAACAAAAGGAAAAGGGGGGAGAGAAACAGAAAAGAAACAGAGAGTAAGACGAAACAGAGAAGAAATAGGGGAGAAAGAAAGAAAAAGGAAAAATAGAAAGTTTGAAGCTTGGAAGATGATAGGTAAGTCAATTTAGCCCTTTTTACTTAATTTTGATGTTTTAGAAGCTTTAAAGCAAGATTTTGATGAAACTAAGTTGATATTTTGAGAGTTTTTAGGTTTTCAAGTGTAGTTGATGTTGAAGAAAAAGATGAATCAGGGATTAAATTGAATGAAATTTAAGTTAGAATTAGTAAGAGGATTAAAATGTAAAGTATGCTATAAGCTGTTTTAGAGGGATTAATTTGGAAGAAATTAGAAATTAAAGTTTTAATATGAATATTAGATAGTCAGGTTGAATATAGAAGGAATTTAAGAAGAAACAAAGTATGAATTAAGTTAAGAAAATAAGTAAACTTAATTAGGATTAAATTGTAAAATGAGTTATAAGAAAACAGTTTTGGGACAGCAGCAGTAAGGTAACTTTGAAAAATCACCAAAAATGGTAGAAATGGAATTAGAAGTTGAGTGAGATATGAAATTAAATCTTATTGAGTCTATTTTCATATGAAAGAAACATAGAAAGAAAAGAAATTCTGTATTTTGAGATATTTAGATTTTGGTAAGATTGGTTTAGAGTGATTTTGAGATCCCCTGTTCTAACTTGAAAAACTCATCAAAAATTGTATAAAAATAATTTGGGAACATAATTTATATGGTTAGATTCCTTAATGATTCTAGTTTTAGAAGCAATAAACTATAACATCATCTGAATTCTATATAAAAAGATAATTAATTTTTAGTGAAGAAGGGTCGGAACTGCCAGACAGCAGAACAGGGGTGACTTTAAAGAATAAACTGTACTAATTGGCTAAATAAAAAATTCTGAAAATTTTATTGCAAGAAGATATGTGAGTCTAGTTTCAGGGAAAATTAACGGTTCTTCATTTGGAGTTCTGTAGCTCTAGAAATAAATAATTTAGTAACTATAACTCAAATGGACAGTTTTGAACATACTTATGAGTAATTAATGAAATTATTGATAATGTTACTTATAGCATGTTATATACATTAAGGATGTGGAATGGAGAGGAGGAGGAGGAAAATATGTATGAATATTTAGGTAGTATGGCTAATTTGAAATGTTTTAGGCTCAGGGACTAAATTGAATAAAAGTAAAACTTTGTGATTAATTTTGTAAAAATGTGGAAATGACCAATTTGCATGAAATGGATTATTTTATTATTTAAAATTGCAAAATTGAATGAAATTATTAATTTAGATTAAGATCGACTGAAAAATCAATGAAAATAGAAAATTTCCAAAGTGCCCTCAAATTTGATATTTACGCAAATTTAACGAGTAAGTTAAGTTGTAACTTAATTATGTGATATAAGGAAATATAAGTTGATGGTACGTGAAATATTGATATGATGAATTAACTGTTTTATGTTTAAGAAGAAACGACAAGTGAATTATATTTATCATGACATGTAAATATGTGATTATCTTTAATATGTTAATACAAGGTAATTAAGTATGATGAAACGAGTAATAAATTCAAGTAAGACATGTTGATAAAAATAAATATATTTAAGGGACAATATGTTTGATTTTGATTGATTTCAAATATAAATGCTAGATGAAATAAAATGTCTGATAAATAAATTTGTAATTCCGGTAATGCCTCGTACCCTATTCCGGCGTTGAATACGGGTAAGGGGTGTTACATTGGCCACGTCAGTGTCGCACCCTAGCCTCTGCCACCGTCAACCACCACCTACAAGGGTCGAACAAACACACAAACAACACTAGCAAGAATAGTAGAAAAATAGATAAAAATAATAGTGTAATCGGGTATTGATGCGTCGTTGAAAGCACCAAAAATATCATATTTCCTACAAAATAATGAAAAAGAACAGTAAAGGGGAAGTAGGGTCGAATCCTGGGCAGAATCGTGCCCAAGAAAACCTGTGTTCCTAAAAAAATAAAAAAAAAACAGAATTAAAAGTTTTGACCTGGAAACGAAAATAAAATAAAAACAAAATTGAGAAGTCGAATTGGAATTGCGAAAATTAAAGATAAGAAATAGAGTTGAGTTAAGGAAATTCTTATGGGGAGATTCCAGCCTCTAATTGCCTCGATCCGCCTTGGGTTCAATCATTGGCTTTTAGATGATCCTTCTCAAACCGAATAAGCCAGTTATAGTGGAAGAGGACGCCTACAACCATCAGCTCCAAGGATTTAGACTTCGACTTGGTGGAACCTGACTCTAGCCAACAATCGCTCTTGTGGGATCATCTTATGCTAGATCAACGTTTCTCAATGGCGAATCCCACGCCATTTTGTCTCTTGGGCTCGCCAACCTCTGACGCAGTAAGTTAATAAATCGACTGTGCAACCTTCTCAAAATATACAAAGCGACCGTTCCTTGTACGCGTTGAAAAGATCACTTTTTAAGGGACATGGACGGAAGCGTCAGCCCCGTAATGTGGAGAAACGATGAATACCCTGTTGAGAAGGCTAAGTACGGATTCTAAACCTCAAGAACCTTTTTGGGATTTTCGACAATCTTTGGCTAGATGGGTTTTTAGTGGCTCATAGTTGGAGTAAAAAAGAAAATAAATATATAATAAAATGGAGATTTTATTAAAAGGAAATATGGAAAGAACAAAAGACTTTTGGGGAGAGAGTGTTTTTCAAAAAAATAAGAACACCAATTTGAATCACCTCTCCCTATTTATAGTGCTAAGATAGATAGACTAGTCCTACTTAAATTCCTAAAGATAATTACAAATAATCAAAGATAAATAAAGATAAATAAAATAAATCCTAAATTAAATAATCCTTAATAATTATCTTAATATCAATTAGAGTCTAATAGAATAAAAACTCTTCTTTTTGCATTTCAACCCTTATGTCCTCCATGCTTGCACTCTTGGCACCAACTTTTTCCTGTGTCGCACATTGGCCCATTTTATCTCTAAATTCACGCTTTTGGCCCTTAATTTCGCTTTTGCCTCTAATTTAGTCCCTATGAGATAAAATAGCATAAATAGCTCAAATTAGCAGGATCATACTCAAAATAAACACATAATTAATGCATAAAAATACGTTATTCTAGAGTATTATCAGCTATAAAAGCCACAACAACCAATGTAATTTTTTGGACACACAACAGTAATAAAAAAAACAGAATACAAAACTTCAAGGTGATTTTCCTTCTTTTCTTTTACGAATCTTTTTTTTATAAATAAAACATAAAATAAAAAAAGGGTTGAACATCTACCTGGCTCTTCGCATTCTGCCGCCGTGAGTGGCCGAGGACCGTCATCTCCAATGAAAGATGACATCTTTCGGATAAAAAGGTTTTCGAAACCCAGAAACCGAAAGGTTCCTTAAGGATTTCTTCTATTTTGACTAGTTTTTCTTAAAAAAATCAACCATAGATTGGGGTTCGGGGAATCGAAAGGCGAAAAAGGGGTACCCGAAGGTGGTTCGGAGAGAAGGGAGAGGATTTCAGAAAAAAAATTTTAGAAAAGAGGATGAAATGGTTTGTTTTTTGGAAATTTTTGACTTAAATAGGGCTTAAAAACGGTGTCATTTTGGCCTGTTCCCTTTAACCTTAAAACGACATTGTTTTGGGGGATCGGCCCGAGATCTAACTCGGCCCTAGCAAGGATCCGCGTGTTTTTAATGGGTGGTCTAATTGCGCCTTTAGTCCTTCCGCTTTTTAATTATTTTTCAATCCAGTCTTTTTTTGTTTTTAATTTCTACCCTATGATTTTGAGTTTGTTTCACTTTGGTCCCTTAAGGAACGACACGTTTTGGGACAAAATATTTTTCCATTGTGTCCCTGTCTTTTTCCGCGCATTTAATTTTAGTCCTTTTTTTGGTTTTATTATTTAATTTATCATGATTTATACTTTTAATTTTGTTTAAATTTCAATTCAGTCCTTCATTCAATTGATTTCATCCTTTTATGAGTTGTTTTATTTATTTATTATTCTTTTACCCTTTTTTAAATATTTTGTCTTATTTATTTATTTATTCTTTTACTTTTTAATACTTAAATTTAATATTATTTGTTTTTTCTATTTATTTATTTATTATTCTTTTACTTTTTAAATATTTATAGTTGATATTACTTATACTTCATTTTTTCACTTTTATTTTTTATTTTTTTTCAATTTATTTTATTATTTTGTTATTAATGCCATGAATTAATATTCTTATTATACCATTATTATTACAAATTGATATTGCATTATTATTATTCATTATATTATTAAATAAAACATTAATCATGTCATAATCATTATCGTTATTATTATAATCAATTCGTGTCGCATTATTACTATTAAATTATCGTGATCTCAGCTACCTACTTATTATTGTTTTTTTATCATGATCATTTTGATTTTTCTTCTCTTTATTCGCGTAGCCGTTTTATTTTTATTTTAATCCTTATCATATTTTCCCTTAGGTTTAGATGAATTTATTTGTTTCTTCACTATGCTCAATTGCATATCATATTAAATGGTGAACCCATTTTTTATACGACTCATAAGAAATAATTAAAATTAAGACAGTGTTAGTTATTTTTGGAATTAGAAGAGTCATGTTCCTAGCTTACGGAATATGACTTTCCTCCTAAATTGAAATAGTCGAACATCTATTTCAAAAAATAAAAAAACGAGATTTAAGTAACAATCAAATGGCGTTTATTCTTGTTTTCGAGAATTCAAAGTATCGTGTCCCAACTTACGGGGCACTGTCTTCTTCTTGATCAACTTGAAATAAGCCCTTTTCGTGAAAATAATTTTAGTTAAGTAATGCTTTAATATAAAAAGGGATCATGTTTTAAACTCTCTTCAAATTTTCAATTTTCGACGCTGGGACATCAAGTAATCAATTAGGTACCAATTTTAGGAGTAACGAGGGTGCTAATCCTTCCTTGTAAGTAACTGACTCTCGAACCCATTTTCTGAATTTTGTATACTAAAAATCATTGTTTTAGTGAATCAAGCCTTTTATTAAAACAATCAAATTACGAGGTGATCCGATCACACCTCATAAAAAATATTAGTGGCGACTCCATCTTCATTTTCAAAATATAAGTCGATTTAAAAAAATAAAAAAGGGGTTTCGATAACTTGGCGACTCCACTAGAGACTAAAAATAAGAGAGTCAAGTGGCGAGTTGATTACCTTTTGGTCTTTTTGTCGAAAATTGACAATTTGGTTTAAATTTAAGATCCCTTTATTGCATTTCATCCTTCATTTTTTGTGGTCTTCTTCACTTTGTTACATAATGATATATTTGCTTTATTGGTTCGAGTCTCTTGGTATATTTCTGCATATTGCATTGCATAATCATTCAATTTTGCCCTTCTTAAGTGAGAGTGAGAAGCTATTCCTTCGTGAGGTTTTCATCTCCGTATAAGATAGTAGATCGCTTTTGGGATACATCTGTACTTATGTTTTCGTTATATCTTCATCTCCGTATAGCTATAGGGAAATGTATTCACCTGAACTGAACTCGGTCCGTATAAGCTTATAACGGGTGAGGATCAAGGAATTTGCCGGTTCAGTACCTTTACTTTAGAACCGAACCGCATATAATGAGCCCTAAGAACCTACCATGGATAAAACCATACTGAACCTCTAGTGGTCACCAGAATAAATGTTCTATTTATTATTTTTTGCTTTGAATTTTAGATTTGTATGAAATGTACTAACTTGTTTTGTTTTGTTTTGACTATGATTGCATAGCATTTTCATAATAGAAAATGGTGTTAATTCACGTTCAATTGCGAAATAGAGAGTTTGGCATGGAAAAGTGATTTCTTGATAAAGTGACAGACAGTGCGGCCATCCGAATATGGTCTGAGAAGACAAAACAAGAGAAGAGTGATAGCCTGAAAAAGGGATATATGTCAGAATTGTGGATTTCACTCGCATCAGTGTGACTCAGAATAATCTCCAAGAGTTGAAAGAAATATAGGACCAACGGGATGACGAAACCAAGCAGCTATTCAATTGTAACTATGGTGATTTGCCTTATTTACTCGATGTCAAAGTGGATAAGCACTTGTTCCGAGCTCTGACCCAATATTAGAATCCCACATATAACTTATTCACTTTTGGGAAAGTAGATTTGGTGCCCACTATAGAAGAGTACACACCTCTGCTCTGTTGTCTGAGGATTCAAACCGACAAAGCTTATTCTAGAGCCGCCAACGTCCCGACTTTCTTAAAGAGACTAATGAGCATCACGGGGATGAGCAAGCAATATGTTGTGGCCCAGATTAAACAAAAAGGAGATAGTAAATACATCCCTTGGATTTAATCTTGGCACATCCGGATACAAATAAAAGATATTACGTCTTTGCCTTAAGTATTTACGGGTTGGTCATCTTTCCCAAAGTGCTAAGGTACATAGATGATGCAGTTTCAGATCTATTTGATCGGCTTGACAAAAGGGTCACGCCCGTCCTGATGATTTTGGCTGAAACTTTCAGATCTTTGAGTGCATGCCAAAGAGCGGGTGAAGGAAGATCTATCGGTTATGTACAACTCTTGCTAGCTTGGTTTCACAGCCACTTTTGGAAGGTAGAAAAAGTCTTTTATCGAGTATTCTCCGAGAACTACTCTTCGCTAAAAGAATTTGTGGCTATGCCAAGGCGAGACGACACTTCAGAGGAAAAATAGATGGCAATTCTCTAGAGTCTCCAAGAAGAAGACGTCGAATAGAGGGCTCCTTGGATGATCCTTGATAAGATTTTGTACCGATGTGGAGACTTTGACTGGGTCTCTCTACTCGAGATATGAGGAGCTATAGGATACGCCCCTCTACTTGTATTGAGATAGTATAGATCGAGGAAGTTCATACCGGCAACGCAAGGGTTGGCTCAGTGCGAGTTTGTGTCAAGGGTGATAATTACAAGAAGAAGGTTCATGAAATATCGAACACTTGGAATCAAACCCACAGAATGAAAATATTTGCCGCAAATCCTATGATGACCCTCGAGTATGATTGGTGGGGTAAAACAGTTAATGAAAATGTCCTTGTGTCAAGTCAAGAAAACACTCGGCTGATAGAAGAGCACTTACAAGTGATCCCGTCTAAATTGGAAATCATAAAGCAAGACTTTGAAAAGAGGAGGTCAGAGTTGGAGAGAAAGATAGAACAATTGGAAGAAGAAAAGATGTAGCTAGGATTAAACGTCGACGTCCAAAAGTTAGAGTAGCTAGGACTAGACGTTGACGTCCAGAAGTTAGAAGCCGAGAAAATGAGAAAAGGAAAGAACAAGTCTGAGGAAGACTTAGACAGTCTAAAAACAAATTATAAGAAGCTGCGGTTGTCGATAAGGACTACTGGGTTGGGTAAAACATCGGAGCAATGGCAGCAAGAGATTAAAGAAGAAAAGATTAAAGCTGATCAGTGGGAAAAGAAATTCCAAGATGCTCGAGTTCGAGAAGATGCTCTAGAAAGGGATTTGTTAGAAAGCCAAAATGAAAAGGTTAGATTAAGAGCTCGGGTAGCAGAATTAGAAAGGTCATTGCGTCAATATTGTAGGAACAACTCTAAATTGAGTTGAAAGCAAGCCTAAATAAGATTGGAGAGTTGAAGAAAAAGATAAATAGCTTGAGACCGCACTGCAAAATTGTGAACTTCGAGTTGAACTTCTTGAAATGAACAATAAACACTAGAAAGAGCAATTCCAACGCTTTCAAGGTAAGATTAGGGATAAAGATCACATCATGGTTGAAACTGTGACTCAAGTACGAAAAGTAGCCGACCATCTGCAAACCTTAGCTGTTCAAGCTGACATGCGGAGCTTAAAATACGAATCAGAATTAGATCCGGGTCGAGAATTAGCTTGGCTTCTTAGGAAAGTCAAGGCTTTGAGTATTAGGGCAAGGTTGTATATGTAAAATGTATCTGTTTTATGTAAAAAGATTCGTTTTCTACTAAAGTTATTCTAATAGAATTGAATCAGAATCAATGCCTCCTTTTGCATTCATTTTTCATTCATCAGCATTACATTTCATTACATGCATTAAGTTTTATAAAAAGACCCTAATTAATCAAAATTATGACAGTTACCCTGGAAATCAACAAGAATTTTCCAACTGAATATCGTTACGGTACCTGAGGTAAAACCAGAGCCATGGATCAAAGGTTAGACAGATTAGAACAAATTTAAAAGGACATGCAAGATCAGTTGCAAGCCCAACTGCAGGAACAATTAGCTAAGGTACAACAAGACATGAGGGATCAAATACAAGAGTCCCAAAGAAGCATGATAAGCCAGTTGACCCAGTTGCTAGCTAGAGGGACTGAAAAGGGGAAAAGTACTGTAAATAACTCCAGGGAGGATAATGAAGACCCTATATACCCCCCAAGCTTTACCCCGGTAAATGTCCAAGCCCAACTAGATACATATCCACGAAGGGTACCAGTTACCATAAGACCTCATCAAGATCAAGTTAGCAACTCAGCATTGGTGAACTACCCAACAGGTTCAGGTTCAGGTTCCAATCCTAGAGATAATCCCACCAATCTCGTCGTTCTAGATTTGGACGACATGGCAGAAATGGATAAAGCAAGAGTAGAACTGCTGAAACAACTAGAAGATCGGTGCAAGTGGTTGGAAGAGAAATTCAGAGCTATGGAGAATGTCAATTACATCAGGGTTGATGCTAAGGAGTTGAGATTAGTCCCTGATCTAGTGCTCCCACAAAAATTCAAGACTCTAGAATTCGAAAAATATAATGAGACTAGTTGTCCTGAAGCCTATATCACAATGTTCTACTGAAGAATGACGGGATGCGTCAATAATGACTTATTGTTAATTCACTACTTTCAGGATAGTTTGATCGGATAGGCCGCCAAGTGGTACAACCAGTTAAGCCGTGCCAAAATCAACTCATGGAAAGATCTAGTACAGGCTTTCATGAAACAATACAACCATGTGATCGACATGACACCCAATAGAATTATTCTACAAAACATGGAGAAGAAGCAAAGTGAAACCTTTAGGCAGTACGTTCAGAGATGGAGAGAGGTGGAACGCAAGTCAAACCACCTCTTCTGGAGAAAGAGACAACAATGATTTTCATAAACACTTTAAAAGCCCTGTTCATTAACCATATGTTGGGAAGTGCTACAAAAGCTTCTCAGATATAGTAATGTCTGGATAGATATATATATGTTGGTGTAAAACTCATTTGTTGATAGGGATGGAGTTTTATTTTATTATCTTTTTGCTCATTTCAATATATACTTTGTTTTCATTTCCCTTTCCTTGACTATTTCTTTTTCAGTTTACTTTGGGTTCATTTTTCAGTAAAAATGTGCTATAAGTCCTTATACTTTTCATAGATTTAAAATTTAGTCTTTTTATTTTTCAGATTTCAAAGTTCTAGTCTAATAGTTAACCTTATTAAATTTTTTTATTAAATTGATTGGTTTGACAATTTAAAATAAAGAAATACTCACTTTGATGGCCATGCAATAAAAAATAGAATTTAACAGAAAAAATTAAATTTAAAAATCAGAAGAATTAAATCTCGTTAAATTTTTAAAAATAAAAATAGGGAGACGAGTTTCAAATGGATGAAGAGTAATGGAACCTAAACCACATTTTAAAATTTAATATATAATTAAAATAAAATATTTTATTATTAAGTAATATAATTGATCTTATCCAAAAAGCGGAGAAAGGTATATATTAGAGATTAAAGTTTACTGGAAGCTTAAAATTCCATTTTCAAATCGTTGACAAGGTTTTTTACTCTTTGATTCCTCAAATTGTGATTTCAGGTATTTACGTTAATCCTCAATTTCCATAATTTTTCCCTGTTTTATATTTTAATTATTAACCAATCGGCCCATCGAAAATAATGATCAAATCTCCAATTTTCGATCCCTGCCGTTACTTCTAGGGTTCCTTTCCCCCATTCTCCCGAGATGCACAACTACATCCACCAAATAATCACAAACGCTTCAATTCCTCAGCCTTCCACCTCTGAAATCAACGGCCAAGACGGTCAAAACGATCGGCAATGCCATGGGTTCTGGTACGAAGCCGTTCTGGTGGTTCCCGCGTTCCTGTTCGTGGTGTACCTGGCGGTGAACGCTAAGAAGAACGTTGAGAAGCTGAGAAATGGAAGGTCGTATGTTGTGATTTCATATTATGCCCTTCTCTGGCTTGCTAGTGGACTTAACCTCGCTTGGTGTTCTCTTCAGGTATATCTCCGATTTCCTCTGCCTTTGTTTTTCATTAAAAAAAGAGTCTATCTTACTTGAATTTAATTGTGAACTTAATAGAAAGTTCTGTGTGCTCTTTGTCCTTCTGTTACTGTGAATCTGGTGAGTAAATTTTGAAAAAAAATAAATTTGATGTTGTTGGGGGAAAGTATTGATACTTAAAGGATAATGAAAAAAAGAAGAGAAGTTTGTGATTACGCATTACATCTTACGTTTATGCAGTTTTGATCAAGTATGATTTTGTTTAGCTTTCTGATTTTATAATTTTAAAGAAAATAGAAAAAGTAACAATCAAATGAACTGTTCTTTAATACAACCGTATGAAACATATTTCTGGACATGGATTTGGGGATATATAACCCTCCAAGTACATGAAAAACCTGAAAATATTGACGATAACCTGAGCCCGGTTAACATATATTTAATTTTTCCTACTTTTTGTTTGTAAGATTTAAGATTTGACAGTGGAAAGAAGCTAAAATTACTTAACTCTTTCACTCAGAATTGAAAGTTTCAAACATCGCTTGCATCGGATTTTTACAAGTTTCTGATTGTTGACCTTGGTTTATGAACAGTCATGGCAATGTGCTAATGGAAAGGAGGTTGCTTGGAATCTTCTTTCGCTGTTTACCACCTCTGGGTTGTTATGTTTAGAGATCAGTTTAGTGGGCTTCTTACTTCAGGAGAGTTATGCAAGTGGGCGGGAAGCTTTAGCACGTATTTTTACCATCTCAGGGATCATCGCTGGTGTCGATGTGCTTCTCAAGGTAACTTTTCAACATCAGTTGACAATGTTAAATTGTTGAATATCATTCATGGCTTGGCAATTGAAGGAGCAGTAAATCATTGTTGGAATATTTAAGATATCAAACAGCCTCCCGTTATTGCAATATTGATGTTTTCATGCATTAGATATTGTGAATAAAAGATTTCCTAGGACATAATAGTTGTTTATGCTATTACTTTTGAACATAATCTACTTATAATGCTGGTTAGCTGGGTATCCGTTATTACCACTTTTGGTAACTTCATTACTGGTGAAATGCAACTTGCTTCTAGAAAGTGGAGAACCTCATCATCTTTGATGTTTCTGTAGTTGTTCTTTGTAGTATCATCAAGGACAAGTGATTTTCCCTTTTTGGGTTAACTTGAGGAAGTAGGGGGCAGGGGAGCTATTTGGATGACCTTTTACTTTATTTTTGAAAGAAGTAGAACTTGGCCTTTGAGGCGTTATTGTGAACCATTTGCAACTTCCAAAACAAACCTAAACTGTGCGTTTATGAGATTATTTTTCTTTGTCAACAAGTGGATTCATGGGATCTTAATTTATTAGTTTCCCCGACTTGTATTCTTAAGTTATACTAATAGCTCACACAAGTACACACACCATTTCGGTAATTGTTCTATAAATCATCTTAATGAATTTATTTTGTGCTGCTATTTTCAGCCATCTTCCTTGTATGATTTTTTTTCAGGCAATCTACATTTTTGGATTCGGGGTCCCACTCTTCTTCAATGATGTTGGAAGCATTCATCAGATGATGTGGGGATTATGGACCATCCAAAAATTACTGCTCACTGCAGTTTATGGCTTCATCTTGTTTGTGCATTTCTCAAAATGGAAACAGAAACTGCCCCGTGAGTACATTTTTTATTTTAAAGTGAGACATTCTTTTCTTGGCCGCATCGACATGCTAATCTATTAACTTATCAACATTCATTTCAAAATTTTGCAGCTCGACCTGCGTTCTACAACTATGTAGTTATCATGTTTGCTGTTAATGGTATTACACTGTTTGCTTCTGGTCTTGCTGCTATTGGAATAGGCTTTAGCATTTGGTAGGTTCTGCTCTTTTCCTCTTGTGATTGAAGCATTTGATGCCTAGTAATTGTCAATTATGTTGATGTGACTTTATGTTTCTTGAAGCACCGGTATATTCAGGTATGGGCATGGGGATATGACCTTCAGATAGACCTGTTAATTTTAATCTGAAGGCAAAAACACAATCCGATCTACCTAAGCCGAAACTCGATTTGAGCTTAAAAAGTCAACTGCTTGAATCTGTCAAACCTGAACCCCTGACTCGAAAAACCAGATCTTAAACCCGAATGACTTGAACCCAAAATGAACCAAAAACGAAATGACAGAATCCCAAATGACTTCAGTCAGAAACAACATGAACTGATCAGTAAAATTAAAGCATGAATTGACCCGATCCAAAACCTGTCTACCCTACCCAATTGACAGGATTACCTTAAAAAGACTCTCTAATATCCATGTATCCAACGTTTGTAACCGAGTCCAAATAGCCTAGACTGTCAATCAAAGTTCCATATCATTAGAAAGAGGCCATGAATCAGGGTTTGCATATTAACATGCTACGTATTTTCTGCAGGTTGTACAATTTGACCATCATCTGCTATCATTCGCTTTATCTACCTTTCCTGTATATAACTTTCCTAGCTGACTTTTTCCGGGTAATCTTTCCCTACGACATCAGTAACAATCTCTTATGGTTTACACCCTAATTGTTCCATAATAATAACAAAGTTGTATTGATGAGCAGGAAGAAGATTTTCTGTTGGATGATGCATATTACTCAGAGATGAGAGATGCAGGGTTCTTTGATGCAGATTGGGATTAGTAAGTAAACCTTTTTGCATCTTGCATCGAAATGTATGTAACACTGGGTAAGAACGTTGATTACATACTTTGTAAATAAATTCAAAAGGGTTAATAAGTAAATTTACTGATACTTATGAGGGCAATTTGAATTTTTTTCGTATAGGGTTGCTCATGGTTGACATTCGAACTTTAAACTTGTTTGATCTCTCAACTAGTAAGAGTGACTTTATGAATTGGCTATGCCCCTCAATCTTAGGATGGTTTAGGGGTGTAATTGAGTTGAGTTTAAAATTTTAATACAGCTCAAGCTCTTCTTAGTTTGTCGATTGAGAAGAGCTTGAGCTGTATTAAAATTTTCAATACTAGTCCCCCCCTTCCCCCCTCCCAAAAAAAAGTTTACTCCTTTATTCAAGTTAACTAATTATTATTTTGTTCGATTTTCAAAAAAAAATTATTCTTTAATCCCCATTTTAATGATATGACATGTCAAACTGTGCCACATATCACGTTTTAGGGCTAGTTTGGTAATACTTTTGAAAAGTGATGTGGGAAAGTGCTTTTGAGAAGTATTTTTGAAAAGTTTGGTTTAAAATTTGAGTGTTTAATATTATTGCCAAAAAGTGTTTTTGAGAAATAAAAAGTCTATTTTAGACATGTTATTATTAAGTAACAAATATGCATTTAAATAAAATTTAAATTAGTTAATATTATTATATTTTAGTAAGAATATAAAAAAGTTACTATAACTTGTTAATATTTTAATATATGAAATATAAATTTTAAATATTTTTAAGTAATAAATATTAATTACTTATAAAATTTAATTAGAATATATAAACTACATTTTAATTATTTAAATATAACTATTAAATATTTGTAATTAGTATTTTAAAAAATATTTTTTATTTTTAATTAATGATTTTAACACATTTGCAATTAAGCACCAAGAAAAAAAAAAAGGGAAAGTATCTGAAAAGCCAAAAATTCTAGTCAAAAGCAGCTTGTTCTGTATCGTTTTTCTTCCAAAAGTGCTTTTGGAGCCAAAAGTGATTTTTTTTAAGTACAGAAGAACATGCTCTTAGTTTGTCGCTAATGCCACACTTGTTTTTTCAACGGAGTTACGGATTGTGTCAAAATTTTCAAAGCCAAACTGAAAATTGGGGCATACTTCAGGTTTTTTTTTTTTACTATTAAAGCCTTAATAGGAAAAATTCTAAGGTAGCTTAACGCTTCCTTTGAACTTCGGTGAGATTAAAATTAATGATAAGAGTGTGGTAGGACTTATAAAAAAAGAAATAGAACTTCGGTGAGATTAAAATTAATGGTAAGAGTGTGGTAGGACTTATAAAAAAAGAAATAAACAAAGAGAACATAAAAGTGAGAGGTGCATGGATAAAAGAAAAGGAAGGATACAAAAGAAAATAATTAAAGGAAACAATTAATATAATTATAAATGAAATAATTAAATAAATTAATATAAAAATACATTGAAACATAGGTAGTTAAATATGTATATATAGAACTCATGTGATGACCTGATGATCAAAGGTGTTCTTTGCTTTAGGTGTAGTCTGTGTTTGAATCACGTTGATTGTTCAAGTTTTGTCATATTATTGAATATAAGAAGTGATAACTTCATTCTCGAGTTAAACTTTTGGTTATTTAGTTGCCCTAAAAGCTCAAATGTTTTCTTAGAATATGAAATGGATTCTAAGAAATTTAATAATTCGTAATACATGAAAAAATTAGTTGAAACATAAATAGCTTACTTAAAACATGAAATATGAAAATGTTTTTAAAAAATTAAGCAATCTGTAAAAGTGTTACTTAAAACATGAAACTTTTTCTAGAAAATTAAGTAATTCATAAAATATGAAAGAAATTTATTTACTGTACATGAAAGAATTGCTTAATACATAAAAGAGATATAAAACAATAATTTTTTCAAGAAATAAAGTAATTCGTAAAATATGAAAGAATTACTTAAAACAATAAATGGATTCTAAGAACTTCAGTAATTTATGATATATGAAAGAATTATGTAATACACAAAATAGTTATTTAAAATATGAAAAGATTTCTAAGAAATTAAGTAATTCGTAAAATATGATACGATTCTGAGAAGAATTACATAATACATAAAATGTTATTTAAAATATGAAAAGATTTTTAATACATTAAGTTTTAAAAAATTAAGTAATTTGTAAAACATTAAAAAATTACTTAATACATAAAACATTACTTATAATGTGAAAAAGTTTCTAAGAGGAATGTAAAATGGTTTCTAAAAAATCAAGTAATTTATATAACATTCAAGAATTACTTAGTACATGAAATGTTATTACTTAAAACGTGAAAAATTCTAAAAAATTATAATTTACAAAACATTACTTAAGGCGTGAAAAATGTTTATAAAAAATTAAATAATTCGTAAAATATTGAAAAATACACAAAACATTACTTAAAAGGTGAAAATAATTTTTGAAAAATAAAAATATGTAAAAATTATAAAATAATAAAAAATTCGTTTTCATTGCTTTTATTAAAAATGCTTTGTAAAAGTAAAAATGATGAAAATAAATATTTTTAACTTCAAATGAATTGACTCTGGTTCAAACTCATAAATGTAAAAATATTTTTTCAATAGTTTCTCAAATATTAAATTTGATACTATGCCATGCCAACATCATTAGAAAAACAATGTTTTAGTTTGTATTAAAAAAATTTATTTGCCTCTTTCTAAAAGGTTAATAGTCTAATTTAACGCAAAAAAGTGCCAAATTGACAAAAATGTAAACATAAAAGGCTAAATTGATCATTATTGCAAAATTAAATAATTAACTAGCAAGATATGAAAAATTATAACCTCAGAGCTCATAGTAACATTCCCTGATAGGCAATGTAACACCCCTCACCCGTTTTCACGGTTAGAATAGGGTTACGAGGAATTACCGACCAATACATATCATTTAACAAACATAACTCATACATTTATGCATCCATTCTCAAACACCATTCAATTATATTGACATTGTCCCTTATAAGGGCCTACGAGGTCTTAAACATGCTTTAGAAGTGGTTCGAGACTAAACCGATAACATACGAAAATTTTGAAAAACTTAGGAATTTTTCAAACATACAAGGGTTACACGCCCATATGAACAGGCCGTGTGCCTCACACGGTTCCAGACACGCCCGTGTCCCAGGCCGTGTGAAAACAGGGCATACATACTGACTTGGTCACACGGTCGACTACACGTCCGTGTGTCTAGCCCGTATGCCCTTGGTCACACACGCCCGTATGCCAGGCTGTGTACTAGGTCGTGCCAATCCTATAGGGTATACTGACTCATGCAACACGGCCAAGTCACACGCCCGTGTGCTATTTAGGGGGTATACTAACTTGTGCTACACGGCTAATCACACTCCCGTGTGTGAGGCCTTGTGGAGCATATTGACTTCAATTCAATTTTAACACCAGGGGACACACGGCCGTGTTGCATAACCGTGTGTCGCACACTACCTGTGTGGACAAAAATAGGTCATTTGCAAGGCCAATTTGCCACCCTTATTCATGCTCACCTAAACAACCAAAATGGTACCATTTCATCATACAATAGGCAGCCAAAATCATCATTAATATGCACAATTCATACCATATCCATTTTGACCAAAATCAATACTCAAGTCAATGCCAATTACCTATTCAAATACTTACATCATCAAGCATTAATTCACAAGCACATAACTTCTCAAGTTATCAACTTCAATCACACCATACAGATCGTATACCAAATTTGAGCAAATTATGTAACCATAACCACATTTATACCAAAACATACTAAAATAAGCCTTCACTCATGGCTATATATACAAAACAAACATATACATTTACAAACTAACTCTCATGGATATATTCACAACCAAAGTACCACAACTAGCCTATACATGCCATATACCATATGTACAATTCAAAAGTACCAACTTAGATGTCCGATAGTGCGATGATGTTCCCGATGACTCCTAGATCCGAGCTAGCCTTGATTCATTATAAAACATAGAAAAATAACACAAAGTAAGCTTCATAGCTTAGTAAGCTCGTAAGTGAGTAACTCAATACATCAAATAAATGTAATTCAACCAATTACATATAACAAAATCATAAACACATTACTACAAACCTTTCTCAAAGCTCAAAACAGGACCAAATATAAACTCAACGAACTTTCTCTATTTACTACTCGAATAGGTTCTGTACATACATGTATCATCTCGTACTAACCTCTTTCTCAATCACATCATTTGTTTACCCGTTGAACCATTCGGAATAGAAGTCGGATACTCAAATATCTCAATCGATAAGTACCTATACCATGGCCCAAAACCAAATCAAGGTAACTTATCTTAGAGTACCTATACCATGGCCCGTAGTCAAATCAAGGTAACTCCTCTCCGAAATACCTATACCATGGCCCATAGCCAAATCAAGGTATCGCTCGCACCTGAAGTGCCAATATCATGGCCCGAAGCCAACACAAAAACCTAATGACATGTCACTAGCATCTTAAACTATTCCTATGGTTCAACTGGGAAGTTTCACTTGTCGATTCCTTCGTCGAACACATCCGTAAAGTCATTTTCACAATTCAAACATTAGTCATAATATCATAATCACAGTTTATGCAATATCAAAGCATTTAACATTCATTTATAATGAAATTACCACATACGAACTTACCTCGGGTATGAAAACGACGAAATGAGTCAATTACTTGATAATCTTATCTTTTCCTCGATCTAATTTCGGATTCCTCTTTTCTTGATCTATATGTATTCAAAATTAACTCATTTAATCATTAATTCATTCAATTTAATCCTTAAACACATATTTGGACATTTTTACACATTAGCCCCTAAACTTTCACATTTATTCAATTTAGTCTATATTTTACAAATACACAAAATTCAACAAAATCCATGCTTGGCTGAATTTTATATAGGTCCCTAGCAGCCCAAATGTAACACCCCTTACCCCTCTCCATTGCCAGATTAGGGTACGAGACGTTACTACACTCTTATACACTAATTCCGATACATATATTTCAATCATATGTAGAAATCATTCAAATATTCATACATTGTCTCTATTATGGGCTTACGAAGCCCAAAACTATCATTAATACTGGTTTGGGATTAAATCAGAAACTTTCAAACACTTAGAAAATTTTTCATCAAAACAAGGGTCACACGCCTGAATGGCATATGACACGGCTGTGTGGGTAGACCATGTGGTCCTCAGACACCCATATCTCGACCCCGAGTCAAATTTCCGAGCATTTTGTTTATGTCCCATGGCCAAGCCACATGCTCGTGCGGTGGCCGTGTCATTCACACGGCTGAGACACACGGCCGAGACACACGGCCGTATCTCTAACCATGTGGCCAACACTTAAGCTATTTTCCAAGCCCTTTTCGTGTTCTTAACTCTTTATATCAATACTCGATATATCGACCCATAACATACCCTTAGCTATTCCTAACTTAACCACATCAAGTCATTCCCTCATGTATGTAATAAATAGGTTTACATAACCATAATTATTATAAACCACATCTCATGGCTATAAATAATAAAGCAATGTATAAGTCCAAACACTTAGCTAATTCACACGAAATCAAATTAACAATAACTAAACCTTTATACATGCCACTCACTTATAAATATTTAAGAATTGTCGATACCTTAATTTAACAAATTCATAGTGTGATGCTGTCTCCGATGATCTCCAACCCTGAGCCAATCCTGAAAACACTGAGAGAAACGGGAAAGTAGTGTAAGCTTTATAGCTTAGTAAGTTGGCATATAATAATAAACAATATATTTAACAATACTATTCCATTCCTCAATAGATATGCTTAAGAATATAGAATCATTATCCACATAATTTCACCTTTTACTCAAGTTTAGCTAAGGCTGTTTTCCTGAGTCACAGTAACTAATTTAATTATTTCATAAGCTACAGAACTCAAAATTAAGTTTCGTAAATTTTCCCTAAAATTAGGATCATATATATTCTTCCCATAAAATTTTCAGAATTTTTGGCATAGCCAATTAGTACAGTTTATTCATTAAAGTTTCCCCTGTTTCACTGTTTGACAGTTCTGTCCTCTCTTCACAAAATCTCAGATATCTCATTGTACAGAATTCAAATAATGTTTTAGTTTATTCCAATAAAAAATAGACTCACTAAGAATTCTAAGAATATAAACTATGCCCCACAATTATTTTTTTACAATTTATAAAGATTTTTCCAAGTCAGAAAAGGGGATTACGTAATCATTCTGAACCAGTCTCACAAGAATTTAAATATTTCATAAAGTATAATTCATTTTCTCACACATTTTCTTTCTATGAAGATAGACTCAATGAGATTTAATTTCATATCTCATTCAACTATTAATTCAATTCTTACCATTTTTGGTGATTTTTCAAAAATACACAACTGCAACTGTCCAGTACTGTCTTAATGCTAATTTCACTTTTTTCATGATTTCCATGTATTCACTTTCATTTTTACACATATACACAAAAACATAGTATAGCTTAGCATATAACTATCACTTGATCATAGGCACATCTCACTCATTTGCATCCTTACAATTGATGCATCATAACCCAAACACTTTATTCAACATATAAATCATACAATAGCAATTTCATACATATACCTGTATTATTTGTTCATACGATTTCCTACTTAATTTCCTACTTAATTTCATACATGCACTTCACTTATACAAACGATTTCATATTCACACTTACATATATAAATGCATCAACCACAATGTTCACTTGCACATTATTATCACATGATTAAATCCTTTTCACATTCAATCACTTTTCATTATATCAATTCAATACCCGTTGAACCCCATGGAATACTAAATGATATACTAAATAAGGCACCAAGTGCCACACTGTAATATAGCCGAAGCTATCACTGTAACGTAGCCGAAGCTACCACTGTATTGTAGCCGAAGCTACCATTGAATTGTAGCCAAAGCTACCACAGTAAGTAGCCGAAGCTACCACTGAATTGTAACCGGAGCTACCACTTATCACTAAAGTATTCCTAAGGTTCAACTGGGATTTCACTTATTTGTTCAGTATAACTTATACATACAATTTCATTTCTCAAATCAATGTACATTTCACATACTAATTTTGCAACTATCGAATATTCGTAATGACAATCATAATATCACATGGTTAACTCATACATTCTTTCTCATACTTTTCAATATTGCCAATTCAATCAATAAATCTCATTTTCAAAATTTCATTTCAATTATTTACCCTATTAACAAGGCTCGGACTCTGACAGATACACGGATTCCACCCAAACAGACCAGAATATCCAAACTAAACACACCCGAAATAATATAAATCCTCCATAACACACCAGTATAATATAGCCTCCCAAACACACCAGTATATCATATCCTCCCAAACACACCAATAAGGCATTAAATGCCTATTCGGATAAACCGAAGCATATAATAACAGAATCATCTTCTCGGCCGAGCTACAAATCTCCTCATCACATCACAAATCCAATGGCATGCCATTTGTATCAAATCTAGTCCGACAAGTTAATCAGGAATGATTTTACTTTTCCAATTTAAATTTCATTTCCACAAAATTTTCAATACTCAATCAATTCAAACACCTATTATTTTAATTCATATACAAATTAATTAATTTTTTTACACATACTCATATTTATTTACACATAAATGTTATTTACACTTGACATCACTTTCTCATATACAATATCATCAACATAAACTTGAATACAATCATGGCAAGATAGATTCTCAAGTATAATAACAATGACATCAATATCATGCTTATTTAATCACACGAACCTACCTCAAATGTCGAAACAACTAATTTTCCCAACTTAGCCCACAACTTCGTTCTTCCCCGATCTTAGTCCAAATTTCATGTTTTCTTGATCTAACATGTCAAATTAACACTCATTTATACATTTTATCAACACACTAATAAATTCAATTCACATATCAAATTTTGGAAAATTTATAATTTTGCCCCCCTAACTTTTCAAAAATTATACTTTTAATGACCTCAAATTTTAAAACACATAACAATTAGACACCTCTAACATATAGAACTCAACTTTTGCACTTTTTACAATTTAGTCCTTTTGACTAAATTTAGTGCCCAAACGTCGAAATTTTTCGAATGAAATTTTACGAAATCTTTCTGTAAAATTGTAGACAATAAAAATACAATAAAAATAAATTTTTCCTCGTCAGATTTGTGGTCTCGAAACCACTATTTCGACTAGACCCAAATTTGGGCTGTTACACCAAAACTTTCATTTATTTCACATTTCAACCACTCAATTTGTATATTTTACAATTTAATCCTTTTTGACATTTTTGTCAAAAACCACCTTACAAAACTAGTTTAACTATTAACAAACTTTTAAAATCTATCATCAATAATAAAAAACCGAGCTCAAAACACTTACCAATTAAGCTTTTAAGTGCCGAATGTTAAAACCCTAGAATAGCTTCTTTTTTCTTCAAGAATTTCGGCAGAGAAGATGGTATTTAGCTTAAAATTTTGATTTCGTTTTATTAATAATAACTTTATTTATCAAATGCCATAATTAACCTTAACAATAAACATATAAAATCATATAATGGATGTCCATTAATTTCCATTAACATCTAAAATGGTCTAATTACCATTTAAGACCATTATAATTAAAAACCAAAGCCAATTGACACCTTTAACAAATAGAATGCAACTTTTGCATTTTACGTGGTTAAGTCATTTTTCTCAAATTGAGCAATTAAACGATAAAATTAGCTCACGAAATTTTCACACATACATGCTGTCATGCTATAAACACATAAAATAATATTAAAATAATTTTTTGACATCAGATTTGTGGTTCCGAAACCACTGTTCTAATTTAGCTAAAACCAGGCTGTTACAGGCAAAGCTAAAAGTAAATTCTATAAAAACACCCCAACCACGTAGAAAATGAAAAAGAAATAAAATACATTACAACGTCTACTAGTATTAGCAGTAGCAGCGGTAACTCTTTTCTAGCGTCTAGGGTAAAAGGGTGTCAGTTGGGTGTGGTGGTCTCGATTGCGAGTGGGTTGTAAGGGATGAGTGTGGAGCTACGATAGTGTACGGCTTGTGTGTGATGGACGTGTTTGGTATGTTTTGGGTGTGGGTGCATGTCACACCCCAAAAAATGGTGAATCCAAAAAGTCGAGTGAGGTATGCATGTTTACTATTTAGTGCACTAGGGTAGCATGATCCGCCACGCTTCTGGCTTGTTAGTAGGTTAGAGTATTGACGCATACTAGTATTAAAGTATTCGCCCGTTAACGATATCTAAAGATTTAATTATAGGGTATCTTCAAGTTAAGGAATAATACACTCAAGAAAGAGTATGCCTAATAATCTGGCATAATTTGATATGGCAAATTAGGCTTTCCCGGTATAGTTAAGGAGCTTATTTTCGAGCAAAATAGCGTATTTTTCATAGTTTTTTGTAATATTTAGATTTTAAGTTAATAAGCGTAAATGTCTCATTTTTACTCATTTTGTGACCCAATTTAGCCAATGGTGTTATTGGGGGCCTAACATGTGGTTGAAGGGTGTAGAGATGCGTTGAAGGTTGAAAACGAGCAAAAACGACACTAGAAGAAAGGGTATCACAATATTCACACCTTGGAATTGCGATACCTCCAACAGGATGAAAGATTGGAGGCCACTCATTAGTCGTATCGTGATACCCACTTTGGTATCGTAATATCCACCCTTTAAATAAGACCCTAAGGTTCAAAATTGCCTAAGGTATTGCGATATCCTCTTTTGGGATCGCGATACCGACATCATAAGGGAGACAAAATTAGACAAAAAGGTACTATGTCCACCAGGTCCACCAATCACCCAAGGCTTGTGTAGGGGTAGTTTTAGCAACAAAAATTCATCAGCATTTAGCATAAAACAACCAATTTTGGCTGAGGGGGGAAAAGACATACGTTAGTTTAGTTTTTAGCTTTAGTTTCTCTAGGTTTTCTTTTAGTTTTTTCTACAACTTTTCTAGAGTTTTTATTTTCTCTTATTTTTCTTAGTTTTAGAGTTTATTTCTCTGCATCTACTTTTTGTTCTTAGTGTTAGTTAAGTTAGTTATCACTGTAGCTTAGGTTTATTTACACTTTGAGTCCCTGTACCTTGGTTGTAAGACATTTCTAGCTTTAGTTTAAGTATTTTTTTTTCACTTTAAATTAGTAAACTTTGTTCATTTTATGTTTTTTGCTTTAGACTTTCTTATTAAATGCCTTTAGTTTCATGTTCTTTAAGTTTTCTTGCAGAAAAATCCAAACTTTTATATTTTTCTTAAGCTTTACTTTCATGACTTCTTTATTTTTCATTTCCATGTCCATTCTCTTTATTTTTAGTATGAGTAGCTAAACCTAAAAACGAGGTTGGTTGATGGAGATGTGGGTAAGTTGATTTTTTGGAAAAGAGACTAAATCGTAATAAATTGGACTAGATCGAATAAACCTAAAAACTTAAAAAATAACACCCCAAAGGGAATTTCTAGATAAGTGAAATCGAGAGGTAATCTTGTTGTGCACCAATTTATTAGTCTCAGATTAATCGGTGAGATTGAGATATAAATCATATTTATTCGTCTAAGTCAATAAAATTGAGATTGAGAGATAATATGGAGCCACTTAGTAATTTAAGCTATTTAAGTCCCTCATTCAAGAACCGGCGAACCACATCGAAATCAACCAACCACCATTAGTCATTAATTGATTAATCTCTTAGTTTTGTACACTTTACAATTTGGTCATTAGTTTAACATATTTAATTTTCTTACAAACTTTTCTTGTTATGATTTTCTATATTATAAAATCATATCAGTAGCTGCTTCGACTCTATAGTGTACGCTATTTATCATTCAAACGTCATCTTCTTTAGGTTCGATCCTTGGAATACTTATGTGTTCCATTGCAACACTACAAATATTACAACTGACCTTTACGCTTGCAGTAAAATCGCGCTCTAAAATTGTTTTATAAAATCGTTTATTTTATGCGCACGTGCGAACGTGGTTAAAGTTGTTGACACCGTTGCCGAGGAGACAGTGCAAGATTGAGTAATTTTTAGTTGTGCACATTTTATGTATAGATAAGTAGCAAAAGTAAGGTTTATAGATACGACTTTGCTTTTATTTGTCTTTACCTCATTTGCAATTTTTAGTTAGTTTTCTACACTCTTTTGTACTTGTAGGAGGCGTTGTATGACTTGGACCGGTAACGGTGTCTTACCATTTGAGTCAAAACTAGAACGTATCAGTACACATGCGAGAAGGGCGTAACATCTTAGAGACACCCCACCTCCACAAAGAGATCAGCCCATCAAATATTTGCGAGTAGAGATTCGACCACCACTACACCCACCTATGGAGCAACGTACTTTGCGCGACTACGTGATGCCCAATCTGGATGCTGTTCGAGGTAGCATTAATAGCCCGGTGATTAATGCGAATAACTTTGAAATCAAACCGACCATGACCCAAATGATACAAGTGAACCTTAAATTTCGAGGGTCAATGAATGATGGTCCGAACCAACATCTTAAGAGATTTCTAACCATTTATGATACCATTAAATATAATGGGTAATTCGATGACGCTATCCGTCTTCGGTTATTCCCTTTCTCTCTTACTGATGATGCGTTTATTTGGTTAGATTCACAACCGGTAGAGTTCATCAATTCTTGGGACGAGCTAGCGGGCAAATTCTTGGTGAGATACTTTCCCCCCAAGTATGACAATGAAACTTGGTATGGATATTACAAATTTTCGACAATTGGAAGGGGAATCGCTATATGAGACATTCATGATGAGTTACTAAATGGAAATGTGAATTGTAGTATTGATTGGCTAGAAAAAGCCATGACGATGATGGACAAAGTGGCATTTGCAGACTTTGTAGTTCTTATATAAAATATATGGAATGAGCGTGATAATGTAGTGCCAAAGGGGAAGCACTCAGCAGCCCACTTGATACTTGATCGAGCTAAGAGGCATAAGCTGATGTTGCTAGCCCGTTCGGGAGAGGCTCGTTGGGTTCTGCCGTGGCAAGAGGCCTTCAAGGTTAATGTCGACACAACCTTAGATCGGGATGAAGAGAGAGTTGGATTAGGCGTTATGGTGCATGACGAGAATAGCTTTGTGCATGGGGTCAAGTGGTTTGACTACTTGAGGCAATGGAACCGAGCTGGGCTGAGGCACGAGTGATCGTACTTGGTCTTCAAGTTGCACATCTATGGATTTGATACATGTTATAATAAAGTCCGAAAATGTTCTTTTAATTTCTAAGCTTTGTACTAGTTTGATGGGTATTTCTATTTTGGGTTCTTTTTTACATGAGGCCTGATAGTCTAAACGTTTATTCTTGTCTTTGGATTTTTCTTATGTAGCCCGTTTCGGCAATAGAGTTGCTGATAGTCTAATCTGGCTAGGGCTTGTGTCATTTGATGCTAGTTGATTTTTCTCATGAGATCCATGAAATTTTTTTATGCTAGTTGATTAATGAAAATTTTGGCCACTTAGGCAGTTTATGCTTAAAAAAAGGAGAAGAGAAAAATAAACAAAGAACTTTGTCATTGATACACGAACAACAGCAAAGAATTTCTAGGGTTTGTCCGTATCGGTAAGCGATGGCGATGGCTGCTCTCAGACGCGAAGGGAGGCGTTTCGCCCCTATGATCTCTCCCCGCCCTATTACCGCCCTCCGATCCTCTCCTCTCGCTCCCTCTCTCGAGTACGGATCTCGTTTTCTCCGATCTCTCTCTATACACATATTCTCATCGCATTTCCTCTATTTACTTGGACTTTTGCCGGACTGATTGGATTTTGAACTGGTTTTGAGGACATTAAGTTTGTGGACATTAAGTTTGGACTTTCTTTTCTTTTTTTCTTTTTTGTATATTTTCCTGATATTTTTTTCTATATATATAAAATGGACACTTTTGAAATAAGCTTAGTTCATTTCCCTGCTAATAGAGAAGAATGCATTATATAATTTTTATAATTAAGTACATATCTAAAATTGAGCTAAACAGTTTGTACTGGTGTGGCTCAATCACTTCAGTTTTCGGAAGGAAGGAAAAGATGAAAATTTGAATGTACCTTGTAAAATTTATAATGAAATTTATATTTTAGCAATTTTCTTTGATGCAATTTGAACTAATAAATAAGTTTAACTTGGATGGCAGGGATGAGGGTCCTACTGGAGTTCGTTATATTTCGACCCAAGTTGGTAAGACTGTTTCCTCTTTCTTTTTAGTACGATGTTATATGCGTATGCTTTTCATGTTCTCTTCTAGAGTTAGGGTTCCTGGTGAAGGTTATAACTTGGGTAATGGTCAATTCCTTGTGCAGTTAGAAACCGTATGAAGAGTGTCAAGAATATTCAGAAAATCACAAAGGCTATGAAGATGGTAGCAGCCTCAAAGTTGAGAGCAATTCAAACTAAAGCTGAGAATTCCCGTGGCCTCTGGCAACCATTTACTGCACTTCTTGGCGATCTACCCAGTATGTCCCACCAAGAAGCCTTGATATATACCCTTTTGCTGAGCAAGCTCAATTGAATTTGTTTGTGTTCTCATTGCATTTTGCTTAATGGTTGCTATCAAGTTGTGTTTTTTCCCTTTATGTTGAATTGGTGCTCATGTTGTGAATCTTGTCAGGCTTTAGCATAGTTTTTCTTCCCCCACTCCCTATACCCAGAAGGTTTCGCAAATGACTTTTGATATTTGGTTGATAATAGAACAACTTGAGAAGATTAGCTGCACTTTTAATGCTTCTTTGTGTTTATTTGTTTGATAATTTTGTGAGTATATCCTTATATGTCCTAGGTTAATATAAGCTGATGATTTGGAGAAGATGGATTTTTCTCATTGATTTTGTTTGTTGGGGTGTAATCAGGTTTGTGATTCTCATATAATCATGCCGTATGGATGTTATGTGTGTGCCTATTTGGGCTTGCTCTGAAAGAATTTGAGCTTTAGATAGGTTTTGATTATTTACAGAACTGGTTCTGTATCAGTAATACCTAGTTTGACTCAGTTGATAACTAATATTACTTGGTTCAGGTTAAAAGAGAATGGTGAATGAACTTGCTTAGTTAGGGTTATAGGGTCTTTTCCTATTCACTCCCTTGTTTTGTCCTTCTATAATTTTTTTCTATTGTTATGTTTTACTTGTATCAAATTTATATTTCTCTTCAGCCTCATTTTACTAATGTCTTGTCACAATGCTAGGTGCTGATGTCAAGAAGAACGTTGTTGTGACCATCTCTTCAGACAAAGGTCTCTGTGGTGGAATTAATTCTACATCAGTCAAGATAAGCAAGGGGCTCCACAAGTTGAACTCTGGTATATCTCCCAAGCAACTGCTTGTTTGTTTTCTCTCTGGTGGTATTCAAATTGGATGCTTCTTATGAGTTAAATATCTTTATTTTGGAAGGTCCTGAAAAAGAAACAAAATATGTTATTTTGGGAGAGAAGGCAAAGGCTCAATTGGTTCGTGACTCTAAGAAGGACATTGAGTTGATCATAACTGAGCTGCAGAAGAACCCTTTGAACTACACTCAGGTCTGTCATTGTGCTTTTATGTGCAATAATGAAAGAACCTCTGATTGCTATATTCGATGCTTGATTCTTTCTTTATTGTCATCTTTCTTATCATGCAGGAGTAGGATATTTCACATTAAGAAAAATCTGGTCATATAATGGGCAAGAAACAGTAATTACAGGACTTAATTTGATAATAGATGGTAATTTTATCCGTTGGTTTAGAAAGGAAAGACTCCATTTTCAGGGAAGTAATGTGACAAATGATTCAACCTACCTACTGACCTGGAACGTGAATAGTAGTCATAACAGTAATTTAAGGTAGGGTTGAATCTTGGAGGTTCGTTTTGTTGCAGATCTAGTTAGAGTTTAATGGATAATGATTCTAGGGAGAGTGCTAATGCTTTATGTTTGGTTATAATCTGTCATGATGTTGGTAAATAATAATATCTGCACTTCACATGTAGATCTCCTCAGTCTTCACTTAAAAGACTTAAAGGCTTCATATAGGGTTAGGAGTTCTTCACATAAACCTAAAGAGCGTACATGTGCAAATTCTTCTATGATTCTTCTCTATTCGTTGAATGAGCTAATGTGAACATGTACTTTTTACTTATCTCTTTGGATGAACTGGAATTTTCCAATATAGTTGGATCTCTCTTTTTATGGACTTTTTCTACTTTTTTTTTCCATACTTACAAATATATGTGCCCTTTCAGGTCTCTGTTCTTGCAGATGAGATCTTAAAGAATGTTGAGTATGATGCTTTGAGGATTGTCTTCAACAAGTTTCACTCAGTAGTTTCATTTGTGCCAACAGTGTCAACTGTTTTATCACCTGAAGTATGACTAAAATCATTCAGCTTCATAGTTTTTCTTGTTTCTTGTTCAAATGTTGCTTTATTTTAGTCTCTGCTAGTATTTGCTGGTTTGTTTGAATAGATTGTTGAAAGGGAAGCTGAATCTGGGGGAAAGCTTGGTGATCTAGACTCGTATGAAGTTGAGGGTGGTGAGACAAAGGGCGAAATACTTCAAAATCTTGCAGAGTTCCAGTTCTCTTGTGTAAGTCCCGCTGTTTGATACAAAAATCCTTATTTCTTCGCATTCTGCATGGAAGTTATACCATGAAGGCATGAACTATGAATAATTGAATATAAACATTTGATTAACGAAAACCAATCTTTCAAATTTTGTGAAATTTACTTGACACCTAGGTCTTAGAGAGCTGTATTAAGATAAGAAGAACCTCTTCTATGTAATGATTGTTAATGGAAGCGATTCCTATGATTCAAAGATAAAGTAAATGCTTTATCAGTTAAGTTCCAAAGATTGTGATAGAGCTCTAAGGTTTTGCTTGGTAGAGTAGAAAGAAAATTGAAAAGATGGATATTTGAAGGGGTAGAAAAATAGAAAGAAAATATAATTTGTCTTTAAGTGGGTTCGCTTGGTAGGAAGGATGGAAAATTTGAAAGGAAAAGTAATTATCGTTTCCTTCATTGCTTGGTACTGCAGAACAATGAGAGGAAAGAAAATGGAACTTGGAAAACTGCATAATTTTAAACTAACATACACCCCTCTTCCATTTTCTCTCCTCACATCATCTCAATTTAGAATGATTGGTTGGTTTTGATACATTAGGATGGAAAATGATCATCTATTATATTTTCTTTCCTCTCATTTTTCTTTTTTACCAAGCACACTCAAATCTTATTTTATTGCACTTTTCAACTCTCCTTTTATCCTTTCACTTTTTCACTCAATCAAGTACACCTTGATACGGATAAAGTGCGGAAGAAGGATCGTATTCAAGTTGTTCGACTCAAAAAGAATTCAGATTTGACTTGTAAAGAAGAAATAAACAAATTTAGAAATTACAGAAAACGAAAACACTAAAACGAAGAAATTTAAGAATTAAGAATAAATATTCAAAATAATAATTAACTAAATAAATAAACGAAATTTAAACGTGGAAAATGGATCGAATAAACCGATGGATTTGATGGATAGATGGATAAGTGTCTAATTGAATCTTATTAATGAAAACAATTGTATGTTAATGAACAATGAAGAAGCTGGGCTAGCTAAGTACATCCAAATATACTAAAACTCTAATTAATCTAAACAATAAGTAGTTTTAAACTAAATTTTCTTGTTTGACTTAAAAACAAAAATTCTTAAACAACTTAAATAATTTTCTTTCCATCCGTTATTTGGCAGAGTTGAATAATGAAAGAAGGAAAATTAAAAAAGAAAAAAATGCATAATCTTGTCAGTGTGC
The DNA here is from genome assembly GCA_025503065.1 of Gossypium bickii. Classification (NCBI taxonomy): domain Eukaryota; kingdom Viridiplantae; phylum Streptophyta; class Magnoliopsida; order Malvales; family Malvaceae; genus Gossypium; species Gossypium bickii. Next base: position 11,217,396 of record CP106719.1, on the reverse strand, counting down.
ACAGTTAAACTTACATTTCTGATTTCTCTGATATTCTATCGTCTTTTCATTCCAATTTATAATGATTTTATTTTTATGCATTGAAATGAAAATTGCTCATCTTTTCTATTATCTCACTTTTCTCTCCTACTAAGTATGCGTAAAATTTATTTTTCTTTTTCATTTTTTTTTCCCCACTCTTTCCATCCCTCCATTTTTCCACTCTACCAAATACTCCCTTAATCTTGAGAATGGATGTCATCTCATCTTCTTACCAGTATAAGATACTCGGTTTTTTTTCTCTTTCCATCTACCTGCGTGTGCTATATCGTTCCCAAAATTTACCATTAAAGCATTCTCATGTTTCTTGTAGGTAATGTTCAATGCGGTGTTGGAGAATGCTTGTAGCGAGCAAGGAGCAAGAATGTCCGCTATGGATAGTTCAAGCAGAAACGCAGGCGACATGCTGGATCGCTTAACTCTTACATATAACAGGTCTCCCTCTCACCCTTTCTCCTATAAACACACTTTCATATGAATCGGTTTTCATATTTTAACTAGTTTTCTCAGTCACTTTTGTGGAGCCTCATTTAGTTGCTATTTCGTGTTACAGAACCCGTCAAGCATCAATTACCACTGAATTGATTGAGATTATATCCGGAGCATCGGCATTAGAAGGTTGAACAAAAAGAACAAGTGCTATGTTTTTGGGACATTGACGAAATAAAATCCGGGTGAACAACTGCTATGTTCGGACTTGTTCATGGTGCTACTCTGTGAAACATTTTGGTGGAGCTAGTGCGAATAATGACCTATCCATTGTCAAGTGCAATGTAAATGTGATTTTATTTTTGATCATTCATTGACATCAGCATAAGTTGGTAAGCATTTAGAGATTGGACGAATAAAATTGTCCTTTTTTTTCTTCCTAAATTATACTCAAAAACAGCAGCCAAATCTAATAATATAAAGTTACAAAAGGAGGATGCAAGTTTAAATTTTCAAGGTGATATTGTTGGGATAGATAATTATGATCCCTGAATATGTATTGTAAAAGGGATATGAAAAAAAAAAAATATCTATATATAATTTTATTATTTCTGAATTATTAACCATTCAAATAATGAATTAAAAATTAATTACAGAAATTAAAAATAAATTATTTAAAATTTATTAAACGGTTAAAATTACATTCAAATTTTGTAACTTAAAAAAAAGGATAACTTATCAATATTTTACCTTATTTATACAATAATTTTAAATTTAAGATAAATTATACAGTTAATCATCGAACTTTTGTTAATTTTCATTTTTAGCATCGAAAAATATATTTATGTGATAATTTTTAGACACCGGAATATAAGTTTATAGGAAAACTTGATTTTTGTAGAAAAACCAATTTTTTTTTTTACTTTTAATTTTATTTTTTCTCGTAAAACGGAAAATATAGATGACTAACATTGTCTAACCTCCAAATTAATAGCTTGCGATCAAAATGAAAATATTTGTTAATGATCATGCTGGTATTACAAACTCCTTTTTAATGCTAAAAATGAAAAATTATAAAAGTTTAGTCACCCATGATCAAATTAAAAAAAGAAAAATAAATTGTCGGTATATTTATAATTTATATAGGTTTCGGGTCAGTCCGAATCTAAACCCAATTTTTTTGTTGGATTTTTGTTCCCTCTTCAATCTTCACCTACCACGTGTTCGAATGAGTAAATTACCCTAAAAAGGAAGCATTTTGGTAAATTTAAACCCACTATGAAAAGGGAAAAAAAAAAAAAAAAAACTCCAGCAGCTTTCATTAAAAAAAGAAAAGAAAAGAAAGACCCTCCAACAACTTGAGAACATACATACAGACTGACACAGAGGAGAGATCTGAATACAAAACAGTGACCACAAATCTCCAAACCAAGCCTTTTAGAAAAGTTAGTAATCTCCTACATCCTTAAACCCTCAACTGTAAGCTTCTTTTTGCCTTAGACTTTTATTTGGGTTCTTCATTTTTTCACTTTTTAATGTTCCTTTGTTTTGTTTTTGTTATTGGGTTTCTGAGAAAATACGAGAATTTTGCTTTCTTTACTGTTGCACTTATACATTTTCTCAATCTGGGTTTGTCATTTGCCTCCTTACTTTTATGTTTTCCTTGTTTGGGTTCTTCATTTCCTACCTTCTGCATGTTATTTTGTTTATGATTCTTTCTTTCCCTTCCCTTTCATCTATGGTAGTGATGAATCCTTTAATGTTTTCGTCTATTGAGAAAATGCGAGAATTATGCTTTGTTAATGCTCTACTTGGACATTTTCTCAATCTGGGTTGTTGTTTTTATATACTTTCTCTTTTGAAATGGTTTTTTTTTTTTTTTTTTTTTTTTTTTGTTTCTTCTGGATATGGGCTAGTTAATTGGTTTTCTTATGGTAGTGGAAGATCCTCATTACTGTTTTGGATTGTTGGAAACAGATATATATACTTTTTGATGGAAGGATTGGTGAATTCACGGATCATTCCTATTCGAGCTTCTTGTAGACGGCGTTACTCTGTTTTTCACCCTACATTTTCCTTGCAGTTAAGGAATAAAAACTTGAATAAGGGTCAAGTTTGGATGATGAGACGTCCCAAGTCATTGGATTCGGTTGCTGCTTCGATTCAACCATTAGAAGCCTCGACTACAGGCAACACTGATAACAGGCAGCCTTCCAAAGGTTTTTTCTTCTTATTTATATTTCAAGTGGTTCATATATTTTTTTAATTAAGTTCCCTCAATTTTGGATGAAAAACAAGTAATTGGTTTATATGAAAACTTTGAAAAATCTGATTGTGACGTGTTAGATAACAGGCAGCCTTCCAAAGGTTTTTTCTTCTTTTTTATATTTCAAGTGGCTCATATATTTCTTTAATTAAGTTCCCTCAATTTTGGATGAAAAACAAGTAATTGGTTTATTTGAAAACTTTGAAAAATCTGATTGTGCCGTGTTAGATACATAGTTGTACCCAAAACTCACACTCAAGTCTGAGTAACCTAGGTTAACTTTTCTGTGTTTTGTAATAGTAATTGTGTGATATTCATCTTTTAACATTTCAGAGGTTCTTGAGCTGTGGAGAAGTGCTGATGCAGTGTGCTTTGATGTGGATAGCACGGTGTGCGTAGATGAGGGCATTGATGAACTTGCGGAATTTTGTGGGGCTGGAAAGGCTGTTGCAGAATGGACTGCTAGGTTGTTCTCCACATTCATTTTAATTTCTTAAACTCCTTCGATATTGTGGAGCATGAATAGTTGATTTTGGTTTTGTTTGATAGAGCCATGGGTGGTTCTGTTCCTTTTGAGGAGGCCTTATCTGCCCGATTGTCTTTATTCAAGCCTTCCCTAGCTCAAGTCCAGGATTTTCTCGACAAAAGGCCCCCAAGGTATGAGGCTCATATTCCACTGTCTCGAATATACCTTGATATGTTCTTCATATGACTAAAATGCTTCTGAATTATGGATAGTTTGTAGAATTTGATTGGTGGATTTTTCTAAGCCATGATTTAATCGAACCTCACAATGTGTTCAATATTTGCTTTAAACACCGTGAAATCTTGTTATATTATGTTTTAGTTCTAATGCTTTCCTTGTTACTTGATGGAAAAAAGATAAAAGAGTTTCATGTAACTCCATTATTTTGTGTTGCTATGTTATAATGAACAAAATTCACCAACTCCTAATTTGGCAAGGACAATTGTCTCTAAAATATCCATCTTAACTCTTAACCGACATCTTACACATTTCAGAGCCTAAAACCCGATCTTTTATAGCGAACTGCCTAACCAAGGTTAGTGAAGTTAAATTCTAGTCTTTTTCATCTCTTTTGTATTAGTGCCTTTTTATTTATTTTTTGTTGAGATAATTAATTATTTGGAATAAAAATCTAAGTTTAGGTAATACACACAATCAAGAATTGCAATGTTATGAAACACCACCCTCAGTACTTCTCGGTTTGTGATTTTAATAATGCTTGCAACATATTGGTCATTATTATTAAATTGTATAATGGTAGTATGCAATTTAAATTTATAAAATTGTTAGTTTCCCCTTGGATTAGGGCTTTCTAAATGTTGTATATCATATTTACCAATACAGTTAAACTAAATTATGAGGTTTTCTAAGAAGTCGCTACATAGAAATGATTACTGAAGGGCATCAACTCCTCAATGAATTAACGATTTTTTATTCTTGTTTGCCTTTCTTTTTAATCTTCTCTTTGACATGATGTTTGATAGCCTAGTTCATTATTCTTCTTACTGATCTCTAGGATTTCACCCGGCATTGAAGAATTAGTCAAGAAGCTGAAGGCAAGGAATACCGATGTTTATCTAATTTCCGGGGGCTTCCGCCAAATGATCAATGTATGCAACTATGCTACTAAACGCTTGAAAGACCATCTCTGTTTTACTTTGTTCTGTTAAGGCATTCATGTGGTTTCATTTGCCCTTCTGATGCAATATTTTGATGATATTGAAAATAGAAACTTGAACGTAGGAAACCGGAAAACACGAAATGGCAATCCTTACTTGACATTAGATATTACAATGCAGCAAATGGTGACTTCTGAAAAACCAATTAGATATAAAATTATGAAAGTGTGATATGGGTAATGTTGTCATCAGTAAGAGTCATTGTATAACATGTAGGTTCCATACTATTGAGAGAGCCATGTTATTGTATATTAATATAATCTTCCAATGGTTAACCATTGGCCAACTACTGCCAGAAAATAGTTAATTGAGAAGCGTTTTTGTAGCCTGTTGCATCAATCCTTGGAATTCCGCAAGAAAACATTTTTGCCAATCAGCTGCTCTTTGGAAGTTCTGGGGAGTTTTTGGGATTCGATGCTAATGAGCCCACTTCGAGGAGTGGAGGAAAAGCTACCGCTGTTCAACAAATAAGAAAGGTGAGTCTTGTGGCTGTTTTTTGTATTGGCCGGCTAAAAGTTCTTTTTCCAAGTCTAACCAAAAAAAATTTCCAGGTTAAGGGATACAAGGCATTAGTCATGATTGGTGATGGTGCTACTGATCTTGAGGTTAGTAAATTCATCTTAACTTTCTTTAGATATGGTTAATCTTTAAGGTTACCATCTAAAGTAATTTTTCCTTCAATGCATTGGGAATCAATATATTAACGTTTAATGATTGCATTTAATATAAGAATATTGGGTAAAAGTATCATGGAGGCTTTTGTATTAAGAGCTAAATTGCATTTTGCCCTCTACTAAAAAAATGGGCAAATTTATCCATGTACGTTAGATAAAAGAGGAAATTGGTTCTTTTTGTTAAAATTTCATCCATCTGTGCTATTAAAAGCTAGCATGGATGACGGAATTACCAGACAGTGACCTATGGCGTACCACATGTAACTCATACTGACATACATAGGCCAGTTTTTAATAGTAGAAATGAATGAAACTTTTAACAGAAGGACCAGTTTGTTCTTTGATCTAATATACAAGGACTAATTTACCCATTTTTAAGTAGAGGGGGAAAAATGCAATCCAACTCTAGTACAGGGGTCTTCATGGTCCTTTTACCAAAAATATTGCTATAAATAGAACGTTAACAACACTTAAAAGAGTGTCCAAAGAGCGCCGTGCATGTTTTTAGAGGAAGAACATTTCATGTTCAACATGCTTTGAAGTTTAAACAACTTTATTAATTGTGTCAAGCGATCTTGTTGCTTGTTTGAGGGAGTGATGGTGAGGTTGTGTCAAATGTATCCCGAGTTCATTATCTATTAGTTTACTTATAATGTTGAGCACCTATAGGCTATTGAGCTGTCTGATGGATAAGAGCAATTTCTGGGTTTCTTTTTACTATATCCCTTCATTATATTCAGCAACATTTTGCTTATCCAATGTGATTTTGACATTTTATTTTATTTTCGTCTCGGAACTTAGGCCTGTAAACCAGGAGGTGCCAATTTGTTTATTTGTTATGCTGGTGTTCAACATCGGGAGTCCGTTGCAGCAAAAGCTAATTGGCTGGTGTTTAGCTTCACAGATCTTATAACTGCCTTGGAGTAACTTGCTTTCATTCTGATTTTTATGCCATTTTTTGGGGTTTTCTATGTTCTGTTATAAGTTTCCTGCAAATACTAATTAGGCATTCAGTCATGCTGTTCTTATAACATCTATGGCTGGTATATGGATTTGGTGGGATACTTAGGCTCAAAAGAAGTCAACAGCTATGTTAGAGACTCGGGTATGAGCGTTGAATATGAGTATGTGTTCGACATTGATATGTTTAATTGTTTGTAAGTTTTTCTATGTATTTAGAAGGTGTTTAGAGTATCATATTTTTGTACTCGGTCAAAATATTTGTTAGACATAAATGTTGAACATGAATATTTCAAAATAAGAGTTGGAGTAACATAAGTCAACAGCATACATGAACTTAGTTTATGGACATGAATGGTATGAGATTTTTATATTAATGAATTTTATTATGTTAAGAAGGTTAGATAATTTTATAAGAATTACAGTGATTTGTATGGTAAGGAACTTGGTAATTTATTGAAAACATTGGGATTAATTTATTTAATTCATTTAAATGAGTTTAAGGAAGTGTTGACTACTTTGGTTGAATATAATTTTTTGTTTGGAAATATAATTTTAAATTTTAAATTTTACAAAAAGAATGTTAATTTTTATAAAAGTATCTCTAATAAGTAATAAGACTCAAAATCAAATCATTTTTAAGAAAGCATTCAAAAATGCGGTTACTAAAAAAATTAACAATAAAAAAATAAATATTTTATATATTTTTATCTAATTACTCTAATATTCTTTATTTGTTGCACTATTCTCCTTCTAACATTAAACATATACTCTTGTTATTATCTATTGGTTTTTAGTAGAGGTGTGCATGGGCCGGGTCGGGTCGGGCCCAACTAAAAATTTAGGCTCGTTCATTGGGCTCGGGGCGGGCTGGACTCAAAAAATGGGCCTAAAATTTTGTCCAAACTTGGCCCATATGAAAATACTAAAACCCAGGCCTGGCCTGGCCTGGCCCGCTCGTATTAATTTTTATATTATTTTATATAATTTTTAAATATATATAATACATCAAAAATATTAAAAAAATCAAAATAAATACTTTTCAACAAATTGAAAATAAATTTTAAAAAATATGTAGACTTAAATAACACTAAAATAGATGCAACTTAACAAGCAAATGCCTCTAAAATAATAACAAAATTAACAAATGTCTTTAAAATAATAACAAAATTAACAATAAAATAAGTTTTATATAATATCTAAACAATAACAACAAAATAATAGAAACATAATAGTAAAATGGTAGTAAAATAAGGAGAAAAACAATAAGAAAATAATATTAAAAAACAGTTTTTTTTCCTTTAATGAATTCGGGCCGGGCCCGGGCCAAAAATGCCTTATCCGAGCCCGGCCCATTTTTTAAACGGGCCTTGTTTTTTTGTCCAAGCTCATTTTTCGGGCCTATATTTTTGCCCAAACCCTCCCACATTTCGGGCGGGCCTTCGGGCCGAGCCGGGCCGCCCGGCCATGCACACCTCTAGTTTTTAGTCAAGTATAATTAATTAATAATAACACTTTGTAATTTAGTTAAAATTAGTATAAATAATTTATAATTAATATTATTTAATTTAGTAAGTCAAAATGTATGAAAAATTATTTTTCATCAATAAACTTTTTAAATTATGTAATTGTGACTAGTAAAAAATATATAATTGTTAGGATTTGATTGAAGCAATGACTAGAGTTTCCGTTTGGCGCACTTAGATAACACAAAGGTAAACTTTGTTATGCTCTTTCTCTCCATTGATATTGTATGATAAAAAAAAAACATATAATTATGTTTTTAAAAAATATATATCTCAAAATTAAAATACTATTATTATTTTATAAAAAAAACTTTTTAAACTTAAATAATGTAATGTGTGTTTAAAAAGCTGTATGATAATTAGATTTGAGTCTAATTATTTGTAATTATTAGTGTAATTATTTCAATTTTACCCTCCTTAAGAAATAGAGAGTATAGTTGAGGTGCTCACTTTTCCTTAAGAATTGGAAAGATCTACTAATTATCTAAGCATATCACACATAACAAAATTCAATTACTAAATGAATCTTAATATTAAATAAATTTTAATTATATAAATAATTATTTAATTTAATATTTTAATAAATAATATGAAAGTTTATAAAAGGGCTCCAAAGTTATTAAGTTTTTAAAAATTAAAAACAAAAAAAAAATTAGAATTTTATAGAGTTTAGTGTGAGAGCTTATCTAATAACAAGTTAGAATATTGATTTTCAATTCAACTTATTAAATCAGGTTGATTTTAACTAATGTTAGAATCATATTAAATTGGTTAGTCGAATTAGTTGAATTGAGAATTGATTGAAATATTATTTTTGAGAGAGATAAAAATTAATTGATTCACGAGTCAATATCAATCATTTAATTTAAATTAAAAAATAAATTAAATTTAGGGTTGAATTGGATTTTATAATTTATATTTTTTTTTCTAAATCTTTTAAGAAAAATTATTTGCATCAAGATCTGGGTTCCAACTGCCAGTTATCTGATTTGAATTGGTGGGTCATTTTCTTTCCTTTCATTTTCATTTTCTTTATTAAAAAACAATACGATGGTGGGCTCTTGAATACTTCAATTTAATGTGGGAGTCTATTCTTAAATTTAAATTTTTATATCTTAATAAAACATTGTCTGTTTTATTTTTTAAATAATATTTTGAAATTATATCATGTTATTATTTAAAATTTAAATTTTTTTTTATTTTTTAAGTAATATATTTTTTTAAATGTTTAGGTAATGACGTGATATAATCTTAAAGTTTCATCTCATCAAATTTTATATGTGTCAAGTTTAGAGATTAAGTTTGATTTAGTTACCAAATTCATGCACCAAAGCAGCTAAAAAAATACAAGTATCAAAATAGATTTAATTACCAAATTTAAATTTACATTGCTACTTTATTAAACCTTTACATTTGTCAAGTTGAAGTATCAAAGTGAATAAAAAAAATATAAATACTAAAGTGGACCCAGGTTTAGAAACTAAAAATTACAATTTTTTTTTTTGACTCAAGCACATGGCAAGCCAAAAATATGCCCCAATTTCTTGTCATGGCATGCTTAAGACTGATTGATCAGGAAAGTAAAAATTCAAAATGAGTTTAAAAGAATAAAGAACAAAATTGTTGGAATATTCTTAAACTATGAGTTCAATTTTTCTAATTTAAGTATAAGATCAATTTAGAGGACAACTTTTAATGGTTAGTATAATTATTTTTGTTATATATAACTCTTCTATCAAAATAATCTTTATCGATATGCGTTTGTTCTTTTGTCAGGATGGCCTCCATTAAGGGGATTTTCCTAACTACTCATCATGTCGCATTAAATGTACATATCACACATGACACCTCTGACAAACGCGCCATAACACATTCTATAATCTAATACCCAACCTCCTAACATGATCTAATCATGTGTTGTCCTATCCCATAAAGCCATCTTTTATAAGATAAAATACCATTCCCAGAATGCTCATGTTAGACTTTTCATCTCTTATAAAAGGGCCCCCAAACACAAAAAGGATACTACAAGCCATCACTCTGCAATAGCTTCATTTATGTTCCCTTTCCTAAACACCCTTCTACTACTCTTGGCACATTGACGTGTGTGAACTGCCCTTAGCTACCAACCCTTCAAATCTTGTGTCTACAATTGGCATCGTTTATTGGAACCAAGACAAAGAGCGATAGCTCAACCAAATGGTGGCATTCCCTGCCAACAAGGACAATGGAGAACGACAAACCACCAATAGGCTACATAACAACAAAACAACCTAGATCACCAGTATGTGGTGGAAGAGTATTAACAAAAACAAGCTAGCCAAAACTATTAGTCTAGGTTGGAAAGCAACTAGTGGAGCCACTGTTATGCCACGCATAATGACCCCTATTATGTGGGCCAAAACAACACATATTGTGTTGGTTATTTTCGATACTGCCTATAAATTCACATGTACCAACAACAATAGTACTTTGGGCATCAATCTACCCCCACTATGATGAAAAAAACTTACTATGGACATTGGACTCTCTGTGATATTTTAAACTACAAGCTGAACTCAAACTTTGCAAGATCAAGAAAAAATAGCAACGGGAGATGACAAGGCAAAACACTAAGGTAATATAAGAACTCCATACATGTTGAAATAATCTATCTCGAAGAGAAGATATAGAGCAAGAAAGGAACATGAATCAATGAGACTCAACTATCGAATAGGAAGATAGAGCATCCTTAGCGACATTAGCTCGACAAGAAAGTAAAGCCAATAGTAAAAGAAGTAAAGTGATAGAAGGAGAGCATTGAACTCAGATGATGCTTTATCAATAGTAAAATATACCTTTGAAAGAACAAGTGAAGTTCATAAGGAAAGAGATCAACTCTCCTACGAAAGAAAAGGTATATGATGTTGAATGGGCCCCTTATGTGAACAAACCCTTAGCATCTCGAATCATTGCAAAACCAATGCCCCTAAATTTTAGGCCCTCAGGTAGACATATGACAACAACAAAAACCTTATCAACCACCTAACTCATGTGTCATGAAACTAATTAAAAATTTTACTAAGACAAGTGCACTTATCAATTAATAGTATAGCTACAATGAGCAAAGATATTGTTCCAAGGAAGACTAAAAGTACTAGTAATTATCATCTTTCTATTATTTAATCGAATAATTGGAGTGATTAATTGAAACGAGGACTAAATATCGTTCTACTAATGTATGGAATGGTTCAGCTCGTGTGGGTCACATGGCTTGTTTCGACGCTCCAGTTTTCACTCCTTTTGCTCCCAAGTGCTCTATTAAGCATTAAAACATAAATTTAAAGGATTAGGAGCATAAAATTCACAATTAATATAAGATAATCATCCAAAAATACATTAAGAATAAAATTAAAACATGTTACTTTTAACACTTATCAACCACATAGACATCTAGGGAGTGTTAGACACTTAAATGTTGGGTCTTTGCCACAACACTAAAGGAGCATGCTAGGACATGGCAACAAATCTGTAAGCAGGAGCCATTGGCAATTCAAAACAATTTCCTAATTGTTCATTGGCCAATATCTTGCCGACTTATAAGAGTCCTATAAGCCTCATTGTTGTCAAGCAATTTTTAATGAACCTGTTAAGTATGACTCCTATTTCAGTCAAATTTGAGAAGTAATCTTCTGGTTAAACTCTGTTTATTTGTTTCAATCAAACACTGATTAGTTTAGATTATTTTATTATTATTTGACCTATGAATTTAGCCTATAAATAGGCTCTTTTACAACCTTAGAAAATACACCCATTAGATATTAGAACTCATAACACATTTAGAGAAATTTGTGTTTACGTTTTGAGGGTTCTTTGTTTTCGGGTTTTCGGGGTTTAGTCCATCTTTTGTACTCTTCGTTCTTTTTCTATTATAGTAAAATTATCTTTGCCCGTGGTTTTTTATCCTCTTTGGAGGAGTTTTTCCATATTAAATTTGTGTGTTCAATTTCTCAATTTCTTCTACTATTTTTACTTGTTCGTTGGTTAATCAGGTCGTTTCCTAACAAGTGGTATCAAGAGCTAGTTCAATTTTCATAGATCAGCCCATTCAGATATGGCAGCAACAAGGTTTGAAATTGAGAAGTTTGATGGTGAGACAAATTTCAATCTCTGGCAAGTTCGGATGATGGAAATTCTAGTTCAATTCGGTTTGAAAAAGGTTGTTACCAGGAAAAAACCTGAGAACCTAAATAAAACATATTGGGAAGAGCTTGATGAAAAGGCTTTGTTTACAATCCAGTTGTGCCTCGCGAATACGGTATTGCAGGAGGTATTGATGGAGAAGACCTCATCTGCCTTGTGGAAAAGGTTAGAAACTCTTTATGCGACTAAGTCTCTGGCTAACCGTTTAGTGTTGAAACAATGTCTATTTACGTTTCGCATGAACGAATGTGAGCTTCTTAGAGATCACATCAGTCAATTTATTACTCTTTTAAATGATTTAAAGAATGTTGAGGTTTATATTGACGATGGAGATCAGGCTATGCTATTATTGTGCTTTTTACCCCCTTCATACAAGTCTTTTGGGGAAACCCTGATTTATGGCAGAGACAAACTCTCGTTCGAAGATGTGAAGGGTCATTTGTTGAGTAGAGACAAACTCGACAATGAGCTTCATTTGGATAGCAAGGCAGATAGGCAAGCTTCTGTTTTGATAGCATCAAAGAAACGAGACAAAAGGTGTCGCTATTGTAAAAAGTTAGGTCACGTCAAAGCAGATTGTTATAAACTGTGAACTAAAGAGCTGTTGAGAGTAACGAGGAAGATGTAGCTGGTGCTAATTTGGTCGATGAAAGCGGTGATGATTTCTTGTTAGAGTCAAAGAGCGATAACTCCAAGCTCACGTCCGAGTGGGTCCTAGATTCGGGATGTTTTTTTCCACATGTGTCCCAATAGAGAATGGTTCTCCACATACAGTTCGGTTGAAGGTGGAGTTGTGTGCATGGGAAACGATTCATCTAGTAAGGTAATTGGTATTGGTACTGTTAAAATTAGGATACACGATGGGACGATTAGGACACTCTCAGATGTCAGCTATGTACCTGATTTACGAAAGAATCTCATCTCCTTGAGTATTTTAGACTTGAAAGGATGCAAAATCAACATCGAGTCGAGCGGCATTAAAGTATCTCGTAGAGCTCTCGTTTTGTTAAAAGGTAAAAGAACTGGTAGTCTTTATATTCTGAAAGGTTCTACAGTGACCGGTGAAATCGGACGTCCCTCGTCCGTTACAGAGTTGAAGTCAACTCATTTAGAGCGGAGGCAACTTGGTCATAGGAGGGAAAAATGTATGACCGTTTCGTTGAAGAGAGGTTCTCTTTTTTGGATACAAGTTTTGAAAATTTAGGGCACTGTGTTTGTGAAAATCAAACCCTGGTTAGTTTTGATTTGGCAGTGTACAAGTCGAAGGCTAGAAGTCTTCCAGTTTCTAACCACAGATTCGACTCAGTTAATTCCCTGCATGGTTCAAGATAGGCTCGTGGCAGGCTTTGGCAAAGATGGCGTTATGGAAATATGAGTCAAGGTGGAGATTTGTTAAGTATGACTCCTATTTCAGTCAAATTTGAAAAGTAATCTTCTAGTTAAACTCTGTTTATTTGTTTCGATCAAACAGTGATTAGTTTAGATTATTTTATTATTATTTGACCTATGAATTTAGCCTATAAATAGGTTCTTTTACAACCTTAGAAAATACACCCATTATATATTAGAACTCATAACACATTTAGAGAATTTTGTGTTTACGTTTTGAGGGTTCTTTGTTTTCGGGGTTTAGTTTCATCTCCATCTTTTGTACTCTTCGTTCTTTTGCCATTATAGTAAAATTATCTTTGCCCGTGGTTTTTTATCCTCTTTGGAGGAGTTTTTCCACGTTAAATTTGTGTGTTCAATTTCTCAATTTCTTCTACTATTTTTACTTGTTCGTTGCTTAATCGGTCGTTTCCTAACAGAACCTTTAAGGAAATTCAAACGTTTCTTTAATGAAGCAACTTATGTAACACCTCAAAATTTTTAATGTATGTTATACTATTTTAGGGAGTGCATGAAAAAGTTCTTGAAAAATAAATTTCGATTAGTTAATGATGAAAAGTAAAGTGGGACATCATAGAGTTATCTATCAAGTGTAATAATTCTTTTAAGATGAGTTAAGGGACTAAACTGTAAATTCACAAAAGAAGGAAATTAATGGTAAGTGGGGGATATTGGAACCCCTCTACCAATGCCACCAAATGCCCATAAGGACTAATCAACGAACAAATGTCAGTTCCACAATAAAAGGGGACATAAAACCAAAAAAAAAATAATGTCTATCTTAAAGGTGCTATTAATGGAGCTGTAAGAAGAGGAGATCTCAAACAATTCATTAACCAATCATGCCAAAAACAGAAATCTTGATGGATGAGGCAATAGCTAAATAGTAGTGTGAGGCATAATTAACATGATATAATAGGCATGAAAGACGGATAGACCACACTTTCAATCCTAAAAGGAAGGTTCAACAAAGGAATGTGATGTTAATAAAGGTGGCAACGAAGAAGCTTCATCTAGGTGAAAATGAGGAATGATTCATTGTCTTAGACAGAAGGGTGAGTCAAGCATCATCTATGATTATTTTAGGTTTAAGTTTCACTATATGCAAAAATGTCAATGAAGTATTGACATTGTTTGCAAAAGTTGAGACCTTTAACCGTGAATATCTAAGTTAGATGGGTTTAAATTTTAGTATGTGTGAATTCCATTTAGATTTATTTTAATCCAAGTTTGGATATATTTTAATTTTTAATCCGTAATGCTTTCTATTAAATTGATATAGTTCTAATTGATCATATATATTATTTATGATTTATACTTGTAATTATATATGTAAACTAAAAAAAAAACTCAGTTCGATTTATATAATGTATTAAATAAAAATTTTGTAAGTAGAACTTTATCTTGCTTTAACTTAATTTTAATTAATAAATTACTTTTCATACAATATATTTAATTATATTCTTTTTAAAGACAACCAAAACAAACCTGGGATAACATAATATATTTTCATCTAGTCCAAATCCAAACATAATTACAGAAACTTTGCATTTAAACTTAAATAAAATTAAACTACAATTAAATAATATACCTAGTCAATGAGTTTTGGTATAGCTGAAAAAAAGTAGAGGCCTTAGATATTTGGCATTAGATTCGAGATTCACAATGTGCGATTATATGTGTGGGTTTTTGAGTTTCATCTTATACGGGTTTTGGTTCGGTTGATTAGTTTGTTGGTAAAAATACCTTTCTAGTATCTCTCAAATTTTAAATTGAGCAAATTGGTCCCTCTAAAAAATCAGAACAATTTAATTCCTGCAAATTTCAAAAGTGAGCAACTAATGACAATTAATCATGATGTTAATATCTTCCGTCAAGTGTACATAATTTTTATTGGTATAACAACAAATTTAGCCCTCAATGTTTACATATTTTGTCAATTCGGTTTTAATTCTAAAAAAAAAAAACAATATATTAGCCTCTATATTTATGCACTTACACAAATGTTGCGGGATAAATTTGTTAAATCAAGACAAATTGTCAGAATGTGCAAATTTTGTTATTATACCAATCAAAATTATGACGAAAAACATTAATGATGTGATTAATTGTTCTTAATTACCCACTTTCAAAATTGATAGGAATTAAATCACTTTAATTTATTTGAGAGGGACTAATTTGCTTAATATCGAAATTGAAAAAGACCAAAAAAGTCTTTTTACCTAATTTGTTTCAGTTCTTAATTTGTAATGACTACACTTTATGCCAATTTTTAGTTTGTTTGTACTAACAGATTAATTATACACATTGAGAGTACTATACCATATATTTATATTTTGATTGTAATTGTAATTGTAAACTTTAAAAAATAATATAATATTAATTTTCATGACTATTTTATTTAAATCGAAATTTATTTAAAATCAGTTTCATTGATTATTTAATTTTAATTGTCCAAATGGAAAAGTTAGAGGAAATTGGTTGGTGGAATTAGATTTTCTACAATCCCATCCACCAAACAAACACTTTATTATCCTTTCTTGTATAGAAGCATCATATTAAAGAGCAAAGCTTTCTGAATTACTGGTCTATTTTTTATGTATCAAATTGAATTTTAGATATATTTTTTTAGAATTTTGGAAAGTTTTTGTTTTTTTTTTTTTCAAATCCACACCACATGCACTTACCCTTTTGCAATTTGCAAAAAAAGATAAAAACAAAGGCCAATGGGAAAATGAAATTTAGTTTAAAATTCTATAAATAAAAAATAAAAATCATTGCCCCCACCTCAATATTTCACATGCCAATTTTTCTTTTTTCTTTTTAAAAAAAAGAAATATATTTAATAATAGAATTTGGGGACCCTTAGGCCTTGGGTTAGGTTAGATAGTTGACATTGTCTCCCACCAAATTATTTGAATCAAATAAGAAGGAATGCCTTTTATAATTTATATTATTGGGTATGATTGAGTTGGTATTATAGTAATTTGATTAAAAAATTACTTAAAAAATTCTTTTCTAATTAAATCTAGTTAAGAAAAAATTACTTTTAATTTTTTTAAATAAAAAACTGAATATTAATATAACCGTGCTTTCATCTTTTATTATCAGTAAATAAAACAACTAAAAATATAATGTTTAAGGATTCAACTTAAACTTAAAAATTATTTATTTATAAGCATTTTACTATTTTACATACAACTCAATTGTTAATAATGTTAGGGTTAAATATTTTAGAAGTTGTGAAAATTTTATTTTTTATTATAAATGCATTTGATAATTTTCTATTTTTTTAATAATTTCTAATTAGTTAAAGGAAAAATGTGTTTTTAAGAGACTTAAGTGTTTTTCCTGTTAGTATGATTTTATAATATCATAGTTTTGAGGATGAATTATGTGTTGGGAATCAACTTGTATAAGTAATGAACAAGTAAAGTAAAGAAGATCAAACACACAAATATTTACGTGTAAAATTCTCAAAGAGAGATAAAAAAGACCACGAACATAGGAGGCTTCGATTTTCCACTACATGATAAACAAAACGATGGTACAATATAGAGAAAATAAACTTAAATGTACTAAACGTACATTACTCAAACCCCGAGAACAAAATCTTAACTTGAGAACAAAATTCTCTCCATAGTTATCACAAAACTCTCACCAAAACTCATATATGATTACATCTTGCCACCCTTGAAGAAAGGTCTTTATGGCATATCAAAACATAATACAAAACCCCTTCAAATAAGCTAACATTAGAGGTCTAATCATACTAAAATATCCCTGGAGTAATCAGAGTCTAATTAGGAGAAGCAGTCCTACTTGAAGTCTAAAACATGACTGCATAACTTGGAGAAATATTGTGAAGTCCCATGCATGCTCGTCACGACGTCGACGCCATGTACGTTTGGGGTTTCGTCACGTCGTTACAATGTCACTTGTCCTCATGCCGCGACGTCGTTTTTGTTTTACCTCTTCTTCGGTAAATCATCAAACGTCTTCCTAGAAGCCAACAAAATATCCAATAAATACGAGGCAAATCCCATAATATGTTTAAATTTAATAGAGTGATGAAATATCTTTGAATTTTAAAAAATTAATAAAAAAAGATATATGATAATTTTTTAAAATAATTTATAAATAAATTATTTTTATATATCGTGATAATATGTTCTTATTTTCTGGTCAACAAATATTTCAAGTGAAATTTTAAAAAATATTATTATTTTTTTGAAAATAGTAGGGCAAAAATCCCATATATACCAAAAAAAATTAAAATTACCGGAATATACCAGTTTCAAAAATATTTACCTGAATGGACCAGTTTTCCCAAAAACGCGGCCACGTCAGCGCGTTTTTTGGGGAAAAATGGCTAAAGCGCGCCCCCAGGGACGCGCTTTAGCCCGTGTAACGGTAAAAAAAAAACTATAAAAACCCCTCAACCCTTTATTTTTTTTCACACTTCAATCCTTTCTCATTTTTCTCTTAATTTTCTCTCAAATTTCTCTCAAAGTCCTTGAAATTTACGCTCAAAATTCAAAATAGTCCTTTACTATTTATGAAAAAGCCCTTTATAATTTTTTTAATATATCTATTTTTTGGAAAATTTTAAAAATTTTTATCGGATTATAATGGCCGGGGAATTACGTCGCTTAGACAACAAGCACATTGCCGTCGAGCAAATGAAAATGGTAAGTTTTAATGTTAATTTTTCAATATTATTAATTTTTTTAATTATGCAATTTTAATTAATTTTGAATTTTATAATTTTTTAAACAGTCTGTAGATCGGGTGTTGAAATGTTATATTCGCAACATGCCTGGTCCCCCATCGCCGTTGATCGAGAATTACCTGCGGAAATCGGGTTTTTGGCACGTGGCCACGATAGGCCGGGGGTTCAAGTTGGAGCCGACTTTGATCAGCGCGTTGATAGAGAGGTGGAGACCCGAGACGCACACTTTCCATTTGCCATACGGAGAGTGTACCATCACCCTAGAAGATGTGCAGTTGCAGTTGGGATTACCGGTGAATGGGTCGGTAGTCACCGGGTCCGCAACATCTATCGATTGGATGGCCGTATGCTACGAGCTTCTGGGTGCCATTCCGGATAAAATTCTAGGAGCTCGGATCGATATGGTGATAACATGATTATTTTGCATTATTTCTTGTATTTAATTCGGTGTATTTCTGAAATTAATCCCTGCTAATTTGCATTTTTATGATTTAATTCTTGTTAGGGACGCAATTGATCGGAAATATGCTGAAAAGGGCTAAATTGAAAGAAAATCATGGAAATTGGGCCAAATTGAAAAGATGGAGGGAGCCAAGGACTCATTAAGCAATTGACTTTGTAAAAGCCAAAAATAGGAAATTCTATTTTTAGTTTATTTTATTTTTATTTATTTATTTTTATTTATTTAATTAAGATTTTATATTAATTTAGTTAGGCCTATTTTTAGTAAATTCATTAGTATAAATAGATGTTATTTGTAATTGGATAATCACTTAATGAATTCTTTTTTTTCTATTCCTATTTGGAGTTGTTTTTCTCTCTTTTCCTATTACAAATTAGAATAAGATTTCTTTTATTTTTCCTTCAAGCCGTCAACATTCTGCCATTTTCCAATCCAATTGTTGGTTTTTCCAAAATTGGTTTAATTACTTTCCAAGCCCCCCATTCCTTCCTAAAATTCCATCATCCTTTAAACCAAGCCAAAACACAACCTTCAAGCATGAGTGAAATCATGCGTCACTAAACCCCTTTCAGCCTTAAGCCGGTATTGACCCCGTCAAAAAGCCCGTGAGTTACGAACCCGAGCTATCTAATTCCAAATTTCCGATACTTATTATTTCTCCGGATTAAGAGTATGACTTCGTCAACTCATAAAGTCAAGCCATGCTAAGTGAAAAAAGACGTCGTTTGAGTTAGTGCGGCTAGACATACAGTTGGAATTCCGAAAGGATCGATTATCTAATTGGTCTTCCGTGAATACATTGGCGTGCCAAGTGTGGATTGCTGTTTGGTTCCGTCAAGGGAAGTAGTAACCGGATTTAAATGTCCCAACGTTTGAGGGCATTGGTTCGAGCTAGGCTCTCCTAGAACGCAAAGCTGCCGAAGTTCTAAACCACGAACGTTTCGTAGGTTGTTCGATCGATAAGGGTTAGTTATAGGACGTTCCATAACTAATTTACACAAGGAAGAGTTGGTGTCCGAGGCGTCCTTGGTAGCTATAACTAGCTTATCAGAAAAGACGAGTTCATCTAATTTCGAGGATCAGGTCAAAGACGGAAAACCCGTGCTTGAGGCTGAGCTAAGTTTTATCGATTTCTTTTCAGACTATTTCAATTTATTTTCTTATTTAATCTGTTGCTTTTTACGTTTTTATTTTTACGTATGCATTTTGAGTTTAACAATTTACTCCCCCAAACATCGCGGCACACGACAATTGCGGACACTAACACTGGTCAAGAGATAGAGCGATTTTTTCAAAAAACCGGTCTCGTAGGATCGACCCTACTCCCTATACTGCTGAAATTTGCACTAGGTGTAGGTTTATATTGGTGGAATCGATAGCCATCAATTTTGGCGCCGTTGCCGGGGACTAGCAACACTTACGATTGTTTAATCGTCTTCATGACCAGATCTTTATCAGAAAGTCTCGAATACGACCCAGAGATCGAGAAATCAGCACGAGCGCGACGAAAGGAGACAGAAGCTCTTAAACGCGCAGTAAAGCAGAAGCTGAACTAGGACAAGGGATCCTAGAATCTGACGTCGAAAAATTGAGCGAAACAATTCGTACAGAGCCAATTCGACGAGGGAAACAAGTCGAAGTGGTTGGAATTGAGACCAAACCACTTCTTGAAACAAAAGAAGCAAAAGGCAACCTCGGTGAACCAGAAAGATGGCGAACCGAACCATTAAATCAACTAGCGCTTGCCTAACGAGCAAACACCGTTATGCATCAATTATCCAATCGGAGGAACCCCGTTCGAGCTGAAATCAGGCTTGATTCATCTTTTGCCCACCTTTCGAGGCCTGAAGAATAAAAATCCGCACACCCACTTGAGAGAATTCCACATGGTCTGCTCAAGCATGAAACTGCAGGGAGTACCCGAAGATGAAATCAAACTTCGAGCCTTTCCTTTTTCTTTAGTTGATACAGCGAAAGAATGGTTATTTTACTTACCTCCCGGTTCTATCACAACGTGGGATGACTTATCTCGTGTTTTTCTTGACAGGTTCTTCCCAGCATCACGAGCAGCTAAACTTCGGAGGGACATAGTGGGGATTCGCCAAACGGAGAATGAATCGCTCTACGACTATTGGGAGCGGTACAAAAAATTACGTGCAAGTTGTCCTCAACACGGGTTGACCGAACAATCACTCTTTCAGTATTTCTACGAGGTATTGCTCCCTATGGAAATGAAAATGATCGATGCTGCTAGTGGAGGGGCGCTTGTCAATATGACTCCTCAAAGGGCGAGAGAACTGATATCCACCATGGCGGCGAATTCGCAACAATATCGGCCAAATTCGGAACCCACAAGACGGGTTCATGGGGTAAACGTTTCATCTTTAGAAGATAAGTTAGATAAGCTTACCAATGTTGTTCAATGTTTTCTTACAGAGAAAAAGAATCCGACCCAACTATGTGGAATTTGCACTACATCTGAACATCCGACGGATTCGTGCCCAATGCTTAACGATAATTCAATGGCACATGTTGATGCTATCGGGGGTTTTCCGGGACCTCCTCAAAGACGTTATGATCCTTTCTCTAACACCTACAATCCTGGGTGGAAGGATCACCCCAACTTGAGTTACGGAGGTAATCCCCGATATAATCAATCGTACCAACCGAGACCTCTGCAACCACCACAACAGCAACCCAAGCCGGGCACATCTCTAAAAGGTATTGTGGAAAGACTTGCTGTCGATACTGCAAAGTATCAACAGAGGACAGACGCATCAATACAAGAGTTGACCAACCAGGTTAGTAAACTCTCGATGGCAGTTAATCGTTTGGAATCCCAAGGTAAATTACCTTCCCAGACAGAGCCGAATCCTCGACAGAATGCAAGCGCGATAACTCTCCGTAGCGGAAAGGTTCTAGAAACGGTGCCAACCAAAAGTCGTGGGCAAGAGAAGGAACGAGAAGGGCAAGTGATGGAACCAACAGCTAGGCCGGAGTCAGAAATTCAGAAACCAATTGTGATGCCACCTCCTTTTCCAGGGAGACTTGCCAAAGATAAGAAAGAGAAGGAGGAAAAAGAAATTCTAGAGACATTCAGGAAGGTGGAGGTAAATATCCCTTTACTCGACGCTATCAAACAAATCCCTCGTTATGCGAAATTCCTTAAAGAATTATGTTCTAGCAAGAGAAGGTTGATAGGTAACGAAAGGGTAAGTGTTGGAGAAAATGTCTCCGCAGTACTGCAAAAGAAAGTTCCTCTCAAATACAAGGACCAAGGTATGTTTGCCATTTCTTGTGAGATAGGTAATGTAGGCATTAAGAAAGCCATGTGTGATTTAGGGGCTTCAAGTAATGTTATGCCTTATTCTACTTATAAGTTGATTAACGCGGGTCCGTTGAAAGAAACAGGAGTAATAATTCAGCTGGCGGACAGGTCAGTCGTCTATCCCGAAGGACTACTCGAAGACGTCCTTGTTAAAATTAACGAATTAGTTTTCCCTGCAGATTTCTACATTATCAATATGGAAGATGATAACTCAACTAATTCGTCTGACATTTTACTTGGAAGGCCGTTTTTAAGTACCGCAAGTGCAAAGATCGATGTTCGGAGTGGAACGCTGACAATGGAATTTGATGGCGAAATAGTGAAATTCAACGTCTACGAAGCCATGAGTCATCCTAACTCACTATTAAACATTTCTAGCATTGATATTATAGATTGCTTAACTCAATCTATTTCTGAATATCATAACCTTGATGAGTTGAAAACTGTCCTTTACAGAAGCATTGACATGGATGTTTTACGTCATCTGGAGGAATTAGCTGTCATTGAGGATCCATTGCGAGAGATTGTCAAACACTTAGAAACGCAACCATCATTGACGAACCAAGGTAATCCATTTGAACTATTACCTTCCCAAACTAAAATGTTACCTTCGATTTTGCAGCCACCAACCTTGGAGCTCAAAGAATTACCGGACCACTTTAAGTACGTCTTTTTGGGAGAAAAAGACACCTTACTGGTGATAGTGTCAAAGAAACTGACCAAAGACGAGGAGGAAAGTTTAATTCGAGTTCTAAAAAATTATAAGGAAGCCATAGGATGGACGATAGCCGACATAAAGGGACTAAGTCCGTCCACATGTATGCACAAAATTTTCATCAAAGAGAACGCGAAACCAAATAGAGATACTTAGAGACGCCTTAATCCGCCCATGATGGAGGTAGTAAAGAAGGAGATCCAGAAGCTATTAGATGCTGGAATGATATACCCGATTTTCGACAGTGATTGGGTTAGCCCGGTCCATGTCGTGCCCAAGAAAACTGGCATGATAGTGGTGAAAAATTCATCAGGAGAGCTGGTTCCTACACGAGTCCAGAATGGATGGAGGGTTTGCATCGACTACAGAAAATTAAATGCAGCAATACGGAAAAACCATTTTCCACTTCCTTTCATCGATCAGATGCTCGAACGATTAGTTGGTAAGACCCATTACTGTTGTCTCGATGGATATTCAGGATTTTTCCAGATTCCAGTGGCTCCGGAAGATCAAGACAAGACGACTTTCACGTGCCCATTCGGAACGTTTGCATATAGACGAATGTCGTTTGGACTCTGCAATGCTCCGGCCACTTTCCAAAGATGTATGGTGAGCATATTCTCCGATTATGTTGAGAAGATCATCGAAGTCTTCATGGATGACTTCACGGTATACGGTAACTCTTTTAATGAATGTCTTGATAATCTAGCTAAAATACTACAAAGATGCCTAGAATTTAATCTTGTTTTAAATTATGAAAAATGCCATTTCATGGTTGACAAAGGGTTAATTTTAGGTCAGATAGTTTTCTCGGAAGGAATTATGGTCGACAAGGCAAAAACGGATGTTATTAACTCATTACCTTACCCCACATCTGTGAGGGAGGTTCATTCATTTCTTGGCCATGCAGGATTTTACAGACGGTTCATGAAAGATTTCTCGAAAATCGCGCGACCACTTTGCAGCCTGTTACAAAAAGATAAAGAATTTGAGTTTGATCAGACTTGCAAAGACGCATTTGACGTGCTGAAGTAGAAATTGATCTTCGCTCCCATAGTGCAGCCACCGAATTGGGACTTTCCGTTCGAAATTATGTGTGATGCCAGTGACCAAAGTGTGGGAGTTGTTCTCGGCCAAAGAATAGGGAAGGAGCCTCATGTTATCTACTATGCTTCGAAAACTTTGGATGATGCCCAAAGTAATTACACAACCACCGAGAAAGAACTACTAGCTGTTGTGTTTGCTTTAGATAAATTTAGATCTTACTTATTGGGAACTAAAGTAATTATCTTTTCTGATCATGCAGCTTTAAAGTACTTGATAGGGAAGAAAGAAGCAAAACCCCGACTGATCAGGTGGATTCTGCTCCTACAAGAGTTTGACTTTGAAATACGAGATAAAAAAGGATGCGAAAACCTAGTAGCCGACCATTTGAGTCGATTACCAATTCCAGTAGATGACACACCATTGAAGGACAACTTTCCAGATGAAAACCTATTTGCAGCAAATGCGGTTCATCCTTGGTACGCAGACATAGTAAATTATCTCGTTACAGGTACTATTCCTTCAGATTTACCAAGGTCTAAAAGAGATAAGATTAAAAAGGATGCGCGGTATTACATTTGGGACGATCCTTACCTTTGGAAACATTGCTCAGACCAGGTAATTCGACGATGTGTAGCTGAAACAGAGGTATAGTCTATCTTAACTTTTTGTCATTCTTATGCATGTGGAGGGCACTTTGGACCTAAACGAACTGCACACAAAATCCTCGAATGTGGGCTATTCTGGCCGAATATATTTCGCGATGCCTTTTTATTTTGCAAAACATGTGAAAAATGCCAAAAAGTTGGCAACCTTGGTCGGCGGAGTGAGATGCCCCTTACTCCAATTCATATTTGTGAAATTTTTGATGTCCGGGGCATCGACTTTATGGGTCCCTTCGTTTCTTCTTTTGGTAATTTTTATATACTCTAGTTTGTTGATTATGTCTCTAAGTGGATAGAGGCAAAAGCCACTCGTAATGATAACGCTAAAACTGTGGTTGACTTTCTTAAGAGTTTCATTTTTTCAAGGTATGGCACTCCACGAGCGATAATCAGTGACAGAGGAACTCATTTCTGCAATAAGCTCGTAGGTACACTAATGGAAAAATATGGAGTGACTCAACGAATTGCCACTGCTTACCATCCACAAACGAACGGACAAGCCGAAGTATCGAATCGAGAGATCAAGTCTATTTTAGAAAAGATAGTTAAACCTAATAGGAAGGATTGGAGTTTGAGACTGAATGACGCACTTTGGGCTTATAGGATGGCCTACAAGGGACCAATAGGCATGTCACATTACCGACTCATTTTCGGTAAACCGTGCCATCTTCCGGTCGAGTTAGAGCACAAGGCATTTTGGGCAGTAAAGCAATGTAATATGGAGATGGAGTCTGCAGGAAAATATCGGAAGTTGGACATCCAAGAACTCAAGGAAATTAGAAACGATGCGTATGAAAATGCTCGAGTTTATAAAGATAAGACAAAGGCGTTTCATGATAAATTCATCACTCGGAAACAATTTTCAATAGGACAAAAAGTTCTCCTATACGACTCCACCTTAAAAATTTTCACTGGTAAGCTTCGATCCAAATGGATAGGACTGTTTATTATTACTAATTTATTTTCTAATGGTGCAGTGGAAATTCAAAGTGAAGAAACACGAAAGTGCTTTAAGGTGAATGGGCAACGACTAAAACCCTTTTTCGAGAATTTTCGAACACACACAGTTGAGGCAACCCAAATTTCTTCTTATTTATTTAATTTTGAATTTTTAGTAAATCTTGGGTGTAGATAAATAAATTTTTACTTAGTTCAATTTTTGATGTTTTCAGGAAAAGTTAGAGAGCATAAATCTTTCCCAAAAGTCGGATAACAGTGGTGGCGCAGCACGACATGCATTTACCAAAATTAAAAAAAAAAACCCAACCTTTATAAAACATCCATTCAACCCATCTCACCTCACCTAATAAAAAAAAACTCAAAACCTAAACCCATTAATCCAAATACCCATTACCCAAGTTTAACCCATTTAACTTAACCCATTTTACCCAACCATCCAATTTAGCCCATCTCAACTTGTCCAATAAAAAACCCCAAACCCAATACACACCCAAAATCCCAATCCCTTTCATCTTCTTCATCTTCTTCAACACACAAAAAGAAAAAACAAACCCTCAATCCAAAACTACCCCACGCCGTCGCCGTCCTACCACCGCCGTCACCATCGCAACACCGTCGCTGGGGTATCACGCTGCCACCAATGCCGTTTTCCTCCCTCTTTCCAAACGCCGAACACCCCAACCACCATAACTTCCTCCATTTTCTTTCAACCACCACAAAACTCCACTCTATTCCTCTCTTTTCCACTAGCGTTCAACCCCTTTTTGCCGCCGTTAAGCCACTCCAGCATAAAATAAAGCCTACCGACGCCGAAAGCCATTAACCACTACCCCTTTTTTTTTCTTATTTTCTTTTCTTTCTTTTCTACCCAAACGAAATTACCTCTAACCACGTCTTCCACCGCCAAAACCACCGTTTACCTTTTGAAAATCGACCAAAAACGTGTCATCGCCGCCCCTCACCGTCCGCCGCTGCAACCACCGTCGAGCGCCACCGTCGTCCCCTTTGACAGAAAAGAACCGAACCTTTGTGTCGCTACCACAGACGCAATGGTTCGAACTAGAAACCAAATGGCCGACGACATTTCGGTTCCAGTTTCGCTCAACCGAAATCGACACCAAAGAAGGCCAACCCCGATCGAGTCAGATACTTCGGGTAGTCCCGAAGAAGTCGGGACCTCTAACGACAACGTCGAAGCTACACCTACTGTCGACGAACAAATTACTCAACGCCAAACCCGAAGTCGTCGACAACCGACACGAGAACCTTCGACACCCCCGAACAGCAGTACAGATGCTGCTGAAGAAGATAATCCACCCGACTTGCCTAACGAGCACATTCGACCACCCCGAAATAGCCAACGCAACAGACAGAGTTGAGCCAATACAATTCCAACAGAAAATCGACTTCGTGGGTTTCTCGACTTCTTGACATCGGAGCATCGAACACGATATGACGCCATCTGACATCGCTCGCTCCCGGTCTGTAAGCAAATCGATTTTCCCACTCTTGAACTTCTAGATATGCATGCTGCTGTGCTTCATTATTTCGATGCTATTGGTTGGACTTTATATACTAATATCACTTATAATGCATATTATGAATTAGTATATGAATTTTACACAACTTTTAGCTTCGACGTTAATGCCTTGCAAACTGTTGAATCACAAAATATTGTATGCTTTCGTTTGCTTGGAAAATACTTTCGTATGTCAATTTCTGAATTTAACATCGCTATGGGTTTCATTAGTCATAATGATATTCAGTCTGATTCTTATCATTCTGCTCTGTTAGATATTCCGAACAACTTTGATGCACAGCATGTTTATCGTGTTTTAACTGATTCTGATCATTTGTATAATCCAAAAACCACAAAAGACTTATTGGTGCATGAACCTGCTTTGAGATATATTCACCGATTTTTGGCATTTAACTTTTCAGGTCGAAATGATGCATCAGCTGCTTTGACTAAAACTGAATTGTTCTTTTTGTGGTGCATGCATTCGGGCTTTAAAGTCAATCTAGGATATTGATTTGCACGTAATTTTCATGCCGTTTTGCGTTATAACCGTCCACTTATTCTTGGATCATTTATTTCTAATCTAGCCTCTCAGCTTTTTTCTAAACTTGATTTCTCAACTTTCACTTGTGCATATACTATGAGCAGCCTAGACAAATATTGTTTGGACTCTATGGGATTGCTTGCCGGCACCCCTTCTTCGTTTTATTTTGTTCCTCCAGGTACACGAACTACTCGCGAGAATATGGTTTTTCGCCAACGCCCACGAATTGACATAAGAGAACATGAGGAACAACCTCCGTCTGTGGAGGATCGCTTAGAACGAATCGAAGCAAGGCTCGGAACGATGGAAACTCAAGTCTCCACAATTCTTGATATCCTACAAAACCGTTACCCCCAACATCGACAAGATCATTGAAGAGACACATGGGGAGTATTCTGAACTTTTCATTTTGTTAATATGAGCTGCTGATTGACACATGGGGAGTATTCTGAACTTTTCATTTTGTTAATATGAGCTGCTGATTTTTTTTTTCTTTTACTATCTATTATATGCACACGCTTGAGGACAAGCTTAGAATAAGTAGGGGGGATGGATAGAGTAAGTATGCATGGATGGTTGACTGATTTTGGCTACATGATTCTCTTGTGCATATGTTTAATCTTGCATTGAATTCATTCAGCAGTTTATTTTGACGATGAGCCTTTAATCTCATACTTAGTCAACTTGGACAATTGGATAAATTTTTTTGAATTTAAATGCTCAAACATATGGATTAATCGACACTTGTGTTTTAAGTTTGATGTATGTAACTAGATTTTTCATGAATTAATTGTTTGAAAAAATATTTGCTTGTGCATGAAAAAAATATATATATAAAAAAAAAGAGAGAAGAAAAAAATAAATAAATAAAGGCTCAATTTATGAGTGGAAGTCTCGAAAATGTGACCGGATTGAGTAACTGGGGTGAGGTGCTTGGGTTGTCATCTCATCTCACGTAAAAAGGTTCGAGTGACGAGTCGATGGCTTAATAACACTCAGCTAACGGAGCCCTATAATAAAGGCTGCTTGAACTGAGTAACCGGGATAGGGTGCTTGGGTTGTCATCCTAGTTCGCGTAAAAAGGTTTGACCATGTCTAGTTTATTTTTTTTCTAAAGTATAGTTAATTAATAATGCCTTGCAATTTATTGGATTCAAACTCAATTTAATTATCTAGTTCGCATACTTCGATTTTTATGACACAAGTTTTGTTGATTAAACTATATGTTCTAAGCATTTATTTAATTATTTTTACCTATGTTGTCTATATTGAGTATGGATGTGGAAAATAGGCTCGGTTCTAAATAAATTATGGAATTAATTTTAATGTCTGAAAGAACAACATGCTTGAGGGCAAGCATGAGCTAAGTAGGGGGGATTTGATAACATGATTATTTTTCATTATTTCTTGTATTTAATTCGGTGTATTTCTGAAATTAATCCCTGCTAATTTGCATTTTTATGATTTAATTCTTGTTAGGGATGCAATTGATCGGAAATATGCTGAAAAGGGCTAAATTGAAAGAAAATCATGGAAATTGGGCCAAATTGAAAAGATAGAGGGAGCCAAGGACTCATCAAGCAATTGACTTTGTAAAAGCCAAAAATAGGAAATTCTATTTTTAGTTTATTTTATTTTTATTTATTTATTTTTATTTATTTAATTAAGATTTTATATTAATTTAGTTAGGCCTATTTTTAGTAAATTCATTAGTATAAATAGATGTTATTTGTAATTGGATAATCACTTAATTAATTCTTTTTTTTCTATTCCTATTTGGAGTTGTTTTTCTCTCTTTTCTTATTACAAATTAGAATAAGATTTCTTTTATTTTTCCTTCAAGCCGTCAACATTCTGCCATTTTCCAATCCAATTGTTGGTTTTTCCAAAATTGGTTTAATTACTTTCCAAGCCCCCCATTCCTTCCTAAAATTCCATCATCCTTTAAACCAAGCCAAAACACAACCTTCAAGCATGAGTGAAATCATGCATCACTAAAACCCTTTCACCTTTAAGCGGTATTGACCCGTCAAAAGCCCGTGAGTTACGAACCCGAGCTATCTAATTCCAAATTTCCGATACTTATTATTTCTCCGGATTAAGAGTATGACTTCGTCAACTCACAAAGTCAGGCCATGCTAAGTCAAAAAAGACGTCGTTTGAGTTAGTGCGGCTAGACATACAGTTGGAATTCCGAAAGGATCGATTATCTAATTGGTCTTCCGTGAATACATTGGCGTGCCAAGTGTGGATTGCTGTTTGGTTCCGTCAAGGGAAGTAGTAACCGGATTTAAATGTCCCAACGTTTGAGGGCATTGGTTCGAGCTAGGCTCTCCTAGAACGCAAAGCTGCCGAAGTTCTAAACCACGAGCGTTTCGTAGGTTGTTCGATCGGTAAGGGTTAGTTATAGGACGTTACATAACTAATTTACACAAGGAAGAGTTGGTGTCCGAGGCGTCCTTGGTAGCTATAACTAGCTTATCAGAAAAGACGAGTTCATCTAATTTCGAGGATCGGGTCAAAGACGGAAAACCCGTGCTTGAGGCTGAGCTAAGTTTTATCGATTTCTTTTCAGACTATTTCAATTTATTTTCTTATTTAATCTGTTGCTTTTTACGGTTTTTTATTTTTACGTATGCATTTTGAGTTTAACAATTTACTCCCCCAAACGTCGCGAGCACGACAATTGCCCGGACACTAACACGGTCAAGAGAGAGACGATTTTTGATAAAACCGGTCTCGTGGGATCGACCTACTCCCTATACTGCTGAAATTTGCACTAGGTGTAGGTTTATATTGGTGGAATCGACAGCTATATATGGCCTGGTTACGATACGCATTCCCGTAGCCGAACGAGGGTTCGACCGAAGAAGAAAGAATACGGTATGTTCGCGCATACATTCTTTAGATAATTGGAGGCTATCTGATGCCAGACCTCTCTAGAAACCTCGTCCACCTGAGATGGCTCCTGAAACTTGTTGATTTCAGAGCAGCCAGTGAATTGAGTTGGGGGTCTGCCGTGCTATCGAGGTTGTGTACGGGAGATGTCTTGAGCGCGACGCTTGCGAGTAAAGCAAAAATCGGAGGTTGCCTATCACTACTGTAGTCATGGGCATGGTTTCAATTTCCATTTTTACGTCCTCGACTCGACCAGTCATATTCATTCCCACTGATAACGAGGTAAATTTAATATTATATTTTACAATTATTTCGTAGATTTATAGTATAGTTGCATGCTAAAAGTTTATTTAATTAGGTGGAACCATTCGGCGAGTCATGTTGGAATACCTAACTCGCTTGAGGATATACGGCTCCCATTGGAACAACGGTCGGAATCACAAGTAAGTTTCGAATTTCATTATTATAATTTAGTATTTCGTATGTAGTGTCTAGTATTATGTATATAACTAATATTTTGGTAATGTTAATATAGTTTCAATGAACACCGTACGAGGATCCTGAAATTTGGGCAGTAATTCCGAAGAAGTTCATCCAAAATCCGAACAGTTGGCACGTTAAGGTCCCACTAATCACCTACGCGACCGTGGAGATGCACCAGTCAGATCGGGTGCTGCGGTAATTTGGATTCCGGCAACCGATTCCCGTGCCACCTGAGGTGCTCAATGATGAGCACACAGTGGACTTACGGTAGCCTCACACGGATTGGCCAAGATTTTGGTCAGGTCATATCGAGACGTGGGAGAACCGGTATGACTTTTTACCTAACAGGGAACCAATCATTGTTCCTGAGTTAGCGTGCGTGCCGGAGTACATGCCATGGTTTAGAATCCATGGCAAGCCGTATCTGTTGTTGGATGAAGAGAGGCGACGACAAATTCGCGAGCGAAGGGAATGTCGGGCCCCTTTACATCCAAGGAGAAGGGGTGACGAGACGGGGCCATCAACAGCGCCTACTCATTCATCGGCCCAAAGAACAGCGGCTACACGATCCACGGGCCCATCGGTTTAGCCGACAACACCGACATCACGGCGCCCACCGTTTATGCGGTGCGTGCACCTACCCTTATATGTATCCTCCTAACCCATATATGTTTCCTTTTCCTACTCCCACCCTAGGTTGGAATGCATGGCGGGTTCGAGCCCGTTCTCAACTACTCCCGATAGCCACCGATCGTGAGACCGACATCGCATGTGGGATTAGATTAGAGGCGCCGTCGGGGAGCAGTCTTTCTACCGACTCTTTTCGCGCGACGGGATGCGATCACCCCGCCGTGGTTTATGCAAACACCTCGGGGTCATTATTTTATCAAGGTGGGTCATCATCGCAACACCCGAACTGCACTCCACGCTGCCGGAGGAACCCGATTCCCCGTCCGAGGTTCTACGACCCCCGCCGGAAGCTAGAAGAAGGAGGAATCCAACGCGTAACCGTCGACCGCCCCCGTGTGGCACTGGTTCCCACCGACATCAGTCATAAACCCTAATTTAGTTTTGTAATTTTTTTGTAATTTAATTATGTTTATATTTGATAAAATTTGAGTTTAATTTTATTTCTTTTGTAATTTAATTTTTTTTTTGTAATTTAGTTTTAATATCTTTGAATAAATAGAAATGGTTTAATTTTTATTTTTTGTAATTTAATTATGTTTATATTTGATAAAATTTGAGTTTAGTTTTATCTTTTTTGCAATTTAATTTTTTTATATTTAATAAAATTTGAGTTTAAATTTATTTCTTTTGTAATTTAATTTTTTTAATTTAATATTAATATCTTTGATAAAATAGAAATGGTTTAATTTTTATTTTTTGCAATTTAATTTTTTTATATTTAATAAAATTTGAGTTTAATTTTATTTCTTTTGTAATTTAATTTTTTAATTTAATATTAATATCTTTGATAAAATAGAAATGGTTTAATTTTTATCTTTTGCAATTTAATTTTTTTATATTTAATAAAATTTGAGTTTAATTTTATTTCTTTTGTAATTTAATTTTTTAATTTAATATTAATATCTTTGATAAAATAGAAATGTTTTAATTTTTATTTTTTGCAATTTATTTTTTTATATTTAATAAAATTTGAGTTATTGTACAAAAGTTCACCGTTTTCCTCCAAAAAAATAGAAATTTTATAGCCAGCAGGAGACAAACAAGCTAAGAACACGGTCAACTATTCCGATTTGGACACGAGTGAAATGTATGGCCAGGGTTCCTACACCACCCGCACCGCCGACTTTGGTTGGTCGGTTCTCGGATATCCATATTGTTGCGTATTCTAGTCGAGCAAGGTCGACCTTTTGGTTTACGCCTCAATTGTCTATCCGGCAGCATCTCATAGGGTGCAAGCGATACCGATGGCCACTTACGTTCATCTGGGACGGGTGGGAATACGTGTCTCCACACGTTGTACATGTTTTCTAATTTGTAGACTTCGTCGACATAGCTCATGGGATCAAGACGAAGATTATGACAAGCCGCAAGTACATGAGCACATGGGTAACGAAGTGTATCAAATATCCTACAGTCGCATGTCCTATTTGTCAAGTGTACACGATAATGCCCGCCAACAATACCTTGGTTCGGTCTGTCAAACTCCATGACACGAAACCATAGGCTATCGCGGTCGTGATACATTGTGTGCATCGTGTTCGCCTGTGCCTTCCCACGGTTAATTTCTTGCAAGACCTTCGGGCTCCATACATAGCTTCCTTGCATCTGCCCTCGATAACTCGCTGCTCTCTTTGGAAATAGTGCCGCTAAACGAAATATGTCTCCCGCACAACCGCTGTAATCGGCAGATGATGGGTTCCTTTTAGCACAGAATTTATGCATTCGGCTAGGTTTGTGGTCATATGACCATATCGTAGGCCGCCGTCATATGCTTGTGTCTACTGTTTATTGCACAGGTACTCTGCGCCTTCGGCATTATCTGCGCGCAAACTAGCCAACGTCTCGTGAAAACTGTCTTTATTGATCTCGTACCCTGCCAATATACGTTGATATCGAATATTACATACCACTCTTCAATTGCGAATAAATTTAATTTTTCAAAAGAAATTATATTAATAGATATTTCATACCCATATCGGTCACTTGCCGTTTCTGTCTTTTAGATCGATGTTGCCCATAGTAGTTAGGTGAAACATGCCTCAGGCAATATCGATGGTGTGTGCGATGCCACATGCTTCCCTGGCGTTCTATTGCCGCAAGTATTCCAGGGCCCCGATCCGATATAACGCATATGTCAGGTTGAGGGCAAACATGCCTCCTTAACCTAGATAGGAAGAAGTCCCAGTCATCAGCTGACTCCCCTGGTGTTATTGCGAACGCAATCAGAAGGATTCTCCCACAGCCGTCTTGTGCCACAGCTAGCAATAGTCGATGCGTATATCTACCATACATGAAGGTACCGTCAATTTGTACCAATGGCTTGCAGTATGTAAAAGTATCTCGGCATTGCTTAAATGTCCAGAACAGACGCTTGAACACTGCGCATCCACGAAGCAGACGATCGTTGTAGTACGCCGGTTTCGTTTCAAGGTCTGTTGTGCTGCTTGGGACATACCTCTCCAGCACCTGACACCACTGCCACACTTCATTATATGAAGCATCCCACCAACCGTGCAACTTTTCCAACGCTACGCGGTTATCCAAGCCTTTTCAGAAGAGGCGTGTACCCCAATTGGCTACGAATATTGCCAATTAAGGCCGGCACTGTAGTTTTGGGATCGGCCTTCACAGTCGGGATTATTAAATCAGCCAACATGTCTAAATCCATCCTCGGATGATCTTATGTTACACCTGTCAACGAAGTACGCTAAATAATGCAACATTACATAATATTAGTGTTATTCGAAATAATTGAACACATAGTGGTACTGTACTGGTAAGACATGTATGCGGACCTTTGTACTTTTTCACCTCCCACAACCCTGTCTTTTTCCTCAACGACGCCATGATTTTCCATGAACATGTGCCGTCTTGCATTGCACACTTTGCCTCGTACTTATCCGGCTTGGATTTAACCACATTGTAGTTAACCCCGTTGCTGATGCTATATTATTTCAATGCAGCAAGAAAAGTATTCTTGTTGGAAAACTGGTTACCAACTTCTAATTGGTCCGAATTCAACGAAGAATTTGTACGGTCACGCGTCCGGTGTGGTAGTTTAGGAAACTCTAATGCATCATCTTGAGATAGATGGACATTGTGCATGTGGGCTGGAGGTGAGTATGCCCTGAATAGCGGATCTTCTTCTTCTTCGTCTGAACCGCCCTCAACGTCTTCAGGTACAATTGGAATGGGCTCGGTCGAGAAAATAATCCAACACGCGCCATCGTCGTGCCTCGCTCCCGAGGTGGATCCACATCGGATTCATCGTCTGACCCTCCATAACCTGCAACAAACGAGGGCCCCTCGCTGGCGGATGTCGTCGGGAGTACATCATCCCTCCTTAAACATCTTTTGTAAAGATCCCAATCATATGTAGATTGCCAACCACTAGAAGTTGATGACGTCCCCCAATACGTATTTCTGTCATCGAACGTCGAATGACGGATATGCATGTCCCATCCACCAACCGAGTGTCGTGCAGGGGTTATGTTTTCCATACTACCACCACACACGGGCACTTCTGTGTTTTGCCTCCCACTTACAAAGTGTCACATTGGGGTCGTGTATTCCCCTCGAATGATAGTAGATGTTGAGGTCGCAGAAAGATCACTTGGAGATAAACTTCTACATATACCTCGATATAGGGTGAACCACTGACAAGATGAGTCTCCACCATTGCCTCAAGGCTCCGAGGACCTTTGATGTCGAATGAGTCATATCTCACCGGATCAACCAAGCGCAAAATCTATACTTAATAGAGTGAACTTTCATTAGCGTTGTTAGAATATTTTACGCCTAATTCTTTTGCGAAGTTCTACCAAATCGACGTTCCGATTAAAACTCAATCGCGTTGTGTTCTCCGATAAGAAAACAACACCATTTTTGTGTCACGAACTTCACCATCGTAGTAAATAACAAAGATTAATACGTTCACTCATTTTCAATTTTTTTCTTTTGCTCGAATTTGCCTTTCGCAACACGAGAATGAAATTTGGCCGATTTATAGCCTAAGTTAGCGGAGACCATCAGAGTAAAAAAGCGCCCACGTGGGAGCGCCGAAGACTCGCCGCTCACGGTGCACCTCGCTTTGGAAGCGTTGGCCATCGCTTGTTTGTTCGTAAACGCGTCTCTCAAATTAATTTTACAGGAGACCACTATAAAAAAGCGTCCACACGGGAGCTCTTTTCCGTACTCTGCTCACAGTGCACCTGCTTTGGAAGCGTTTTTGCCATCGCTTGTTTGTTGAAATGTCTCTCAAAATAATTTTACCGAAGACCATCAGAGTAAAAAAGCGTCCACGTGGGGCGTTTTTGGCCTTGTTTGTTGTAAACGTCTCTCAAAATTATTTTGCGGAGACTAGTGGCAAAAACTCAATTCATTTTTCACATTGCAAGTGGACGGGAAGGAACCCCAAAAACTCGTCCATGTCAGCGCAATTTTTGGGGAAAAATAGCTAAAGCGCGTCCCTGCGTTTTTGCTGAGGTGGACAAAAGCGCGCCCTCAAGGACGCGCTTTAGCCATTTTTCCCCAAAAATCGCGCTGACGTGGACGCGTTTTTGGGAAAACTGGTCCATTCCGGTAAATATTTTTGAAACTGGCATATTCTGGTAATTTTAATTTTTTTTTGGTATATATGGGATTTTTGCCCAAAATAGTATATTCTTAGTTCTTATAACTATATTATATTTAAATATATAGCTTTGCCGGCCTTTTCTGGCCGCCGTCTTCTAGTTTTCCACTTTCTTAGATTCTGTAAGGTGGGATATAAAATAAAAAAAGAAGTAAAAATATGAGATAAGTAAATAAATTTTAATAAATTTATATATATAAACTATTAATTTGTTAAAAATTATATAAATATACAATATAACCAATGTAAACACTGTTCGATCTCTCCTATGAGGCTATGAATAAAATTTCCTGACCAATAAAAATACAAAAACCCTAAAAATAAAAAAAAGTATTCAAAAACCCTAAAAAAAGAAAAATAAATAAAATTGATCCACTTTTTAGACATAATTGGAAATTACATGAAAGTGGCCTTGCTCGGGTCAGTGAAGTCCACAAAAAATAAAGTTGGAGTCAGCAATTTTATTTTCTCTTTTAAAAAAGATAATTTTTTTAATAAAAAACAACAGTAATATTTATTTATTCATTTGTTGAAAACCCCCTTGTTTTTATTGTGAAAAAAGAAAAGCTAGAAAATAGAGAATTTGATACAGCAACGTATACAGGTGAATGTAGCTTTGTTTAGAGATAACAGAGCAAAGGGTCTTATTCTTCGACGGAATCCAATCTTAAAGATTCAACAATAAGAGATACTTCTCCTTTTGAAACTTGGGTCTGCTAGATTTTGCTTTAAACCTCAATCTGATTCTCACAAAACATTGAAGAAAAGAGGTAAAGACCCTTTCTTTTTAGTCCATGTTATCAGCTTCATTTTGGGTTTAAATGGGTTCTTTGTTGATTGGTTTGTGCAGTTCTTAGATTGACTTCAAATGGGTAAACTTGGGATTTTCACATCGTTTTCAGAACTGGGTGGTTCTTTTGAGGTTGTTCTTGTTTGTGACGTCCAGGCTGTTTGTGTTAATAAATTGGATTTTGTGTTCATTTATTTGCTTCCAGTTGAATAATTTTTTTTGGGGGGGGTGGGGAGGGGGTTGACAGTTATTTAGGTTGCTCTTGTTTATGATTTAGTGTTTGATTGCTTATAGTTTCAGTTTTCTATTTGGTTGATTTGGTATCAATTTGCTTTGTTAAATTTCTGGAATATTTTATCTTAGCTTTTTTGCACATTGCTTTGTGTTTTATGAGAACTTAGATTCAGGGAGACGAAGGAGAAATCTGTCGTGGTTGATTCAGGCGTCGGGTTTGTAATTTGAGATGGTTTCAATGTTTTGATCCCTAGTTAGTTTATTTTTTTGTGTTGAAGTGTGTTAAAGTGGTAGAAGCTGTTTAAGTTGTGAGACCTTAAGTTTTTCCAAGTTGGGGTTCATGGGAATTGTTGCTTTGAGGCTTTGGATGTTGAGGATTGAAATGAAGTTAAATCTTTGCGGTGATGAGCTCGGGTGGTTTCTGAAATTTCCGTGAACGAGCAGAAATGGATTCGTGGTTTGTTGCAGTAGCTGCAGCAGCAGCTGCTGGATATTTTGCTAAATATTGGCAAAATCTTACAACAGATAGGAATGGTTTTCCCAAGGTTTCTTCTGTGGATTCTGGGATTGAGAAGGCTGTAACAGGAAAGGATCTGGTCCACAAATTTGCTATGATAAGGAAACTCCGGGAAGATGTTTCTGATAGGAAAATATCAGATGTTTATGGACTAAATGTGGCTTCAGCTGCAGAAATTGGTTCTGCTAGTGGATTCAATAGTGAAAAGATTGGAAGCTCGGGAAGTTTATCACCGGGATTGTTGAGAAATGAAAACCTAAGAGAAAATCAATGTGGAAAGGAGCTGAGTGCTGATTGTGGTAGTGATTCTGCTAAAGCTTCTATTGCTAGAATCAACTCTTTTAACGAGCCTATGCACAAAAGAAGCTCTCTTAAAGCTAAATATTTGTATGGACGTTCACTTAAACCACTAAGTTCCTTAGATAGTTGCCTCATGGCTCAACTACATATGCAACATGTTAAAATGGAGGAGTATGTACTTAGCTGCCTTCCATCACCAACAACACCGATCTTGAGACCATTGCTGATAACTGACGGAAGCCGAATAATCAACAGAGCAAGTGGTGATTTTTCTACTGGATCAAATGGAATCGGGGACAGTAAGCTGCATAATCTAGCCACTTTTGAAAAGAACAGATACGTACATGCGGTTCCTCCTCTGCCAAAAATTGATTCCTCAGATCTCCCTGAGAAGTTGAAATTTAAGAGCGGAAATGAGTGCAATGGAAGACCGAGCATTCCTTGCAAAATCAATACTGAAAAGCAGTTTCATGCACAATGGGGTACTGGTCTTACATTGTTTTTCCAATTTTGCTTTACCTATTATATTGATGCTATAAGAATCTGTTCTTATTACTGAATGCTACTTTTCCGTTTCCAAATTTGTTTTCTTGCTAAATGTGCCAGAAACCATAAAAAACAGTAAACAAAAAATACATATTCACCATAGGGTAAATAAAGAGTACAAGCAATCTAGCATCATATTTTCAGATATGAATATGATTACAGCGAAATCCCAGGAGCATCACTGTTCTTTTCTTTTTGATTGTCATTATTTTCCGGTAGGGGAGGTCGGTGAAGACATATTGGGGTGGTAAAATATTTTAGCGATTAGTTGGACCTCTCAGAGTTCAACATAGAAAGAGAATAATATGTTGAATTGATTACCTTTTCCTCCATCTTTATAATGAGTTAAACTGCCTTAGAAACGGTTTCTTATACTTGTATGTTTACTTGGACTTGGGAGCAAGTATTAGATACAGGTATGTGTTTTGTTCATCGGAAATCTCTAGGACATTGGTTATTTGAGGAACATGAAGAGTCAATAGGATGTTTAAGCCTCTTGAACGATTTATTTGTTTTTATGCATCTTGTAAATTCTTTCAGAAATCCATTATTCATGATACAAGCTTAAGCTTGATGTTAATTTAATTTATTTGTTTTGTCATGTTCTCAACTCTGCATATAAATATGTCTCGATTTCTCCACTGCACCAGAAACAATAGTATATCAGTCGCTTGTTATATTCGATGCATTCGTTTTAACAATATTCCATTCCTTATACTCGTGATTTTTCTCTTGTAGGCTAACAAATTGCATCACTAATCTTTTTATATAAAACAGGTCGTCATGATCGAAGTGTTCTGTTTTGTCTCGGGATATCTATTGGAATAATATGTTCTTTCATAGGAAATAGAAGGGAAGTCGAGAAACTGAGAGGGTTGCTAAAGCAAACTGAGAACTTGGTTCAAGATCTTCAAGAGGAACTCGAGATGAAAGATTCATTGACAGTAAAGGAGCTAGCTAATGAGAATTATGAATCACAAGAGGCATGTGACAATTCCTTTCCTGATAGGGCAATGAATTCGTCTTCGCTTGAACAGAATACAGATAATTTAACAAGATTTGATGGTAAAAAATCACATCATCAAAAGGTAGAGGAAAGTCCCGAGTCTATGAGTAAAATTGAAGCCGAACTTGAAGCTGAACTTGAGAGGTTGGGTCTAAACATGAATGTATTGAATCTTGAGCAAAGACTGCCCGATCTTGGTGAGGTAAGCTTGAGTTTATCATAGCATTCCTATGGAGCTTTATAGTGTTTAATGAATTCTTTTTATTCATCGCATTTTCTCAGTTCATTCAATAGAAATCCTCCTGTTTACTGAAGATCACTATCTAATATGTTGAATCCAGTGTTGTAAAAACCGTATCAGAGTGGCCGGTTGAACCTTTTAAACTGGGAACCGGTAGTTCATCTGGTCTGAATATACCAGCCAACCGCTAATCCTTTGAATCAATTAAGAACCGATTGAACCAATAAAAAGAGGGAAAAACTAGTTTTAAACTTTTCTTAAGAAAAAAGTCATGGTATGTGATGGGATTAAGATATTTAACCCCTTTAATTTATATTAAAATTTTTATCATTTAGTAAAATACATTAATTAAATATCCGTTATATTTAATTCTTATTTAGTATTAAAATTAAGTATTTACTATAAATCATTTTTAATACAACAACTTGTTCAATTGGTCTAACTGGTTGACCAGGTTTGACCTATGGTTTGGTTTTTAAAACATTAGTTCAATTTCAAATATTGTAAACTTGAGTATTTGGTTTTGATTTGCTTGTTTGAAGCTAGCAACTAAACTAGGAAGTTGAAGAACTCGGATTCGGGAGTGGGTGTTAGATATAGGTATGCTTAACTTTTTGAATATTTTCCATAAATTTGGAAAATCGACCCATATCTACCATCTTCGAATATTTTTAAGTTTCATATATTGGCCATGTTCGACTACTATCTAATATGTTGGAGAATCAGATGACCAAACATTCGGGTATATTTAAGTTTCTCATATATTTGGAGAATCACACCCCGTACCCTTGTTCGAACATGTGATGGATACTGAGTATGAAAGATGACTCTACTTAGCTGTTTACTTTGGCGTTTATTTATTTTTCCTTCCCTGCAGCAAGTTTGTTTGATATCCTAATTATACAGCTAAAATTCATGCAGATTGACCCAGATTTTGTAGCAGATTTTGCTGAAGGTGAACTGAGATCCGATATGGTTACAGGACAAGCTCATGGCCGATCTATGTCTAATGAAAATAGAAGCGGCACCTCGACTACTCATTCCGGAAATTTTGCAGTCTCACCCCGAGAGTTAACCTTGCGTTTGCATGAAGTTATTCAATCAAGACTTGAAGAACGAGTACAAGAACTCGAGACAGCTCTAGAGAACAGTCAGAGGAAGGTGAAACTGATGGAATCAGAGCATAAGAATCCTAACAACAAATGGAAATATTCGACAATGGAGAGGCCACTGGTAAATGACTATCCCCATAGGACATCGAAGACTCAAGTTCCAAAATTATCATGGGAAACTCCAGATCATGCATACAACGAGGCTTTTGAAGGGGCAAAAGAAGAGGGTACACCATTACGTATTTATCGAGAAAAGCTGGCTTGGGATGATCAATATGACGCAAACAAATCAGATGAAACATTTTATGATCAGGTAAGAATATCGGAAGATCAATCTTCGAGGGTCCAAGAATTGCTTGATGTTGATGTTAGAGAAGATGAATGTAGTGATAATGATGATGAAATGGAGAAGCTATTAATACAACAAATTGTGGAGAAAACCAAGAAAGGATCTCCTGTATTGCTAAATGCACAAAGATTATTGTTTTCCATGGATGAAATTTGAGAAACTGAAAATTTTGCAGTTAATACATATAATACTTGCATTCTTAACTACAGCAATTTCCAGTGCATCATTTTGATTCTTGGTTTCCAACTATAGTTTGATGCAATCTATTTTACTTTGATTTGGGTGTTACTTAGATTCAAGTATATGTTTCATTTCTTTTTCCGAGTTTCTTTTTTCCTTGGGAGGATCATATCTCTATATTTTTGTCGAAATGTATCGAAAACAGGTACTTAAAAAAGATGGCATTCATTTCATCTTTTTGCAAATATAAAACA
Organism: Gossypium bickii; assembly: GCA_025503065.1. Classification (NCBI taxonomy): domain Eukaryota; kingdom Viridiplantae; phylum Streptophyta; class Magnoliopsida; order Malvales; family Malvaceae; genus Gossypium; species Gossypium bickii. The sequence continues at coordinate 11,176,024 of CP106719.1, read as the reverse complement.
AAGATCACCAACTCCAAATCATAGATAAACAGAGTTTAACATAACATTTTACACCAACTTTAATGGAAATAGTATAATCATATAAGAGAAAAGATCATGATCAAGGAAATGAATCATAAGACCTTAGTGTACCTATATTCTATGATTTAAAAGCATGAGATCATTTATAATTTAAAACATCAGAAGGTTCAAAGAACATTGTACAGTGAAAACTTCAAGTAAGAACCTTGTTAAGAAATAAAACAACACACCGAGTGCTATCGACACGGGAAGAGCCGGTAGAGCTTTCTGATACAGTGCCAATAGCATCAATGTAATGCCCAAACCAGCTACAATTGCAAGATAACATGCATACACTGTCATAAAATCGTACATTGCTGCCCTACCGACTAACACGCTGTAGAAGATGAAGTCCCCTAATCCAAGCTTGATAGCACCAGACGAACCTAACCCCATACCTTCTAGCATCAAACTTTCAGTTGACATACTGTCTTGAGCATCCATTCTGCGATCAATCAACGGTGCCGAAAGCTCAGCATCCCTTTCTGAAACCTGTCCCTCTTCCACTCTAGCAATTCTTGCGCCATTGTGACTACTTTGAACAATACTGACTGTAGAACTCAAATCAGAATTCAAACTTGAACTGTCCTCGGAATCTAGAATAGCATTTTGCCTTTCTCTCCAAATCCGCCTTTGAACCGGCCTTGAAGCAGAATCATGATGTGTAACTGGCCTAGCCTCATAAACCAAAGCTGGGATATCTTCATCCCTAGACATAGCAAGCTCAACAAGGAGCCTTAAAGGACCAACAGGCAATAAAACAGCAGCAAGATCATACAATGCCATTGCAACCAATAACACCCAAGTAGTCCATTCAGGCAAAAGAGTAAACCAATAAGCAACCAACATTCCAATTAAAACCAAGTAGCCTTGAGTCACAATAATTGGCATTTTTGACATAAAAACAGCCAAAACACCAATAACAGCAAAATTAAAGAGAAGCACCAAAAAGGTAATACAATCAACAGGAACACTGAATTCTTCAATCAAAAACAAGGCAATTTCACCACCCATGAATCCCAAAACCACAAAAGAAGAAAAACCCATATAGATTTTCAAGAACTTAGAGCATTTAAGGTAAAAAAAGAGCACCAAAATGAAGGTAGCAACAGTGACAACAGCTACAAAAACTAAGGAATTCAAAAGGGCACCTATGAACTTGTCCCAGGATGAATCTGAGCCGGTTTCTGAGTAAGCTATGGTTGCAATTGAGGAAGTGACGGAAAGTGAAGAACTTGAGTTAAGAATTGAGACCAAAAGGACGACTAAAAGCATGCAGATTGAAACGGGGGTGAGGATTCTGATGATTTCTTCACCCAAAGAATCAAGGAGGGATTTGGGTCGTTGGTTTTGGGCCATTTGGATGGTCAAATTTGGGAAAAAGTTTGAATCTTGGTGGAGCTTTTCTCGAATATCCAGGTTAATTTTGATTTGGGTTTTTTTGTTAGTAAAGCTTGCTAAAATTTTGCAGGAACCAGTCGATGGGGAACTGGATTCAAACCATTATCAACCGTTGATTATTATGACTTTTCAGATGCCTAAATAATTTATGATTTGTCTTTATTATTTTTATTACCTAAAATTTTAGGTGAGTGAAAATATATTTTGGAAAGATAAATACGACAGAAATTTCAAGAAATGCCGAAAATAATTTTTTTATCAAATTAGGTATTTTTTGTGAAAATTATGAGATTAGACCAATTTTACGAAAATAATTTCTAAGTGATTTACAGAAAAACGTTTTTAGATGAAAGTATTTTTTTACTTTTTTCTAGGTTAGAGTTTTGTTTTTTTTTAAATTAATGTTAAGAGTTTAGAGTTTTTAAAGTAGGGTTAGGGTTTATTTTTTTAAGGTTTAGGGTTTGTTTTTATTATATATCTTTTTAATAATTTTTAATTTATATATATTTAATTATTTTTATTATTTTTTAATTATATATATTGTTATGAATGTCTTATTGAGAGATAAAGTTTTAATGTACTTTAAATTCTAATAGTTATAAGAATTAGATCTCTACTTCTATTATACTTTTCTTATGCCTATAAATAGAGACTGATGAAGCATTGTAATCACCCTTTTTTATTAATAAAGTACATTCTCTATTGCTTTCGTATTTTCTTTATTCTTTATTCTCTCCATCTATCTTTATTTTATAATATATATTATTTGTTATAATTTTTTGAGATGTAAAGTAAATAATTATTTAATTCGATGTTTAGAAGCATCGTATTTACACCAATCGTATATTCTAATTATTCGAATTGCAAAATTCGATTCACATCATAATCGAATCTCGAACTACTCAATTTGATTAAATATTTCAGTGCATTATTTTCGAACATTGAGATTTGTTCAGAAAATATATCCCGAGAATCCGGGATATATGATGGTTGAGTGGCTAAAAGTTAGGAGTTGAAATTTCTAGAGAGAAAGCGCTCTACGTAGAACACTTTTTCAGTGCATGTTAGAAGAAAGCATTGAAAGCGCTTCTAGCTGGACAAGTTTTCATCTGGAGGCGCTTTCAGTGCTTTTTTTTTTTTTTACATGCATTGAGAAAGCGTCCTACGTAGAGAGAACTCTCTCTCAGAATTTCAACTCCCACTAGTTCTGAAAAATTTTCTGAATCAATTGGCACTCACCCCTGTGTCTATAAAAGCAATCTATTTCAGCATTGAATGACATAAGGCATTTATGAGCAAAGAAAATTGAAAGAAGATCAGGAGAAGAGAAGTTCGCACATAAGACATAATTTGGAGTTACCACGTAGTTTGCATAAAGTAAAGATCATTTTTTGTTGTTCATATCTAATTACAACACTATTTTTCTGCATGATTTTTTTGTTTCGAACATGTGGAACAGGTTACTTCATTGAAAATGAGTGGAGAAATTAATGCTATTGTTTATTACTACAGTGAAGTGCGTGACACCGAAAGTGGGGTTGTTTTTTTATCAGAGAACACTGCGCGGTTGGTTTTTAACCAAAACATACAATTGCAAAAACTTCGAACAAGAATTAGGCAAAAAATCGTTGGATCCAACCAGTTGAGAGTATCATCCTTTAAATATCGATTTTATGCTTCGATCGACCTCGTCAAATATGACACTTTCGATGCCAAAGGTGTAAGGGGGTTAAAGGAGATGGTGCAGATGCGTATTGACAATGGATCACCATTTCCTAAGTCATATACGGAGTTTGCAATGACAGATGAAAGCCCTCGACATATGTTCATGTTTGAGAGGCCAGAACAAAAAAACAAGCCGAGAGTCCAACGGCACAATTGTGTGGTGGGTTCACCGCTTTGTTAGAAAGTTCTCATTATGATATACTAGAATCATCAACGAGAAAGCACTCATCTGTTTCGGACCTAGATGTCAATTGCGGTAAGGGGAACACCGAATCAAGTTTTGGTGGTAACATGGAATATTAGACCCCTACACGAAACTCAGTTGATGGTTTTGATTTGAACTTCAATCAGTCGATGGTCAAAGCTGGAAACACTCACAGGGGAACGACATCAAGTTCCAGCAGTTGGCAATCAACAGTTGATTTTGGTTGTTTTGACAATTATACAAGAAGAGATGATGTACTCCCTATGACGTCTAGCGATGAGGGGATATCCAACCCTAGAGATGTTGGTGGGGCTGAGAATGTAAAGGGCACTAAATCTGATGTTGCTCCAATCTAGGAACCTAGTGCCGATGGATAAGAAATTATATTATTTTTTTAACCGGAGCCAGTTCTAACTGAACCAGAAAATGGAGGTTTAGACAGCGAAAGTCTGGGCAAAGATGCCGAAGATGATCTACAGCTCAGGTGTAGTCACCTCCAACCCACATACATAATGTGGACCTATCAGCAGAATATGCGTTGGAGTTTGCATAACTACCATAGAGAAGATTGGATCATGCGAGTTCTTCGTTGGATTCGGGTGATTTAGAAGTGCGAAATAAGTTTTCTTTTAAATATGGTTTTGTCGTTGCAATGAAACAATACAACGTCAAGAACATGGTAAACTTCCATGTTTTTAAGTCTCGATCTAACAAGTTTGAAGCGAAGTGTGCAATGCGAGACAGTAGATGTGCATGGAAAATAATGACTTCTATTAAGAAGAAGATGCAGGACCATAAAGAAATATGCCCTTCCGCATACGTGTGTTGCCACGGATACTGTATCAAGACTGTTTTGTATTATAACGATCAATGAATTGCTTATTTTAACGTATTCGTGTTGCAGGTATTTCACAAGATCATGCGAAATTGGATTCGGAGATGATCGCAGACATAATACTACCTATAGACAAAGTGAATCCCAAGGTGGTTGTGCCTGTTTTAATTGCAAATATCCGTAGTCAATTCAATTACACACCGTCGTACCGTAAGGCGTGGATCACAAAGCAGAAGAAATTGGAGAAGATGCATAATGGGTGGGACGCGTCATACAACGACTTATGGAAGTGGTGTCGAGTCTTGGAGAGGTATGTTCCAGGTTGCGTAACAGATCTCGAAATGATGCATGTGTACTATAACGATCGGTTACTCCATGGATGCCCAGTGTTCCATCATTTTTTCTAGACTTTCAAGCAATGTCAACAAACATTCCAGTAATGTAAGTCATTGGTACAAATCGATAGTACCTTTATGTACGGGAGATTCACCCATCAGTTGTTGTTGGCCGTGGCACAGAATGACAATAGGAAAATCCTCCCAATTGCCTTCGCAATAATGTCAGGAGAGTTAGCAGACAATTGGATTTCTTTCTAAGTTGAGGAGTCATGTTTGCCCTCAACCCTATATATGCATCATTTTCGACAGGAAACTGGAATACTGGCCACAATTGAACGACAGGAAGCCTTTAGGACCGCACGTACCATAAGTATTGTCTAAGACATGTTGCGGTGAACTATCATGGACAGTACAATTCTGCAGTTCAGCGCGTACAAGTGATCAATATGGGTATATATTCGTCCCTATATCAACTATTTGATATTTAATTGGTCAGTATGTTGTGATTAATGGTTAACTTATTTGTTTTCCTCGACAGGGTACAAGTTCGTCCAACACTATTTTCGTGAAATGTTGGAAAACTTGTAGGACATTAACGATACAGGTGCGAATTACTCCAACATACCCTTCGTTTAGTGGATATAATCTGTTTGTTTCAATTGTACTTATAGTAGGTATAGCATGTATTGGGAAAACCACTGGCAAAACTAGTGTACAATCATGTTCAACTAAGAAGACAGTTTGATGTTAAATTTTGGATTTGTGTGTCGGATGATTTTGTTAAAAGGATTTTGAGACAGATGCTGGAACATTTTGTTGATGAAAAAACTCCAATAAATCAAAGTAATAAGAACTCCATGCTTAAAATGCTTGAGAAGAAGTTGAAAGGGAAAAAGTTATCTTGCTGTTGTTGATGATGTGTGTAGTGTTGATAAATGGGAAGATCTAAAGCCTTGCCTGATAGGTGTTAATAAAAGTAAGGGAAACCAAATCATTGTGACAACCCCTTAGTGAAGTTGTGGCATTGAAAGTGCAGGTACTTCATCAGCAAGGGCTTCAACTCCAAAGACTTGAACACGACAACTGTTGGCCGATAATCAAAGAAAAAGCTTTCAATGCTATGCCGGTTCCTCTGGGCATTAAGCTTCATTCCAAGTTTAGGGGATTTCCCTCCTCGAAATTGTACAAGTTTTCGGCTGCAATAAGTTGGTAAGGTTTCTGATCATGGGAAGATGTAAATCACTTCAAAGTTTTTGAATTGCGGGGTGCAAAAAGTTGAGCAACATAGGAGATTCATTGTCAACTTCTATTTGTCTGAAACATCTAATCCTACAGGATTGTGATCATCTGAGTGAAATTCCTAGACTGGATGGATTCGCTTGTCTTAAAGAGTTGATGGTTCACCGGTGTGCCAAGTTGAAATATGTTGCTATAACGGGTGACATTTCATCCCTTGAGCTGCTCAGTTTTGATAGTTGCAGCGAACTGCAGTGGACTGGAAACGGATTATCCACTTGTATGCAACTCCAAAGCTTAAGCATATGGTTTTGTCCGAATCTGAGTTTGGTTTCCGTTAACCATCTCTCAAGGAATTGAACTTGACAGCATCTGGTGAAGAAGGTTTAAGTAGTGTACTATCAAGTTCACTGCAATCCAACGCTTGTTCTGTTAGGAGATTGACAGTATCGGTTCCGGTAATCTGATATCCTTTCCAGAACATTTGGGGAAGCTACATTCCCTTGTTTATTTAAACATAAGCTGGTGTCGAAACTTGAGAGGTATTCTGAAAGACAGCCTCGTGAACCTAAGTTGCTTGACGACATTAAAGATGGGTGGTTTCTGGGAAGAACTGGAGGAATTCCCTTGTATTAAACACCTCACACTCTCCATTCAAGATATACATCTGATTGGATGGAGAAAACTCAAGTCTTTGCCTCATCAACTTCAAAACCTTACTGCCACCAGAGTGTTAAGCATTGAGCGGTTTGATGGATTAGAAGCTTTGCCTGAGTGGCTGCCCAATCTCTCATCCCTTGAAGAGTTGCCCATCGAGTCATGTTATAATCTCATGCATCTGCCTTCTATGGAACTCATGCCAAGCTCACATTACAGATTTCAAGGTCTCCTCGATTAGACAAAATGTGGTCAGCAAAGCAACCTTCACATAACCTGGAAAAGTTCAAGGTCCTTTTGTTATTAAAATTATTGTTGCACTGTCATTGTCTTCATTTCCTTTGCTGCTGAAAGAATCGACCATTTCTCTGAAGAAAAATAATGGGAAACCGAGTTGATGTTGGTGGGATTCATATCTCTGCTACTGATGATGTTTAAACACAGGATTGCCAAAATCTGCCCATCAAAGATTGCCTTGCTTGCAAGGAAAAGAAACAAACAACCACACAACATTGTGAGACCCTTTTCTCCTTTCTTCCCAATGGTAATGATGGCCGTCGCATGGAGTATGATCCAGAGGGGTGGGTTCTTGGGTAGTGGAAAGAATTCAGAGGAAGAAAACGGGCAGAGTGGGTTTCTAAAGGTCGTCCAATGCTTGTAGCCAGGTTGGTCCCAGAGAGGAGACTCCATTGGTATTTGAGATGGTGGGAAAGGTTAACGGAAACGACTCTTCATCTGTTTCTGCAGTGTACTAAATTTTTTTTTATCTCAAATCTAATTTCAACTTTGAAAGTACAAAAATCAAATTTGGCGTGAAAGCTTCAAGCAGCATGTTTCCTATTGAGCTCCAACTTGGAACTGAACATAAAATTATTTTTTTTTCCATAAGGAATTTTCAGTTCTCCATGGAAGGAGACATTAGAAAGTATTAAAAGTTTTACAAAGACCATAACTCACGTCATTTGATCAAATAAAAATTTGTTTCAAAAGTGATGACAATATAACTAAAAACCAAAACAATTTTACTACTAAAGACAGATTTAGTTCATGCCCTTTTGGCAAAATCACTGCCATTCTCGTCATCCTCATCTCGGAAGTTTTCGTTCATTGGCTCAGTTGAGTCGAATGCTTCTACTTCCTCCTTGAAGCCATCTTCGGTACTACCAAATTGATCACCACTGTCAATTCCCATATTAGGACTTCCAAATCCAGCTGAACCACCAGTACCAACACCATCAATGCCGCCACCACCACCAGCAACACTGAAACTCCCACTTTCGTAATTGGTTGCATCAGATTGACCAAAACCACCATGGCTTCCCTGGCCTCCGTAGTTACCACTGCCACCGTATCCAACATTACCTCCATAATTTCCAGAAGGGGGGGCAGCATTTCTGCCATAGCCACCACCACCATAGCCACCGCCTCCAAATCCGCCACCACCACCTCCAAAGCCACCATCACCACCACCACCTCCATAGCCACCACCTCCATAGCCACCACCGCCGTAGCCACCACCTCCATAGCCGCCACCTCCATAGCCACCACCTCCAAAGTTACGAGGAGCTCTCTCAGTTGCATAGTTTACTCTTACTTGACGGCCATGGAGAGTCTGACATGAAAATTATTTCATAAGTTGAGACCATTAAAAGTTTTCTAATATAAAATTAGTCGTAAGTTACGAATATGAGAATTATCCTGATAGATGGTAAGGGAACACAGGTTATATCATGAACACTAAGGTCACCATAGAGAAGAAACTATGTTTGAGATACAACTCTGCAACAAGACGCACATTGACCAAGTCATATTATGTTATTCGGCACGAGTGCGAGTGTTGGATATCAGTATGCATTTAACACAAGTATGTTCAACAATACAATGAAAATTATCCTGATAGACGTAAAGGCAACACAAGTTATATCATGAACTCTAAGGCCATGACAGAGAAGAAACTATTTTATGAGATACTGAGTGAATCTGACAGTATATATTAACATATAAAATTGAGAAGCAATAAATTCAAATCTACAACTCTGCAACAAGAGACTCATAGACCGAGTTATACTATTGTACTCGGCTTGGGTATGAGTGTTGGATATTGATACAAGTTCAACACAAGCATGTTCAATATTACCATGTATTTGGAGGGTACTTTGAGGGTCATATCCCCCTACCCATATCCGAATGCGAGTCAAACTCAAACATGGATATTAGACACGTGTACTTCAAGAAAATCAAAAAGTTGAAGCAACACAAAATCATATATTTCTGCTTCAGATTTTCTAGATGGGGCCTAGAAGCAATTTGCCAACACAATGCAAAGGCCTTCACCATAGTTTGAGCACCATGAGAAGAACAAAAGGCCCCATAGGATTACATAATGGGGAGTACTTTCATATCATATTCTAATTTTGATCTCTTTGTACTAGGTTATATGCATCTATGCTTACCGTAAAACATATCAGAATCCTATAAGGTTTACGGCAAAGCAGCAGCCAGTGGATACTTGGAGACTACCAAGATCAAAGGAAAATGTGATTCCTCAGTAACTAAATACTTAGAAGCGTTATATTACCTGTCCATCCAAGGCCTGAAGTGCACTTGAAGCATCCTCGGAACTTGTGTAAGTGACAAAGCCAAATCCTCTAGACCTGCCTGTCTCTCGATCCATGATTATTCTTGCTACAAAAAGATCAAAATTAATCAGCTCTTTTACAAAGTCAAAACCAGTGAACCAAAATCGAACTCAAACTGCAAATTCAAAGTCAATACACCACATGTACAAGCATCCAGCAAACACAACTCAAAGTTTAAAAACATTCATTCATTTCCAGTAAAGGGCATCTAATGTTAACAGTACATGTCTTTAAACTCAGAAACTTAAACCGACACAAGTGTAAGATTTAAGCATCTCAAGAGACTTTTTGACCCCCCCTTCATGACAAATGCAAATTGACTTAAGCAAATGTATCCATTGCAGCATACCTTCAATAACTTCACCATATTTGCTGAAAGCTTCTCTCAGACCTTGGTCATCTGTTTGGTATGAAATACCTGCAATTAAAGAAGGTTAACAAGAACCCCTAAGAAAAACACATAATAAAAAATTGCTTGCTTCAACATGTAAACAAAATTCGAATGCACCTCCCACAAAAAGTTTTGAGCTCGGCATGTTCGACATATACCGGAACACTTGAAAGAGGCTTGGACTTGATGCAGATAACTGCGCATTGATCTGTGTTGTCGAGGTCTGCCTAAGCATATTCCCAATTTTACTTAGGAAAGCCATTGTTTCAACCTAGGAAAATAAAAAAATTAAATTAAATTTCACTTTCAGAAAATGAAACTGATAAAGTAAAATGAGGGGAAAAAAATACCCAAGAAACAACTTAACAAACTATAATAAAACCTGAACTTTTAACAAGATTGCTTCTAAACAGTGAACACATGCAAAAGGAAGAGCCATCAACTAATTTTAAGGAGCCAAGCATATAAGATAAAAAATAATCTAAAACCCTATGTTATACACACTATTTTTCCTAAAACGCTTTTATCTAACATATTTGAACACAAGTACAAAGGTATAATCCTCCAAATATATCATAAAACATAGAAAAAAGTTAAGCATACCAGTGTCGGGTAAGACAAATATAATAGGGTAAATTCTAAAAACATTCCAACAGAGGAACCTACTTTTACAAGATTTAAACTTTTTATCAGTATTGATTTCTATCTTTATAACTCTTACAACCCAAAAAAACAAACTACTTTGATTTTCAGGGGGGTACATGCTCTTTCGTTTTCAAGCTCAAATGTCAGAAAAAAAAAAAAACAGTAGAACATACATTTTCAATCAGCTCCCTAAAAAAAAACCTAATCGTTCTTGATCTTAAGAACCAAACAAGAACAACCCAGGCAGATCATTACATAATAATACGAAACATTAAACCATAAATCTGATACTATAAAAAATTAAAAAAAAAAAGGAACATCTTTTCAACGACACAGTAATCAAGATTCAACAGAAACCCTATTCAAATAAACAAAAGAACAATCGAACCAATAGATCAAAATCAAACATGAACAATAGTGAAAGCCATAAAAAAAGAGAGTTTCATGCCTTTTTGGAAGCTTACCCTACTGTTGTATGGGATGTAAGTGAAAGAGAGTGGGAGACGCTTGAACTTGTTTATCAAGAGTAAAACCCTCGGGGTTTATGTAGACGGTGCGGCGTTCAGATATTTTTTCTTTTGGCAGAAAAATATTTTTTACTACACTTGTCAGTTTTTCATTGGTCTGTGCTTTTTCATGTCGGTAACATGACCTTTTCTTTACCATAAAAAATCATAAATTTTATAAAATTCATTATTGATTATTGATTATAAAATCATAAAAAAAATTCATTATAACATTATAAAAAATCATAAAAATTTATAAGCATTATAAATATTCATTATTATAATAAATGATTAAAAATAATTTAATTTTACATCTTAACATAAATTTTAATGCTTTAATCATATTGATTATACACAAAATTTGGAATAAATTATATTTTAAAAAAATTAAGCATTATAATGAATCAAATAATATCATCTTTTTTCCTCAAACATCAAGCTATGTGTATTAATCTGTAAATTGTCATGTCAATAATTGGTGCAAATATAGATTATCACATCAACATATGTTAATTAGTTTAAGCAATTTTGTTAGAAATGCACATTTGATTCACTGAATAAGGCTGTAATGGAATAGAATTGTATTTAGTAATTTAATCGTTTGGTTGAATGAAATGGAATAGAACTGTAATAGTATTCTTGTGTTTGGTGAATGAAATAGATGTTGTAATAGCATAAGTGAAAAAATTGAAATGACTAGAGTACCCTTAGCAGAAATTGTTTTAAGTAGATAATTATTATTATTGTTATTAAATTTTAATAGGACTATTATTAAATGTAATTTAATAAAAATAAAAATTATAATTTAATAACAATTTTAATTTAATTGTTTTTATATTAAAATATTTCAAATATTTTATTTTTTTATATTTTCTGAGTCCAAGTTTTAAATGACTAATCTGAAAATTAATTTTATTTTATTATTTAAGGTTACATAGAATAACTATTCTTTGGTGATATCAAAAAATAACTATTATGAGAAGACAAGTAATAAGAAAGTAATGGTGACCATTGAATAAATATTACGTTTAACCAAACAAAGAAATAGTTTATTATTCAATGAATAAGGGTGGAATGCTATTCTATTGCCCCCAACCAAAGATGGTGTAATAGTCAACATTAATAAAAACGGTGATTTGACCAATGTTTAAGTTTATGGATTCAATTGCATGCAAAAAATTTGAGAAACTAAATTGTACTTTTTCTTTCTAAATTCTTCGAGGATCTTTTATACTATGCATAATCACTTATTTGGCCCTCCAATTTTACAAAAAAATTATTTTAACCCTTCATTTAATTTTTTGTTTCTTTTAACTCTTAAGTTTGCATTTTTTGTCAAATCACCTCAAAATGAATGATAAAGTTAACAATTTGGTACACTTTGCTAACACACGTGAATTACTATATGAATATTACATTAACAATTAATTAATTTTTTAATATTTTAAAAAAATATTAGCATTATTTAAAGAAAGTATAAAAATATATATTTTTTTAATTTTAAAAAAATTAATTAATTGTTGAATACGTGGATGTCACACCAACAAAGTTAATAAATGTTAATTTTTACATCTATTTTGGGGTGATTTGGCAAATAATAAAAATTCAAGAGTTAAAAAGACGAAACATCAATTGATTTTTTTTATATAAAATTAGAGAGTTAAATAAGTCATTATACCAAATAATGAAATTTATAAAATTACAAAAAAATTTGAATGAAATTCTTTTATTTAAAAATTATATGTTGAAGCTAAAGTCCTCCTCTCTGTTCCAAGTTCTTCCCATAAACTATAGAAAGAGATGTATTTTGTAAAATAATAGACAACCACTCTATTTTACTAATTATTTTCTCCTCTATTTTACTAATTATTTTCTCCATCTCATTCATAAAAAATAAAAATAAAAAATGCTTAGTTGTCAATTGGTTAGAAAATATAATTAGTTTAGACTGTGATTTCATTCTCACTAGACCTGCAGAAAAGAATAGTTTGTCCATAGCTCAACTAGGACTCATGTGAGTTATGACTACAAATACGTGTTTAATATTTATTTTTTTATTTTTTTACTTATGAACCTAGAGATTAATATCTATGTTCAGTAGTGTCATCACATACATTTTCCAGAAAAAAAAAAGAAAAAATTGAAAATTCGAAAAGAGGACTTCTTAAAACTTACACACTTCAGTGCATAAACTCAACCTGAATTAAGATGTGCTTATTATGGCTTGGAGTGAATAAATCTCAATGGATATGTTCTTAGGATGACATAAATATATGATACAATCTATCCTTTTCTATAAGAAGAGATCAACAAGGCAATGTTATCCACCAATTTAGATGCATTGTCACTATCCTTTTGTGAGAGAGGCGACGTCCATTCCTGGAAATTATGGAGGCTCCCTGTGAAATCCGTAAATAGACCATCAACTCCGATCTTGTTTAACCAATAATCATATTCCACGTACGGGTCTTGATGGAAATCCAAGTGTAAAAACATGTTTTCATTGCGGTATGTGTATGGATGAACCTGTATTATTAGCCTGTATTAGTTATCACCGACCAATGCCGACAATCAAAAGCTATATAGATGGGGAAGTACCTGTAGATCCCGGGCATGTGCTCGAGCAACAAGATCTGTTGGTGGTTGTAAGTAATTGTTTTTTACAGGAACAACCGTATCTTTCCAAGGTCCAATGCCGACGACATATTCCTTAATGTAGTCAAGATAAGGATCTGATGTAATTTCCCAATATGACTGCAATGTGAATTTCATTTTCTTCCATTAGAAATCCAAAATCCAAAAAGTGTTAATAGTGAAAGCAAGTTGCTATGGTTCATGTTCAATCGGATGGAAAATTTCTTTCAATCAACTACATATGGTAAAGAAATCAATAATATATTGGGCAAACAATCTGATCAGTGCTGGAAAACATCTTTCCATTTAAACCTTTTTATGAAATCTACTTTCGAGGGATACAAAGAGTGAATTCAGGACAAACCTGATTAGTGTCCTGAGTTGGCATTGTGACATCATCGATCAAGAAGATCTTTGGTGAGTTGGTAAGATTTGATATGTACACAAGTGAAGTTGGTGCAAAGGACTGTATAAATATCGGCTTTTCTAACCAATCTTTCGACATGTACGAACCTTTATATCCATACTTCCTAAGTGTCTCCACAAACTTGTCCTCAAATCTCTTTCCATTTGGCCATTTTACCTGTTGAATGCATGGATTCAAAATCATGGGAATCAAAGTTTATAGGAAATATCAGTCAATTGACACAGTTAACCAGATTTCAAACCGACCCTAGTTTCACACTTTCATGTGGTTTGCTAATGGAAAATGATAGATAAGTTCTTAGCTTTTCACTGACATTGTTAAACCCATGGTTCAAGGGTCGTAAGAGGTATTATATGAATCCTAGGAAACACATGCTTTTTAAGAAAAAATATGAAGGAGCAATCGGTTCAGTTTGAAAACAAACAATCATTGGTCAATTATATTCTTCTCTGGAGGCAAAGCAAAAAAAAGAAGCACTTACATGCTGGTTGATTAACACAGGATTTTTAATCTCGGGATAAATTCCGACAACTCTTGGTGCATCCAGTGCAATTGAAATGAACTCCTCAAAAGTAATAATGGAAAACTTTCCTGTTGAATACAAAACAACCACTATAATCAGCCTCGACAATTAAATACCTTCTTTCATAGTAGATCAACAAAATCAAGTGCCATAAAGTTGGTAATGAACAATGTAGATCAACGAAATCAGAAAATTTCTTAACAGCATAACTTGATAATATGGAGTTGAGATATGAAATAGTGTAAATCATGTAACCATGCAATAACAGCCAGCAAAATGCAATGAGTAGCTAGTTCCATTTCACATTAAAAATGGTTCCCCGACCTTTTTATATGTTAGAACACAGAGTTTAAAAAACTAAACAGATAAAATAAATAAGGAACTAACCATTATACTGCTGATCCCGGAAACTGTACCGTTGCTTCACCCGTAACTTCTTTAATTCTTTTAGCGTGAAGTCAACTGCATGTATGAATACTATTTGTACGTTAAGAGTACAAATCCAGAATTTGCGGTGAACTTAAGGTGTTAAACTAAATACAGTGCCCATATACGGGATTTTTTTATCTTTATGGCACAATTGCAAGAAGAAAAAGGACTAAAAATTGTATGCTTCCATACCAGTAAAAAAGCCAGTCACGTTGAACCCTTGAACATTGTATGTCCTTTTACGATTTGCAAACTCTTTGTGATTAGCAACATCAGTTGTCAGGTCGAGGATAACATCATGAAAACATATAAGGACACCATCTTTAGATGATAGGATATCTGTTTCTATAAAGTCTGCACCCTCTTCAATTGCTCTCTGCAAGAAGCAGTATATACTCAATGTACATATAACATCAGTGATTTTAAATCGTAGAAAAGGATAAACATCGAATCTAAGCTATACACTCCCATGTTTGAAGAGATAAAAGATTAAAAAGAAAGAAAAGAAAAGCCAAAATAAGGGTCAAACTATAGAAACTATAGAAAGGGGAAAGCATATAGAGTAGGCAGAAGGTGTATAATCAAACATACCATGTATGCAGCAGCCGTTTCTTCAGGGATCTCTCCATTTGAACCTCTATGTGCGATATTATACGGACGTGAGGTTTGCATAGGCTGTCTATTTTGATTGGATATTTTACTAGGAAGTGGATAGAAAGGCCTCGCAGCACACCCAAGAATGAATGACAGAAACAAGAAAGGGGCAAAGTCTGCAGTGTTTCATAGCATCAAATGAGTCATTCATATTGTTTACTTAAGAATGAAATACCAAATGCCATTCTTAACATAATAGTCATACAACTGCACACACATGAAAGAAACTATAAAGCAAAAAAGTCTTTCTGAGATAAAACTAGATATAACGCTCATCGAACCTGTCCCCAAGATGTAACACCAGTGATTCACTTATAGTTCATTAGATTTTGGAGAAAGAGTGCCATAATCTGAACAAGCAAAATCTGCAAGCTAGTTTTGAATCTATCATACAACTATAATAGCGGATGATCATTATCTTTTAGTTGATGGCTACATACACACACATGTATATATGAGTAATCACTTCTCCATAGGGATTTGGGGCAACCAATAGCAATATCATAAAACCAATAGAAGCAGAGAAGAATGCACATGCAGGCATCAATATATTATGCTTTATTTACAACTAGAAGGCTTTTAGCAATAAAATTGAAATGTACTTATAAAGGGTTTTTTCACCATATTTATGCATAATAATAGGTTATAACCTATAACACTATAACAAGGGGAAAAATGAAAAGTCAATGAATCAAGAAAACCAGTCTAACAGTATATTAATGAAAAAAAAATACAACACAAAACTATTGATTCAAATGACTAAATGCAAAGGATAGTGATTAATCTGTGACCATATTAAACAATGAACTGAAAATCCCAGAAAAAAAAAGGGGGGGGGGCTAAAAACAAACAATCTTAGAAGCACAAGAAAACATATGAACAAAACCCAGAAATACACAATCAGACTAATAAAAAAAAGCATAACCCAGAGAAGGTCAACGACAATAATACAAACATAGTGAAAAAAAAAAAACAATGAAAAGTTTAAAACTCACATGTTAAATTCATTGCTTTTGCCCTCAAACAATAAATTCACTTCTCTAGATCCCCTTGTTTCAACTTTTTTTCAACTTTATGCGTCCCAAAACTATGGGTTATCTATCAGTTGAAACAAATCTTCAAAAAATAATTATGAGATGAAAGTGGGGAGCGTTTCTGGGTACATTATATTGTGTTGTTTGATAACATCATATGCCGTGGATCTACCGATAATCTCTCAGAATATTCCTTCTAAAACTCTTTGATTATTGGATTATGAGAGAATCCCATTGTGACAAAAACTAGGGATAATTTACCAGAATATACTAATTTTATAAAAAAATTGCAAGAAAAGGACCTACTAAATAATTATTTATCGAATGCGCTTTTGGACGCGTTTTTGCCCGTTCCAACAGTTAATGATGCGATTTTAGCTGATGTGGCATAAAGCGCTCCCTTGTGGACGCGTTTTCCTGCTGCATCATCTAAAAACGCATTGATGTGGTCGCGTTTTCGAGAGAAATGACTCTTTCCGATAAATAATTAGAAAAAAAGTCATTTTCTGTAAATTTTCTATAAAAATGGTACTTTATTATAAAATAGCCCCAAAACTAGTCTTTTTAAATTTATATATTTCTGGATAATTTGGTTGGCACAAAACATTGGAAAACTAAAATAAAGCTCAACAACCGGTTTTTCTTTAACTTGAAAAACGATGATTAGTCAGATATAACAATATTTTTGGTTTATTTACAATTTGATACTTAAATTATATCACTTTTTCAAATTTGTACCTATGCCTTTTTTTTGTCA
This sequence comes from Gossypium bickii, assembly GCA_025503065.1. NCBI lineage: Eukaryota > Viridiplantae > Streptophyta > Magnoliopsida > Malvales > Malvaceae > Gossypium > Gossypium bickii. The sequence goes on along the minus strand of CP106719.1, from coordinate 11,158,928 downwards.
TTTGGTACTTAAAGCGCTGTTTTTCGAGACTTTGTAATGTCAACTATTACGTCTATTAAAATAGATAACCAATTAAAAGCTAACACGTGTTAGACAAATAAGCATTATTTTCTCTTTCTAATCAAAAAATTATTTATTTAATTTTATAATTGATTTCGATTTTTTTTAATATGCAAAAGAAAAAAATTGATAATTTAACAATAGAAGGTTTTTTCTTCTACGATTTTTTTGTCTTATGTCTAAGTTTTGAGAGGTTTAATATTGGTTAAATTTGTACAATTTAATTCTTACCTAATCAATTTACATTTTTCAAAGGGCATTGGATTCATCAATTGTCTTTTATTATTATTAATTTTGTTGAAGGAGAGTAGAAAAAAGAAGAAGCTAATGTACTAAAGGTTTTGTTAATAAATCCTATTCCTTTGATGAAAGTCTTTGTCAGATTTCAATTTCAATATTTTTTTCATCTTTATTAAAATAACTTTAGTCGCATGCCTAGAAATTTAGGGTTTTTTTTCTTTTTGAAGTAATAGAATGTAACGAGTCAAATTGAAAAAGAAATGGGTTAAATAATATTTTAGGACTTAAACTTGATAATTATTTTCATATTGGGGTCTAAATTTTTTTTTCTAAGTTCGGTTCTGAACTTAACAATTGTTACCACATTGAGGCTTAAGGCTTTTTTTTTTTTTTGTCCAAGTTAGGCACTAAACTTGACAAATATTTTCACATTGAGACATGAACTTTTTTTTATCCGAGTTAGCCATTGAAAACCTACAAATTCAAGCCCCAATGTGAGAACAACTATAAATTCAAGCTTAATGTGGGAATAATTACCAAGTTTAGGGTTTAACTTGGATAAAAAAAAAATTAGGTTTCAATGTGGGAAAAGTTACTAAGCTCAAACCTAACGTGAGAACAATTGTCAAATTCAAACATAATTTAGATCAAAAGAAAGTTCAGACTCTAATATAAAAAAAATACTAAAATTTAGCCCCAAATATTGATTTAACCAGAAAGGAAAAAGATAATTTTTTAATTTGTACATTAGCTGTTGAGCATGAAACCCCGACTAGCTTTAAAAAGATTTAAATCAAAATTCCCCTCAAATTATAACTTCTTTCCCACTTAAGTACTTATTTAAAAAAAAAATAGCAGTTAAATTACTAATTTTATCTCATTTTACTCAAATCACTGGCCAATAAAAAAACCTGACACATATGTTTTTATTTGATGTCAAAAACTTTTGAGGATAAAATAAGACAAAATTGATAATTTAAGTATCACTTTTAACCTCTAAAACACTTTTAAATATCTAAGTGACAAAATATGCCATAAATCTATATACTATTCAAAAATTTCAAATTTAATCTCTATACCTTTATTCCCAAAAATTTAATCCCTCTATTTTTTAAATTTTAAAATTTAAATCCAACTGTAAACATTATTTTTTTATTAAATTCAAATTCATTATGACATTATTTTCTAGTTACATGGCTAATTGACCATCAAGTGAAGATTTTTTTTTCTCAAAATGTCACATCAATAAATTAAAAAAAAAATTAACAATTTAACCTATTAGTTTAAAGACTTGTTTAGTATATTAGCCAAAGGAAATTGATATTAAACAAGGCATCTTTTACTTAGAAATGACTCAAATTTAACTTAATCATGATCGCCTGCATTTTGAATATGAAGTGAGTTAAATTTGAGCATTGAACAAGGCTTGAAGGAGGAGGAAAATGAGTCAGAGCTTTAAAATGAATCATCCTAAACAATTACAACAATCATCAGAAAGCGTGCATTTCATTCAATTCCAAAACATTTCCAACCGTATGTTATTAGCCTACTTATACGAATTCATTGTTTCCATTCATCATCATCAATTAGATTTCTAAATTTCATACACAAACTGAAAACATATACCAAATGCAAGCATTTCCACATCATTGTGGCGGAGAAAACGACAACTCGCATAACATGGGATTACTCAGAAGCTTTGAATCCATCCTTTATTCCTTATATGGCCATAACATCGCCATAATTGCGCATTAGAAGAATCGATCCGCCAAATAACCCAGCAGCTCGCAGTAGTTTCTGCCAAAAAAAGATTTCTAGGGGTTACAAATATAATTTGTTGATTAACATATAAATAACGAAACCAAACAGCAGCCTCGGAAACATGATTGTACTAAGATGTAAGAACATTTATTGTGAAAGTTTAAAGCATGTTCGAACTTCAAATTCCGCTACTACTTGAAATGCAGTGTTTAACATGGTGGTATAAGTAAGCTATGACTTTGATACTGCCCATCAGCTTGAAACAGATATAGAAATGCTACAGCCAATAGGCTGCTCATTTTCCCAAAGATAATGCAATTGACACACCCTTTTGCAACCTATGTTCCTTACATGTCTACATATATTCCTCAAGCCTTTCATAGGACTTTTCTTCTGCTTCATGCTATTCTCTAAACCTCGTAACATAATTCAGAGAAGATAAAAGAAAAAAAACCGAATGACTTCCAAGCTTCTATTTATGTAGTCACTTTTGGGGTAAAAGAAAAGATATGTAAAAGCTTTTAACCACTACTCTTCCACAAAGTTTTCAGTTCTGAACAAAGCGTCCATCAAAACCAATGGAGCCTGATATCATAATCAATCGATATATCAGTTCACCACAACGACCATTTTGCCCCAAAGAATGGAAAACAGTTAAGAAAACAACGAATCGAACTAACGAAGGCATTAGTTATCCAAAAAAGCTTCTCTCTTCATGTCAGTCACGTACATTACATAGACTTCTGACTCTAGAAGGCTGTCTTACTTTCCGGTAAAGTATCCACCAAAACTAATGGAGCCAAAAATCATAATAAAAGGATATATATAAGTTGGCCATTGAAACCATTACTTGTCCCAAGAATGGAAAACAGAGTAAAATTAAGTGAAAAAACAGATCAACCTAATGAAGGTAGAAGGCATTAGTTATTGTCCAAAAATTTCTCCCTTCATACCGATCATGCACATAGACTTCTATGACTCTAGAAAGCTATCTTACTTACGAAGAAAGTGTCCACCAAAACCAATGGAGCCAGAAATCATAAGAAACCGGTATATAAGTTGGCCCCGAAAACCATTACTAGCCCCAAGAAAAGAAACTAGAGTAAATTATGTAAACAACAAACCAAACAAATCAAGGCATTAGTTATCGTCGGATAAACTTCTTTCATATGGGTCACGGATAAAGATTTCTACTGACTCTAGAAGGCTGCATTAGTTTCTCCAGTTGTTATGTGTTGCTGTTATGTATATGTGGGTGTTTTTCTAACTATTCGCACCTTCGAGGAACACTATTCGACCCATGATTTCAGTTAAGAATTAAGCTACCATATTAACAGGTAGATTCATATAGTCAACTAACCACAACTGAATTACATCATATCAATCCAATCATATGGAGATTCATGACATATATGTTTCAAGGTCCCAATGATGAGAAATTCCAGACATTGAATAACTTTCAAAATGCCTTGTTCCAACTATAAGTTCTGGATATGTTATCTTTATCCTGGTTGCGAACATGTTCAATTCTTCCAAATCAAATCATTGGTTTTCTTCTTTCATTTCCTAAATCAGTGGAGTAAAAACATATTCTCTAAACAAATTCCCATAAACCCAAATGTCAGAAAAACAAACGCATGATCAAAATAGAATTAAATCACGACTTAATGAAAGGAAAGACCCCCAAAAAAGTGAAAACTATAGAAGGAAGAGCATAAAAGATAAATAAAGAAAATGAAATACCATGTTTCGAGCCAAGTTTTCCTCATCGTGGACTTGAGAATGCCAGAAGGCTTTGAGCTTATCGAGAGAGACCATGGAGTTTGCCATTGCTGCTTCGAAGACGAAAAAAAAAAAACAAAATTGAACACGAAATTAGAGGGTTTTTCAGACTCGGGTGTTCAGGGTTTAGGGTTTTATTTTGGAATTTTTAACATAAACCTTGAATTCCCAACCCCTTTGGTTATTGGGATTCATGATTTAAGATTCAAGTTCTGTTTAACGTCTATGATATTTTGGAAATTTTTAACATAAACCTTGAATTCCCAACCCCTTTAAGATTCAAGTTTAGTTTAGGGTCTATGATTTTGTGTTTAGGGTTTAAGTTCAAGTTTAATGTTTTAGATTTGGGGTTTAAGTTAAAAAGTTATCAAAATTGCGTCCAATTGATCCATAATTAATTACTCGAGCCTATGTATATGTCCAATTGATCCATCGCTAGCTCAACAAAAGTCAGATCGGACTACATTTGAATTAGAAGAAAATTGTACGACTTTGAAAATAATTTAATTGAGTCGATTTATTTGATGTGAAATTAAATTAGGCAGCTATAGAAATTGTTCAAGTAGAGAATTTGATTAAATAATTTTATTGAAAAATTAAATTGGAAAACCTTATTGATTTTTGGGAAAATTAATATGATGTTTTTGGAAATTAATTTTCAAGTCAAACAATTGACTTAATTAGTAATTGAACTTGAAAATTAGATTTGAGATCGAAAATTGGGCCCGAGAACCCAAAACCGAGGTCGATACCTAAAAACTGATTGAATCGGGTTTGATATGTGAAACCGAGCCAATGGTCCAATCAGTGGCTGGACTAGACCGATCGGGCTGTCACTGGCCTGGACTAAATCGACTCAGGGTACCGTAAGGGTGTCGCACCTACGATGGCACCACCAGACACAATGGTGCCGGTGACGACGAAGGCGACATTCCGGTGGTCTACGGGTGGTCATTCGACAGTTGAGCAATGGAGGAATCACACTCCAACTAGGACTCTTCCAGATAATTTGATTTTAGAATAACTATTCCAAAAATAATATTTTAATAGATTTAATATTAAATTTAATTTAATACTTATTTTGGTAGTATTTTATTAATTTAATATTAAAATGATTATGATAATATTAAATTAAATTTAATATTTATCTTATATATAAATATTATATTAATGATCGTGTCCAAACGAACTATGACAATGAATAAGGCAAGCGCACCTATCGTTTGGTAGTATAGCTATGGCAAGACCGGAAATATCGTATCCTCAAGGACCAAAAGTACTAGTAATTATTATCTTTCTATTATTTAGCCTAAGAATTAAGGGAATTGTTGTTTAATCTAAAACTAACTAATTACTAAGCTAAAGATGCTAAGACACAGATAATGAATTGGGGAAATACTCTTGGAAAAATCAATTGATTAAGACAATACCCGAGGAAGAATCCACCTAGACTTCACTTGTTATTTAACTCTGAACCAGACGATTTATTCACTTGACTTGATCCGTAGGATTCCCTAATTTATATTAATACCTCTCTCGAGGCTACTAACGTCTAACCCTAGGTTGATTAATTGAAATCTCTTTCTAATTAAAACCCCTAGTGTTGCATTAATTCGATCTATGGATTCCCATATTAGATTTGACCCTAATCCGGCAGATTTTCGTCGTCCTATCTCTAGAAGTGCGATCAACTCCGCTTAACTATGCTAGATCTACTCTTAAACAGGGACTTTTGCTCCACTGCCTAAGCACATCAATACTTGAATCAATATCCTGAAATATTAACACAAGAATAAAGAACACATAATTAAGAACAAATCAAGTATTTATCATACGATTGTAAAACAATAACAAGATCCGTCTTAGGTTTCATCCTCCTCATGTATTTGAGGGGTTTAGTTCATGTTTATAAAAGAATACATCTCAGAAGAAAGTATAAAACAAAACATAAGAAAAACCCTAAAACCCCCTGAAGGAAATTGAAGGGAAGATCTTCCGTCTTGAGTATGATTCCGACTTCTTAAGATGGATCAACTGGCTTTCTTCGAATAAATCCCACAATTCGGCCCTCTCTGACTTCGCCCCTCAGCCTCCTCCTTTTAGGTTACACTTAGGGTGTTTATATAGGCTTTCAGAATGTCTTTTTTGGCCCCTAAGTATCCTAATCCGAATGGAATTAAAACGAGTCACGGCAGGGACACGCCCGTATGGCACGGCCGTGTGAATTGAGCCCAGGCCGTGTTTGAGTCTGTTAAAGTGGCACGGCCGTGTGGTTATCTCCAGGCCGTGTGGACTTCTTACTTTGGCCCATTTTCTCTGTTTTTGGCCCGTTTCTCGTTCTTTTCATCCTCTGATGCTCTCCTAAGTATAAAACATGAAATTAAATGATTAGGAGCATCGAATTCCACAATTCAGGGGATAAATCATCCAAAAGTATGCTAAATGTGGGATTAAAATATGTACATATTACGGTTTATCAAATACCCCCACACTTAAGCATTTGCTTGTCCTCAAGCAAAATTCTCAACTCACAATTAAAATGAACTTCCTCAATTCATAATATTCATCAATAGTGTTTCATCATAATTCATAGGTAATTTAACCAAAAGGGTTCTAAATATTCAAACAATCAAAGTCATAGTTTCTTTTTTTAAGTACGAAAACATAGGTGTTTCCCCTTACCTAAATAATTACCTTTAATTCAAAATCAACAAGGGTTGACATCCTCACTAAAGATTCACTCAAATCACTCAAAGTGTTTAAGGTTCAAAATTAAGCACTCAAAAGTCGAACATGAAAAGTTAATCCCATAGGCTTGCATAAAAATCAAATCTCCACCACTTTAGAATGAAATGATACACAGATCAAAAGGTCTTTTAAGGGTTGTAATGGGGCTTCGGTTAAAGGTGTGGATAAAAGCTAAATTAAAAGGTTAGAATTGAAATTGAATTGACAAATTACCGAACTAGAAAGATGAACTAAGGCTCGAATAATTACATCAATTAAAATTTCATAACATGAGCTTCTTCTCAAGATGTGGAATTTAAACGTATAAGCTCAATTAATATAGAACTAATAAAGAATATACTTCGATTTTTTTTAAGAACGAATCATGTAATAATGAAGATTTTAACAACTGAAATGGAACTCATAGTTAAACTAAGTAATCCTTTCAAATCAGATCTCGACAGAATAAGGGTCAAATCAACAAAAGGTTTTTTTGGTTAATGTTGAGGGTAAATCAATGAAAGGGTTGTTAGGATAAAAGGGGTTTACTAAGGGTTAAACATGAAAGTAGGCTTTTCGGGAGTAAGTGGGTTAAAACCTAGGTGCCTTTATCATTTCAATATATCCAATCAATGATGTGGTCTTGACATGTATAATCGAAGCAAGTTCTAGAATAACAAATCAATGTTAACACATTCATAATAAAAAAAAAAGTGAGCAAGAAAAGAATGTATGCTCTAAAAGGCTCAAAATCTCACAAAAATTATGGGTTTTTGATATCAACTTTGTAAATTTCAAACTTCAAGGTAATAATTAGATTCAGGTAGACAACCTAACAAATTTTTAATTCTTGAAAATAGACCCATCATACTTGATTCTCTAGTCTCCTAAAGTTTAAATCATCACTGCACAATTATCAATGACTTAATCCAAAACATATCAATAAAAGTCATGAATCAAAGGAAATTTCATTCTAATAGTAATATGAGAAAATTATTTAAGAACAAGATATAATTCAGGGGTTTGAGAATAATGCAAAAAGTTAGGAACTTTTCAAAATAAAATTCACCCCCCACACTTAAGATGTACATTGACCTTAATATACAAAGATATATATCTAGAGATTAATAGCATGAAATCATAAGAGATAGGCAGAAGTGAAACTTCTTGAATTTTGGATGGGTTCCTTGAGTTGGCAGTGGTCGTGGTGTGGTGATTCCCAAGCAGCCTTTAGAACCTAAGTCAAAGAAATTGAAATGTAATATTAAAAATTAAAAATAAGAAAGATAAAGGGAAGGAAAATAAAGGAGAAGAGAAAAGAAAAAGAAAAATTAAATGGACTCAAATGTCCTTGGCTTGGCGAATCAATGAAGCGGCCGGCATGAACTCATGTAATTCAGTCTCACACGGGGAGGCTGTGCTATGGTCCTTTCGCTTCTTCGACATGGGAATTGTAATGTTGGCCTTGCCTTTGGGCATTGAGTGATAGTGGTAAGGATGATGAAATGGGAAGAGAAATTATGGTGGCTAGGGTTGAGAGGAAAGGGGTTTGGTGGAGGAAGTGATCAGAAAAAGAGGGGTTTATATAGAAATAGGAATCTGGTGATTTCCCACGCCCGTTTACCATGGGCATGTTGGGTCACACGGCCATATCGCACAGTCGTGTTGTGCTTCTTCGTTTCTCTCACGCCTGTGTGCAGGTCGCCACGCCCATGTTGATAAATCAGTATCGTCCGCAGTCGTATCGCACGACCATGGCATTTTACCGCCGCCCATGGTTTGGAGATTTTTCGTCCTTGGTTTGTACTATCTCTGCCATGCCAGTGCGTAAATCTGTGGTGTCTACACGGCCACGCCCGTGTGCAAGGCCGTGTGGTATGGAAATTTGCGTGGTTAGTTTGTAGTTAGATGCTAAAAATAAAAAATATGAAAATTAATAGGGTTAGTGCTCGGGTTGCCTCCCGAGAAGCGCTCGTTTAAAGTCTTAAGCTAGACTTACCTCTCATTCGTACATTCATGGTGGTTTGAGGAGTTGAAACTCCTCACCCCTGCTATCAGTTCTACGATTACTATATAGTTCAAGTCGAGTAGTGTATTCTTAGTTTTTCCTTGAAATGTGTCTTCCACTCGTCTAGTTCATCGATCTGAAGCCTTCGTTCCTCATGAGTTATTTCCTTTTTGGCATGAGGTCTAGGATATAGTTTAGTTGTGTAGTTCCGTGGTGCTTCCTAAAAAGGAGGGTTAACCGAATGGTCATTAATAGAATTTATTTTCTCACCTTGATTACTTGATGTCTGAGCGAGTCAAGAGCCTGAAGAGTGATCGTTTCGTCACCTACACAAAGTATGAGTTCACCTGTACCAACATCAATTTTAGTCCTAGCAGTTGCTAAAAAGGGTCTTCCTAAAATTAAAGGGATATTATTGTCCTCATCCATGTCTAAAACGACAAAGTCTACGGCGAATATGAATTTATCAATTTTGTACATCTTAAATTATACCCTTAAGAATTCTAATAGTCTTATCAGCTAATTGAATGCTCATCCTAGTTTGTTTGGGTTTCATTAGACCTAGCTGTTTAAACATTTTATAAGGCATAACATTTATGCTTGCCCCTAAATCAACTAAAGCATTATCAACAGATAAACTACCAATTAAGCATGGAATTGTAAAACTCCCTGGATCTTTTAATTTTCGTGGTAGTTTATTTTGCAAAATTGTTGAGCACACTGCGTTTAGTTCCACATGCGACTCTTCGTCTAACTTCCGTTTGTTTGTCAAAAGCTTTTTTAAAAATTTCTTTGAATCTGGCATCTGCGAAAGAGCTTCAAGAAACGGTAAGTTAATATGTAATTTTTTTAAAAGTTTAAAAATTTACCATCTTGAGCATGATTCTGACTTCTTGAGATGGATCAACGGGCTTTCTTCGAATAAATCCCACAATTCAACCCTCTCTGGCTTCGCCCCTCAGCCTCCTCCTTTTAGGTTACACTTAGGGTGTTTATATAGGCTTTCAGAATGTCTTTTTTGGCCCCTAAGTATCCTAATCCGAATGGAATTAAAACGAGTCATGGCAGGGACACGCCCGTGTGGCACGGCCGTGTGAATCTAGCCCAGGCCGTGTTCAGGTCTGTTAAAGTGGCACGGCCGTATGGTTATCTCTAGGCCATGTGGACTTCTTACTTTCGCCCATTTTCTCTGTTTTTGGCCCGTTTCTCATTCTTTTCATCCTCTGATGCTCTCCTAAGTATAAAACATGAAATTAAATGATTAGGAGCATCAAATTCTACAATTCAGGGGATAAATCATCCAAAAGTATGCTAAATGTGGTATTAAAATATGTACATATTACGGTTTATCAATTAATTTAATAGATTTAATTTTAAATTTAATCTAATATTTATCTTGATAAGTATTATATTAATTTAATATTAAAATGATTAAGTTTAATCATAATTGAACTCTCTAAACTCTTTCTATATAAAGAGAGTCATGGGTCATTTTTTTTCACACTCTTGAATTCAAGAGAAAATTGTAGAGAGAAAATTCTCTGAAGAAATTATTTCAGAAGATTTTTAGAGACATTTTATTTCTTATTTTCAACTTAACCTATAAATTTAGAAAAAGTGTGAAATTACCCCACTAGTAATTTTGTGGAAGATTTTCTTATTCAAAGTGAACCTCACTCGACAAACATGAGTTAAGGATAGTAGAAAAGCTTACTTGGTCGAAGAGTTCATCCTAAACGAATCGAAAATGTACAATTTTGATTAAATGTTTATTATTTTAGATATCACAACCAAGTTTTAATTTTGGAAAAAAAAATTAAAACTCTTTTTTTTCTTCAAATTTTCCGTTATGTTTGAATTAATTTTCCAACATGACTAGGGTGAATTCAGTGGATCAAATAAAGGCCTTAACCCCTCCCTCATCACAATGTGAAATTGTGTTTAAGTCTCTTAAAAAATTATAAATTAATATAATTATAAAATTATATTTTAACCTCCCAAAATTTAAAATTTCATTCTATGCCCCTTGCTTTCGCCTTTGAAACAAGGGTATCAATACTCTTAAAGTCAATATCTAATGGACAAATATAGATGGGGTCCTGTATTGATACCTTATGCTATGCCATCGAGACTACCACTTAGGTATTGATACTAGGCATTATGGTATCGACACCAACCTCTCTACTTTGATGATTTTGATGTTTAAAGGTGAAAATTGTGGTTGAATGTTGTATACTTCTTTATATAGATTGGATACGGTTGGAATGAGTATCATAAAGTTAGTTTAAGTGATTAAGGTGATCATTAACCCTATCAGACATCGGATTTGGCATCACTTATTTGGATTGTCGACAATCCAAGTAAGAGTTGTTACATGACAAGTCAAAATGATCAATGATCCTTAAAATAGGGGATATCGTTTGACTCTTCTCATAAAGTAGAACTTTTAAAAATAACTTAAAGTTAGTAGCTCTCTAATCCATAAAGTTAGCCCATACTTATGCTCAAATTATGCATGAGCATCACCAACATCTATAGTAAGAGCATAAGCACAACATAATGAAAAAGGTCGCATCCATTTTGTAACAGTTCGGTTTCGACCTTAATCGAAACAATGGTTTCGGGACCACAAATCTGAGTCAGAAAAATATTTAAAAATTATTTTCTGTGTTTATTATGTGTGAATTTATATCCATGAATTTTTCATGTTTTAATTTTGTTGTTTGAGTGCCGATTTAATAAAAAGGGCTTAATCGCGTAAGATGAAAAAGTTGATAGTTAAATATGTAAGGGCCGAATTATTGTTGTCTTTAAAGCATGAGGTATTTATGATGCAATTAGACCATTTAATTTATGCATGAACACTTTTGGACATGAGTTAGTGGAAATGGAATAAAATGATAAAGGTTAAAAATGGAAATGAATTAATATATTATAATGTAAATAAAAAAACATAAAATAAACAAAGCCATGCATGTTCATCTTTTCGAAAGCTGTAAATAGCTAAGGAAAAGAAAAAACAAGCAACATTCGGCCTTATAAAAGCTTGATTGAGGTATGTAACTAGCTCGATTTTTGATAATTTTTACATTTTGAGATCGTTGCTATGAAATGTACAAAACCCATGCTTTAATTTTTTATTCTGATGAATATTTTGAGTTAAGCCATTGATGAATTCATGATTTTTGTGATGTTAGATGATAGATTATGAAAGATATGTTTTGAACTAATATGTTTTGTATTGGAAATTTTGATGATTTTGAGTAATTAGGGTTAAATTGTAAAAATAATAAATTGAGGGACTAAAATGTGAAATAAATGAAATGTATGGACTTGTATGAGCATGGCTAACATTCGGCCTAAGCATGATGTGTGCAAATTTTGCATGTTTTGTGTTTTATGCAATAGGGACTAAACTGCAAAAAGTGTAAAATGTTAAGGGTAAAATGATAATTTACCCACTTATGTGTTTTAGACTAAATTGAATAAAATGGTGTTTAAATAAGTTTAATTTGAATATGTTTAGATCAAGAACCAAAGAAAACGGATTTGGATCGGGGAAAATAAAAAATAATCGAATAGTCGTTTATTCCGTCCGTCGATATCCGAGGTAAGTTTATAAGCAAATAGATGCTGTTAATTTTGAATAAATGTGAACTTTATATGCTAAATTGAATTTTATGAATGTATATAAGCAATAGCCGAATATCTAAGTGTTTGGGAGCAATGTTTACGAAATTGATTTATCGAGTTACGATGTCCGAAAGTCCCGTACGAACCTTAGGAATAGATAGGATACATATGTCATGACATAGAATTTCATTATGTGTTATCAGGTAAGACCACGTCTGGGACGTTGGCTTCGACTTGTGTATACGTGTAAGACTCTGTCTGGGACAATGGCGTCGTTATGTGATTACATGTAAGACCACGTCTGGGACGTTGGCATTGTACGATATGTTCGACTATCCGAGTATCTTTTTTAATTCCGAATGGTTCAACGGGAAATGGTAAGTTAAGATCGAGCGTAAATCAAGTTAGAAATGCTCAGGTATGTGTTCATACTAAGCTATGAAATTGAGGTAAGTTGAATATTTGATTTGATGATACAAAGTTATGTGAAAAATGAATCATGTGATGGCATGTTTGAACTTATATGTATTTGGCCTATTGAAGTGTATGTATTATGGAAAGTGTTGGTGATGGGCTCGAAACTAACTATTATTTCAACAAAGGCAAGCGCACATATCGAACAGTAGTATAGTTATGGTGAGTCCAGAATATTGTATCCTCAAGGACCAAGATTACTAGTAATAACTATCTTTTTTTTATCTAGCCTAATAATTAAAGGGAATTTATTTTTACTCTAAAATTAACTAAGTATTTTAACTAACTAAATAACTATGAACGTGACAGAGAGTGAACTGGAAAAATACTTTTGGACAACTTGTATGAGATAGGCAATATCTAAGGAAGAATCCACCTAGACTTCACTTATTACTTTTGATTCATGCGATTTATTCACTTGACTTAATCCGTAGAAATCCCTGATTTATGTTAATATCTCTTTCAAGACTAAAAACAACTGACTCTAGGTTGATTAATTGAAATATCTTTCTAATTAAAACCTCTATTGTCGCATTAACCCGATCTATGGATTCCCTTATTAGGTTTGACCCTAATCCAGCAGATTTTTGCCGCCCTATTTCTAGGGTTACAATCAACTTCGCTTAATTGTGTTGATCTACTCTTAAACAGGGACTTTTGCTCCACTGAATAAGCACATTCGATTTTGAATCAATAACCTGAATTATCAAAACAAGAATAAGAACTCACAATTAAGAATAAAAACAAATATTTATCTCATAAATCAAATAGTAATAAGATTCGTCTTAGGTTTCATCCCCTTAGATATTTAACGGATTTAGTTCATACTAATAGAGGAAAACATCTTAGAGTAGGGAAAACAACAAAACATAAGAAAAACCCAAAAACTTCTAAAGAACTTGATGGGAGATCTTCAGTTTTAATGGAGATCCTTCTCCTAAGCTGTTCTCGACAGCTGTCTTGGAGTACTTTCAGCCTTCTACTCAGCGGCTATTCGACGTCCTGTCGACCTCTCTTTTAGGTTGCCCCCTAGGGTGTTTATATAGGCTTTCGAGATGCCTTACTTGGCCCACAAGTATCCTATTCCGAATAGAATTCATCCTAGTTTCGGCAGGGACATGCCCATGTGACACGCTTGTGGTCGATAGTCCAGGCCGTGTTCGATCCTGTTTGTAACACACGATCGTGTGGTCCGCCCGTGTGCAGTGGTCCAGGCCGTGTAGGCCTATTTTGTCCCCTTTTTGGCCCATTTCTCATTCTTTTCGACTCCCTAAGCTCTCTTGAGTATAAAACATAAAATTAAGATATTAGGAGTATCGAATTCATCAAATCCAATGGAAAATCATCCAAAATTAAGCCAAGCATGGGGTTAAATATGTGTGAATTATGGTTCATCAAATATCCCCACACTTAAGCCTTTGCTTGTCCTCAAGCAAAATCCTCAACTCACAATTAAAATTAACTTCCTTAATTCATAATTCTTATCAATAATGTTTCATCATAATTCATAGATAATTCATACATTGATAATTTGAACTAAAAGAGTCCTAAAGATTCAAACAATCTAAGTCATACATTTTATAGCACGAAAACATAGGTGTTTCCCCTTCCCTAAATACTTCTCTCTAATTTAAGATCGACAAGACTTGACATCCTCACTAAAGATTCACTCAAATCACTCAAGGTGTTTAAGGTTCAAATTAAGCACTCATAAGTCAAACATGAAAAGTTAATCCCATAGGCTTGCATGAAGATCAAATCTCCACCACTATAAAATGAGATGATACACAAATCAAAAGGTCTTTAAAGGGTTGTAATGGGGCTTGGGTTAAAGGTGTAGATATAGGTTGAATTAGAAGGTTAGAATCGAGATTGAATTTATCAATTATCTAACTAGAAACAATGAACTAATAATGAATAATTACATTAATAACAAGAGCTTATTCTAAAGATGTGAATTTAACTGTTTACGCTCATAAAACATGGAACTAATTCTAAAGATGTGAATTTAACTATTTACGCTTATAAAACATGGAACTAATAATGAATATACTTTCAACTTTTTTTGGAATAAGTAATTACAATAATAAGATAGAATTTAACAACTGAAATACCGAAAATAGTTAGGCAATTGCTCAAATCAAATCTCGACAAAAAGGGCGTCAAAAGATTAAGGGAATTAAAAATTTGGTTTTAGGTTAATATTAATAGGTAAGTCAAAAAATAGTTTATTAGGCTAAAAAGGGTTCACTAAGGGTTAATTATAAGGGTTGGCTTTTTGTGGAGTGAGTGGGTTAATTCCTAGGTGCCTTTATTATCTCAGTATATCAAATCAAAAGTATGGTCTCGACATGTATAATCGAAGCAAGTTCTAGAATAACAAATCAATATTGACATACTCATAATCAATAAAGTGAGAAAGAAAAGATATATGCTCTAAAAGGCTCAAAATCTCACAGAAATTATGGTTTTTGATGTCAACCTTGCAAATTTCAAACTTCAAAGTAATATTTAAGATTTGGTAAACAACCTAAAATTTTTAATTCTGAAAATAGACTTATCATGCTTGATTCTCTAATATTTTAAAGTTTAAGCCATCAATGCACATTTACCTATGATTTTATCCGAAACATATCAAAGAGAATCATAAATCAATAGAAGTTTCCTTCTAATAGTAATATGAGAAAATTACTTAAGAATAAAACATAATTCAGTATTGTTGACACCTCCCCACACTTAAGATGTACATTGTCCTCAATGTACAAAGATAGATATGTACAATATATAAAATCATAAGATAGGGAGAGAAGTGAACTTCCTGAATTTTGGATGGAGTCAAGGAAAAGAAACGGTAAATTAGGCATAGATGAAGGTGGAGGTGGATACTAGGGTCGTGGTGTGGCCGTTCTTTAATAGCTCTTTGAACCTAAATTAAAGAAATCAAAATATAATAATATAAATTAAAGACAAGAAAGATAAAGGGAAAGAATTTAAAAATGAAAATAACAGAAAAAGAAAAAATAAATAGACTCAAAGGTCCTTGTCTTGTTGAGTTAATGAAGCGGTCGGCATGAACTTATGTAGATCGGTCTCGCACGGGGAGACTGTGCTAGGGTCCTTCCGCTTCTTCCACATGGGAATGGTGGTGTAATGAAAGAATGATGGAAATGAGGAAAGTAAAATAAAAGGGGAAAGATAATAGTAAAAGAAAGGGTGTGGTGGCTAGGGTTTGAGAGAAGAAGAATTTGGGGAGAAGGTGAAAGAAGGGTGGTTTTAAATAGGAATTAAGAACCTGGTTGCTGCCCACGCCGGTGTTCCATAGGCGTGTTAGGTCACACGGCCGTGTCGTACGGGCGTGTGGTGTTTCGTTCGTTTGTACCATGCCTCTATAGAGTTTTCCATGCCCATGTGGATTAATTAGTGTCGGCCACGGCCTAAAAGCACGGGTTTGTTGCATGCCCGTGTAGATTTCTCAGTGTCGACCACGATCAAATCGCACGGTCGTGGCATTTTATCGTAGCCCGTGTTTTAGGGAATTTTCGTCCTTGGTTTGCACGGTCTCTACCATGCCAATGTGCCTACTCGTGGTGTCCACAAGGCCACGGCCACGCCCGTGTGTAAGCCGCGTGAAGAAAGAAACCTACACTTTATTAACTTGGTTAGTTTTGAGTTAGGTGCTAAAAATCAAAATATGATATTAGTGAAGTTAGTGCTCGGGTTGTTACCTTTCGTTCGTATAATCATGGTGGTTTGAAGAGTTGAAACTCCTCATTCTTGCTATCAATTCGGTTATCGATATATAGTTTAAGTCGAGTGGTGTTTACCTTAAAAGTGCCAAACTTAGGATTAGTTACCTCGACTGTTCCGTGTGGGAAGACATTCAGTACCGTGAAAGGGATCTCTTCGTATGTATTAAGGTCCGAAGTGGTGATTCGAGGGTCTGTCAAATCCAACAATACTTGATCCTCGATTTTAAATTAAACCGTAAAAGTAGCATATTTTAGGCCCATATTTAGCATGTTTTTGGATGATTTAAGCCTTGAATTGTTTAATTTGGTGCTCTTAATCCTTCGTTTTCATGTTTTATACTCAGGAAAGCACCGGATGATGAAAAGAATGAAAAACGGGCCCAAAATGGAGTAAATGGGCCATATCACGAAATCTACACGGTCTGGGCCCAAAACCACACGTCCGTGCCTCACTCAACAATCTCGAACACGGCCTGGCCACGATTTACACGGGCGCGTGCCATGGGCGTGTCCCTGCTGTGACAAGGAGAAGTTTCACTCGGATCAGGATACTTAGGGGCAAAGAAACACATTCCGAAGCCTATATAAACACCCTAAGTGTAACCTAAAAGGGGAGAACCCAGAGCTTTAGTCAGGGGGCGTTCAGCGGGGCCAAAGAGGGCAGAGTTATGGGAATTTACTCAAAGATAGCCAGTTGATTCATCTCAAGAAGCTGGAATTATACTCAAGACGGAGGATCTCTTCTTCAATTCCTTCAGGGGGTTTTAGAGATTTCTTATGTTTTGTTTTATCTTTTCTTTTGCGATGTATTGTTATGAACTAAGGATGAATCGTGTTATCATTTGCTGAACTATAGGATAAATATTTGATTTGTTCTTAATTATGTGTTCTTAATTCTTGTGTTGATATTTTCGGGATATTGATTCAAGTGTGATGTGCTTAGGTGGAGGAGCAAAAGTCCCTGCCTAAGAGTAGATCTAGCATAATTAAGCGGAGTTGATCGCACTCCTAGAGATAGGGTGACGAGATTTTGCCGGATTAGGGTAAAACCTAATATGAGAGTCCATAGATCGAGTTAATGCGATTCTAGAGGTTTTAATTAGAAAGAGATTTCAATTAATCAACCTAGAGTTAGACGTTAGTCGCCTCGAGAGAGGGATACGTTAGGGAATCTTATGGATCAAGTCAAATGAATAAATTGTCTGGTTCAGAGTTAGATAACCAGTGAAGTCTAGGTGGATTCTTCCTTGGGTATCGTCTTAATCAATTGGTTTTTCCTCAAGTTATTTTCTCAATTTCATTCTTCTTTATCTTAGAGTTTTTAGATTAGTAGTTAGTAATTTTAGATTAGATAAACAAATCCCTTAATTCTTAGGCTAGATAATAAAAAGAGAGTTAGTATTAGTACTTTTGGTTCATTTGGGTTCGACGTTCCAGTCTTACCTTAACTATACTACTGTTCGATAGGTGCGCTTGCCTCAAATTGTTGTCATAGTTAGTTTCCAGGTTCGATCATTCTTTATATAAATTTTAAGACTTTGACATCGTATAAAACAACGATCATATGTCTCATCTTTAAGTTTGATATGAAGTTGCCTCGGTTTTGCTTCGTGTGTTCTTGGTTTCTCTTGACATATGGCTTCCATTCATCTAGTTCATCGATTTGAAGCCTTCATTCCTCATGAGTTATTTCCTTATTGGTACGAGGTCTAGGATGTGGCTCAGATATGTAATTTTGTGGTGCTTCCTGAAAAGAAGGTTGAACCAAATGGTTATTAATAGAATTTATGTTTTCACTTTTATTGCTCGATGTCCTAGCCGAGTCAAGAGCCTGAAGAGTGATCGTTTCGTCACCTACACGAAGCGTAAGTTCACCTGTACCAACACTAATTTTTGTTCTAGCAGTTGCTAAAAAGGGTCTTCCTAAAATTAAAGGAACATTATTGTCCTCATCCATGTCTAAAACAATGAAGTCTACTGGGAAAATGAATTTATCAATTTTTACTAGTACATCTTCAATTATACCTCTAGGAATTCTAATAGTTTTATCAGCTAATTGAATGCTCATCCTAGTTTGTTTAGGTTTCCCTAAACCTAGCCGTTTAAACATTTTATAAGGCATAACATTTATGCTTGGCCCTAAATCTGCAAAAGCATTATTAATCGATAAACTACCAATTAAACAAGGAATCGTAAAACTCCCTAGATCTTTTAGCTTTTATGGTAGTCTATTTTGTAAGATTGCTGAGCATACTGCATTTAGCTCCACATGCGACGCCTCGTCTAACTTCCGTTTATTTGTCAAAAGCTCTTTTAAATATTTTCTTGAATTAGGCAGCTGCAAAAGAGCTTCAAGAAACAGTAAGTTAATATGTAATTTTTTAAGAGTTTAAGAAATTTATTGAATTGTTCATCTGTGTTGTCTTTCTTCATCGCATTGGGGTATGGCACACGAGGTTGGTACTCTGTAATTACCGGTTTTAGTTTATCATGGCTTACCTCAACCTTACCTTCCTCTACCACATTCTCTTGCCTCAATTTTGGTTCATCTAACCCTTCACTATTGTGAGTAGTTATGGCTTGAAGTTGCTTATTTGGGTTAGTTTCAGTGTCGCTTGGCAAACTACCTTGTGGTCGTTCTGAGATTAGCTTAGCAAGCTGTCCTAATTGGTTCTCGAGTCCTTAAATTGATGCTTGTTGATTTTTAAGTGCTGTTTCGATTTTTTGGAAATGAGTTTCTGACACTGCGATGAATTTTGTTAGCATCTCCTCAAGGTTCGACTTCTTTTCTTGTGGGTAGGGTTGCTGTTGAAAGCCTGGGGGGGTTGTTTTCTCTGATTTCCTTGGCCACCCCATGAGAAGTTTGGGTAGTTCCTCCAACCTAGATTATAAGTGTTACTATAAAGGTTATTTTGAGGTCTAGAATTATTACCCATATAGTTCATCTGTTCGCTTACTGTGCCAGGGTTGTAGGACGAATATTCTGTGTTGTTCTTCCCTTCTCCATTTGTATCGCACTGCATTACTGGATGTACCTACGAAGAACCACACAAACCATCAATTTTCTTACTAAGAAGTTCTACCTGATTTGATAGCATGGTTACTGCATTGAGGTTGAAAACATTGGTGGCTTTTGTTGGCCTTGTCCTTGTAACTTGCAACTGATAGTTATTCAGTGACATCTCCTCTATAAACTCATAAGCCGCTTCAGGGGTTTTTTTATTTAGGGTTCCACCATAATTTGAATCAATCAACTACTCGGTTGAGGGTTAACACCGTTGTAAAGGTTTGAACTCAGAGCCCACTTGGGTAACCCATGGTGAGGGCTCCTTCTTAATAAATCCTTGTATCTCTCCATGCATCGTAAAGTGTCTCTAAATTCATCTACACAAAAAAAGAGATATCATCCCTCAACTTAGCCGTTTTAGCTGGCGGAAAATACTTTAATAAAAAATTTTCGGTCATTTGGTCCCATGTAGTGATTGATCCTCGTGGTAACGAGTTCAACCACTGTTTAGCTTTGTTCCTCAACGAAAAAGGAAACAACCGAAGGCGAATGGCATCGTCAGAAACGCCATTAATTTTGAAAGTGTTGCAAAACTCAAGAAAATTTGCCAAGCGATTGTTTGGATCCTCATCCTGCAAACCATCAAACTGAACAAATTGTTGAATCATCTGTATAGTGTTAGGTTTCAGTTCAAAATTATTTGCAGTAATAGCAGGTCTAACAATACTTGATCCAGTTCCTGTTAAATTAGGTTTAGCATAATTATACATAGTACGAGGAGCAGGATTTTGATTCACTGGGTTTGCGGCAACCACAGAAGGTAGCGGATTATTATCAGTTATCTCTTCGGTGGTGTTGGTATCGTCCTCTTGCTCTTCTTCTATGTATTGTAGGCTTCGCCTTATTTCCCTACGATTTCTGCGAACCGTACCTTCTATATCACTGTCAAAAATCAAGGGTCCTGACGGGTTCCTTCTAGTCATAAACTAGAATTACCTGCCAGAAGCAAATAAAGAAAAATTAGCAAAGTTAATAATAAAATAAAAATAAATTTCAATTAAATAAAATGGCTAAAGTAATAAAAATTTAGTTCTCCTAATATCTTAGTCCCCGGCAACAGTGCCAAAAACTTGATGGGGTCGAAAGTAACTATTATTTCGACAAAGGCAAGCGCACCTATCGAACAGTAGTATAGTTATGGTGAGTCCGGAATATCGTATCCTCAAGACCAATATTACTAGTAATAATATGTTTTTATTATCTATCCTAATAATTAAAGGGAATTTATTTTTACTCTAAAATTAACTAACTATTTTAACTAACTAAATAACTATGAACGTGACAGAGAGTGAACTGGGAAAATACTTTTAGACAACATGTATGAGATAGGCAATACCTAAGGAAGAATCCACCTAGACTTCACTTATTACTTTTGAGTCATGCGATTTATTCACTTGACTCAATCTGTAGAAATCCCTGATTTATGTTAATATCTCTTTCAAGACTAAAAACAACTGATTCTAGGTTGATTAATTGAAATCTCTTTCTAATTAAAACCCCTATTGTCGCATTAACCTGATCTATGGATTCCCTTATTAGATTTGACCCTAATCCGGCAAATTTTCGTTGCCCTATTTCTAGGGTTGCAATCAACTCCGCTTAATTGTATTGATCTACTCTTAAATAGGGACTTTTGCTCCACTGAATAAGCACATTCAATTTTGAATCAATAACCTGAATTATCAAAACAAGAATAAAAACTCACAATTAAGAATAAGAACAAGTATTTATCTCATAAATCAAATAATAATAAGATTCGTCTTAGGTTTCATCCCCTTAGATATTTAAGGGATTTAGTTCATACTAATAGAGGAAAACATCTTAGAGTAGGGAAAACAACAAAACATAAGAAAAACCCAAAAACTTCTAAAGAACTTGATGGGAGATCTTCAGTCTTGATGGAGATCCTTCTCCTAAGTTGTTCCCGATAGCTGTCTTGGAATACTTTCCGCCTTCTATTCGGTAGCTATTCGACGTCTTGTCGACCTCTATTTTAGGTTGCCCCATAGTGTGTTTATATAGGCTTTTGAGATGCCTTACTTAGCCCACAAGTATCCTATTCTGAATAGAATTCATCCTAGTGTCAGCAGAGACACGCCCGTGTGACACGCCCATGGTCGATAGTCCAGGCCGTGTTCGATCTTGTTTGTAACACACGACCATGTGGCCCATCTATGTGTAGTGGTCCAGGCCGTCTAGGCCCATTTTATCCTTTTTTGGCCCATTTCTCATTCTTTTCAACTCCCTAAGCTCTCCTGAGTATAAAACATGAAATTAAGAGATTAGGAGTATCGAATTCATCAAATCCAATAGAAAATCATCCAAAATTGAGCCAAGCGTGGGGTTAAAATATGTGTAAATTATGGTTTATCAGTTGGTTAGTTATACTAATGTTTAATTGAGTAATCGGTTAAAGTAGAATTTATACAAAACTTATACGTCTTGGTATATGAAATTAAAATTGGAAATATGCATGAGTTGATAATGGTTTATTTCGGTTTGAATAAATTAATTTTTGTTTATGATTAAATATTTATTTGCTTATGACTTACTAAGCTTTGGTAGCTTACTGTGTGTATTTTCTTTCCATTTTATAGATTTTGGAAGTTGGTTACAAGCTCGAGGATTGTCAGAGAAGTCTATCACACTATCAACTCTTTTCGGTATTTTGTTAAGTTTGAATTTGAACTTATGGCATGTATAGTCTAGTTATAATGTTTGATTTGGGATATGTAATTATAAGCCATGCGAAAATGGCTTATCTATTTTGGTTAAGTTTATTTTCTATGCTTTTGATATAATGGCTTGAATATAATGCTAATGGTTGTGTAAATTCAGTCATGGATTAATCATATATGGAAAGTAATCATATGGTATATATGTTGTGGTGTTTGGTCAAGTGTTTCGGCAATGAGGTAAATGATGGATGTTTGATGAATTATAGTATAAAAATATATTAGTTAAGTATTATGCATATCATATATGTGTGGTGTGCTTGGTATATACCTATAGTTTAAAGTAATGATATGTATGGCTTAGGATTGTTCATTATGGTAAGTTTGACATATTGGTATGTTAAGTGAGGTTTGTTTGGTATGATTTGCTAATGATCTGTCTAAGTTTAGTTATAGATTAGGTTGTATCGAGAGTAATATGTATGTGATATTTAAATTCGGGATATGCTTGGTGTTAAGTCTTGAAATGTGAGTTAAATAAATGGATAAAATACTAAATATATTATAGATGGAATGATAGTTAAGTTCGAATTAAGAAGATAAATAATGAATATAAGTGAAGTGTTTTGTATGAAAGTTAGTATGGTTGACTAAATATGTATATGTAGTTAATTGAGTAGTTTGATATGTGTATGTTATGCATATTAATTAGTAAGTGAATTGATTGAATTCTTGGTAATTATTTGTACTCAAATTGATTCGAATGGTATGATTATATGCGCATATACTTGTGATAAAAGAAGAGGTATAATTGTTTTTGAAATGATGAATATCTATGTATAATATTTACCTATTTATATGCTTAGTATGCACATGGATAATTTAAGGTGAATAATATATTAGCCAAAAGTTCATGAGATGAATGACTAAGTATGAGGTTTGGTTTAGTTAATGACTTTACAAGTTGAATATATTATGATTGAATTATGCATTTTTCTTTAAATGGTACAAATTGGTTAGGTATAATGCGCATATGACTTTGGTCTTTAAAATTTTATCCTTGACCATTAAATGAAGTTGCTATTGCTGAATGTGTTTTTGTTAGTAAGGTTTTATAAATAAATGATGTAAATTTTGCAATAGGTTTATTAAATGAAATATGTTTGATTATAAACTAAGTACCCGAATATCATGTATATAATATTTGTATGTTTGAATATTATACTTATTAAGTAAAGTAGTTTAATTGTGAAGCATGAATAGTTTATGTAATAATGGTAATTAAGCATGGTTGGGCTATAGTTGATTTAATGATTTATTTGAACAATGATTTATATGAATGTGTTTTGATTTATAAGATATGTGATATTGATTATTAAATATAAAATAACAAGTGTATTGATGTGATTGAATTACGAAGCATGAAATATAAAGAATGTCTGTTTTGAGTTATGTTTTGTTTGAAAATGCCTCGTAACCTTAATTCGACGACGGATACGGGTTAGGGGTGCTACACATTTAGTAGGAAATGGAAACTGTAACACCCCTAACCCGTGTCCGTCGCCAGAATAGGGTTACAAAGTATTACCAAAGTTTGCAGAACAATTACAGATAATTCATGTTAATTACTATTCAATTCCGAAACTAATCATATTGTCCCTTGAATGGACCTTTGAAGCCCAATATAAACATTGGAATCGAATCGGGGCTAAATCGGGAACTCAGAGAATTTTTCGTGAAATTTCAAAATTTTTCCTAGATGCAGGGCACACACGCCCGTGTGGTCAAGGGACACATTCGTGCTGCAGGCCATGTCTGACCTCGCGTAACTCTCTGACTTGTGTCACACGGCCTGCCACATGCCCGTGTGCTAGGTAGTGTGGTCAATTTATTTTTCATAAATTAGGTGTAGGTTTCGCACGGCCAAAACACACGCCCGTGTTTTTACCCGTGTGCTCAATTCTGAGCATTTTGTTTCTCAAATTTAAGATGCAAAGGACACACGGCTAATCCACATGCCCATGTGCCAAGCCATGTGTCACACACGGGCAAGACACACGCCCATATATTTGCCTGTGTGGACAAAATAAAGTCATTTCCTAGCTTTATTTTCTCACCCAAACTTGTCATCAACCTACACCAAAACTTACAAGTATATGCCAACCAATTTAAGCATTATAAATCAAGTCAATTCTAACATCTAACATGGTATTTCATCACATGCAATCATGTTTATTTTCTTACCTTTGTTTAACCTATATATTAAACATACTTGTCACATAAATACTTATCATGATATAACCTTATAAATATGCCAAAACAAACCATTTACTAGCCACTCCAATGGCTAGATTACAAACAACATTTACAAACCAACAAAGGCCAAGTTAACCTATACATGCCATTATACCAAAATAAGTTTACTATTTATACCAAAACAAGCTAGTGGATAGTGTGATGTTGTTCTGACCGATCTCCAACCTTCGCGAGCTTTCGAGCACTATAAAAATAGAAAAAGTAAAACCTAGTAAGCACTTAATGCTTATTAAGTTCGTATAACAGGAAATAAACTTGCCAATCACATTCATTAAAATAAGCATACAATAACATGCTTTCCAATACTTTGACAATTTTACCTAAACACATGCACTCAAATAAGTAAGTTAATTACATAATTCACATGTATATCAAATAAGCATAGATGAGCTCATCATGCTACAAATTTTCAGGTATTTCAGGATTATTCAAAATATAATTCATTTAAATCTCATAATTTCTCATTTCAGGAATTTATCCGTTGAATCATTGAAATTTCGATGGACACTCATGTAGTACACTCAAGGTGTACAAAACTATAAACCGTCAACTCATAATCAGGGGTACCCATTAGGGCACGTAATCAGAGAGCACACTCTCGAGCCACATATCAGGATGCTCAGATGAGACATATAACAAGACATTTATCCGGGCTAAACAGGAAACTCATAAGAGTTTTATTCAGGGAGCTCATAGAGCCTAACAGATAACTCCTAAGAGTTAATACCAGGGAGCACTGGATAAGGTAACAGAGAATTCAAGCAAGCCATATCAGGAAGCCCATAAGAGCTTATATCAGGATGCTCACGTAGAGCTGCGTTTGTGTCCGCATTATATGCTGGATCACAACCGATCGAGTCATGTAACAGGACGCTCACACAGAGCTGCGGTAGTGTGCAACACATGCTAAATCACTACCGATCAAGATGCTCGCAGGAACTATATATCAGGATACTCGAGAGGGCTATATTAGGATTACTTGTCCGAGATAAATCATGTCTGCAACATATGCAGAATCACATTCAAATACAGGAAATCACACATATCCATCGAATTTCATTATTCAAACGGAACTTAACTCCTTATGAACATTTCCGATCATGTAATCATTTCATGTATTTATAACTTTTATATAATTCACATAAACACATACTATATTCATTCCAAATGTAACATTCAATTCAACCATATTAACATGTATAGTTAAGTTACACGAACTTACCTCGACACTTGTTTGTGTGTATATAAAAATCTACTAATCCGAAATTTTTTTCTTTTCCTCGATCTAGCTTTGAATTTAAGTTGTCCGAATCTATAGAAATGAATTTAATCATCAATTTATCATATTTCATATTCAATTGAGTTCCAATTACACTCTAGGAAAAATTACCATTTTACTCCTAACTTTTCATAAATTCCAATTTCGTCACTACGCTCTGAAAATAAAATTCATGCAATTTAATCATTATTCCAAGCCTAACCAAAATTTTAGTATAACATTTACAGCACACATATTTCATAAAAATCAGAAATTTTCCATGAATTTTACATTTTTACAATTTAGTCCCTAAATCACAATTTCATGAAAATTCACTTTGTAAAAGTTGTTTATCTATCAATAACTTTTCATTTTCTACCACAAATTTCAAAATTTCAGCATATTCATCCATGGAAAAATTTCTATACTTTTATAATTTTTCAAATTAATCCCAAAATAGATAAATTAAACTATCCCGATCTCAAAAATATGAAAATTACTAAAAACAGGACAAGAATACTTACAAATTAAATCAAGAAAGTTTTTTTTTTCTCTTTCCTAGGGTTTCCATAGAAAAATTGGGGATGAAAATGATATAAAATGATATTAATTCTATTTAATTATTTATCATCTTTTAGTTTTTCTCATTTCCAATTTAGTCCTTAGCCTTTTTTAATTTTTCCATCGATGAATCACCAAAAATATCTGCTAACTTTTCTTTAATGGTCTAATTACCATATAATGACCTCAAGTTTTGAATTCTATAGCTATTTGATCCTTCTAGCTACTAGAATTCAACTTTTTCATTTTATGCAATTTGGTCCTTTCCGTAATTAAGCACATAATCGGTAAAATTTTCTTATTAGAATTTTCATATGACATTCATATCATAATTCAAACCATGCAATATTATTAAAATAATTTTTCTTTTCGACTCAGATTAATGGTCCCGAAACCACTATTCCGATTTCACTGAAAATAGGATGTTACAGAAACCCACCCTCAACTTATCCTTTATGTACACATACTTATATTTATCAAAGAGTATACCACCTTGACTAGAGTTTAAGGGGGAACCTACATTGCCTCACGTTATAAAATGGTACATTCCCAAATTTCCTTCATCATTTGAGAACTCAAATGATGAATAAATTCTTAAAGTTATCAATACGAAGAAATTCACACTTCTTACGCTTAAAAAAAGCCATAAAAAGGTGCCATACACACCTTGCCCACTGAGCAAGAGTGATTCTGCAATCTGACAATATAGCCACAAACCATGGATGCAATGCAAATGAAATCTGCTTCAAACAAATAAAGGGGAAGGAAAAAAAAAAATCCTTCCCATCTCCAAGAACATCGCTCATCCTATGAGGCCGGAAAGGAGTAACAAAATGATATTTATAGTGAGGTAGCCTAATCCCTTTCAATGCCAATATGACTTCCATTTCTTCCATTCTAGTGAACATTCTCAAATGCCATTTTCTATGTGAGCATCCAACTCTCTATAGTAGGAATCCTTTGAGGAAAATTGTCTTTGGGTAGAGGATTAACCTTATCTTGCCTTTATTCCTAGTGCACTCTATTCGACATGATAGGAATTGTTGAAAGCATTTGTTTGAGAAATGATCGGAAAAAAAAAACCATGTATGGCAAGCTAAGAAAACCTAATGGAAACATAGAAGAAAACAAATAAGAACATATATGATTCAAAATCCCTATTTATAACTAGGACAGGAAAATCAAACTATAAAAATCAACCTACCAATCAATGAAGCAAGCTTATGATGAACAATCGTAATAAATATCTCCAATAAATGATGACATGTGAAAGTGTATGTAAAAGCAAGAAGCAAGGAAACAATCATAAAAAATTGTCAAATCAAAACTCAAGCATCATTACAATTCACTCATTACCAAGTACACTTTCCACAACAATCTCACTATCATTAACCTCAAGGCAAGCCACTTTATCACATTCCCAGTTGCTGGGGCAATTGTTATACTTACATAAAATCCTTAAAAGGCTTCGACAGTAAACCTCATTTCACATAGCCATTTTTTTTACCAGACAAACTTGTTAGGAGAGGACATACCAAATCCTACGAGAATCTTTGGGAAGGTAAACTATTCACCCTTCGCTTTTTAATACCAACATCCTAGAACAAAGTATTACCTTCATAAGTCACATTAAGTTAACTAGAAATCCTTTGACCAATTTATTCCCCACTCTATTTTTGAAGCCTATGCAACAAGGCTATACCACCACAACAAGCCCACAAAACCTCTATAAAAGACCTATTCTCTACTAAGAAGTCTTTTTATTACTACTAAAACCCTAATCAAACCTTACGAAACGTTTAAAATCACTGTTAATGACTCTTGTCATCTCCATGGTATAAACTACTTGCAACTTTCACCAAAAAAATTGCACCAACAAAATATTGCAATAGTAAAAAAACTCAAAATAGCCATATAAATCAACTCTCCTCCAAGGAAACAATCTAACAAGATTGACAGGAGCGAATCCAAAGGGACAAACACAAAAATTGCCTCAAAGTGAAATTGTGTTTAAATTTCTTTAAAAATTATAAAATTATATTTTAACCTCACAAATTTTAAAATTCCAATTTGTCCCCAAAATTTTCCCCTTTCGGCTTGCTTTCTTCAAACCTTCTAAAGTTCAAATTTTAGATAATAATTAGAAAAAATATATATGAGAAATTTCTTAACCCACATATGAAGACACTACCCTCGACTAGATTTCCATCAAACAGAAAGCCCAGAACAAAGCCTGCAAAGTAGCTCCCTTCACTTTTACCGTATACCCCAAAATCCATACATGCAAAGCCAATCATTGTATGCCACGTAGATATTCAACCACTGAAAATCAATCCACGATCCTCACTGCATATCCATTCATTTCAGGCTAGGTTCTTTCAGAGCAAAAATCCCACCATCATCCATAGCTGTAAGAAAATTTGAAAAAAAAAAAAAAAAAACCAGACATGGAAGCCACTGCTGTTTATAGCAGCAAAAGAAGTCCATTTCTTTTTTCCTCTAGGATTACAACCAAAAAATCATTTAAATCATCACAAAATGCTGCAACTTTCTCACCTTTTCTCATTCAATCCATGGCTACTCAGAAACCATTGCCTTCAGTTGCCAAAACTGTTGGTTCTAGAAAGGTCAGTTTCTTTCTCAATTCAATTTCATCTGGATTTTCTCTTGTTGTACCAATGGCTGAATTTGAGTTATAATATGTTGATGTTTTTGCTCTTTGTTTGTTTGGTTAAATGACAAGGTTTGATATTGAAATAAACCTGGAAATTCATCAAATTTTGATACTTGTATGAGCACCAATACCAACATGACCATACTTGTTTATTGATTGCTTGCTGGTAAAGACTTAAATGTTAGAAATAGAACTTCTTACAAGGACTAATGCATGAAAATTCATCAGAATTTGATATGTATATGATCAACAAAAACTATAAAAAGGAAAAGAAAAAAAGCTTCTAACTTGATGGCATGCTATGAAAATGATGCAGGGCTCGAACTCGACCGTTTTTCCGCTCGGCGAGCCAGGGCCAAGGAACAGCACAGTGGTGACACAACCAGTGAAGCTACTGACAAATGTAGAGAAACTGAAACTGCTAACCAAAGCAGAGAAAGCAGGGCTACTATCCGCGGCAGAGAAGTTCGGGTTATCGTTATCGTCCATAGAGAAACTCGGGGTCCTATCCAAGGCCGAAGAGTTTGGGGTGTTGTCGGCGGCGACAGACCCTGGAACTCCAGGAGCACTATTGACACTAAGCTTGGGATTACTGCTATTGGGTCCATCATGTGTTTACCTTGTGCCTGAAGATAACTTGGGGGAAATTGTGTTGCAGGTTGTGGTGGCACTTGTATGTGTTACTGGTGGATCAGCAGCTTTTGCTGCTTCAAATCTTGTTTCAAATTTGCAGAA
This sequence comes from Gossypium bickii, assembly GCA_025503065.1. NCBI lineage: Eukaryota > Viridiplantae > Streptophyta > Magnoliopsida > Malvales > Malvaceae > Gossypium > Gossypium bickii. The sequence continues at coordinate 11,129,208 of CP106719.1, read as the reverse complement.
ATCAAGCTGAAAATTTGGCATTTCAAGTAAGCAAAATCTTGCATCAAGCTATATTTGGTATTCAAACTCTCTGGTTTTATACTAGTAACATTTTCTGTGATAATGTGTAAATTCCATGTTTTGGACTCACTGAATTAAATCTAGAGCAATATAATGAACATTTTATTCACACGATTAATGCAATTAGCAAACATTATATATATTATGGTAATAAAAAAAGTAGGCATACAAAGATGGATTACTACAATTAGCAGTTTTTTAAGTGTAAAAAGTATCATATAGATATAATGTTGTAACATTATTTTGTCTCCTCTATTAAAAAATAAGTAATTAATATTTGAATGTTAGATTGAAAGCTAAATTGATTTTTTCTGTTAAAAATTTCATCCATTTAGACTGTTAAAAATTAACGTAACTGATAGAATAACCAAATAGTAAAATGTGACATGTCACGTATAGTTCATGCTGACATACAGATATTAGTTTTTAACAGTAACAATAAATGGAATTTTTTATAGAATGACTAGCTTATTCTTTGATTTAACGTATGGGAATTAATTTATTCATTTTTGAATAAAAATAGTAAACTGTAATCTAACTCTTAATATAGAAATCTCCATAATAGTTTTACCGTTTTTCAAGTTGTTATTCTAATGCACACCTTTTAAATACTTGTTGGTTCAACCTGTTAAATCAAAAACTGACGGGTCTAATGGTTCAATTGTTGAACCAAATACAGAGATAGGATGGTTAATGGAAAACTAAATCATCATTTTATTCAAAAAGTTCGGGGTTTAACAAGGTGATACGAAAAACTAAATTAGTAAAAAAGCAGTAAGATTATAAGCAAAATTACTCAAATAAATTGAGGGTAATTTTCTGTCTACTATACTACACAAGCGAATTTAGTATAATATCAAGTATATTTTTAATTATTTTATTAATTTAATATTAAAATAATTAATTTAATATTTAATTTAATTTAATACCCCACTGGTAATTTTATGGAAAATTTTCTGATTCAAAATAAGTTTTACACTCGACAAACATGAACTAATTAAAACTTTCATCTTAAACAATTTAAAAAGATACAATTTTGAGGGTAATTATATAGTAAAATTACGCAAATAAATTAAGGGTAATTATATACCAAATATTTTTTTAATTATTTTACTACAATTTAAAACAAGTGGCATCATCTAAACAAATTAAATAGGAGATATTTTTACTTTATCCTTGATATGTAGATAAGTGTTACTCCAATACCAAAAAATGGGTAAAAAAACTATAGATTGAGAACTAAAAGATATGTTAAAATTAGAAGAAGAAAAAATAATTTCTTTTTTTTTAATAAATTGGATTTGTCATTTTCATTCTTAATTTTTTAAATATAACCTTCCCTAATTTTCTTATTTTTAATAAACTTTTTATTTATACTATAATTTAAATGTGTGATTGAATTGGTGTCACAAGTACATTAATTCAGTTAATGAAATTATTAAAATAACTTTCCATTAAATTATATTATTACGAGCCTACTTTTATCTTTATTATTATTATTTAAAAACAATGAAAAAAAGTTATAAATGTTAAATTTTGGACCCATACTACTAACCTCTATAAAATCTTTCTTTTACCTCTCTTCTAACTAAAACTTTATTTTAATTCTTAATGATTTTTCTTAATTACTTCTCTTTTTGTCCAAAATAAACTTGTCATATTTTAACTTTGGTGGTTAAAAATTTCAACTTCTTAATATTTTAAATTCATATCGGTAAGAATTATATATATTTATATATATATATATATATATATATAATATATATCTTTGTGTGTGTGTGGATATGTTTAATGTGTTAATTTAAGTGTTAGGGGTCCAAATTGGGCTTAGGCTTAGGTAGAGGCCTTGATTAAAATTATCTGTTTGGCCATTATAGGGTTTAAAAGGTAGTATCTATGTTTAAAATATCAAAGTGAGCTTGTGGCTCAATCTTAAGAGGTGACACCACACAAGAGAGTAATGGGCCCAAATTTAAGTTTCATGGAGCCCAATTCTTTTAATTTAAGTTAGCTAAATTTTGGGCATTAGGATTAGATGGAGTGGGTGGCAACAAGGCTAAAATTTAGGGGTTTTAATGTTTAAAATATGTGGATAATAAGCAGATAAAGGCTATTATTTAAGAATTTATTTTATGTGGATAATAAGCGGATAAAGGCTAAAACTTAGGGATTTTAATGATTAAAATATGTGGATAATATCTTTGATAAAGGAGGAGGAGTTAGAGATAATTAAGTCTCTTTTAGATGAGCTAGTAGATTAAGATGAAGGAGAAAAGATAGGATTTATCTGCAAGGTTAGGTAAGTGCCAGAAATTTCTATAAATAGGGGAATATCTCTTCAATTTTGGCATTTGGATTTTTCTCTCATTCTTTTCTCTTCTTCTCTCTCGAGTAAAAGCCGAAAACTCCTAAAGTTCCATCTTCTTCTTCATTCTCTCTGTAAAAGCCGAAATCTCTAAGCCTAATCCTCATCTTCACTTTGATTCAAAAGCCGAAACTCTTTCCATTCTTTTTCTTCCTAAAAGAAATCTTCAAGGCTCTTCCTTGTTTTCTTTTCTTCTTCTCTTTTCTGTCGAAACAGAAACTCCTCACTCAAGTATTTTAAAAGCCAAAGACACATCACCTTCTCTTGTTCATACTTTTTCCAGGATTTTCATAAAAGCCGAAATCCCTAGATCTCATCTCTCCGTGATTGCTTAAGATAATCGCTCGTGGTGCCTACTTGTGTCGAAATCTGAAGAGAACCTTAGTGGAGTCAATCGCATAGATCTCTAAGTTAAAGATCGGTAGCACTCGAATCGTGTTACTTTCGAGATTTCAAGGTAAGAAGATCTATTAGTTTTAACGTGTAATTTGGGATTTATTAACCTTGGTCGATTGTTGAAGGGGCTACATCTTTGTGTGTTTTTTCGGCTTTTGAGCAAGGCTTTACATTGAGGATAATAGATCCAGATAGCAAGGACATCGACTAAGAATATTGGATTTCGCGAAATCAGGTGTGTAACTCTCCACACCATCTAGATCTGTTTGTTAAATATATGATTATAAGTCTTATATGTTCTGTTAAATGTCAAAATCCCGGCACAATGTTTGAAACCCAAAGAGGGTAAAGCAAATCACCAGGTTAGTGATCCCTGTCGTTCTAAATGAATGTTCTGATTAAATGATATGAGTATGCCGATTTTCTATAATTGCATAGGTTGGGTTGATGAAAGGAGGAAGTTATACGTTGTAGCGGTTTTTACTGTGATCTGTTGTAGCGGTTCCTTACCGTGATCTGTTGTAGCGGCTTTTGCCTTGATCTGTTGTAGTGGCTACGGCCATGATCTGATGATGAGCACCACGACTGCCATCAAGGCGTGTAGTGGTGTAGGTTGATTGTAGAAATCCCCAATGGTGTGTATGGCTGGTACGGGTGGCGTGTAGCGGATGGATACCTAGGAAATGGGTTGGGCTTTGCATATCATTTGTTATATACATAAATTTATTATCCTGTTCTGTGGGGTTAAGGCCCAAATCTAATGGTGCATGGGTGTTGCACACTGAGTCTCGCGACTCACCCTTTTAATTTAACACTTTCAGGTGACACCTAGTGCATCGGACCAAGCTGGAGAGGAACGCAAGGTGGCCATGCAAAAGAGAGCAATTGGATTCAGCTAAAAGGCTTTAGTCTGTTATTTTATATTTTGCAGATTTTAAGTATGGTTGTAATAAGGCCACGGGCCACTAGACTATTATTTTTGATTGGGATATGTTGGGGTTTTATGTTTTATGTTTTCAATTAAGTTTAGACATGTATGAAATTTCAGTTTTTATTTAAAAATCCATCAAGATAATTTATAACTTAATATTTTATACTTTAATGAATTCTTAAGCTTTCGGAATAACGGGTTAAACCTAGTAATTGTTTTCCAAAATGCGACATGTTTTGTGAAGTCTCTTAAGTTACATACCAGATCCGGTCGTAGCGTTTGGGCCGGGTTTGGGGTGTTACAATATATATATATACAAACTATGAATGAAATATGAAAGTGTTAAAGTTGTCGAGTTGTTATCACGTAAGTTGCAATTGGACTCTATTGTAAAGTTGTTAGGACAGTTTATAGTAGTTAGTGTTGCAACACGTAATGATAAGATACATAAAACAAGTAATGAACATAAACATGAACAAGAAGACAAAAAAATACCAGAAACCTATTTATTTTTGTTATCTTCAATATTAATTCAATAATTTTGAATTAAAAATAATCAAATAAAAATATTTTTATCATTACTAAATTAATTTAAAATTTTAGCATATTCTAATATAATCATATGATAGATATAATGTATTTTTCATTTAGTATATGTAAGTTTTTTTTCTTTTTTGAAGTTACAAGTATAGTCACATTGGAATTACAAATAATATATCCAAATAACTATAACTAGAAATAATCATTATAAAGCACGACCAAACAAATAATCAGAATACATCCAAACTTAGACCAACATAAATCCATACAAGAACAAATATGGTGGGGCGTAAACCAAGATAAATATAAACTTAGAACTTACACATGTTTTACTGACACTTGAATCTCATATCTTAAATTTCTCAAAGACCATAATTTTGCCATTAAGCTAAGACCTCATGTAAGTTTATTTATTTTTAAATTGTTACGAACGATAATTAATTTATATTTCTTTTCTTTTCTTTTTATTTCTTTTTAATTTTTATCTAAATAAATGTTAACTATTTAAAATTTATTTAATTATATATATTAACTTTGAGCTTTTTTATATTTTAATAATTTTTTATTAGATTCTTGTGAATAATGGTAACTTATTAATTTCACATAAAAAAATTTTAATGAATAATCTCAAAGTTAATATATAACTGAATTAAATATAAATTTAAAATTAAAATCAAATATAACTTAATTTTATAACACTTCAATATATAATAAAATTTTCATTACTTTGTAATTAAAATTGAAAATTTAGAATAAAAAATAGAAAGTACATAGATAAATAATAACAAGAGTATAATTGTCTTCCTATTTAAAATTTGTTTAGTAAATAAGTCCGAGAGAGATTTATAAACTTTTAATTTTTAAATATGAGAGAGGTAAGTGGGTATTCTTAAACCCATAAGAGGTAAAAATGTCTCTTACCTTAAAAATAATTATCAAACATTACTTTAAATTATTAAAATAATTATAATATTTTTTAAAAAGGTAATTATTACATGTACATATTTGAAACTAGCCCATGAATCGCATGGTTACCAAACTAGTTGTCTATATTAGATTATACCAAATTAATGATTGTGAGTGGAAAAAATTGTATAATAAATATATTATTTATCAAAAAATTATGTTAAACATAAATGAGATTTTGGTAAAATTGATAAAATTAATGCTTTAAACATTTATATTTAAATTCGATCGTACGTTTATTTTAAAAATTTTATATATTTTATCTTAAAAATATTTGTTATTCTCTAAAACTCTTTTATATTAGTTTGTTGGATTAACCACCTACAGTTTTTGGGATTCTTTTTTTATATTTTACTTTAAAATGATGTGTTATGTTTCACTTTTTAAATCTTACTTGTACGGTGATGATTAAAATTTAAATTATTTTTGGAATAAATAATTATTTGACTAATAAGTCATAACTTAATTTTTAAATCTTATTTGTAAAATTAGAAATTTTCATTAACAATATTTCAAATAAAATGCCATGTTAAAATTTAGAGAAATATGATAATTAAAAACGTAATTTTCCTTATAATTATTCATTGAAAAAAAAAATTAAATATCTAACCAACTAATGTCATCCAACAACTGCACCTAATACTACATGCAAAATAGCCGTCCTATTCTACTAAATTACTAATGCTATATATTTCTACAAATTTGACAACTAATTCAAAGCTAGGTTTTTTATATGTTTGATAATTAATTTCTTATATTTTATCGATTAATTACTAGATTTGTTGAGGAGGAGAAGAGGGTGGAAACTTAAGCGATGATTCACATAGTGTGTAACGTGCGAAGAGCCGTAGACAAGATAAAAGAAGTATCCTCTTTTCAAGTTTAGAGACAAGTATTCATAGATAAGAGTGACTCTCTCATAACTTTGGGTGTTGAATGTGTATGGCACAGGTCCTAGCTTAATACGCCACTTGGAAAGCACACTAACCTCTGGTAGGCCGCGATGGGACAAATGTAGGTTAGATGAGGTACCTCGTGTGTGTCATACAAGATAGGTTGAAGGAGGTTTACATATCGTGCATTTGTGTTTCATACCAGTCATGGTGACGATGCATGCAAGTAAGGTTTCGAAGTCTTCTTTGGAAAGAGCTGATCTTCTGTCAACAAAATACATGCACGACTTGATTGACAAGACGTTCCTATTCTATGAACTAGCCCGTGACTCAAGTTATCAACAAAATTAAGAGACAACCCCAATCCAACCCAAGAACAATAATGACTTGTTGAGGGGTCCGTCAACTTTAAACAAATGACACTTCAAAGACTTATCCGAAAAGAATTAACTGCCCAACAATATTTATATTTACTTAATATTAAAAGTAATTAAAATTATAGACCGCAATTGAAATCTCACGAATTTAACCTCTAATCCAATTATTTTAACATTTTTCTTGAAGTGCAATTAATGGAATTGAGTTAGTACCAAAACAGCCCTAAGAAAATCAAAATTAAAGGAAAAAAAAAGTTAAAAGGCATAAAAGAAATTTACCAAAAAAAAAACAGAAGAAGAAAAGAAGGTTGATCTTAAGGATATTTGTGCAGTCATTGATGTTATTGTTTGTTGCAGTTGAGTGAATGGTGAATGCAGATATTGGATCACGGATGTCATGTTTTTACGTCCTTCACTCACACTGTTTTCACTAACATCCATTAATTATATTTTTCAAATTTAATTTGATTTGTATATGAATTTGTTTAAAGTTGGATTATTTATTCAATAATTAAATTAGGTTGAATCATGGTTTAAATATTTAATTTTAAATTCTTTTTAGTATAGTTGAGTCTTACTTTGGACAATAAACTTAGTTGGACTTGATTTAATGTATTTAATTTCATTTTACAGTCACTAATTTTAACTTATGAATAAAAAAATAAACTAAAATTATTTTATTATTACTTGAATCAAAATATCGAACCAAAATCAAAATATCCCTACCTCAGCTTGGACATGTGGTAGCACGAGGAATAACTTAGTGAGCACTCACGGATAGTCATTTGCCTTGTACCTTTAGTGACGACCATCTAGTTGGTCACGAGATCTGGCTAGTCATTCATGACCAGCTACCTGCATACTTCACACCACTTTTGGCCATCCGCTATGGATTCCCCATAGGGACCGTTAAGGGACCATTGGGGCATAACAACCTCGTACTCCCTCATCAAGGAGAATGTCAAGAGTAGGACCAAATAGTACTATGATTGACGACAACTAACATGTAACGAACTTACCACCTAGTCAACCACACGAGCAGCCTACCATCCATATTGCCGGTGACATGACAATACTAGACAAAGGGACCTACCTTATATATACCCCAACATAAGAAGAGCAAAAGACCCATTCTCCCTCAAGCACTCACATAGCACTCTCCTCTCTAGATCTTCTTAAGTCCTCCTAATCCTTCTTTCTTAATTCCTATCTTCGGTTCTCTACCTACCATAGGTGAACCGATCTCATAGCCACCACTATCATCTCCTCTCCACCAGTTTCTTCTCCTTGTCTCCTCCTTGTCAATTCCCTATATCAACAATTGGTGCGATGAGAGTGGATTGAAAACCATGGCTCATTCTTTAGCTGATACTGTAACAACCTATTTTCAGTGATGCCAGAAACGGCGGTTTCGAAACTTTATTTATCGATGATTGAGTTAGTAAGTTTTAAAATTTGATATCTATTGGTCTATTATATTGATTATATGAAATTATGATTAGTAATTTGGTTAGTTTGTAGTTGATTTTAGTACCGGGACTAAATAGTAAAGAAGGTAAAAGTTAGTTATCCTTGACCTTTAGAAGCTAAAATGGTCTTATATGGCAATTTTCCCACTTTAGATATTGTGGACGGTTCATGCCTAAATTTAGAAGAAACACTTGTAAGTTTAGATGAACACCTGTTAAAATGTTAATTATGTAATATTTTGATAAATGTGTTAGTGGGTATTTAAGTGGAAAGAACGAGAATGATCTTTATTCTCATCTTCTTCATCGAAGTCTCACCGTAGCTGGGAGAAGGAAAAGATCTAAGAATTTATTCAACTTTTAGCTTTGCATGGTAAGCTAATTCGAGCCTATTTTGCATGAATTTTGTTTTTTTAGATTGTCACGTTTCAATTTACCTACCCATGGTGTTTATTTCTAAAATGGTTAAAGATTTCATGAGATTACCATTTTTGAATCCTTGAGGTTTTGAAAAGTGTTTTGCTGAGAAGTTTAGTTATGAAAAAGGCTTCACGTAGTAAAGTATAATGTCCAAACTAGTTTAAACGCATTGTAAGTTAATGCATAGAATTTAGAATTTCAAGTGATAGGATATATATAGTGAGTTGATGAATGATATCAGGTTAATATGAATTGAATTAAATTATAATATAGATCAATATTTGAATCCGCCAAAAGAAGACTGTGGAAAAGGGAAGGTTGTTAAGTAGACTTCATTACTTTGTGTTATATTCTACCAGGTAAGTTCATACAATAGGAACATTATTTAACCTCTTTCCTTTTTGTTCTTAAATTATATAAATAAAAATGTGCTAAGTAGATGTAGTTTCTATATACATATAAGTGAGAATACTGAAACATGTTATGAAAGAATGCAAATAGAAATACAAAATGATAGTGTCCCAATGAACTTAGTAAAAAATTTATACACATGGTTATATGTTATTTCCTGATGATTTCGAGATCCAGAATTTGTTGTGGACTCGAAGATACATGTGGCAAATATTTAGTCTGGACTAGTAATCTGATGTCGTTTTAAAGGTTTAGCCTAGAGTGGTAACCTTATATGTATATAGCCCTGGCCAGATTTTCATTATGTCGATAAAGGTTTAGCCTGGACGAGTAACCTAACACCTCTGTATGTGATTAGCTTGAATAAGCCTTTGATGTGAAGAGTACCTGTGTTTTGAACTCTTTTATGACGTTCTGCAAAGCATGTAAAACGTAAAATTTGAAAGTTAAGAAATGAGGGGAAATGAAAGAATTAATTGTTATAATTGAAGTCCGCATTAACGAAAGGGTTAAAATGGAGTTAACAGGAGGAGTGTCATTCTATTATGACATTATTCGATACATTATGTACAAAAGAATATATGCATCCATCTTGTTGGCGTACTGTGTTGGCAGATAGGTAAATTATATTTGCGTATTAAGTTATCATATAATTATTTTGTGATGTAAGTAAACTGTCGAATTTGTATGAGCTTACTAAGTATTTTAAATACTTACATCTAGATTATTTTTACATTATAGATTATTGGAACATCCAGAACTCGCAGATCGGATCAACAAGAAGTTCACACTATCCGCCAGGTATTGTGGTAGACTCTTGATTTATTTGGGTCAATTCAAGTGGCATGTATATAATCATTGAATAGTTGTAAGCAAACTTGTTAAACTTTGAAGGAGGTTATTTTGAATTTTGTGATGTATGATAATAAAAATGAAGTTCAGTTATGTAATGTTCCGTGTTTTAGGTCCTATGGGTTCTTCCACAATTTGGAGTATCCGCGGACCATTCCTTTGGGGTATTCGCAAGAAATGTTTTAAATTTTATATTTGCCTTAATCTTGAAATAGTATCAACGAAATAATCTACCACAAATGTTTAAAGTAGGTAATACTTTGTGAGTTCGCATAGTAACCTTCTATGGCTAAGGTTAGACGACCGAAGTTCTTTTCATCCTAAGTGCAAACTCAACCACTGATCGCTGTAAAATCAGAGTTTTAAATATTTATAAAAGAATGATCAAACCTGGAGACTAACTCTGTTAACGATTAAAGGCAAGTGTACCTATCGAACAGTATTATAGCTTAGGCAAGATCGGATATCGAACCCAAAGGAACTAAAAGTACTAATACTAACCTTCTTTTTATTATTTAGCCTTAAAATTAGAGTGAAGTTGCTTTTGACGAAAACTAAACTAAGGACACAAAGACAAAGAAGACGAATAGGAAAATAACTTTGAAGAAAAACTCAATTGATTGCGACAATACCCTCAGGAAGAATCCACCTAGACTTCACTTATTAATTAACCTTTAAATTATATGATTTCTTTTACTTAGCTTGATCCGTGAGACTCCCTAACCTATGTTAAACCCTCTCTTGAAGTGAATAACGTCTAATCCTAGGTTAATTAGTGGAACTCTCGTTTGCTTATAATAACCCCCTAGGAAAGCAGTAAATCGATCAATGGACTCCCATATTAAGTTTCACCCTAATCCGGCAAAATCTCCCAACCCTATCTCTAGGCGCCCAATCAACTCCGCTTAATTATGTTAGATCTACTCTTAGGCAGGGTCTATTCCTCCTCCACCTAAGCACATTAGATTTGGATTAAACAACATAATTAAGAACAAACCAAGTAATTTATCATATAACTTAAAAATCAAATAAAAAGATCCATCTAGGTTTCATCCCCTTCAGGTATCTGAAGGGTTTAGTTCATAACTAAACAAGAAAACATCTCAAGAGAAAAGATAAAACAAAACATAAGAAAATCCTAGAACTCCCTGAAGGAATTGAAGGAGAATTCCACCGTCTTGAGTATAATTCCGGCTTCTTGGGATGGATCAACTGGCTATTTTCGCATTATTCCCTAACTCTGACCTTCGCGGCTTGGCTCCTTGGCCTAGCTTTAACGCCGGTTTCGGCTTCTGCTGAACTCCCCTTCAAGTTGCCCCTTTGGGTGTTTATATAGACTTTGAGATGCCTTACTTGGCCCCTAAGTATCCTAATTTAAGTAGAATTCCCAATAGGGTGTTTGAATAGGCTTTGGAATGTGTTTCTTTGCCTCCAAGTATCCTTTCCCGAATGAAATTGCTTCTTCCAGCGACAGGGACACGGCCATGGCACATGCCCATGTGGATCGTGGCTAGGCCATGCTCGGACTTCTTTAATAAGACACGGCCGTGTAAATCGGGAGAAGGCCGTGTTCTAGATGATTGGCGTGGCACGGCCGTGTGGGCTTAAGTCCAGGCCGTGTTGATTTCTTCCTTGGCCCGAATTGGTTCGTTTTGGGCCCGTTTCTTATTCTTTTTATCCTCGGGTGCTTTCCTGGGTATAAGAAATGAAAAGAAAGTATTAAAAGCACTTTTTACATAAATCGAGGGATAAACCATCCAAAAGCATACTAAATGTGGGATTAAAATATGTTACTTTTACGGTTTATTAAATACCCCCACACTTAAGCTTTTGCTTGTCCTCAAGCAAAATTCTCAACTTAAAATTAAAATGATCTTTCCATGATTCACAATTTCTATCAACAATGCCTTATCCTAATTCATAGATAATTTATACACGGATAATTCAACTCAAAGATTCCTAAAGATTCAAACAAGATAAGCCATACATTTGTAGCATGAAAACATAGGTGTTTCCCTTCATCTAAATAATTACCTTTAATTCAAAACCTACAAAGATTGACATCCTCACAAAAAGATTCACTCAAATCAGTCAAAGTGTTTAAGGGTCAAAATTTAAGCACTCATTAAGTCGAACATGAAAAGTTAATCCCATAGACTTGCCTGAAAATCAAATCTCCACCATTGTAAAATGAGATGATACACAAATCAAAGGGTCTTTAACAGGGTTGTAACGGGGCTAAGGTTAAAGGTGTGGATAAAGGCTGAATTAGAGGGTTAGAATCGAGATTGTCTTGACAAGTTACCTATCTAGAAAAATAACTAATCTTAAATAATTGCATCAATTGAGAAATAATAATACTAATAATACAAGCTTTTTCTTCAAGAGTTTTGAATTTTAATGTGTAAGCTCATCTAATCACAAATTAATAATGAATATACTTCGGGGTTTTTTTTTTTTTTTGGAACAAACTACTTGTTACAATAATAAGAAGGAACTTTAACAACTGAAATATAGAACATAGTTAGGCAACTGCTCAAAATCAAATCTCGACAAAAAAGGGTAGTTAAAAGAAATGGTGATAACAAATACAAAGGGTTTTTTTGGTTAAAATTAGTAGGTGAGTCAATAAAAAGGGTTGTTAGGCTTCAATGGGGTTCACTAGGGGTTAATTATGAAGGTAGGCTTTTTAGTGAAGTGAGTGGGTTAAATCCTAGGTGCCTTTATTATCTCTGTATATCAAATCATAACTGTGGTCTTGACATGTATAATCAAGGCAAGTTCTAGAATAACAGTTCATAGTCGACACACTCATAATCAAGAAGTGAGCATGAAAAAGAATGTATGCTCTATAAAGCTCAAATTCTCACAAAAATTATGGGTGTTTTTGACATCAACCTTGTAAATCTCAAATTTCAAGATAACATTCAAATTCTGGTTGACAACCTAAAATTTTAATTTTTAGAAAATTAGACTTATCATACTTGATTCCCTAGTATTCTTCAAATTTAAATCAATGCACAATTATGAATGACTTAATCTAAAACATATCAATAGAAATCATAAATCAAAGAAAATTTCATTCAAATCGTAATATGAGAAACTTATTTTAAGATCAAGGCATAATTCAAGGATTTTCAGATAATACTATAATTAACCCCCCCACACTTAAAATGTACATTGCCATCAATGTACAAAGATGGATAATATCAAAATAATCATAAAATCATAAGATAAGGAGAGAAGTGAAACTTTCTGAATTTTGGATGAAGTCAATAAAAAGAAACCGGATAGGATTGGAGGTGAATGTGGGGAAGCGTCTCGAACCATTTGAAATTGAATCCTCGAAGCAGCCAGTCTGATTTTATTGTATCCTAAGCTAAATCTAAATATCATAAAGAATAAGAAGAAAATAAAATAAAATAAAGTAAAAAATGAAATAAAATAAAAAAATAAATAATGGAAAATGAAAGACAATTAGAAAAAGGGAGAATGAGGTTTAAATAGAGATGTAGCCTGTGTTTTGGGATTTTGAGTTTTTGGGTGAGTTCAGGTGAGGTAGCCACGGCCGTGTTATAGCTGACACGCCCGTGCTCGACAAATCAGTAATTTTGTTCGGGTAGGTAGCACGGGTGTGTTTAGCCCGTGGTATGCAAGTCGGTGAAGTTCCACGGTCGTGGGGCATGGGGGTGTATGCCCCGTGTTCGACAAGTCAGTAACTTCACACGGGTAGTTAGCACGGGCGTGGCCTAGTATCGCAACCCGTTTTCAGAAAAGAAATTCTTCTCTGGTTGTGCACGGCTACTGGCACGCCCATGGTTCATCCCCTGGCTTCCATACGGCCACAGGCAAGCCCGTGTGTAAGGCCGTGTGTCCAAGAAATCTGCTCTTTAGTTAGTTTATGGTTAGGTGCTTAAAAGGAAAAATAAAAGGAAAAGAATAAAAAATAAAAAATAAATGTAAAAATAGGGTTAGTGCTCGGGTTGCCTCCCGAGAAGCGCTCGTTTATAGTCTTAAGCTAGACTTTACCTTTCATTCGTATGGTCATGATGGTTTGAGGAGGTGAAAATCCTTTCTCATGCGATCACTTCGGTTATGGATATATAGTTTAAGTCGAGTAATGTTTACCTCAAAAGTGTTGAATTTAGGATTGCTTACCTCGACTTTGCCGTATAGGAAGACATTAAGTACCTCAAAAGTGATTTCTTCGTTTGCCTTGAGGTCTGAATTGGTGATTCAAGGGTCTTCCTTATTCAACAATACCTGATCCCCTATTTTTAAGTGATTTGTTGTTCCTATCAGCTCATTTGGGGTCTCCTTCGGTTTCACTTCGTGCGGTTCCTGTTCCTCTTTGATTTGTGTTTCCTCCTCTTTTAGTTTGTCAACCCTAAGGCTTTGTTCCTTAGGTATTTCTTCTTTAATCGGCACTAGGTCCGAGATCTAGCTCACTAAGTGATTTCGTGATGCTTCTGTAAAGAAGGTTGAACCAAATGATTATCAATAGAATTAACGTTCGTACATTTATTACTCGATGTCCTAATTTGAGTCAAGAGCTTGAAGAGTGATTGTTTAAATCGTCTTCACGAAGTGTGAGTTCACTGGATTCTTCCTCTGTGTGGTCTTTCTTTATTGCATCGGGATATGGCGCACGAGGTTGTTATTCTTTATTTACCGGGTTTGGTAAATCATGGCTTACCTCAATCTTACCTTTATTTACCACAGTTTCTTGCCTTGGGTCAAACTTCACTAACAATTCACTATTATGAGCTTGTACATCTTGGGGCCCATAATTCGACTCAGGTTTGTAGCCTTGTGGTGTTTCCTGTGGTGAAAGTTGAACAATTTGATTATCAACTAAATTTACTTTCTCACATTTATCACTTGATGTCCTGGCCGAGTCAAAAGCTTGTAGACTGATTGATTCGTCACCTACACGAAGAATGAGTTCTCCTGTACCAACATCAATTTTAGTCCTGGCAGTTGTTAGAAATGGTTTTCCTAAAATTAAAGGAATTGAATTGTCATCTTTCATGTCTAAGACAACAAAGTCTACTGGGAATACGAATTTATCAATTTTGATTAGAACATTTTCTATTATACCCCTAGGAATTCTGATAGTTTTATCAGTTAATTAAACGCTCATCCTAGTTTGTTTGGGTTTCCTTAGACCTAGTTGTTTAAACAGTTTATAAGGCATAACATTTATGCTTGCCCCTAAATCGGCTAACGCATTTTCTATAGATAAACTACCATTTATGCATGGAATTGTAAAACTCCCTGAATCTTTTAATTTCTGTGGTAGTCTATTTTGTAGAATTGTAGAACACTTTGCGTTGAGTTCCACATGTGATTCCTCGTCTATCCTTTGCTTTTTCAAGTAATTATGACTCCCTAAAAATTTTCTAGAGTCTTGAATCATGAAAGAGCTTCAAGAAGAGGTAAGTTGATATGTAATTTCTTTAAAAGTTTAATAAACTTACCGAACTGTTCTTCTGAATCGTCTCTTTCTAATGCTTCGGGGTAAGGTATGCGACGTAGATACTCCTTTATTACCGGTATCGGCTTTTCTTGCGTTACCTCTATTTTTCTTTTGTCTACCTTGTTTTCTTGTTGCGAGATGGATTCGTCTATCTATGCAATTTTCGAGTCGCTATGGCTTGAATTTGCTCCTTTGGATTAATCTCGGTGTTACTCGGTAGATGTCCTTGCGGTTGTTACGACATGAGCTTTGCGAGTTGTTCGATCGCCTTAGTGGCTTCCAAGCATCGACTTAGTAACTTCCTCTAATCGGTTCTTGTTCTCTTCAACCGGGTATCTGTGGTTGCCATGAATTTTGTCAACATCTCTTCAATGTTCGACTCCTCTTCTTCTGTTGGTGAGATGGTTGTTGAAAATCTGGATAAAGTTCCCGCTTTGGCTACTCGATCATTCCACGAGAAATTGGGATAGTACTCCAACCTGCATTATAAGTGTCATTATAAAAATTATTTTGAGGTCTAGAGTAGTTCCCATATAGTGGACTTGTTCGTTCTCCATGCCATATCCGTAGGGTGGGTACTCCAGGATTCGCCATGCCTCCTAGATTCGAGTCATATTGCATTCTTTGGATGTACTGCGGCGACTACACAAACCATCGATCTTTTATTCATCATCTCTAGTGGGTAGATAACCCGTGAACATGTCGTGGTCGAAAGGCTTTGGTCGCTTTAGTAGGAATTGTCCTCACGACTTGCCACTGATAATTATTCAGTGCCATCTTCTCTATAGACTAAAATTTTCTGCCAAAAGCAAAATAGAGGAAAAATTAGCAAAGTAAAAATTAAAATTAAAATTAAAATTAAAAAAATAATGAAAATAAATTGCAATAAAAAAATGGCTAAAGTAATAAAAATAGAGCTTTCTTAATATTTTAGTTCCCCGGCAAAGGCGCCAAAAACTTGATCGCTGTAAAATCAGAGTTTTAAATATTTATAAAAGAATGCTCAAACCTGGAGACTAATTCTGTCAACGATTAAAGGCAAGTATACCTATCGAACAGTAGTATAGCTTAGGCAAGACCGGATATCGAACCCAAAGGAACTAAAAGTATTAATACTAACCTTCTTTTTATTATTTAGCCTTAAAATTAGAGTGAAGTTGCTTTTGACGAAAACTAAACTAAGGACACAAAAACAAAGAAGACGAATAGGAAAATAACTTTGAAGAAAAACTCAATTGATTGCGACAATACCCTCAGGAAGAATCCACCTAGACTTCACTTATTAATTAACCTTTAAATTATATGATTTCTTTTACTTAGCTTGATCCGTGAGACTCCCTAACCTATGTTAAACCCTCTCTTGAAGCGAATAACGTCTAATCCTAGATTAATTAGTGGAACTCTCGTTCGCTTATAATAACCCCCTGGGAAAGCAGTAAATCGATCAATGGACTCCCATATTAAGTTTCACCCTAATCCGGTAAAATCTCGTAACCCTATCTCTAGGCGCCCGATCAACTCCGCTTAATTATGTTAGATCTACTCTTAGGCAGGGTCTATTCCTCCTCCACCTAAGCACATTAGATTTGGATTAAACAACATAATTAAGAACAAACCAAGTAATTTATCATATAACTTAAAAATCAAATAAAAAGATCCATCTAGGTTTTATCCCCTTCAGGTATCTGAAGGGTTTAGTTCATAACTAAACAAGAAAACATCTCAAGAGAAAAGATAAAACAAAACATAAGAAAATCCTAGAACTCTCTGAAGGAATTGAAGGAGAATTCCACCGTCTTGAGTATAATTCCGGCTTATTGGGATGGATCAACTGGCTATCTTCACGTTATTCCCTAACTCTGACCTTCTCGGCTTGGCTCCTTAGCCAAGCTTTTTGTATGGTTTTCGCTTCCGCGAACTCCCTTCAAGTTGCCCCCTTGGGTGTTTATATAGACTTTGAGATGCCTTACTTGGCCCCTAAGTATCCTAATTTAAGTAGAATTCCCAATAGGGTGTTTGAATAGGCTTTGGAATGTGTTTCTTTTCCTCCAAGTATCCTTTCCCGAATGAAATTGCTTCTTCCAGCGATAGGGACACGGCCATAGCACACACCTGTGTGGATTATAGCCAGGCCGTGCTCGGACTTCTTTAATGAGGCACGGTCGTGTAAATCGGGAGAAAGTCGTGTTCTAGATGATTGGCGTGGCACGGCCGTATGGGCTTAAGTCCAGGCCGTGTCAATTTCTTCCTTGGCCCGAATTGGTCCGTTTTGGGCCTTTTTCTCGTTCTTTTTATCCTCGGGTGCTTTCCTGGGTATAAGACATGAAAAGAAAGGATTAAAAGCACCTTTTTACATAAATCGAGGGATAAACCATCCAAAAGCATACTAAATGTGGGATTAAAATATGTTACTTTTACGGTTTATCAACACCTGTAATAATCGCCCAACAACCACCTTTTAACATTGACCAAACTGCCTAACGCCAAACTCAGCCTCTACTAGGCACTTCCCTCACTCTCTCTAGAGATACTCACACTTATCCACCTACTACTAGTTCTGTAACACCCCTCACCCGTATTCAAAGTCGGAATAGGGTTACAGAGTATTACTGGACTTATAAATCAATTAAACTTTCATTTCATAAACATTTTCATAACTCATGCAATTAACATTCAAATTTAATTATAATGTCCTTAATACGAGCTTACGAGGCTTAAAACATGTTTTAGGAGTGGTTCAGGACTAAATTGATAACTTTGGAAACTTTTAAAAGGCTTAAGAAATTTTTCTCAAAATAGGGGACACACGCCTGTGTGCCCCGACCGTGTATCTCACACGGCTAACAGGTACGCCCGTGTCATTGGCCCCGTGGACATTCGAAATGGGAGCACATGTTCGTGTTCCAGCCCGTGTCTGACCCTTTGTAACTCTTTGACTTGAGTCACATGGCCAACACACACGCCCGTGTGGCTAGCCCGTGTGCTCTAAAAATGGCCATACACACCCGTGTGTGAGACCATGTGCTAGGCCGTGCCAAACCTGTAGGGTATACTGACTTATGCCACATGGCCAAGTCACACACCCGTATGTGAGGCCATGTGGAACATACTAACTTGATTTCAATTTCAACTCCAAGGGACACACGGCCGTGTAACATAACCGTGTGTCACACACAGCTAAGACACACGCCCTTGTCTTTGCCCGTGTGGACAAAAATAGGCTATTTACCAAGTCATTTTGCCACCCAAATCTTCAAATACCTACATTAACCCAATTGGCACAAAACATGGTACATATAGATATTTAAATACTTTCAATCAAGCATCATTTATACCATCTCAATTCCAACAACTAACATGCTTATAATCTCATGTTTTCCTCATTCAAATCATACCCATTATACCTTTTCCAAACATACATCATCATGTACCAATCCAAAAGCACATAGCTTCTCAATTACCAACTACTTGATATCTATAATACCAACTATTAATATGATTTCAAAACCAACCTCAATCACATAACATAAGCCATATGCACACTTATATATATACATAACCAAACTAACCAAGTTAAGCCAAATCTCATGGCTATATATACAAACCAAAACATAACCATTAACAAGCCATCTCAAATGGTAAAACTCACTACCAAAATACATAGAAAAATGACCATAATCCTATACGTGCTATATGACCAAACCAAAGCTCAAAAGCACCAAAGTGATGGTTGGATAGTGTGACGATGTCTCCGACGATTCCCGAATCCGAACTAGCTTTGAAATTACTATAAAATATGGAAAAATAAACAAAATAAGCTTTATAGCTTAGTAAGCTCGTATGAAATAAACTCAACTAATCATAAATACACAAATCGTCAATTTGAACATATTAACATGTAATTCATGAAAACTTCACATGCTTAATCATATACTTATATGCAAACTTCATAACTTCTTCGATTTAAAGCCCATACTATCCATGTACCTACTTGTACCAATCTGTAACGAGCTCATACCTATTTGAAATACTGTTGAATACTCGAAATCTCGCACACTAAGTGCCAAAACATAGCCGAAGCTATTTCAATCTCGCACACTAAGTGCCATTCCTAGCCGAAGCTATCTCGATCTCGCACACTAAGTGCCATACATAGTCGTAACTATAACGATTTCGCACACTAAGTGCCATACATAGCCGTAGCTATCTTGATCTCGCACACTGTAACACCCCTAACTCGATACCGTCGCCGGATTACGGTTAAGAGGCATTACCGGACAATAAGATCATTTCACAACTCATTTACGACACAAAGTCAATCATTATTATAATACATCAAACATGAACAATTAGTCCCTTATTAAGGCGTATAAGACCTTAAACTCATGCTAGAGAGGAGTCGGGACTAAACCGAGGCACATACAGAAACTTCATAGAAATTTAAAACTTTTCTAAGTTTCAGGGGATACACGCCCGTGGGGATAGGCCATGTGCCTCCCACGGCTGCTAGACACACCCGTGTGTCCTCCCCGTGGTCAAAACTAACCTTTGCTCCACGGCCACCAAGCACGCCCGTGTACTTTGGCCGTGGTCGATCGTGTCAAAACCACACGACAACCAGGCATGTCTGTGTGCTCTTAGGCTATATACTGACTTACGCCCACGGTCACTAGGCACACCCGCATGCCACAACTGTGTGGTAAAAATAGGCCATTTGCAAGGCAAAAATGCCACCCATATGGGTCAATCCTACAAGCACATTTGAGCATCTTTATACACATAATTTGGCAACCAATCTCATGTCCAATAATCATCATATCATCACATATAATCTCATTTCTAAGCATGCCATTTATACAACCAAATTAAATATAAATCTAGGTATAAATCATCAATAATCACTAGATCACTAAGGCATTAATTCATCATTGAACTCACCATTTATAAGTTAATTCATTACCATCATGCTATATCAAAATATGCACCAAATACCATATTCACTCATGCACATTACCAACATTTAGCTAGCCATATCATGTGGCTATTTACACATCTCAAATATGAGTCAAAACAACTAGCCTATACATGCCATATTTCAATTATGTACATCTTTCCAAAAGTACCAAAATAGAATGCCAATAGTGTGATTGAGATGTTGACGAATTCCCGGATCCGAGCTAGCTTTACTGACACTGTAAAGCAGAGAAACAAATTACACAGTAAGCTTTCCAAAGCTTAGTACGTTCGTAACAAAATACATTAAATCAAAACATATCATCACATAGATTATCTCATAATCTAATATCTCATATCATCTGAAGCAAGTAATTTCAGTTAACCTTCCATAAACTTATTCGTAATTTGCTCAACCACATAGGTTTCGAACTTACCTTAGCCAACACTTAGTTGTCAAATATTTAAGCTAATTAGTACTCCTGAATCACTTCGATTATCATTCGTCCCTTTTTTAGTTTATTCGCACACTTAGTGCCTAAATAATTAACCGAAGCTTAATTTGCACCGCACACTTAGTGCATCCATATCAACCTGATCTCGACTCGGTATCGCACACACAGTGCCAATCACAAAGCTGAAGCTTATATTACTCCGCACACACAGTGCTATTTATTTCGGTCACATTTCCGAATACGCACACTTGGTGCCACGTAACATCGAGCGCTTACATAGCATTCTTAATGTATTAATTCCATACCATTCATTCCAAACATTAAACATAGCTAAATATAATACACATATTATGTCCGAACTTACCTTGGACGTCGAACTATTGATACGATCGATTAATCGAGCACTTTATCTTTGCCTCGATCTCGATCCAAACTTCTTCTTTCTTGGTCTATACACATTCAAATTAAATCCATTCAATCACCAAATCATTCATTTTAGTCCAAACAAACATATTTAGGGCATTTACAAAATAGCCCTCACATTTTTACATTTCGACACTTTAATCCCTATTTCACAAAATCACCAAATTCACATAATTTCTCTTAGTACAAGCTTAGCCGAATTTTACTAATGTCTATACAAACCCACACATTTCATTTATTACATATTTTAATCCTTCAATTTCTCATTTTCTCAATTAAGCCTAAAATGCTCAATTTCACTAAAAATCCCAATACAAAATATGTTAACCCAACACTAAGTTTTCATATTTCACTATCAACTAACACATAGCTCAAACATTCATCAATGGCTTATCACAAAAACATCATCAATTCACAAAATTACAACATGGGTTAGCTAGAGCACGAAGCAACGATTACGAAAACATAAAAATTAACAAAAACCTAGCTAAAATCACATACCAATTTGTGCCTAAGCTTGCCGAAACCTCAAAGCTTCCTAGCCCTTCTTTCTTTTCTATTTTCAGTGAGTAAAAAGATGAATACTCATCTCATTTTATGTTTTGTTTTACTAATCTTATATTATTAATTCAATTACAAAAATGACCTTTCATTAAACATATATAACATATATATAATGAGGCCATTCATGACTTTTACCATGCCACTATCTAAATATTGGCATTATTGCCTCATAAGGCCTCCACATTAATAAAACAACAACACTAAAGTACTTAAAAATCAGCACATAGCTTTAACTCTTTACACAATTAAGTCCTCTTATTTCGGCACACAGTCAATAAAATTACCACACAGAATTTTCACACGGACTATATCATGTACTATTCACACAGAAAATAATATTAAATTATCATTCCAACCTCGGATTTGTGGTCTCGAAACCACTGTTCTAACTAGGGTCTAAACCGGGCTGTTACACACACTAAGTGCCTTACATAGCCGTAGCTATCATGATTTCGAACACTAAGTGCCATACATAGTCGCAGCTATCTTGATCTCGCACACTAAGTGCCATACATAGCCGTAGCTATCTTGATCTCGCACACTAAGTGCCATATATAGCAGAATTGTCGTCAAACATAATTATAGTTTCGTATGCACAATTTATGCAATATCAAAGCATTTAAAGCATAATTATAACCTTGCTTATTACATACAAACTTACCTCGGATGTGGAAACGACGAAATAAGTCGATTAGTCGATAACTTTAGTTTTCTCCCGATCTAGATCTAAATTCTGCTTTTCTTGATCTAAATAAATTCAAACTTAACTTATTTAATAATCTCTCTATTCAATTTAATCCAAAACACACATTTAAGCACATTTACACTTTTACCCCTAGAAATTCACCACTTTTACAATTTAGTCCTTATTACACAAAATCACAAATTCGTGAAATTTCTTTAATACCCATAATAGCCGAATTATTATAATGCCCCTAGTAGCCTACATTTATCAAATTTTCACACATTTAACCACACATTTTCACATTTTCACAAATAAATCCCTATTTTGCATTTTTACTCAAAATCATTTTACAAAATATGTAAATATAGCAACAAGATTTCATATTTCATCATCAAACATCAAAATACTCATGTATTCATCAATGGAAACATTCAAAATCTTTAATAGTTTTTGAAATTAGTCACTGGGCTAGCTAGACCTAATTGCAACGATCACAAAAACATAGAAATCATTAAAAACCGAACAAAAATGGACTTACAATTAAGCTTGTATATGGCTGAATGCTTAAAGCCCTAAAAATGGCTTTCTTCCTCTCTAAATTAGGTTGATGAAGATGATACAAAATAATTAATTTTGTTTTGTTTTATTTATTTTATGATTAATAACCAAATTACAAAATTAACCTTAAATAAAACCATTTAATATCATCCATATTATGTCCATATTTGTCCAGTTAATATATAAAAGGTCTAATTATTACTTAAGGACCCTTACTTTAAGGTTCTATAGCTATTTATACCTTTATCTATTAGAACAACACTTTTGTACTTTACGCGATTTAGTCTTTTTTTATCAAATTGACTAATCAAACGGTAAAATTTTTGAACGAAACTTTCACACAATCATTCAATCATGCTGTAACCATTAAAATAATAATAAAATAATTATTTTGACTTCATATTTATGGTCCCAAAACCACTATTTCGATTTGACTAAAAACGGGCTGTTACAAGTTCCCACCTCTACCTTAGTACTGTGCCTCGCCTCTTTAGGGCAACGTTGCTACTCTTCCCTTGAATCAAGCCTCCTAGCATCCCAACTCTAGCTCTCAGCAATAGTTCACCGAGATATAGGAGAAAATGAGACACCTTAAGGCTCAGCTCTTAGAGCAGCAACGTCTTTACTAAGAGTAAAAGGAGAGACAATGTCTATTTAACTAGCAAAATGCCCACAATGAGCAACTTATAAAAGAACTCAAGGCAGGTAAGGACCATTCCATGAGAGATAACCAACCTTAGGAGAAGGAAACCACCCAATCCATCCTCCACAAACAACAGGGTCAAAGGCAATCAAATAACCCTCTAATTGAGAATGTTGGCTTGGTTAGTTCCTAAGGCAGACTTCCCCGCGATGGTGTTCTCTTGGATAAGTAAATGCAATCATTAAGGAACTACTGCAAGAATTTCAATAGGCTAAGGATGATAAAGCCTCTTAGAGTTATGCTAATGAACCACATGTTACAAAGGTATTGGTTTACAACCTCCCCTCGTCCTTCAAGTTCCCAAAGGTCTCTTATGGTGGTTTAGGAGACCTTGAAGATCATTTGGCCCACTATAACAATCACACGAACATTTTAGGTGCATATGATAAGATCAAGTATAGAGCATTTTCTATAACGCTCACCTATACTGCCCGAGCGTGGTACTTGTCGCTACCCAAAAGTTTCATCCACAATTTTAATTAATTGGCCAATTTTAACAAGACTTTAATCCGAAGATTTAATGTCGCCATCATGATCTAGTCATTAAAGCATTTATTGCTTGTACTACCCATCATTTCTTAAAGTAAAACTTTGTGAGCAACTCTCTGGACAAGCTCTCCATCTTGTATGAGATCGCTTACAGGTTTACGAAAAGTGATGAAATTCAATAGAGAAATGCTAGATCCCTCATACCAGACACCAAGACCTCCGCCCTCTAAGCAACTTATCCCATTTCATTTAGCTATAAAGGTTAACATAGAACTCATCCCTAGGTAGGCAATAAAGGGAATAGATACCATCATGCTCCACACCTTTCTCAAATAAAATATATATCTTCATTGTGTAAAACAAATGCATATATACAACCACATTTAGTGGTGTAAATAAATATAGACCAATGAAATTGTTATTACAACATACTCCATACGTGCAATCAAATATTTATTATATCAACACTAAATTAAGATATGATTATTGCTAAATCAAATAAAAAATGAAACATACTGAATCTGTAAGGAGTTACAGTTTGATATATTGATCTGGAATGAAGTCACAACCGAAAATAGTTCACTTGTCCACAACACTATCTTCCCAAATCAAAGAGATAAAATTTGAGAATTATTATACTTAACACTTTCTTGTCGAGTATTTGAACAATGAAACACTATTTTTTTTTTCTATTGAACCAACAACCTTTGGCATTTAGTTATTTGAATTCAAAACAAAAATAGCTACCATTAGAGGCATCATGTAATGATAAAAAAATATTACAAATGAGTGTCCATTATGGATGCTCAAACCTAACATAGACCTTTGAAACTATCACAATTCTATATAACAATTTGTAACTCCTTTGTTGTAAATGGTTTTTCAAGATCTACCACCTGTTAGACCTCTAATTTGTTGAAATTCATTCTTACATTTAACTTTCTCTCATCACCCATACTTTGAAATTAGGACTTGAAGAAATCAAATACTATTCTTTTTAATCTCAAAGTGCTTCTAAATCTATATATCTCCTACCATCAAACCACAAATGCAATTTTTATGTGCCCAAACCTTGGCCATTGTGTGAAAGGACTTTTTGTTTGTAGATACTTAGTTTTGACTATTGTTTCAAGAAATTATACTACCAAGCTCAGAACAAGTAGCATTCTTATTTTTTTACTTAATATCCCTTCTAGAAGAACAACTATATTTGTTGTTTAAAACAACCATTTTTTGTGTATAACTACTTTCGGAACAACTATGTTCAAAATAGGGCTTTAGTTTATAACAATTGTTATCTATTGTAGTTGTCATTTGAAAATAACTCATGTTGAGAACAACTAAGATTCAAGATAACTCTTATTTAGAATAATTGTGTTTCAAAATTAGTTTTTGTACAGAACAACTTCTATTTAGAATAACTGTGTTTTTTAAAGAGTCATTATTCATAACAAGCTCTTCAAAGAAAAACATCATCGCTAAACAACTCTTGCTTGAAATAACCTCTACGTTAAGAACAATTATATTGAACACAATTCACATTTGGAACAAGTCTAAATATCCTTTACTTAGGAATAATCCTCGTCTTACATTCTAAGAGATGTTCCGCAAAAAATGTTTCACAAAAATAACCCCGATATATGGTAGGGTTTTTAGGTTGTGTTCACTCTTGGGATGTGGAGATCTTGGCTTGGTTGATCAAATATGGAGGTAATTAAGAGGTTTCCTCTTAACCTTTTACTGTAACATTAAAATTTTCTCCGTTCTTTCTGAAACATGGTGAGCTCTTATTCACTATTCACCATCACAATCATCAACAACACCCTTCACCTATAAAATGAATATTAATGCCTTTGTAACTTACAATATCATTTATTACTCCTATTAATTACTTAGCTTTATAACTCTCATTTTTTGACACTCTTGGCATTTGGATTGCCAAAATTTTCTTTAAGCTCTCTTAACTTATTTCATTGCTCAACCTTTTCCACAACCATACACAACCTTCCTCCACCTTACAAATCACCACTTGTCGTTACACTCAATGTTATCAAATCTACATCAGTCTTCCTGTCCACCTTCTTTCGGTATAGTTCTTTTATTTTTCAACTAAAATAAATGTTATTCATAAGAATTTTCCAAACTAACCAAAAGGTCAGTAAAAAAAAAAAAAAAAAGAAGCCCATTGACAACATTAATGCAACCAAAACAAACATAAAAAAAAAATTAGTAAAATAATGAAGACTTGAAGCACAAGACTGTAAAACACCAAATTACATAAAAGAAGACTTTAACACTCGAAAAATCATAACTTCGATAAGGACATAAATACATGGTAGAACTTGGGTTGATTTCATTCATTTATTTGCAACGCTTTCTCTCTCCACCCAAGGGCAATGTCAGAAATTTCGTATGGGGGTAACCTAAGAATATCAAATTTAAGGGAGGCAAAGCTAAAATATTTGTATAAGAAAAACTTAAATTGAATTGTTAATTCTTCAAAAGGACTAAAATTATAATTTTCTATTTAATCAAAGGTTTGAGAGACCAAAACTAAATCGTTTAGTTTTGGGTAAGGCCTGGAGAGCAATTTGACCATTTGGCCAAGAAAGCCCTGTCTCCATCAAAAACTCTCTACACTGTTCTTGTCTCCTTTGATCCATGCTATTCTCGATTTTTTTTCTCTATAAAAATTCACGAACTCTTAATTTGGACCACAAAGTTTGCTGCACTCTCTTCCTTTCTTCTATAACTCTGCAGGCTGGAGGTCCCTCAACTCTCCATTCTCTTCAATTACATCCAGTTTGCTTTTTAAGCATTTCATTTCACTCTCTACACTACCAAAAATACCAGCTTTCCTTCTCTCTATTTATCCATCTTAGATGAATTTAATTGTAAGTAAAAGGTACTTCTGCCGATTAGGTAATATTTTAATCAATTAGACTATATATATGTAGCAAGTTAAAGCTAACCTACCATATATATTGCCTATTATTTGACCAAAATTTTTAATTAGGATTTATATTTAAAATTTTAAAGATAAGTATAAATTATTTTCTTTTTTAATAAAACGACTTTCACTTTGATTTCTGCCTTCTCCATATATAAGAGAGAAATGTATATATATATATATATCATAATGAGTAAAATAACACCAACTCAGTCAATTAAATTATTAAAATAATTTTAAAAAAGTAAATAATAGTTTTATATGATTAAAAATATAAAAAAAACACCTATTCTTTTTTGGTGAATTACAGTAATAAGGCAAAACCCAAATAGCAAACATAACTAACACGACTTGAACTCAGACCACACTTGGGACGGTGAACACTTTTTCCCATTAGGTCATCACATGGGGTTCAAAAACACCCGTTCTTTCATTATCTAAAAAAAGTTCACACCATTGTATATTAACCCGCTTTAAGTAATGGTATAATTTTTGAAATAAAAATTTAAAATTTTTCTTATTATTTTTATATAAAATTTTTAAAAATAGTTTTTACATTTATAGTGCATTTATCACACATTCTGTGTGGGGGCTTACTAAATATAAAATCCAAAAGGAATATATAAGAGAGAAAGTATATATACGATTCTAAAAGAATTACATTTACTAGATTAGTTTACCTCTAAGAGTTAGTATTTTTACATTTACTTCAATTATTTAATTCTTTTTTAGAAACGAATTTTAATAAAAATATTAATAAAAAATATAAACATTGAAAGTTAAAATAACATTATGTTAAAATATAAATACGGTTATTTAAAAAAATCAAGTCTTCTCTCAATTGTATTTGTGTCATGATATTAAGTTGATGAAGATTATAATATATATGAGAAAATTTAAGAAACAAAAAAAAAATGTTTTTCAATCAGTCCATTAAAGATTGAGGCCAGTGCATCATATATATATATATATATATATTACACACTAATCTAAACTTTGAAGTGATGATACTGAGGAGATTAATGGCTGCCTGCATGTCTGTCTCAAAATTGGGACCATTTTAATCTGATAGTCATAGAGTATCTTTGAAGTAAAATCAGAGAACAGCCCTTTTTTTTTGTCTTCAAAGAAAAAGATAAATCAGAAAACAAATTCAAAGAAATTATTAAGTACTTCCAACAACATGTTTACGTCTTGTAAAATAATAAAGAAGGAATTGTCCAATTAGGGTTCATTGTTTTTGCCCCCACTTTGTCTCATCACCAAAACTGTTGATGCCTTAAAAGCCTTATAAAGGGAAACAATGGCTTTGCCTCATTAAATTTTTGTAATTCACTTCACAAATAGAATACAACAGAATCTAGGTTTATATGTATATATATACTGTAAGATATGTTTCTACAGATTTCATAGGGTTCCTCGATAAGGATATAAAGTTGAGTTCAGCTTTTGAAACTGCTTGCTGCAAGCCTTCAACTGATGACTGCGAATCTATTACATCAGCTTCAAATCTAGTTTTTTTGCTGTACCCACCCCCCAGCTTTTTCACTAACACACACATACATACACTTTAACTCTTCCTTGATCTTTTAGAGCCTGCATGTAAATATTGCAGGTACATGCGTGTATATTTATACATGCAATAAACCATCCTTCTTCCTAAATAACCCAATTTTGATTTCACAAATATAGGTAAAACAGATGCTCAGATCGCATTTTGGCCCATTTACTTGAAAAATAGATAAAGTAGTCTTTGTATGCTCGATCAAAGAGTAAATCGGTTTTTTTCTGCTAAAATTTTCATCCATTTTTACTATTAAAAACTAGTGTAGATGGCAGAATAATCAGGCAAGTACACCTGGCATGCCACATGTACCTCATTCTTTCATACAAGGATCAATTTTTAACGGTAGAAATGGATGAAAATTTTAACAAAATGATAATTTTATTCTTTAATCTAACATATAAAGAACTAATTTCCCCATTTTTTTTATTAGAGTGGGTAAAATGCAATTTGACTCTTAGTACAAAGGCCTCCATGGTACTTTACTGACATATATATATATATATATATATATGTAAATATGTCTATATGCTGAAATTGGCATATAATATATATGTGTGTGGTGAATAAGGCCTCCTTTGGATGGGCAGGTGCGGTGAAATCTTTTACCTCACACTACAACATTTAATCTTAAAATTATATATGAACTTTGATTTAATATGCAATTTTATGCAATGAACCTATCCTTCTTCCTAAATAACCCAATTTTGATTTCACAATAATATCTGTGTATGTTTGTAAATATGTCTATATGCTAAAATTGAGATATATATATTTGTATAAGATGGAATTTTAAGATATGTACATATTGTAATGAGAAAAAGAAAATCATGAAATGATTTGGAAACTGAAGTTGAAGGGTGAGAAACTGTGAAGAAGTGTATTTTTTTTTTTTGTATTGGAATATAGATATACAAATTTATAAAGTACTATAAGTAACAATATAATAAAACTCCAACTTGTCTGGTGTAAGAGTCTCAGTGCAGCCATTGATGTCAGCGGTCCTTCGATTCTACTCAGATTTAGATGCTTTAAAGAACCCTAACTATGTTTGGTCCCTCCTATTCAAAACCCTAGCTCTATACTCATCTCTAAATGTAACCAAATACATCACACTCACCAAAGATAAATTCCCCTTACATATCAACCCTAATTCCCTTCCTAATTAGCTCATTTTAGAGGAGTTAATAAAAAGGGATTCAAGTTAAAAGACATTTAGGTAGTAGAAGTACCACGAAAGTTTTTATATTAGAAATTAGATTGTATTTTGGCCCTTTTACTAAATAAATAAATAAATTAGTCACTATACATTAGATTAAAGAGCAAATTGGTTCTTTCTGTTACAAATTTCATCATTTTATATTGTTAAAAACTGGCATGGCTAACAGAATAACCAAATAGTGTCATGTGTACCTCATGCTAACATACAAGAACCAATTTTTAGCAGTAGAAATGGATGAAATCTTTAACAAGATGACTAGTTTGCTCTTTAATCTAATATACAAAGGCTAATTTGCTCATGGTAAAGAGGTCAAAATGCAACCCACTCTCAATATAAGTTTTC
The DNA here is from genome assembly GCA_025503065.1 of Gossypium bickii. Taxonomy (NCBI): domain Eukaryota; kingdom Viridiplantae; phylum Streptophyta; class Magnoliopsida; order Malvales; family Malvaceae; genus Gossypium; species Gossypium bickii. The sequence goes on along the minus strand of CP106719.1, from coordinate 11,099,141 downwards.
CATGATACTTTTACCGACATTAAACCTCTTGTTTTCACTTTTCTTGTTGAACTGAAGTTAAAAACTTTTATATTGATATTTATTTATTGATTGATTTTAAGTTTCAGCTCATCTATCAAGCTAGGCATGCATTGTATAATAAAGCTATTTGTAGGTGCCAATAAAGCATAAGCCTTCCTTTTTTTTTCTCTAGTATACATTAAATGGTCCCCGATATGTATGTGTATGAACTTTTAACCTTCTACTTTGTTTGCTATTCAAAGCATGAATTACCAATAATTAAACTGGTGATTGTTCAGTGTGTGGTGTATATGAACAAGTTGATGAAGATTTAAATGTTGATTATATATTCTTCCGAAAAAATCGACATGCCGACGCGTGTGGGTCGCCACTTGGGCCGCCGATTCCCCTTATCTTTCCCTTTCTCCATTACCAAGCAACAACGTTTTGCAGTGAAAGAAAAAATTCCAGCATCTTTTGTTTCTTTCCTACAGCTTTGAATTTTCTTTTGCTAGCTAGGTTTATATAATATTCTTACCAAACCTTTAAGCCCTTTCCATATAGTTTAATTATAACCCTTCATGAAAACACCTAAAAGAAGCTTTGTCAATCAAATACCAATTTGATCACTCATCTTCTTCAAGATCTGCATCAATTATGTAAGCTCATCAATCGGGTTTTTAGAATATGATATATGTATGCATGTATGTATGTATGCTTAGAGAAAAACCTAATATCTTGAAATTTTGTATATATGTGACCTAAGGGTATTTTCATAAACCCTCATTTGAACCTTGAAGGTATATTACTGTCTAATCACAGGTTAATTCATTGCTTCTTTCAGTTGATACAAATGATGAGAGGAGTAAGATGATTTCAAGTTCAAGAGAAAAGGGTTGTTTTGAAGCAAAGCAAGAAGGCGATGGGGGCAAGGTCTCGACCTCGAGGCAGTGGCCGGGGTTTAGGAATCCAAGGATCGTCCGAGTGTCACGATCTTTTGGTGGGAAAGATCGGCACAGCAAAGTTTGTACGATAAGGGGATTAAGGGACCGTCGGATTCGGCTATCGGTGCCAACCGCGATTCAATTATACGATCTACAAGATCGGCTCGGCCTTAATCAACCTAGTAAAGTAATCGATTGGTTACTTGAAGCAACTAAAGATGATGTTGATAAACTCCCACCACTTGAGTTTCATTATTCATTGATGCCAAACCCTTGTCAATCTTCTCCCTTTACTCCTTTAATGGATCCAAATTTGATGTTTATGAAAGATTATGAAGGAGAAACAAGTATGCAAGTTGAAAGAGAAATCACAGATATGAAGGGAAAATGGATCAAAGAGCAAGAAAAGTTAATTTTCCCAGTAACCAATCATGGTTCATCCTTACCAGGAGGATTCATATTCAATACTGGGACTAATTCCATGCCTTTAAATATTTATAACCATCATTGGAACCCTTCTCAGTTTACAAACCATGGATTTCATCATCATCATCACCAACCTGAAAACTACTTCCATGGCGCCATTGCCAACACTTATCCGCCATTGCCGTCGTGCCCTCCACCGTCAACAACGCCTTCACATTTCCCGACGTTTCCTTGGTATGGGACAAACACAAATCAAGGTAGTGAATCATTTCTCATTATTGAACTCAAAAAGTGAAAAAAAATTCTCATTAAAACGTAAAATTTGATGCAGATGCTGCAGGTGATCAGGATAATTCAAAGCTTCAGTTTTTTACATAATTAACTGCAATATAGCAGGTAAGATGATGCATGTGTAGCTTCTAAATGCATATTTATCTTCATAGACACAAGGGTTTTTTAAGTAGGTGTAGGTGAGTTTATCTGTACTGTTTTTTTTTTTTTTTATTCTCCACTGTTATGTCAATGAATTTTGTGTTTTAATCAACATTTTATATTATAGTTTGCTATATATATTTAAGATAGATCGATATATAGTTTCATTTATATAGTTTTGTTTTGCCTGAATGACATGTTGATGTAATACTCTCATGACTATGAAATTTAGCAAACCTCTATATGAGTTAGTATTTGTTATAGTTCATTTCTTGATAATTTTAATTTCTTTATATCTTAAAAAGTCTAATTAAGTCTTTTAAACTCTACGTATATGAATGAAATATTGATATATACAGTATTTTAGATCACTACGACGTATAGAGATATAAAAAATTTTACATACATGACATATACCATTATATCAATAAATTCAATAGTTAAATTATTAAAATATTAATCATACAAAAATATATGAAAAACAGTTTTATACCGACGTAAAATGAATCATTTCTCATATACAAAATCCATTTTCCTTAGGGTTATATAAATAGATACTATTATAATAATTCTCACTATATTTAATGTCACTTAATTCAATAATACCAATTCAATTAAAAAATATTTAAGTATAAAATCAAATTATAAAATAAATACAATATGTTTATAAGGTTCTGTTGATAATTTGATTTTGTAGAAAATGAAAAATCACATCCCACATTAAGCCACTTTTATATTTTTTTCAATCTTACTGACAAACTATAAGTAGTTAATTTAGTTTTTCCCCACTAATTTTTTATATTAATATTCATGAATTTAATTTTAATTTTTTATGAGAATTAAAATATAATTTTATCGTCGTAAATTTATAAATTTATAATTTCTTCCATTTGGAGGAAAAATGTGCATAATATATATATTGGGAGAAGGGGCCAGAATCCTTACTTACCCTTTTGGTGCCGCCCCTCCATAGAATCATACATCATTAGTACATTCAGTACTGACTCAACTTTTTCCTATTCTAATTATTTCATTTTATTCTTTTATAAACATATAAATAATTAGTTATTCAATAATTTCACTCCATAAAGTAAGTGATCAAAGGATTAGTGTGTATATACATACTTCCATGTGTGTGTATATGTCTATATGTATATATAATTAACTGAATCATCTGTCAAAGTGACAAAAGATTTATGTTCAAATTTTTGGTAATTATTTAATTAAATCTTGTATCTTTAGCATTTAAAGATTTTTTAATCGTTTTACTTTCCAAGCAACGTTCAAATTGTGGAAGACAAACCTTTTTTTAAGCGAGCTTAAAGTTCCATTTGTTATAAGTTAAGTGATTTTTTATCAATTAATATGTCAAATCTTAAATGTCATATATACACCTCATTTAAGTAAGAAGTTTTAAATTTCTTATTCTCAAGTTTCATTTTAAGCTATGAGTACGTCTTTGGTTGGATAAAATAGATATTATTTTTCTTCCATCCATTACAGATTAAAGAATATTTTTTATGAATCGAAATCGATGGGTACACACATGGTCATTTATCTTACTCAACATTTAGGTAAATCACACCATGAATGTCAAAATTGAATAGATTCATAAAGTGATCTAAGATAAATTCAACTTGGGTCATTTTTGATGTGTTGTTAGTCCAAACTATCACATTTATCTATTTTTGGGAATCTATCCAGCTCGATAGCTAAGATAAATTATCTCCACAATTGGACTTATAGGCAATATAATGACCTCTAACATGAATTATTTACTCAATTTGATTCCCTACTAATATATGCTATCTTCTTGCGATATAATTCAACTATATAATGCAACTTAATATTAATTAAATCTTAGGTAATTAATGAGCCAATTTTTATTTATTCATTTTGTTTTACTTGCAAAAATCATTGCACTAAGTCACAACAAAACTTGCAACTAGTGAAACTTTAATGGTGAGGTTAAAACCTTGGAAACTTTAAGATCCCAAATTTAAGTCTTACTCGAGGTAAAACATTTGGGGAGTCTCAATCCATATTTATTCTAGTTTCTATCTCAACATATATTTGTTGTTTTTACCTTTGAACTTTTGAATTTTTTTCGTTTTTCATTTTAATTTTTTTTAAAAAAAATCACTTTCTATTTTTGAAAATTATAAAATACAGAAATTTTTTTTCAAAAATGAAAATAATCATTTGATATCTATTTTTCAAAGTAGAAATGAAAAAAATAATTAAATTAAAATATAATTTATTAAAATTGTATTACAATAGTAAAATCAAATAAAGAAAAGTCAAATATTCTTTTTTTAAAAATCAAGTGTGCTTCACTATAACCAAGGTAAATTTAATGCATAAAAAAAAGTTAAAAATAAAAGGTTGCTTCTAAAAATATTCGAATCAAGGTAAATTTAATACATAGAATGAAATCTAAGAAAAAACTTTGTTTTCAACTTTTTTCTATTTTTCTAAAACATTTTTATGGAAAACAATGAAAACGGGGTTTTTTTTTTTTTCTCTAATTTTCACTCCAAAATTATTTTCAAAATTTTTAACCAAATATATTTTCGTCACTATTTTCTATTTTCCAAATAAATGAAAATGAAAATGAAAACAACCCTTATTTTCTGAAATCGAACGCATTCTTAATTTCTCTATTTATCTTTTTTTTAATTAAAATTCAATTATAATGTAATCTCACATATTCAAATTTAATGGGAACTAATAATGTCATCAATTACCCTGTCACAAAAATATATTATCAATTAGACTTTAATTTTTAAATCACACAAAAACTCTTATTATTACCCGACCTTCATCGTCTTAATATTACGATATCTTATTCATCTTAAAAAATAAATGGATTCAGAGATCAATATAATCATTTCACTATTAAAAGAATCAAATAAATTCAAATTTCAATAGAGTTAGTATTTACAATTTTTTTTTAAAAAAAAAACACCATTTACCATTAACACAGTTAATATTTTGAAAGTTTTTATGATTTTGCAAATGAATAAATATTTATTTTTAGAGTTAAATTGCAAATGAAAAAGATATATTTTATTTCATTTTTAACAATAAATGTTACTTCCATTACAATTTGAGCTTTATTTTATTATTTTTACAGGAATTAAATTGAAGAATGTAATAGTAAAAGGACTAATTTGAATTAGTCCCTATAATAGAGGGAGTTGGAAAGCAATTTCACTATTCTATAAAAGGGAGCATGCGGATGGATGCACGCGGAAGCGGAGCGGCTGGGGCATGAGCTTAACTTATTATGTTATGTTAACATCAACAACCTGCCATTTTCATCTAATGTCATTTTCTCAACAATAATTTTACTTCCATGCATTATTTAAAAAAGAAAAGAAAAGTGGAGTGTAGAACAAAAGATATAAATGTCTACAGTTCTAAATGGTTGCAGATGAGAAAGACTGGAAAGGAACAGTGTGACACAAGATCCAAGAAAAGCCTTACTAAAAGGATTGTTGCAAGTAGTCCCCTTGGAATCTCTCCTCTTTTGCTTATTAAAATATGGACACGTGTATACAAGGACCAAGTTTGAAAATTATTAGATGAATCAATAATCATGAGCTAGGTCGAGTAAGCTCGTCAGAAAATTGAATTGCAATAACAAAATGTTATGATCAATGTGCACCAAGAGAACGGTAGATCGATGGTTTTAAAAAATTAAAACATGAAGTGATTCAGAGCTATTAGCCCCAATTAGCTATGTTCACTATCTTTAACTTACCACCATTAAGGGTTTTTCAAATTCACTAATTAGAAATCTTTTAAGGGTAAAGTTTCATTTTTATAACACTATCTTTTCGATTAGATAAGATAAAGTCACTTTCCCTTAAAATTTTCTACCTAAAAATCTTAAGCAACCCACGTAAATAGAGAAATACAAGTGTGAATCAATGGTTACCTCTAGAAGGTAGATATACATATAATTAGCTCTCCCAAATACAAATCAATATCCAAAATAATGAATAAGAGTTGTACTCACAAGTATTTACAAGTGAAAATGAGAATAATCAAGTAAAATATTGTATTTTTGCTTTTTGATCATTTGAAGGCTTGTTTCTTGTCTTCATTTGGGTGTTTTTGATCGATATTTATACCTTCTAATAAGTCTGAAGATGATTGGAGCCATTGCATCATTGAATTCATGTATCAATTATAGTTTGCAATTACATAGTACTGATACAAATTTTGGGGGGAGGGGGCGGAATTAAATTATATATTTTTACGATAGTAAAAATTTAATTTCACCATTTTAATAGTCTATATATTTATAATTTTTAAAGGATTAAATCAAAATTTTATTATTTTTGGGAGACCAAAGTGCAATTTTATCATTACTAATTTAAAATTTTATAAATTATAAAGGGCCTAAATGAAAATTTTTCATTTTAGGAAGGCTAGGGCCCCTGTTAGCCCCCTGGCTCCGCCACTGTAGCTAGTACCGATACAACTCCTAAAGAGAGTAGTAGACTATTAAGGTTATTGCTATATAGCCTCAGGCTTCGTACCGATACAACCCTAGAAGTACCAATACTTTTGGGTTGGTTGCGGCACTACTCTCCAAGGTTTCACAATTTTGCTTATTGCCTTAGTCGAGTCAATACAATTAGGTCAAGGTACTAATATTATGCCTCGGACTTGGTTAAAAATGTCTAGAAGTATTTTCAAGGACTTTTTAAAGTGGATTGTATTCTAAAAAAAAAATATGTTCTAAATCATTTTAATCAAGTTTATGAGTTTGGAAATACTTGAAAATAATTTTCTAAGTTTTTGTCAAAAGTTTTACAAATTTGATTAAGGAGAAATTCTTAGTTTTTTTTTTATATATTAAAGCAAATGCCTCTAAAATAACAACAAAATTAACAAATGTCTTTAAAATAATAACAAATTTAACAATAAAATAAGTTTTATATAATATCTAAACAATAACAACAAAATAATAGAAACATAATAGTAAAATGGTAGCAAAATAAGGAGAAAAACAATAAGAAAATAATATTAAAAAAATAATTTTTTTTCCTTTAATGAATTCGGGTCGGGCCGGGCCCGGGCCTGGGCTAAAAAACCTTACCCGAGCTCGGCCCATTTTTTAAACGGGCCTTATTTTTTTGTCCAAGCCCATTTTTTGGGCCTATATTTTTGCCCAAACCCTCCCACATTTAGGGCGAGCCTTCGGGCCGGGCCGGATCGCCCGGCCCATGCACACCTCTAGTTTGGGTGTGTGCTTTTTTTTTTTTCTCCAATTTAATGATTTGAAGTGTTATAAATAGAAATATGCATTATATCAAAACAATAATAAAGGCTTAAATGAAAATTTAACCCTCAAACTATAGAACTTTTCTCACTTAAGAATCCAAACTTTTTTTATCAAAAGGATTCAAACCCATAACCAATATAAACTCGAAGTTTCTTTTGTAACCATTGGAACTTCTTCATAATAGCTCTGTTCCATATACCTCATTTCATAAGGAACCTCAAAGTGATTCTATTTCATTATATTCCATCGAGAGGCATCAAAGATGAAATTTGGGTGTTGAGTTTCTCAATTCCAACAGTTGCCATTTTCTTAAATACCTCAAACCCAATCAATGTAGAGTTATCTCCGTTTGTTGGGATGATAGGTGAAAATAATTATCGTAACCTATGGGTGAAATTAATTATTTAATAAATTTTAAAATTTTGATACAAATACTAAATATGTCTTTACTTGAAATGAAAGAATTGAAAAAATAGAGTTCATGATGTTGAGTTTGAATCTTATTATTTGTATGTATTTTTTAGATTTTATATAAAAACATAAAAAAAATCCTTAAAATAATATTTATCCCTTTGTAACAAATAAGGGGTTTTTAGTAAACTCATAATTGAATTAGGCTCGGTTGAGGGTGACACTAAATTAGTAAAAAAAAAGTTAAGCATAATGACTTATTTTGCCCTCAAATTTTAGAAAAAAAAAAGAGTCATTTTAGCTCTCTATTTAGTTCTTCGCCTCTTTTATCTTTTGATTTGCGTTTTTGTCTAATCCCCTAAAATGGGTATTCTTAAAATTTTAAAAAAATTAATTATATATTGACATGCCACGTGTATGACATGTCAACAAAGTTAACAAAGGTAACATTTCCATCCATTTTAGGGTGATTTGACAAAAAATGTAAGTTCAATGGCTAAAAGAGAGAAAATTAAATAAAGGGTTAAAATGACTTTTTCTATAAAGCTAGTGGACCAAATAAGTCATTATGCCAAAAAATTAAATGGTAGCATAGATAAAATAAAATAATATATATGTATATAATATATATATCTTCTATAAAAAAATTTACTTAGATTTTTTCACACATATAAAGGAACCTATTTTGCTTTTGTTTTTATGGAAAATAATTTTCATCATTATGAAAAGTAAGCGTATTTTATTTTTATGGAAAATATTCTTTTTATCATTATGAAGAATATGATTGCTACTACAAGAAATTTAAAAAATCAGAAAAGGTAAGGATGTTTCTTATGGGCTGAATCTGCACGTTAAGATTTCCAAAAAACAAAGGCCCATATAACAAAAAAAATGTTGAAAATATAAAACAAAAAATAGCCCTCGGCGAGGATCGAACTCGCGACCTTTCGCTTACGAAGCGAACGCACTACCACTATGCTACGAAGGCAGTTGCTCCGATGTATAGTAAAATTGATATATATTAATACTAAAATATTTCTACTTTTGATGAGAATCCCTAGTTTCTTTTTCTTTTTCGAAGATAACAATAATAATAACAAACTGTTGGTTTTGAAAACGTTCGGCCACGTTTATTACTTCTCACATGTTTGTTATGAGTTAAAATATAAGATGATTAGGTTGTGTCTTAGTTCGATTGGCATATCAATGTAGGAATATATAAGTTTAAATGCGCTAAAGCATATTATCAAAAATAGCAGATATAATCAGAACTTAAACAAAAGAATATATAGGATAATTATTTAATATATTGGAGGTGAAAATTTCTAATTGTACAAGGGAATTTAATAGGTGTACTTAAGTTGTATTTTAAAAATTTTAAAAATAAATAAATAATGAGTACTTATTTAATTACAAGTAGTGGAAAAACGAGTGTTTTATTTGTTTATTTTTAATTTTTTAATATAATTTAAGAACACATGGTAAAATCTCAACATCACTTGTGGAGTTAAAACTTTTCACCACTAGTTTACCAAATAGTTATTCATAAATAATATACGGGTGTAATCATTTGGTATGCATGTTGTGAAAAATTTTTATTCCACAAGTAGTTGAAATTTTATCACATGTCTTATTTATTTATTTTTTAATGTTTTTAAATATAATTTAATAATACATGACAAAATATCAACTCCGCCTGTGAAATTAAATTTTTTTTTATCATACATCTCCTTTAATTAATTTCATTACCAAATAATTATCTTAAATTTTTTTTATGTTTTTTTCTACTTTTTTAGCATACATTTCATTTTTTTTCCTTGGATTTAATTAAAAATTGAAAATTATATATACATCGGTTTCATCAAATTTTAAAAATTAAGTTGAATCATACATAAGATTTCATTAAATTAATTTTTGAGGAATTAAAACTCTACATGCATCCGCAGCCATAAATTCAAAGGGTGCTATGAACAAGTCAAACGACATCACTTGTCTGTTTCATGCGCATTATCCCTTCCCTCCACAACTATAGGAGCATTCCACGCCAAAACAAAAAAAAAAGAAAGAAACCTCATCAAGTGTTCATCTTATCAAGGCTCATTGCCTTAATCAAGAATAAAAACCATGCCACATCACACAAACTCTAAATGCTCGATAAAGAGACACGTGGCTCATATGATATACTTGAACATATCTGTAAATAAAGCTACATGACTCATCCTGTCTAGGAATATATGTATCTATAGCTTCCAATAACCTTTCAATTATTATCCAGATATGAATATAAACCATTAAAAATTCATTATCCAAATCTATTCTACTACTGCAGATAAAAGTTAAAAAACAGATTCAACTGCAGCATATACAAGAATTATGAGATTACGTGCAAACTTGATTGTAATGAACTTGAACTGTACTTCGGTTCACAAGACAAGGCATGAAACATCATAGACCATTAGCTGATCAGCATAAAACAAAACATGAGTTCATATACAATGAGTTTTAATACAAAATATGAATGCTGTCATAATCTGAGAAAGTATGATACAAAACATTGCTTGCAGTTCTTAATTCTTATCCATAAATTATTATACTTTCATGAAAACCAAAAAAAAAAAGGAAAAAGAATACATTTAGAAGGCATTTTGCAAATAGTTTACTTGGAAAACAGCTGCCGCCTCCGCCTGCTTTGCTTGGCCCGTAAGCTACCTTCTTCGCCAATCACAATCTCATTAACTAAATCCTTAAAGACCAACCGTTCAACATCCAGCACCATCCCCGAAATCTCACTGTTAAAATCTGTCCAACTCTCGGATCGACTCATTACATCTTCCCACAATATGTTTTTCAGACCATCCTCATCTTCCTCCGGGTCACAATTCGGTCTCTTTGCCTGAAGCTGCTCCATCTCGAGACATAATTCTTTTAGAAGCTGTTGTGCGGTGAGGGTCTTCTTTGCCAACTTGCCGGAATTTATCCTAGGCTCCGGAAATGCTCCAAATAGAGCCAACTTTCCAACTAGAATCTCATTAACAGAATCAAATATAAGCTTTCGATGGAATTTCTGATGGTTCAACTTTGAATGGGAAATGTATCCGGTGTTTACGGTGTTATTCTCTTCCTTCGATAACAAAGAGCTTGCTTTGGTTTGCTCCAAAACAAAAAACAGCTCCGGGTTGATGGGATGGCCCGATGGATGGAGCTGAAGTGCTGTCAAGCCAGAACCAAGATCTTTCAGTAGAAGGCCTGAGGCTAATAATACCTCAGAAACGTATCTGTGATCGGGATTTGTATTCCCACAAAGGGATGCAATGTAATCCGTACTAGCTTCATCATGTCCGGAGTTAAGTCTTCTCAGTTTTTGGACCAAATGCTCAATGTTCTGTAGTTTCTTGCGATTAATCTCGGATGTAAGACCAGACCCCACATTGTTAGCCAAGCACTTGTCTGCAGGGTTCCATTTCTCTTCCTTGTGATCTTCGTTCAAACCTTCAGCACCATTACCTGATACAATGCATATTTGAGTGAGATCTTTAGTTCACAGATCCATTTGAGACAATTGGTTTCTCTCAGTCAGTCAGGATGATGCGGTCAGGAGCGCATATAAATACTCAAAAAGTATTAGGACTTATACTATATTTACAAAAACAGCAATTGTGGCAATCACAATGAAATGATGATATGATTTCCTTCTTATTCCTTTGCCTTTTGCTATCGTACTTATTAGTCAAGTATGATTATAACTAGTATGCATTGCTTAGATTCATTGCATTAAAACTTTATACAGACATGCAACAAAATGTTTGACAAAGAAAAAAATATGCATTGAATGCATAAACTAAGAAACATTTGCATTTTAATCTAATTCACAACAGTTTATAGGTCCGAATCAAGTATCCCCAAAAACAGAACTATTACCTCCAGAGGCGTTCAATATCTGCTTTACTGGAGATGGTTCATCATCTCTATAAACCGAGATATCAAGGACAGAAACTGGACTTGGATGCTCCGGAGCAACCACAGTAGGTTCTTCCATTGATTCGTCCTCAACCATTCTTGATGTTGATTTCTGCATGTAAGGTAAGGTAAGATAATGTAACCAAAAAGAAGAATTGAATGAATTGTAAATAATGTAACCAAAAAGAAGAATTGAATGAATTGTAAAGACTCAAAATAAAACGTCACCTTTGGCATTAAGTCGGAAATTGAACACTGCACTGCCGTCAGGGATGGGCTTTGACTATCAATGATCCCAATAGTTTGTTCATGACTGGTGACTTCCACATCTAACTTGGACTGCAGGATGATACTGCTGTCTGATTGCGGAGAAATGTCATCACCTTGGTGACTAGAAGCCCGTGATTCAGTACTTATCTGACTCAGTTGGTCATCACATTGCTGCATTTCTGGAGATTTTGGTCTATGTTTACCACCAGGGGAACCAAACTCAGATGAATGCCGGTTGGAATGCTTTCTGGGTTTGCTTGGATCAGATGGTGGAGTAGGTGGACGAGATCGCCTGTCCAATTCAAGCTTTTTCTGCTGCAGTCTTGGGCTCACCGATCCCGAATTCTTTACTGTAGTTGCAGTACTTTCTTTCAGACCTTTCATCGAAGGCTGTATGGACCTAATACTCCTGCTACTAGCTTTCTTATCAGTAGAGCTGGAAGCAGAACCGCTATGACTATTTCTGGCAGTACGATCTCGAGCTACTCGAGTATTTGTCAAACCTTTTCTGTTATCTACAGATCCCCCACTTTGAATCTTGGGAAGGCTGGAAAAGTCATCTATTGGAATTACTTTTGAAGATTTAATTCCACCTTTCTCAACAAGTTTTGCTGGTTTCATGATAACAATAGGAGATTCATATGTTCTATTAGAATCCAAACCCCTAGCTGTGGAAGTGTTGATGCGAGTGTTCTGCAGACTTTGCTGGCCTCTTGGATTTTGGTCGAGGCTTGCACATTTTGGTTCATTGCCTCTTTGATTCACCAAGTTTGCAGCTTGTTCTTTCCGGGTGTCAAGAAGTCCCTTTGCTTGCATCGCTTCTATTATCTGTTTAAGAGCTCTGAGATCCTTTCCAGATTGTTTAAACTCTAGATCTTTCAGTCTGTTCTCAATCTCACCATAAACGGAAGGGAAAGTGTTTGGATTCTTGGCTGGAAATTTTACATGTTTGAGAGGTTGTTTCCGAGAACCTCGAGTTCCATCAACATGTCTCCATGGTGCTGGCTCAATCGGGAACCTTGAACTAGAAATAGGTTTCATGATCAAGTCGGGATTTTTCCACCGCGGAGATGTCAGGTCTTTCGATGAGCTTCTCGTAGAGCTAGTTCCGGTTGGCCTGTTCTGATCATTTCCTCTTAGCGGCCATGAGAAGGGATTGTTATCTCCAGTCAAGCAGGTTTTAATCACATCCAACTGCCCATCATCAGCTGAGGAAGAACTCGGCAATGATTCCAAGCCCATCAGCTTGGCTATAACATTAGGAGGGCGCTTTGGGGCTCCTGGTGATTGTGGTGGATTAGCAACTCCACTGTCCAAGTTAACACTCTTACGAAAACTTTCCGTAAGATAACTTGAACTCCTCATTGACCTTTCGCAACTATCCAAAGAAAGTCTCGGCAGCTCTTTAAGCTTTGGTGCCGATTTGAAGGTGTCTCGTGATTCAGAAGATAATTGATTGCCCTCTCTTCCATCATAAGAAAACCGAGGCGCATGGGTGTCCCGTGAAATTGACTTCCATGAACCATTTGCTTCCTGTGATGATCTTTGAAGCTCCCGAGCTTCATTGTTATAGTTCCAAGGTGCTTCCCGAAGTTTTGCAAGAACTCTAAGAGACTCCTTTAAATCATCAGGCACATTTTTCTTTCCATTGATCCTGACACCATAAGACCCATCCACTGATTTAGGAACATGAAATGGCCTCGGCGAATCTCTATGCTTCACCGTATTGCCCAATACTTCCTCTCTAGTTGCTGTTGTGACCAACAGTCCTCTTGCATCTCTATACATTGAATCCTTAACCACATCTCGGAGGTCAACACAGTGAGGCCCCAAATGTGGAGAAGTACTTGGTCGAGTCATTGCTGTGTCCCTATCAGGATTTTCAGGGAAAGGGACCTCTTGCTGAGCTGCTTTGTTATAATCCAACGAAGAAAAGGAAGATGAGCGTGATGATGAAAAAGATGCTCTTGGAGATTCCATCGAAATTCTTTGTTTCTCATTCCCACTTCTGTTTATATTCGTTTCCTGGAAACCAAAGACTGTAAGGACAGATTTTGGTACAAAAATGGCATCACCTTACTAACTTTCAATAATTAAAGAAGCAATCTCGGTAATCAGCATGCACAATCAGATATCAGAAAGTTTCATATGAACATAATCTGAGGCATCAAGATAAAACCGCAACACAATAGCGAGAATCGTTTATATGTTAGGGAAGCAACTACTTAGTGAAGAAATGAACCACAAACCATCCAATCTTGCACAACATAAAAACAGTGGTGACATTAGGGAGGGGACGAGAAAACGCGGAGTGAATTCCTGGGGACTTACTGTTGCTGTTTGTCGATGGAATGCATTATTTGAATCCCCTTCATGGATCCCATTGTTCAAGTGGGAATTACCTGCAAATGCACGAAAGAAATGTTTGAGTTCACAAAATACTAAAAAAAGGAAAACGAAAATGAAACAAGCTCTAAATAGAAACTCAGCTTCAATAAAACTCAGCTTAAATAATCTAAACTCTTCCATTAGATTCATTCATACAACAGCATTACTTCAAAACATTTAAGAATCCAACTTCCATACATCAATGAACAGATAGAAAGCAGTTGAAATCATGACAATTAGTTGGAGCATAGGCCACACTGTAATAGTAATACTCAAACATACATTAATCATAAACTACGAGTAGAATGAATGTCGAACACAGGCATATGTCCAGCACGGGTATGTGTAATTTTTCCAAGTTTTTCCACGTATTTTGAGTCAGACAGCAGAGCAACATGAATCATATTCATACATATACACAATACAGATTCCAATAGATAAGAATGGTGTAGGACATGGGCAATGCTGGTGACAATGAATTATGAAACTGAAATTAAAGAACATTGACACATTTTTCATATGAATATTGCGCCATCAATCATTGAAAAGTATTGACATTACATTTCAGCAAAACATTAAAGTTAGACAAAAAAAGGAAACATGAAAATACAGATGCCAATAGATAATAATGCTATAGAGCATAGCCAATGCTAGTGACAATGAACTAAAAGAACACTGACACAAATTTTATATGAATATTGCATCAAACAGTGAAAAAAAGTAAATAGATTTCATCAAAAAAGAAAATGCCAACATCCCTAAAAAAGCTACCTGATGGAAGATTCCTATGGCTGAGACGCTTAGTGGTAAGCAAATGATGATTATCAAAGATTTGGAAAACCCCAACCATGCATCCTATTTGCTTCTGCAAATCTGGATTTTCATCTGCCAATGAATGTAGAAGCTTTGCAGCCATAATTTTCTTCAAATAATTGAACCTAAAAAGGCTAATAATTCCCCCCTTCTTGGTCCACCTTTTTCTTCAAACAATTGAATTGCAACCACTATTTCTCTTCTTTCACCATAAAAACCAGAACCAATTTATTTGCTAATATGGACTACAAGGATTCAATTGAGAATCAACTCTATTAATTCAAGAACCAATGAGAACAAATATTTGGTCTCTTGTTTTCACCTTTCTCCAACATTAACATCAAACACTGCTTGATTTAAACAGAATAATCAATTTTTTTTTCAGATTTCTTCCTTGTGCATGTTCTAGAACCCCTCATAAAATTCAGTAACCTTGGCTACCAACAAATATCAAAATTGTCTTTGTTTTTCACAACCAAAACTCAAACCCCCCACAATTTAATGAAACCCTCCAAGGCTCAAAATTACAAGAGGCAAAAAGAACTTACCCAAACACTACTTTAAAAAAAAAAGGATTCTTATTGAGACTCTGACAGGCAAAGCAAACAATGCCTAGTGTTGAATCTCATAATAATAATAATACAAACAAAAAGAAAGAAAAAGGGGGAAGGGACCCAATACCCCCATTTCACAAAACTAAAAGACCAATCTGTCAAAAAGAAACAGAACTGTTAAGATCCAACAAGAAAAAGAGAAATGTGAGGGTGGTGTTCATCCTCAGAGACAAAAAACCCAGAAGAGAAAAGAGAAAGTAAGTTATAATGACATGTAAATAAAGAGCATTAATGTGATGGGCAATGAACTGACAGGGAATTAAAAGAAAAATAGTGAAGTGAGAGGTATTTTTTCAAAGAGAGATGTTCATCTTATCTGAGAAATCCATGTGGGATAATGGATGAAGGAGGGGGAAGTGTATAGATAATAGCTGTCTTTGCATGCCAATGCCATGTGATTCTTTCAGGAGTCAGACAAAACAATCAAAACAGGCATTCCTTTCTCTTTCCTATCAACTACTCTACAAGTGGCTTTCTTCTTCATTGCCTTAAGATTGTTTAATTATTTAATTTCGGGAATTTCTTTTACTCTTTCTTTTCTACTAGGGTTAAATTATGTCGTTAGGCCTTGTATTTTGATAAAATTTAAGATTTTATTTTTTTATTTTTTAAATTTAAATCATAGACTTTGTTAATTTTTTTGGCCTATTTATTATGATGTCTTTATGTAATTGATAAAAATTAAATATATTATATTGATAAATTTTAACCAAAAATTATTTAAAATGATAATAATTGAATTACGATTTTTAAATTTTAAAAAATAAACTTTAAAGACTTTTGGGCATTTGGTAGGCCTCAGGCGGTTTTTTTAGACCATCAAAATTTGATATCCCCAATTATTATTTATTAATTATTTTTATTTAAATTTAATTATAATAATATATATTAATATTCATTATCAAACTAATAATGAAATTAGATCAGTAGGTCAGACCGGATGAAGACAATTAAAAAATTTTCGAGTGGAGACTCACTTCAACCTAGTCCACAGTTGTGTCCAATTACCATTGTTATTAACAGAGATATCTAAAAATTAGGTTACAACTAATAAAAAAAGGGAGGTTCTGGATGTTGAATTATCCATGTTTGAAATTCTCTCATTCGATTGAGTTTATTGACTTTAATTTGGATTATATCAATTTTTAGTCTAATCATGTTGAATGGTTTAATTTTACTTCGTAATTCTTCAAACAATTTGAATTGTAATAATTTGATACTTGTTATTCTTCATACATGTATTTGTATTTATATTTTGATTGTACTTGTAAAACTTTCAAATAAAATAATATTTTTTATATAATGATCCTTTAAGGGCTTGAGTTTGAATCCCAGTAACGCCAAAATGATAAAACATTTCTTTGATGAATTCTACATGCTCTCGATACATTTTGTAAACTCCTTTGAGCTTTTCTTAGAGTTAAGAAATAAAATCTTAAAGCTAAAACCGAGCATAAACATCTTGAATACAATACCTCTAATATTTAATCTAAATTAAAAATCGCCTAGTCTAAAAAGCTTGATCGTAGCTTGGCTTTTGGACATGTTTAGTTATTAGATGTGGTTTAACATTTCTTTTACCAAAAGATCGCAAAAAAGTTACAACCTTATAAAGAAAAATTAATCAATAATGGATGCATTATTAGTATTGGTACCTAAAACTTAGACCCCAAATATATTTTTGGAAGTTGGATTGTTTTTAAGAGAAATTTTATTCTCTCTTTTTTAAAATAATAATATTAAACTGTTTTTAATCTATATTTATATTATTTAATGAGTTGGTTTCACCTTCGAGCCACTAATTCAATTAGAAAATTAAAATAAATTATACAATTTGAAGATATTTTAACAAATTAAAGTATACATATATATATATAGTGAGATCTGAACCCGCATTAATTGAATAAGTATAATCTTAAACTTATCATCCAACCAAAGTTTCACTTTAATACATTTTTATCTTAATATACACAAGTTATTATCTTCATTAGTTGTATATTTATACTTACTATTTATTAAGTGTTTTACTCAGTTGGTGTCATCCTCAACCGGGTCACCAGCTCAGTTAAGAAATTATGAAAATACCTTTCCGTAATTAAAATAAGTTATACTATTTGAGGGTATTTTAGTCTTTTCATTTTAACAAAAAAAATTTAATATACATATATGGTGGATTTGAACCCACGTCAATTGGATTCGTAAAGCGATGAATTTATTACTTAACCAAAACTTCATTTTAATATATTTTATGCATTTTAATTTTAATATGCATAAGCTATACCTCCATTAGTTTTATTTATTAATAATGTTGTTAATCGAGTTGGTGTCACAAATCAATTGGACTCTAAATCACAATTGTCAACAAAACTATAATAAATAATTGTAGTGCGTTTAGCATTTTTTATCTAATGTATTTATGTGTTTAAATTTTATTTTACTCACAAATTAATCTAGTTTTTAATTTTAATATGGTACAAATTTCATGTGTTATTATGATTAATTAGTTTCAAACCATATGTTTCATTATTTATTGTATGTTATTTTTAAACACACATTTTTGTTCAAAGTTTGTAGTTTTCACATGCATACACATGTAATAGGATTTCTAATTATTATGTAAGCTGCTGATTGAGTTTGTGTCATTTTCAATCGGATTACCAACTTGGTTATGGAAATTATGAAAATGCATTTTTGTAATTAAAATAAGTCATATTATTCGAGGGTATTTTAGTCTTCTCATTTTCAAAAAAAACAAAACCAATAAAAATACCTAAATCAATTGCATAAGTAAGACCTTTAATTTATTGCTCAATTAAAGCTAGGTTACCAACTCAGTTACAAGAATTACGAAAATACCTTTCCTTAATAAAAAAACTAATATTATTCGAGGATACTTTTAGCATTTTCATTTAAAAAAAATTAATAAAAACTAACTGCACAAGTATTTTTTTTTAAATTTACCACTTATCTAAAGCTTTATTTTGATAATTTTATAAATTTTAATTTTATTATGCACATTTTATTACTTTCATCAATTGTATATCTATACTTCTATTATTTAAGTTCCTAACTGAGTTGGTGGGTTTATTTTCAAAAAATAAAAATAAAAATATGCATACTGTAAAATTTAAACTTAAACTAATTGCACAAGCAAATCATTTATTTACCTCTCAACTAAAACTTTACTTTTGTAATTTTATACATTTTAAATTTATTATCCACACTGATAATCTTAAAGTGGTTAGGGCTTTGTCCATGGATAAAAGTGTGGACTCTGGCACTACACTGCTCAGAAGAGTTAAAAGACTTGTACATTCTGAAGGCCAACGGGAAATTAAGCATGTTTCCAGGGAGTGTAATTTAATCACAGATCAAATGGCGAAGATTGGGCTCTCTTGGCAGACTTCTCTACGGATATTTGAAGTACCGCCTGATGTGGTGACTACGGCCATTCAACATGATAAAGCTTTTAATGTCTCTTAGGAGGTTTTAAGTTGTCATTTTCTATTCACTAAAAAAAAAAAATTATTATCCACACTTTATTACTTCTATCAATAGTATATATCTGTATTATTAATAAAAACCCTGACTGAGTTGCTGTCACGAGTTAACTGGACAGTAATTCGAATAGGAAAATTATGAAAATGTCTTTTTGTGATTAAAATAAATCATATTTTTCGAGGGTATTTCAGTATTTTCATTTTAACAAAAAACCAAGAAAAATATGGATATAGTGGGATTTGAACCCAAGCAAATTGAAGTAGAAAAACTTTTTATTTACCACTCAATCAAATTTTTATTTTGATATTTTTTATACATTTTTTTAATATACAAAATTTATTATCTCCACCAGTTGTATCTATACTATTAATAAAACATCTGACTGAGTTGGTGTCACGAGTCAACCAGACACCAACTTGGTTAAAAAATTACTAGAATGTCCTTCTATAATTAAAAAAGTAATATTATTTGAAGGTATTTTAGTCATTTCACTTAAAAAAACAAAAAAAGTATGCATATAATGATATTTAAACCCATGCCAATTATATTAAAAAAAAAACCTTTAATTTATCACTCAACTAAAATTTTATTTTGATATTTTGATATATTTCAATTTTATTATTCACACTTTATCACCTCCACTAGTTGTATATACTAATAATGTATTTGATTGAGTTGGCACCAGAAATTAACTCGACACCGACTTACGATTTATGATAACATATTGATAAACAATTTAATCTATTTTTTTTCATTTTAATAATGTACATATTTAATGTATTATTAATTAGTTTCAAATATCATATTTCGTTATTTATTGCGTGTTACTTTTAAGCATGCATTTGAGTTAAAAAATTATGGTTTCCACACATATATATATATATATGAATGTGATAGTATTTTTAATATTAATAATGTATTTAATTGAGTTGGTGTCACAAGTTAACTCAACGTCTACTCAAGATTAAATACAACACAATGATAAACAATTTAATCTATTTTTTTATTTTAGTATTATACATATTTTATGGGTTATTGTTATTAATTAGACACGTTTGTGTTCTATATTTATGGTTTTCACACGCATAAGTATGTGATAAAATTTATAATTTAAATTATTATTTAAATTAAATTTGAAAATGGATTAGGTCCCGAGAGATTAATGGAAGGTTAAACATCAAAATTGTGAGAGGAATTAGACATTTAGACTCATAAAATGGATTAATTAGTGAAATATTAGAAAGATAAGAAGGGCAGCCCATTTCCTTCTAATTTCTTTATTTGTATAATTAAAACTTGAGTGTTGGTTTTAAATTACTCTTTATTTTATTTAGCAATTTTAAATGTAGTAGGTAGACAAAAGAATCGCAGGCTAAATCTATGTCCAAGTCAATGACTTGGACAGTTTTCTCTTTGTAATTCTCCTAATATGCCCAATTTTCTTTTTCAAGTCAAAGACTTGCAAATCCGAGAAAATTAAATTTGTTTGTTGAAGAAACAATTAATTAATTAAAATTTTGTGTTTAATTATTTCTCCAATTGGAAAATTCATGAATTTTAGGACTTGAGAAAATTGAAAAATTGATTCGAACGAATGTATTCAGTTCAGGTTTTGTAATGTTTGGTTCAATTTCGAGTTGATGTTATCGTTTAAATCGCACAATTCGGTTTGAGTTTGGTTTTCACATGAAACCCATTTTATCTAAATCAAATCGAATGAAAAAAAATCTATTTTTAAAGGAATTGTTGGGGATAAATCCGGTTAAGCAATGGACAAATAAAATAACTAAGAAATCGAAGAGATCGAACATATATTTTACGTGAAAAAATTCCTCCGAAGAGGATAAAAGAAACCATGGGTAGAAAAAAAAAAGATTGGATCATACTAACATATTGCATATTTCATAACTTGAATTGTAGGTTGAATTGAGATAATCCATATTTTGAAGAGTACACAGAAGAAGGAGATCTTGATAATCTTAGTAATGCAGATTCAAATTCAAATGATAATGAACTTAGTCAATGGCTAGTGGATGATAATAATAAGCATATATTAAATATTAAAGAGGGAAAAACCCAAAAAATATGCATTAGAACAAATAGATAAAATTGCATACAATGTGTATTTTTCTTACTATTTTTATTAATAATCGTATTATCAACTAGTTTTTTAGACTAACATAATGCGCATGATGATTTTATTTTAATTTTTATTACTCATTTAAAAATTATTTATTATCATACTAATGTTTTTTAAATTATAAAGTATGTAAATATTTAATTACAATTTATACTGTTAAGCATGACATAGAAAATTACGATGTAATTACACTCTGCTAATAAAACATGCGTAAAGAATTACAATTCATTGTAATTATAAGAGAGTGTAATTACTACCTTAATAATTATATTTTTATTTAATTATTTTATATTATCCAATCCGATAATAAATCAATTCAAAATTAGGTGATGTATCAAAAAAAAATAGTCCTAAATTAGGTCGGGAATAAAATGTTTTATGGAAAAGTTGATACACGTGCATATTTCAAGAGTCTGACTATAAACTTTATTGAAATTATTACATTCACTTTTGACTAAAAAAATTTATAAAATAATTACAATTAACGTATTTTCTCAATTTATATTTAATTTGTTGTCTATAAATACCCTTCCTGCAAAATAAATACACCAATTTTAAGTCGGTTAAGTATTAAGGTACTGTTTAACCACGTTTGTTCACATATTTTTTTGATAAAATATAGGGTTAGTGACTTTAAATAGGGGTTATTTTTATTTTAATCCTCTAAATTTTTTGTTAATTTGATTATTTTAAATAATTTGATCGAATTAATTACTCTATCGTTAAATGATAACGGAATATTAATAGTGCATTTGTACGAAAAGTTTTTGGGTGGCTAAAATAGAAATGATCCCTATTTAGAGTAACTAATGACTAATTTACTCTAGTTTTAGAGTGACTAGCATGAAAATACACCATTAGACTTTCGTCACTATTTAACAGTAAAGTGACTAATTTGATCAATTTTTTCTAAAATAATCAAATTAAATAAAAACGATATATATTAAAATAACTAATGAGATAGGTTACCCATATTCCGAGTACTTTTTCATCTTCCAATTACTCTTTTTAAAGCATATTGGTGAGAAATATACGTTTTCTAATTCAAATAATGTTTCAATAAAGTAGGATTATTTCTAAAAAGTAGATTTTAAAATAATATTTCTACTAGTAATTATGTATCCACATTTTTAATAAAATTCATATTGATTTGTATAATGACAAACTTAGCTCAATTGATATGGGTATTGTTGTCAATGTAGGAGGACATGAGTTCAAGCATATTAAAGTACATCATCCTCCTATTTATAGATTGAGGAGGAACTATAGGTAGTTGTATAAAAAAAAAACCTTATAAATCCATAAGCACCTTTTTATTATATGATTTGTTATAATATATGATTACATATATACACTTTTATTGGAGAAATTTAAACATTCAATTTATGTTATTTGTTTTCAAATGTAAACTTTGAATAAAATATGATGGTTTGTTTAAATTTATTTTAATTACAACAATCGTTTTTAAAATTTAACTTTAATATTATTATACTTTAATTTCGTAATCATATTATTAATAAAATATTTTAAAAAATTATAACAAATCGTATAATATAATTTTATAACAAATCGTATAATATAATTGAATTAATACACACAATCAATTTATACATAGTATGAACAAGAAAATTAGTATATATATATATCATATAATGTGGGTGTATATATAGAATTTACTGGTCATCTTGACTAGAGGTATTCATGGAGTAAATTAGACCAAGAGCCGATGCCAAAAGAATTTTAAGGTCGGACCAATTTTCGACTCGATCGATCTACCCAAAATGTCCATTGTACTATTCAAAAATTAATAAAATATTAAATATATTTTTTAATTAATATTTTATATATATTATAATTAAATTTAAATTTAAAAAAATATGTTATTATTATTTAAATTAAATTCGAGCTCAACCGAATCGACCAAGGTACAAAAATACTTGTCCAAACTTGATCTGACCCGACCCATGGACAAGCCTAATATCAACCCAAGTTCATACTATAAACGTGATATGAAATTGAAAAAAAAAAAAAAACATGATACAAATATTATACTTACTACATATTAATCTCTTCACTAAATTTGTATCACGAGTCAATTCAAGCACTGATTGAATTAGATAATATTTAAAATAACATTACTTTATAAAATAAATTATATTTTTTAAGGGTGTTTCTATCTTTTATATAAAAGTAGAATAATACAAACACATAATAAGATTTGAACCTAAGACACTATAAATTTCGACATCTTTACTTCATCATTTGAATCAAAGCCTCATTTATTTTTTATATCAATTTTTATAGATACATTTATGACATAATTTTATTTTTCACCCATAGCACGAATGTGTCTTAATCTAGTCAATCATAATTATATTAAAATCTATTTATCTTTACTATAATAAAACCCCTAGCTGAGTGAGCGTCACCTATCAACTGAGTCCCAATTCAGTGGAGAAATTTAAAAAAATATATTTATTTTATAAAATAAATTATATTATTATGAGAGCACTATTCCCTTTTCTTATTTTATAAATCAATAAAAAATATTCATATTAGAATTTAGACTTAAAACGTCAAACATTCAATTTTATTGTTTCAAGTAAAGCTTGATTTAGTTTTTATATAAATTTTTAATAAATATATATTTTTCACCATCGGTGATGTAACATAAAATAAAATAAAAATAAAATCCGGATAATCCAATTATTAAAAAGGGAAACATTATTAATTACATTCACCTTGATTGCCAAATTATGGCCTTAAAAAGAATACTTTTTCAACATAATTTCTTATCCCCATCATCATCATCATCATCAGGGCGTTGCAAAAGGGACGCTTGGCTCAATGAACAAATTGTTTTAATGTCCCTCCCCAAAATAAAAGACTCAATTTAATCCTTTTTAACTTTTAATTAAATGAAAACATTAATAATCTTAACCTTTTTAAAAAAATTAATAATTTAATTTAAGTACTTTTTATATAAAAGTTGTAGTTTTGGTCCCAAAATTTTATAATCTTCCTAATAAAATTTCTGATCGTCATCAAAATATAACAAATAGGAGAATCAATGAAACAATATTTATAAATATGGATCAATTGAAGAATAATAATAATAATACAGGCATTGATGGTATAATAAACAGGGTTGTTAACAACTGAAGAAACAGCATTGATAAATTAATAATAATAATTAGCAACGAGAATATTAAGTGATTGGATTGAATGCACAGCTGTAGGTTGGGCCCAACTGTAGGGGTAGGGGTCCATCCACATTATATATATTAAACCACCAAGGGACCACATCATAACTTCTTTGCTCTTTCTTATCCTTAATAACACTTCTTTCAACTCTGAACACCACCTTTATTAACCACAAACCAACTCTATTCCTATCCCAGGATTTGGAGCTAATTTTTATTTTTATTTTTTTATTGCAATTTAAGAATGAAGATGTTGAGATATTACTCAAAAGTTTTAAGGATTCTGTAACACATGGTAGTTAGTTTGTTGAGGTTCCGAATTTTGGTCAACGTTCAACTTCCCATACACATCAATGTATCTCAAATGGAGTCCCATCTATTCATGAATCACATTATTTGTTCTAATTAAAATTTAAGAGTTTAAATAAAAATATTAAACCTAAAAATAGGTTTTTAGGCTTTGTACATAATTATACAAATATAAAGTAAACTCAAACTTGAACATTCAATAATCGAGTTTGGCCCAATCCATTTTTTAAAAGTCTAATATTTTATATCATGTTACTTTTATATATTATGTAATTTATAACACAAAAATTAAATATACAAGACTATATATATATTATACTAATATAATGTAAACATTAAAAAGAGTGTTAAATTAACAATATATAAACTTTGTAAAAAAATATTAAATTAAAAATAATATAAATTTTTATTTAAAAAATAATAATATGGGCAAGCCTAAAATGAATTTAGTTAACTATTTATAAATATGAACACACTTAAATAAAATTTTAGACTCATATTTCAAGCAAAACCAAACTTTGAACAAACATAAAGTGTGTCAATATCATATCTAAACCCAACCTAAATCTAACCAGACACTACCCATGAACACCTTTAGATCAGACAAACCGATCACACGAAAAATCAACCAT
Source organism: Gossypium bickii (assembly GCA_025503065.1). Lineage (NCBI taxonomy): Eukaryota > Viridiplantae > Streptophyta > Magnoliopsida > Malvales > Malvaceae > Gossypium > Gossypium bickii. The sequence continues at coordinate 11,073,802 of CP106719.1, read as the reverse complement.
ACATCAATTCAAACAAAAGGTTGAACCAACTTTTAAATGAATTTTTTGGAACTAATTACACTAGACTAAAAAAATTGATCAAACCAATTTTTAATAATTTTTTTTTATGGATTAGAACATATAACACTTAGAACGCCATCTATTGAAACGAAACTTATTATATTCACTACATACTCATGTAAAAACTACATATTTAGAATATACAAGTATGTTTAAAAATTACATATCATAAATAATAAAATGTATAATTTAAAACTAATTAATAATAATACAAGATATGTATGATATTAAAATATAAAAAATTAAATTGTGAGTAAAACAAAATTTAAACAAGTAAATACATCAAATTAAGAATCCTAAATGCATTACAATAGTTTATTATGATGTTATCATCAATCTTAAATTAGTGTCAAGCCAACTTCTGATATTAACTTAATCGAAAACATTATCAATTGATAGAAATAATAAAATATGTATAATAAAATTAAAAAATATAGAACAAAATAAAAAAAATTTGATTTGAGTAGTAAAATTAAAGTTTTATCAGTGCAAGTGGTATGGGATTAAATCGCACCATATGTAAATTTTTTATGATCTTTTTAAAAAAATTAAAACGACTAAAATACCCTTAAATAATATAACTTAATTTAAATACAAAAGCTTAAATAATAGTATAGATAAACAGATAAAAGAGTCCAAAATTGTATTAGAAGTTGTAATACTTGCACAATACCTGTACCTATGTAATTCTTTTTTATCCTTCATTGTCCATATTCGAAATCCATGACTGCCTCTCTCAATAATATCAACTCCACGTTCTTTCCTTGGGAATACAATGTCCCTTACTATTGCACCTAACACTTGATTATACCTATGTATATTTTTTAGTTTGGTATTAGAGAGATTTCATGGATCAACTAATTTAATGCTTTCTATTTTTATGTTTGCTCTCATTCCAAGGTGCATAGGGATAACTATCATTTGAAAAGAGAGAAAAAGCAACAATTGTTGGTTGAAACGTCCTCGAAAGATTATATCCTCCTACTCATATTCTAACATACATCGGTGTAATTGAAGCAACATTCTAACTCATCGGAGAACAAATGTGTAAAGACACTAGAAAATGAATTGAGAGTTACCAATAAAAGGAAGGCCATCTCAAATGTGTTGTATGAAAGGCCTAATACTGGAACAAAACTCTAAATGCAGCTCAGCTAACATCACTTAAAAAGATGCCAAATTGGAGGACTTACCATTCAAAATATCAGCATGGGAATTACCTAGCACGTAACCTCACATCTTTTATAACTTGGGAATAGAATTCCCAATGCGGATCTGCCTCTGTGATAGCCTGTTGCCCGAATGGATTTTGCTCCACAAACTTCTGAACATTTTCTGCTACAGCTATCCGTTCAAGATAGTCTCGAATATCTCCTCCAGGTGCTGTTGCATAAATTATTTAACAATGACAACTGTGATAAAATGCATACACAAGGATAAATAAAATGAGGGAATTAGGTACACTACAGATGACCGTCGATGCGAACTCTAATGCCAGATCTGTAACATGGACCAATATCATATACAGGTAATGAATGATATATAAAGCCACTTGGCTCCCCCAGCCCCCAAACCAAAAAAAAAAATAAAAATTTGCTGAAATATGAGAGTATATCCAGTTACTGAAACATAACTAAACCATCACTATCCAAATCTACAAAGTTATGGGCAAGCCAAACAAAGGTATATCCACTGATCTTGCAGAAGTTAATGAAGTATTACCAACTGTTGAAAAGATCAGCTGAAAATGATTTAAGTCAATGATGTTTTCACCATACCTAGAAGATAAATATATATATGCATAACCGACTTGAGATAATGGCACGACAATCACATTAGTATGATTACTGACTGCACGTACACTGTTCCATACAGTGAACACAGCTTTATAACACGGTAATACATGCAAATACAATGACTCCATTATCGGAGTTCCCTGACAGGAAAGACGTATTTGGACCCAACAAATTTATGATTTTAACATAGGTAAAGAGTAGGATTTACAGGGCCTATTTAATAAGATTCACTTTTACATTTTTCACTTCTGTGAAAAAGGCCTAAAAGGTAAGATGAACAATATGCCCCCTGTGAAGGCTTATATACTACATCACGGTCCATCTGTTTGTGTACCTCTAATTCCCTAACACATGCTTAGCTCATGTCTCACCTAATGAATGATCATCGGCATCCGTGTATTGATAAGGATATGGAAATATACCAGTATTTGCCTACGAATAAAAAGATAGAAGCTAGCATAAGTATTAGAGCAGCATTTGAATTTCAACAATCCAAAGTGTTAAATAAGCCATATTCACCAAGTGAGTAAGCAAATAAAGGAAAACATTTAAAAACTCACAGGATTTCGCAAAGCCTTATATGGCGAATCATCCAACAATAGTGTGTTTGATTCATCATAGTCGCCCTTCCTCCAAGGAAGCTCGGGTAAAGACCTATCCCATAATTTTCTAAGTTCCTTCAAAACAAGTGGTTTCTCCTCATTCTCGAGGGTTTTGAATTTTGTAATTGTACACAGTTTTCGGTCCTGCAAGAAACCCATATCATGAGACGAATAAATTATACACAGCACTAACATATTAATGTACTTACAAAAGAGAGAAGCATCTATAAAAAATTTTCATGCCACTTTAGCCCACAAGAGTTTTGCATATCTGGCTTATATTCCCCACAATCAAATACAAAACTTGATGAAAATCAAATTTATTTAGAACAAGAATGTTATTTTAGTTAAAAAAGGAAAGTAACAAAGCTAGTTTGCTTAGGTTCTGTTTTATCTCTCGAGTATTTTGAGTGTGCATACTCGTGATTCAACTGGCTGGATTGGATAGATTTAGAAATGTTGGGTATTACAACGTGTTAAGTACTATATCATTTAATGTTCCATAAGATATAGATGTATTAGTAGTAGGGTAGATATATAAGCATATAGAATTGAACTTGGAATAATATATAACCTGTATACTGTATAGTTCAGCTTCAGTATGTCATTTATATTTTAAAAAATCACACATACTAATTAAAACCACCTTATGTGATTAACTAATCATGTAAATGTAGCTCATTGATTGAAGGCCATGCATACGATGAAAAAGACAAGAAAGAAATGATATAGACCAATTAGCTAACCAAAACTTTGGCAATTATCCCATTACTAGGAATAGTTAAATACCACAGGGAATGTTGCTTACCCAACAGAAAAACAATTTACGTTTCCATTGTTTTCTAAGAAGAAGTCCAATCATCTTGGTCATGTTTCTACTGCAAGAACAATTAATAGCAACATGGTCAAGGCATAGCGTCATTCATGAAGGAGCATTACATTCTACAGTTCACTTATGTAACATAGCAACGCTTAAATAATAATAATAATAATAATAACAACAGTATAACTATGGAAGACACTTCTCAAGCAAAGGCAGGAGCATACTTAACTCTTGATGACCAGATTCCGACATTAAATGTATTGAAGCAAAATTCGAGAAATTCAACACAAAATGGTCTAATGAAAACTGTAAAGAAAAAAAGAAAACATGAGCCACAGTCGAAGTATAATTAATGGAAGACAAACAAAGATTTCAGTTATTTCTATTTCAATTACTATATATTACCTCCTTTCCCATCTACTCTAGTATTTGGCTTTCTATTTGGTTGTTGAACAACATCTACAAGAATTCCATTCAAATCAAGCACAAGAAGCTTTTTCCTAGGAGGCCAGACACTTTTTCTTTGAACTGGAGAGTACAATGTTTGTGAGAAATTGTTCTCTTTAACATTAGTTGTTAGTGTAGCATTGTCTTTTACGACTGCCAAGTTTGAAGGAGAAGCATTAGCTGCTAGTGTAACATTGTCTTTCGTGTCAGCCAAGTTTGAAGGAGAAACATTAGCTGTTCGTATAACATCATCTTTTGTGACAGACAAGTTCGAAGGACAAACATTAGCTGCTAGTGTAACATCCTCTTTTGCAACAGCCAAATTCAAAGAAGGATTAACTTCTTCCATCTTGGTTTCTTTCTCAATATCCTTCGACTTCTTTCTTTTCTTTCTTTTCCTTCCTTTAAGATCAGATTCAATGCCTATGCTGTTGCCCAATGCTTCCTCTGAAGCCTGTGCAGGCATAGCGCGACCTACTGGTACTTCACCGGACCCATTTTCCGAACAACCAATTGTAGGCTCCTTCTCTCTATGCTCAACAGAAATCTGTATTGGGCCAATCTCCTGGACATGTTCTAAACCATCTCCCAATAGATTAGAAGACTTCTTCTTCTTGTGATGGGTTTTTACCTTTTTTGATTTTTCAATAACTTCAGTTTCAGGCATAACAATATCTCCATCAACATGGGGATTTTGAATTCCTGAAAAATCACTTTGCTTATAAGTTATCAAAGAAATTTTGTTAGTATTTTTCGACTCTACAGTTTCTGATATAGAAATAGGATCCTCCTTTCTAATTTTCTTTTCATTAATAATTTGAGGTTCAGTACACCTACTTTCATTTTCAACTTCATTACTGTCCTTGCCATTGCTCTTTGAGCTAATATCTTCATCCTCCATGACATTAAGCGTTGTCTTCTTTCCTTTCCCCTTCTTCTTCTTCTTCCTTTTACTTTCCGGTTGAACAGTTTGTTCATCCAATTGAGCCCCTTCCAGTCCAGACTCCAAATGAGAGTCACTTTTATTCTTTTCATCTACCAAAGAGTTGTCAACTTCCAAAGATGTAGCCATCTTACTCTTCTTTTTCTTCCTCTTTCGCTTCCTTTCTGAATCAGCCGATTGTCCTTTCAATGGACTCTCCGAAACATTATTCTCCGGAGTCTGTACATTTGAATCTCTACCTGACAAGGTATCACTCATTAACGAGTTCGGTTCTTCCTTCAATCCCGATGACTCCACAAAAGAATTTTCTTTCCTCTTTCTCTTCTTACGCGAACGACTCGATTGCTCTGCCTCTAAATCAACGTCCTCTGTTCCTAAACAAGTTGCTTTGTCAAGGGATTCACCATCTCTAGTTTCAATATCTCGTTCCATCCTCTGTTTCTTCAGTTTCTTCCTTTCAGAACGACTCAATTTAGCATCCGAGACCAATGACTCTGAAACATTTTTCACTTCCATTTTTTTTTAATTCCAAGGTCGATCCTGTTTTCATTCACCGCAAATTAAAAATTAAAACAAAAAGCGCAGAAGATTAAAGCTATAAAATAAGCAATGAAGCATCAAAACAATCCCTTAACAATGAGCAAAGGTAAAGGGGGAAATGTTTTAAAGAAGAACCTGAAAATACTGAGCAGCGCCGACCCAGAAAGCTGTTGCAGACTTTGCATTTAGGGTTTTATTGTCATATTGTTTTCCGTCCCCAAACCCTAAACCCAATGATAAAAGAACCCATGTGCCTGAGTTGATGGAATGCATTGAAATTTTGAAATAATGATTTATCATTAATATTTTAAAATTTTAGGATATGTTTGAAAATTAGAAAGTTATTGAATAAAAATTGTGATTATTATAGTAGTAATTACACTCTTTTGTAATTATAAAGATTGTAATTTTTTAGACGTATTTGATTTATAACATTATATAATTTATATCATAATTCCTTTTTGTCATATAAAAATTATTGGTATAATAAAAATAATTTCTAAACAAGTAACAAAAATTAAAATTAATTATCATATGTATTATGTTAGTTTAAAAAGTATTCAATAACACGTTTACTAATAAAAATAACAAAAAAATAAACCTCTTATCTGATTGTTCTAGTGCATATTTGTTGGGTTATGCACCTTATTATCATTTGAATTTGAATTTAAATCATTATTTTTATCGATATTTTCTTCTTCTATGTAGTTTTTGAAGTATAAATCATCTCAGTTTCACATATGATTGAAGTTATGCAACATCCTAGTCCAATCAAACATTGTTTATTTTTTTTTTATACTTTACTAATGTGATGTTTAATGTTGTTAATATGATAAATATTTTTTTACATCGATAAATATATTTTCAACCACATTTTGAGGCATTGAATATCACATTAAATAGTTCGCAAGCTATCTTTTATGTTTATGTCCAGTATCATTCTTTCAAATGGTATCCTACTCTGCCATATAATGCAATAATATATTTTCTATTTGTATAACAAACATCAACTTTATAATATTTGAATTCACAATCCAATTAATCTATCACTTTTAGACTTATTTTTTATAATATATAAATTAAGGAAAAAATAATATAAAATCTATAACGTATAACCTTTATAAGAAAGGCTTTATAAATTGTCCAAAAACAAGTTATGATTAAAAAATAACTATAATATTTTTTCTATAAATAAGTATATTATTTTTATAATGTATATCATGAACATTGAAATAATAGATTTCTTGTGTAACAGTCCGATTTTCAGTGGTATCGGAACATTGTGGTTCAAGGCTACTAAATTTGACGAGTAAGTTCGTAAATATTATTATTTAATATTTACAAGTCAAATGTGAATTCTTTTAAAAAAAAAAGTTTTTGATTTGATAATTTATGTTACATAAGTGATTTATTAAGCTTAAGTGGTTTTAGAAAATAAGGTATTGGGACCTTATTTTTATAAATTGAGCATAAATATTTTTTATAAATATTTACGGAGCGTCATTAAGGTGATATTAAAGTTTCGTTAAAAGATTTTAACGTTTCGATGGTTAATTGATTAAAAAGGATCAAATTGAAAAAAAATACATTCTTGGGACTCTGTTCCAGTAAATCGGACTTGTAAATATTTTTAATAACTATTTATGAAGTTAGTTGTGTAGTTAATTAGGTTTTAGTTAAGTGAATTTGCTTGAATTAGGAGTAATTAGGAAAAAATGATTAAATTGCAATAGGGGTGAAAACTTAATTATAGATTAAAGAAAAAGTTAAAAGGACCAAATAGGAAATTATTCCTTTTTCTAAAGTTGAGGCGGCATATTCTTAGATTTTTATGTTTTAAATATATATAAATATATTATTTAATTATAAATTATATTATTAATTTATTATATTGTAAATTATTATTATATTATTATACTATAAATAAACCAAAAAGTTGACAAATGTATGCTGCATATGATGAAATGTGGAAAATAAAATACAAAGAAAGAAAAGGGAAAATTGAGATTTTGAGGTTCCAAGCTCAATTGGTAAGTCAATTTAAGTCATTTTCTTGTAATTTTTGAGTTTTTAGAAACCTAGAACAAAATATTTCATGGTTTGTGTTGTAATTTTGGAAGTTATTAGATTTCTAGACATTGATTATGTTGAATAAATGAAAGAATTAGGGATTGTTTTGATAGAATTGGAGGTTAGATTGTTAATTTTGTGGAGTCTAGGGACTGTTTTGGTGGATTGTTCTTTGTGATGAAAATTTGAGTTGAATTACTAAGTTTAGTGAGTAATTAAAATATTTTGTACCATGAGTTTTGTTAATATTAGCTTTCAAGGAATTTAATGCTATAAATTAAATTAGCATGGTGTTAAGTTATAAAATTCAAGAATTTAGGGATTGTTAATAAATTATATGTATAATTGGTTAACTATGAAAATGGTAATTTCAATGATTAAATTGTGAATTAATTGAAAGTATGAGTTGTTTTGAACCTTGTGGAATAATTGGTTGAAATGGGACTTTCTTGATTTTAATTAAATAATATGATTTATAATTGGGGATTTAATTAGTAAATTACAAATGAGAAGGAATTTTTTTATAAATTAAAGATATATATAGGCTGTATATTAAGGGTTAAGTATTCGGCAATAGTGGGTTATGTGTTAATGGTGGAATTAACTTGGTTGATATGATGGATTAAATTGTATAGGATGTAAATATTTTGGGGAAAATGTGTAAAATTATAAATAAGGAGCTAAAGGTATTGAATTGAATGGTATATGAAATTGAGATTAATATTTACAGAGTCATTTTAGAAATGAGTAGAATGATAGTTTGATAATTTTAATTATTAGTGTTTAATTAAGTTAATTAGTATTAAATTTCAAAGTGGGATTAGAATAAGGGACTATTTAAATAAATAGTCCATTAATTTGATGAGTTTTGGTTAGTGGATAATTATGAGATAATTATATATATATGTAATTGAGATATTTTAAAGTCTTTTATTTGAAAGAGTTTTGTTTGGGTGTTTGATGTTGAATTTGTGTTTTCTTTTAGAGTAAATTTTTACTACATTTAAAAAAATTAGGGATTTAAGTGAAATTAGAGAGTTGAATTTAGTCTAAAATGGAAATTAAATGAAAATATGAAACTAGTTTTGAAGAAATAAAATTAGTCTCGGTTTAGGGACTAAATTAGAATTTAGACAAAAGTTGAATAAAAATTGAAATATTCAATGTGAAATTGTATTGTATTAATGGAGTTTAATTGTTTTAATTTTCGTAGCTGACGCTGTACTGGAAACTTCGACTAAGAAAGGAAAGGATAAAGTCGATGAGGAGTAGCTCGGAAATTATGGTTTGTATTACTATAATTCGAATTTGATTATTATTAATTGTTGAATTTTAATTGTTATGCATGGTAAATAAGAATTGAGGTGAGTATTTGAAATTAATATGAATATTGAGTGAAATTGAAAGTGATTCAAACTGAATTGAGCAATTGAGATGCATATTGATTTAAAAGTGAAAAGTGATTTGAATTAAATAATTGATTTATGAATTATGTGAATATTTGAAGGTATATTGATTGAAAATTAAAAGTGATATTATTTGAAATGTATTTTGATTGAAAAGTGAATAGTGATTTGAATTTGATTGAAAGTGAATTGAGAAAGTGAATCGAATACCCTATTAACTAGTCGGGCTATGTCGGATATAGTTGGCATGCCATAGGATTGGAAGTGTTCAGGGATACTTCGACCTTGAGTCGATGAGACACAGGGTGTCATACTGTTACTTCGGATAGAGTCGGTGAGGTATTGGGTACCAACTTTCTTCGGCTTGGCCGATGAGGCACTGGGTGTCATTCAGGTGTGTTTGGTTGGATCCGTGTATCTGCCAAGGTCCAAGTCTTGTTAATAGGGGTAAATGAACGAATTGGAAATTAGAATTGGTTTTGAATAAATTGATAAACCTAATGGTTCTGTATAAGAAATGAATTAAGTTATCAAAACGAGAAGTGAAAATGAAATGAATTAAAAATCAAGAAATAGTTTATGAGTTTGATTGAATACAATCTTATAAATTAGTTGTTATTATTATTGAAACATGTTAGTTTAAATATTTAATTTGATTATTGAAAGATTCAAGGTATAAATTGATTATGCATAATTTTATTGTAATGTTACGAATTGGTAATTAGAATTGATATTGAACGATTTTTTATATAAATGGAATGAAATATTGAAATAAAAATGTAAAAATAAAATAGTTTGAAAATAGTGATTATTATTGAAATAGATTGGTTTAACGTATAAAATGATTATTGAAAGATTATAAACATAAATTGAATATGCATATTTTGCTATATTATTTATAAATTTGATTTATAGTAATACCACTGAGTATATATATATACTTAGCGTACGGTTTGTTTCCGTGCGCAAGTTAGTTGAAGACAAAAGTTTTGGTCTAGCATCCAAAGTCAATCCCGAACTTATTGTGATGAAGTACTTTTCTTTGGTAATGGCATGTACCTAGGATGTTTGTGTTGGTCATCTTGAGTAATGGTTGTAAATTAGGTAATAATATATGACTTGAGTGGTTAAATACAACATATATGAATATAAGATGATAAACTTATGAATATGGCATAATTTGGAACAAACTTGAATTGGATTGAACGTGACATATTTGAATTGATTTGAATATCAAATATGAAAAATTTCTAGAGTACCGGAATTGGTCCCGGTTGGCTTCTAATACTAGTGTGTTTTGGGCTTCGAGGACCCATAAAAGAGACATTATGATTTAATTATGAAATGTATGCTAATTATCTGTTTAATGTTTTGTAATTGTTCTGAAAAGTCTGGTAATATTTTGTAACCCTGTTTCAGCGACAGTTTAGGGTTAGAGGTGTTACATATTGGCCATAAGTTTTTATACATAAATATATTATAGCACTTTTATAGCATGTAAATTATTTTTTATAATAATTTTATTGATCATACCTTTAGAATTTCTTGGGATTTAAATAGTATAATATTTTTCATAACTTTACAAAGGTTATGTTGTCAATGGATGGAGCATAAATGAGGTTGTAGTTGCCAGTGGTTATGTGGGCACGACAACGAGTTATTCTAATCAGAAGAGGATGCTTTACAAAACTCATGCACAAGTATGAGGAAGAAAAACATAGTGGCGTTTCATTATTATCAAGTAATTTGTTTTATCCATCACCAGCAAAAGCGGTGACCCCATTGTTATAACTTATGACAGAATTAGGGTGTAACAAATTATACTAACAAGGTCACCGCCTTCTGTGGAGATGGACAACGCAAATTACTTGATTATACTGGAAGACCTATTGTGTTTTCCTTCCTCGCACTGTGTATAGGTTTTATGAAGCATGCTCATCTGATGAGGAGAATCTCGTTGCCGTGCCCATATTAGCACCGTCAATTACGACCCTGATTATGCTATATCCTTTGATAATCTATGTAAACTTGAAACCTTAGTTACACTTCAACCCGAGATGGTACAATCACCGTCAACTTGGACCACGAGTTGCAAAGCGATCCTGTCGAAACCATTTTTTAAATTGATTAAAAACGGGGATCGACTTTAAAAAAACCGGAAATGGAGTCGCCACCAATCCCTTTTTACTTAGGTGTGATTGGATCACCTTGTAAAACATTTTATTTCAAAACATTGATTTTGGTCCACGAAATATAAGAAAACGGGTTCGGGAGTTGGTTACGTATGAGGAAGGGTTAGCACCCTCATAACGCCTAAAAATTAGTACCTAATCGATAAAATCATGTCCTAATGTTGAAATTTTGAAAAATTTTAAAATATGATCCTTTTATTTGAAAGAAAACCAAGACCTACCTATCTCAAAGAAATAAAATGCTATACCCAATAAGTTAGGATGTAACATTTCATGAATTCGAAGCTAGGCTCGCCTTTATTTGTAGAAAATTCTTACCTCGAAACACAAAACATCATATCTAGTAAGTTAGGATACGACGTTTTGAATTCCCGAGAATAAGTTTTGAGTTGAAATTTGTAAGTAAAAAAAAGGATACTTGATACTTAAAATTCCACGAGAAAAATTAATACCTAATAAGTTAGGGTATAATTTCTCTCGAAGTCCCCAAATATCATATATCGTTGTTTTAATATTTGAATAAAATGCGTCAATTCTAAAAAAAAAAGTTTTTATAAAACAATGATTTGAGTAAGATATTATAACATACATACTTAATAGCAATTCAATATAACTACAAATTATATTAACAACAAATAATATAACATGAATAAATAAATAAAGAATTATGTTAAGCAATAATAAATGATTAAAGAAACATAAATAAATAAACATGGGATATAAAATAAGTAGCGATAATTAAGATCTTCATGAAATAACAAAATCAAATGAAGAGGGAACGATATATTTAAACATTGAATAAAAAATAAAAGAATATGACGATTTTTAAAATGATTTAATATATATATAAACAATATAAAAAAATTAAAGTAAAACAGATAAGAGTACTTATAACAAATACATAATTTAATAATTTAATATATAAATAAATGATTATATATAATAATAATTAGTAAATAGTATATAATAATTTTAAATAAAAACATATATATAATAAACTAATCATAAAAATTACATATGTAATAAAAATATAAATAAAATATGTTATATAATATAAATAGATTTTATACAAAATAAAAATTTAAAAATAATATATGATATATAATATAATACTATATAATATACAAATTAAAAAATGTATAATATAATAACTAATATATAAATCATAATATGTAATAAAAATAATATTAAGCCAAATAAAAGAATAAATAATAATTTAATATATATACATATAAAAAATATATATGAATTTTATATTATTAACAAAATTAATATATAAATAATAAAAATAATATAAAATTTTAATATGATAAAATAATTCAATATAGTATTAGAATAATTTTAAAAATAAAATAAAATAAAAAAATAAAGAAAGAAAGGAGGATTAAATAGCAAATAAAAATAAATATAAAAGGATTAAATTAAAACGTGCGTCATACTGTAGGTGTTAATATGGCAACTATGCCAAATTTTCAAAACTACGTCGTTCGGATTTTGGCTCTTTAAGTAGCCCGAGGACTTAATTGGGACAAAGTGTAAATTTAGGGCCAATTTAATAAAAAAATAAAAATTCCAATTGGGCTGAATTGAGACTAGTAAAATTGCGGAGGGGCTAAAGTGGCAAATTGCCCTTTTTATAAAAACACGCGGATCTTCCCCGGGTTTTCGGGTCAACGGGCGGATCCTCCCTTAAAACCACGTCATTTTAATGCTTATTAATTTAAGATAAAACGGCGTCGTTTTATCTTGCTATATAAGCAAAAATTAACCCCAAAAAATTCATTTAACACTTCTCTTAAAAAAAAAAACAATCCGAGGCTCCCAAAAATCTCTCTGGCCTTCGGCTTGAAGCCAGAATCCGGCCTAGGCTCCGGCTACGGACTGTCGTATGCGCCGTCACACACGGCGGCCGAAAAGTAGAATCTCCCTATTTCGATACAAAACGAAGGTAGTCTTCTCTACCTGCTTATTATTTTTTTATAATATGTCTATATATATAAAAGATAGCGTAGATCGAAAAGGAAAAAAATAAAATGAAATAAAACAAATCACCTCTTGTTATTCTTTGTTTATTTTTTTTGTATCTTTATTGCTTGTGTAATATGTATTTTTGGTGTTCTCTCTATGTGTGTTACAAAATATTCTGGGGTTTTTATAACCCAATAATTTGCGAAATAAATACAATAGATATTTTTTGGCTATTTTCTCGCCATTTTGTTGTGCTTTTCTTTCCTTTTGCAGGTTGATAGCGAGGATTTCGGCTGTGATGATGGTTGGTGGCTGCGCGAGAAAGGGGTTGCTTGCTGGTGTGCTTGCGGCGCAGTGAAAACCTAGGGTTTCCTGCGTCCGCAAGCATTTGGGTCACTTGGGCCAGTTTAGGTTTTTGGGCTCGGGTGTAATTTGGGTTGTGGGCATTAATTTGGGTTTGTTCGGGTAGTGGGCTAATTTTGGGTCTGGTGGTATTGGGTCAAAGGTTGTAAATGGACTGTTTAAAAGAATCTGGACTTTGGTTTATTTTTTATTTATTTTTATTTGTTTTGGTTTTTTTTTCTGAATAGAATGGGCCTGGGCAAAATGGGCCGATTACAGACCCTAACTTCTCAGTTGATGGCTTCAGTGTGTCACTCGCGAAAGATATTGGAGGAAATGTAGAAATCGCGAAGTCAATGACTTTAGTGTATCATTAACAACCAAATTTAATATTTTGGGTTAAGCAGCCTCATAGACCCGACCAAGGAATTATCGGTGGAGCATACTGCATAGACTTGAGACAAATGACCTGTGACTGTGGGAGATTTCAAACACTTCGTTATTCATGCACACATGCAATTGCGGCATGAGCCTCGGCACGTGTAGATTGCATAACCTATGTTGATGAAGTTTACAAACTTGAATGCGTGTATAATGTTTGGAAATTTGAATTCGCACCTGTCCCGGATGAAAACATGTGGCTGCTTACCTTGCATGGTCCTTTCGAGTTGGCATTGGATAAGAACTCATGGCGTAAGCCGAAAGGTTGGCTAAACTCAACTTGAATATGAGACAATATGGATATTCAGGAGCGGGGAGACACACCAAGGTTATGCTGTTACTGTAGGAACCCAGGGCATACGAAGCCAACATGTCTACACAACCTGGGAACATCTTGGAGAAAAGCTAATTAAAACACTAACTTATGCAATGAAAACACAAGCCAAAGTTTTAATCTTTTTCCGTACCTTTTGAGCAATTCTATGCTCTCTCAAAATATTGTATTGAACAAATGGACGGAGAAAAACTTAAATAAAAAAGTAACAGAAATAATTGTAAAATTTAAAAACTCACAATATGATATGGTACAAAACAAACCAATTTAGTAAATAAGCTTCGTATATTGTAAATAAGTGTACATTTGGGATGTAAAACAAAATATACAATTTGAAAAAATTACAAAAAAAACATAACCATCGGCATCCCAAATGTGTATTGAGTATTTGGTTGAAAAGAATGATATTTAGAGGGATTTATATAAAAAAATTATTAGCTTTTGGAATCATTTTAGCCGTTGGACAAGTTAACGCTAAAATTGTTACCGAAAATGCATTTTAATACAATTTCCTTTTTCTATCCAAAAACAATGTACATAAACAAAAAAAAAAAAAAAAACATAATTTCTTAAATAATATTTTTTGGGCATATTTGTAAAATTCTGCCCCACCCAATTTTATTCGTGGTATTGATTTTTTTTAAAAAATAATATAAAATCAAGTTAATTTTCTTATTTGCAGTAATTTTATCTTTGATCTTATATAGAATACATTTGATATATATATTAAGATTTATAAATAAATTAAAACTTAAAATTTCAATTTAATTAAAACACTAAGTTTAACTTAATTAATAATATTAATTCCTTTAAAAGATAATATCATTACATTTTATTTGAATCATATCGTTTCGTTCCTAATCTTTTTTTGTCAAGATTTACTTATTAAATTGTTTTGAGAACTAATTTTGATGCAAATTTTCTTAATTACTCTTTCGATTAATAATAAACATTAACTTTATATTAATAATATTCCAAAACATTTTTCGTTAGAGTGAAACATACTACTAATTTCTTTTTTGTCATCCAATAATTAATATTTTTTTACTCAATTATTCAATTTTGTCATTTTTGGTCATCACCTAGTTAATGGTTGCAGCTTTTAAAGTTGGCATAATAAAAATTTTAACTTTCAACATTTATACATTGTGTTAATTTAGTCTTGATTATGAAAAATCTAACCTTAAACATTTACATATTGTGTAATTTGATTTTTTTACAATTTTATTTTTCTTTATGATCTTTTTACATAAAAAGCTAAAAAAAATAAATTTATCAACTAAAAATGATTGAAAATATACACATAAAAAATAGAAACATCAAAAAATCCAAGGTAATAATTTTCATATTTTCTCATTCATTTAAAATTTACCCTCAATGCAAGGAAAAAAAAAAACATATTACACAATGTGTAAATGTTGAAGGTTAATTTATTTTAAAATCAAGACTAAATTGAGATGATTTATAAATATTGAGTGTTAAAATTATTATTATATCAATTTTAAAAACTATCAATATTATGATTAAAAAAGATAAAATTAAATTATTAAGTTACCTTTTAGGTAATTAAATTACCAATAGATGAGTGGCAGCGAGTACCACGTTGTTTCCTCTTATCGAATAGTATGCGGTGGAACCAATAATTTAAGCCCTATTTTATTTTCTTTTAAAATTTTAAGAAATTATTATTGAATAAAACAATTGAAAAATAAAAGCTAAAACATCCCACCCATAATTTACCTTGTTCTCTGCTTTCGTTTCAGATTTCAGATCTGATCAAAGAACAACCAAACAAACAGGGTGAGAAGCTAAACCTAAATTTTTCTAAAAAGGAAACCGATGCTCAAATTTCTTTTCATTTATTTATTTCTGTTTGTTTCCTGAGAAAATACTGATTGTATTCGACCTGTTTTTCTCCGCTTTATGCTCTAATAACATGGCGTTATGCATTCGCGATCTATATTTTTTCCGCTTTATGCTTTGACATGGTGTTATGCATTCCGGGTCGATATTGTATGATGAAACGTTAGGCATTTGGCTTTCTTTTTCTTTTTTTCTTAAATCTCCTTGAAAATGTTTTTGAATCTTTTTTAGATCTTTTGTTGATGATTTGCTCGTTAAGTTTCACATCAAACTGAAATTTTCAGCACAATGTAAGACTTTGAATCAGATTGGATTTGGGTTTACTAGCGGGCTATTCTTGATTAAATGACATTTTTTTAATGGGAATCCTACTGCATTATGTGTTGGATTTGACCTAATCTAATGTATAATTAGTTTCATTTCTGAAACTTTAATTGAAGTTTGGGATTTTGTAGATAACCATGTTACTTTGGAAACATTAAGTAAATCCATGTCAGAACTCACCTTGAGTCCGAGCAATATACGTAAATGGTTCTTGTTAATTTTTTATTTTCAGTTTATAACTATAGATCTATTGTTGTTTACTGGAATATTTGTTTCTTGATGAATTAGTTGCTTAGAAGTCCCAAGTTAGAGAACATGGGTCGTGGAGTCAGCAGTGGTGGGGGACAGAGTTCTTTGGGTTACCTTTTTGGGAGCGGAGAAGCTCCACCTCCGAAACCAACCAATGTCACGAGTACTGGCACCACCAGTAGTGAAGTTCCTCAGAAGCAGATTGAGGTTGTGAAGGAAACTGTGCAAAAACCGACCACTGCTTCACCATCATCGGGTGATGCTAAGGAGATCCCTGCAGGGGTTCCAGGGAGCAAAACGAACAACTATTTCCGAGCTGATGGCCAGAATTGTGGCAACTTTCTTACGGTAGAACACTAGTCTCAATTCTCTTTAAAGGGTCACTTAGTAATGTTTGATCAAATGTCTGCAGTTTACCTACACAAAGAATTGATGAATTACATTTTGCTTAAATTTCACCATCTATAATTTCATACTCACTTTCAAAAATGATGCTAATACTTTATGATTGTCTATATCTCATATATGATTAGAACAGAAAAAAAATCGCATCTGGCAATTATGGTCTGCTTTGCAGTTTGCATAAGATTAAAATCATATGCTGAAGCTTCTAGATGAGTTCATTTGACATAAATGATTGGGAAATAATATGTTGGGATTCGGGAGGAGCATTTCCTTTTTTTCTTTTCTCTAACTAGGAGTTTTGAGACTAATCCCTGTTGGGCCAAAAGTGTATAAGGTAAAGCCCTCTCAACAAGCGTGCTTCTTATATTGGATTTTTTGGTGTTTCTATTTTTTGTGTATATTTTCAATCAAATTTAGTTGATAAGTTTATTTTTTATCTTTTTAGGTGAAAGGGTCATAAAGAAAAGTAAAATTGCAAAAAAAGACCAAATTACACTAAGTGTAAATGTTGAGGGTATGATTTTTCATAATCAAGACTAAATTGACATAATGTATAAATGTTGAGGGTTAAAGTTGTTATTAAGCCAACTTTAAAAGCTGCCACCGTTAGCTAGATGAAGATAAAAAAAAAGGATAAAATTGAATAACTGAGTAACCATTTTGTGACTTTTTATAATTAGGTGACCGAAAAAATAAAGGAACTAATAGTTGGGTGACCAATAGTTGAGTGATTACTACTCTAGTTGACCTTGACCCTAAGAAAAAATGTTTTGGAATATATAAAGTAAAAGTTTTGGAATCATAATCTATTGTAGGGAAGTTGACCTCTGTCGCCAGGGGTTGATCCAAAGGGTAGGATCCTCGGCCTGGTTAAAAAAAAAAAAAGTCATTTTGGCCCCTTTTAAAAAATAATAATTCAATTTTGATATTTTTAACATAAACTCTCAAAATTTATAAATTTGTCTTGACCCTAACACAAAATTTCTGACTTCATCCTGTTTATTACTAAATCATGAAAGCTTGGGTCAGGGAATTGCCAACTTTACATTGTTTTTCCTTTCTTCGGTTATATGATTTAGCGGTCTGAACTTTGCTTGCACCAGTATCATGTTGGGATATGGATATGAATATCCGTATGCTGAGATCAAAATTAAATTATAAGTCCTATCATTGTATTAGCTTATAATTGTATAGTTTCTAGCATACCCCTCAAAGGGTATTCTTATTACTTATGTTTGGCAAAATCATGCATGCATCACACATGCTTATAACATTCATGCTTCAAATTCGATACCATTTATTTTCTTTGAAGTAAAGCATAAACTAAATAGTTGGATAACTTTGTCTGGGCAGGAGCGCCGGACAACTAAGGTTCACGCAGCGCCTGGCGGTGGGTCTTCCTTGGATTACCTGTTTGGTGGCAGCGAGAAGTGATATGTGAGATTAAATGTTGGAACCACTGCTTATGGTTGTCCTAAAAGGTTTGGGACAGAAAGTATTTGAGTATAAACAATATGATGGTTTCCCTTCCATCCTGGACTTTCTGGAAACTTCAAATTAAGCTTTTTCCTATCTAAGCAACTGCTTACTATTAGTTAACCATGCTTATCCAATCCTTTCATCAAGTGTTATAAGTATCTTTTATCATATATTAAAGTAATATATTCAAGCAAAAATGGAAACTTGCTTACATGGGAGCGCATGATTGTGATAAAGTGGTATGTTTTATCGATTTGAATATTAGTGTCTGCTGTCTAATTTTTTTTAATTTTTTAAGGGTGTACTTGGTTAGGTGGAAAAGTGAGATGGAAAAGTGGGAAGAAAATAATTTGAGTGTATTAAGGAATATAAGTGAGAGGAAAGAAAATAGGAAGATGAATCCTAGTGCATTAAAATTATTCTTTTTTTTAAAATTGAAATGATAAGAGGAGAGAAAGTGAGAAAAAATTATATGCTAGTTTAAAATTATGTATTTTTCAAATGTTTTATTTTGTTTTGTTTTGTTTTAATTTTTAATTCTATCAAGTAATGGTTCAAAAGGAACTTTTTTTTCGATTAAGCACACTTATGGAATGGAAAATTATATTTCTTTTCTATCTTTCTATTCCTTCAATTTTTTTTCCGTTCTACCAAGCAAAATTTTAGGGTGTGTTTGTTTTGGGTAGAAAAGTTGAGGGATAAGAGAAGGGAGTGAAAAAATGAAAAGAAAATAATTTTAAGTGGGCTTGATAGAGAAGAAAATATTTCATTCTAATATATAAAAATAATTTTTTTTCAAATTAGAATGATGAGAAGAGAAAATGAGAAAGATTTGTATATTAGTTCAAAATTATACATTTTTTTAAAGGTAAACTTATGTTTTTTTTATTAAATATTTTAATTTTTTTTTAAACTTTACCAAACAATAAATGAAAATAAAATTACTTTTTTCTTTCTATTTTTCTATCCTTCCTACAAAGTATACCTAATTTTTTTTTAAATATTTTTATCATTCAATTTTTTACCTTTTCAATTTTCTTTTCATTCTCCAACGCAAATGCCTATAGTCTTTTCATTCAAGGAAGAAATATACAAATTTTCTTTTAATTTTGATAATCTTAAGATCTTATTTTTCATTTCTAATTTTTCTCTATCTATAGTTTTTTTCTTCACAAACTAACAAATGAAATATGAAAAAATATAGTTGCTGAAACGTAAAAAAGATTTGTTGACTTCGTTTTATTTAATGAATTAAACTTGGTTTGATCTAAAAGGTTGTGATTATTTTTTGTTCTCATACTTTTTATATGATTAAAAATTTCATCATCGTTCTCACTATTTTCCATGATGCAAGTTTAGTATACTTTTAATAAATTTGCAGATTAAAATTTCTCATAAAATAAAAAATTGATTTTGGAAATGTGAAGGGGGCAGTCGTGATTTGTGGAGCTGGCTAGCATATTGCTTCCGCCGGCAACATCCTATGATGTTACTAAATTGGTTGTTGACAAATGGCTGCCAATGCAAGCCCTATAAGGCTATTAAACCATATTATTTCTAGTAATAAATGTATTTTTTTTATAAAAGAAAATTAGGGTTTTTAAGATTTCCTCACATTCACATTCACCTTTTTCTTTTTTTTTCCTCATTTAGGGTTTCTTTTTCTCTCTTGGAAAGCTGCTCTTCTTCAGGTTTCCCTAAGCTTCTCCAATTTCCTGATTGAATTAGACATTTAGGAGTTAAAAAAGGTAGTAAAGTATAATTGGCAATTTTTCAGCAATGACTAAACTGAATTTTATGAAATAGGAGCGAGGTGCGATTTTCCTATTAAGTAAAAAGGGACTAAAATTGCAATTAACCTATGGAATAATGGCTGGGTTAAACTGTGATGATATTATATGTCGGAAGAAAAAAGTTATTGTGATTATGAAGCAAGTAGGTGTTAGGTGTCAATTGGTGGATTAAAGTGAAAAGTGAGTAAGGTGTTAGCTTAATTAAACAAGCTTTACATTTCATGCTTTTTTTCTTAGTGGACAATTGAATGGAGCAAAAGAATTAGCCAAATTTGCTATCATTCGGTGGAGAAAGAAGAGAAAATTTACAACAAAGTTGCTATCATTCGATCAAGGCGAAAAAGGTAAGAAGTTTGCATAACGCTTAATTTTTGAGGAAAGCTACTCTTAAATTCATGTAAACTTGATGTTGTTGAAGGGGAAAGCTAAAGCAATCGTATCTAACGTCCTAAGAGAGTAAAGGTGAGAAAGTTTGTCATTACAAGTTTGAATTGCATAAGTTTTATCTTGAAATAGTGCTACATATTAAGGAGGGATCATAGCTCACTTTTAAGAGAGAATGAAATGAAATGCTAAATAAAATATTGAGAATGAAGTGTAAGGAGGTTTAGCTATATTAGAGTCGGTAGAAACATAATTAGTTGGTTGGTTAAAGATTCTATTAGTTGGCTAAATAATAGTTTCTCTCATTCTATATGTGTATATATACTCTCTTCTATCTCAATAAATATTCAAGTTAAAATTTCTGATTCATTCATGAGTAAACAAAGTGTGTATTCTTGCCTTTGTATGTGAGTTACTTTCATGGTATCAAGAGCTCTTTTTGGGCTGCTTACTGTTGTGCTCGATGGCTGCAACTTTGCTTGATGTGTTTGCCAATGAAGCAATTTCTCCAAGAAACTCTGCTCTTGTTCACAACCCCTCGTCACTGTGTTTTCCAGATGGAGAAAAGGCTTCCCAAGTTGTTCAATCTTTCCCTCGCCATGATACATGGAAGCTTAAAGATGATACCTTTGTTCAATGGTAACTTTAACTGAGGCTTATTATCGATGGATATGGGCTTATCGACTATGTCAATGGCACTCTTCCAATTCCGTCTCGATTTGTGCCGGATCAGGAAGGGAAGTTGATTTCAAACCCATACTTTGTATCTTACCATCAACAAGATAAACTTCTTGCATCTTGGCTATTATCCACAGTTAGTGGTGATCTTTTATCATATTTTACAGGTGCCAACACAACTCATGATGTAATACCCCTAACCCGTATCCGTCGTCGAACTAGGGTTAAAGGAGTTACCGGATGGATCCAAACCTTTTATAGACATTTCAACATTCGTTCATCAATAACAATCAAAATGTCCCTTTCATAGGTCAATGAGACCTTAATCATGCTTTAGAGTAGGGTCGGGACTAAACCGAACACTTACGAAAATTCTTGAAAATTTAAAACTTTTCTAAGTTATGCAGGCCACACGCCCGTGTGGGCAGGCCGTGTGCCTTCCACGGCTACTAGACACAACCGTGTGTCCTGGCCGTGCCAAATCAGGGTATGTATACTGACTTTTCCACACGGCCACTAGACACGCTTGTGTACCATGGCCGTGTGCTCTTAGGCTATATACTGCCATTTTCCCACGGCCATTAGACACGCCCGTGTGCCATAACCGTGCACACTTAAGCTGGCTACTGACTTATACCCACGGTTAGTTGACACGCCCGTGTCATGACCGTGTGCTATTAAGCTAGATACTGACTAAATCACATGGTTACTAGGCACGTCCGTGTGCCATGGCCGTGTAGGCAAAACAGGCCACTTGCAAGGCCAAAAATGCCACACATACAAGGGTCAATCCCTACAAGCATTATGCTAACTCAATCATGTACAAATGACAACCGAAAATATGCCAAATAATCAACAAGTCTTCATATTCTATTTCATTTCCATTCATGTTAATATGCACTACTAAAACACATACATATGTTCAAGCATGATTCATCCACATTTACCTTTCTTTTAACCATTCCTTTACTCAGATATACATACTCATAATGCATTCATATGATTACCATAACTTTGGCCATTAAACTAGTTATCTTTTCATATCAAAACATGCATCTTATACCATATTTACTCATGCATATCTCCAACACTTATCTAGCCACATCTCATGGCTATTTACATATTTCAAACATAATCCAAAATGACTAGCCTATACATGCCATATTTAGCTATATACATATTTCAAAAGTACCAAACAAGTTGAGTAGTGTGATGATGATCCTCGACGATTCCCAAGCCTTCAGTAGCTTTGAAGGTCTATAAAATAGAGAAAACATACAAACAGAGTAAGCTTCCAAAAGCTTAGTAAGCCATGTACAAATAAACATAACGTATAATACACATATTTAATTTGATAAGATATCATTTATAGTTCTCATAACAAATTCACCTCATATTCATTGGTTCATATGCCTAGCCATCTCATACCAAATTCTCTAACTCAAATATCACATATAAACATAGCTCATTTGAGCATATAGTCACATATCATTCCATTCATTCATAGAACGTAATCATCTTAGTAAGTTCATATAGGTACTTACCTTCCATACACACTTAGTGTACTAACCAAACGTACCTGAAACGGATATACAAATCACATACTCGTTCATAGCTCAAATTTGCCCGTTGAACCGTTTGAAATCTAATAGGATATGCAGAATACTCAGAATAGTCGTACAATGCCAACATCCCAGATGTGGTCTTACATGTAATCAGATATCGATGCCACTGTCCCAGAAAGGGTCTTACACGAATCTATACGATTCCAATGTCCCAGGCATGGTCTTACACGTAAATCATATATCGATGCCAACGTCCAGACGTGGTTTTACACGAAATCTCGAATCAATGCTGAGGTCCCAGACGTTGTCTTACATGATAAAACATAACAGACACCTATGTCAAATCCTATCTATTCCTAGGTTCGTACGGGATTTCTCGGACGTTATCACTATGTTGATCTTATCTGGAAATTCATGTACACAACATCTTGTAAGCATTTATCATTATCAATAGTCGTATGAACATACATAATTCAATACAACCACGTTTATTTGTATAATTACTTACCTCAGATTCGGATATTCGTTCGGACTCGTTTATTCAACTACCTTCGCTTTCCCGCGGTCTAAGTCCGTTTTCTTTGGTTCATGATCTATACATATTCAAATTTAACCCTCTTATTTAACAATACATTCAATTCAATCCAAAATCACATATTTAGGGCAATTTGTAATTTAACCCTAATATTTTTACATTTGGACAATTTAGTCCATTTTTCTCAAAACATCAAATATACAAAGTCACCATTTGACCAAGCTTAGCCGAATGCCCATATATCTCATACAAATCCAAATATTTCATCAAATTCACAATTTAGTACTTCAAAATACTATTTTCACAATTTAGCCCTAATTAGCTAAATTAATCAAAATTTCAAGAACAAAACATGTTCATTTAACACATATCTTTCATTTAACACCTAAACTCATCACAAAACTCACCATTTCATCAATGGCACATCTCATTAACATCATTAATTCTTCAAATTACAACATGGGCTTGATAGCAAACTAAGCAACAATCTCAAAAACATAAAAATCATCAAAATCCAAAGTCAAAACATACCTTAATTTTGCTTGATAGATGCCGAAACCTAGGATAGTTTTCTTTCTTTTCTTACCTTCAAAATTCGGCAATATGCATGAACAAATGCCACTATCTATTTTTTTTTATTATAAGTATATTAATATACATTTTACCATATTAACCTTTTATTTAATAACTAAAACAAACATACATTAAGGGCACATTTGTCCTTTGTCTATCCATTATCTAAATATTGGCATAATTGCCTCATAAGGCTTCCTTGTTAAAAAGCTACAACACATATGTACTTTAACAAATAGCATGCTAGTTTTGCATTTAACGTAATTTAATCATTTTATCAAATTAAGCATATAGACGGACAAATTAGCTTACGAAAATTTAACACATACTTAATCACTTATTAATGGCACAGAAAATAATATTAAAATATTTTTTCAGACTCAGAGTCGTGGTCTTGAAACTACTGTTCCGACTAGGGCCTAAACCGGACAGTTACACATGAAGTATGGAGCACAGCGTGCCATTTGTTTACCGTAGCTTCTAGTGCCAAGATCTCCCAAGTCTATGAAGGTTTTTCGGTGGTTGCCCCGAACCCTAATGCTTTTTCTCCTCATGGGTTTTCATCACAAATTCCTTTGTCTTATGGTCCGTTCTCCCATGTTTTACTTGCCGGCCCATTATCACAATCTAGCCCCATGGCCTAAGTGAACCAAGTAACTTATTTACCAAAGTCGAGTGTGTTAATAAAATATGGGCCTCCTACTGTGTTTCGGTCTGTTGCTCCGCCTTATGGGCCTGTTGCTATTAGTTCCTCTGCACCTACTTTGCCCAATTCTACTGGGACTTGTTTGTCGAATGTTGCTCCTGTTGGGACTTGTCTGCTGAATTACTGCTGGACTGGTTTATGTTTCATCCAGCCAACCTATCTTTACCGTCTACCTCCACCGAAATGTCTGTTTGGTACCCCGACTCTAGTGCTACAAATCATGTCTGTCATGAGGCTTCCATATTGAGTAATACGAGTGAATATTCAGGTAAAATTCCTCTGCTTATGGGTGATGGTTCTTGTGCTACTATTGTGCGTTTAAGCTATAGTGCCATTTCTACTTTCCTTAAATTGTTGCACTTAAAAAATGTGTTATATGTACCTACTATTCGTAAAAATTTGCTCCTAGTTTCTTAGTTTGCTCGAGATAATAATGTTTTTTTTAAGTTTCATTATCTTGTAAAGGATATACAGACCCAGGAAGTTTTGCTTCGAGGCCACACATGTGAAGGATTATATGGTTTTCTTCGGTGTCTTCTTCCAACAATATGTGTTCAGTTCAAAGTTCTGACATTTCTCTCTACAATGCAAAATTGGACACTAGTTCTTCTTTGACTACTAATAGTAATTTGTTTGAATTGTGGCATCGCTGACTTGGACACCTGTCCTTGAGTATTCTCTAGTTGGTTCTACAATCTTGTAATGTTTCTATTCCTATTAATAAAAAGTAGCATGTATGTTCTGATTGTCAACAAGGGAAGTCACACAAGTTACCATTTTCAGCCTCTACCATCGCGTATCATCATCCATTTGATCTAGTTGTTTTTGATCTATGGGGTCCCGCCTGTAACAGTCCAATTTTGACCCTAATCAGAACAGTAGTTTCGGGACCACAAATTCGAGTCTGAAAAATATTTTTTAAATTATTTTCAGTGCTTATTATATGTGAATTTGCTTGTGTTAAATTTTCGTGTTTTAATTTTGTTATTTGAGTGTCTAATTTAATAAAAGGGCTTAATTGCGTTTAATAAAAATTTGATGGTTAGTTGTGAAAGTGTTTAATTGTTGTTGTCTTTTTAGTATGGAGGATTTAGGTTGCAATTAGGTCATTCTAATATATAGTGGACGACAACATAATGTTATTATATGTTATTATATGTTAATTTTATAATTAATATTAATGTTATAATATAATAAAGAAAACATAAAAATTAAAAGCCAAAGTTTATTATTTGTTTCCATGACCAGATGTTAAAACAAAAAGAAAAGAGAAAAGAGTTAGGGCATTCGGCCATTGTTGGACTTAATTAAGGTACGTATTAATCTCGATTTTTGATAATTTTTATGTTTTTGAGATCGTTGCTTCGAGTACTACCAGACCCATGCTTGAATTTTTGATTTTGGTGAATATTTTGAGTTTTGTCATTGATGAATATTTGTGTTTTGTGATATTTGATGATAAATTATGAAAGATATGTTTTGGATTAATATGTTTTGTATTGGAGTTTTTGATGATTTTGAATTATTAGGACTAAATTGCAAAAATAATAAATTGAAGGGCTAAAAGATAAAATAAATGAAATACATTGATTAGTATGAGTATAAAAAAGATTCGACCTAACTATGATGTGGTGAGATTTTGTGTATTTTGTGCAATTAGGACTAATTTGTAAAAGTATGAAATATTAGGGGTAAAATGGTAATTTTCCCATTTATGTGTTGGTGGATTAAATTGAATGAAAATATGTTTGAATGAGCTTAATTTGAATATGTTTAGATCACGAACCAAAGAAATTGGACTTGGGTCGGGGAAAAGCGAAAATAGTTGAATAGCCGATTTTTGTCATTCGACGATATCCGAGGTAAGTCTTTAAGCAATTAAACATTGTAAATTGTGTATAATTTAATAATATGCTGATTTGGAATTTGTAGAGATTGTATCGAGATAGCCGAATATAAATAAATCTAGAATTAATATGTTTAAGTTTAGTTCGATTGAGTTATAATATTTGAATGTTCGTATAAAGATCATGAAGTACATGATAGTTTTAATACATGATATGTGTGTGAGACAACTTTTAAGTATCGTTATTCGGGCTTTGGGCCTAGCAAGCTTTGAGCTGGTGAACTTAATCGGGCTTCGTGCCTAGCGTGCTTATTCTTAGGTGAATAAATATCGGACACAGGTCTAGCAGCCTAATCTGGGTGTGTGATTCAGGCTTACGCCTAGCAGGTTTAATACAGTTGATTTATTTTCAAATCTACGTCTATAAGACTTCATATTGATGTGGAAATTGAGCAAGTAAGTTGATCTAAATGACCTTATATGTTCGGCCACATAGGTATGTGCATATGTGATGATAAATTGAATTTGTATACATTTGGTCATATGTGATGTTATATTAAATTTGAATATATGTGTATATGTGATGATTTAATTAACTTTGTATGTTCGGCCATATATGATAATATATTATACTAGTATATTCGACTATATGTGATGATATAATGAACCATGTGTATTTGGTCATATAAGTAAGTAATTATGATACGATATATGGGAACTTGATTATTCAGTCAACTAGGTATGATTGTGAGTTAAATTGAGATAGTGTTATTTTGGGAATGAAAAGTTGAATAATATTATGTTTAATGAGAAATATAAGCATTCGGCCAAGGTGTTTTGTTGAGTTCCAGTATAATAATAATGATACAATTTAAACTGATAAAAAATGTTTTTATTGTTCATTTGAATTGTTTAATTTACTTAAAGCTTACTAAGCTAAGTTAGCTTACTTTGTGTGTTTTTGTTACTCTGTTTTATAGATTTTGCTTGTAAGTTACAAGTTCAGGGATCGTCATTGAAGTCATCCACACTATCGTCAACCATTGGTACTTCTAAAAAGTTTATTTCCGAACTTATGGCATGTATAGGCTAATTTGTATTTTCGTTTAACTTTCAATATGTAATTATGAGCCATGCGAAAATGGCTTATTTCTTTTGGTTAATCTTAGTTTCTATGCTTTTGATATAATGAATATATTTTAATGCTTAAGTTATTTAAATTCGATCATGGTTTATTAAGTGAACTTTGTTGGGTATGTATTGCTAATGATTTGTCTGAATTTAATCATGGATTAAGTTGTATTGAAAGTAATGTGTATTTCATATGTATGTGATATGTATATATTCGGGTTATGCTTGGTATTAAGGATCTGAAATGTGGATTGAATTAATTCGTAAAATACTAAGTATATTATAGATGAAATTGAAGTTAAGTTCGGCTATAAGATATAGAAGAACATGTGTATTTTCGGTCATGATTTACACCTGTGTTAGAAGCATGTTTTGTGCTATAAATGAGTATATGAATTAGAGTTTGGAAGATGTGAAATGAGATGTATGGTTTTATTTTATGAATTGATATGATTTGAATAAGAAATAGTTTATTTTGGCTTATGATAGGATGGTTCGAATTTGATGTGATAAGTACACTATTCATGCTTATATTTTGGATGCATATAATTTGTATAGATTTGAGGTAAATTTGTTTAAGTAATAATATGATTAAATGCAAGTGAAATATATTTGTTTTGTGATTAATAGTGTACGTTCATTATTTTAAACAGCCATTTGTTTTATTTATGCAAACATGACATGTACGTATTCATAATTGTTTGAAAGTTGTATATTGTTATGTAATGCCTCGTAACTCTAATCCGGCGACAGATACGAGTTAGGGGTGTTACACCGCCCTTGTTAGTTCCGGGACTAATTGGTATTATGTTTCATTTGTTGATGTTTGTAGTAGATTTACATGGTTGTTT
Source organism: Gossypium bickii (assembly GCA_025503065.1). Lineage (NCBI taxonomy): Eukaryota > Viridiplantae > Streptophyta > Magnoliopsida > Malvales > Malvaceae > Gossypium > Gossypium bickii. The sequence continues at coordinate 11,045,456 of CP106719.1, read as the reverse complement.
CTCATTCAAAAGAAATCTGAAGTTATTGAATGTTTTATGCGATTTCAGAAATTGGTGAAAGTTCAGTTTGACAAAGACATAAAGTAGTTTCAAAGTTATTAGGGTGGTAAATTTCGCCCATTTACTTCCTTGTTAGCTTAAAATGACATTATCCATTGTGTTACATGTCCACACATATCCGAGCAAAATGAGATTGTCGAACAAAATCATCGTCATATAGTTGAAGTTGGGCTTACATTACTAGCTCAAGCTCATTTACCAATAAAGTATTGCGGATATGCCTTTTCATGTGTTGTTCATTTGATAAATCGGTTGCTCATTCCAGTTCTTGAAAATCAGTCTCCGTATTCGGTGCTTTATTGTACTTATGATCACCTCCGTGTTTTTGGGTGTTGTTCCTTCCCGTACCTTCAACCGTTTAATTAACATAAGTTGGAGTTTCAGTCCCAACTGTGTACTTTTGTAATGACCCAAAATTCACGGGCATCGAAAAAGTACATTATCGGGCCTCCGTCTTAGGGCTCCTTTGGATGCCCGTTTTTCTCCAGTGTGCTGAGATTGGGCTACCAATCTCACTGTACTGCTGTTTGGTTTAGCACTTCAATGCAGTGAAAATTGGTTTCAATCTCACTGCTGTGCTGAAACGGGACTGGAGAATTCAGCAGCAGTTAAAGGCAATTGGGGCGGTAGGTATTTTTAACAGACAAAAATACCTATACCTTCAACCCACCCGCTTTCCTTATTGCTTCTTCGCTCTCTTTGCATCCCGCGATCTGCGCTAGCATCGCCGTCACATCCTCCACGATCCCCTTCCTAGCATCCCTAACTATCAATGACACCAAAGCTGGAACCGCTCCCAGACCCACCAAGCTCCCCCAATTCAACTGGTAAAGCGCGATCCCGATTGATTTGTGTTTGGTGTTTTCTTTTTTTCTTTTTTTTTGGGGAGGGGAGTGTTGGGATAAGATTAGCAGAAATGGTAGAGAAGAGAATTTAAATCAAAAGAGGGATTGTTTTGACTTTGTGGAGTTGATGATGAAGATGGGTATTTCTTGGTCCAAGTTGCAGTACAACTAGCCAAGTCCCAGCAAAGCATTCGAGGTACCGATTATGATTCATGTTGAAGCTCCATTCCATTAACGCCAAGTCTCACCAAACTGTAACAGTCCGAATTTGACCCTAATCGAAACGGTGGTTTCGGGACCACGAATCCGAGTCTGAAAAATATTTAAATATTATTTTCTGTGTTTATTATATGTGAATTATTATGTGTGAAAGTTTCGTATGAAAATTTGATTGTTTGTGTGCTTAATTAAATAAAAGGACTTAATCGCTTAAAGTGTAAAGTTACAAACTATAGTAAAAAGTGTCTATTTGTTAGTGGTTTTTTTTAATATGAAGTCCTTAAAGGGCAAATAGCCATTCTTAAAGATAGTGGACGGTATAAGTCACCATTACCCTTAATTTATATGTTAACATTATTTTATAATAAAGGTTATTTGGTAAAATAATAACAACCATAATATATGTAATAATAAAACAAAGTAAAGTCATTATCATCTTTTGTTCTTTTGGCCGAATGTAAGAAAAGAAAAAAAAAGGAATGGAGAAAGCTTAAGGTTCGGCACTTATTTAGCTAAATCAAAGGTTAGTTTTTGATCGGTTTTCGATAATTTCTACGTTTTTGTAATCGTTGCTTCGAAAGCTTTAAAACCCATGTCTCAATTTCATGATTGATGATGTTTGTGTAAAATGCCATTGATGCTATGTTAAGTTTTGTGATGTTTTATGGTGTTAAATGATAGATATGTAATTGATGAACATACTTTGTTCTTGAATTTTTGATGAATTTAGCTAAATAGGGCTAAATTGAGAAAATAAATTTTTGAGGGACCAAAATACAAAATAAATGAAATGTATGGATTTATATGACTATATTGAAGATTCGGTCTAACTAGGTTGTGATGAGATTTTGCTTAATTTGTGTTTTGTGCAAATAGGATTAAATTGTAAAAGTGTGAAATATTGGGGCAAAATGGTAATTTGCCCATTTAGGTGTTTTTGGATTAAATTACAATGAAATGTGTTTGAATGAGCTTAAATTGAATGTGTTTAGATCAAGAACAAAGAAAAACAAATTTGGATCGGGGAAAACAAAAGTTATCGAATAGCCGGTTTTGCTGTCCGATGATTTCCGAGGTAAGTCTTTAAGCAATTTAATATCGTTAATATCGGTTATAACCTTGATTACATGCTGAATTTTGAATTTATAAGTGTGAAATTGGCCAAAGCCAAATGTGATAAGTGATTTTAATAATGAAATGTAGTTAAATTTATTTGAATTTGATATGAGATAGTAATATGAATTATGTGTGATATATGTGATATTGGTAATATGTAATGTGTATGAATTGGGCTTCGAGCCTAGCAGGCCTTGTGCCGGTGAAGTGTATCGGGCTTTTTGCCTAGCAGGCTAAATGCCGGTGATTAAATTTCAAACCTCAGGTTTAGTAGGCTTAGTACCGGTGTGTGTTTCAGGCTTTGTTGCCTAGCAGGCTTAATGCTGGTGATTAATTATAAATAGAGGGATCATGGATCATTAACAAGGTGAAATTTAATTTCTGCAAATAAGCTAAATGTTCAGGTATGTATAAGCTTCATAGTTACAAGGAATAAGGTAAGTTGTTATATTACTACTCGAAGTTAGTAATATGAAATATAGTTGAGGTATTTTTGTAAGATTTTAATATGTGCATGTGACTTTGCAAATAATGAGTATAATATATTGGAAATTGATCTTGGTTGTGCCTTTGAAATTCGGCCATATGTGTAAATGCAATATGTGAGGGCAATGGATATGTTTACATATGTGTATGATTGATTATATGTGGTTGATATGTATATTGCACTTATTCGATTTGGTTAGATGTGGAAACATATTAAATTTAAGTGTATTAGGTGAGTTTGCTTATTTAAGGTGATATGGGGATATTTTGAGGTAGTCAAAGAAAAGGCATTAACATTCGGCATTAGTAGACCATATTAGTATTAAGCTTTAAAAATGTTATGATATTAATTATGGTTTTGTAAATGTTTGAATGATCATATGATTTAATATTTTTGCTTAAGACTTACTAAGCTAGTTAGCTTACTTTGTGTGCTATGTTTTCACTTTGTTTTAGCTACGAGCTTAGGGGATCGTCATCGAAGTCTACCACGCTATCGACATATTTTGGTACCTTAAAAGTTGAATTTTCGAACTTAAGGCATGTATAGGCTAGCTTAACATTTGAATGATATTTTGTCGATGTATATAAGCAATGCAAAAATGGCTTGTCTTATTATTAAATAATCTAAGGTTATGCAAGTCTTGATTAAGGTAAGAGTGCAAGTTTTATTTGGATGATGAATATGGATGAGTTTAAAATCATGCTAAGCATAATTTTTGTATATGTATGTTTGATATGAAATCACATATATGAATCTTTGCTAGTTCTTTGGAAAGTGAATATATATATGGGATAGTATATTCGGTTATGAATGACATTGGTGCATGTGTATTTTAAATTCAATTGATGTGATTCAGTAATGAAATGATTAAATTATGGTGATATGGTTCGGTTGTATTCGGCCTTGATGCATGATCATTAAACGGTTAAATACGGCAATGTAAGCAAGCATATCTTATAGTACATTATTCTTGATGGATTTTTTTAACTTGACTTTATGGTTAAGATAATTGTTGAATGTGATTAATTATGCTTGATTGGTAGCTGGTCATATTAAGTGTTTAAAAACATTAGGAGTTGCATTATGGACATTGGTATATGCGCATATGAACTTGATTTAGGTTATGAATTGATAAATGATAAATTTGATTATATATAAGGTTTAAGCATGGTTATATATATACATGTATATTTAGTTTTGTTATTTGATATCTTACCTAGGTATATTAAATATAGATATGGGCATTTTCAGTCATTGAAAATTTGATGACTAAATGAATAGTGATGGGGATAGTCAATGAAAAAATGTTTCTTTGTAAATCTTGGTTAAATAGTTTATGCATTGTATATAAATGTTTGACTATGCTATGAAAGCACATTACATTTATTGTATTCGATCATGTTTATTTGAGATGTTAATAATTGATATGATTTGTACTATGCTTGGCAATGCCTCGTAACCCTAATCTGGCGACGGATAGGGGTTAGGGGTGTTACACAAACTGTAAAATAGCAAGAAAAAACAAGTAAACCCCATGATTATACAAATTCCAAACAAAGCAACAAAGAATAAACTAAACCCGGCTCACAACATCTCTAGAAATATGCAAAAACACAAATCAGGAACAAAATAAAAGGATTTTGACTTTGCTGACTACAATAAAGAAAACCCAGAAAGCAGCAGGAAAAAATCAAAACTTTGAGATCAAAACAACTGCCCATAAAAACCAAAAACAAAGTGATTTAAAATTCCCCCCTCAAAAAAAAAAAAGAGAAAAGCTTACCAGGTGGGGAGATAGAGTAAAAACTCCAAAGCAAAGAGAGGAAGCAGACCCAGAGGAAGCTAAAAAGGAATGGGAAAAAGGCCACATATGGAAAGATAAGGATAAATGTAAGCTAATAAGCCCATTCAAAAATATATTAACCTAAAATAAAAGAAGAAAACTTATTTATTTTGGCTAATAATTATGTTATTATATAATAATATATAAACTTATTTATTATGATAAATATATTTTTAATTATTCAAAAGATATATAAATATTTAACCTTAACATAAATATGATTTTAATTTTTTTAAATTAATATTTTATTAAATAATTTTAAAAACTTCTATTATATATAATTTTTACTCTAATGTCCTTAATAGTCATTTTATATTCTCACCTCACCGCTACAGCTGCGTTTGAATCCAAACACACACTCCACCGTTGTTTTTAATCTCACATTCTACAAAGATCCAATCTCATCGCTACACAAGAACAAAATCATCGCCACATTGTTTTTAACCTCACCGGAGGTAAACACACCGCCTATCCAAACTAAGCCTTAGTAAATCGAACTCATAAATAATTATTAAAAATATTTATGAGTCTAGTGGTGTGTCTAATTAGGTTTTCAATTAAGTGAATTTAGCTTAATTAAGAGTAATTAGGAAAAAGGACTAAATTGAATAAAGGGTAAAATTTGAATTATAGAATAGAAAAAATAAAAAAATAAAGCGACTAAATTAGCAATTAAACTATAAGTGCCAAGTGTGTGGTAATAGTGAAATACATGTGGAATAATAATAAACATATATTAGTAATTATTATATATTTACTTATATTATAAGTAAATATTATTAAATTAAATTAAATTAAATTATATTATAATTAAAAGAAAATAAAAGAAATAAAGATAGAAAAAGAAAGAATAATGGAACGAAACAGAGAACAACAGGGGAGAAAGAAAAAGGAAAGAAAAGAAAAAGGGAAAAACAAGGGTTTTGAAGCTCTAAACTTTAATTGGTAAGTTAATTAAATCATTTTCTTTTAATTTTGATGTTTTAGAAGCTCTAGAACAAAATTTTCTTGAAATTGAGTTGAAATTTTGAAAGTTCTTAGATTTTTGAACATGATTCATGTTGGACAAATTGTTGAATTAGGGGTTTAATTGATAGAATTTCTAGTTAGAATTGATTAAAGGATTAAATTGTAAAGTAAGTTATAAGTTTTGTGTTAGAGGGACTAAATTGAAAGAAATTTGAAATTAGGGTTTTATTATGAACATTAGATGGTTAAGTTGAATTTGGTAGGAAATTGAGTAGAAATAAAGTGTGAATTGAGTTAGAAAAGTAAATGATTTTAATTAGGACCAAATTGAAATTAAGGAAGAAATTGAATAGAAATTCAATTATTTAATATAAATTAGTACTGTATTAATAGTGTAAATTACTTTAATTTTCGTAGCTAGCAAAGAACCAGAGGCATCGGCTCAAAAAGGAAAGGAAAAAGTTATCGAGGAGTAAACATGAGAAAATCACGGTTTGTATTACTATAATTCAAATTATTTACTATTAAATTTTATATTTAAATTATGTAGTTGACAAGTATATTTTGAGGTAAGTGTATTATTGAATTGTATGAAATTGAGTTATATAATTAATATGTATTGAATTTGAATTGCATGTGTGTGATACCCCTTAACCATAAACTGTCGCCGGAACAGGGTTACGAGGCATTACTGGACATATCGGACAATTTACAAATAAATTTTTGAATAACAATCATATTATAATATAATCATAAATTCATATAATTTTTTTTTGCTAATTGACTTCATTCATTTAAAAAAAAAAATTCAATATAACCCCTTTATAAATATTTAACCTTCCCTGGAAATTTCAAATGGCAACCAAACCAATTCCAGTATTTCAACCAATGCATTTATATATTCAAATATACTTAAATCATACTAGACATATTGACTAAACAACTTAATTAATGAAAACCCTATTATCATTTTTAATTAACTTATAAAACTATTCAAACCATTTCAATTCAATACCAATGCCATAAACAATTTCTACCATTTCACTAATTTAATCATCAAAACATCAAATACCTTTCTTTACAACAAAGTTATATAACATACCAAAATAACCATTATAATCTTTATGTACATGCCACTTTCACTTAAAGGAAGAAAACATCACCAAAATCTTTATGCTGGAGTCGGAATCGTTCGGATACTGGACTAGGACACTGGACTCCTATCAACCTGCGCACGGAAACAACCATACGCTAAGTATTCCATACTCAGTGGTATTACCATAATTCAAATTATAATACAATAACCAAGTAAATTAAATCATATAACTTTAAGATTTACCAAACTAATTCATATATATATAACTTTTCATTCTCAATATTTACAATTCAATTTAGCTTTTCATTAGTTAACATCATATGCTTTCACATTGAGCCATTATTTATCTCATGAACATTTAGTTCATGCTTCCCCTTCACATTTTCATATTTAATTCACATTTTCAAATCATATTCCACAATTACATTTCTTTCCAATGGCTCAACTGATTCATTTTGTTCGATTTAACTTTTCATTTAATTACCCTACTCGGACTTTGGAGGATAGACGGATCCAACCATACACATCAAATTGGCACCCAATGCCTCATCGGATAGTTCGAAGCAATATTTGACACCCAGTGTCTCATCGGCAGAGCCGAAGAAAGTTGGTACTCAGTACCTCATCGAAACTATCTAAAGAAATATAGTGACACTCACTGTCTCATCGACTCGAGGTCGAAGTATCCCTGAACTCTTCCAATCCTATGGCATGCCAACTATATCCGACTCATCCCGACTAGTTAATAAGGTTTCCAATTCTCAATTCAAATTCACTTTCATTTCAAAATTCACTTTCAATATCAAATTCACTTTTCCATTCACTAATCAAAATACAATTCAATACTAACACATATTTCTCATTCAATTCAATTTTCTAAATTCAATTCAATAAAGTTACTTACCTCAATATTCACTTACCATAAAATAAATAAATTTAAAATTAGTATTTGATAATAAATAACTTGAATTATAGTAATACAAACCCGGATTTGTTCGATTATTCCTCGACAACTTTTTCCTTTCCTTTCGGTGCCGATGCCTCGGGTTCTTTGCTAGCTACGAAAATTAAAATAATTATACTATTAATTATAGTACTAATTATAATAAATAATTGAATTTCTAATCAATTCCTACCTTATTCCCAATTTAATCCTAACTAAGTTTACTTACTTTCTAATTTAATTCACTCTCTATTTCTATTCAAATTTCATCCAAACACAAATTTAACTATTAAAATTTCAGCATACTTTCCAAATTTAGAATTTCCTCAATTTAGTCCCTACAACATAAAACTTACTTGACAATTTAATCCCTTTATCAATTCTAACTTGAATTTCATTCAATTAAATCCCTAATTCATCTTCTTGTCCAACACAAATTATACTTGAAAACCTATAAACTTCTAAACTATCAACTTAATTTTACCAAGACCTAGTTTTAAGACTTCTAAAACATCAAAATTAAGAGAAAATGACTTAATTAAGCTTACCAATTAAACTTCAAGCTTCAAATTCCCTCTTTCCCCTTTTTCTTCTTTCTTTCTTCTTTCCCTGCTCTATTTCGAAAGCTTCTGTGTTCTTTTACCCTTTTGTTTCTTTTGTTTTTCTTTTTATTCTTTTATTATTTCATTTGTTTATTTATTTTATTAACTTAATATATTATAATTTAATTATTATAAATATCTATCATATAATTAATAATACAATACAAATGTATACATTTACTTTTCTACATTTGTACATGATCAATACCATACATTTGTCACGATTTTATCTAATTATTTCATAAAAATCTTATAAATAATTATTTAATTAATAACTATCTTTTTAATTTAATAAAAATCATAAATATCTATTTACTTTGATATTAAGCAAATACATATATAAATTACAAATGTATATATTGTATTTAGTACACTTAGATTCATCATCACCTTACACTTGTCACCATTTAATTTATTTCTCGTATAAAAATCTTATAATCTTATATAATTATAATAAATATCCATTTAAATAATTATGAATAATAATAAATATCTATTTACTTTAATAAAAAGTAATTAAATAAATATGTTACAATTATATATATTATTATTACATTTATATATTTTTATCACCATCTATTTGTCAAAATCATATTTTATTTCATAATAATAATAATAATAATAATCAATTTAATAACAATAATATAATAAGATATGCTAATACATAAAATCTTGGATTTTTATTACTTATATGCCGCCTTATTCCTCTTTAATGGCTTAATTGCCATTTTGGTCCTCTTTTCTCTTTATTAATCTATAATTAAATGTTTACCCTTTATTCAATTTAATCCTTTTTCCTAATTTCTCTCAATTAAGCTAAATTCACCTAATTAAAACCTAATCAAGCACACTACTAGACTCCTAATTACTCCTAATGATTGTTTACGAACTCGGTTTACTAACACGAAGGCCCTATAACTCACTTTTCCAGTGCCCGTGAATTTTGGGTCATTACAATGTGGATAGAAATGGAAAATGTATTGGGTTGAATTGTATATTGAATTGAAAGTGAATTTGATAAGAAAGTAAATTTTAATTGAGAATTGGAATTCCCTATTAACTAGTCGGGCTGAGTCGGATATAGTTGGCATGCCATAAGATTGAAAGGATTTGAGGATTTTTCGGCTTGGCCAAGGAGACACTGATGTTATTATATTTCTTCGGACTATCCGAAGAGGCACTTAGTATCGTTCTGGTGTGTTTGGGTGGATCATACTGGTGTGTTTGGGTGGATTATTTTGGTGTGTTTGGTTGGATTATTCTGGTGTGTTTGGTTGGATTCGTGTATCTGCCAAGGTCCGAGTCTTGTTAATAGGGATAAATAAATGAAATGAGAAAACTGAATGAGTTTGATTGATTGATCTACTGAAAGTATGAGAAAGTGGAATTATGAATTGAAATGTGAATTGAAATTGAGATATGAGATTTGTAAGCATGAACCTAAGGTTTATGAATTGATCGAAGATTCAAATTGTTGATATATGATATCAGTTGATGAATTATTATAAATGAAGTATTAATTTGAATGTAAATTAATTCTTATGATTTACATTGTTGCATATTTGATGCTTATAGAACATTAATGTTATTTAGTTTGAATTATGGTAATACCACTGAGTATAGGCATAATCAGCGTACGGTTGTTTCCCTGCGTAGATTAGTAGAAGTCAAAGGTCCCGGTTCAACATCCAGATCGATCCCGACCTCAGCACAACCTTGGTGATGTAAAATTTTCTTTTTGGGTAAAAGTGGCATGTACTTAGGAGTTGTAAAGGTCATTTGAATACGTCTTGTGATTTTGGTTGTAAAGAGTTATTTACAATGTTTAAATGGTTGAATGAAATGGTAAGAAACTTTATAAATGTTTTGGTACTTTGGCACCATGTTAAGTGGAAAGATGAATGAATTTATTAATTAATTTTAAATGATATTATGAATGTTATTGGTCATATTATTAAGTTAATTTTTTAGGCATGATTTAGGTATATTGAGTGTGAAAATGTATGGGTTGAAATATTGGCATTGGATTGGTTTCAGTTTGAATTTGCAGGGTTGGCTAGGTTAGTATAAATGGCTCATATAGAGTTCACGCGGCCTGGCACACAGGGGTGTGACCAGATCTTGTGAGACACACGGCTAGTACATAGGCGTATGGTCTGGCCATGTGTCCCCTATAACTTAAATTTTGGAAACAGAATGCCCATGTTTTAGCACACGGGAAGAGACACGGGCGTGTGTCTCAGCCGTGTGAAGGACATGGCCTTGAACATGGGCATGTGTCATGGCCGTGTGAAAACTGCACTAGATTCGAATTGGAAATAAATCCACACGGGCGTGTGGCTTTGCCATGTTAAATCAATTTGTTCATGGTCAATAAGTTAGAGAGTTACACGTGTAAAGGACAAAGGCGTGTCCTGGCCGTGTAAGCCACATGGTATGTTAACACGGGTGTGTCATGGAAACACACGAGCGTGTCCCTAACCCACACAGGCATGTAAGCCCTGCATCTAAGAAAAATTTTAGAAATTCACGAAAAATTTTTGAAGTACTCAAACAAGTCTTGTTCTACTTCTAATACGTGTTTTGGACTGATGGCTGTCGATTCGACCAATATAAACCTATACCTAGTTGCAAATTTAGGCAGTATAGGGAGTAGGGTCGATCTCACAAAGACTGGTTTACTCAAAAATTGTTTCTCACTCGACCAGAATTTTGTCTAGGCAGTTGTCGTGCCTATGACTTCAAGCGAACCTAAAAAAAAAGAAAATAAATAAATCAGGGGGGTTTTAAGATGTTAAAAAAAAACTATATAATTGAAACAGAAAAATTAAACGAATTAGAAATCAAATAAAAATTAAACTTGGATTTATAATCAGAGTAAATAAGCCTTAGCCTTAGACTCGGTAAATTTCGAGTCAAGAATCGATCCTTGAAAATTAATCTTCTCCTTTAAACGATAAGCTGGTTATAGCGGTTAAAAACGTCCTAACCACCAATTCCTCCTTCCGTAGCTGGTTCCGGTACGACCTGCTAACCAACCCTTACCGATTATCTAACCGAGATACACCCGTTCCCGATTGAAGATTCCGGTAGCCTTGCGTTCTGAAGAACCCAACTCGAATTAACGGCCTCAACCGCTTGGGTCATTTAAACCCGATCACCTTTTCCTTGATTTGTTCTCAGAAACTCGAATACAGCACGACCGACTCGAATTTCCAACTGTCGGCAAATACGACCCCAATCCAACGTGCACTTTGACTTGGAATCAAATTCAACCTTAAGGGATGATTTATCTATCCTGATACTTAGGAAAAAGGTGAATACCGATTGGAATGATTATTTGTGCGGATACGAATCTCACGATTCCCGATTGAATAGAGTACCGGCCTAAGGCTAAGATAGAATTTAGTGTGGCATGAATTTAATCATGCTTGAAGGTTGTGAAAGGTGTTTTGGCTTGGTGTGAAAGTGTCTAGAATTTGGAAAGAAAAGGGGTTTGGAAGGTAATTAAACCAATTTTGGGGAAAGAAACAAAAAGAATTGAAATGGGCAGAATGTTGGACGTTGCTTGAAGGATAAAAAAAAAACAAAAGAAATCCTATTCTAAATTGAAATAGGAAAAGAGAGAAATTAAACACCAAATAGGAATAGGAAAGAGCTAATTGATTGATGATTTTCCAAATACAAATAACCCCTATTTATACATATGGGGTTTACTAAAAATAGACTTAATTAATTTAATATAAAATCTTAAATAATTAAAAATAAAAATAAATAAAAATAAAATAAACTAAAAATAGGATTTTTCATATTTGGCTTTTTACAAAGTCAAATTGCTTGATGAGTCCTTGGCTTCCTCCATCTTTTTGATTTGGCCCCATTTCCATGATTTTCTTTCAATTTGGCCCTTTTTAGCATGATTTTGATCAATTGCATCCCTGGCAAGAATTAAATCATAAAAATACAAATTAGCAGGGATTAATTCAGAAATAAACTGAATTAAATACAGGAAATCATGCAAAATAATCATGTTATCATGGACCTCAAGGGTCCATTATAGGAATTTAATGATTAAATTATACTATGTATGTGAATTTATTTATGAATTATTCGTTAATTGTCTGATATGTCCGGTAATACTTCGTAACCCTATTTTGGCTACGGTTTAGAGTTAGGGGGTGTTACAACTTTTCTTAGCTACAACTTTCAACATAAAGGTTATCAGTGTCTTGCTTTGGATGGACGGGTGTTTATTTCTCGACATGTGGTGTTCGATGAAGATCACTTCTTATTTGTTGCTTCTAGTGCTCCATCGGCATCTCCGATGTCAGACCGGGTTACCACATTTTGCCTATCATTCACTCCTCTTCTTCACGTAAGGTTTTCTTGAATGTTGCTCCCTTGATTCAACTGACGGTTTCTTCCTCCGAGCCAATCCCAACCACTTTATTTCAGAACTTGAATCCCTATGCTGACTATGCTAGTCCTTGTTTCAGCAGTAGCTCCAACTCTTCCTCTCTTACACTAGCAATTCCCGTTTCTGTTGATTATGTTCAACCTCGGCCTGTCAATACTCATTCTATGGTCACTCGATCGAAGGCAGGTATCTTTAAACCGAATGTGTTGACAGTTAAACTTACTAAATAAGAACATCGTAATATTTATGAAGCCTCTTCTGGTATGGAATGGAGGATGGTCGCTTTGGAGGAATATGATGCTTTGCTTCATAAAAACACTTGGACTTTAGTTCCTTTAGCTCCGGGGCGAAAGGCAATTTGTTGCAAATGGTTTTTTAAAAATCAAACAGAATCCTGATGGTACAGTGGCTCGCTGAAAAGGGCGGTTGGTTGCCAAAGGGTGTTCTCAAGTTCGTAGGTGTGGTTTTCATGAAATATTAAGTCCAGTAGTCAAACCTACTACAATTCGCACCATTTTGTCTATTGTGATCACTAAATGGTGCCATTGCGACATGTTGACGTGAAAATTTAAATATACCTAAAACCCTAATTAAACCTATGAAAGAATTTAAGAATCAAAATCAGAACCCCTTATCAAGTTTTATGAACCTTAATTAATGCTTGGAAATGTTATTGCTCAAAAGGCTTGTCTATCTCTATCTATATACAAATGAGGAAGGATGCCTTCCTTTGATCTTACGACTAGGATTTAATACATTTGATGATTAAGATCTAGTCTCTAGAACATTCTCTACAAGTCTATACATGCCTAGGCTATTATAAAGCTTTTGAAATGTTCTACTTGGTTCCATAAGGTTTAGGTCTCTTTCTTGGACTTCCGAACTTTTTCGAGCCTTTTAGACTCTTTTGATGTGTTCTAGAAGTGTGCGTCACATTCCAAAAATCTCTAGGTTTTTTTTCAAGAGTGCATTATTTTGAAATATTGTCTTGCTATTAATGCCTAAAATGAGACATTGGTGTAATAAAGTCTATATATAATGAATCTGCTATTAGCATTAGATAAGAATACGTATCCATTATTGTTATATTTAATTTTGTAAATAAATTTATATTTTTAAAAAGTTATATTTCATACATATATACTTTTAATGATATTTTGTCCATATATTTAAATAAATATATATAAGGGAGTAATGTCGTGACACTAAGAGTCAGAATACTCAAGGTCGTAACATTAACTCCCCGAGGTCACAATACCAAAGTTGTTTGCTTGATTCCTTCCTTCTTATCCCTCAGTTAAGTCCTTGAAAGTGCATCAAAGTTATAATAACAAAATTAAGAAAAAGCGATAAAAAGACTCGACAATACTTGAAAACAAGCTCTTTAGGTGTGAAAAGAGCTTAATTTGTCATATCGAAATACGACGTATCAAACAACTTAGTACTGGTTAAAAATTAGGTAATTAGTGAGTCAATATTTTCTTACGTTTTACCTTGCATGTAAAAATCATTAAGGATAAGTACAAAATGATATTAATGTGAATAATAAAATTTTATTTAAACCAATTTATTAGAAAATTTAAAAAGATATATAATGAAAAACTATACTAAAGGCTCTGGATGCCAATAGTTTATTAATTGGTTATGTTTATTTTGTGTTTTTTTTTTATTTATAACTGTATTCACTGTAATTTTTTATTCACTTTGCATCATGAACTTAATCCTACATCTAGATCCGTCTTACTAGGAGTGGCCTCGAGCTTTCGTGTGGTCTTTGTTACCACATTAGTTCGAGGATCATTTCATGGTTAAGACTAACTTAGGCTTAGTTTGGATGGGAGGTGTATTTACCTCCAGTGAGGTTAAAAACAGCGGTGGCGGTGAGATTAGTTACTGTAGTGGTGAGATTGGATACTGTAGCAGTGAGATTAGAAACAGCGGTGGAGTGTGTTTGGATTCAAACGCAGCTGTAGCGGTGAGATGAAAATAAAAAATGACTATTAAGGACATTTGATTAGAATTAATATATAATAGAAGTTTTTAAATTATTTTACTTATATAAAATTATTAAAGTATGTGAATTTATAAATTCATTTAATAAAATATTAAAATGTATCTTCTAATATTTTATTATAAATAATTTAATGAATTATATAATCAATTTAAATTATTTATTAGATAAAATAAAAATTATTTTTAATTTTTTATAATTAAATATTCTTTTATAATAATAATAAATATTATTTTCGTATAACATTATACTTGATAAGTATTACACTCTTTTTCTTTTAAATATCATTGTCGTCGTCTGTGCAGAGGCTTTTTCATTGTCCAAAAGAAAAAAGAAAAGCAGCTTTATTTACAGCTTTTGATTTGATATTTTTTTTGTTGAGTTTTTGGTTTTCTTGTTTGCCTTATCTTTGAAGAGCTCTAAAAAGCTAAATATTTCACTATTTTTGTTGGGTTATTGAATTTTTTTTTTCTAAAAGCTGTTTTTTTTCTGTAAGCAAGAAGATTATGCAATTGATTTGTTCATCTTTAAAGCTTTACTAGAACTATTGTTTTCTTTTCACTTTAGTCATCTATGGTAGAGTTGCAAGAATTTTACTTTTTTGGCTTGAAATTCTCTTCTTTGTAATTTTTTTCGTTTAAATTTGGTTGTGTTTTTTTTTTTTTTGCTTAAAAATAGTCTTTGATTCAACTGGTTCAAGTTCTCTGCACATTTGGGGTTGTTCTATATCTTCACAAGAAAAGTAATTCCCTAATTTGTTTCACAAATCCCATAATTTTTTTTATCATGATTTAAATTCAAAATTAGTATCTTTCAAGGAAAATATTGCATCTTCATGCTTCAAATTTGTTATGTTTATCATTTCTTTTATATCTAATAGTGTAATAGGAAAACCTAACAGAAAACTTAAACAGCCTAAAGAACAAAGAAAAATGGTTTAAGAGGGTATTTTTGTCTGTTAAAAACACCAACTACAACCTGATTTTCAATTGCTGCTTTCACTCCCAATTGATTTTTAGCAGACCAGTGTGGTGGAGATGGATTTCCACTGAACTTTGCTGCTGAACCAAACAGCACAGCAGTGCGGTGGGTAGCAATTATTTAGGCCAACTGCACCTCACCGGCCTTCAACACTCAACCAAAGGCAGCCTTAGCGTCCGTGTGACACTATCACGCATTCGCAATGGAAGTATTGCCACACAATAGCTAACTTTTATAAAAGGGAACCCATTCGTCAACAAATGATGTTCTATTAAACTTGGACTCCCTGCATTCGAGTTAGCTGAAAGCCAACATATAGTAACTATTTTAGTTCTTAAAACTTAAATTTAAGAGTCGGACCCAGCCTTTGTAGCCAAACCCTACCAACTCATCTTCCTTTTTTTACTATCTTTTATCTTCTTGTTGAAATATCTTGTTACTAGAATATTGCTTTTGTTTTATTAATTTATATTTGTTACAAACTCATTTATGTGTGTTTTTTGCTTGTATCATTTTACGTGCATCATCACAAACATTCAAAAAACATTAAAGCGATCTACTTTCGACGCATATCAATTTTACTTAAAAAGAAAGACTAATTTTAGGGGAAAAGATTTGATACCATGTAACCACACTCTCCATCATGAGATGTTCCATATTATTTGAATTTGAAATGATAAAATGTAAATATAGCCATTTCAAAAGATAATTTGAGAATGTATATTTTAATGGGAAATAATTTATTAAATCGTAAGATATTTAAGAAAAATAAAATTTTTATAACATATTTTAAAGAGAATGTTTGGTTATGCTCACGTCTTTAGAACTTTATCTACATTCTATACAAGTGTATACATGGTTAGAATATTCTAGAGTTTTTAAAATGTTGTATTTGGTTCCACAAGGCTTAGGGCTTTTTCTTAGATTTCCCAACTTTTTTTAACCTTTTAAACTCTTTTAACGCGTTTTAAAACTGTTTATCACGTTCCAAAAATATTTGAGATTTTCTTTTTTAAGAAATATTGCTTGCTATTACTGCCTAAAAGAATGAGACATGGGACTAGTAAAGTCTATGTATAGGAGTATGTAACCATTATTGTTATATTTAATTTTTAAATGATTTTTATATTTTTAGAAAGATATATTTCATATATATATATATAGGTGTAGTCGAAGGGAAATCTTCAGATTATATCTTAGATTCTAAACTGTTACTCGATTTTTAAATCATGCAATTCAGTCATTAAAATATTAATATAATATTAATCAATTTTTTTCATCAACCAAATCCATTTTCAAAACTATAGAATACTTAGTTTCTAGAGATTTTCAAAACAACTTATATTGTAATTCAAAAAAAAAAAAACTAAAGTTTAAATATATAGAAGGTAATTAACTTCCATATAATAAAAACATCTTAAAAGAAAAAAAAACCGAACTCGAGTACGATAAATCACCGAACTTTTAGTTAAAAAGAGCGTAGAAATTGGTTGGGTGTAACATGATTGATTGTCCAATGTCAAAATCAAGCAGATGGTGGGGCACTGCACTTACTAATGGAAACAATATAGAACAGAACATCAACGATGACGACACAGGGCATGAGCTTGTTTGTGGAACACTTCCAAGATTGTGCTGCTGGTGGTGGTGACGGTGGACCCACACTTTTCTCCTTTTGTTGAAAGCTTATTATTATAACCATCATCATCATCAAAAGATTTCAATCCAAATTGAATTAGTCAGCAAAACTTTTGCCGGATTTAAAGGGGGGGGGGGGTTTATATTACATACAAAATTATGTCTATTCCTACGGGTAATAAAGAGTTAGAAAAATCTTATCACAACACCTAAATCAATGCCCAACATTTTTGTGGCGGGAGTTCGGTAAGTGTGTTTTTTTGGGGTAAATTCAGCTTCTAAACTCCTCTTGAAGAATTGCGTCAACATGGACTATCCAATGAGACGTGTTAATGATAACCCAACAATAGCTGAATTCGACGTCTCCATTGCTCACCAAAAAGTTTTATATATTTTTTAGAATAGTTAAATTTATTATTTCTGTTAATTTAGACCCGTCACTTTACATTCCATTATAAAATAAATAATTATAATAATGAGAGTTAAAATGAAACTTCGATCATCACCTTAGATATGGGCCAACAGAATTTAAATAATCAAATTCGAATTCAAATACTTCTTTATCCCTTTAAAATTCAAAAATTTGAATTAGAAAAAAGAAGCCCAAAGGAATAAAGGCATAAAAACTTTACCCTTTCTTCAACATTCAGACCAAAAAGAAAATTTTCAAACATAAAACCAACAAAAGAGAAATTAATTAATTGAAATGCAATAATCTGAATTGAAAACTATAGAAGCTAACTCTCAAAGTCTAATACAATACATAAAACCATAAATTTCTTATTGTTCATCTAAGCTCAGTAAATATGATAAAAGATAACTATGAGATATGTAGTAACATATATAAATGTATCTCCCTCCAACCTGCAAAATAAGCGTTTCACACAATGATGTGTTTTCACTTGGAAGCACCATTAGGAATCTTGGCGGATATATCGCCCGATGGGTTCAGTTCATCCCAAGCTTCAATCCATGTCACCATAGCATCCGCCAGCTTATTGAAGTAGTCATCGACCTTGCCGAGTTTCGCCTTCACTTGCTTGGAGATCTCAATGTAGCATTTCTGAACGGTGGTGCAGTCCTTCGGAAGGGCAACAGATTGGAAGAACGGAATCAACTCTTCTTGCCAGTAAATTCCTTTGTATTCTTTCTTAAGGTTCACAAACGGATTGCTCGCTTTGCTGTGCCAAATGTAGGGAAGTCCGGTCTTCACTCCCCATCCGAGGTGATCGCAAATAACCTGGAATTCGAACAATGCAGTTTAATCATAAGCTTATAGGGGAGAAAAGATTGAGTAGACGCTAGAGTGAAAGATAAGATAAGATACCTTCGTGCACCAGCCAGCCCACATATCATCGTATCGTCCAATTGGTTGACCATCTCCCATGAGTCCAAAGTACATTGCAGGGCCGATCAATTCTCGGTTAAATGCCAGATTCATTCCGCACATGGGGAACAAGGTTCCCTTCGGAATCGTCATTATAGCATCAACATACCTGATATGGAATTCAACATATGATTTAGATTTCATGCAAATGAGTAGACATGTATGTAGCACACAATCTGGAGGATTATACTTGTATATATATACCTGGTGTTCCTCTCGAGTGGCTTGACAAGCTGTGTGGGAGCATCATAATCCGGGATGTTGAGCCAGAGACCGTGTGAGACGGCAGTGGGAACACCCTCACGGAGGCTGAAAGGGTAGCCACGAACGAAGTCAGCACCGGATCGGTATGGGTCATAAAGAGTGTTGAAGAAAAATGGAGTGGATGGACTCAGTAGGTTCTGTATGTGCTGCTCCAATGCATTGATGTCTTTGCCAGATGGATCTTTAGCAACCTGCAAAACCGGAACACCTCAAACTTCCGATTTTCGTATATTGCCGATGTATTGAATATAAACTACCAGACATTTGATTCTCAGATCTTATGTAAATGCATCAAAATACAGCTAAATCTAAACCACATTCTAAAATGTAAGTTCTAAAATCATCTCCAAAGCAATTAGACACACATGCATCCGAAAATCGACCAACATTTCAATATTTACAAATCAAACATGAAAGACAATAAAAAGAAGAAAACACTATGTTTCATAACATTATTAGGAAAGGCTGCTAAGGCTTATATTTCATTGGTAAATGACTAAATTTTGGACAAACCAAAGCAGGAATTGAGTTGAAAACAGACCATGGAACACAGATCAAAAGATGTTATGTAATTGCAGATCCAAATAGCAAGTAAAAGATAGGAAACTACATTAAAGAAAACAGCTTTTTAAAGTGACCAAAACAGCAAACAAAATGCAAAATTCCCAAATCAAAGTCAAGATCTAAACATCCATACATCAAGATCCGAAACTTAAAACCAAAAGTAAAACAGTATTAAAAAAGTTGGATCAAACCCAGATCTTTAAAATGAAGACTGTTTTCGGAGAACCCATCAAAACCCAAAATTCAAAAACAAAAAATAGAAGAGGGAAGAGACGAGGGTTGAGCTTACAAAGCAGTCATCATCAATGGTATAGATGTATTTCTTCTTGGAAACCATGTACCCAAAGCACCTACAAGCAGAATCCTTGAAAGAGATACAAGAAGCCTTAGGACCCAAAATCCTGTTGATATCGTTCCTATTGTAAAGCTCATAATCGAAGCCTTCAGGGACCTTGATGGTCTTGGTAGGATCACCATCTTGAACAATGATGAGATGGTAAGGCTGGAAAAAGGGTCTCCACATCTCCAAAAAGTCCAAGTTCCTAATCGTGGGAATCACGATGTCGAGCTCATCTTTCAACAGAGGAGTTGGAGAGACGGTCGCCATTGGAGAAAAACTTAAGACTTTTCAGATCAAAGCAGGGAGAGGGAATGGAAGGTCGAGTGTGAGAGGGTAGGAAAGGGGGGAAATGGGGGGTTTGTATAGGGGAGGAAAGAGCATGGGTGGCACGTGCAAAGTAAATGAGGTGGCGTTTTAATTGGGAAGTATGGAAAACAGCTCCACTAGATTCATTGTGTCATGTTCCTTTGGGGAAGTTATTTAATTTGCATAAAAAAAATCTATTTTTTCATACTATGATTTTAAATCCTTTCTATATTTGATGAAAAATTCGTTTAATAAATTAAATTATAAATTTCATTATTTTTTAATTAATGAGTTCAAACTACACCATTATTTTTTTCATTAATTTTCAATATACGTGTAATTACTAATTTCCATATTTAATATATACTCCTATGCATTTGATTGATGATAATGGATAAAAAAGTAATAGAACGTATGTTAACTTTTAATATAAGTTTATTTAAAATTACATAAATTGTTAGGATTAAAATTATAAAGAATACATTTGAATAACCATAATCAAAATTAATCTTTATAAAGTATGATCAAACTGGTAACTAAAATATATCTAGATCTATACTAGAATAAGTCTTTATAAGGTCCATATATGGTAGAACATAAACCAAAGTAAATATAGTTTAAGAACTTGCATATGATTTGCACGGAGTAAGACTCAAACTTTGGATCTCATGGGCATTTGGTGTTTTCTCATGTTATGATTCAAATAGAATTGATTCATTGAAATATGATTTATGGGAATATCATTTCTGGGAAAGTTACATTAACATGTTTAGTACATCCAACATTTTTTTGAGAATCTAGTATTACTTTACAAAATTATCCTTAATGAATAAAAGATAATATTCATTTATATCATTTTTTGGTACTTTTCATGTCTGTTTTAGTGTCGATGTTTAGAGCTTGTGGCTACCCCTCTCAACAATATTGTCTATGAGGTTCAAATTCCATTCTCCCCTTAAGAATGTAATGTGCTCTGTTATTGCACCCAAAACTTGTTGGTCACTTATATTAATTTTTCAACGATCCTTTTTATTTACAAAAATTTAAATTAATTTAAGCTTACAAAAAGAATGGATTATGACCGACAAAGATGAAGAAAATAAAGCTATAATTAGTTTTTTTTCTTGATTTGATGCTTGAATATAATTTTTTTTTTTGTTTGTTGTAATGTTCTTAAGGTGTTTATAAATCAAGGAATTCATTTGTAGTCATTTGAAGTAGTTGGAATCAAAATATAATCATTACAATGTGAAAAATCGTGTTGAAAAGTGTCTTGCAACCTATGGTATCAATACTTCTAAAAGAGGTATTGATACCTTTAAGAAATATAGGTGTTAATAGTTGTTATTGTTAGTGTTAGTTTTACCTACTAGCTACAATGTCAAATTGCAACTTGGGACATAGTTGTTAGGTTGATAAAACTTGCATTATTTGTTGGCATTTTTGGCCAACGTATCTTAATTATCTACCTGCATATTTTTGAGAATTTTGAATAGTAAATCACGATATTATAATTGGAAAAGAGCTTGGATCAAATAATGTTAGTTTTCAAGAGTCCTAGTATCATCTATTTACATTATATATTGAAATATGCAATCGCAATAAGATGTGAGTGACTTTGTAAAGATTTATCTCAATCTTTTGTATTATATATTAAGGGTAATTAATTTGGTGAGGTCTAGGAAAATTAAAATGAATTGAAAATTACTTAGTAAAGCTAGACTCTATGTTATGGCTTGTAGATGTGTAAAAATGTTGAGTTAGATTGGTGTCAAATTGGGTGAGGAATGTGGCTTGAGAAATGGCCTATTTTCATCCACACGAGCAGAGATACGGGTGTGTGATAAACCATAATTTACACATATTTTAACCTCATACTTGGCTTACTTTTGAATGAATTTCCATTAGATTTGATGAATTCGATGCTCCTAATCCTTTAATTTCATGTTTTACACTCAGGAGAGCTTAGGGAGTCGAAAAGAATGAGAAACGGGCCAAAAAGGGATAAAATGAGCCTACACGGCCTGGACCATCGCACACGGGCAAATCCATACGGTCGTGTGTGCTAAGTAGAACCGAACACGGCCTGGACTATCGACCACAGGCGTGTCCCTGTCGAAACCGATTTTAATTCTATTCGGAAAAGGTTACTTAGAGGCCAAGAAAGGAGTTCCAAAAGCCTATATAAACACCTTAGAGGGCAACCTAAAAGAAGGGGTGGAGTAGACGCCAAGTAGAAGGCAAAAGATACTCCAAGACAGCCGTCAGGAACAGCTTAGGAGAAGGATCTCCATCAAGACTGAAGACATCCCATCAAGTTCTTTAGAAGTTTTTCGGTTTTCTTATGTTTTGTTGTTTTCTCTATTTTAAGATGTTTCCTTCTATCAATATGAACTAAATCCCTTAAATACCTAAGGGGATGAAACCTAAGACGAATCTTATTATTATTTGATTTATAAGATAAATACTTATTCTTATTCTTAATTGTGAGTTCTTATTCTTGTTTTGATAATTTAGGTTATTAATTCAAGTCGAATGTGCTTATTCAATGGAGCAAAAAATCCCTGTTTAAGAGTAGATCAACACAATTAAGCGGAGTTGATTGCAACCCTAGAAATAGAGCGACATAAATCTGTCGGATTAGAGTCAAATTTAATAAGGGGATCCATAAATCGAGTTAATACAGCAATAGGGTTTTAATTAGAAAGATATTTCAATTAATCAACCTAGAGTCAGTTGTTTCTAGTCTTGAAAGAGATATTAACATAAATCAGGGATTTCTACGGATTAAGTCAAGTGAATAAATCGTATGAATCAAAAGTAATAAGTGAAGTCTAGATGGATTCTTCCTTAGATATTGCCTATCTTATAAAGTTGTCTTAAAGTATTTTCTCCATTATTTCTCTTTCGTATTTTTAATTAAGTTTTAGTTTAAAAGAAATCATCCCAATTCTTAGGCTAAATAATAGAAAGATAGTAATTACTAGTAATCTTAGTCTTTGAGGATACGATATTCTAGACTCACCACAACTATACCACTGTTCGATAGGTGCGCTTGCCTTTGTCGAAATATTAGTTAGTTTCAAGACCATCAAGTTTTTTGGCACCATTGTCGGGGACTAAGATATTAGGAACACTAAATTTTTATTACTTTAGCCATTTTATTTTTATTGGCAATTTATTTTATTTTAACTTGCTAATTTTTCTTTTATTTGCTTCTGGCAGGTAACTTTAGTTTATGACTAGAAGAAACCCGTCAAGACCCTTGATTTTTTACAGTGATATAGAAGGTACCGCTCGTAGAAACAGAAGAGAACTAAGGCGAAGTCTACAATACATAGAAGAATAGCAAGAAGACGAAACAAATACTACCGAGGAGATGGCTGACAATAATTCGCTACCTCCTGTGGTTGCTGCAAACCCGGTGAATCAAAATCCTGCTCCTCGTACTATGTATGATTATGCTAAACCTAATTTAACAGGAACTAAATCAAGTATTGTTAGACCTGCTGTTGCTGCAAATAATTTTGAACTGAAACCTAACACTATTCAGATGATTCAGCAATTTGTTCAGTATGATGGTTTGCAGGATGAGGATCCAAACAATCACTTGGCAAATTTTCTGGAATTTTGTGATACTTTTAAAATCAATGGCGTTTCTGATGATGCCATTCGCCTTCGGTTGTTTCCCTTCTCATTAAGAAACAAAGCTAAACAGTGGTTGAACTCGTTATCACGAGGATCAATTACTACATCGAAACAAATGACCAAAAATTTTTTTGTTAAAATATTTTCCGCCGACTAAAACACTTAAGTTGAGGAATGATATCTCTTCTTTTGTACAGATGGATCCAGAGACATTTTACGATGCATGGGAGAGATACAAGGATTTACTAAGAAGGTGCCCTCACCATGTGTTACTTTTGTGGCTACAGGTTCAAACCTTTTACAACGGTGTGAACCCCTCAACTAGGAAGTTGATTGATTCAGCCGCCGGTGGAACCCTAAATAACAAAATCCTGAAGCGGCTTATGAGTTTATAGAGGAGATGTCACTGAATAACTATCAATGGCAAATTACAAGGACAAAGCCAACAAAAGCCGCTAGTGTTTTCAACCTCGACGCAGTAACCATGCTATCAAATCAGGTAGAAATTTTAAGTAAGAAAATTGATGATTTGTGTGGTTTTCGCAGGTACATCCAGTGATGCAGTGCGATACAAATGGAGGAGGAATGAATAATACAGAATATCCATCCTACAACACTGGCATAGAAAGCGAACAGATGAATTATATGGGTAATAATTCTAGACCTCAAAATAACCCTTATAGTAACACTTATAATCCAGGTTGAGGAATCACCCCAACTTCTCATGGGGTGGGCAAGAAAATCAGAGACAACAACCCCCCAAGCTTTCAACGGCAACCCTACCCACAAGAGAAAAAGCCGAACCTTGAGGAGATGCTAACAAAATTCATCGTGGTGTCAGAAACTCGTTTTCAAAACACCGAAACATCACTCAAAAATCAACAAGCATCGATTCAAGGGCTTGAGAACCAATTAGGACAAATTGCTAAGTTGATCTCTGAATGACTACAAGGTAGCTTGCTAAGTAACACAGAAACTAACCCAAAGAAGCAACTTCATGCCATTACTGCCCACGATAGCGAAGGGTTAGATAAACCAAAATTGAGGCAAGAGTGTGTGGTAGAGGAAGG
The DNA here is from genome assembly GCA_025503065.1 of Gossypium bickii. Classification (NCBI taxonomy): domain Eukaryota; kingdom Viridiplantae; phylum Streptophyta; class Magnoliopsida; order Malvales; family Malvaceae; genus Gossypium; species Gossypium bickii. Next base: position 11,020,647 of record CP106719.1, on the reverse strand, counting down.
TAAGGTTAAGGTAAGCCATGATAAACTAAAACCGGTATTTACAGAGTACCAACCTCGTGTGCCATACCCTAATGCGATGAAGAAAGACCGCACAAATGAACAATTCAATAAATTTCTTAAACTTCTAAAGAAATTACATATTAATTTACCGTTTCTTGAAGCTCTTTTGCAGATGCCCAATTCAAGAAAATTTTTAAAAGAGCTTTTGACAAACAAACAGAAGTTAGACGAAGCATCGCATGTGGAGCTAAATGCAGTGTGCTCAGCAATTCTACAAAATAAACTACCACGAAAGTTAAAAGATCCAGGGAGTTTTAAAATTTTGTACTTAATTGGTGGTTTATCTATTAATAATGCATTAGCTGATTTAAGGGCAAGTATCAATGTTATGCCTTATAAATTGTTTAAACAATTAGGTCTTGGGAAACCCAAACAAACTAGGATAAGCATTCAATTATCTGATAAAACCATTAGAATTTCCAGGGGTATAATTGAAGATGTGCTAGTGAAAATTGATAAATTCATATTCCTAGTAGACTTTATTGTTTTAGATATGAATGAGGATAATGATGTTCCTTTAATATTAGGACGACCCTTTTTAGCAACTGCTAGGACCATTATCGATGTTGATACAAAGGAAGTAATACTTCGTGTAGGTGATGACATGATTAAACTCAAAGCACGTGATTCTGAAAGAATATCTAGTGATCAAGATAATACAAGTCCTTGTAATATAAATAAACTTAACGTTTAATATTCTTTACAGGAAATCTTTCGGGAAAATATAACAGAGCCATGGTCTAGCGTTCATATTGAGAATAAAACTATTCATGAGGAACAAAGATTACAAATCGATGAACTAGATGAATGGCGGACACATGTTAAGGAAAAACCGAAAAAACACGAGGAACCAAAGCAAATCCATGTCAAACTTAAGGATGAGACAACCCAATTTAAGATCAGGGATCAAGTATTGTTGGATAAAACAGACCCTCGAATCGCCATTTCAGACCTTAATGAAGAGATCCCTTTCACGGTACTGAATGTCTTTCCATATGGAACAGTCGAGGTAACTAATCCTAAGTTCGGTACTTTTAAGGTAAACACTAACCGACTCAAACTTTATATTGATAATAGAACTGATAACAGGAGAGAGGAGTATCAAATCTTCAAACCACCATGAGTATGCGAATGAGAGGTAAGTCTAGCTTAAGATTTTAAACGAGCGCTTCTAGAGAGGCAACCTGAGCACTAACCCTACTAACATCCATATATTCTATTTTTAGCACTTAACTAACAACTAACCAAATTAATAAAGCGCAGGTTTCTCTATCCACACGGCCTTGCACACGAGCGTGGCCGTGGCCGTTTGGATATTATGAATAGGTACATGGGCGTGGCGTAAGATCGTGCGAAAACAGGACGAAAATTTCCCCCAAGACATGGGCTCTGACTAAATGCCACGGCCGTGCGATACGACCGTGATCGACACTGAGAAAGTAACACGGGCGTGCGACACGCCCGTGTCCTTAAGCCGTGGTTGAAACTGAAAAATCTACACGGGTGTTCGACACGCCCGTGCCTCTAGACCGTAGTCGATATTGATCAAATCACATGGGTGTGGAAACCCCTATACGACCGTAGGAGAAACGAATGAAGTAGCATACGGCCATACGATTCGACCATGTAACCTAACACACCCAGGGAACACGGGCGTGGGTCACAACCACGTGCCCCAATCTCTATTTAAACCTCTTTTTGTTCATTCTCTCTTCCCCAAATCCCTTTCTCCCCAACCGTAGCCACCACAGCTTTTCTACCTTTTCACCACCAGCCACCACCCCTTTCCTCCTTTTTCTTTCTCCCTCCACCGTATCCCTTTTCCCTTATTCCTTCTTTACACCGCCACCACACCATTCACAACCCTTGCCACCATGACTAATAATAGCGACAAAACCAAAGCCACCATCTCCGTGTCAAAAAAGTGAAAGGATCCTAGCACGGTCTCCCTATGCGCGACCGCTCTACATAAGTTCATGCCGACCGCTTTATTAACTCTACAAAATAAGGACCTTTGAGTCTATTTATTTTTTCTTTTTCTTTTATTTCCATTTTTACATTCTATCCCTTTATTTTTCTTGTCTTTAATTTATATTATTATATTTTAATTTCTTTAATTTAGGTTCAAAGGGTTACTAAGAAACGACCACACCACCACCGGAGTATCCACCTCCACCTTCATCTATGCCCAACTTACCGTTTCTTTTCCTTAACTCCATCCAAAATTCAGGAAGTTTACTTCTCTCCCTATCTTATGATTTTCTATATTGTCGATATCTATTTCTATACATTAAGGACAATGTACATCTTAAGTGTGGGGAGGTGTCAACAATACTGAATTATGCCTTGTTCTTAAGTAATTTTCTCATATTACTATTAGAATGAAACTTCTATTGATTTATGATTTTCATTGATATGTTTTAGATTAAGTCATAGGTAATTGTGCATTGATGGTTTAAACTTTAAGACATTAGAGAATCAAGCATGATAAGTCTATTTTCAGAATTAAAAAAAATTATTAGGTTGTTTCCCTAGTCTTAAATATTACTTTGAAGTTTGAAATTTGCAAGGTTGACATCAAAAACCATAAGTTTTGTGAGATTTTGAGCCTTTTAGAGCATACATTTTTCTTGCAGACTTTATTGATTATAAGTATGTCAACATTGATCTGTTATTCTAGAACTTGCTTCGACTATGCATGTCGAAACCACACTTTTGATTTGATATACTGAGATGATAAAGGCACTTAGGATTTAACCCACTTACTCCATAAAAGCCTACCCTCATAATTAACCCCTAGTAAACCCTTTCTAGCCTAATAAACCATTTCTTAACTCACCCGTTAATATTAACCCAAAACCAAATTTTTACTTCTCCTCCTCTGACCCCCCTTAAATCGAGATTTAATTTGATCAGTTGCCTAACTATTTTCTTTATTTCAGTTGTTAAATTCTATCTTATTATTGTTCTTATTCTAAAAAAAATATTGGAAATTTATTCATTATTAGTTTTAAGCTTGAACGATTAATGTCACATCTTTAGAAGAAGCTCATGTTATTAGTGATAAGTTTTCAATCAATGTAATTAGTCAGTATTAGTTCAATTTTTCTAGTTAGGTAAATTGTCAATTCAATCTCGATTCTAATCCTCTAATTCAGTCTTTATCCATGCCTTTAACCTAAGTCTCATTACAACCCTTTTAAGACCTTTTGATTTGTGTATCATCTCATTTTACAGTGGTGGAGATTTGATTTTCATACAAGCTTATGAGATTAACTTTTCATATTTGACTTTTGAGTGCTTAATTTGAACCTTAAACACTTTAGAGTGCTTTGAGTAAATCCTTAGTGAGGATGTCAATTCTTGTCGGTTTTGAATCAGAGGTGATTATTTAGGTAAAGGGAAACACCTATATTTTCGTGCTATAAAAATTTATAACTAAGATTGTTTGAATCTTTAGGACTCTTTTAGTTAAATTATCAATGTATGAATTATCTATGAATTATGATGAAACATTATTGATAAAGATTATGAATTGAAGAAGTTAATTTTAATTGTGAGTTGAGGATTTTGCTTGAGGACAAGCAAAGGCTTAAGTGTGGAGATATTTGATAAACCATAATTTACACATATTTTAACCCCATGCTTGGTTTACTTTTGGTGAATTTTCATTAGATTTGATGAATTCGATGCTCCTAATCCTTTAATTTCATGTTTTACACTCAGGGGAGCTTAGAGAGTCAAAAAGAACGAGAAATGAGCCAAAAACGGACAAAATGGGCCTACACGGCCTGGAACACCGCACATGGGAAAATCCTCACGGTCGTGTGTGCTAAGCAGAATCGAACACGGCCTGGACTATCGACCACGGGCGTGTCCCTGCTGGACCCGAGTTTAATTCTATTCGGAAAAAAGTTATTTGTAGGCCAAGAAAGGCCTTCCAAAAGCCTATATAAACACCTTAGGGGGCAACCTAAAAGAAGGGATGGAGTATACGCCGAGTAAAAGGCAAAAAATACTCCAAGACAGCCATTGGGAACAACTTAATTGAAGGATCTCCATCAAGACTGAAGATCTCCCATCAAGTTCTTTAGAAGTTTTTGGGTTTTCTTATATTTTGTTGTTTTCCCTATTTTAAAATTTTTCCCTCTATCAGTATAAACTAAATCCCTTAAATACCTAAGGGGATGAAACTTAAGACGAATCTTATTATTATTTGATTTATAAGATAAATAATTATTCTTATTCTTAATTGTGAGTTCTTATTCTTGTTTTGATAATTTAGTTTATTGATTCAAGTCGAATGTGCTTATTCAGTGGAGCAAAAGTCCCTGTTTAAGAGTAGATCGACACAATTAAGCGGAGTTGATTGCAACCCTAGAAATAGAGCGACATAAATCTGCCGAATTAGAGTCAAATTTAATAAGGGGATCCATAGATCGAGTTAATGCGGCAATAGAGTTTTAATTATGAAGAGATTTCAATTAATCAACCTAGAGTTAGTTGTTTTTAGTCTTGAAGGAGATATTAACATAAATCAGGGATTTCTACAGATTAAGTCAAGTGAATAAATCGTATGAATCAAAAGTAATAAGTGAAGTCTAGGTGGATTCTTCCTTAGATATTGCCTATCTCATAAAGTTGTCTTAAAGTATTTTTTTCATTCTTTCTCTGTCGTATTTTTAATTAAGTTTTAGATTAAAAGAAATCATCCCAATTCTTAGGCTAAATAATAGAAAGATAGTAATTACTAGTAATCTTAGTCCTTGAGGATACGATATTCCGGACTCACCACAACTATACCACTGTTCGATAGGTGCGCTTGCCTTTGTCAAAATATTAGTTAGTTTCGAGACCATCAGCGTGTGTCTCAGCCGTGTGTTACACACGGCTAGGTGACACGGTCGTGTGTCCCCTGTATCTTTTAAATTGTGCAAGTCAGTATACTTATTTAATATAGATTGTGTAACTATACTTTCACCAAGGAAATTTATAGTGGGAGAGTGATCCTAGTTGAATATGTGAGTGGAGCTGCAACTTGACGAGTGAGTTGAACTTAAATTTTATAATGTACTATTGATTCATTGTGGATATCTCTTTAGATAATGTGACTTTTCAATGTCCATCTATATTTTCCTTATAGTAGTCACTTGGATCAATTGCAACTTGATGTATATCTGGTGAGCAAAATTCAATGATTTTTCGATTATACACTTAAGTACTGATACCATGAAGCAAGGCATCAATATTTGTCCCTTCTAGAGTTGGCTGTGACTATTGATTTCTCAGTATATTGATATTTCAAATAATGTTTCGATATTTAAACCATTGGCATTGATATTTAGTCATTAAATTGTTTTAAAATAATCTTAAACACTTTAAATAGATGAATCCAAAAAAAATTTAGAATAAGATAAAATATATTAGAACATATTTTCAAGCATTTTAAAATCTTGAAAATGCTCAGTGAGATGTAAAAAAATCATAAAATAATTCAAGGTGTAAATATGGAAAATATATTTTAAATGTTATTATATTGAAAAAAACAAAACTAGTAAATAAGTACCACATTCGGTACAAATTAGGTTTGTTAAATGTTTTTGGTACAATTTGTTTATGACATTAAATGCCACTTGATTATTTTTGGCTATTCGTTTGCCCATCCTAATTTCATAGTCTATGGTAATTCCAGGTGTTAGTCTCTTAGATGTTCATAGATGGGTAAACTTTGAAATTTTTGGTTTATTATGTGTTTAAAAGTATTTAATTGGTATTTGAATTTTTTTATTTAATTAGGTATTTAAAGTTGTATTTCATCACTTAAGTTGCTATATTCACTTAACACTGTTAGCTTGTACTGACATGACATTGATAGTTAATTTGATAGTGACATGTGATAATCTCTCAATAATATATGTGGCAAATAACATTAAAAAATATATAAAATATTTTTAAAATATAAATTAATTTAATAAATAAATATTTTTAAACAAATCCATATACCAACTAAATACTTTAAATATATTAAACCATAAAAAAATTATCAATTAAAACATGTAACATTTTAAAAGATTTTTTTAATTGAGAATTGTTTAGGTTACTTGAAGATTTAAACACAAATAATTTATCAGTAGTTAATCGACACAATAATTTATTTTAATTAAAAAATATAAATATATTAGTATATGATTAGGTGGTGAAACAAGAGTATATAATAATATCAAATATGGCAGGGCAGAAGAAAATTTATATGGAAGAATATTCTTTTCTCTTATACTCTTCCTACAAATATATTCAAATAAAACCAAAATCACCAATCACCCTTTATATCGTATTTTATTTCCTCACAATCTATATTAAATAAGTAATTTTTTAATTTAATATTGTTTTATTATTTTAATACCAATATTTATTTATTTTATTTAGATTCAAATAAAATTACTTAAAAATAAAAATCAGAATATTTATATTTTTTTTCCTTAAAAATAAGAATCAATCAATTTTTTTTTCATAATTATTCATTTGTTTTTTCAACGAGCATTTTCCGGTTAAACAAAACAATTCATAAAAATAGTGTGTCAAATTATTTTAATAATTAGATTAAGAACAATTCACAAAAATTAGATAAATTTATAATAAGAATAAGAATAAGAATAAAAATTATTATTATTTTTAAATATCTCTATCCACTATATACTTTATTTATCTAATATTCATTAAAAACAATAATAATTAAAAAATTTGCTTAGAAAATTCGGTAAATATTAATAACTATTTAATTATTCAATTGAAATTTGTATTATTTAACACGAATTCTTTGGTGGATACATTTATTATTAGGGTAAATTATATATAAAGTCACTAAACTATTAATAAGTTTACATTTTTAGTCACTTAACTTTACACAGTTACAAAATGGTCATTAAACTATTCAAAATTTTTTATTTAAATCACTATGTTGTTAAAATAATTGTTGTATAATCTTCTCTGTTTGCATTATTTGTACCAATCAAAAGCTTTCTTTTTTATTCTCTTATATAATTTAGTCTATTTTTTCATGAAATAACTTTGAACGTTCAAAATCTGTAAACCAAAATTTAAACAAAATTTTTCTTTGATTTCTAACATTAATCATTAGAACAATTTAGATATAAAATATATTTTTCTACTCATCAGTAATTACTAATCTACAATCCTTACTGTGAACTTATTGCTTCAAATTCACTAACTAAATAACTTAAATAAAAGTTTTAAATTTTAGCGATGATATAATTTTTGAAAATTGTTCTAATAAATAAAATAAAATAAACAAGCGATGGGGAAAAACGATAGTGACGTGTCTGAAGGGTGTATCTCACGCGCGGGTGGGTGACGCATTTCAAATTTCAAAGTCACCGTTGGCTTTAATAATTGTACCCGACCTGTGTCTAGCTATTAGGCCAACAAAGCACACGTGGCACATCTGTACACGAAGGTCAATAGTTTTATCTTTTTTGTTCATCATTGCTGTCGGTTGCTTTCGTATTCCAAAAACCAAATAAAAAGGGCAATTAAACGTTACTTTTGCTTTTCACTATCATAACATAAAAAATACAAATATATTGTTATGAAAAACTTTTTTGACTATTATAAAAATATCAATTTATCATTTTAATAGTGAATATCTTTATAATTTTTAAAAATTTAATTAAATTTTTATTATTTTTAAAGAGTCCAAATATAATTTTATTTTTATTAATTTAAAATTTTATAAATTATAAAGGGTTTAAATAAAATATTTTTCATCTTAAGGGGGCCGAGCCCAACCCCCTAGCTTCGCCATTGGGTACATCATATTAATATATCTTTTTATTTTTAATGAAGTTTTCATTTTATATCAAGTTTAATACATAATTTAGTACTTAAGTTTGACATCTTTTAATATCCATATTATATTTTGTCTAATATGGGAATTGTATTTGACAAAAGTTATAAATTTTAGCATTTAAAAATAAAAATGTTACTTTTTTAATGTTTAATTCAGATTTTAAAGTTGATTTAATGAATATTCATAATTAACTACTAATTTAGCAATTAACTTTTATCAAATTAACCCTAAAACTTGAATTAAATCATATACTAAACTAAGCGCAAATTCATAGTTAACATAATTTATTCTAGGGTAAACTGTAATAAAGGTCACCCAACTATGTTTCTTTTCTTTTTTGGTCTCCCAATTGTGCAAAGTTACAAAATATTAAAACCTACTTTGTAATATATGGTGTAGTTGGTTTGTATATATATTAAAAGCTACATGTGAATGGTCATTTTGGTGTACTTATTTAGAATGGCGGAATGGATTGGTAATGGCTGATATTAGGTAGCTATTTTATCTAAGTTTGGTGATTGAGTAGTGACATATTAGCCTTGTTTTGATGGATTTTATTTTAGTATGAATTGAGGTGCTTTCAAATGGCAATTGATTGAACTTTTTGGATGTATATTTTGTGGTACTAACGAGGGTACATCGGTTGAATGATGGAAATGTGTTGTATATATGATAATTTTAGCATGTTTTAGTTTTCTTGAAGTGTGTTTGGGGCCTTTGAGTGTGTGTGGAATTGGTGTAGCTTATTGGACAAGATTTGATCTTAAAATGGCTTGTTTTAGGAGTTAATTATGGAGCACATAGCCTGGGACACGGGCTATCACATGGTCGTGTGACACACACAGTTTGACTACACGGTTGCGTGTCATTTTTTTTATTTTAGGTGTAGGTTATGCACGGCCTGCGACACGGCCGTGTGACCCAAGCCAGTGAGTTACTCGGTCTGGCAAACGGCCTGCAACACGTCTGTATGACATAAGTTAGTGAACTACACGATTTGAGACACGGGCTGGGACATGGCTGTGTGTCCTATTGTTTAAATGCCTACACGGTCGGTTTGGGCTATATTACACGGCCGTGTGACCCATGTTTCCAAATTTTCAACTTTTTTCCAGATTTTTTGAATTATTTTAAATTAGTCCTGGATTGATCCCAAACTGTTTTTAAGGCCTCGAAGGCTTGATTTAAGGCCCAAATGTGTATGTTTGCTAGGTTTGTAATAAGATTTAGGTAATTAATTGTCCTGATTTGTATGGTAATGCTCTGTAACCCTAATCTAACAATGGAGACGGGATAGGGGTGTCACACAATCAAGATGTTGGGACAGCTTGGTGGTTTTATTTGTTGGCTTAACTGACTTGGGCTTTTTCATGTAATGTTTCCAAAAGCAAATGGACTTCTAAGACGTGTTTTATTGTTCCTCAAGTCATGGTCAGATTTGAAGTCTTGAGGAAGTTGAGATTGACTTGACTTTGTGGATAAAGCTTGCGCTTATCCTTTATCCTATTTATGTGCAAACTTTAAGGAGATTATTCCTATTTATCTTAAGATAAGATTGAAGTCTATTTATCCTAATTATTATATTGAAGAAGAAAAAGAGTTTATGTTGGACTATGTTACCATATTAAGCCTATAAATAGGCAGGCAATGCATATGGAAGATTTTTATTAAGAGAGTGTTGTGTCAATTTGCTGAAGTTATTTTGTTATTTTTCTTTGTATTTTCGTACTCTGTTATTAGGTGTTATTTATGAGAGGTTGAACCTTTGTAAGTAAGGTTTTAGGGTGAATGGTTGTATCAAGTTGGGATTAACTATTGGTGTTGCAATTACATCTTTGTAGAAGCGTAGATTAGGTTTTAGCCAATAGGTGGTTGGAGCAATTGTAGAATGAAAACCATTCACTGAGCAAGGCTTCGCAGATTAAGAATGTTTTTGAACTACGTTAACGAATGACTGTGTGTAAATCTCTCTTTACTCTCTCTATTTTCATTTCTGTTTCATTGTCCGTTCAAACTCGTGATTGAACATGCGTTTAGACAGTTGTTTGAACTTGTGGCAAACTGGCTAATTTTTTCAAAGTCTAAGGGTTGGGTTGAAAAGTTTCCATCCTGGCTAATGTTCATCTTGAATAAGGATGGTTTGTGGTGTCCTTGTTAGATTATTTTTAAATATCGTTAGGTTTTGAGTAATATTTGTATGTTTTTCACAAACTCCAAAATGATTAGTTTTTATGAACTGTAAAATAGACATGAAAGATACTTTGATTAAAAAAAAAATTTGTTTAATTTTTTTATACAATGGCTAAAATTATCTAGAAGCCCTCCTAACCCTTAAATAAGAGAATAAGTACGTTTTAGTATGTTCAAACCCTCATTTTTCTACACCGATAACAATATCAATATGAATCAAATTAAAACTTAATCAATTAAATTAAAAGAAAAACCTATCAATTATCAACATTTTCAAGGATAGAGAACAAAAAATTATGCAATGATTGATTTGAAATGCTGGTGAAACAATAATATGAAGCCTGGCAGCTCATCTTATATCCAAAAGAAGGTTTAGATGAAAGAATATATAAATTTGGGTGTCTTATTATTAATGAAGCAAATTAATGTTTACACTAATATCATATAGTTTGATATGATTTTTTTGTTCCAACATGATTTATAAAATTGCATATTATTTTTCATACAATAATTGAATTTAAAATGTTTAAAATTATCATATTCGCTCATGCATTTTTAATATCAGTATTTCATAGTTTTTAAAATTTAATAAGTTAGTATTGTTGTATTTTTATTATGCATCTACAAGCCACCAACACCCTAACTATTTTTCTTTTTCAAAATAAAATTTAAATGTATCATTAATCAAAATATCATCATTCAATATATTACATAACTATAGTTTATACTTTTTATTTTAAGGAATTAACATTGTTAAAACTCTTTTATTAAAATATTATTTTTATTACATAGCTATTAGGTGAGTATTTTTTTTAATTTCAAAATGCCACACCAACGTATTTAGCATTAAAATTTTATTGATGTTAATGATTAAATTTAAATTTGAAATTAGAAAAGTAGAGTGACTAAATTCTTAGAAATAGAAGTAGAAAAACTAAATCTAAAAAATTTGGAAAATATAAACTTTTTCGTTTGATAAAATAAAAATAAAAAATAATATTGCATCATTGAATATAAATGCATGTTTTGGAGGTAAAAGTACCATAGAAGTCCTTATACTAGAAGTTTGATTGTATTTTGTCTCTTCTATTAAACAAATTAGTCTATGTACGGTACATGAAAGAACAAAGTAGTCATTCTGTTAAAAGTTCTATCAATTTCTCCTGTTAAAAATTGATTCTTATATTTCAAAATAAAATACACGTTTCATCTTTTACATAACTATAAAGTATTCCAAAGCAATAAGTTTTGAAGTAATAATCAACAGAAAAAATAATGAAATGATTCCTATCGGTGTATATTCTAAAACACGTGAATCTATATATGTATGTTATAAGGTTATGAAGCAGTGGCGGAGCCAGAAAATAAATTGTATGTTTTTATGATAGTAAAAATATAATTTTATTATTTTAATAGATTATATTTTTATAATTTTTAAAGGATTAAATTAAATTTTTATTATTTTATAGGACAAAGCGTAATTTTATTATTATTAATTTAAAATATTATAAATTATAAAAAAATTTCTATTTACCTACCGCCATGGTTACGAAGGTGAGTTTATAACACTCTCAGATCCCAATATTATTGGCACCTCAAGCTCATTTATTATTGTCTTCACCGACAATTTCACACAATATATTATATTAGTTCTCTACCTGTGCGACACATTGCATTATTCCATGTATTAACTCAATTATAATAGGTGAGTTATTACGAATTTGTATTAATTATTTTAAAATTTACTATTATTTTGTTTTAAAAAAATTGATTTTTGCAAACGTGATCATTTTAATTAGTATAAGTTAAACAACAACATATATACATATATAACAAAAAATATATATAATTAAACCAATTATTTATATTAATCGAACATTTCAAAGTTTAAATATGTGATCCAACATCCTGAATTCAATGTTCAACCTTCATTTTCTACCCTGCAACTTCTTCAAATTATTAATGGAAGATTATGTTTTGAATGGTTACCGGCCCTCCAACATTTTAAATGAAAAACAATTAACTTTCTTCCCAATTGAGTCCCTGAATTAATAAAATTAATATAATAAACCCTTTGACCGATGCTAATTATAAGTATTTAATGACAACATTGACATAACCGTTAATAGACGCCATGTCATTGCTGATTTCTAATGTGACAGTGCCACATCAACAAAAAAAAATTCAAAAAATGGTATTTTAAAATTATTTTTAAAATACTTACACAATGAATCTGGACAGACTGCTGTCTAGGTTTATTTCAATCTGGACACTTATTTGTCCAGATACATTATGAAATTATAAAAGCATAAGAAAGTTATACAAAAATATAAAAAAAATTATGAATTAATTAGAATTCATAAAATTTTATAAAATCTATAAAAAATAATTTATTTTTTTTATATTTTAAATAAAAATGAATATCAACAACTTATATCATAACATCAAGATTAACAATTTTTTTGTTATATTTTTGCCTCAATATTTTTAATTTGCACAAGTTATATTAGTCGAATAATTTAATAAAAATGTGGAAAATAATTGTTATAAATTTTATAAGAAATAATTTAATTTTTTGTAAAATTTTATGGTTTTAAATTAATTTCTAATATATTTTACAAATGAATTGCTAATAACTGTTAATTTCGATTTCGAGATTACTGATCATTCTTCAACACAGTCAAGGTTCTCAACTGGGTAAATAAGTATGACATGGGAAAAAAACTAGTATATTATATATATTTCACTTTTTAGTTTTAGATGTGTTTCTATTATATAAATTTGACATGTGACAACGGAAGAAATAAAGCATTTGTGGAGGGGAAATTTGTTTTTAAAAAAACCTCTATATTTTTATATAATTTTTAATAGTGTTCTACAAGTTATATTTTTATAATAAATCATTCAAAATTGTTTATATTCAATAATTCAACTTACAATTTTGCCCACTAGGAATTTTAAAATAGTTTTAAATTTTTTTAAATTTTTTAAGTTTCTCACTTACAAATTAAATACACTATTAGGATTGAAATAGATATTAGTATAAATAATATTACAATAAATTATTAAATTTATTTAATTAAAATTAAAATAGAAACTATATAAAAATAGAACTTTACACAATCTACTATTATAATTGTTAATTATGACTCCTATTTTAGTCAAATTCAAGAAATAATCTCCTAGTTAGACTCTGTTTATTTGTTTCAATCAAACACTGATTAGTTTAGATTATTTTATTATTATTTGACCTATGGATTTAGCCTATAAATAGGCTCTTTTACAACCTTAGAAAATACACCCATTAGAGATTAGAACTCATAACACATTTAGAGAATTTTGTGTTTACGTTTTGAGGGTTCTTTGTTTTCGGGTTTTCGGGGTTTAGATTTTATCTCCATCTTTTGTACTCTTCATTCTATTGCCATTATAGTAAAATTATCTTTGCCCGTGGTTTTTTATCCTCATTGGAGGAGTTTTTCCACGTTAAATTTGTGTGTTCAATTTCTCAATTTCTTCTACTATTTTACTTGTTCGTTGCTTAATCGGGACAATCCTAACAAGTGGTATCAAGAGCTAGTTCAATTTTCATAGATCAGCCCATTCAGATATGGCAGCAACAAGGTTTGAAATTGAGAAGTTCGATGGTGAGACAAATTTCAATCTGTGGCAAGTTCGGATGATAGCAATTCTAGTTCAATCCGGTTTGAAAAAGGTTGTTACCGGGAAAAAGCCTAAGAATCTAAATAAAACAGAATGGGAAGAGCTTGATGAAAAGGCTTTGTCTGCAATCCAGTTGTGCCTCGCGAATACGGTATTGCAGGAGGTATTGATGGAGAAGACCTCATCTGCCTTATGGAAAAGGTTAGAAACTCTTTATGCGACTAAGTCTCTGGCTAACCGTTTAGTGTTGAAACAACGTCTATTTACGTTTCGCATGAACGAAGGTGAGCTTCTTAGAGATCACATCAGTCAATTCATTACTCTTTTAAATGATTTAAAGAATGTTGAGGTTCATATTGACGATGAAGATCTGGCTATGCTATTATTGTGCTCTTTACCTCCTTCATACAAGTCTTTCGGGAGACCACGATTTGTGGCGAGACAAACTCTCGCTCAAGATGTGAAGGGTAATTTGTTGAGTAGAGACAAACTCGACAATGAGCTTCATTTGGATAACAAGGCAGATAGGCAAGCTTCCGTTTTGATAGCATCAAAGAAACGAGACAAAAGGTGTCGCTATTGTAAAAAGTTAGGTCACGTCAAAGTAGATTGTTATAAACTGCAAAAGAAAAGAGCTGCTGAGAGTAACGAGGAAGATGTAGCTGGTGCTAATTTGGCCGATGAAAGCGGTGATGATATCTTGTTAGTGTCAACGAGCGATAACTCCAAGCTCACGTCCGAGTGGATCCTAGATTCAGGATGTTCTTTCCACATGTGTCCCAATAGAGAATGGTTCTCCACATACAGTTCAGTTGAAGGTGGAGTTGTGTGCATGGGAAACGATTCATCTAGTAAGGTAATTGGAATTGGTACTGTTAAAATTAGGATACACGATGGGACAATTAGGACACTCTCAGATGTCAGGTATGTACCTGATTTACGAAAGAATCTCATCTTCTTGAGTATTTTAGACTTGAAAGGATGCAGAATCAACATCGAGTCGAGCGACATTAAAGTATCTCTTGAAGCTCTCGTTTTGTTAAAAGGTAAAAGAACTGGCAGTCTTTATGTTCTAGAAGGTTCTACAGTGACCGGTGAAATCAGACGTCCCTAAATGCATTCTGAGCCAGAGTCAAGTCAACTCATTTAGAGCGGAGGCAACTTGGTCATAGGAGGAAAAAAGGTATGACCATTTCGTTAAAGAGAGGTTCTCTTTTGGATGCATGTTTTGAAAAGTTAGGGCACTATGTTCGTGAAAATCAAACCCGGGTTAGTTTTGATTTGGCAGTGTACAAGTCGAAGGCTAGAAGTCTTCCAGCTTCTAAGCATAGAATCGACTCAGTTAATTCCCTGCATGGTTCAAGATAGGCTCGTGGTGGGCTTTGGCAAAGATGGCATTGTGGAAATATGAGTCAAGGTGGAGATTTGTTAATTATGACTCCTATTTTAGTCAAATTCAAGAAGTAATCTCCTAGTTAAACTCTGTTTATTTGTTTCAATCAAACATTGATTAGTTTAGATTATTTTATTATTATTTGACCTATGGATTTAGCCTATAAATAGGCTCTTTTACAACCTTAGAAAATACACCCATTAGAGATTAGAACTCATAACACATTTAGAGAATTTTGTGTTTACGTTTTGAGGGTTTTTTGTTTTCGGGTTTTCGGGGTTTAGATTTTTATCTCCATCTTTTGTACTCTTCATTCTATTGCCATTATAGTAAAATTATCTTTGCCCGTGATTTTTTATCCTCTTTGGAGGAGTTTTTCCACGTTAAATTTGTGTGTTCAATTTCTCAATTTCTTCTACTATTTTACTTGTTCGTTGCTTAATCGGGACAATCCTAACAATAATATTTATATTTTAAAAATTATTTCAAAATATTATTTATTTAAATTCAGTCTAACATCAATTATCATGTTTTAAATTTAAACTTATATACTATTATGTTTTAATTTTGCAGCCATATTATTAATAAAATGTTACAAAAATTATGAAAATTTTAAGAAATAATTAAATGCAATATATATTTAATGCATACAATCAACTTGCGCATCATACGGGTAAAGAAAACTAGTTATAATATAAATGAGGCCATAGTTTAGGAATGAAGAGTATTAATTTTAGATTTTGAACTGAAGTTTGATTGAATGAATCAATTGAATTAAGTTTGGTCTTTTAATAATATTAAGTTATAATTGGGTGCAGTCATAAGACACATTAAATTTTCAGAGAGAATTCATGTTCAAACCTTAGAGATGACATTGTTTAGAGAAACTGACATGGACCTCGAAAGGATTATCTTCATGAAACTTAAAACAAACATGAAGTACACTTTAGTTATACAAAAGAAAATCATAGTTGTATGTTTTATAGTTGTATGTTTTTCTATCTTAATCTAGATCAATATATTCTTAGTTTGGATTAATGTTGTTGAGGAGGGCCAGCTTATTCGGGAAAAATCTTCAAAGTGTCCACAGAGAGATTCATGGAGGGGGAGGTCCCTATAAACCTCAAGTTTATAATATATTTGTCAATTTTAAAAAATATTTCAAGAATTTTCAATTTATTATTATATCTAATAAATAAGAAATTGTTATAAATATTACATTTCTATAGTTAAATTTTAAAATTTTCAGAACCCTGATTTGAAATTTTATTTTTGATTTTGACATTGCAAACTTGAAAGCATAAATAATTGTGTCTTGTAATAGTTAAATAGTAATTCTAAACAGATCTAGTAAGCCCAAATTCCTTATCCAAGACTTAAGCTTACATAGTAATTCTACTTTCATCCCTCACTAAGATAATGGAGAAAAGGACAGGAGAATCTAAGAAGACCGTAGCCAACAAAATTTGAGAAGCTAACATTTGCATAAATGCATGCTCATCGCCAAGCAAAGGCCTCGCACTTAAGCATGCATTTTCAAAGATTTATTCTTGTGTTTTCTTTCACCATGATGTCTAGTTTGGCAGCTTATGGTTTACTGGACCCTAATGGGAGCATCAATATTATTTGGGATATCATGTCTTGGAAACCAGATGGCTATTTGGTGAGTTTCATCTCATTTTTTGCTTTATTTCTTTTTCTCTCACCATTTCTTATTAATAACAATTAGAAATCTAGAACCCTAATTACCCGATGAACAGAACCATTTTTGCTTTAAATTTGGCTGCCTTCTTTTATCATATTTACTATAAGCTGATTTTAGTTTAATTGGGTTAACATAATTGTCTTTAAGAGGTCATCAATGATAAGTTTGGAAGTTGTGTTGGAGTAGTTTTAGGTGAAATAAATCGAGATATGTCAAAACTTATTCACAACAATGGTTAAAACTTTTATCTGACAACATGAGTTCAAATCTTATCATCTCCTCTCTTATTATAGAAGAAAATTTATTTAGGAATTTTTTTAATTTTTAATTTGCAAAGTTTTGCCATATGCATAGTTACAAAAAAAGGACAAACCGAGCTCACAAACCCAAAAACTCAAATTATGTTTCTTTCTTTTTATTTCAATAGTTTTTATATATTTATACTTAAAATATTTTTAAAATATTAATTTTTTCTCTTAAAAATTTATAATTTATAATTTTTTAACCCAACCGTCAAATATAAAATTTTATGACTATATCCTTCAATATATGTATATGGTCTAGTTAGTAGATTTTTGAAAATAAATTATGCTTAAGCTTTTGCGTGAGATTGTACAGGTGAAAATAAAGGTTGAGTGGGAGAGACAGGGCACACGAAAATAAATATTGTACGAGGAAAAACCAAACTAAATACTGATTCGAAATCTACTATACATTTACCTCATTTCTCAGGGAACAGTGAGAATAAGCAACCTATAAATGTATCGACAAATAAGGAGCCCTGGTTGGACCATAGGGTGGACATGGGCTAACAAAGAAGTCATCTGGTCAATGGTGGGAGCTCAAGCCATTGACCAAGGAGACTGTTCCAACTTCAAAACCAACATTCCCCACAGTTGCGAAACCAGTCCAACAATCGTCGATTTGCTCCCAGGAAGTGTCCCTCAAAACCAGCAGTTTCCCAACTGTTGCAAGGGTGGCGTGCTCGGTTCTTGGGGACAACGAGACAAGGCAGCGACGGTGTCGTGGTTTCAAGTTAGTGTAGGGCATTCAGGTACGTCGAGGAAAACGGTGAAAGTGCCAAAGGGTTTCTATTTGCTTGGTCCGGGAGCTGGATATGCATGCAGTTCAGCCGTTGTTGTCCCACCGTCTGTTTTCTTATCAGCTGATGGGCGGCGAAAAACTCGAGCAATGAGTGAGTTGGGTTTTACTCTTAGTCATGGTGTACCATTTATGTTTTAAAATTTCATACTGAGATAGCGTTGTAATTCTCTTCTAACGTATTTTCCAATCAATATTTGCAGTGACATGGACAGCCACATGTACATATTCACCGACGCTTGCTTCCAAGAATCCCAATTGTTGTGTCTCATTATCTTCATTTTATAACCCTATGATCACACCATGTTCAACCTGTGCTTGTGGCTGCAAAGATAAACATAATTGCTAAACCAGCTATGATCATCAGAGGTAAAAAAAATCTCTCCTATACCTCTCAATTTTGATATTAAACAAATTGATCTCTCTAAAAAATTTAAATCATCAATTTCAAAAGCTAACAATTAAGGATAATTAGTCTTCACGTTAATGTTTTCTGTTAATCATATGTAATTTTGATTGGCAAAGTAACAAATTTAGCTCTAAAAATTTATACATTTTGTCAATGTGGTTCCGGTTTAATAAATTTAGCATGCAATATTTGTGTAAATGTGTAAATATTAAGGCTAAAATTGTTGAATTGTTTAGAAACAAGACGAAATTGGCAAAACATGCAAACATTAAGAGCTAAATTTGTTGTTATACTAGTCAAAATTATGTACAATTGACAAAAGACATTAACAACTTGATTAATTATCATTAGTTGCTCACTTTCAAAATCAATAATGATTAAATTGCTCTAATTTTTTGAGAAGGATTAATTTACTCAATTTAAAAGTCGAAAAGAAGCGCAGAGATTTTTCACCGTTAATCAACCTAGACAATTTGATATTTTCTTAATAATTTGATACTTTAATTTAAACTATAAAAGTAGTTAATAATTAAAAGAGAGCATTTGCAGGAGAGATTCTGAAATATCAACTCTTTTGAAACCAAACTTGGTGATGGATGGCGAAACTCAGCTGCTTCAATGCACGCAGCACATGTGCCCAATTCAAGTGCGTTGGCATTTTAAGGTGAATTACAAGAAGCATTGGCGAGTGAAGATCAGCATCACCAACTTCAGTTACTGGTTGAATTACTCGCATTGGAATCTTGTTGTTCAACATCCAAATCTCAACAATGTCACTTATGTTTATAACTTCACTTACAAGCTACTCCCTTACCATTCCACGAGTAAGTTAATTTAATCACACAGTATCGGATATAGATATATGCTTCACGCAAGAATATGTTGGCTTGCAGGTGATACCGGTGTGTTTTATGGTGTGAAAGAAGGCAATGAACTACTGATGGAAGCTGGAAATATTCAATCAGAGATGATTTTTGGGAAAGATGAAAAGGAATTTACACTGGATCAAGGATGGGTTTTTCCTCGAAAAGTTTATTCCAATGGCGATGAATGCCTTATGCCTCCTCCTAATTCTTACCCATTTTTGCCCAAATCTCCCAATCCAATTCATCCTTTATTGTTTGCTGCTGCGTTGCTTTTGATCTTGCTAGCCTTTTGTTCTTTTTGGCGTAATTCGAAAATTGAATCCCAGAAAACCCAAAGAAAAGGGCCCCAACTGCTAAGATGAAGACCCCTATATATAAAAACTTTGTTTTTTTTTTTTTTTGGTAAGCCTCGTAAATTTTATTCATAGTCACAAAAAGATTGATGCAATGCAAAAAAGCTCAAATAAAGACTTAAAATCTCAAACGACTTTACAGTATAGGGGTACCAGTGCCTTAGAGCATACATATCGGTACCCAAGAGATAGATGTCAATACCTTTTTCCTAAACAAAAACTTTGTTTCACTACTGACCTCAGTGGATAACGGTACCCATTGAATACGAATCGGTATTTAAGTTATGATATCGATACCACAAACCGAAGTATTAATACAAGATTCTGTCCAAAACTTTATTTGGTGGCTCATTTGCATAAATATCGGTGCCCGTATTAAGGTATTAATACCTAACTACAAGGGAGTAAAAAAATATATCTTAATTAAGTTATTCTCGTAGCAAGAAATTTTAATCTAATGACTTATAACTCATTTCAAACATATCTAAATTATTTTGTAAAGTATTCTCAACCATAAAGTATTCCAAACAAAATTTGTGTCATAACATTTTTATGCACTTATTCATTAAAAGTCCGCTACACTCTTACCTTATTAATATACTCATATTGTTATAGCACATCATTTGTTAATTACGAAGCATACAACTAAATTTATACATTTAACATTCATTATATCTATCCATACTTATACTTTAACCAAGTTCAAATGTTATTAGTTAACTCATTAACCATGCTTAACTTACTAACCAAAATTTCAAACCTTTACATCAACTTATCAATTCTTATGAAGCCTAGTCTATCCTACAGCACACAATTACCACATTTATAAGGTAAGATGGTCTTCAAAACAGCACTTAAGTTCTCTAACTCAAAATTGGGAGAAAATGAAGATGAAAATTTTATTTTTATATGAATTTAAATTTATATAATTAACCCCATAAAAAAATTAACTGTAATTTTTTTTTTGAAAATAACTATTTTATAAAATGAATTATTTTATATAAAAATAAATCTCTCTTCATCTACTAAAACTCGAAAAAAGAAAACTTAACCCTTTTATTTTCTTTCAATGCTTATTACTTCCTTTCAAATTTCTCTTATTCTCTCAACCTCTCTCTACAAGTTTTACAAGATAAATGATCAATCTTTCAATACTTTCAGGCGGTTCTCTCTAATTTGATGACTATTCTTCTTTTCTTTTTAAGTTTTATTACTTAATCTCTATAATATTAGGATTGTGGCTTTTCTTGTAATAAATTAAGATTTTTACCTAAGATTATTTTTTGTTTATTGAATAATTTTGGGATATTGATTTTATATGAGATTACTAATATCTTGATTTGATAATAAATATAGAGGTTGATTAATACAAATCTTTTAAGAAACTAGGATTGATTTATCTTTATATAATCTTAAATTTCTTAAATATTGATTAGAAATTTAGTATTTTTATTTAGAAATTATTATTACTAGTGTGATTATTTTGAATCTTGTGTTAGAAAATTGACGGATTACATTCTCATGACATCAAAAATACTTAAATTAATTCTTATTTTTTGTGAAAAAAATACTAATAATATATTAACTTCACGAAACTTTTATGTGTTCGAAAATGTTTAATAGTAACGAAACAATACGAAAAAAGAGTGGGTAGATATAAACCACTTTGAAAAAGGGTGAAAGAGTAAATTTGAATTGAATTACTTTTATAAATATTTTATTTTTAAAATATTGAACCCACAATTTAAATTCCTTTGGAAAGACCCACACTTGTCTTCATTTCACTTAACGACCTTTTTCTTGCCTCTACTAGCTCTAGCTCCTCCTTACTCAACAGCTCTCTCTTCAAAAATCACAAGAAAATACACTTACCAATCAACACTCTCAACAAGGCTATATCATCAAAACTTGAAAGTAAATGCAACTTCGCCATGGCGATTCTCACTTTCCAGTAGAGGCGAGCAATTAATTTAATCGGTTGATTCGATTGAATTCTTTTTTCGAACTCAACTGATCAAACCGACTTAGTTGAGAACAGACTTTGATTTGGTTAGTTTGATCGTTTTTTTGGTTAACCGACCTAGGGTTCTTGGGTTGGTTCTTTGATTTGCCCAGTTCTCATTTTGTGGGCACCCTAGTCCTCAAACCCCAAAGCAAAGGATAGAAAAAAGATAGAAACCCCAAAAGAAAAAAAATAAAGGAGAAAAGAAAAGAAGACAACAAGGGTTTTTCAGGTTCCTCAAAACCAAGCCTTCGTTCGAGTCTAATTCGTCACTTCATCGGGTGGTCAACGACTGTGAAGACCGGTAGCATAGGTTGTAACGATTATTCAGAGTGAGTTCAAGGGAAACGATGCCCAGCTTCAAGGAGTGAGAGAGAAGGTTAACTGATTGGTGGCCTTCCCAATGGGTGATGGTGCCGACGTTGATGGTGGGGCACTGAATGGCGACGGTGGCGCTAAAGAGAAAAATGTTGAGAGTTCTGATGTTTTCTTGAAAAAGAAGAAAATGAGGAGTTAAAAAAAATAATTTGTATAATGTTAGAAAAATAATGTATATAAAAAAAATTAGATTAACTTAATTATTTCATTTAAAATACAATGTATATTTATATATTTTAAAAAAATAATTATGCATTTTATATTTTTTTTTTTTAGAATTAGGAGATAGGATGTAAGGACTAAATTGATAGAATATGTAAAAGTTAAAGGTTAAGTTTATTATTATACTAATTTTTAAACTCTCATCTGGAGAATCATACCACCCATTTATACTTTACCTAATGAAAATCAATTGAGTGAATTACATCAACTAAACTATAGGAACACAAACTCTTATAAATGGGCCGTGGCTAACAATAGTCCAATACTATTGGGCTGCCAAACCGCAGGACTCGTGAATATAAGCTAAATAGAATATAGCAATGGCGGCCTTCAACGCTCACTTCAAGCTCTACTCCTCACTCGTCTGTTTCAAAATAGTTGAAAACAAAATCCCTTTCTGATCCGCTTAACGTTAATAGAGCAAAGAATTAGGGTTAACAAAGGGTTTTAATAATGGAAGGCAATAATTTGGAGAAAACACTCCAAGAAGGGAACCTTTTCAGGCAACTCAATTGCCTTATCGTTGCTCATCTTCGCCATCACAATCTCACCCAAGTAAGTATATAACTTCTTCAAGTTCTGCATACTTTTGGGTTCCTTTTTTCAATTCTCAAATTTATCGAACTTTTTTTTCCCTTTATTATTTTTTAAGGCTGCAAGAGCAGTGGCTTCAGCAACAATGACGCCTTTAGACGTTGAAGCCCCTCCTAATAAGCTTCTTGAGCTTGTTGCCAAGGTGGGTTCTTTTTCTTTTTGTTTGCTTTAAAGGAAAGACAAGAAATAAAAAGCATACAAAAAATCAATTCTTTTTTTTAGTTCTGAAGTGATAACAGGGTCTTGCAGTGGAGAAAGATGAGACATTACGAGGGGTTCCTTCTTCTACATTGTTTGATTTAGGGACTGCTTTGGGTTATGGCTTGAATCCGGATCCTCGGGTTTCTTCTGTTGATTTCAGGCAATACCCTTTGGCTAAATTCCCTTGCTTTTTTCCTTGTAATTAGTTTTCTATGATTTTCTCTATTTTTTTGGCACAAAGGAGTGGATTTATCGTTTGTTACTCGGACTGAGTGTGAGCGTTCATATGGGTAGGTAAGCAACGAAGGTATATTGGTGTTCACGAGCTACTCTGAGTTTAACTTGAACAAAACTCGAACTTGATTTGGTAATTATCAAGTTGAGCTCAAGTTATCGATAGAGTCGGAATTAGTAATACCCGGCGCAAAGAGATCGAATGCTTTATAGAGCTTTTCATTTTTAATATATATTTAAATATTTTATATTATTAAATTACATTATGGCCCTTAACATATATTATTATCTCTGAACTTAATTATTAAGCTGAGCTTGAGCTGAATACATACGAGTTTAATCAAGCTCGAGTTCAAGCTTGAGTACGAAAATTAATAAACAAATCAAGGTTGAGCTTGAGCATAAAAGTAGATGTTATCAAGCTCCAAATTTCAAGTCAAGCTTGAGCTCGAGCTTGTCAGTATTTGAGCTTGGCTAGGCGCGGTTACACCCCTACTTGCCACCAAGCTTCCGTAAGAGGAGCCCATAAAGGTTGGGATGGTCTTTTGGATATGGTCTTCCTGATGAGGATAGGCCAGGAGGAAGAGCATACCTAAGAAGGCGGTTGTGGAATATGGAATATGGACAAAGATAGGTTTTAAAAAGAACATATTTAGCCTGGCTCATGAAGGATTGGGCTGGGGAAGACGATGGAGTGATGCTAGATGAACAATCTATTTTAACAATTTCTTTTTTTGCTGTAAGTCGGATGGCGGGTCCTGGCCACCAAGCTTCCATAAAAGGAGTTCGGAAAGGTCGGTACGGAGATACGGCTTTAACTAAAACAATTCCGGGTATTTGGAGTTACGAAGGTGTGGCCGAAGCACATATTGTGTTTTCTGGCTTAGATTGCCCTTTTGGTTCTGGTCTTCCTGATGAGGGTAAGCCTGACGGACGAGCATACCTTAGAAGACGGTGGCGGAACATTGAATATAGACAAGGATAGGTTTTAAAAGGAACATATTTGGTCTGGCTTGTGGAGGAGTGGGCTAGGGAAAATGATGTAGTGATGCTAAATGAACAATCTTTTTTTAGCAATTTCTTTTGAAATCGTGATATTAATATGTTGTTTAAGAATTTAAGCATTTCTAAGTTTGAAATTCCTTCATATTAATTGACATAAACTCATGATGAATGTCTATTGTGAAATCAGTGCTGTGCAAGATACAAAAGGCTCATCAAAGAGCTTTCCAAAGCATGAGACAAGGCATCTTTCTGAACACAAGGTTGGTTACCATAGGTCTGCAATATTCGTAAAAAAAGAGAATAATCGAACTGATCTAACGGTTCAAATCTTCTTTAGAATATTGCTAGGTGCGCAAGGTTTAGTCCTGATGGGAGGTTTGTTGCTACTGGAAGTGCCGACACATCAATAAAACTTTTTGAAGTAATGGTTCTTGTATTAGTACATTTCATTTTTCCTCACTGTAGACTGTATCTAACTCGGTATTTAAATTGGCGCAGATATCGAAAATAAAGCAAATGATGCTGCCAGATTCAAAAGAAGGTCCTGTGCGACCTGTTATAAGGACATTTTACGACCATGTGCAGGTATTATTGAATTGTTTTTCGAGCAGTATGCTTAAAGTCAATGGCAACTATTCCCATAATTATGAACATTTATTTTTATTATGTTTAATTTAGTTCTGACCCCTAATTTTTGTGCATTATATTTCCTCCTATCTTTCATTTCAATCTTTTTTCTGCTTGACTTCTCCATAATTTTTCTGGGGGCTTTTTTTTTTTTTTCAATTTATTTATTTTGGTCTTTTTCAATCGAAATGGTCTCAAAAATCAAAACCCATTGATCTGCAACTAACATTGGCTAGTGTCTAAAATATATCAACGGTATTTGCATGATTGTTTATTTTGGGATCAAGGAAGACATTAAGGAACCGATACTTTTAGTTGCATTTCCTTTTTTTTATATATTATTAGTACATTTTTCTAATAATTTGTGCCTGAAATGAGAACCTCTTGATTTTCTTATAATTTGCCGTTCAAATATCTGATGAGGGTTTAAAAGTAAAAGGATCATTTTCTTTGTATTAGATGTGAATGTGAACAATTACTTCATATTTTAATATTTTGTGTATATTATCTTTCCCGTTAACTCTAAAAAACTATTAAAGATGCTTGACGTTTTCCTTAGCATGGTCTAACTCTTTTTGCTCAAATGCAGCCCATAAACGATTTGGATTTTCATCCTCAGAGTACCGTGCTCATATCTGGGGCAAAAGATAACACAATAAAGTACAATTTTCATTCCAAACCTAATCAGTCTTGGGATTTCTTTTAGTTTATTTTTTTCCTTTTTCGTCTTGTGTTTCAGTCCTCAGTTCATCAGTTTTTACTTATAGATATGGGGAAAATCGATGTTCCGTTTTTGGAGTTGAGCTAACCGACATTTTTATGTTATGCTTAAAATGTGTTCACAGATTCTTTGATTTTTCCAAAGCTACCGCAAAGAGAGCCTTCAGAGTTATCCAGGTTTTTCTTGGATATTTTTACACTGTTTCAATCATGGTTTCTGATCTAAGATGATTTTAATGTAATTATGGCATCATAGTAAATTTTGTATGAATGATGACTTAGGATACTCACAACGTACGGTCTGTATCTTTCCATCCATCTGGTGATTTCCTTCTAGCAGGTAAACTATTTGAATCATAGTTCTCATGTTTTGATACTTTTGCATGCCTGTTTTGTCATGCAGCATTGTTATACTTGAAGCTTAGATGAATATTCTAGTTGAAGACTAGGATACATTGAAACTTAGAAATGATTTGTTCTAATTAAATTACTCTAGTTGAATATTCGAGTTTGGTCTTTTACTATGGTTTGACTGCTTACAAGTTTCAGACAAAAACTAACAGGAACTGATCATCCAATAGCACATTTATACGATGTTAATACCTTCCAATGTTATCTATCTGCAAATTCCCCTGAGATTGGTGTTAATGGAGCCATAAACCAGGTATAAAATATCACCATCTTCAAAACATAAGGATCTTTCTTCCATTTGTTAAAAGATAAATCAAGACAATTTAGTCCGTAACTCAATCTGTTTCGTGCACAGGTAAGATATTCTTCTACTGGCGGCATGTACGTTACTGCATCTAAAGATGGTGCTATTCGGTTGTGGGATGGAGTAAGTGCCAGTTGTGTGCGAGCCATTGCTGGTGCCCATGGAACAGCAGAGGCCACTAGTGCATGTTTTACAAAGGATCAAAGGTACGGATGTTTTACTCAGTGGGATGTGCTTCAATTTATAAACGAAATAGGCAACAAATTATAGAATATAAGAGGAGAAAATGTAATACGGTGCTATGTTAATCAGATATGCGTTGTATTCCAAGTTTTCTCCATGTATTTGGAGGGTGATTATATTCTCGTACCCATTTCAGGATAAGTGATGTGCTTCATAAACTTTACATGATTTATATGCATTAGTATCTTGGTATGTTTTAAGAAACGTGAGCATGGTATCGATTTTCTAGGTTTGTTCTTTCCTGCGGAAAGGATTTAGCAGTGAAGCTTTGGGAGATTGGCACTGGAAGATTGGTAAAGCAATATCTAGGAGCTACTCACATGCAATTGCGGTGCCAGGTATGTGATGGTGGTTTTCTATTTAGTCTAAAACAGAATTATCACTGGTTTTGTAAATTTCTAGTTGAAACAATGCTTGCTATCTACTGGATGCATCCGTGTTTTCAAGTAGATCATAACTACTAAATACTTTGATATGGTGTCTGCAGGCTGTTTTTAATGATACTGAAGAGTTTGTGCTATCCGTAGATGAACCTAGCAACGAGGTTTGTCGGATTCCCCGAGTATAGTGGCAATGATATAATCTTCATACTTTCGGCCTCTGCTAACTATTCTGTGTTATGACAGATTGTTATTTGGGATGCTTTAACGGCTGACAAAGTGGCAAAGTGGCCTTCCAACCATATCGGTGCGCCTCGTTGGATCGAGCACTCACCAACTGAGGCAGCCTTCATTTCCTGTGGGACCGATAGATCTGTCCGGTTCTGGAAGGAAAATCTCTGAGCACACGGAATAATCTTGGAACTTAATTGAGCCGACTTGGTAAAAGCTATGTGCATTATGAGCGCCTCTGGTTCTGCGTCTGGCTTGAAACTCATCTGCAGATTTGGAGTTTATATTGAGGCACATCGTTGGAGTGAATGTACAAATCGTGAATCATCGCCAAGCCCCGTATTTCCGTAGTCTTTTCTTCACCTAATGGAGAGAAACACGCGCACAAAAATTGCACTTTGTTTAATTTCCATTTGGTTGAAGTTATTAATGTTTGATTAGTGTTTTAGTTATTTTGATTTGTGTAGAAGGAAATAAGTGAAATGAAGTAACCATATTTACAGTTCGATTAATTTCATATGCTTAAGATTAGGGTTTCATGGACCTGCCTGCCCATATAAGTTTTAAAAGGAAACACATACAACTCGAGGAAAAATATAACGTCAAGTATATTAAAATTTATATTATACATGGTATTAGACTTGAATCTCTTCCAAAACCTAGAAAGCAAAAGGAAATACAAAGAGGAGAGCAGTTTTTGGCTATTGCTGAAACCGAATTGGAATGACCGGTTGAATTAAGAATCTTACGATTCAGTTGAATGTGGTGGAATTGGGTTTTCTTTAAAATTATTATTTTTTTGTATTTTTAATAATTTTTAGTTGAACTAATTGGATTGTTCAAATTGATAACTTAATCGATTTGACTACTTATCCGGTTTACAAGTAATTTTCGTAAACATAGTGCATCATTAGGTATCAAAACTAGTGTAGTTTGTTTCAATCACCGTTTTAGCAATAAATTAATGCAATCAACTTCTTTTTCCACACCGGTCAGAATTTCAGTTCATATTGGTTGCACCAACACATTCTGCCCAATTTCAATTGCACCAGCCGAAACATTTTGCATTGGTTGGTGCACGAATAATATTAAAACATATGATTTTTTTTATTACCTTTTTACCATTACCGTAATGAATAATAGAACTTTTGTCAAAACATTATGCATTGGTTGGTACATGAATATTTTATATTTGAAAATTCATTTAATATAATTTATTTAATATTTATAAATATTTTTATATATGTATATTAAATATTTTTAAAAAAATATAGATAAATCTGAAATGATATATTGAAACAATCAATACACACTAATTTTAATAAAAAAAAGATACAATCACTGATGTGATACTAACTACCTTAATCAAAACTCTCGAAAAAAATAGTTAACAACGTAACACCGAATATAATACACTCATAAGAAAAGAAAAAAAGAGTATAAAATAGGATATGATAAAAAAAAATACCTAACATGTTAAAATGTGTATTATTATTATTATTATTGTTATTATTATTATTATTATTATTATTATTATTATTAAAAAAAAATAGAATCATGGATTGAATGGGCCAAAAGAAATTGACATTAAGTTTTCAACCATTGAATAACCTTTATTTTTTTTTGTTAAAATATATTGTTAGTTTCTGATTTTGTACAGGATTTGAGATATAGTTTTTTATATTTTTAAAATTAAAAATTTAATCCTTTTATATTTTCAAATTAAAAATTTTAGTCTTCTGTGAAAATTTATCAATTTATTATATTTATTTTCTGTCAATTATATATCATGTTATATGAGAACTTCTTAATCAAAATTTAAAATTCGATAAATTTTGACAGAAAATATTTATAATTTTAACAATTGAATTGAGATTTTTAAATAAAAAAAATAGACTCAATTTTTAACATTTTTAAATATAGATAGAAACTCTTAAATTTTGTCAAAGTACAGAGACTAATAATATATTTTAACATTTATCTTTTCCCTTATTTAAAAAATTATATCATTAAAAATATAATTTAAACACAAAATATGCGGACAGCAGTAGAGTAGAGAAACGACCGATTTGAAAATTCTCCATCGAAAACAAAAACATTACGTAGGTGATGACGAATTGATGCATGTCTGGGTTCATTCATGTGACTCAAACGAGACTCTCTCGAAGTCAAGACAGGGACTCCCGACTCCAAGAATTTCTCTCTCTCTCTTTCTTTATAAAATCAAAGGGGTCAATCATGAAATAATGCTCACATTCTGATTTCGTAGTGAACTCTTTCAGCTTCTTCACCCACTTCCATTTCAAATCCCTTTTCTACATTATATATAAATATTGCATTTATCTTTGCTCCCATTCACCTTTCGTTCACAGCTTTTCTGGGATGCATTTCGGTAGAAGTGAGAGAGCTCCTCTGTTAGACCGAGGAGTAAGTTCCTTTCTTTAGATTGCCTTTCCATATTGTTGGGACTTTTGGGTTTCATGTTTTGAATGTGTTAGATTCAATATTCACTTTAGTTCTCCTTTTTAATTCTCACTGGTTAATCGAAGCTCTTTTTTTTTTTTTATACGTTGAGGAACAGACCCTCAACTCATGTCCAGATACGTGGTAAAAGTAATATGGAGCACTGGATTGCATTTTCAACTTGTCACCTCTACTCAAAAGTCAAAACATAGTAAATTAGTTCTTTTATATTAGATCAAAATTAAAGAGTAAATTCTCTTAAAATTTTCATCCATTAGTAAAAAATGGTCCTTGTACTTTGACATGAGTTACACCTGGCATACCATATCTACTTATTTGGTTATTTTGTCAATCATACTAGTTTTTAACATCAAGGACTAGAAGGGTAAAATACAATCGGACTTCAAAGAGTTTCGATAGTACTTTTCCCAAATATGTATGGATAGGGGTGTTGAATACATTTACAGTCATCGATTTGGAGATATAACCTTCCAAACACATGGAAAAAGTTGAACATACCCGTATCTGATAATATGTGTATCAACATTCACATCCGAGCCCAGCTAAGTGTTATATTATCTAACATGAATTATATCCATACATAGGGGAGAAGAAAGGCGAATGGAAACACAGATGATAATTTGACAGACCTTGAGCATGGGGATGCAATACCGGTAAATATCAGATTTTTTGTTTGTTTAATGTCACCTTAGATTCTATAGTAATTTAGATGTTAATAAGTGATGATTTCTTCTAATTTTCAGGCTGCAAATGTGAGTTTCACTAGAGTACTCTCACTTGTAAGTGGCTGAACTTCAGCATTTTGTTATTAGTTAGAGCCATTAACATGGATTGTTTTTTGGAATTTCTAACCTTGCATCATATGACAGGCAAAGCCTGATGCAGGGAAACTTATAGTAGCAACGATTGCTCTCTTGATTGCATCCACTTCAAGCATACTGATTGTATGTATCTTTTCTATACTACATATCAATTCTCTCGATTTTAAAGACATGGAAAGAGAAATTTAGATAACCAAGCTTATTGTTGGTGATGTGAATGGTTTGTTTCTACAGCCAAAGTTCGGAGGTAAGATAATCGATATTGTATCGGGAGATATTGGAACGCCGGAACAAAAAGTTGAAGCATTAGCTGCAATTAGAAACACCATACTAGACATTTTTCTAATTGTTATAGTTGGGTATGGTTTCTACTTTTATGCTATTATATAACCTATAAGTTCGGTTTCGGTAGAAGCAAATTGATATTTTCAATTCAACAGCATCTTCAGGGTTCATCTTTGCATTACTTCTGTTTTCTGATTTCAGTTCAGTTTGCACCGCACTCCGAGCGTGGTTGTTTTCTTCAGCTAGTGAAAGAGTCGTCGCTCGACTGAGAAAGAATTTGTTTAGTCATCTTATTAACCAGGTAAAAACATTATTAAACTAGTGTGACAGATATCCATCATATGAACTATTGTTTACAATGGTTGCTGAGTTTTGCAGGAGATAGCCTTCTTCGATATTACTCGAACAGGTGAACTTTTGAGCAGGCTATCAGAAGATACGCAGATCATTAAGAATGCTGCAACTACCAATCTCTCCGAGGCCCTAAGAAACTTGTCGACTTCATTCATTGGCCTCGGTTTCATGTTTGCAACATCTTGGAAACTAACATGTAATAGTTCTTTTTCATCCTCAAAGCAGTGTTTTCAAGTTGTATTTATTTATATTTGATCCTACATAATTTTACCTTGTTTTATGTGTTCTAGTGCTGGCTTTGGTTGTTGTTCCTGCAATTTCTATTGCTGTTCGTCAATTCGGTCGCTTTCTTCGCGAACTCTCTCACAAGACTCAAGCGACAGCTGCAGCAGCTGCTTCGATTGCTGAGGTTTGTCTGACACAGTTGAACCTTTATAGGAATTGTTTCGTCACATCTATATAATTTCCAGACACAAATTTGAGCACTATTCTATCACTTAGTGAGCTTTTGATTGCCATAGCATCTTTTCTGCTCTAGTTTGAGGATATACTAGGAACTATGTTCTCTATCTATGTTACTTGGACTTGAGTGTCAGTGTCAGATAAGTGTGTGTGTCTAACAGGGGGTATGTTCAGTCTTCTTCTCTAAGTCTTTTCATGTATTCCGAGGGTCTTAGGATGTTTATATCCTCCACACCCATGTCAAATTTGGATACTTAAAGCAAAAATGAGGAGTTGAAGTAGCTACTGTTCTATTGCTTCCTTCTGTTGAAAATCAAACACTGTTTTTCAATTGTTGTTTAGGAATCATTTGGAGCAATTCGAACGGTGAGATCTTTTGCACAGGAAGAGTACGAGATATCTCGTTACTCTCAGAAAGTTGACGAGACACTGAATCTTGGACTTAAACAAGCAGTGAGTTCCCTACTGTTATTGATTCCTATCTCTTTTTCTCCTCTTCCCCTGCCTCAGCCGAATGTGGCTAATAATCTCATCTTTTGATTGCAACAGAAAGTGGTCGGACTCTTCTTTGGAGGTCTAAATGCTGCATCAACGTTATCAGTTATCGTGGTAGTTATATATGGAGCTAATTTGACAATCACAGGCTTGATGACCCCTGGTGCTCTAACGTCCTTCATTCTTTATAGTCTCACAGGTATGCCCCTTGTTTCCATCTTCAAGTTTGGCATCTTTTGTGCTGGTTTTCTACTTTCATTAATTCATTTCGGTTATTTGCACTTGCAGTTGGATCCTCTGTGTCCGGACTCTCAGGGTTATACACCGTTGCAATGAAAGCTGCAGGAGCAAGCAGGCGTGTTTTCCAGCTTCTGGATCGAGTCTCATCGATGCCAAAATCAGGAAATAAGTGTCCATTGGGGTTAGTCTATTCTTTCTCAACATGTTATATGAATTTGTGATGAAGCCAATGGTGGATTATCAGCTTCACTCTTGGAAAATATAATGCTAAAAGGGATAGAGGCATTTTTCTTTTATTAGTGATCAAGATGGAGAAGTCGAGTTGGACGATGTCTGGTTTGCCTATCCTTCCCGTCCGAACCATATGGTACTCAAGGTATTCATCATTTCATACTTATCGTAACAATCAATGTCCGGAAATATACGGTATTCTGATTAGTATTACCTGATGCATTCAATTTTTTTCAGGGAATAACACTTAAACTGCAAGCAGGATCAAAAGTTGCTCTTGTTGGCCCTAGTGGTGGAGGAAAAGTAATATCTTTATCCGAAGCTTTTGCACTGTTTATAAACATTTTCAGCAAATTTTCGAACACTATTTTGTTGCAGAAGATTTATCATCTGTTTTACTTCGTCTGCTCAGAGCACGATCGCAAACTTGATCGAAAGATTTTATGATCCAATTAAGGGAAAGATTCTATTAAATGGGGTTCCTTTGCTAGAAATATCACATGAACATCTTCATAGAAAGGTAATCTTGATGTTGCTCGCATCTAAAAGTCAAACCCGAAAACATATTAATTTACAGCATTCTTATAAATTTTGGGGTCCTTTGATGTTCAGATCAGCATTGTAAGCCAGGAACCTGTCCTTTTCAACTGCTCAATAGAGGAAAACATAGCTTACGGATGCGAAGGCCGAGTCAATATTACCAATATTGAAAACGCAGCAGTAAGTTTTTCTGCATCTTCAAGATTATATAGGAACCTCTCTACCAGGTTGCATTGACATTTGAATGTTGAGAAATTGCAGAAAATGGCCAATGCACATGAATTCATATCGAAGTTCCCGGACAAGTATCAAACTCATGTTGGAGAGCGCGGAGTGCGACTTTCTGGCGGACAGAAGCAGAGGGTAGCGATAGCGAGAGCATTACTGATGGATCCAAAGATTCTCCTACTTGATGAAGCCACAAGTGCTCTAGATGCTGAAAGCGAATACCTCGTGCAGGTGAGAATATCTCATTATCCGAATCCAAATCTTGTTCATTTAAGAAACCCGTGTTCTTTAACTTGTTTAGTCTATAATTCTCAAGTTCTCTCCTCGTAGGTATATTGCATAGGCTGCCATGATTCTATAAAGAGAATATCACATTATCAGAATCTGAATCTTATCATTTAAGAAACCTTACTTAGACTATAATTTTGGGGTTATCTCTGTATTTTATGTAGGATGCCATGGATTCTCTGATGAAGGGAAGAACTGTTTTAGTGATAGCGCATCGGCTATCAACGGTCCAAAGTGCAGATACTGTGGCAGTTGTTTCTGATGGCCAAATCGTTGAAAGTGGCAACCATGAAGAGCTTCTTAGCAAAGACGGTGTTTACACTGCATTAGTCCGAAGACAATTACAGGCAACTAAAACAAACTTGTAGATTGAATTATCTATATGCAAAAAATTGGCGCATGTTATTCCGATTTAGTCGCAAGTACCATATATCGATATATGTCATACATGTTCATTTTCAGTTTTTTCAAGCTTTTTTAAGTGTTGTTGTAGATGGCTTATAACTTCGTACTCTTATTCTAATACCCTGGACACAAATAATTCAATAGGATAATCGAACTGGAATACTATTGTGATTGTTTGTTATTTATGGTACATGCAACAAATACTAGCATCAAAGAAAACTAATTTTCAATTTTCGGAAAATGACTTTTAAAAAATAGATTAATTTTTTAGGGAAAATTAATTTTTCTTTAATATTTGGATGATTCTGAGTGAAATATTTGTTATTGTTTGATAAAAAGTTTTAAAATCATTTTTGGAAAAAAATTTCAATGAAACAAACAGTCTTAACTTGCAATATTTCTTCTGTCATAATAAATGTAGAAATTGTTGATTAATTTAATCAATAAAAAATAATTTGAAATGTTTTTCATTAATATTCTAAAAATTAAATTTAAATAATAATGCATTTATGACATGCTATATCGATATATGATATTAGTGAAAGATGAGATTTAAGTTCACTTAAATAGATTAATTTTTCAAAATGTAAATTTTGCTTTGAAGGTAAAATAATCAAAGGGTCGTCCAACTTTTAGAATTTGTACACATTAACATATGCGGTCCCATGAATGTTAGTGCCCCATGAAAGTTAGTGCCCAAGACCGTTATGATTATTACGTAATATTTATAAATGATTATTTTAGATGTGTATGTGTATATAATGTACTGTAAAAGTAAAAATTTCAATAAATTCTAGAAGTTTCATGCGGAAGTGGAAAAATAATTAAGTTTACCTATTAATGCACTTCAGTCTTATTGGAGTGGAGAATATTTATTAGATGAGTTCTTAAATACCTCTTAGAGAATGATATATTGTGTTAGTTAATTGGGCTGTCTTCCACAACAAAGTGATGCGACAAAGTGAAAGAAAAAACTTTGTTAAATATGTTTTGTTCAATATTAAATTATTCACAACTATCAATATACTATATGATACATTAATTAAGATAATATCTAAAACTTCACATAAATTCTGACACAGTAAAAAGTTAAACCTAAATCACTTTAGAATTTAGGATTTGAGGAAGCCCAACTCACATACTCGATAAATATGAGAACAAATTGAATTCATGAAAAAATTGTACATACTTGTTCAAATTATTAAAATGTTAACACATGTTAATTCTTTAAAAGAAAATTACAGGAATAACTTTAAACTTCGAAGCAGATACTTACTAAAGAAAATTTTTGGAGAAAAAAGAAAACCCTCTAAATCCTACTCTGAATAGCCTATCTACAATCAATCAACATCATAGGAGCTTTGATGGCAACGAGAAAATCTTGAAAAGACCTGATTCCTTCTGTACTGACAGAAAGTGTTTTGAACACAGAAAGTGTTTTGAACACCGAATCTTGAAAATCTTGGATTTTATGCAGAGCATTTGAGGTTGCGAGGCTGATTGCCCATTAGTTTATATGGGTTGTTTTGCCTTTGTAGGCTTTTAAGTAATTTGACCCAACTTAGTCTGATCAACATTGTATTTAAGTTTAGCCCATTTTACTTTGTAGTTTGAATACATAGATTTGAGCCTATATTCCTATAATTTAATAATATTATTTTGTTTTGGAGTAAAATTGCATTATTTAAATAGTTAGAGGTAATCATAGATCGGATTAGTTGGGCTTAAGTATGATATTAACATATTTTATACTTGTTTAGGTCCAATCTGGCTTAGATGGGCTTTAAATTTTATCCAAACCTGCTTATATTTGCAAAAGACTAATTCAATATCATTTTATGGCCACTCGTATTATTTTTAATTAAAAATATTTATATTGTATTATTTTAATATTTAATAATTTTATATTTTTTTATTTATTGTAATTTTTATATATCATCTTAATATTATTTCAATGTTTATATTAGAGTAGTATTATACATTTAGTATAATTTTATTTTTTTAATGTGTTCTAAATTACATTATATATAAAAATAATATAATATAAAGTACTTTAAACTTAAAAATGGGCTTGGTCGGGCCAGACCCAATCATTGAATGTTCAAATTCGAGTCGAACCCATAATTTAAATGGGTTTTTTTTTTTTTTTTGCTCAAGCCCATTTTTTGGGTTTAATATTTTGTCCAAACCCTCCTAAATTTCAGACGAATATTCGGACTTGAGTGAGTAGCCCGACCCAGGAACAAATCTAATACTAATTTAACTAGACTCAATTCGAATATGAATATTAAAACAATTTTAAAACCTCATAACAATTTAGCACAACTAGA
Source organism: Gossypium bickii (assembly GCA_025503065.1). Classification (NCBI taxonomy): domain Eukaryota; kingdom Viridiplantae; phylum Streptophyta; class Magnoliopsida; order Malvales; family Malvaceae; genus Gossypium; species Gossypium bickii. Next base: position 10,984,325 of record CP106719.1, on the reverse strand, counting down.
CTTCAACATAAGGTCAAACTAGACTATGACTTAAATTTTGTTTATATTTGTTGCCAACATTCAAGCAAAGTTTTTAGAATCGAACTGATAATCAAATAATTTGATTATCAATTTTTAATTTAATCGGTTCGTTTAGTTTAATAAAATAAATTATTAAAAAAATTAAATAAAAATATTAGAAAAATAGAGAAAATTAATTCAAATGGTTCGTAGTCATCTAATCTCAGCTCTCTCTCTAAACTGATGTCGTAGTCGATTTCCAATCCAACTAGTCCAATTTGGTTTAAACAACATAGGTTAATAACTTGAGTTAAATATAATATATATTTAATATTAAAAATTAAAATATTTTTATTAATAATATTAATTGTGGTTAAATTTTTTGGGTAAACTACACAAACTATGGGTAAATTTTTGTTTTGATCACTTAACTAAAAAAAGTTAAAATTATTCATTAAACTATTCAAAAGTTTTCATTTAAGTTATTGGACTGTTAAAATCGATGATATATAGATTTCTTTTTCCGCACTTCCTGTACTAATCAAAAGCTCTCTTTCCCCTTCTCTTCTACAGTTCAATTTTTTTTTTATGAAACAACTTTGGAAGTCGCAAATTTGTGACCCAAAATTCAAACAACTTTTTCTCTGATTTTCAACACTTATCGTCAGATTAACTTGGATCTAAGGTTTGTTCTTCTACTCATCGAGGGGTGCTGATCCACTATATCGATCGTCAAACTGCTATTTAGAACTTGTTGGCAAAACTTTTTTAAAAAAATTCTTAACAACTCAGTGACTTGAATAAAAACTTTTGAATAATTTACTAACTTAAATGAAAACTTTCAAATAGTTTAGTGACTAAATTATAACTTTTTTAGTTAAGTAACCAAAATAAAAAACTTACCTATAATTTAGTGACTAATAGTGTAGTTTATCCAACTTTTTTCTGTGAATTCCGGTTAAAATAAAATAGGTTGAAAAATCAAAACTTTATTGGTCTAAGTCCCTAAAGGGCCGGAGCGTTGGACACTTGGCCAATGAAAAGGTTTAAAATGAATATGAATTTGTAAACACCGTACAATGGGCCCGCACCAAAAATAACCAAGGAAAAAAAGAGAGCAGGGAACAAATAAAATCCACGCTGCAATGTATAGCCGGAGACAGTAACGACTGTTGCAGGCCATTGAGCCAATAAAATTTCGACAACTCTTTTGACGAAACCACCCTTGTTTTCCAATACCACCCCTTTCTTTTTACATCCAAATCTCATTTCCTTTCTCCAAAGTAGTTTCCATTTATTTCCACACATATATATATACACACAGACACACACTTACACCGATTCTCTCTATCTGCTTTTCATCTCCAGCATTCGTTTTAAAGATCTTGGCTAGCAACCCAAAGCGATAATAAGGGAACCACTGATAAAAGATACCCAGAGAGGCTTGTCATATTTTTACATATATCAACCCTTCTTCTTCTTCTTTATCTCTCTATTTTTTTCTGGGTTTTTTTATTTAAGGGTCGAAATTTGGAAGAAAGAAAAGGGGATATCAGCATGGGGAGGGGTAGGGTTCAGTTGAAGAGAATTGAAAACAAGATCAACAGGCAAGTCACTTTCTCAAAGAGAAGGTCTGGTCTATTGAAGAAAGCCCATGAAATCTCTGTGCTTTGTGATGCTGAAGTTGCTTTGATTGTTTTCTCAACTAAAGGGAAGCTCTTTGAATACTCATCAGATTCTTGGTACGTCATCCTTCTTATATTTTCTTTATTTTTATTTGATTTTTGTTGGATGAACATGAATGATATTGTTAAATTTTATGTTTCCCAGTTTTCGATTGCTCATAACAACATTAAACTGTCCTTCTTTTAACTTCATTTTTTGTTGATTCACTGTATACAAACAGAAGAAAAAAAAAAACCAGCTGGGGAAATAATTACTCCATAAATAAGTTATTTCCCGTAAGTTATACTGGTATAATTTGCTTGAGACTTTCGTTTTTGGATAAAGTTCTTTAAAAAAAAAAAGGTATATATAAAACAAAAATTCGATTAACAGTCATGTTGGAAAAGAAAAGCAAGAAAAAATTACAACTAATAAAGTTGAGAATTTTCCTATTAAGGAAAACAAACAGAAAATTGGGCACATTTAACAAGAAAATAGTTGAAAATCATGATAGTTTTTTATCAGCTTCTCACCTGAAGATTACTATGCTTAAGATGAGATTGTATGTAATAGGACAGTCGCTTGAATTTCAAAGCATGTATATGTTTAGGGAAATTATGAGGGGCATTTATGGGGCTTTATTTTGGGAGTAAAAACTTATTAACTTTTGGATAATGTTTTCTTTTTAGTTAAAATAGAAAAATTTCACTTCCAACACTGTGTTTTTATCCCATCTAAAACATCTTTTGAGGTATGAAAATGATTGATATGCATCTAATTTATTCCAATAATAGCATAATCTTACGGTTGAGAGGGGATTACTACTGGAGTTGCCATTTTACCCCGTGGTTGATACAGAAAATTGATTTAAAATTTTCCCTCTTCCTTTTAAAAAGTGTAGCTTAATAGTGGATTAGAATAGTATTAAAATTTTAAAAGGTGTCTTGGTTCTGTCCCCTCCAACTTTAAAATTATTATTTTATTATATATGACAAACTAATTTTTTTGTACTAGCGTAAAATAAATAACTTTTTTTTTTCTTTCTATGATTGTGGTTGAATTTACATGAATATAAATTTTCAGAGCAATTGAATAATTTATAATACTATCTTTATAAATACATATTTAACGGTTAAATTTTTTTTATATAAAATAAATAGTTAAATGATTTAAATTAATTAAAACTTTACATACAATTTACATGAATAAAATATAATCATCAAATTATTAAAATATTAACTATGCAAAATATTATGAAATATGTAAAACTACTATGATTTCACACCGTGAATCTCTCCCTTTTTAGTACATATGTATTAGATTGTCCTTTCTTTATATTAAATATATATTATCCATTCTAAAGAATTATCCATATTAGAATTATATTTTTGAATGAGAAGGAATTTGCTTAAGTTAGTATTTTTATAATTTTTTTATGATCAATATTTTAACAATTCAACCATTAAATTTATTAATATAATTGTGCCAATTATTCAAGTAAAATTTTTATTAAGATATGATCTCTATCACATCAATATAAAAATATATACAACTATTTTACTTTACACTGATATAAATGGATAAAAGCATAAAATAGTAAGCAGCGACTACTTTCTAACATGAATCCAAGAATAGGGTGGAAGTAGATAAAGCTGACCTTAAAACTAAAACTATTTCCATTAAAAAAATTTCAGTAGTTTAAGTTTTTGGTATTAGAAAGTGTGTTACATGCATAGATGGGACCTCCATAATATGATTACATGGATTCAACGTTGAAGGTAGAAATATATGACTGGAAGTATGAAGCAAAATGGAAGATAGGGAAGTAATAGAGTATATATATGTCAACTAGGATTTCCTTGCTTCTATTACAAAGTGCTGGACAATGGTGATAAACCATTAAAACTCCTTTCATTAATGTATTAAATATCTAAATGCAAAGTCTAAGAAGATATGTTGTCGTGTTATCTCCCCACCGTTTCATTACATAAGTGAAGTAGGTGTTGCTGTATCTGAATATACTATGTTCCTGTTAAAATGGACGATTATTGACTTTTATGGTGCTGCTACTTTTTATTCTATTTGAATTTAGGGTAAATTAGATTAGTAGTCACTCAATTATAAATTTTTTTTTCTTTTTTGTTCACTTAACTATGAAAAATTACAAAATTATCATTCAACTATTTACTTTTTGGTCACCCAACTTTGATTTTTGGATGTTTTTATTTTTACGTTAGTCAGCTGATGACCTAAAAAGACAACTGAATAGTTACGTGGCCATTTTGTAACATTTTATAGTTTATGACCAAAAAGAAATTTACTAGTTAGGTGACCATTTTATAACTTTTCATAGTTGGGTGACAAAAAAAGTAATTTACTAATAATGAAGTGACTATTTTGTAATTTTTCGTAATTAGATAAAAAAAAAATCATAATTGAGTGATTTCTATTATAATTTACCCTTAAATCTAGCACCCATAATCGTTGACATTTTTGAAATCTTGATCAAAATAAAACTCACATTATTTGGTATAATTTAAAATTAGAATATTACATATAAATTGATATAGATATGATACTGATCATCATGTCCTATAGGCAGGTTCAAAATGAGCCGTGATATAATTCATAGAAAGTTTCATGCCCATACTTCAACTTGTCATGTCTCATCAAGTTATTTTATTTAAATAATAAAATATAAAAAAATGCTTTATTTTTAAAATATATTTAAATTTAAATAAAAATATCTTTTAATTTAATTTGGGGATACGTTTAACTTTGACTAACTTGTTTGTAGTTCCATAAGGGCACATCTATTTATGAAATATATGCATGACCAATCTTAGTAATCATCGAGTATGGATACGGTAGTGGTAAAATACTCTAGTAAATATCTAGTAGGAAAAAAATAAGGGAAAGCATAAAAAAATGATGAAAAACTGTGTTTCTTTATTCAAGGTTATTTAAACTGTGATTATTTGATTTTTGGAGAGTATATTTTTTTAACTCATTAAGCAAAATTAAGAAATCAACACATCCTCATTAATTTATGTTTAAAATATTAAAATTTAAACATACGAGAGTGTTGATGGGAGTTAGCCTTTTGGGAGAGGCCTTCGAAGTATTGTCTGTCGCGTAGTTAATCAAACCCCCAACAATTGAAGGTAACATCCTCCAAGGGAGTTTTTTTCCCACGCTTTGTCGAGAGCTAGTGTGCCGCGAGCGGTTGTCTAGAGGGCCTAGTTCATATAGCCAAGAGCGCCTTAACCATATGTGGATATATGACCACCCACCTAAGTGATGTGAGCATCTCTTTAGCCTAAATGGTACCATATTCCCCAACAAGTGACTTATATGCCACAGGTTAGGGGTTTGAACCCCACCAAGGATGAGACGCTCACGACACATTGGTAGGTGGTCGTATGTCCGCATACAGCCGATATGCTCTTGGCTTTGTGAACTAGGTCCTTAGGGCAATTGCTCATGGCACATTCGCTCTCGACAGAGCATGGTAGACAAATCTCCCTAGGGGAGAATACTTTCGATTGTCGGGGGTCCGATCGACTACCCGACGAGTGACACTTCAAAGACTTCTCCAGAAGTAGTCGACCCCTTTAACAATAAAAGGTAGCTTAAGTGGTATCATATTCTTCAACAAGTGATCTATATGCCATAAGCTAGGGATTTGAAACCTACCAACGGTGAGTGCCTTGGTGGGTGGCCGTATATTCGCATACGGTTGAGACATTCCTAGCTTTGTGAATTAGGCTCTCAGAGCAACTGCTCACAACATGTTGGCTCTTGGCAAAGCATGAGAGACAAAACTTCTCTCGGGAGAAAATACTTTTGGTTGTTGGGTGCTTGATTGATTGCCCGACAAACGACACTTCAAAGACTTCTCCTAAAGGAGTTGATTCTTTTCAACAATGAGACATGTGGTGCTTTTTTAACTAAAGTTGAGATACTCTCGACTCTGTGAACCAGACCCTTAGAGTAGCTGCTCACGGCATGTTGGCTCTTGGCAAAGTACGAGAAACAAAGTCTTTCTCGGGGGACAATATCTTCAGTTGTTAGCCTGATTGATAGTATTTGGAAGACTTCTTTAAAAGGAGTCGACCCCCCTTAACAATGAGACATGTGATGCCTTTTTAACTCCACTTGTGGAGTTAAAAATTCTACCATCAAAGTAACAAATAATAATATTTAAATAATTTCTTTATTGATTTAATCTAAAGAACAATTATTTTATTATTTTTATTGTAAATTTAAATAACTAGACTTGCACATCTATTCACAAAACGATTTGCAATTGGTACTTGATATGTTTGCAAAATTTTATTTTGTTTATTTTTAAACTAGGTATATAAAAGATATGGTAATTCAATCGAGAAAAAAAAGTGTTTTTTTTTTTAATTTTCAAATGATTCTTATGAATCAATTTAAAATCTGTACATAATCTTAAATATTATAATTATATTTCATAAATAATAAAAAGTCATTACTTCATAAAATTTAATTTTACAAACTTTTACTATTAACTAAATGAATAAATTATAAAAATATAATAAAAAACCCCGCATTAGTGAGGAGAAAATGCTAGTCTAATATAATAAAAGTACAAAACAGATACTTTCGATAAAATATATTCATATAAATACCGTAGCTAAAGCTAAATCAATCAACAAAAAAATATTTTCATACTTGGTCTCCTTTTTCTTCTTTTACCACCTCAGCATTATTTCTCCTTTATTTTCAATCCCTGAAGCGTATCAAGCTTTGACTCTCTTTTCTTTTTGTTTCTGTTTCTCTCTGTTTTTCTTTTAAATGAATTTCAAGTATTAGAGTCTTTTAAGATAATTGTGTTTACATACGTCTTGGACATGTCCTACATGGGATAATTCAGAAAAATATATTGATTATACCTAAGGTTACAGTCGTGGGTTGTAGGTGCACTTGTGGTTATATCATGTTTATTGTAGTCGTAGGTGTAATACATGTTATCATAATTAATTATTTTAATTAGTAAGAAATATTAATTAAAATTTTTGTCAAACACCCATTTGATGCAGATTTAAAATTTATGATCCCATCCCTTCCTTTAATATTGTCTCGAAAAAATTACACTTATAACAATTTTAATCAATAATTAAATTTTAGTTAAGATGATATAGTACTCGAGGTATAAACATTTTATATAAACAAAAAAAAAACATTATATTAATATTTCATCCTTTTAAGTTATTTCCAACTGTTATATTCAATTTTTTATTAAAAATTTTTTAAAGTAATTTTCTGTCCTCGACATCAATTCAATCCAAGTATAAATTTTAACTTTTTTGGCAATCCTCAAAAAAAAAAAAAAAAAAAAAACAAACGTACAATCCTGAAAGTTCTTATGTTTGCGATGGTCTGATTTTTTGCTTAGTTGCAAATACACTAAAAACCTTAAAAGACAATTAAACATACAGGGATAATATATATATATATATATATATTATATATATATGTACCTTGTATTCACACCTGAACCCAGTTTGTATGGAACAAGTATACAGGCTAAGAAGTTTAGCTGTAATTCAGAAAGAATAAATTTTATTTTCATTAATTTATGCTTGAGGATTCCATAAATTATGTTTTATCTGTTGTGCAGCATGGAGAGGATCCTCGAACGGTATGAAAGATATTCTTATGCAGAGAGGCAACTTGCTGCAAATGAAAATGAACGAACTGTAAACCCCAAACCCACTTCCTTTCCCAAATTTCCAGTTTCTGAATAGTTTCAAACATTCATCCTTAGAAATGCCACTGTTTATAATGTATTGTTGAATGACATTCATTGCTTCTAATCTGAGTTGATGCATGTTCCAATAAGTATATCTCCCTAAACCCTTAATTCATGGACAAACTTTTAAAAGTCTCGTGCATTCAACATTCACACTTGAATCTCCACTAACATAGCATTGAATGAAGCTTGTTTTTATGGTGCTTTTAGCCTTTTGTCATATATTATATGATAATTCCAATATGTTTTTACAGGGAAGTTGGACTTTGGAACATGCAAAACTTAAAGCCAGGATGGAGGTTTTACAAAGAAACCAAAGGTATCGAATTGATTGTTTTCAACATTAAAAGGCAGAAATCTAATTTCTTGATTTCTTTTGTCAATATAATATATATATATATATATATATATATATTGGCAGGCATTATATGGGAGAAGATCTTGAGAATTTGAGTCTTAGAGAGCTTCAGAACTTGGAGCACCAACTTGATTCCGCCCTTAAACACATACGTTCAAGAAAGGTAAATATCACTCCAAGAATATAAAAATTTATTATGGTTCTGTACCTTAGCTTAGAAAATAATTTGGCCTTGAAAATGTTTCACTTGCAGAATCAGCTCATGTTTGAATCCATTTCCGAGCTTCAGAAAAAGGTAAGGCTTTGCATCTCATGAAATTATCTTATCTTTGCCATAAGTAGCAAGTCTTAAACAGTCTTAATTATGTAAAGAGATAAAGTTGAAAGATTAACCATGGTGTGCTTTATTTCAAAACTTCCTACATGCATCAAAAGCTATAACACCCTCATACCCGACTCGGTCGCCAAGTTAAGGCATCAGGATGTCAAATTCGTTGCCGAAGTAACTATTGAAAATTTCAGATCAATTTATATTGATCAAAGGCCAAATTGTAAAGTTCATAAAAAATTTTGAACTGTCGTCGCGATGTTGGGGTTTTCACGTCCCCAACGTTGCGACATGGCAAACTTGTTATCATGACGTTGTCTTCATTTTCCTACAAGTTCCATGCTTTATTTTTATTTATTTATTTTATATTATTACCTGAACCGTATTCAGATGTCATAACCGCAACTTCATTTTACATATCATCCACTTACATCTATTTCTAATCTCAAGTCCTCATAAAAACATGATATTCAATCAAAGATAACACAATTTATAAAATTAACACAAATATTAAAGTTTAACAAATAAGACCATTGGAGGACTTGCACTTTTAAAGTAGTTTACCCACTTTATGTATATTTCATATTTATTTCTAAATTGTGCCAATCAATTTAATTCTTCATACAATTTTAACAAGAACTCAATATCACATCAATTAACAATTATTCACTTATTATTTTATCAATTCGTTTAAACATATTCACATGTATTAATCATTCCATCACTTACAACCATTTCGAAACATTTCAAATTCATCTATTATATATATATTCATATATTTTTTCCTCCTCCTCTCCATTCCACATCTTTTATATATATTTATTAGAATTTTTAGCTTTTAGTATATGCTTATATGTAACATTATCTATAATTCCACTATTTACTTATTTGTTCATATTAAAGCTATCCACTTGAGTCATAGTTACTAAATTATTTATATCTTGAGTTACAGAATTCAAAATTAAGATCCGCTTGATATTTTTGAAACTAGACTCAAATATCTTTTTACCATAAAAAATTTAAAATTTATAATTTAGTCAATCAGTACAGTAAATTATTCAAATTTGTCCCTATTCTGATACTTGACAGCTTCGACCATTCTTTACTAAAAATTAATTATCTCTTAGCACGGGATTTAGATGATTTTTTCGTTTGTTTCTATTTAAAATAGACTCATTAATAATTTAAACATATAAATTTAATCTCATAATCATTTTTTTACAATTTTTTATGATTTTCCAAAGTCAGAACAAGGGAACCCGAATCCACTCCGACCTTGTTTTACGAAAATTAATACATCTAAAAATATAAAATCCCGTTTCTTTTAACGTTTCTTCCATATGAAACTAGACTCAATAAGTTTTAATTTCATATTTAATTCAATCTCTGACTAAATTTCTATAATTTTAGGTGAATTTTCATAGTTAAGTCACTGCTTCTGTCCAAACTGTTTTAATGAAAATATTTTCTTTTCCAAGGTTCTTTGCATTATCTTTCATTCAATCACACATAATTGCCATACTTTTGATTACTATACAATTTAGTCACATATGTTTATGTGTAGATTACATATTCATTTCTTAATCTTAGTACTTTCCACCATGCAAATCACATTCATAAAAAATTTTGAACTGTCGTCGCGATGTTGGGGTTTTCACGTCCCCAACGCTGCGACATGGCAAACTTGTTATCATGACGTTGTCTCTATTTTCCTACAAGTTCCACGCTTTATTTTTATTTATTTATTTTATATCATTATCTGAACCGTATTCAAATGTCATAACCGCAACTTCATTTTACATATTATCCACTTACATCTATTTCTAATCTCAAGTCCTCATAAAAACATGATATTCAATCAAAGATAACACAATTTATAAAATTAACACAAATATTAAAGTTTAACAAATAAAACCATTGGAGGACTTGCACTTTTAAAGTAGTTTACCCACTTTATGTATATTTCATATTTATTTCTAAATTGTGCCAATCAATTTAATTCTTCATACAATTTTACCAAGAACTCAATATCGCATCAATTAACAATTATTCACTTATTATTTTATCAATTCGCTTAAACATATTCACATGTATTAATCATTCCATCACTTACAACCATTTCGAAACATTTCAAATTCATCTATTATATATATTCATATATTTTTTCCTTCTCCTCTCCATTCCACATCTTTTATATATATTTATTAGAATTTTTAGCTTTTAGTATATAACATGCTTATATGTAACATTATCTATAATTTCACTATTTACTTATATGTTCAAATTAAAGCTATCCACTTGAGTCATAGTTACTAAATTATTTATATCTTGAGTTACAGAATTCGAAATTAAGATCCGCTTGATATTTTTGAAACTAGACTCAAATATCTTTTTACCATAAAAATTTAAAATTTAAAATTTAGTCAATCAGTACAGTAAATTATTCAAATTTGTCCCTATTTTGATACTTGACAGCTTCGACCTTTTTTTACTAAAAATTAATTAGCTCTTAGCACGGGGTTTAGATGATTTTTTCATTTGTTTCTATTGAAAATAGACTCATTAATAATTTAAACATATAAATTTAAACTCATAATCATTTTGTCACAATTTTTTATGATTTTCTAAAGTCAGAACAGGAGAACCCGAATCCACTCCGACCTTGTTTTACTAAAATTAATATATCTAAAAATATAAAATCCCGTTTCTTTTAACGTTTCTTCCATATGAAACTAGACTCAATAAGTTTTAATTTCATATTTAGTTCAATCTCTGACTAAATTTCTATAATTTTAGGTGAATTTTCATAGTTAAGTCACTGCTTCTGTCCAAACTGTTTTATTGAAAATATTTTCTTTTCCAAGGTTCTTTGCATTATCTTTCATTCAATCACACATAATTGCCATACTTTTGATTACTATACAATTTAGTCACTTATGTTTATGGGTAGATTACATATTCATTTCTTAATCTTAGTACTTTCCACCATACAAATCACATTCTCTCTTACCAATTTAGTGTTTTAAGTCTCTATTCTTCATTAAATACTTTCTATTTCTAGTATTTAGATTAAATAAATGTTTCATACATCTTACTCGAAACATCTTTAACTTAATCTATTGAAATACAAGTATGTTTAGTATCAAACTTATCTTATTTGTCAAGAATTTCTTCATTTCTTCTTCATTTCCTCGCATTTCTCATCTTCACCACTTCCTTCCTTTTTATTCTCATTTTCTCCACTTTCATATACTATTTTCTTGCTTCTAAATTGATGAACATATTCTCTAGAATCTCTATTTCATCTTCTCTCTTTAATATCTAAGGAAATTTTTAAAAATTTTGGGTAAAAATATAAGTTTTCATGGCAAATGACTGAATTGTAAATAAGATAAAACTTCCTTTCTCACCCTTTCACTCACCTTGGAAGGATGATAAATTTCCTTCCTCCTTCCTTTCTTTTTATACTACCATTTTCTAAATAAAATAATAATAAATATCTAAATGCTTTATTTCATAACTTCCTACATGCATCAAAAGCTGTAACATCCTCACACCCGACCCGGTCGCCAAGTTAAGGCATCAGGATGTCATATTCGTTGCCGAAGCAACTATTGAAAATTTCAGATCAATGTATATTGATCAAAGGCCAAATTGTATAATTCATAAAAAATTTTGAACTGTCGTCGCGATGTTGGGGTTTTCACGTCCCCAACATTGCGACATTGTTGTCTCCATTTTCCTACAAGTTCCACGCTTTATTTTTATTTATTTATTTTATATCATTATCTGAACCGTATTCAGATGTCATAACCGCAACTTCATTTTACATATTATCCACTTACATCTATTTCTAATCTCAAGTCCTCATAAAAACATGATATTCAATCAAAGATAACACAATTTATAAAATTAACACAAATATTAAAGTTTAACAAATAAGACCATTGGAGGACTTGCACTTTTAAAGTAGTTTACCCACTTTATGTATATTTCATATTTATTTCTAAATTGTGCCAATCAATTTAATTCTTCATACAATTTTACCAAGAACTCAATATCGCATCAATTAACAATTATTCACTTATTATTTTATCAATTCGTTTAAACATATTTACATGTATTAATCATTCCATCACTTACAACCATTTCGAAACATTTCAAATTCATCTATTATATATATTCGTATATTTTTTCCTCCTCTCCATTCCACATCTTTTATATATATTTATTAGAATTTTTAGCTTTTAGTATATAACATGCTTATATGTAACATTATCTATAATTCCACTATTTACTTATATGTTCATATTAAAGCTATCCACTTGAGTCATAGTTACTAAATTATTTATATCTTGAGTTACATAATTCGAAATTAGGATCCGCTTGATATTTTTGAAACTAGACTCAAATATCTTTTTACCATAAAAAATTTAGAATTTATAATTTAGTCAATCAGTACAGTAAATTATTCAAATTTGTCCCTATTCTGATACTTGACAGCTTCGACCTTTCTTTGCTAAAAATTAATTATCTCTTAGCATGGGGTTTAGATGATTTTTTAGTTTGTTTCTATTGAAAATAGACTCATTAATAATTTAAACATATAAATTTAATCTCATAATTATTTTTTTACAATTTTTTATGATTTTCCAAAGTCAGAACAAGGGAACCCGAATCCACTCCGACCTTGTTTTACGAAAATTAATATATCTAAAAATATAAAATCCCGTTTCTTTTAACGTTTCTTCCATATGAAACTAGACTCAATAAGTTTTAATTTCATATTTAATTCAATCTCTGACTAAATTTCTATAATTTTAGGTGAATTTTCAAAGTTAAGTCACTGCTTTTGTCCAAACTGTTTTAATGAAAATAATTTTTTTTCCAAGGTTCTTTGCATTATCTTTCATTTAATCACACATAATTGCCATACTTTTGATTACTATACAATTTAGTCACATATGTTTATGTGTAGATTACATATTCATTTCTTAATCTTAGTACTTTCCACCATACAAATCACATTCTCTCTTACCAATTTAGTGTTTTAAGTCTCTATTCTTCATTAAATACTTTCTATTTCTAGTATTTAGATTAAATACATGTTTCATACATCTTACTCAAAACATCTTTAACTTAATCTATTGAAATACAAGTAGGTTTAGTATGAAACTTATCTCATTTGTCAAGAATTTCTTCATTTCTTCTTCATTTCCACGCATTTCTCATCTTCACCACTTCCTTCCTTTTTATTCTCATTTTCTCCACTTTCATATACTATTTTCTTGCTTCTAAATTGATGAACATATTCTCTAGAATCTCTATTTCATCTTCTTTCTTTAATATCTAAGGAAATTTTTAAAAATTTTGGGTAAAAATATAAGTTTTCATGGCAAATGACTAAATTGTAAATAAAATAAAACTTCCTTTCTCACCCTTTCATTCACCTTGGAAGGATGATAAATTTCCTTACTCCTTTCTTTCTTTTTAAACTACCATTTTCTAAACAAAATAATAATAAATATCTAAGTGCTTTATTTCATAACTTCCTACATGCATCAAAAGCTGTAACACCCTAATACCCGACCCGGTCGCCAAGTTAAGGCATCAGGATGTCATATTTGTTGCCGAAGCAACTATTGAAAATTTCAGATCAATGTATATTGATCAAAGGCCAAATTGTATAGTTCATAAAAAATTTTGAACTGTCGTCGCGATGTTGGGGTTTTCACGTCCCCAAAGTTGGGACATGGCAAACTTGTTATCATAATGTTGTCTCCATTTTCCTACAAGTTCCACGCTTTATTTTTATTTATTTATTTTATATCATTATCTGAACCGTATTCAGATGTCATAACCGCATCTTCATTTTACATATTATCCACTTACATTTATTTCTAATCTCAAGTCCTCATAAAAACATGATATTCAATCAAAGATAACACAATTTATAAAATTAACACAAATTTTAAAGTTTAACAAATAAGACCATTGGAGGACTTGCACTTTTAAAGTAGTTTACCCACTTTATGTATATTTCATATTTATTTCTAAATTGTGCCAATCAATTTAATTCTTCATACAATTTTACCAAGAACTCAATATCGCATCAATTAACAATTATTCACTTATTATTTTATCAATTCGTTTAAACATATTTACATGTATTAATCATTCCATCACTTACAACCATTTCGAAACATTTCAAATTCATCTATTATATATATATTCGTATATTTTTTCCTCCTCCTCTCCATTCCACATCTTTTATATATATTTATTAGAATTTTTAGCTTTTAGTATATAACATGCTTATATGTAACATTATCTATAATTCCATTATTTACTTATATGTTCATATTAAAGCTATCCACTTGAGTCATAGTTACTAAATTATTTATATCTTAAGTTACAGAATTCGAAATTAAGATCCGCTTGATATTTTTGAAACTAGACTCAAATATCTTTTTACCATAAAAAATTTAGAATTTATAATTTTGTCAATCAGTACAGTAAATTATTCAAATTTGTCCCTATTCTGATACTTGACAGCTTCGACCTTTTTTTACTAAAAATTAATTATCTCTTAGCACGGGGTTTAGATGATTTTTTCGTTTGTTTCTATTGAAAATAGACTTATTAATAATTTAAACATATAAATTTAATCTCATAATCATTTTTTTACAATTTTTTATATTTTCCAAAGTCAGAACAGGCGAACCCGAGAGTGGACCTTGTTTTACAAAAATTAATATATCTAAAAATATAAAATCCCATTTCTTTTAATGTTTCTTCCATATGAAACTAGACTTAATAAGTTTTAACTTCATATTTAATTCAATCTCTGACTAAATTTCTATAATTTTAGGTGAATTTTCAAAGTTAAGTCACTGCTTTTGTCCAAACTGTTTTAATGAAAATATTTTCTTTTCCAAGGTTCTTTGCATTATCTTTCATTCAATCACACATAATTGCCATACTTTTGATTACTATACAATTTAGTCACTTATGTTTATGTGTATATTACATATTCATTTCTTAATCTTAGTACTTTTCACCATACAAATCACATTCTCTCTTACCAATTTAGTGTTTTAAGTCTCTATTCTTCATTAAATACTTTCTATTTCTAGTATTTAGATTAAATACATGTTTCATACATCTTACTCAAAACATCTTTAACTTAATCTATTGAAATATAAGTAGGTTTAGTATGAAACTTATCTCATTTGTCAAGAATTTCTTCATTTCTTCTTCATTTCCACGCATTTCTCATCTTCACCACTTCCTTCCTTTTTATTCTCATTTTCTCCACTTTCATATACTATTTTCTTGCTTCTAAATTGATGAACATATTCTCTAGAATCTCTATTTCATCTTCTCTCTTTAATATCTAAGGAAATTTTTAAAAATTTTGGGTAAAAATATAAGTTTTCATGGCAGATGACTAAATTGTAAATAAAATAAAACTTCCTTTCTCACCCTTTCACTCATCTTGGAAGGATGATAAATTTCCTTCCTCCTTCCTTTCTTTTTATACTACCATTTTCTAAATAAAATAATAATAAATATATAAGTGCTTTATTTCATAACTTCTTACATGCATCAAAAGCTGTAACACCCTCATACCCGACTCGGTCGCCAAGTTAAGGCATCAGGATGTCATATTCGTTGCCGAAGCAACTATTGAAAATTTCAGATCAATGTATATTGATCAAAGGCCAAATTAACTAATTAATTAAAAAAAAATCGCCAAAATATCATCAACATCATCATTACATTCTAGAATTCTCCCTCTTTCTAATTGACCATTTTACCTTTTATGATCTTTCAAAATTTCATTATTGATTCATCACTTAATTTGGTAAAATTGTGATTTAGTCCCTCATAATCATTCACCTATTCAATTTGGTCCCTGCATGCCAATTCCACATCTTAGTAAATTGGATTATTTTCACTTTTGGTCTTTCAACTTTCTCATTTTTACACTTCGATCCCCTAAATTTTGAATATTTACATTTGAGCCAAAAACTTTTCACATATTTACTATTTAGTCCCTTTCTTAAAACATCATATCATGCTTCTTGATTTAACTCTCTTTTGATATATTGTAACTTTCATTTTCTTTAAACTTATACTTTATTTCGGTAAGATTTTATCTCATATTATTTACGACCAAGGGAGTTTTGAGGATATTACATTTCTCCCCCCTTAAAATAAATTTCGTCCTCGAAATTTCATTGATTCAATAATCATTCTTACTTTTCTTCAAATAATCATTTTTCATTTAATACACAGTAGACTTGATTGAACAAACAAGATATGCGAAATTAACACTGAAATGCGTCGAAGTTCAAAATCACTATAATGAAATGCTCCGAAGAGCCATTATCACTAATTTGCACCGAAGTGCCACTATCACTAATTTGCACTGAAGTGCCACTATCACGTGATATCCAACATGTTCATATCTTGTCTTCTTGGGCTTTCATATTTTGGTTTCCATCGCTATTGTTTATCAATTAATAGCACATAAAGAAATTTACACTATTTGCATTTTAAATCCTTATTTTTTTATAAATAAATATTCATTTATTTACTACTTTAATATCTCTTAGAATTAAATTTAAGTGTCACTATTTCACACTTCTATATTTTTATACTCTTGTAATTTAACCCTCCTTTGCATCAATTTTTACTACTCTTAACTTTACAATCATTCCAATTTAGTCCTATTACAATTTAATAACACCCTTATAAATGCATTTCAATATCACTTTATCATACTTTGTCGCTTATTTACTCTATCATAATTTATATCACTTACTATGCTCACTTTACTAATTTCATTTAGTTACTAATTAAATCATTTCTCACTTAATAATCTCTAACTCATGAATACTTATTTACATCTTTCTCTACACTTTCACATTTTATTTAATTAATCTCACTTTCCAATTTGTCCTGTATATTTCACAATTATTTCCTCTTTCATTTATCATGTCTTATACATGTCAATTTATTCATTATAATTCTTATAATATTTTTAAATATTATTTCCCTCCATCAATCCCACACTAATATTATTTTTAATTTATTTTGCATTCTCTACACTTAATTTACAATATGTTTCAATTTAATCCTTTGAAAAATAAATAGAGGTTATACGAGTATTTACCTTTCTTTTGCTAAATTTCACTTCTTTACTTCTCTTATTTCTCATGGTTTTTTTCATTAACTATTTATAATTCAATACCATTTTACATAGGCACTCAATTATACTAATTTCAATATATTTACTCACAAAAATCAATTTTTCTATTTACATAACTTACTTTTATCTCATTTACAATTTCGTCCACTAACGACATCACTTAAAACATTATATACTTAATTAAAATCACTAATATCACTTGATTGTATTTTCATTCATCATTTTTTTTTACTCTTAAAATTTTCAAGAATATTATCAAGATTACTAATGGATATCAAATTTTTTTTTAACATTAGTTAACTTTTTCATCACAATTACATACCAAACCTTATTAATCATTCACTTTCCATTTTTCACTTATATAACTCATTGTAGACTTAAGAAAACTCATAAGATATGCAGAATATTAACACTAATGCACCAAAGTGCATGTAACACCCTAAACCCAGCCTAGAAGTTTAGACCGAATCCCAGATGTTATATTGATCATCGAAGTGATCGTAAAAAAATTTACAAAACAAATTATCTCAAATTCCAATACATTCATACATATCTCTTTACGAACCAATAGCATTTAATCTTCTAAGTCTCAATCCGTAAAATTACGGTTAAGTTATGAACAAAGCAAGATTTGCGCAAAAAACAAAACAGAACTTGTACCATAGTTTTAGTAATATCTTACAGTTCAAAACAGTATAACATAATGGAAATCAAAAGTAGAACTGTTATTTTATTTGTAACCGTGACTGTCCGAGACCTCCGCATATTGCGTCCAGCGTCATAGTTTAGAAACGTGCCTGCAAAGGGAAACACTAAGGGGGTGAGCTACATGAACTCAGTTTGAGTTCCAAATGTATAACAATAGATTTTCAGAAACAGGTACGAAAGCAAAACATACACACAGATATACACAGAACCAGAAAGTGAACTTGGAACCAACGTCCCAACAGAAGGAAATAATTTAAGCACACCGTGTCCTACACAGATATTTAGTCACATGTGTTATTCAGTCAGACAAAACACAATCAAATAATCTTCACCCAGAACACTCAAACGAATGCTTATGAATGCAATCAAGTAACAAAACCCACCCGTCCAGCCAACACACCTTTCCGCCCCCTGATCACACCCTATAAAAGCTAATTAAGCCCATCCAACCAAACACACTACATAGGACCTCGAAAGGCCCATCCAACCCTACACACCATGCATGTGGACTAAACCACTTAGATATTAATACGCAGCACGGTTGGTGTATATATAGTACAGTGCAATGTGGTAGTTCGCTGTGTAGTCATATTGCAGTTTAAACTGCCAGATTAGATAATAGTACGTAGCAAAGTTGACATACATGCGGTACAGTGCGGGAAATTGCTGTACGAATAAATTGTAGAAGAATTGCCAGATCAGATCAAAATCAGTCTCCCTTCTCTTCACAACCAACCTAAAGATTTATTTTATGCAAATGTATGTATGCATATAATCTCACAGAAACGGTGAACACATCGGCAGACAATCAGATAGAAGCAGATATGCACACACACCCAGCAAATCGGGTTCAGAATCAATCATCTCATACAACAGTCACAAATAACACAAAAGCCGAAGCCCTATTTAGAATCCTAATTACCCCACTGAAGATTAGCCAAGGGTTAAGACATACAGACACATTCTCAAATTAAAAAATTATCAGAACCAATAATAAATAATTTAGGACCACACGGCCGTGTGGACAAACCTAGGCCATGTTGGGGTCAAAACTGTAACATCCCAAACCCGGCCTAGACGTTATGACCGAATCTGGCGATGTCACATGGAATAGAATTTTGAAAACTAATTTATTATGATAAAACCGTGTTCATTTTATTACTCTTATTGATTCCAGAAATTGCTTACTCATCTAGTCGATTGCTTAAAACGTAATTCGTTGTGAAAACTTTAGAAATAATTTATTTAATGAAAAACTGAGTTAATTAAGTAAATTCGTCTATTTTAGAGAAATCCCTTTGTTTTCGAGAAAACTGTCTGAGGGATCGAGGGTTTAGAAAAATACTTTAGCTTTTAAAAACCGAGCCTTCCTACGTCTAGCAGTTATGAATTTATAAAAACAATAAATAAGACCACATTTAAGCAAAAGTCTCCGCGAGTTACATCTAAATAAACCAATAATCGTAAAACAGAATGAATACCATGAAAGTCCATAACAATGGTTACCGCCGAGTCCTCCGCCGCACCGATCCATCTAATGCTGGGGATTACCTGAACAGATTAAACAGAAAGAGGATGAGTTTTCGCAAACTCAGTGTGTAATCCCCACAGAAAACATGCACACAACATAAAATCAGAAAATAATCATATATTTACAGTTCGGGTCTGAACCCATTACAGAATCGATGTAAACCTTAGCCTACTCAGATACAGATTAAGATGTAATTTAGGGCCTCAGCCCATCAGATATTAAACACCCCAAACCCGGCCCACGAGCCTTGACCGGATCTGGTATGTTCCTCGATGAAAACTGGTTCAAATTCTTTTGTTACTTAGGAAAAACTTGTGTGTTTTGAAAGAAGGATTGTGTCGGGTTGGGCTCGAGTTGAAAACAAGTTTATTCCATTATTAAAATCCTTTACTTGAGGTGACAAAACGTTTAGGCTTTGTTTTAAAAGAAATCTACTTAAACTTTAATTGATAAAACTTTGTAAACATAATAAATAAAATAAATGTAAAATAGTTCAACTATGGCCTTATTACATCAAATAAACCCAAATAATTTAAAATACTTAAATAAAAATAAAATGTCCAAATAAAATTCCTTGCTGAGCATGGCCACCTTTAAGCTCCTACCGACCCGGTCTATTACTGTTCA
The DNA here is from genome assembly GCA_025503065.1 of Gossypium bickii. Classification (NCBI taxonomy): domain Eukaryota; kingdom Viridiplantae; phylum Streptophyta; class Magnoliopsida; order Malvales; family Malvaceae; genus Gossypium; species Gossypium bickii. Next base: position 10,964,109 of record CP106719.1, on the reverse strand, counting down.
TCACCTGAGACATGGTCCCTCAACGGGGTGAGTCAACAGACTCAATGTGTACACAACACTAAATCATAATAGAATCAGGCATAACAAATATTACACATTCATATCATAGCATACAATTATGATGCATTCCCAAACCCAAACCTAATAAGCCATCCGCTACACTCTCCCGTACCAACCTGTACACCGTGGGGACTACTAAGTCGACCCTCTTTCCGCTACACTCCATATCGCGGTCTTAGGTCACCGCATTTGTGGTCTTAGGTCACCACATTCAGATATCGCGGTCTTAGGTCACCGCATTCAGATTAGTGTGGTCTTAGGTCACCACATTTAGATACCACGGTCTTAGGTCACCGTGTTCGTGGTCTTAGGTCACCACATTCACTTCCCCTTTCAATAACCCATATGCCCCATTTTGTAATATGCATTAATATGCCAAAGTTCACATTCTTATTCTCATGTTACAAATAACATATTTCATATTCCTAGTAAGAGTAGGAAACGTACCTGAGTACTTAGTACCATAACATGGTACCTTAGCCACTTTCTTATTCTTAATATCACATATTTTAATTAGACATAGCCATAAAACTTATTAAGAATTAGTGTGGGATACACACCTGATTTGCTTAACAACTTCACTGAAAATCCCAAAATCTGATCTACTGCCTTAGATCTCAAGTTCCTACATTTGATTAATCACTTACTAATTTAATAAAAAACCATTCGGCCATAAATCCAAATCCTAGTAGGATTAGTACACTAAGACTTACCTTGTTGCCGATTTGAATTAAGAATCAAGTGCCGGAAACTTCGTATTCTTCCCCTTTGAAATCGGCTAAACATTAGATTACTCCACGGGTTAGTTTTCGGCTTTTGAGAAGATAGTAAATAGATCTATATATCAAAATAGGCCTTGGCCGAATTTACTTTGGTACTTACCTTCTAAATCTTGAATCCCGAAAAGTATCCTTGCCTCCCTAGGGATGTCGAAATTCCTATAATCATGTGTTAGATTTAATCTAACATTAAAACTTAAAACATGGCCTTTGGCCGAATCTTATAGTTTCTTACCTTAGATCTTTATGAATCCCGAAATATTCCTCTTTTTAGTCGACAGTTGCTGAACCCCGAAACACTCCTTATAAATTTGGCCACCAAAATAATAATAATATTAGATCCTATGTTTCGGCTTAAAGAAGAGAATAAATCGATAACCACAAGATTCTTACCTTTAGTATTAAATTTGACAGATCTCTCCTGACACCACTTCAGAGATTCGATTTAGAAACTTGATGAACAATCGGCTGTGAGCCCTCTAGGTATTCGGTTTCAAGGATGAAGGAAGAGAGAAATATTAGGCTTTAGAAAGAATTAGCACTGATGGAATTTGAAAGGAGTTTCGGCTAGAACATAAGGTGTATTTTCGGCTTGGAGAAAGAAAAGAGAAGAAAGGATTTTTGCTAGGAGAATTTCGGCAGAGAGAATGAATAAATGAATGGCCTAATTCTCCTCATTGTGCCGAAATTACTAGGCCAAGAGTCCTTTGCTTGGCCACCACTCTTCCTTATTTGATAACTTTATCTCCTTAATTTAAAATAATTAAAGAAAAATCCTTATTATCTCTTGAAAACAATCCAAATTAAATCCTTTATTTATCCCCTAATTAGTCGATTTTTAAAGAGAATAAAACTCCTCTTTTGCAAGCCTTGTGCCGTCCACCTCTGTGCTTCTAGAAGCAAAAATAAAACTTCTTTTATTTGCTTCCCATGTGACTCGAACTCAGGCCCAATCCCCTTGCATGTGGCGCCATTTCCAGAGGCCCTAAGTGGCATCTCCAGGCCACTTTTCCAAGCTTGTTTGTGTGTCAAATTTCACATACATTTTCTTTTAAGGCCACCTTGCCTCAGTTTCCTCTTTTAAACTTTAAAACTCGACATTTCCAAGTCATTTCTAAGTTTCCAAAAATTTTCATTTGCCTCTTTAAGCTTGACATTTCCTTACATTTCCAAGTTTCCAGAAATGTTCACTTTCCTCTTTTGAATCATTTCCATACATTTTCAGGTTTCCAAAAATGTTCATTTCTAAATCATTTTCATGCATTTTCAAGTTTCCAAAAATGTTCAAAATTTATTCATAACACGTAAGACATGTCATTTCGTACAATTAAACCGAAAATGCATAGGCCCTTTTCGGGATGTTACGATTCTACCTCTTAAAATAATTTCGTCCCGAAAATTTCTAGCTAAAATAATTGAGGGTATTGTTTGCCGCATTGCCTCTTCTCGCTCCCACGAAGCTTCCTCCGATCCATGATTGCGCCATAACACTTTGACTAGAGGAACTGACTTCCTTCGTAGCACTTTCACATCACGTTCCAATATCTGAATCGGCTCCTCCTCGTAGGATAAGTCCGGCATTAGCTCCACTTGTTCAACTGGTACCACATGAGACGGATCCGATCGATAACGATGTAGCATGGATACATGGAATACGTCGTGCATTTGCTGCAACTCTGGTGGCAACTCCAATTGGTATGCCACTGGTCCAACTCGCTTCAGTACTCGATAGGGCCCTATAAACCTTGGGCTTAACTTCCCTTTACGACCAAACCTCATCACCTTCTTCCAAGGCAAGACCTTCAGAAACACTTGGTCTCCCACTTCAAACTCTATTTCCTTCCTATCAGAGGCTTCCTTTAACCATGCTCAGATTATCTCCACCTTCTCTTCAGTTTCAGCCACTAACTCTAGACCCAAAACTCGACGTTCTCCTAACTCAGTCCAACAAGTAGGAGTTCGACACTTCCGACCATACAATGCTTCATATGATGCCATCCGAATACTAGTCTGATAGCTGTTGTTGTAGGCAAACTCAGCTAAAGGCAAGTAATCTTCCCAACTTCCTCGGAAATCCATCACACGACCTCTCAACATATCCTCCAACACTTGTATAACTCGCTTGCATCGCCCATCTGATTGTGGATGAAAAGCCGTAGTGAAGTCCAACTTAGTGCCCATAGCTTGATGAAGTGCCTTCCAAAATCGAGACGTAAACCTTGGGTCTCTATCGGAGATGATCGATACCGGTACTCCATGTAACCTTACAATTTTCGCTACATATAACTTAGCTAACTTCTGAAGAGAATAATCAACTCTTACCGGGATAAAGTGTGCGGACTTAGTCAAACGGTCCACTATTACCCATACCGAGTCCTTCTTAGTAGGCGTAAGGGGAAGTCCGTTAACGAAGTCCATGGTAATTCTTTCCCACTTCCACTGCGAAATCTCGATTGGCTGTAGCAATCCCGATGGAACTTGGTGTTTAGCCTTAACTTGCTGACACGTCAGACATTTCCCCACGAACTCAGTAACTTCCCGTTTAAGATCAGACTACCAAAATTGTTCCCTTAGATCTCTGTACAGCTTAATACTTCCGGGATGCATAGCATAAGGGCTACTATGCGCCTCCCGAAGAATCTTCTGTCTTTACTCCTCGCCCTTCTAAGCATCTGTGATTTTTTCCTTTGTAGCACAATACTCCTTCATCATTAACGCCATAATCCTCTAACTCTCCGTTCCGTACTTGTTGTAACTTAGCACTTAGGTCCTCATCCAACAATTGACCTTCCTTTACCTCATTCAACCATGTGGGTTTAACTTGTAATTCTGCCAACAGGCTTCCATCATCATACAGACTCAAGTGTGCGAACATAGCTCTTAGATCCGACACAACCTTCCGACTCAGGGCATCAACCACTACATTTGCCTTGCCCGGGTGGTACTCTATCGAGCAATCATAATCCTTCAATAACTCCACCCACCTTCGCTGCCTCAAGTTCAACTCCTTCTGAATCAACAAATACTTAAGGCTCTTATGGTCTGTGTAGATCACTGACCTTTCTCCATAGAGATAGTGCCTCCACACCTTAAGTGCGAAAACCACTGCTGCCAATTCCAAGTCATGGGTTGGGTAATTAACCTCATGCGGCCTTAATTGCCGAGACGCATAAGCGACTGCTTTTCCATCTTGCATTAGGACGCATCCTAATCCCGTATGCGAAGCGTCACAGTACACCACAAAATCCTTCCCTGTCTCCGGCTGAATTAACACCGGAGCTTCCATCAACACCTTCTTAAGCTTTTTAAAGCTCTCCTGTTGCTTATCCATCCATTCAAAGTGTACTTCCTTCTTTAATAACTTTGTCAAAGGCGCGGCTATTGACGAGAACCCTTCCACGAACCTTCTGTAATAGCCTGCCAAACCTAAGAAACTTCGGATCTCAGCCACGGATCTAGGTGGTTTCCAATCCAACACTGCTTCGATCTTCTTAGGATCCACTCTTATTCCTTCTGCGGATACTATATGTCCTAAAAATGCCACCTCCTTAAGCCAAAATTCACACTGGCTGAATTTGGCATATAGCTTCTTCTCCCTTAATACTTGCAACACTATCCGTAAGTGCTCATCATGCTCCTCCTCCGACTTCGAATAACAAGAATGTCATCGATAAACACGACGACAAACCTATCCAAATAGGGTTGGAAAACCCGGTTCATCATATCCATGAACGCGGCTGGAGCGTTCGTCAATCCAAATGGCATTACCACAAACTCATAATGGCCGTATCTTGTCCTAAATGCGGTCTTATAGATATCTGCCTCCTTTACCTTCAACTGGTGATATCCCGACCGTAGATCTATTTTTGAGAAAACCGCGGCCCCCTTCAGCTGATCGAACAAGTCATCGATCCTTGGCAAGGGATACTTGTTCTTAATGGTCAGCTTATTCAACTGACTGTAATCTATGCACATACGCATAGTTCCGTCTTTCTTCTTTACAAACAGGACCGGTGCTCCCCATGGAGACACACTGGGTCGAATGAACCCACGATCCAACAACTCTTGAATTTGTGCCTTGAGCTCAACCAACTCCTTTGGCGCCATTCGGTCTGGAACGATTGACATAGGAGCTGTTCCCGGTAGCAAGTCTATTCCAAATTCAACCTCCCTATCTGGGGGTATTCCTGTAATTCCTCCGGAAATACATCTTCAAAGTCCCTTACCGTTCTAACTCCACTAACACCTTCTTCCTTTCCACCCAACACACTTACGAAGGCTAAGAATTCCTTGCACCCTTTCCTAACCATTTTCTCAGCCTTTAACGCCGAAACTACATTAGACAGGTAGTTTCTTCTTTCTCCGATCATTACTACTACTTCATCCTCCGGGGTTCTTAGTTCCATTCGTTTAGCCGCACAATCCAACACGGCCCTGCTCTACTAGCCACCCATTCCAAGTATGAGTTCAAACTCCCAAAAGGTAGTTCCATTAAATCACCAAAGTTCACTCCCGAATTTCTAGGGTACACTCCGAAAGATCTTATCCACCACTACGCTTTTGGCCTAATGGGCTTACTACGATCATCCGCCTATCGTAAAGTTGAGTTCAGGCCTAGTGTTCCCACTACACTACATGCAACATAAGAATGGGTCGAGCCCACATCAATCGAGCAAAATAGGGCTTGCCATAAATATAAAGAACGCACTGGGTTATGACATCCGCGCTCTCCTCCATCCTCCCTCCGACAAACCGCATAAACCAAACCCGGTTGCCTCGCCGCCGCCTCCTGCGCTCGCTCCCTCCGCAAAGACCATTACCTTTGTTATTCGAACCACGACCGCGTTGAGGTCGTTGTCCTTCTCTACCACCGACTAACATTCCGAGTGGCTGGTCGACTTTCATCGGTTTCTTAGGACAATCCTTGAGCATATGGTCCTTGGACCCACACCTAAAACATCCTCCCGCTTTTTCCAAAGACTCCCTAAGTGCTTCTTTTCCATAATGATCACAAGGACGACATCGCCATCCTCTGATCAAATTTGTCGACCTCGCGCCCATCAACTCTAGGCCTCTTTTGAACCTTCCTGGATGATCCAAAACCTCTTTTGGGCCTATTCCGATCCATAGTCCGCTTTGTAGCATCCTTAATTCCTCGGCCACCTTGGCCTTTTCTACTAAAGCGAGTAAAACTCCCACTCTCACGATGCGGTGCTATCAACAATCTCAGATCATCCCTTAGTCCGTCCTCAAACGGACACAAAGACTCATGCTCGGGCTGCCACTACTCCGCCGGGCATACGGGCCAACCTCGTGAATTGACCTCATATTCTGCCACGGACTTGTTCCCTTGGACCAGCCCCAAAAATGCCTTTCTTTGCTCATCCGTATACCTGGTTCCAACATACTTCTTTTGATACGCTTCCTTAACGTAGTCCTGTGTCGATCCTCCATTGTGGCACCATCCCGAACGCTTAACCACCATTGATACGCTTCATCGCGTAATGTTGCCACCATTCCTTTTCTTCTCGTGGGTCGTCAAGCTCATCCATGATGCGCTTTCGATTGCTTCCAACCAAGATTTCACTCGGTGATTGGGTGCCACACCCGATACTCCACGAAATATTTCGGCTCCATTAGCTCGGAGCCGTTCAGGCACAGACTTTCGATTTCTCGAATTTCCTCCTGCACCAACCACCAACTCCAAAACTCAGAAGACAAACTGCGACACAAAGATCATCCCCGTCCGAGCTTGCCGCTTCAACACCGGTGGGGGTGGCGGTATGGTGAGTATCTCATTGTCGGACCTTTGACTCGATCTAACGGGTTACGACACGGTCATCCTTTTCTACCTCGCCACACGACGACCACGTTCTCTAGAGCTCATTTCTAACGTCGTGATCTGATTAAGGAATTTTATGAATTAGTCTTTGTTTCACTTGATTAACTGCGAAGGAGTTTTATGATAAAGAATTTAGGAGTGGTTCTTTCGTATACATCCATGCACACAGTCTTTTCATTCATTCATACATCCATCAATCAATTGTGAACTTTCGTTCATTCAGAGAAATGTTGCAGTTTTCATTGTTGTTGTTTTTCCACTACCCAGGGGTATTTTTGTAATTTGTCCTAAGGGGTATTTTCGTAATTTGTCAAAATAAGGTTCCTTGGTGATTTTGTCAATAAGGGTATTTTGGTAATTTTAAAATCTCGGGGCCTTTCGGTAATTTTGAAATTCCAGGGGTATTTCGGTAATTTTTCACAAACCAGAGTAAATTTGTAAAGTTTAATAATTCAGGGGTATTTCCAAATTTGCAAAACTTTGAGGGTTCTTTTTTTGAGAATTTGTTTTCTAAAACGGTGATGTTGCAGAAATTTTGGAAATCAGGGTCATTGTGGTAATTTTGTAAGTTAGGGGCAATTTTGTAATTTTTTAAAAATCAAGGTATTTTGATATTTTGCAAACAAGGGTTGTTGAATATTTATAAAATAATGAAGTTTTGATTAAAACTATAGGTATTTTAGAAATCTCATAAATCAAGGGCATTTTTGTAATTTACCACTAGGGGTATTTTTGTAATTTCATAAATTAAAAATTTTTCGGAAGACTTTGTAAGGATGGTTTTCACAAATTTAAAAGAAAGTTTTAAGAGTTTTTTTTTAAACTAGGGTTTTGTTGTTTTTATAAAAACATGGCTAGTTCCTTTCGGGTTTTAGTTATTGTGTTTGCTTTATGACCGAGTCCTCTTGGTCGTGGTGAACTAAAGCTACGCACCAGAGCAGATTCGAGTGGAGAGGAGGTGAGTCACGCGGACTACTTAAATACCAAGCTCCCACCGAAACCATTCCTAGACATGCGCATGTGAGGTTGCCACACCCACCGAGCCCTCCGGGTTGTGGTGAACCGAAGCTACGCACTGTAGGATTCTCGCAAAGAGGAGGTGAGTCACTAGGATCGCTTAAATACTGTGCTCTTTCTAGATCCAATCCTAGACATGCGCATTGTGGGTTACCACACCCTAACTCGGTTGACTTAGCCATAGGTTTGTTTAATGGAATTAAGTCTTATGTGTTTGTGTTTGAGTAGACTAGTCCTAGGGTTCAAGTTCCTATCATGCTATTCTACGTTCCATTCCTTTTCTACCCTTCCATAATTCCATCACACACGGATGGTTGTGGTACTTTACAGTGGATCATGGTCGGAGACTTAGGTGCCATGCCAGAAAACCTGCTTATTTTCAGAATTACTTCCATAAAACTCATTTGGCTCGATTGGAAAACGTTTTGGGCCTTAGCCCACAGGCCGAGAGTTTTAAAACTGAGCTCTAATACCAAACTGAAACACTCCAAACCCGGCCCACGAGCCTTGACCGGATCTGGTATGTTCCTCGATGAAAATCGGTTCAAATTCTTTTGTTACTTAGGAAAAACTTGTGTGTTTTGAAAGAAGGATTGTGTCGGGTTGGGCTCGAGTTGAAAACAAGTTTATTCCATTATTAAAATCCTTTACTTTAGGTGACAAAACGCTTAGGCTTTGTTTTAAAAGAAATCTACTTAAACTTTAATTGATAAAAATTTGTAAACATAATAAATAAAATAAATGTAAAATAGTTCAACTATGGCCTTATTACATCAAATAAACCCAAATAATTTAAAATACTTAAATAAAAATAAAATGTCCAAATAAAATTCCTTCTTGAGCATGGCCACCTTTAAGCTCCTACCGACCGGCCCATTACTCATTCATCACCAAACATGGTCCTCAACGGGGTGAGTCAATGCAGACTCAATGTGTACACAACACTAAATCATAATAGAATCGGGCATAACAAATATTACACATTCATATCATAGCATACAATTATAATGCATTCCCAAACCCAAACCTAATAAGCCATCCGCTACACACTCCCCGCACTCAACCTCGCACACACCGTGGGGACTACTAAGTCGACCCTCCTTCCGCTACACTCCATATCACGGTCTTAGGTCACCGTATTTGTGGTCTTAGGTCACCACATTCAGATATCGCGGTCTTAGGTCACCGCATTCAGATTAGTGTGGTCTTAGGTCACCACATTCAGATACCACGGTCTTAGGTCACCGTGTTCGTGGTCTTAGGTCACCATATTCACTTCCCCTTTCAATAACCCATATGCCCCATTTTGTAATATGTATTAATATGCCAAAGTTCACATTCTTATTCGCATGTTACAAATAACATATTTCATATTCCTAGTAAGAGTAGGAAACGTACCTGAGTACTTAGTACCATAATATGGTACCTTAGCCACTTTCTTATTCTTAATATCACATATTTTAATTAGACATAGCCATAAAACTTATTTAGAATTAGTGTGGGGTACACACCTGATTTGCTTAACAACTTCACTGAAAATCCCGAAATATGATCTACTGCCTTAGATCTCAAGTTCCTACATTTGATTAATCACTTACTAATTTAATAAAAAACCATTCGGCCATAAATCCAAATCCTAGTAGGATTAGTACACTAAGACTTACCTTGTTGCCGATTTGAATTAAGAATCAAGTGCTTAGGAAACTTTCGTATTCTCCCTTTGAAATCGGCTAAACACTAGATTACTCTACGGGTTAGTTTTCACTTTTGAGAAGATAGTAAATAGATCTATATATCAAAATAGGCCTTGGCCGAATTTACTTTGGTACTTACCTTCTAAATCTTGAATCCAGAAAAGTATCCTTGCCTCCCCAGAGATGTCGAAATTCCTATAATCATGTGTTAGATTTAATCTAACATTAAAACTTAAAACATGACCTTTGGCCGAATCTTATAGTTTCTTACCTTAGATCTTTATGAATCCCAAATATTCCTCTTTTTAGTCGACATGATTCTTTGAACCAGAAACACTCCTTATAATTTTGGCCACCAAAATAATAATAATAATATTAGATCCTATGTTTCGGCTTAAAGAAGAGAATAAATCGATAACCACAAGATTCTTACCTTTAGTATTGAATTACAGATCTCTCCCGACACCACTTCAGAGATTCGGTTTAGAAACTTGATGAACAATCTTTGTGAGCCCTCTAGGTATTCTGGATTTCAAGGATGAAGGAAGAGAGAAATATTAGGCTTTAGAAAGAATCCAGATCGATGGAATTTGAAAGGAGTTTTGGCTAGAACATAAGGTGTATTTTCGGCTTGGAGAAAGAAAAGAGAAGAGAGGATTTTTGCTAGGAGAATTTCTGCAAAGAGAATGAATGAATGAATGGCCTAATTCTCCTCATTGTGCCAAAATTACTAGGCCAAGAGTCCTTTGCTTGGCCGCCACTCTTCCTTATTTGATAACTTTATCTCCTTAATTTAAAATAATTAAAGAAAAATCCTTATTATCTCTTGAAAATAATCCAAATTAAATCCTTTATTTATCCCCTAATTAGCCGAATTTTAAAGAGAATAAAACTCCTCTTTTGCAAGCCTTGTGCCCCCACTCTGTGCTTCTAGAAGCAAAAATAAAACTTCTTTTATTTGCTTCCCATGTGACTCGAACTCAGGCCCAATCCCCTTGCATGTAGCGCCATTTCCAGAGGCCCTAAGTGGCATCTCCAGGCCACTTTTCCAAGTCTGTTTGTGTGTCAAATTTTACATACGTTTTCTTTTAAGGCCACCTTGCCTCAGTTTCCTCTTTTAAACTTTAAAACTCGACATTTCCAAGTCATTTCTAAGTTTCCAAAAGTTTTCGTTTGCCTCTTTAAACTTGACATTTCCTTACATTTCCAAGTTTCCAGAAATGTTTACTTTCCTCTTTTGAATCATTTCCATATCATTTCCATACATTTTCAGGTTTCCAAAAATGTTCATTTCTAAATCATTTTCATGCATTTTCAAGTTTCCAAAAATGTTCAAAATTTATTCATAACACGTAAGACATGTCATTTCGTACAATTAAACCGAAAATGCATAGGCCCTTTTCAGGATGTTACAAGATATAACATGCAAAACATAAATGAAATATCGTAATTCTTAACGACCATTTCTACACCATATCCGACCAAATTTCTACACACCATGTGGGGATAAAATCAACCCACCCATCCCTACACACCATGTTGTACCGAAATGCGGCACATAATCAGATAATTGTAGCTAAGTTTCCAGATAACAGGCTTAATAGCCTTTCAGATACTTCCTCTAATATCATCGACCCACCCCAATGTAATGCAACATACAATCGATGACATGCTATAATGCAATTAACAGATCACACATTCAAAACGGTATACATGCTAAGTGTAACATGCTTAATACATATATCACATAATCGGATCACGTAATTAGGGTCTAAGTAATGCTTACCGACCCTACAGTAAGTCCACAGTCAACTTGGGCGACCCGTGCAACCTTACAGATCAGTTTAGAAAAATGGGCTCGCACGCCCATGTGGCTTGCCCGTGGATTACACGGCCTGGCCCAGAATTCCACATGCCTGTGTGGTTCTCCCATGTGGGTACATATGCCCGTGTGGCTCACATAGCCCAATAGGTCAAGCCTGTGTGTCGCACACGACCTTGCCCTGCCATCACACGGCTGTGTCTCTGGCGCACAGCCTGGCTCGTTGATCACACGGCTTTGTTGTGGCTTACAGCCTTTCACACGACCTACCCACGGCCGTGTGGCGTCGACAGAATCATTTTTCAGCTTTCGTCGATTCTTATTTTTTGTATTTTCGGGTGCACAGATGGTCTCGTTTTTGCTGCTAACCCAATGACGAGCACTCCAGCACCTAAAATCGATAATCTTGAGTCCAAAATCAGATACTTAAAACGAGTTATTATGAATAGATAAAACCTAGATCTCAACAAAAAACCCTACCTTTGAGCAGACACCGACAAACACGTGCTTTGTCGGCATAGTTTGGGAACCACAGCCACTTACAGAACTCTTAAACACGAAAACACTCATCTTTAGTAATCATTCGTGATGAACAGATAAAATTAATCAAAAGCATAACCTACCGACCGCATGCTAACGTAGAGTGGAAGAGATGGAAAAGAAAACAGAATCCAAAACAAAGGGGTGAGGGACAACAAAAGAATTTGGCAGCAAACAGTGGGGAAAAGATGGAGAAATTTGCACAGAATAGTGGAATTTTGATCAAAAATGCAAAAAGGAAAAGAAGATTGAGACGGAGAAGTCTGAATATCACGATAACCAACCAAGTCCCATGTTTTCGTTCTTCACTTCCCACTACATCTGTAATTCTCAGCATTTCACTGCACTTCAAACTCCTACACGTCCCTAATAACAAAAAATAATACTCAAGCAGCAACTCGAACACAAGACCTTTTCCACCTTAACACTCCTCTTAACCACCAGACCAGCAGACCGATTCTGACATAAACTTACTAGCACTAAAACTTAAGCCTACTAGATAAGAGTAATGCTTTATTCATTTAGAAACAAAAATTCTATTTAAGCCAAGGCTTGAACTTGGGACCTCACATACACACTCAGAACACATACCCACTGAAGCAGATACACAGCTATGTCAATTAATTTCAGAAACACATATAGATATTTTTGTGCTCCAAAAACATATAAGCCAGAATTAAAGAAATTTGGAGTGGTACAAAAACACCCTTGTGGGGGGAGGCATACGGTCGTGTGACAGAGGTACACGCCCGTGTGAACCAGTGACACTCGCCTACACAGCAGTGTGGCCAGGTCCTGTGGCACCCAAATTAGCCCAGAAACCCTAAATCCCAAAAGCACACGGCCGTGTGTGGGGGCACATGCCCGTGTGGTCACGAAACCACACCTAAATTGACCCGAAATCTCATTTTTCGATCAGTAAAATACCCTTAATCAAATATTTCAGAATCATACCATAATAAGCCAATTTTATTACAAACCTCAATTGCTCATTGCCAAATCACATAAAAAAAGTTGTCAAATTTCAAAGCGATTCGGTATCGAATTATATGGTGCAGAACACACTCATTATGTCGAATTATCCAGAATCAATTCAGTGTTCAAAACTAAAAAGAAAAGTTTCGAACCCACACATGATTTGTGATTAACGACGCCCCAACACCGACTCGATGATAAGGAAGAGAAACTCTCCAAGATCCGCAAGCAAAAATTGTTTCCCAAAAACAAAAGAAGAGAAAAAACAAAGGAAAAGAAAACCCCCAGCAAGGGAAGGGAGAGGGGAACGTGAAAAACAAGCAGTAACCAAAAAAAAAAGAAAAAGAAAAATAATCCTAATAATAAAACTAATTATTAATTTAAAAGTTAAAATCAGTTTGCTATTTAACAAAATAAAAATATATCACTTAAAACGCACACCCAAAGACTCGAACCCAAAACCCAGAGGTACACTAATACTCACACAACCACCAGACCAACAGGCCCATTCTGTTACTTAAACGCACAACTAAACACAATAGCACAACTTACTCGCTAACCATACCCACGGACCTTAAAACTTCTAGCCCAAAATTCGGGGTGTTACAGTGTACAATCACAGTATCACACCGAAGTACTCGCACCGAAGAGCACAGTCACAATATCGCATTGAAGTGCTAGTCATTTTATTAATTCTCATTTGTCTTTCATTTATTTCACTTCTTTTACTTACAATGACTAAAACAACTCAAGTCTTGCTTTTTTTACAATTTCAACCCTTATCAGCAAATAATTCAATATACTTACAACTTTTCTTCTATTTTCGCTTTTCTTTTAAATTAGTCCTCGTACTAAAGTTTAGACTTAAGATCAGATACACGAGTCCGCCACCCCAAGTTATTCGGCAACGATGGCTATCAGAATAAGTCCACGACCCTTTGGGAGTTGGGACTACCCACGACCCTCTAGGAATTGGGGAGTTCTATATCTCTGACTTAAAAACTCTATGGCATGCCAACTATACCTGAACTCAGTCTAACTTAGCTAACGGGGTAAAAACCAATTTTCATAATCCATTTCATTTCCACTTTCACATCATTCTCATTTTCATTTTTCTTTCAAGTTAATCCTTGTGCTAAAATTTAGACTTAAGTTTGGATATGCGAATCCGCCACCCCGAGTTGTTCGGCAACGATGGCTATCAGAGTAAGTCCACTACCCTTTGTGAATTAGGACTGCCCACGACCCTCTGGGAATTGGGGCTAATATTATTTGACCATTTGGTCCTCCTCCCTTGACCCTCTGGGAATTGGATAGTTCTAAATCTCTGATGCAAAGATTATATGACATGTCAATTATATTTGACTTAGTCTAATTTAGTTAACGGGAAACATATCAAATTTTCATAGTCAATCTTATTTTCTTTCTCATATCAATTTCATTTCTATTCTCATTTTCATTCTCATTTCAGTCTCAATTTATATTCAAACCATATACTACATATAAAAAAATTATGCTTTCAACCAAATATAATCAAACATTTGTTTATTCATCTTTAGAAATCATAATATTTCAAATTTCAAATTATAACCAAGATTTTGCTATTTTAATCATTTGAAAGCAAATTTTTCATCTCAAAACATAATTGTATAAATATTAATTAAATCATCCAAAACTCTTAAAAATAAGATTAATATAATTAGTCATAGTAAAATAAATATTCAAAAGTATTATGTAATGAAAGCAAGTTATTAACACATTTAATTTTCATTACTTCATTACTTCAATTTCATTCTCTTTCATGTATCAAGTAATTTTTTTTCTTCATATTTTATTTCACATATCAAGTTTCTATACATTTCACTTCTCTTATTTCAATAACATAGTTTTCAAAGTTTACAATTTAGTCCCATCTTCTCGTCGCTTCATTTCATGTCATATTTGTTCATTACCTTCACTTCTTCATTACTTTAACAAGTCCAAACTCTATTCTTTTTCTCATATCTATATTTCATACGAATATTGCTAAAATCATTATTTAGTTAAAAAAAAATTAAGTCCCATTTCACCATCTTTTCTAATTTTAAATGCACATTTCATTATTTTTTGTGTATTTAATATAACATGTATTTTCTAGACTCACTTTTAGCCCGAGAATCAAAAATCCTAGGCTCTGATACCACCAAATGTAACACCCCCATACCTGACCCGGTCGTCGTGTCAAGACATCAAGATGTCACATTTGTTACCGAAGCAACTATTGAAAATTTCAGATCAGTGTATCATATTATTTAATTAATATAGATCATTAACTCATTTCAGTAATAATTGAATTTACGATAGAACTAATTATGAGTTAAAGGAGCTCATTAAAACAACTACAATTGATCAAAGGCCAAATTGTGTAGTTCATAAAAAATTTTGAACTGTTGTCGCGACGTTGGGGTTTCCATGTCCCCAACATCGCGACATGAAGAACTTGTCATTGTGACGTCGTCTCCATTTCCTACGAGTTCCACGCCTTATTTTTATTTATTTATTTATTTATATCATTACCTGAACCGTATTCAGATGTCATAACCGCCACTTCATTTTACATATCATCTACTTATATCTATATCTAATCTCAAGTCCTCATAAAAACATGAGACTCAATCAAAGATAACAAAGTTTATAAAATTAACATAAATATTAAAGTTTTACAAATAAAACCATTGGAGGACTTGCACTTTCAAAGTAGTTTACCCACTTTATGTATATTTCATATTTATTTCTAAATTGTGCCAAACAATTTAATTCTTCATAAAATTTTAACAAGAATTTAGTATCACATCAATTAACAATTGTTCACTTATTATTTTATCAATTCGTTTAAACATATTCATATTTATTAATCATTTCATCACTTACAACCATTTCGAAACATTTCAAATTCATCTACTATATATATATTTATATATTTTTTCCTCCTCTTCCTCTCTATTCCACATCTTTTATGTATATATTTATTAGAATCTTTAGCTTTTAGTATATAACATGCTTATATGTAACATTGTCTATAATTCCACTATTTACTTATATGTTCATATCAAAGCTATCCACTTGAGTCATAGTCACTAAATTATTTATATGTTGAGCTACAAAATTCGAAATTAAGATCCGCTTGATATTTTTGAAACTAGACTCAAATATCTTTTTATCATAAAAATTTTAAAATTTACAATTTAGCCAATCAGTATAGTAAATTATTCAAATTTGTCCTTTTTCTGTTGCTTGATAGCTTTGACATTTCTTTACTAAAAATTAATTATCTTTTAGCACGGGGTTTGGATGATTTTTTCGTTTGTTTCTATTGATAATAAACTCATTAATAATTTAAAAATATAAATTTAAACTGATAAAGATTTTTTTATAATTTTTTATGATTTTCCAAAGTCAGAACAAGGGAACCCGAATCCACTCCGACCTTGTTTTATGAAAATTAATATATTTCAAACTATAAAATCCCGTTTCTTTCACCGTTTCTTCCATATGAAATTAGACTCGATAAGCTTTAATTCTATATTTAATTCAATCTCCAACTAAATTTCCATAATTTTAGGTGAATTTTCAAAGTTAAGTCACTGCTGCTGTCCAAGCTATTTTAATGAAAATATTTTCTTTTCCAAGGTTCTTTGCACTATCCTTCATTCAATCACACATAATTGCCATACTTTTGATTACTATACAATTTAGTCACTTATGTTTATGTGTAGATTACATATTCATTTCTTAATCTTAGTACTTTTCACCATACAAATCACATTCTCTCTTACCAATTTAGTGTTTTAAGTCTCTATTTTCATCAAATACTTTCTATTTCTAGTATTTAGATTAAATACATGTTTCATACATCTTATTCAAAACATCTTTAACTCAATCTATTGAAATACAAGTAGGTTTAGTATGAAACTTATCTCATTTGTCAAGAATTTCTTCATTTCTTCTTCATTTCCACGCATTTCTCATCTTCACCACTTTCCTTCCTTTTTCTTCTCATTTTCTCCACTTTCATCTACTATTTTCTTGCTTCTAAATTGATGGACATATTCTATAGAATCTCTACTTCATCTTCTCTCTTTAATATCTAAGGAAATTTTCAAAAATTTTGGATAAAAATGTAGGTTTTCATGGCAAAGGACTAAATTTTAAAGAAAAGAAAACTTCCTTTCTCACTCTTCCACTCACATTGGATGGATGATAAATGTCCTTCATCCTTCCTTTCTTTTTATACTACCATTTTCTAAATAAAATAATAATAAATATCTAAGTAAAATATTAAGAAAATAATATTTAACTAATTAATTAAAAAAAATCACCAAAATATCATCATCATCATCATTACATTCTAAAATTCTTCCTCTTGCTAATTAACCATTTTACCCTTTATGATCTTTCAAAATTTCATCATTGAATCATTACTTAATTTGGTAAAATTGTGATTTAGTCCCTCACAATTCTTCACCTATTCAATTTGGTCCCTGCATACCAATTCCATGCCTTAGTAAATTGGATTATTTTCACTTTTGGTCGTTTAACTTTCTAATTTTTACACTTTGATCTCCTAAATTTTGAATATTTACACTTGAGCCAAAAACTTTTCACATATTTACTATTTAGTCCCTTCTTAATACATCATGTCATGCTTCTTGATTTAACTCTCTTTTGATTTATTGCAACTTTCATTTTCTTTGATTTTATACCTTATTCCGGTAAGATTTCATCTCATATTATTTATGACCAAGGGGGTTTTCAGGATGTTACAAAAGCAGCTTTAGTAGTACTTTTCAGTACGAAGGTCATGCAGTCTAGGGATAAGGGAAAATGTTACCTCTGCCTACTAGATGATTTGTGACTATATGAATCAATTGAATTTTGTGTTTGCAGTTTTCGAAAGGGTTAAATATACATTTTGTTCCGTGAACTTGGTTTCAAGGTTCAAATTAGTAGCTAAGGTTTTTTTTTTTTTCAATTAAGTACCTAAACTTGGCCTCAAGGTTCAATTTGGTACCTAAACCTTTTTTTGGTTCAATTAGGTATATGAATCTGTCTTTTTGGTTCAATTTAATACTGAACTTGGCTTTGTATTTTAAATTGGTTCAAATAAGTCATTTACCGAAGCCAACTTCAAGTATCAATTCGAACCAAGAGGCTAAGTTTAGGTACCTAATTGGACCAAAATAAATTTTAGATACCAAATTGAACATTAAAACCAAGTTCAAGTACTTAATTGGATAAAAAAAGACTTAGGTACCAATTTGAACCTTGAAGCTAAATTCAGGTACTGAAATATATATTTACCCGTTTAGAAATATTATACTTTCAAGTGCAAAGGTTTGTGAGTTAAGAAAGTACCCAAAGCAATATTAAGAAAAAGGTTTTTTACTTTTAGGTTGCATTAATCAATTGAGTTAATTTTTGGGTTTCCGTTTTAGAAGTGTTATACTGTCTTGTTTGCAGTTTTAGTAGTGTTATACCATATTGGTGTTACCTTGAAGTGCTTAAGGTTTTGTCAATTTAAGAAAGTACCCAATTTAATGTGAAAAAGAAAAGTTTAAAATGTTTTTATGGAGCTAGAGTCATGGTTGAGATTGCTTGACATCTTCCATATGCAGGATAAAGCATTACAAGAGCAGAACAATGTCCTTGCAAAGAAGGTAAAACAGTTAAATTCAATATCAACAAATTTTAATCCAATGAATCTGTTTCTGAAATTGTTCATCTTCTTTATTGTGTAATGAGTACCAAAAAATGTTGTTTGAGCCATAAATAGGTAAAGGAAAAGGAGAAGGAAATGGCCCATCAGCCACAACAAAACAATTGCCAAGATTCATCCTCAATGCTTCCACAACCACTGCAGTCCTTGAACACCAGGTTTCTCTTTTCTCTCTCTTTGTTCAAATGGAAAGTTGATGGTATTTGGATTCGGGTGCGAGTGTTAGATTGAAACATGGGTTTTTTTCTTTTAATCTTTTAATATATCTAGAGGATTTTCGAATAATCTTATCTCCATACTGAATCTCTATGAATCAAACGTAGATACTTAAAAAAGGGATAATCATTTTAAAACATGGTCCAGTGACACAAATGAAGCAAGGAGCAGTGGAAGAGAAGAGGGTAATCCTAGTCCAGCACAACATCGCAACTCCAATGTGCCATTGCCACCGTGGATGATTCCTCGTATTGGGTAATTAAAACAAGTAAAAGTCTCTTCTCTAATTAGTATGCAATTTAATGCATTTACATATAAAATATGTATATATGTGTTTATATATGCATGCGACAAACTGATGTGTGACCTGCATCTACGTGTAATCCCAGTGATGTAATTATCAAGGAGGGTTTTGTTGATACGAAATTATAATATAATGTATAATATGAATTTAACTACGAAATCATTTTATCAGTTCAGCAGGAAAGATGTGTTTTTATCTTTATTAAATGCTATCCTTTTGAAATTACATTTCCAGTTTAGAGAATAATTTAATGTTTATGTGGTATTTGCATTCCAATGCAATGAGGAAGGTATTTATCTATTTATGCCATGTTTGCATTGTGTTTATGTCATACTTTCATATTTTCTTGCCTAAAAACTTATATAAATTTATGTATTTTTTTTTTGGTTGGAGAAGTAGCATCTCTTGAAATAAAATCTTTGTACCAATACAATGGAGAAAATGAGTTAAAATTACTGAAGAGAAAATTAGATCTTTTTGGGATGGGGATAATTTTGATCATGTCTTTTCTCCTTCGGATGAGAAATCAGGAGGTTTGGTCATCATATGGAATAGGAATTACTTCAGAGCAGAGTTGAAGTTAGTGTCGAGTAGGTATATTCTGATTAAAATCAATTTTGGCTAGAGGCAAATTTTAAAGTGTGATACTTAGCGATAATGCCCCTTGTGCAATGGAAGATCAATCGATGTTGTGGGAGGAGATCTTGAAATTAAAATCTTTAGTTTTTGGGAATTGGTGTGTAGGGGTGATTTTTATGCTATGATTAGTGGGGATATTTAGAAAATTAAAATTACTTCTCGAACTCTTAAATAGGAAGGTAAATATGTATTGATCTGCTCAAACCAGCATCAATGAATGAGGGTGAATTTTTTAATTCAAGTGGCATGGGAGAGACAATAAGAAAAGTTGCTTGGATCATTTTTTAGTAGAGCTGAGAGAGCTTTGTTTGTAGGGATTGATGACGTAGATTTCGAACCACATTCTGTTATTGTTTGTAGGGATTGACCATTTTTCTAATAATTTTATTTGTTAATCTAGAATATAAGAGATTGGTTCATGTGTGGAGTTTAATAAATTGCGGATTGAAGGCTTGTTTGATGTAGAGGAGATTAAGGAGGCAGTTTGGAATTGCGATGATGCAAAAGCCCTTGGAATTTGCCTTGATGGTTTAAAAGGTGACGGAGTTTGTTTTTGTTGGCAAAATTCTTTAAGACAAGAAAGGTGGAAAAAGGGATTAATTTTGAAAGGATGTCAGTCCATTGAAGTTGGGTGCTTCCGTCTTGTTAGAATTAAGTAACCCGAATCCTTATTTAAATAAAATACATGGTAAAATAAAATAAAATAAGAATCCCTATAGAATTACACTTCTTTTATTTTATTTTAAATAAGGTTTTTAAACCTTATTAAACTCCATCTATTTGATATTGATTAGAATAAGGAGTTTTCAATCTTACTACACTCCTATTAGAATATGGCTTTACAAGCCTATAAATAGACATAGTGTATTCCTCTTGTAATGGATTCGAATTCGACATAGTGAATTTTCTTCTCCTCTGTCCGTGTTTTTTTTCCCGAAAGGGTTTCTATGTAAAATCTGCGTGTTCTTTATTTTTATTTTTTTCTTTTCTTTGTGATATATTTATCATTACCGACGATATTTTTCACAAATTGGTATCCGAGCTTCCGGGTTTTTCATCTCGATCACGGTAATGGCGTATTTGAAGTATAAAATTCTGCTGTTGGATCGCAACACCAGATTCGCGTTGTGGCAGATAAAGATGCAGGCTGTTCTTGCACAGATTGATTTAGAGGAAGCCCTACTAGGGGTAGATAAGATGCCTTTGACATTGACGGAGGAAGAGAAGAAGCGCAAGGATCGAAAGGCGTTAACACAATTACATCTGCATTTGTCTAACGAAATTTTGCAAGATGTGATGAAGGAGAAAATCACCGCGGCATTATGGAAGAGGCTAGAACAAATATGTATGTCGAAAACTCTAACTAGCAAGTTGCATATGAAGCAACGTCTTTATGCTCATCGTTTGGAGGAAGGTGCGTCTGTGCACGAACACTTAACAGTGTTTAAAGAAATTCTCTCAAACTTGGAGGCCATGGAGGTTCAGTATCTTAAGGAAGATCTAGGGTTGATTCTATCTTGTTCGTTGCCCCCGTCTTATTCAACCTTTAGAGACACGATTTTATATAGCCGCGAGTCTCTCATAGTTGATGAGGTTTATGATTCTTTGACCTCGTATGATAAGATGAAGCATCTTGTGGTTAAACCCGACTCTCAGGGAGAGGGTCTTATTATTCGTGGGAGACAAGATCGGAATGCTGATGATGATCGTGGAAGGACACAAGAACGAAATCCTCGCGGTAAATCTAAGGGTAGATTGAAGTCTTCAAATAGAGGTAAAACTTGTAACTTTTGCAAGAAGAAAGGGCACGTTAAATCTGAGTGCTATAAGCTACAGAACAAGATTAAAAGGGAGGCTGCAAATCAAAAGGGAAAACAACCAGAAAATTCTGGTGAAGCTGATGTTGTAGAAGACTACGGTGATGATGGTGAACTTCTAGTCGCTTCATCAACAATTCTAAAGAGAGCGAGGAGTGGATACTTGATTCAGTTGCACCTTCCACATGAGTCCCAATCGGGATTGGTTTACAAATTACTAAACTTGATGTATCGAAGGTGTTGTTTTGATGGGAAATAATGCCGCATGTAAAATCGCAGGTGTTGGAACAATTAAAGTTAAGATGTTTGATGGAGTTGTCAGAACACTTAGTGACGTACGACATGTTCCAGAATTGAAGAGAAATTTAATTTCGTTGAGTACTCTTAATTCAAAAGGGTACAAATACACAGCTGAAAGTGGGATTTTGAAGATTTCCAAAGGTTCTCTCATTGTGATGAAAGGGCAGAGAAAGACTGCCAAGTTATATGTTTTACAGGGTTCTACTGTTATTGGTGATGTAACTGTCGCTTCCTCTTCCTTGTCAGATAATGATATTACTAAACTTTGGCATATGCGCCTAGGGCATATGAGTGAGAATGGCATGACAGAATTGAGCAAAAGAGGACTTCTTGATGGGCAAGGAATTTGCAAACTGAAGTTCTGTGAGCACTGCGTTTTTAGGAAGCAAAAGAGAGTTTGATTCACCAGAGGAATCCATAACACGAAGGGAACGTTGGAGTATATTCATTACAGTGCGTGGGGCCATCAAGAGTGCCTTCGAGAGGTGGAGCTAATTATATGCTAACTTTTATTGATGATTTTTCCAGAAAAGTTTGGGCATTCTTCCTGAAGTAGAAAAGTGATGTATTTTCTGCACTTAAGTATTGGAAAACTATGATTGAAAAACAAACTGGAAAACAAATAAAATACCTCCGCACAGAATGGCTTAGAGTTTTATTCTGATGAGTTCAATAAACTGTGCAAGTCAGAAGGGATCGTGAGACACTTGACAGTTCGTCATACTCCTCAGCAAAACGGCATTGCAGAACGAATGAACAGAATAATCATGGAGAAGGTTCGATGTATGTTGTCAAATGCCAAGTTACCAAAGTCGTTTTGGGCTGAAGCAGCCTCTACTGCATGTTTTTTGATCAACCGATCTCCATCCATTGCCATTGAGAAAAAGACTCCGCAAGAGGTATGGTCTGGTAATCCTGCTAATTATTCTGATTTAAAGATCTTTCGATGTCCTGCGTATGCTCATGTTGATAATGGAAAGTTGGAACTGAGATCTATTAAATGTGTTTTTCTTGGTTATAAATCTGGTGTAAAAGGGTACAAGTTATGGTGTCCTGAAAATAGAAAAGTTGTGATTAGCAGAGATGTTACTTTTGATGAAACTGCTATGCTACCTAACTTATCTCTTAAAGACTCTTCCAATAAGGAAAATCAAAAGTAGGTGGAGCATCAGATTAATACAGAGTCGACTCTTTAAACCAGTACAAAAATTAAGAATAGAGTTGCTTCTTCACCACAATACTCTATTGCCAAAAACATAACTAGAAGAGAAATTAAACCTCCAAAGAAGTATGCCGAGGTTGATCTAGTTGCTTATGCTTTAAATGTGGCCGAAGATATAGATGCAAACCAAGAGCCGTTTAATTATTTTGAGGCGGTTAGCTGTGAAGATTCAGAAAAGTGGATATTTGCTATGCAAGAGGAGATGAAATCACTCTAGAAAAACAGAACATGGGATCTTGTGAAACTTTTGAAAGGTAAAAAGGCTGTTCGCTGTAAATGGGTGTTTAAAAAGAAAGAAGGGACTCTAGGAGTTGAAGAACCCGGATATAAAGCAAGGCTTGTTGCAATGGGTTCTGATCAAATTCAGGAGTGGACTTCATGATGTGTTCTCCCGGTTGTGAAGCATAGTTCGATTCGAGCTTTGCTTGGTATTGTGGCCATGCATGATTTGGAGCTTGAGCGATTAGATGTAAAATTGCATTTTGCATGGAGAACTTGAGGAGGATATTTACATGCAACAACTGAGAGAGGGTTTTATAGTCTCGGGAAAAGAGGACTATGTTTGCTTCTTTGAAAAAGTCTCTTTACGGTTTGAAGCTTGATCACCAAGACAATGGTACAAGAGGTTTGATTCCTTTATGACTTCTCATGATTTTAAAAGAAGTAGTTTTGTAAATTGTGTTTACTTTAAGAAAAATAGTGATAGTTCTTTTGTGTATCTACTTCTTTATATTGATGACATGTTGATAGAAGCAAAAGATAAAGCAGAGATAAGAAAGGTCAAAGCCCAACTAAGTGAAGAATTTGAGATGAAAGATTTGGGACCAGCAAAGAAGATACTTGGTATGGAGATTCTCAGAGATAGAAAAACAAGTAAATTGTACCTAAGTCAGAAGGGGTACATTGAGAAAGTTCTTTGCAGGTTCAATATGCAGAGGGCTAAGCCTGTTAGTACTCCTTTAGCAGCCCATTTCAGACTTTCATTGGCTTTGTCTCCACAATCAGATGATGAGATTGAGTACATGTCACATGTTCCATACTCTAGTGTAGTGGGATCTCTCATGTATGCTATGGTTTGTTCACGTCCAGATTTATCATATGCAATCAGTGCAGTTAGCAGATACATGGCGAATCCCGATAAAGAACATTGGAAAGTAGTTCAGTAGATTTTAAGATACTTACGAGGTACTACTGATGTTTGCTTACAGTTTGGAAGAACTAGAGATGGAGTCATTGGGTATGTTGATGCTGATTTTGCTGGAGACCTTGATAGAAGAAGATCTCTAACTGGTTATGTCTTTACAATAAGAGGTTGTGCAATCAGTTGGAAAGCTACTTTTCAAACTACTGATCGCTTTGTCTACCATCAAGTCGAGTATATGGCGACATCGAGGCTTGTAAAGAAGCTATTTGGTTGAAGGGACTCTTTAGTGAGCTCAATGAAGACCTTCAAATCAGCACAATATTTTGTGACAGTCAAAGTGCCATCTTCCTTACAAAAGATCAAATGTTTCATGAGAGAACAAAACACATTGATGTTCGGTATCATTTTGTTCGTGATATTATTGCTCGTGGTGATATAGTTGTGAGCAAAATTAGTACTCATGAAAATCCTGCAGATATGATGACTAAGTCACTTCCGATAACCAAGTTTGAGCATTGCTTAGACTTGGTTGGTTTTCATTGTTGAAGTTAAACCCTTAAGGGGTTTTGTGGAAGAGGTGGAGAACTTGTTCGTTGAGAGTTCGCGATGAAGAACTTGTTTATTGAGAACTCGTGTCAAGTTGGAGATTGTTAGAATTAAGTGAATCAAATCCTTATTTAAATAAAATACATGGTAAAATAAAATAAAATAAGAATCCCTATAGAATTACACTTCTTTTATTTTATTTTAAATAAGGTTTTTAAACCTTATTAAACTCCATCTATTTGATATTGATTAGAATAAGGAGTTTTCAATCTTACTACACTCCTATTAGAATATGGCTTTACAAGCCTATAAATAGACATAGTCTATTGCTCTTGTAATGGATTCGAATTCGACATAGTGAATTTTCTTCTCCGCTGCCCGTGGTTTTTTTCCCGAAAGGGTTTTCACGTAAAATCTGTGTGTGTTCTTTATTTTTATTTTTTCTTTTCTTTGTGATATGTTTGTCATTACCAATGTTATTTTTCACACGTCTTTTGCAAATGATACACAAAGTTAGATTTATTATAGCATCCGAGCTTATTCATTCTATGGAGTCCAAGTGTAAAGGATGCTGGCTTGCATGACTATGTATGTTAAGATGTTTCGAGATTTTCTTTGGGTTGAAAAATAATTTCTCTAAATCTAAGAGGTTTGGTTTTGGTTGTGAAGAAGAGGTTGGCTGTGGGATTATAGCTTGCCTTTTAAATATTTTGGTTCTAATTTGAGGATATTAGGAGCTGGGGAAAATTTAGGAAAAAAAAACTCTCTATGGAAAGGAATATCGCTTTTGTTTGTAAAAAGAGTTATCTTCTTTTGGGTTCCTAAGGGAGTTGTTAAGAAAATCAGCAACATCTGACATTCTTTCTTATAAAGAGGGTGAAATGGGAAAAAGAAAGATTGCGAAAGAGTGTTAGAGGTGACTGTGTTTACCTAAGAAGTTTTTGGGATTGGGAGCAATCAACTTGAAGTTTAAAACATGAGGTTGAAAGTTTGTCGTAGAGAAGAATGCATTCTAGAGGAGAGCTTTTATCGGCTAAATATGGAGAGGGTATGTGTAACACCCTATACCCGACTCAATCGTCGGATCCGAGTGTCGAGATGTTACATTCGTTGCCGGAGCAACTACAAACAATTACCATTCTATTTAACCTTTTGTTCGTGCTGTGTTAAGATTATTACACACTCATAACATGAATCATATCTTGCCTACTTAGGCTTTATATTTTTCATTTTCATTACACTCTTACAATTTAGTCCTTATTTTCATAAAAAAATCAATATTCATTAAATTAACACTTTAGTATCGCTTAGAATTTAATTCACTATCATAACTACTTCACTAAAATTATCCATAAATACTTTATTACACATATCAAATTTTGGTCACTTTTCTATCTAGTCTTCTTTGCATAAACTTCACTTTATTTAGTTTACAATCTTTTTTATTTTGTTCCTACTAGCATATATTTTCATTAATCATCATCCTCTCACTTAGTATTCACTTTACTTTATATATCATTACACTTGAATATGTTATTTCAAAATCTTAATACACTTAGTCACTTTTGTATATTTTACGATTTGGCCTTTTTCAATATAAAATTCAAATATTACTAGAAATTTACTTAACTATCACTTTGTAATTATTTCACTAACACTCAACACTTCATTTAAGCTGTTTATCATAGTATTTTATTTCAAACTTAAACTTTTGTACACTTTTCAATTTAGTCCTATTTCTATGAAATTTATTTTTTTCACTACAGAACCACTTTAAATCAATTTTCTTCCATGTAACACTTCACTTGAATAATTCTTTCTAACGCCTTTAGTACTTGTTTTCATTTCTAAGTATCTTGCAATCTGGTTCTTAACATTAGGAAAAATCAATAATTATTATAGTATCCTTCTAACTTCACATTTCACTAAAATTTACTATCACATAACACTTTAATCAAATAGTTCATTATAATATCTTATTTCACAAAACAAAATTTTATGCACTCCAGTTCTCTTGTTTCAATTATAAATTTCTCAAAGTTCACAATTTAGTCCTTAGCATAATGAAAATTCATTATTTACTATAATCCCACTTATTTTATGATTAATTCACTACTATTTCACACTTCAATTTAGTTATCTATTATAATATTTTATTTTATATATTAAAATGATTTTACACTTTATTTTACTAAATTACCACAAATTTCATAAATTTTACATTTTAGTCCTTAGGTAACAAGAAATTTGAGGGTACTTACTTCTCTTCAATCTTTAATCACATGTTTTTCTCTTTTCTTTGCCACTTGAATCACTTCCTCTATCTCTCTCTTCAATATTATGTCAAGAACATGAAACTTTTCATGAGAATTCTCTACTTTAATATCACTTCCTTACTGTTCTAGCAAGATTAAATTTAAAAACATGATGAAACCTTGAAATTCATACCTTGTTCTCCTAATTTCAAGCCTTAGCTTGATTTTCTCTCTCCTCTAATTCTGTCTTTTTTGAATCCAAATTGATATTCATGTTCACCATAGTCTTTTTATCATTTATCCCTCTTGGTGGCTATGAAAATGCTTTTGATTTTTAGGTGAAAATGATGAATTTTGATGGAAATGACCAAATTGCAAAATAAAAAAACTCTTTTATTCAAGAATGATGGACATGAGCTTCAAAGAAATATGAAGAAATGCCCATAATTTCTTTTTGTTTTCTTAACCATTAATTAAATAATTAAATATCTTATATTAAAATAATAAAATAATATTAAAATAATTTCAACCAGCCAAAATCTAACACCAATATTCATAATCATAATGATGTTTCATGATAGTATCCTAATTGATTAAATGGCTATTTTACCCTCTAACATTCTCTACAATTCCTTCCTTGAATCATAATTTAATTTGGTAAAATTAAAATTTAGTCCATATTTCTTCACTCATTTAATTGAGTCCCTACTTACCAATTTTGTGTCACAAGAAATTAGATTATTTTCATATTTGGTCCTTCAACTTTCTCATATTTACATTTCAACCCCTCAAATTTTGAATAATTTATACTTGAGTCTCGAAACTTTTCACATCTTTACGATTTAATCCATGCCTGAAATTAATATATATCACGAATTATTAATTAAACTTCCCTTGGCATCAATCAACCTTCTCTATTATCAATTATATTCCTTATTTTACTTTACTGGGGAAGTCATCATGCACGATTTTCACTTGATACTACTTTTATAACATAATGATTTTAGGGTTGTTACAATATGCAATCTTGGTTACTGCCTAAGCCTAAGTGCAACAAAGTTTCTTCTACGTTGAAAGGAATTGTGAGAAATTTGAAAAATTTAAGAATGAAAAATATATAGGTGTTGAGAATTTTCATTAGAAGGTGTGCGACAGTGACCGCGCCCCAACGTGCGTGCGTCGATGCTTAAAATTATGCAATTAGATGTGTAAATGTAAAGTGCGATATCTGCAAGCGAACATGTCAAATTGTAATATAGTTTAAGTTTACAATGAAACACCGGGAAGCATTTTGAGGATCGTACCAAAAGGATTGCTAGATTGGAGAAAATTATTACTAAATTATTTATCTGAAAATAATTACTAATCTAGTCGAGTTGTGAATTAGTAATGAAAATTCCACATTGATTGAAAACAGAACTAAATTAAATTGAAACTAAACTTAGGTTAAACTCTCAGAAATTCCTATTCCTAGTTTCAATGATGCAAACTACTCAGCCTAGAATTGATTGAATCACTAATTACTAATTAAGCTGATAACTACCCTTAATTGAATTATTTACCACTCTTAACTAGGAATACCCTTTCGGTCTCTTCTTCGCTAAGAGTTACTACCTAAGATACCATTTTGGTCTCACCTAGGCATATTGATACCCTTTCGTTCTCATTGCTTAGCACAAGTCTACTAAAGACTTACCCAACGGGATACCCTTTCGGTCCCACCTGTCTAGATATTTTACCAAGGTCGTCAATCTTAGTATACTAAGTTCTTTAGTAAACTTGAATAAATACTCAATTTTAGATAGTTCTTCACTTAATTGATTAATCAGTTAACCAATCGATTCATGCGAGATGTATATAAAAGCGCAAGTTTATTCTAATATTTACATAAACATTCAATTAAAAAAATTAAAGAAAGAGATATAAATAAAAAAATGAGAAAAAGAATGCTTATTGATGAATCAATTTAACAACACGAATTCAGAACATTCTCAATTCACAATCATGTCAACTTCGAAATAGAAATCTTTTGGCTAAGAAAACATAGAAGCAAAACCCCTAATTTTGCTAACAGCTAAACCGAAATTCGTGTAAAGAAATTTGTAGAAAAAAGTCCCCTAATCTATTGTTTTGAGTTGATATATATAGTGTTGAGAAGTATGTTTTAATTAGGTTAATTATAGGCTGATTAACAAGTTAAATATGATTGTACAGACAAAAACACCCTGACATTATTTTTTGGACTTTGTCGAACTAGTGGCGCGATACCTTATAGCTGGTATCACGACATTGCACACCAAATGCTCCACCTCTTAGTTCGAAGTTGGGTGTCGTAACATTGCTTTATGGTTGTTGCGACACCGATTGTCGTAGCTGTCACACCTAATTTCTATTAAGGTTTGGAAATTAAGGAAGATTTGATAGTTAATTGAAAGAGGAAGTAAGTTTGGTGGACTCTATTGAAAAATCTAAAAATTTTAGGGGTTGAATGGTAAATAGTTGGGTTTCAAATTTGGTTTAGTTACGTTGGAATCGACTGATTATCGATGGAGGGTAATTTGGGGCTTTGGTGACTTATCGCTGTGAATTAGAGTCTTAAATTTATAAAAGAGAATGATCGAACCTGGAAACTAACTCTGACAATGATTAAAGGCAAGTGTACCTATCGAACAGTAGTATAGCTTAGGCAAGACCGGATTGTCGAACCCAAAGGAACTAAAAGTATTAATACTAACTTTCTTATTATTATCTAGCCTAGAATATATGAAGTTGTTGTTTAATCTAAATCTATCTAACTACTAAGCTAAAGACACAAAGACAAAAAGACTAAATTGGGGAAAATAACTTTAGGAAAAACTTAGTTGATTAAGATGATACCCTTAGGAAGAATCCACCTAGACTTCGCTTGTTATTAAACCCTGAACCATTTGATTTATTTACTTAGTTTGATCCGTAAGACTCCTTAACGTATATTAAACCCTCTCTCAAAGTGAATAACGTCTAACCCTAGGTTAATTAGTGGAACTCTCGTTCTCTTATAATAACCCCCTAGAATAGCAGTAAATCGATCTGTAGATTCCCATATTAGGTTTCACCCTAATTCGGCAAAATCTCGTCACCTTATCTTTAGGCGTGCGATCAACTTCGCTTAATTATACTAGATCTACTCTTAAGCAGGGTCTATTCCTCCTCCACCTAAGCACGGTCTATTCCTCCTCCACCTAAGCATATCAAATTTGGATTAAGCATGCATAATTAAGAACAAACTAAGTAATTATCATATAATTTCAGAAAATAATAACAAAATCCATCATAGGTTTCATCCCCTTCAGGTATCTGAGGGGTTTAGTTCATGGCAAATAAAGAAAACATCTCAAGAGAAAAGACAAAACAAAACATAAGAAATCTCTAAAACTCCCTGAAGGAATTGAAGGAGAGATCCGCCATCTTGAGTAGAATTTCGGCTTCTTGAGATGGATCAACTGGCTATCTTCGAGTGATTCCCACAATTCTGACCTTTTTCGGCTTGGCTCATTGACCTAGCTAACCGCCTCTCTTCCAGCTGGTACTTAGGGGGTTTATACACTGAGCCTTGGTGACTCACCCTATTATGTGTTTTCGAGATTTACACACTGAGTCTTGGTGACTCACCCTATTATTTTCCCTAACTTTTCAAATGAGCAGTAGATCGTGGACATGGGAGCCGAGACGGACTCGAGAGGCCAGTAAGTTTTATTTCTTTACACTATTTTCGGTTTTCTTTAAGTTTTTGGTTTTTATTTCGTGAATATTTGTGTAATAAGGCCCCATAGTTTATACTCACCTAAGTAGTTTTTAATATTTGCAACTTAAGAAATTTTGTCAAAAGGTTTAATTATTCAAAATAATAATAATACAAGGTTTTATTTTCAAAAGGTCACCTATTTATTTAAATATTGTCTAATTAACTTACGATTTTCGAAACCAACGAAGCAAAAGTTTTCAATGTACACCGTAGCATACAGATCTGGTCGAAACTCATGGGTCGGGTTTGGGGTGTTACAAATTGGTATCAGAGCCCAGTTCAAAACTCGGGCTGTGAAATGGGTCTTGTAATTTTTTGAAAAGTTGATGTGGATTTGAAAAAAAAATCTAGAAGAAGATATGGCCTTCGAGTCTACCGAAACCCGATCCACGCAGGTAAGTATTCTAACTCTTGATGTGATATATTTGTTGGGTTGATGGGCTTTATGGACGTAGACTAGTATGATAGTATTGATGGACCTTAGGCTTAGTTAAACAACTCTTCAAATCCATAAGACTTAATCCAACTAAACAAACCTATGAACAAGTCGCTGGGTTAGGGTGTGGCAAGAAGCATACGCATGTCTAGGATTGGATTCAGGGAGAGCTTGGTACTTAAGAAGTCCTAGTGACTCACCTCCTCTTATTTGGAATCCTACAGTGCGAGAGGATCTGCTCACCTTAGCCACGAGGACTTTTTGATGGGCCAAACTTTATAATTAAAACCCGGAAGGGACCAGCCACTCCATTTTTTTTAAAAAAAAGACCCCAAAGTTTTGTAAAATTTCTAAAATACCCTTGGTTTGTGAAAATTTCCAAAACAACCGTGACTTTATAAAACACCCATGTTTTGCAAATTTATCCAAAAACCCCTAGATTTACAAAAATAACCCGGTTTGCAAAATTAAATTTTCCAAAGTACCCCTACTTTATAAAAAAAAAACCAAGATACCCTATTTTGAGGAAACTACAAAATACCCTATAGGACAAAACTACGGAAATACCCCGGGTAGAGAAATGATGAAAAAAAAAACCCTTATGCGATGAATGTGTGTGCATGGATTCTATTTGTATGTTGATGTGTGATGGTTGAATGTATGTGGTTTCTAGAATTAGGAGATAAACTTGAGACTGAAACTGTAGATAGGTTTGAATTCGAAAGAACAACTCTTAAAACTACTTTCTATAAGATTGTTCGTGGTTAAGTAGTGAAAGAAATTAATAATTCATAAAATTTCTAATTCAGATAATACAAGAATCAACGATGAGCGCTAGAAGAGGAAGAAGAGGCTGCGGCCGAGGCCGTGGAAGAGTTAGGACTGATGTGCTGACTCAGCTAGTTAGGGAGGTGTTGAAGGAGGTTAAAGAAATCGGTGAAACACTTCGGTTTGGGTGCGTGAACTGTAAGAAAAAAAGAAATCGTAGTTTTCTAGAGTTGCAGTCACGTTCTACGAAGCATGTTAAGGTACGTCCAAACTTTCAGGTTTGCGAATATTGCAGAAGGCGTCATCCGGGTGGATGTTGGAGGAAGTCAGGAACGTGTTTAATATGCGAGTCTGAGGAGCATAAGGCTCAGGATTGTTCAATCACCATCAAGTCGGGTATGTTTTGTGTGGATGCTATATTTTTGGGTATAGAAACTGTATGAGTGTAATGTTTATATATTATTAAATTAGAATGCACAGCGAAAGCATAGTGGTGAGACTTAGGTAGTACGATTAATAGTTAGTTGGAAATTTTGAGGACGAAATTTCTTTAAAGGGGGAAGAACTGTAACATCCTGAATTTTTGGGCCTATGCGTTTAATGGGAGAACATGTGTAATGTGTAAATTTAACTGTTAGGGGTCCAAATTGGGCTCAGGACTAGGCCAAGGCCATGGTTAAATTATCTGATTGATCATTATAGAGTTAAAAGGAGGTAATTGTGTTTAAAATACCAACGTGGGCTTGTGGCCCAACAATAGGTGGCACTGCAAGGGAATTTGAAGGTGGCATCATTAACAATTAAAGGGGCCCAAGTTTTGGCCGCAAGGAGCCCATGTTTTCGGGCCATTTTCAGCACTTTAAAGGGAGCAAGGGGTGACGCCATACACAAGGAGTTAGGGGCCCAAAATTTAAGTTTCATAGAGCCCAAATCCTTTAATTTAAGTAGCTAAATTCGGCATTAGGGTTAGGTGAAGTGGACGGCAACAAGGCTCAAAAATAGGAGGATTTATGTGGATTTTATAATTGATAATATAGATGATAAAAGGAGAAAAGATAAGAGCTATCTCAGAAGACAAGGTGATGGTAGAAAATCCACCACTAGAGGAGTAAAGAATTTAGCTACTTCATGGATAAGGGTGCTGAATTTTCCTTTTATTAACTTGACTTTTAGTTATCGGGAAGGCGTTTTTGGTTTTAAGCGATAGATGCAGAAATTTCTATAAATAAGGGGATATCTCATTGATTTCGGCATTTAAACCCTAATTTCCTCTTCACTCTTTTGTGCAGAAATTCTTAGCCTCTCCTCTACAATTTCTTTTCTTCAATTTCTTCAAAAGCAAAACCTTTCCTTTCAGCCTCTTCTCCATTCTTTTTCTCTTGAGCCGATTTCTCTAAAAAGCCAAAATCTCCATAATTTTTCTCTATTCATCCCATTTGTGAGATAGTTCTATTCTTCCGGCATTTACTCTTTTCATTTGGCATTGCTGAATCTTCTCTCTAGTGCTAGCCGAATCCCTTGTGTTAAGGTAAGCGTCAACCTATGTTAAGCTCTCACGTTCTATTTCGGTTTTTGAAAGGCAAAAGTCGAAAAGCTAATAGTTTAATGGTTCTATGTTGGGCGGCATTCCGGGATTTGAAGGAAACTTCATCGTCTAGATCTAAAAGCCAAAAACGTTAGTCTCCAATTTCGGGATTTTAAGGTAAGAAGATTTTCCCTAAGATTTTTACTAGATTCGCTTATTATATGCAAGATCTTAACTATATGATGAGGATTAACGATCATAAATTGTGATAGTAGTTCTGACAATGACTTGTGATGGAATTAAATATGGATCAGGCAAAGGAGAGAATCCCTAAGTTTAAGATTCGAGCGGTATCTGCCGTTCGAGATTGGCCACTTGGTTGTGGACCGGCTTCTGAACAACATCTTAGGCAGATAGCGGTTGTGTTGATTACGGATAGCGTCGGCATAGAAAGTAACATTCTATCAGTAATCAGGTGTGTAGATCTCTAACACGCTAATAATCTGTATGTATATATATGTGATGGCTAAAAGCCGAAAAATAGGCTATATGAACAGTCGGGTTACCCAGAAAGGGTAGGCAAAGGATGCCAGGTATGTAACCATAGAAACTTCTCTATGTGTATCGATGTATGTGAAAAACTGTAATCTCTTAGGTAGTATATTGTTTGATTTTGCATGAATGTATGCATGGGATGGGTTTGATATGGAAAGGGGAAGAGCATGATTGGTCACATGGTGATCGGTGGTAGAAAACCCACGTAATGAAATGTTAGGTCACATGGTGATCGGTGGTAGAAAACCCACGAAATGAAATGTTAGGTCACTTGGTGGTCGGTGGTTAAACCATAAATTCAAACGTTAAGTCACATGGTGATCGGTAGTAGAAAACCCATGAAATGAAATGTTAGGTCACTTAGTGATCGGTGGTAGAAAACCATGTTAAAATTCCTGATTGATAAGGAATAGGCAGTACGGCTATCGTTATGGTGTGTAGCGGATGGATGGTTGATTGTAGAAATCCCCAAGGTGTGATGGTTGGTACGGGTTGGTGTGTAGAGGATGGAATTCTAGGTTGGGTTGGGCTATGCATCATTTATTATCTATCATGTAATTATGATTGTTGCCATTGTGTATGGGCCAGGGCTCATAATGTGTTTGTAGGCCCAAGCCTTTTATGTGTTTTCGGGATTTACATACTAAGTCTTGGTGACTCACCCTATTATTTTCCCTAACTTTTTAGATGAGCAGTAGATCGTGGACATGGGAGCCGAGACGGGCTCGAGGGGCCATCAAGTTTTATTTCTTTAGACTATTTTCGGTTTTCTTTAAGTTTTTGGTTTTTATTTCTCGAATATTTATGTAATAAGGCCCCATAGTTTATACTCACCTAAGTAGTTTTTAATATTTTCAACTTAAGAAATTTTTTTAAAAGGTTTAATTATTCAAAATAATAATAATACAAGGTTTTATTTTCAAAAGGTCACCTATTTATTTAAATATTGTCTAAATAACTTACGATTTCTGAAACCAACGAAGCAAAAGTTTTTAATGTACAACCCGTAGCATACCAGATCTGGTCGAAACTCATGGGCCGAGTTTGGGGTGTTACACACCTTAAATCAGAATTGCAACAACAAGGATTAACCATTTTGCCTCCGCAAGGCTATTCTAACTCACATCCGATAACACGAAACACAGAAGAGCAATCTCTTTTAACGAAACAATAAATAAAAATTGCGTAAAACATAATAAGCAAAAACAAACGTAATTAAAATTGCAAAGAATTAAAAATAGGAGCAATGGGGAAGAAGAAAAAGAAAAATAGGAGCATAAGGGAGAAAAAGGAACGGAAAATAGGACAAAATCGGACAAAACGGGCTGCTTTAAGGGTCCACACGGTCGTGCCAATTCCTCACGGGTTAAGCCAGAGTCGATTTCAAACCATATCAGTTTTGCACATGGCCTGGGCATTCTTACACGAGCTAACCACACGCCCGTGTCCCAGTCGCACTCTGTTTCATTTTTATGCATAAAAAGCCAATTTTTAGGGTTTTTGAGCATTCAAAAGTCTATAAAAAGACACGAGAAGAAGACCTATAACAGCTTGGTTTAGACCCTAGTCGGAACAGTGGTTTCGAGACAACAAATTCAAGGTCAGAATAATAGTTTAATATTTTTCTATGTGAATAGTATGTGATTTAGCCTATGTGAAATTTCAGTGTGAAGATTTTATTGACTGTGTGCCGAATTAAAAAAAAAAGAATCTAATCGCAGAAAATGCAAAAGTTGTATGCTGATTTATAAGAGCCTAATTGTGGTTGTCTTTTTAATATGGAGGCCTTAAGATGCAATTTGACCATTATTAGTGATAGTGGTTGACAATGGACAAAAATAGCCCTAGTGTATATATGTTATATATATATGTTTAGTAAGGGCTAAATAATTAAATGAATAAACAATGTTATTATAATAAAATAAAGACATAATGGTGGCATTTTAATGGTGTTCATCCACCGAAATTAGAAGAAAAAGAAAGGTTTAAGAGCTTTGAAGATTTCGGTTATTTCCAAGCTCAATTCAAGGTATGTTTGAGCTCGATTTTTGTTAATTTCTACGTTTTCGTAATCGTCACTTCGTGCTCTTGTTAACCCATGTTGTAATTTTGTGAATTGATGATGTTTTTGTGATGAGCCATTGATGATTGCTTGAGCTATGTGCTAGTTTATAGTGAAATATGAAAACTTGGTGTTGGGTTAACATAGTTTGTATTGGGATTTTTAGTGAAATTGAGCATTTTAGGCTTAATTGAGAAAATGAGAAATTGAAGAATTAAAATGTGAAATAAATGAAATGTGAGGGTTTGTATGAAAGCAAGGGAAATTCAGCTAAGCTTATGTGGAAAGCAATTATGTGAATTTGATGATTTTATGAATTAGGGACTAAAGTGTCGAAATGTGAAAATGTGAGGGCTATTTTATAAAATGCCTTAAATATGTGTGTTTAGACTAAAATGAATGATTTAGTGATTGAATGGATTGAATTTGAATGTGTATAGACCAAGAGAGGAGAGGTTCAGATCGAGATCAAGGCAAAGATAATGTGCTCGATTAATCGACCATTTCGATAGTTTGACGTCCGAGGTAAGTTCGGACATAATGCGTATATTTAGTTATGTTTAATGCTATGAAATGAGTGGTATGACAATATAGAAATGTGAATGCTATGTGAGAGCTTGAGTTATGTGGCACTAAGTGTGCGTATTCGGAAATGTGATCGAGATGATTAGCACTGTGTGTGCGAAATAATATAAGCTTTGGCTTTGTGGTTGGCACCGTATGTGCGATACCGATTTAAGATCGGTTTGATATAGATGCACTATGTGTGCGATATTAATTAAGCTTTGGTGGACTATTTGGGCATTAGGTGTGCGATTGAATCAAAGAAGATACGAAAGTTGATCGAAATGGAATAGTGAGTATTGAGTAGCAAATGTATTTGACAACTAAGTGTTGACTAAGGTACGTTCGGAACCTATGTGGTTGATAAATTTATGAATGAGATTATGAAACGTTAAATGAGCATATTAGCTTTGGATGGTACAATATATATATAGATGTGAAATAATCTATGTGATGGTTTGTTTTGATTTAAATGTGTTATGTTACGAACTTACTAAGCTTTGGAAAGTTTACTGTGTGATTTGTTTTCTTGCTTTGCAGTGAGTAAAGCTAGCTCGGATCTGGGGATAGTCAGCATCTCTATCACACTATCGACAATCTATTTTGGTACTTTGGAAAGATGTATATAGTTGAATTATGGCATGTATAGGCTAGAAGTTAATAAATGTATTGAAATGTTTAATCCTTGCCATGTGAGTTAGCTTGTAAGTTGAATGATGTAGAACTGATGAATGAGCTATGAATGTGGTATATTTCATGATCTTGTTGATTGTGAAAAATGTGATTTGAAGATGAAATTTGGTATGGATTATATGATGCTTGAATTTCATATGTTTTGAAATGTATAATTGTCACTTTGAATGGACTTAGTTGTGATGATAATGAGCATGAAAGTGGATGGTAATATTGATGGGTATTGAGTGCATGAAATAGTAGGTTTGAGTGCATTTAAAAGCATGAATTGGCATTGTATTGAAGCTTGTTGGTAAATCCTTGTCTGGGTGGCAAATTGGCCCTGCAAATGGCCTGTTTTGTGTACACGGTTATAGTACACGGACGTGCCTAATGATTGTGGGATAAAGTCAGTAGCTACCCCAAATATGTACGGCCACGGTACACAGACGTGCCTAGTAGCCGTGCGAATAAGTCAGTGTATTGCCTAAGAGAACACGACCTTAGCACACGAGCATGCCTGGTGGCCGTGTGGAAAAGTCAGAATACATGCTCTGTTTTGGCACAGCCTGGATACATGGGTGTGTCTGGTGATCGTGTGAGGCACACGCCCTGATTGCACGGGCATGTGACCTCAACAGTAGTGAAGAATATTAAAATTTTGAAAACTTTCATTAGTGTTCGTTTTAGTCCCGACCCCTTTCTAACACTTGATTAAGGTCTCGTAGATCTAGATGAGGGATTGTATGTTCGTATTTGAGTGTGTATAATTGATGATAGACTATGTGTCGCGGAATGGATGTGAATTATTGTGGTTGTTCGGTAACGCCTCTTAACCCTATTTTGGCGACGATTTCAGGTTAGGGGTGTTACATTTTATTGGTATCAGAGCTACGATTTAGTCGATTTTCGGACTAACGTACCGAGTGTGAGTCTAGCTATACATGCTATATATGAAATTGCGATATTGTGATGAATTCTGACAATTATAAATGTGTTTTTATATAGTAATGGATCCCGATCGAGCAGTTGCTGACGATGTAGAGAGTAATGCGCTTGCTCCCGCTCAAGGGACAGCGCCGGCCACATCTAGACCAAATGAAAGTAGTGAAGGAGGAGAGTCTAGGCAAACCTTCTTCCGTATGATGAGTGAGTGGCTTTCGGAGTTCGTTTGAACGAATCCGACTACTTCACAATCTCCACCCCCACAAATACTTGTTGTGCCACAAGTTGTAGATCCGATAGATAAGATTCGTAAGTACGGGGCCGAAGAGTTTAGGGCCACAGTTGATGACGATGCTGAGCGAGCTGAGTTTTGGCTCGAGAATACAATTCGGGTATTCTATGGGATGTCATTGACTCCTGATGAGTATATCAAGTGTGCAATTTCTTTGTTGAGAGATACAGCTTATAACTGGTGGAGGATGTTGACATCTGTGGTTTCAAGAGAGAGAATCACTTGGGATTTCTTTCAAGTTGAGTTCAGAAAGAAGTACATCAGTCAACGATTCATTGATCAGAAACGTAATGAGTTTCTAGAGCTGAAACAGGGCCGCTTGTCAGTTACTGAGGAAGAGCGAGAATTTGTGAAATTGAGCCAATATGCACGGGAATGTGTTTCGAACAAGGCTATTATGTGTAAACGCTTCATAGAAAGGTTGAACGAGGACATTAAGTTGTTGGTTGGGATACTTGATATAAATGAATTTGTTGTGCTATTTGAAAGAGCATGCAAAGTCGAGGAGCTCATCAAAGAAAAGAAGAAAGCCTACTCTGAAGCTCATGATGAAAGAAAAAGATCGATGCGTAAGTTTTCTCAACCTTCGACAAAGAGATTCTGAGATGTAAGCACCCGATCAAATACTTCATTTGGACATCTGAATAGAGACCGTGCAAGACTAGGTGTTAGTCCGAGAACTCAAGCTCCAATAGAATCAGGTGTTGATAGTGTCAAAAGCAACAAACCTGAGTGTAGACAATGTGGAAGACGACATGTGGGAGAATGTTAGGGCAAGTACAACAATAGAGTTTGCTATAAATGTGGATCACGAGATCATTTTATCCGAGACTGCCCAAAGATAGTTGAGGAAGATAATGTTCAGAATGTGAGATCAAGTAATGTGACAGCTAGGGGTAGACCACCTAGAAATGCTAGGAATGTGAATGGAAGCCAAAGAGGGACCACCGATACAGCAGTGAGATCAAAAGCGAGAGCACCTGCCCGAGCTTATTTTATACGTGCACGAGAGGAAGTGTCATCTTCAGACGCCATAACTGTTACTTTTACTCTATTCAATACTGATGTGATTGCATTAATAGATCCAGGTTCAACTAATTCCTATGTGTGTGTGAATCTAGTATTGAATAAGACTCTACTTGTTGAATTTACTAAATTTGTGGTTAGAGTATTGAACCCCGTAGGCAAGTGTGACTTGGTGGATAAGGTGTGCAAGAATTGCCCATTGATGTTTCGTGATCTATGTTTTCCAGCCAATTTGATGTTGCTACCATTCGATGAGTTCGATATAATTCTGGGTATAGATTGGCTCACTCTGTATAATGCCAGAATTGTAAAAGAAAGAGTATTGAATTGAGAAGTCAGAATAGTGAGTTAGCTCGAATTGAATCTAGTGATATGAAAGGGTTACCAGCTGTTGTATCCGCAATGAAAGCTATGGACTATGTGAGAAAGGGTTGCGAAGCCTATCTGGCAAATGTGATTGATACAAAAGTGTTAGAAAAGAAAGTTGAATCTGTGCCTGTGGTTTGTGAGTTTCCAGATGTATTTCCTGAAGAGTTACGGATCACCTCTGATTCAAGAAGTTGAATTTGGCATTGATTTGGTACTGGAAACGACTCCTATCTCGATAGCACCGTATAGAATGGTACCAACAGAATTGAAAGAGT
The DNA here is from genome assembly GCA_025503065.1 of Gossypium bickii. NCBI lineage: Eukaryota > Viridiplantae > Streptophyta > Magnoliopsida > Malvales > Malvaceae > Gossypium > Gossypium bickii. The sequence goes on along the minus strand of CP106719.1, from coordinate 10,923,909 downwards.
TAAAGTCATAGTTGCAAGAGTTAACTGATAGGGGGTGTGCAAGACAGAGTTTCTCGCCCAGGGGTGCTCCTGTATTATTTGTGAAAATGAAAGATGGTACTATGAGAATGTGTATTGATTACAAATAGTTAAATAAAGTGACTATTAAAAATAAGTATCCGTTACCACGTATTGATGATTTGTTTGATTAGCTGAAAAGAGCTACGATGTTTTCTAAGATAGATTTGAGATCAGACTACTATCAGTTGAGAGTTAAAGAATTTGATGTGCCGAAAACTGCTTTTTAAACGAGGTACGGACGTTATAAATTCTTAATGATGCCTTTTGGACTAACAAATGCTCCTGCAGTGTTTATGGATCTAATGAATCAGATATTTAGGCCGTATTTGGATCATTTTGTTGTGGTGTTCGTTGATGATATTCTGATCTATTCTTGTAATGAGGCGCAACATCTCGAACATTTGATAATAGTGTTACAGACTTTGTGTGAGAAATAGTTGTATGCTAAGTTTAGCAAATGTGAATTTTGGTTGTGTGAAGTTGGTTTCCTAGGCATATTGTATCAACTGCGGGAATATGTGTTGATCCGAGTAAGATTTCAGCTATTTTGGAATGGAAGCCTCCGAGAAATGTGTTTGAAGCCCATAGTTTTTTGGGACTAGCAGGATATTATAGACGGTTTATGAAAGGCTTCTCGATGATTGCGACTCCGTTGACGAAGTTACTACAGAAATATGTTAGATTCGAGTGTCAGGAAAATGCCAGCAGAGTTTTGAGCAGTTGAAAGCATTGTTAACAGAGACACCTGTGTTAGTTCAACCAGAATCGGGTAAAGAGTTTATAGTTTATAGTTTATAGTGATGCGTCATTAAATGGTGTAGGCTGTGTGCTGATGGATGAAGGCAAAGTTATTGCTTATGCTTCGAGCCAGTTAAAGCCGCATGAAAAGAACTATCCAACGCACGACCTTGAATTAGAAACAATTGTGTTTGCCTTGAAAATTTGGTGTCAATATTTATTTAGTGAGAAATGCCATATCTTTACAGATCACAAGAGTTCAAAATACTTGATGACTCAGAAAGAATTGAATTTGCGACAGAGAAGATGGTTAGAATTGTTGAAAGACTACAAGCTTGTGATAGATTACCACCCGGGTAAAGCTAATGTTGTAGCTAATGCCTTGATTCGAAAATTATTATGTGCCTTGCAAGCTATGAGTACTCAGATAGATCTGTGTGATGATAGTGCAGTTTTGGTCGAGTTAAAAGTAAAACCGATGTATTACATCAGATATGTGATGCCCAGAAAAGTGATGTTGAAATGATGGCTAAACGAACTTAGTGTGAATCGAATGTTGATTCAGAATTTCGAGTTGATAATGATGATTGTCTGAGATTTAGAGATCGGATTTGTCTTCCGAAAAATTCAGAGTTGATTCAGATGATTTTGAATGAAGCTTACAATAGTTGTTTGACTGTTCAATCGGGGAGTACGAAAATGTATAATGATTTGAAACAGTTTTATTGGTGGCATGGTATGAAACGGGACATCTCTGACTTTGTGTCGAAATGTTTAATTTGTCAGCAAGTTAAAGCTGAACATTAGGTTTCGTCCGGTTTGTTACAACCTATCATGATTCTTGAGTGGAAATGGGAGAGAATTACGGTGGACTTTGTGTCGGGATTGGCTCTATCTCGGGGAAAAAAAGATGCAATATGGGTGATAGTTGACAGATTGACGAAATCAGCTCATTTCGTTCTGGTGAGAACAAATTATTCACTCAATAGATTAGCTAAATTTTATATTGTTGAAATTGTGAGATTGCACGGGGTGCCACTATCTATTGTATCTGAAAGAGATCCGAGATTTACTAAGCGTTTTTGGAAGAAGTTGCAAGAGGCTTTAGGTACGAAATTGTATTTCAGTACTGTTTTTCACCCGCAAATGGATGGTCAATCCGAGAGGATCATTCAGGTTCTCAAAGATATGTTGAGATGCTGTATACTTAAGTTTGAAAGTACGTGGGAAAGACATCTGTCGTTGATTGAGTTTGCGTACAATAATAGTTTTCAAACTAGTATCAAAATGGCACCGTGTGAGGCTCTTTACGGTCGTAAATGATGAACTCCATTGCATTGGACTGAACTGAGTGAGAATAAGATTCACGGGGTTGATTTAATAAAAGAGACTGAGTAGAAAGTGAAAGTGATTCGTGACAGTTTGAAAGCGGCCTTAGATCGTCAGAAGTCTTATGCAGATTTGAAACGAAAGGATATTGAATTTGAAGTTGGTGATAAAGTTCTTGAAAGTGTCTCCGTGGAAGAAAATACTTCGATTTGGCCAGAAAGGCATATTGAGTCCGAGTTTCATCGGACCATATGAGATTATTGTTTTCTGTGTGAATAGTATGTGATTTAGCCTATGTGAAATTTCAGTGTGAAGATTTTATTAACTGTGTGCCAAATTAAGAAAAAAGAATCTAATCGAGAAAATGCAAAAGCTGTGTGCTGATTTATAAGAGCCTAATTGTGGTTGTCTTTTTAATATGGAGGCCTTAAGATGCAATTTGACCATTATTAATGATAGTGGGTGACAATGGACAAAAATAGCCTTAGTGTATATATGTTATATACATGTTTAATAAGGGCTAAATAAGTAAATAAATAGACAATGTTATTATAATAAAATAAAGGCATATTCGTGGAATTTTAATGGTTTTCATCCACCGAAATTAGAAGAAAAAGAAAGGCTTAAGGGCTTTGAAGATTTCGGTTATTTCCAAGCTCAATTCAAGGTATGTTTGAGCTCGGTTTTTGTTAGTTTCTATGTTTTCGTAATTGTTGCTTCGTGCTCTAGTTAACCCATCTTGTAATTTTGTGAATTGATGATGTTTTTGTGATGAGCCATTGATGAATGCTTGAGCTATATGCTAGTTGATATTGAAATATGAAAACTTGGTGTTGGGTTAACATAGTTTGTATTGGGATTTTTAGTGAAATTGAGCATTTTAGGCTTAATTGAGAAAATGAGAAATTGAAGAATCAAAATGTGAAATAAATGAAATGTGAGGGTTTGTATGAAAACAAGGGAAATTCGGCTAAGCTTATGTGGAAAGAAATTATGTGAAGTTGATGATTTTATGAATTAGGGACTAAAGTGTCGAAATGTGAAAATGTGAGGGCTATTTTATAAAATGCCCTAAATATGTGTATTTGGACTAAAATGAATGATTTGGTGATTGAATGGATTGAATTTGAATGTGTATAGACCAAGAGAGGAGAGGTTTGGATCGAGATCGAGGCAAAGATATGTGCTCGATTAATCGACCGTTTCGATAGTTCGGCGTCCGAGGTAAGTTCGGACATAATGCGTATATTTAGTTATGTTTAATGCTATGAAATGAGTGGTATGATAATATAGAAATGTGAATGCTATGTGAGGGCTTGAGTTATGTGGAACTAAGTGTGTGTATTCGGAAATGTAACCGAGATGATTAGCACTTTGTGTGCGAAATAATATAAGCTTTGGCTTTGTGGTTGGTGATCGCTGTAAATCAGAGTTTTAAAATTTATAAAAGAATGATCAAACCTGGAAACTAACTCTGACAATGATTAAAGGCAAGTGTACCTATTGAACAGTAGTATAGCTTAGGCAAGAACGGATATCGAACCCAAAGGAACTAAGAGTACTAATACTAACTTTCTTTTTATTATTTAGCCTTAAAAATAGAGTGAAGTTGCTTTAGACGAAGACTAAAATAAGGACACAAAGACAAAAAGGACGAATAGGAGAATAACTTTGAAGAAAAACTCAGTTGACTGTGACGATACCCTCAGGAAGAATCCACCTAGACTTCACTTATTAATTAACCCTTAAATTATATGATTTCTTTTACTTAGCTTGATCCGTAAGATTCCCTAACCTATATTAAACCCTCTCTCGAGGCGAATAACGTCTAACCCTAGGTTAATTAGTGGATCTCTCGTTCGCTTATAATAACCTCCTAAGATAGCATTAAATCGATCAATGGACTCCCATATTAGGTTTCACCCTAATCCGGCAAAATCTCGTAACCCTATCTCTAGGCATTCGATCAACTCCGCTTAATTATGTTAGATCTACTCTTAGACACGGTCTATTCCTCTTCCACCTAAGCATATTAGATATGGATTAAGCAACATAATTAAGAACAAGTAATTATCATATAACTTTAAAATCAAATAAAAAGATCCATCTAGGTTTCATCCCCTTCAGTATCTGAGGGGTTTAGTTCATAATGAATAAACAAAACATCCCAAGAGAAAAGATAAAACAAAACATAAGAAAATCCTAAAACCCCCTGAAGGAATTGAAAGAGAATTCTGCCCTTTTGAGTATAATTCCGGCTTCTTCGGATGGATCAACTGACTATCTTCGCGTTTATTCCTTAACTTTGACCTTTTAGGCTTGGCTCTTTGGCCTAGCTTTGACGCCGGTTTCAGCTTCTGTCGAACTCCCCTTTCAAGTTGCCCCCTTGGGTGTTTATATAGACTTTGAGATGCCTTACTTGGCCCCTAAGTATCCTAATTTAAGTAGAATTCCTAATAGGGTGTTTGACTAGGCTTTGGAATGTGTTTCTTTGTCTCCAAGTATCCTTTCCCGAATGAAATTACTCTTTCCAGTGACAGGGACACGGCCATGGCACACGCCCATGTGGATCGTGGCCAGGCCGTGCTTGGACTTCTTTAATGAGGCACGGCCGTGTAAATCGGGAGAAGGCCGTGTTCTAAGTGATTGGCGTGGCACGGCCATGTGGGCTTAAGTCCAGACCGTGTCGATTTCTTCCTTGGCCCGAATTGGCCCGTTTTGGGCCAGTTTCTCGTTCTTTTTATCCTCGGGTGCTTTCCTGGGTATAAGACATGAAAAGAAAGGATTAAAAGCACATTTTTACCTAAATTTAGGGATAAATCATCCAAAAGCATACTAAATGTGGGATTAAAATTTGTTACTTTTACGATTTATCAAATACCCCCACACTTAAGCTTTTGCTTGTCCTCAAGCAAAATTCTCAACTTACAATTAAAATGAAATTTCCATGATTCATAATTCCTATCAACAATGCCTCATCATAATTCATAGATAATTTATACATGGATCATTCAATTCAAAGAGTCCTAAAGATTCAAACAATATAGGTCATATTTTTGTAGCACAAAAACATAGGTGTTTCCCTTCATCTAAATAATTACCTTTAATTCAAAACCGACAAGGATTGATATCCTCACAAAAGATTCACTCAAATTACTCAAAAAGTGTTTAAGGGTCAAAATTAAGCACTCATAAGTCAAACATGAAAAGTTAAATCCATAGGCTTGCCTAAAAATCGAATCTCCACCACTATAAAATGAAATGATAAACAGATCAAAAGGTCTTTGTTAGGGTTGTAACGGGGCTAGGGTTAAAGGTGTGGATAAAGGCTAAAATTAAAAGGTTATAATCGAGATTGAATTGATATGTTACCTACCTAAAAATTTCTAAGATAATATTTCATCAACTGAAAATAATAAAAATCCTACTAATACGAGCTTTTTCTTTTGATAATTAGACTTTAACTTGTATAAGCTCACTCTTCATAATACTGATACTGAATATACTCTCTCTTTTTTTTTTTAAGAACAAACTAAATACAAGATAAGTTTAACTACCAGAATAATAAACTTAGGTAATTGGCTCAAATCAAATCTCGATTAAGGGGTAGTCAAAAGAAAGGGTGATAACAAATATAAAGGGTTTTGGGTTAATATTAGTGGGTGAGTCAATAAAAGGGTTGTTAGGCTCAACGGGGTTCACTAAGGGTTAATTATAAGGGTAGGCTATTTAGTGGAGTAAGTGGGTTAAAACCTAAGTCCCTTTATCATCTCGGTATATCAAATCATAACTGTGGTCTTGACATGTATAATCGAGGCAAGTTCTAGAATAACAGTTCATAGTCGACACACTCATAATCAAGAAGTGAGCATGAAAAAGAATGTATGCTCTATAAGGCTCAAATTCTCACAAAAATTATGGGTGTTTTTGACATCAACCTTGTAAATCTCAAATTTCAAGATAACATTCAAATTCCGGTTGACAACCTAAAATTTTAATTTTTTTAGAAAATTAGACTTATCATGCTTGATTCCTAGTATTCTTCAAATTCAGTCATCAATGCATAATTAACTATGACTTAATCCAAAACATATCAATAAAAATCATAAATCAAAGGAAATTTCATTCTAATCATAATATGAGAAACTTACTTTTCGAACAAGGCATAATTCAGGGATTTTCAAATAATACTATAGTAAACCCCCCACACTTACGATGTACATTGCCCTCAATGTACAAAGATAGGTAATATAAAAATAATCATAAAATCATAAGATAGGGAGAGAAGTGAAACTTCCTGAATTTTGGATGAAGTCAATGAAAAGAATCCGGATAGGATTGGAGGTGAACGTGGGGAAGCGTCTCGAACCGTTTGAATTTGAATCCTCGAAGCAGCTGGTTTGATTTTATTGTATCCTAAGCTAAATCTAAATATCATAAAGAATAAGAAGAAGAAAATAAAATAAAATAAAATAAAATATAGAAAGATAATGAAATGAAAATAAAATAAAAATAATTAATGGAAAATGAAAGACAACTAGAAAAAGTGAGAATAAGGTTTAAATAGAGATGTAGCCTGTGTTTTGGGATTTTGAATTTTGGGTGTGTTCAGGGTGTTCGGGCACGACCGTGGGTGTAGTGGCACGCCCGTGTCTTTCTTCACACGGTCATTTACTACAGGCGTGCTCCTCCCTTGTTCGATAAGTCAGAGTGTTGGCATTGTTGGAAGGTCCGGCCGTGTTTAGCCTGTGCTTAACAAGTCAATAACATTGCATGGGGCATTGGCACGAGCGTGGATTATTATCGCCACCCATGTTTGGGAAAAGAAATTTTTCTATGTCGTGCACGGCTACTGGCACGCCTATGGTGCATCCCCTGGCTTCCACACGGCCACTGGCACGCCCGTGTGTAAGGCTGTGTGGCCTAGAAATCTGCTCTTTGGTTAGTTTAGGGTTAGGTGCTAAAAGGAAAAAATAAAAATAATAAAAAAAATAAAAATAAAAAAATGTAAAAAATGGGGTTAGTGCTCGGGTTACCTCCTGAGAAGCGCTCATTTATAGTTTTAAGCTAGACTTTACCTCTCGTTCGTATGGTCATGGTGGTTTGAGGAGGTGAAAATCCTTTCTCATGCGATCACTTCGGTTATGGATATATAGTTTAAGTCGAGTAATGTTTACCTCAAAAGTGTTGAATTTAGGAGTGTTTACCTCGACTGTACCGTATAGGAAGACATTAAGTACCTCAAAAGTGATTTCTTCGTTTGTCTTGAGGTCTAAATTGGTCATTCGAGGGTCTTCCTTATTCAACAATACCTGATCCTCTATTTTGATGTGATTTGTTGTTCTTATCAGATTGTCTGGGGTCTCATTCAGTTTGACTTCGTGCGGCTCCTGTTCCTCTCTGATTTGTGTTTCCTTCTCTTTTAGTTTGTCAACCCTAAGGCTTTGTTCATTATGTGTTTCTTCTTTGTTGGCATGAGGTCTAAGATCTAGCTCAGCTAAGTGATTTCATGATGCTTCCTGTAAAGAAGGTTGAACCAAATGATTATCAATAGAATTAATGTTCGTACCTTTATTACTCGATGTCCTAGCTGAGTTAAGAGCTTAAACAGTGATTGTTTCATCGTCTTCACGAAGTGTGAGTTCACCGGATTCTTCTTCTGTGTGGTCCTTCTTTATTGCATCGGGATATGGCACACGAGCTTGGTACTCTGTATTTACTGGGTTTGGTAAATCATGGCTTACCTCAATCTTACCTTTACTTACCACAGTTTCTTGCCTTGGGTCAGATTCCACTAATAATTCACTGTTATGAGCTTGTACATCTTGGGGCCCATAATTCGGCTCAGGTTTGTAGCCTTGTGGTGTTTTCGGTGGTGAAAGTTGAACAATTTGATTATCAACTAAATTTACTTTCTCACCTTCATCACTTGATGTCCTGGCCGAGTTAAAAGCTTGTCGACTGATTGATTCATCACCTACACGAAGAATGAGTTCTCCTGTACCAACATCAATTTTAGTCCTGGCAGTTGTAAGAAAGGGTTTTCCTAAAATTAAAGGAATCGAATTGTCCTCATTCATGTCTAAGACAACAAAATCTACTGGGAATATGAATTTATCAATTTTGATTAGAACATTTTCTATTATATCCCTAGGAATTCTGATAGTTTTATCAGTTAACTAAATGCTCATCCTAGTTTGTCTGGGTTTCCCTAGACCTAGTTGTTTAAACATTTTATAAGGCATAACGTTTATGCTTGCCCCTAAATCAGCTAATGCATTATCAAAAGTTAAACAACCAATTATGCATAGAATTGTAAAACTCCCTGTGTCTTTTTGCTTCTATGGTAGTCTGTTATGTAACATTGCTGAGCATGATGCGTTTAATTTCACGTGGTGCTACTCGTCTAATTTACGTTTGTTTGTCAAGAGCTGTCTTAAAAATTTCCTTGAGTTTGGCGTCTGAAAAAGAGCTTCAAGAAGAAGTAAGTTAATATGTAATTTCTTTAAAAGTTTAAGAAACTTACCGAACTATTCTTCTGAATCGTCTCTTTCTAATGCTTCGGGGTAAGGTATGCGAGGTTGATACTCCTTAATTACCGGTTTTGGCCTTTCTTGTGTTCCCTCGTTTTTACCTTTTTCTTCCTTGGTTTCTTATTGTGGGATGGGTTCGTCTATCTCTGTATTTTCCTGAGCTGCTATAGCTTGAATTTACTCCGTTGGATTAATCTCAGTGTTGTTTAGTAGACGTCCTTGCTGTCGTTCGGACATAAACTTTGCAAGTTGCTCGACTGCCTTAGTGATTTCCCCAACTTGGCTCTTGATCTCTTCAATCGATGTTCGTTGGTTTGTTTCAATGTTGCTTGGCAAGCTTTCTTGTGGTTGTTCTAAGATCAGCTTAGCAGGCTGACCTAACTGATCCTTGATCCCTTAAATTAATGCTTCTTGTTTTGTTTCTATATTTTGGTAGCGTGTTTCTGTGTTTGCTATGAATTTTTCCAGCATCTGTTCAAGGTTCGACTTATCTTCCTGCTGGTGAGATGGTTGTTGAAAATTTGGAGGAAGTTCCTGTCTTTGGCTACTTTGATCATTCCACGAGAAATTGGGATGGTACCTCCAACCTGCATTATAAGTGTCATTATAAAATTTATTTTGAGGTCTAGAGTAGTTACCTATATAGTGGACTTGTTCGTTCTCCATGCCATATCCGTAGGGTGGGTACTCAGGATTCGCCACGCCTCCTAGATTCGAATCATATTGTATTGCTGGGTGTACCTGCGAGCGACTACACAAACCATCGATCTTTTATTCATCATCTCTAGTTGGGTAGATAACTTTGGTGAACACGTCGAGGTCGAAGGGCTTTGGTCGCTTTAGTAGGAATTATCCTCATGACTTGCCAGCGATAATTATTGGTGCCATCTTCTCTATAGACTAAAATTATCTGCCAAAAGCAAAATAGAGGAAAAATTAGCAAAGTAAAAATAAAAATAAAAAAAATAATGAAAATAAATTGCAATAAATAAAAAATGGCTAAAGTAATAAAAATAGAGCTTTCTTAATATTTTAGTTTCCCAGTAACGGCGCCAAAAACTTGATCGCTGTAAATCAGAGTTTTAAAATTTATAAAAGAATGATCAAACCTGGAAACTAACTCTAACAACGATTAAAGGCAAGTGTACCTATCGAACAGTAGTATAGCTTAGGCAAGACCGGATATCGAACCCAAAGGAACTAAGAGTACTAATACTAACTTTCTTTTTATTATTTAGCCTTAAAAATAGAGTGAAGATGCTTTAGACGAAGACTAAACTAAGGATACAAAGACAAAAAGGACAAATAGGAGAATAACTTTGAAGAAAAACTCAATTGACTGCGACGATACCCTCAGGAAGAATCCACCTAGACTTCACTTATTAATTAACCCTTAAATTATATGATTTCTTTTACTTAGCTTGATCCGTAAGACTCCCTAACCTATATTAAACCCTCTCTTGAGGCGAATAACGTCTAACCCTAGGTTAATTAGTGGAACTCCCGTTCGCTTATAATAACCCCCTAGGATAGAAGTAATCGATCAATGGACTCCCATATTAGGTTTCACCCTAATCCGAAAAATCTCGTAACCCTATCTCTAGGCATTCGATCAACTCCGCTTAATTATGTTAGATCTACTCTTAGACAGGGTCTATTCCTCCTCCACCTAAGCACATGAGATTTGGATTAAGCAACATAATTAAGAACAAGCTAAGTAATTATCATATAACTTCAAAATTAAATAAAAGGTTCCATCTAGGTTTTATCCCCTTCAGGTATCTGAGGGGTTTAGTTCATAATGAATAAACAAAACATCGCAAGAGAAAAGATAAAACAAAACATAAGAAAATCCTAAAACCCCCTGGAGGAATTGAAGGAGAATTCTGCCGTTTTGAGTATAATTCCGGCTTCTTGGGATAGTTCAACTGGCTATCTTCGCGTTTATTCCCTAACTTTAACCTTCTAGGCTTGGCTCCTTGGCCTAGCTTTGACGCCGGTTTTGGTTTCTGCGGAACTCCCCTTTCAAGTTGCCCCCTTGGGTGTTTATATAGACTTTGAGATGCCTTACTTGGCCCCTAAGTATCCTAATTTAAGTAGAATTCCTAATAGGGTGTTTGAATAGGCTTTGGAATGTGTTTCTTTGTCTCCAAGTATCCTTTCCCGAATGAAATTACTCTTTCCAGCGACAGGGACACGGCCATGGCACACTCCCGTGGGGATCGTGGCCAGGCCGTGCTCGGACTTCTTTAATGAGGCACGGCCGTGTAAATCTGGAGAAGGTCGTGTTCTAGATGATTGGCGTGTCACGGTCGTGTGGGCTTATGTAATATCCTGGATATGGGCCTGTGCATTTTTGCTTAATTTTATGAAATAGCATGTCTATTGTGATATGGATATGTTGTGTGCATTTTTAGAACCTTGGAAATGTAAGAAAATGTCTTGGAAATGTAAGGAAATGTCTTGTCTTGGAAATGTAAGGAAATGCCTTAGAAATGTTAAGTTTTAAAGTTTAAAAGAGGGAACTAAGGCAAGGTGGCCTTAAGAAAATTTATGGAGGAAATATGACATGAAATTAGGATTGGAAAAGTGGCTTGGAGGTGCCACTTAAGGCTTTGGAAATGACGCCATACACTGTGCAAGGAGGGCTTGTGTTCGAGTCGTGAGGGAAGCAAATAAAAGTTTTATTTTTGCATCATGGGGAAGAGGTAATGGATGGCATTAAGTCATTAAGGGAGGAGTTTAAATTCTTTTAAAATTTCGGCTAAGGGGTAGATAAATGATGATTTATTTTAGATTATTTTCAAAAGATAAATGAGGGATTATTCTTTAATTTTTAAATAAAGAGATAAGGAGGAAAATAAGGGAGAAGTGATGGCCAAGTAAGGGAGTCTTGGCCTAGTAATTTCGGCAATAGGAGGAAAAGAGAGGCCATTCTGCATTATTTTCTTTTTCTTGTGACCTCTCTTTGAATTCTCTCTATAACCCTTTTCTTTTTCTTTTCAATTCTCCAAAAAGCTGAGAGTAAGATCCCCTAGTCTTGCCGAATTTCCCTTCTCCCACCATTGCCGAATTCCCTAGTGACTCTTTTCCCTCTCTTTTCTTTTGATAAAACCAACAACACAGATAACCTCTAGCCGATTTCTTGTTAAGTTCCAAAAGCCGAAAGCTTGTTAAGATCTAGGCCATAGCCGAATAGCGTGTGGATTCAAGTAAAGGATTGCCGATTTCATTAGTAAGGGTAAGGATCTATTATTATCATTATATTTCTTTTCTTAAAGTCCAAGATTAATATTCTAATGCCATTTGTGTCTCTTGGCCGAAATTACAAAGGATCTTTCGGGATTTTGTCTATTGTCGACTACTAGGGAGAAGAGATCCTCCGGGAGTTATAGATCTAAGGTAAGAAAAGTATGGTTTAGGCCGAAGGCCACTTGATTAAATTCATAAAGTGATTGGAAATCAGATCTAACATGTGTTTTTAGGGATTTCGACAGAAACTATAACCAAGGGGTTATTCCGGGATTTAAGAATCTTAAGGTAAGTGACTATGAACATTCGGCCAAGGTCTTGTTTTAGTATTTAGATCTATTTTTATGTGTTTAAGCCGGAAACTAATCTATGAAGGGATTTAATATCAGCCGATTACAAGGAGGGGAGTCTACAACGTTCCGGGATTTGATTAGTAATCAAATCGGCAAGGTAAGGATTTTTGGTTACAATAATCCTTCTGGATTTAACCTTATAGCCGAATAGGCTTTTCCCTAAAATACTAAGTGTGGCCGAATGTAGGGAGTTAAGGATCTAAGGTAGTAGATCAGATTTCGGGATTTCAGTGAATTTGTTAAGCGAATCAGGTGTGTACCCCACACTAAACCTTAATAGTTTGATGGTATTGATTATATGCATGTGTTAATATGAATGTGGAAAATATGGCTAAGTACCATGCTATGGTACAAAGTACCCAGGTACGTTTCCTACTCCTACTAGGAATATGAATATATGTTATATATAACATGCGAAAAGTAAAAAGAATGCGAATTAAGGCATGATGTGCATGATATGTATGATATGGGGCATTCGGGTCATATGAAAAATGGGAAGTGAATGTGGTGACTTCGGTCACATTATCTGAATGTGGTGACTTCGGTCACATTATCTGAATGTGGTGTCACATGACACAAATATTATCTGGTGGCAAAGCCACAAATTATATAAGGGCGATGAGCACGTCATTGCAGCTGATCGCGCACGCCGATGGTGTGTAGCGGATGGAGGGTTGACTTAGTAGTCCCCACGGTGTGCAGGTTGGTACGGGTGACGTGTAGCGGATGGCTATCTAGGTTTGGGTTCGGGTTGCATCATCTTTTCTATCTATTATATAAATACGTATGTGATATGATAATGTATGCCTGGATTGTTAAATTTTAGTATTGGTTACACATTGAGTCTGTTTGACTCACCCGTTGTGGGAACATTTTTTGTGTGATGAAGCAGTGATGGACCGGGTCGGCAGGAGCTTAGTGGTGGCCATGCTCATCAAGAATTTAGTTTATTTGGACTTTTTATTTCTAAGTACCTTGAATTTTAATTTGGGTTTTAATTTGATGTAATAAGGCCATAGTGAACTATTTTATTGCTGTTTTATTTATTATATTACGAAATTTTATTTATTAAAGATTAAGTAAATTTATTTTTAATAAACTCTAAGTGTTTTGTCACCTAAAGCATAAGGGTTCCAATATAAGATAAACTTGTTTTCAACTCGAGCCCAACCCCAAAAAAAAAACAATCTTTCTTTCAAAACACACTATTTTCCAAAGTAATAAAAGAATTTTTGAACCGGTTTACATCAAGGAACATACCAGATCCGGTCAGGGCTCGTGGGCCGGGTTTGGGGTGTTTCAGCTTGGTATCAGAGCCCAGTTTTAAACTCTCGGCCTGGGGTTTAAAGCCCATAATGTTTTAAAATTAAGGCCCAAATGAATTTTGAGAAAATTTTTAAGCAGGTTTCTGGCATGGCACCTAAGTCTCCAACCCGAAGTCCTCCAGGTAAGTACCCCTATCCATTGTGTGATTTATGATATGAATTTTAGAAGGGTAGGATTGGAACGTAGATTAGAATATTAAGTATGTGAACCCTAGGACTAGTTTACCCCAACTATTACATAAGACTTTAATGCCTAATTAAACAAACCTATGGCTAAGTCGCCGAGTTAGGGTATGGCAACCCCTGTGCGCATGTCTAGGATTGGATCTGAAGAGAGCACAGTACTTAAGCGATCCTAGTGACTCACCTCCTCTATTTGGAATCCTACAGTGCGTAGCTTCGGTTCACCCTAACTAAGAGGACTCAGTCACAGGCTAAACACGATAACTAAAACCCGAGAGGGATTAGCCACATTTTCATGGGAACCCTAGTTTTTCTTAAAAGTCAACAAACTATCTTTTGAATTGTGAAAATTGTGATTTTTAAAAAAAAAATTTCCTAAAAATTTCTAAGTTACAAATTTACCTAAATACCCCTGGCTGTGAAATTACAAAAATGCCATTGGTTTATAAAATGACCAAACTACCCACAGTTTTAGCAAAATTTCCTTACTTTATAAAATGTCCAAAAACACTAATTTGCAAGATATCAAAATACTTTGATTTTGGAAAATTACGAAATTGCCCTTAACTTGTAAATTACCAAAATGACCCTAATTTCCAAAATTTTTGCAACATCACCGTTTTGGAAAACAAATTCTCAAAAAGAACCCTCAAGTTTTGCAAATTTTGAAATACCCCGGAATTATTAAAACTCTACAAATTTACCCTGGTTTATTATCGAAATACCCTCGAGTTATAAAATTACCGAAATGCCCTCGAATTTCAAAATTCCCACAATACCATCGAAAATGCAAAATTACCAAAATACCCTTATTGACAAAATCACCAAGGAACCTTATTTTGAAAAATTACGAAAATACCCCTGTAGGACAAATTACGAAAATACCCCTGGGGTAGGAATAGACAAAACTATAGAAATAATGAATGTGTATGGTAGATACTACCAAATGAATGGTTGGATGAATGTGCTTCTCTGAATTAGGATAGAGAACTTGAACCTTTGATTGACCGAAAGAACCCTTATTAATTCTCGTTTCATAAAATTTCTTCTCAGATAATCAGTGGAACATATACTAATACATAAAATTTCCTAATCAGATTAAGGTACAATTGTAAGAATGAGCTCTAGGGGACGTGGTCGTAACGTTCGATGACGCGGTAGGGGTAGGATGACCATATCTGAACCCGTTAGGTCGGGTCAGGGATCTGATAATTAAGTACCACCGCCACCACCACCACCAGCTATTGGTGGGGAACAGCAAGATCAGATGGGAGACGATGCTATATCGCGGCGGTCTTTGCAAGTTACGAATATGGTGGTGGCAGTCTTTGGAGGAAATATGAGAGCTCAAAAATCAGACTGAGCGACTTCGTGCCAATGGGGAGCCGAGGTATCCGTGGCGTATCGGTGTAGCACCCGATGACGGCCGAATATTGGTTGGAGGCAACCGAGCGAATTATGGATGAGCTCGACGACTCCGGAAGAGAAACTAAAAAGAATGGTGGCATTACTACGCGATGAAGTGTATCGGTGGTGGTTATGATTAGGGATGGTGCCACGGTGAGGATCGACACAGGAGTATGTTAAGGCGACATATCAAAAAAGAAATATGTTGGTACACGGTATCTTGACGAGCGAGAGAAAGCTTTTCTAGAGGGTGGTTCAAGGGAACAAGTCCGTGGCGGAATATGAATTTGAATTCTTAAAAGGCCGAGCCGGTATGCTCGTGGAGTAGTGGCTAGAGAACATGAGCGATGTGTCCGGTTTGAGGAAGGACTAAGGAATGACCTATGGCTGTTGATAGCTCCACATCAGGAACGGGAGTTTTCTGCTTTAGTAGAGAAAGCTAAGGTAGCTGAAGGGATTAAGGATTCTGTGAAGCAGAACATGGATCGGAATAGGCCAAAAAGAGGTTTTGGATCGTCAGGATCAGCTGGGAATAAGAGGCCTAGAGTTGATGGGCCGCGAGGTCAGCAAGCTGCTACAGGAGGGTAGTATCGCACTTGTGACCAGTGTGGGAAAAAACACTTAGGGGAGTGTTGGAAGAAGACCGGAGAATGCTTTAAGTGTGGGTCCAAGGACCATATAATCAAGGACTGTCCTATGAAGCCGGATGGGAATCGACCACCAGCTCAGAATGTTAATCAGGCTGGTAGAGGTGGACAGCAGCCTCAGCGAGGTCATGGTTCGAACAATAGAGGTAATGGTACCGGCAGAGGACGTGGAACACCGGGCAGAGGTGTTGCAAATGCTAAGGCAAGGCAGCCGGGCTAGTGTATACGGTACGCCGTCGGGAGGATGGAGACGCGCCGAACGTTATAACCGGTACGTTCTTTGTTTTTGGCAAACCTTACTCTACTCTGATTGATGTGGGCTCGACCCATTCTTATGTTGCATGTAGTGTAGTCGAGACACTTGGCCTAGACTCTGAACTCTCTGATAGGCAGATAACTGTAGTAAGCCCATTAGGCCAAACTGTAGTGGTGGATAAGACCTTTCGGAGTGTACCTCTAGAGATTCAGGGAGTGAACTTTCGGGCTGACTTAATGGAACTACCCTTCAGAGAATTTGACCTCATACTTGGTATGGATTGGTTAGTAGAGCACTGGGCCGTGTTAGATTGTGCGGCTAAACGAATAGAATTAAGGACCCCGGAGGATGAAGCAGTAGTAATGATCGGAGAAAGAAGAAACTACTTGTCTAATGTAGTTTCGGCGTTAAAGGCTGAAAAGATGGTTCGGAAAGGGTGCAGGGCGTTTTTAGCCTTCGTAAGTGCGTTAGATGGAAAGGAAGAAGGTGTTAGTGGAGTTAGAACTGTAAGGGATTTTGGAGATGTGTTTCCAGAGGAATTACCAGGAATACCCCTAGATAGGGAGGTGGAGTTTGGAATTGACTTGCTACCGGGAATAGCTCCTGTATCAATTGCCCCTTATAGAATGGCACCAAAGGAGTTGGTTGAGCTCAAGGCTCAAATCCAAGAATTGCTAGATCATGGGTTTATTCGACCCAGTGTGTCTCCATGGAGAGCACCGGTCCTGTTTGTGAAGAAGAAGGACGGAATTATGCGTATGTGCATAGATTATCGTCAGTTGAATAAGCTGACCATTAAGAATAAGTATCCTTTGCCAAGGATAGATGACTTGTTCGATCAGCTTAAGGGGGCTGCAGTTTTCTCAAAGATCGACTTAAGGTCGGGATATCATCAATTAAAGGTGAAAGAAGCAGATATCCATAAGATCGCCTTTAGGACAAGGTACGGCCACTATGAGTTTGTAGTAATGCCGTTTGGATTGACGAACGCTCCAGCCACGTTCATGGACATGATGAACTGGGTCTTTCAACCCTACTTGGATAGGTTCGTCGTTATGTTCATCGACGACATCCTAGTGTACTCCAAGTCTGAAGAGGAACATGATGAGCATCTTCGGATTGTGTTGCAAGTGTTAAGGGAGAAGAAGCTCTATGCCAAATTCAGCAAGTGTGAATTTTGGCTGAAGGAAGTTGCGTTTTTGGGACATGTGGTATCCGTAGAAGGAATAAGGGTGGATCCTCGAAAGATTGAGGCTGTGTGATGGATTTCCGCGGAAGTTGGGAAGACTATTTGCCTTTAGCAGAATTTACCTACAACAACAGCTATCAGGCTAGTATTCGGATGGCACAGTATGAAGCATTGTATGGTCGAAGTGTTGAACTCCTACGTGTTGGACTGAATTAGGGGAACAACGAGCTTTGAGTCCAAAGATCGTGGCAGAATCCGAAGAGAAGGTGGAGATAATCTGGGCCCGGTTAAAGGAAGCTTCGAATAGGCAGAAGTCATATGCAGATCTTAAGCGAAAGGAGATAGAATTTGATGCGGGAGATCAAGTGTTCCTTAAGGTATCGCCTTGGAAGAAGGTAATGCGATTTGGTCGGAAGGGGAAGTTAAGTCCAAGGTTTATAGGACCTTATTGGGTATTGAAGCGAGTTGGTCCAGTGGCATACCAGTTGGAGCTGCCTTTGGAATTGAAGCAGATGCACGACGTTTTCCATGTGTCCATGCTACGTCGATATCGATCAGACCCATCTCATGTGGTACCAGTCGAGGAGGTGGAGCTAAGACCAGATTTGTCCTACGAGGAAGAGTCGATTCAGATATTGGAACGTGATGTGAAAGTGTTACGGAGGAAATCAGTTCCTCTAGTTAAAGTATTATGGCGCAATCATGGATCGGAGGAAGCTTCGTGGGAGCCGGAGGAAGCAATGCGACAGTAATACCCTCATCTATTTCAACTAGGTAATTTCGAGGACGAAATTATTTTAAGGGGGTAGAACTGTAATATCCTGGATATGGGCCTGTGCATTTTTGCTTAATTTTATGAAATAGCATGTCTATTGTGATATGGATGTGTTGTGTGCATTTTTAGAACCTTGGAAATGTAAGGAAATGTCTTGGAAATGTAAGGAAATGTCTTGCCTTGGAAATGTGAGGAAATGTCTTGGAAATGTAAAGAAATGTCTTGTCTTGGAAATGTAAGGAAATGTCTTGGAAATGTAAGGAAATGCCTTAGAAATGTTAAGTTTTAAAGTTTAAAAGAGGGAACTAAGGCAAGGTGGCCTTAAGAAAATTTATGGAGGTGACATGAAATTGGGCTTGGAAAAGTGGCTTGGAGGTGCCACTTAAGGCTCTGGAAATGACGCCATACACTGTGCAGGAGGGCTTGTGTTCGCGTCGTGAGGGAAGCAAATAAAAGTTTTATTTTTCGCCATAGGGAAGAGGTAATGGACGGCATTAAGGCATTAAGGGAGGAGTTTAAATTCTTTTAAAATTTCGGCTAAGGGGTAGATAAATGATGATTTATTTTAGATTATTTTCAAGAGATAAATGAGGGATTATTCTTTAATTTTTAAATAAAGAGATAAGGAGGAAAATAAGGGAGAAGTGATGGCCAAGTAAGGGAGTCTTGGCCTAGTAATTTCGGCAATAGGAGGAAAAGAGAGGCCATTCTGCATTATTTTCTTTTTCTTGAAAGCCTCTGCCGAATTCTCTCTATAACCCTTTTCTTTTTCTTTTCAATTCTCCAAAAAGCTGAGAGTAAGATCCCCTAGTCTTGCCGAATTTCCCTTCTCCCACCATTGCCGAATTCCCTAGTGACTCTTTTCCCTCTCTTTTCTTTTGATAAAACCAACAACACAGATAACCTCTAGCCGATTTCTTGTTAAGTTCCAAAAGCCGAAAGCTTGTTAAGATCTAGGCCATAGCCGAATAGCATGTGGATTCAAGTAAAGGATTGCCGATTTCATTAGTAAGGGTAAGGATCTATTATTATCATTATATTTCTTTTCTTAAAGTCCAAGATTAAGATTCTAATGCCATTTGTGTCTCTTGGCCGAAATTACAAAAGATCTTTCGGGATTTTGTCTATTGTCGACTACTAGGGAGAAGAGATCCTCCGGGAGTTATAGATCTAAGGTAAGAAAAGTATGGTTTAGGCCGAAGGCCACTTGATTAAATTCATAAAGCGATTGGAAATCAGATCTAAAATGTGTTTTTAGGGATTTCAACTGAAACTATAACCAAGGGGTTATTCCGGGATTTAAGAATCTTAAGGTAAGTGACTATGAATTTTCGGCCAAGGCCCTGTTTTAGTATTTAGATCTATTTTTATGTGTTTAAGCCGAAAACTAATCTATGAAGGGATTTAATATCAGCCGATTACAAGGAGGGGAGTCTACAATGTTCCGGGATTTGATTAGTAATCAAATCGGCAAGGTAAGGATTTTTGGTTACAATAATCCTTCGGGATTTAACCTTATAGCCGAATAGGCTTTTCCCTAAAATACTAAGTGTGGCCGAATGTAGGGAGTTAAGGATCTAAGGCAGTAGATCGGATTTCGGGATTTCAGTGAATTTGTTAAGCGAATCAAGTGTGTACCCCACACTAAACCTTAATAGTTTGATGGTATTGATTATATGCATGTGTTAATATGAATGTGGAAAATATGGCTAAGTACCATGCTATGGTACAAAGTACCCAGGTACGTTTCCTACTCCTACTAGGAATATGAATATATGTTATATATAACATGCGAAAAGTGATAAGAATGCGAATTAAGGCATGATGTGCATGATATGTATGATATGGGGCATTCGGGTCATATGAAAAATGGGAAGTGAATGTGGTGACTTCGGTCACATTATCTGAATGTGGTGACTTCGGTCACATTATTTGAATGTGGTGTCACATGACACAAATATTATCTGGTGGCAAAGCCACAAATTATATAAGGGCGATGAGCACGTCGACTGCAGCGACTGCCTTCGATGGTGTGTAGCGGATGGAGGGTTGACTTAGTAGTCCCCACGGTGTGCAGGTTGGTACGGGTGACGTGTAGCGGATGGCTATCTAGGTTTGGGTTCGGGTTGCATCATCTTTTCTATCTATTATATAAATACGTATGTGATATGATAATGTATGCCTGGATTGTTAAATTTTAGTATTGGTTACACATTGAGTCTGTTTGACTCACCCCGTTGTGGGAACATTTTTCAGGTGATGAACAGTGATGGACCGGGTCGGCAGGAGCTTAGTGGTGGCCATGCTCATCAAGAATTTAGTTTATTTGGACTTTTTATTTCTAAGTACCTTGAATTTTAATTTGGGTTTTAATTTGATGTAATAAGGCCATAGTGAACTATTTTATTGCTGTTTTATTTATTATATTACAAAATTTTATTTATTAAAGATTAAGTAAATTTATTTTTAATAAACTCTAAGTGTTTTGTCACCTAAAGCATAAGGGTTCCAATATAAGATAAACTTGTTTTCAACTCGAGCCCAACCCAAAAAAAAAAAAAAACAATCTTTCTTTCAAAACACACTATTTTCCAAAGTAACAAAAGAATTTTTGAACCGGTTTACATCAAGGAACATGCCAGATCCGGTCAGGGCTCGTGGGCAGGGTTTGGGGTGTTTCAGCTTAAGTCCAGACCGTGTCGATTTCTTTCTTGGCCTGAATTGGCTCGTTTTGGGCCCGTTTCTCGTTCTGCTTATCCTCGGGTGCTTTCCTAGGTATAAGACATGAAAGGAAAGGATTAAAAGCACCTTTTTACATAAATCGAGGGATAAATCATCCAAAAGCATACTAAATGTGGGGTTAAAATATGTTACTTTTACGGTTTATCAGTTGGCACTGTGTGTGCGATACCGATTTAAGATCGATTTGATATAGATGCACTATGTGTGCGATGTTAATTAAGCTTCGACTAACTATTTGGGCACTAGGTGTGCGATTGAATTAAAGCATACTAAGGTATGTTCGGAACCTATGTGGTTGATGAATTTATGAATGAGATTATGAAACATTAAATGAGCATATTAGCTTTGGATGGTACAATATATATATATGTGTGAAATAATCTATATGATGGTTTGTTTTGATTTAAATGTGTTATGTTACGAACTTACTAAGCTTTGGAAAGCTTACTATGTGATTTATTTTTCTGCTTTACAGTGTCAATAAAGCTAGCTCAGATCCGGGGATCGTCAACATCTCTACCACACTATCGGCAATCTATTTTTGTACTTTGGAAAGATGTATATAGTTGAATTATGGCATGTATAGGCTAGAAGTTAAGATATACCTTGAAATATTTAATCCTTGCCATCTGAGTTGGCTTGGAAGTTGAATGATGTAGAATTGATGAATGAGCTATGAATGTGGTATATTTCATGATCTTGTTGATTGTGAAAAATGTGATTTGAAGATGAAATTTGGTATGGATTATATGATGCTTAAATTTCATATGCTTTGAAATGTATAATTGTCACTTTGAATGGACTTAGTTGTGATGATAATGAGCACGGAAGTAGATGGTAATGTTGATGGGTATTGAGTGCATGAAATGGTAGGTTTGAGTGCATTTAAAAGCATGAATTGGCATTGTAATGAAGCTTGTTGGTAAATCATTGTGTGGGTGGCAAATTGGCCTTGCAAATGGCCTGTTTTGTGTACACGGTTATGGCACACGAGCGTGCCTAGTGACCGTGGGATAAAGTCAGTAGCTAGCCCAAATATGCACGACCACGGTACACGGGCTTGCCTTGTAGCTGTGTGAATAAGTCAGTATATTGCCTAAGAGTACACGGCCTTAGCACACGGGCGTGCTTGGTGGCCGTGTGGAAAAGTCAGAATACATTCTCTGTTTTGGCACGGCCTGGACACATGGGTGTGTCTGGTGATCGTGTGAGGCACACGGCCTGATTGCACGGGCGTGTGACCTCAACAGTAGTGAAGAATATTGAAATTTTGAAAACTTTCATTAGTGTTCGGTTTAGTCCTGACCCCTTTCTAGCACTTGATTAATGTCTCATAGACCTAGATGACAGACTGCATGTTCGTATTTGAGTATGTATGATTGATGATAGACTATGTGTCATGGAATGGATGTGAATTATTGTGGTTTTTCGGTAATGCCTCTTAACCCTATTTTAACGACGGTCTCGGGTTAGGGGTGTTACAAGACCTAAGTGGACAGGCAGAGTAGAATGAAGGAATTACTCGAAGGAAGCCATCGGAATCAACTCAGGAGCAGGATCTCATTCAAGATTGAAGATCTCTATGAATTTTCTTTAGAAGTTTTTAGGTTCTTATGTCTTGTTGTTTTCTTTATTCTGATATGTTTTCCTTTTATGTTATGAACTAAACCCTCTAAATACCTAGGGAGGATGAAACCTACGATGGATCTTATTATTTAATTATCTGAATTACATGATGAATACTTGTTCTTGTTCTTAATTATGTGTTTTTAATCCTTGCCTTAATATTTTGAGGATATTAATCCAAGTTTGATGTGCTTAATCAGTGGAGCAAAATTCCCTGCTTAAGAGTAGACCTAGCATAATTAAGCGGAGTTGATTGCAACCCTAGAAGTAGGGCGACATAAATATGCCGGATTAGAGTCAAATCTAATAGGGGAATACATAAATCGAGTTAATGTGATAAGATGGGTTTTAATTAGAAAGAAATTTTGATTAACCAACCTAGAGTCAGGTGTTAATAGTCTCGAAAGAGATATTAACCTAATTTAGGGATTTCTATGGATCAAGGCAAGTGAATAGATCATTTAATTCAGATTTAGAATAATAAGTGAGGTTTAGGTGGATTCTTTCCTAGGTATTGACTTCTCCATTAGATCCTTCTTCAAATATTTTCCCAAATTTTATCTCTGTCGCGTTCATAGTTAATTAGTTAGTTTTAAATTAAAAACAAACCCCTTAATTAGTAGGCTAAATAATAGAAAGATAATTATTACTAGTACTTCTAGTCCTTGTGGATACGATATTCCGAACTCACCATAGTTATACTACTGTTTGATAGATGCGCTTGCCTTTGTCGAATTATTTTAGTTAGTTCGTGATGTCATCACTAGAGCTTTGAATTAAAATCCAATTTCACACATATTGATTAGGGACCTCCTACTTTTTATTCCTACTGAAATTTTATAACATTTTTTCATTTTATTCAATCTTGTCCCTAATGTACGAAACCAACAATTAAGCTTTATAATTCAGTCATTTTCATAATCTAAGCTTAATTTCTATCAATTCACACCAATTTCATATATTTTTAAACAATGGGAACTTCCAAAAAATTTAATTATTTTACAAATGGGTAAACGAACTAGCTAAATTAAGCTCCTATAACCTCAAATCTATAAAAGTTACAAGAAAAGGACTTGAATTTCATACCTAAATCAATGACCAAATGCTTAAAGGACTTTGAAGCTTCTTAGGTTTTCTATTAATGGTGGACGGTGGAATAAATGAGAAAGATGGTGAATTTTCCACTAACTTTCACTACAGCAAAACAGACTTTTAGCGGCGCTTTTAGTGGCGTTTTGAATAAAAACGCCGCAAATATTATACATTAGCGGCGTTTGAAGGAAAACGCCGCAAAAAAATGAGCAATAGCGGCGTTTATTTTCAAAGCGCCGCTAAAAATGATATATAGCGGCGTTTATTCATAAAACGCCGCTAAAAATCAGAGCATTAGCGGCGCTTTCTGATAAACGCCGCTAAAAGTCAGAGCATTAGCGGCGCTTTCTGATAAACGCCGCTAAAAGTCAGAGCATTAGCGGCGCTTCTGGAAAAACGCCGCTAAAAGTCTGAGCATTAGCGGCGCTTCTAGAAAAACGCCGCTAAAAGTTCAAAACCACTAGTAATGTTAATTAAAATACAATTTATTTTAATTGAATATATAAAATATAAATATTTTATCTTACTTAAAATATAAATTATATTGATTAAAATATAAATTATTTTTAATCAAAAAAATAATGACACTTAGAAAAAATTTGAAAGTAAAAACATAGAAAAATATTTGTTAAAAATGAAAAAAATAATTTCTTATATAATCGTAACAGAGATAGTTTTTCATATTTTTTTTCTTTTTCTTGCTTTGAATTATATTTGATTTTGATACATTCACTTATAAGCAATGAGAAAGTTTCATTTTAGTTACTTAATTATGAAAAGTTACAAATTGCTAATTAAACAATTTAGAAGTTTTCATTTAAGTTACAAATTAAGCTATTAAAATTGATTTAGGGTTTAATGTTTAGTATGTTAATTTCATGGTTTAGGGTTTGTTATTTTGGTGTATGGGTTTAGTGTTTTAAAGTTTGTTGTTTAGGTTCATTGTATAGTGTTTAATATCTTAGTTTACTGGTATTAAGGTTTAAGTGTTAGTGGCTAGGGTTAAAGTTTAGGGTTAGGGGTTTAAAGGAAAATGGTTAATGGGGTAGGGTTTTGAGTTTAGGGTTTATGGGTTTAGTGTTAGGGGTTTGGGGGGAAATGGATAATGTGTTAGGTTTTTTATTTTAGGGTTTATAGTTTAGGGTTTAGGATGTTAGCTATATGACCCAAAATCTCGAAACCAAAATCCCTCAAATCAGTTTTCCCTAATTCAAATCCCTAAATCTCATAACCCCGAAGCTGTTAGATCCGACCATCGTTCATCGATCCATCATTCTATTGCGAAACTATCTTCCCATAACTCCAAATGGTATTATGTATGCAATACCCCAATGTTTACTTCTTTAAAATAGGTTCAAATTTTTATCCTTAATTGATATATTAAATAATTTATTATATATAATTGAAAAATAGATAATATGAATTTTAATATTAAAATTATCATTATATAGTTTAGGGTTTGAGGGTATGTGTTTTAGTTTAGAGTTTTGAGATTGGATTTGGGGTTATATAATAGGTTTGGAGTTAAGTTTTTTAATTTATATATTAAATAATTTATTATATAATCGTAAAAAGAGATATTATGAATTTTTTATATAAATTATAGCTTTTTAAACCTTTTTTACTTCATATTTTGGAATTTTTAGTTTTTGTTTTCTTACATAAAAAAATTATATAAACTTATGGCATATATCTAATTCTTTTAAATTAATATTACTCGAATTAAGTTTGAAAATTTATTTATTTAAAATTTTTAATATTTAATAATAAAAAATTATTTTTTTAAATTTAATAGTAAAAAGTTAAAAAACTTAAAAATTTAATATTTAAAAATGATAATCTCATCACAATAATTTTAAAAGAAAAAACATAAAAAAATATATAAGTTCAAATTGTGTAATAGTAAAAATAGAGCTTTAGTGGCGTTTTTACTAAAAACGCCGCAAAAAATAATCTATAGTGGCGTTTTTATTAAAAACGCCGCAAAATTTCGGTCATTTTTTCTCTCCTAAAAGCTAACCTATAACCCCGATTTTTATTTCCCCCAAACCCTAAATTTCGTAAGTCCAAAATTTCTCTACCTCGGTTTCTCAAAATTTCTCTACATCGCAACGAGGAAACCCTTACTGTCTTTGCTAAGCAGAGTGAGCCGAACAAGCAGGGCCTATGGTGTGTTAGTGTGAAGCGACTCTTCTTCTTCTTCCTCCTCTTCTAACCATCTCATCAACCTTGAACACGAATATACTGCCCACAAGGTAGTTCTTTTCTCTCTTTTTAGATTTGATTCATCCGTAATCTCTGGCCTTAATCTTTCTCTTCTTCTGGCAATTAAGTTTTTTTTCTTCCTGTTTTGGGTCCTGGGTTTTGGTTGTGTTTTCGGTTTTGCTTACGTTTATCGGAAACATATTTATTATAATTAGTATTTGTGGTTTTGGTTTTCCTTTGTTAGCTTCAAGCTTTAGTCTTTGTTAATCGTTCCTGTTAGAATGATCGATTATGTGAGAATTTTTCTTCGATAATATAAATGGGTTCAATTGATCTTTCTTGTTAGAATGATGGAGTATCTATTGCTGTGTCCAAGTTCAATAAGGTGAAATTTTTTAACTTCTGTGTTCAAGGTTTTGTTGATATAATTAGACCATACCCTAATATGTAAACTCTACCAATTAGATTAACGGCTTTTGTTGTGGTTGGAAATCGAAACTTTTAAAGTGGAGGATATTTTTATGGTCTCTGAAGTTGCCTTTTCATTTGTAATTTGATTCCATGGCCTTTATTTTTCAAGGATAGAGTAAGCAAAATTACTTTTCTTGTTCAAATACTGATTACCACCCAGTTCTGTTGTATTCTCAAGCAAAGGATCAATCATATGGGATCCGAAGGCAAGAAATATCTGGATTTTCTATCGACTTACTCATTTGTTAATCGTGTATAAACAAAGTGTAATTTATGTTGTAGTAATCCCTACA
Organism: Gossypium bickii; assembly: GCA_025503065.1. Classification (NCBI taxonomy): domain Eukaryota; kingdom Viridiplantae; phylum Streptophyta; class Magnoliopsida; order Malvales; family Malvaceae; genus Gossypium; species Gossypium bickii. The sequence continues at coordinate 10,897,433 of CP106719.1, read as the reverse complement.
CACAGTAGGTGCCTCTTTACTTTGTCTTATTAATCCATTTGTCTTTGTTCGAACCATTACACTTTACGTATAAGCAGGGAAAACGACATTTTATCGATGTTATGGTCATGAGTTTATCAAAATGAATGCTACTCTTGGCAATCATATAAATTATTTAGTGTGCATTAAGTGTGCGGGAATATAATGATATTTGTTGTAATGGTATAAAAGATTATTGTGGTATAAACTAGAAACCAAATTAGGGACACCATATGGATCGTGTTTACGTGCTTCTATCACACCATGTTTATTTTTCCTCGTTAGATTATATATATTGCTTTGCATTGCTCGTGTGTCTTACTTGTGTTGATCCCTTTATTTCCTTATGGTGTTATTTAGAATGATTTTTATACGTAGCTTTGGTATCTTCCAACAATAATGGTGGAGATTATCCACTTCTTTGTTAAAATATTGATGCGATCAGCCCAATGATTCAAACACTTTAGCTTTGTGCATATTTCAGTTTCCATATAAGAACAGACCACTTTGATCAAAGTTTTATCCTTTGATTTTTCCAATATGAAATCTTGATGGATCATGTTCTCTATTTTTTACTTTAAGGAAAAAGGGTATGCCTAAAATAATCTAGAAAAGAAAATCAAAAGAAAAGAGATTTGTTTCAAGGATCACAAATACATGGAACATAAAAGACGATTTTGACCGATTCTTTTCTTTCAATAAATTTTTCTTTTCGAGGTAAAATTAAAAGGCCGGATAATGGGAGAAGTTGATGAACTGGTTGAAAGAAAGAAAGCAAAAAATAACCCACATGGCTAATGCCAGGGGCTTTGGAGGAAGCATTTGGTGGGTTAAGAGCTTTATGTGCTTGCTTTTTCACGGCAATGGAGGGTTCCACTACCTTCATCTTCATCCCCACACTTGGAAAGTTAAGTGCTTAAATATTTCCAAGTTAGATCTTGTACATCCAAAGACAAAGGTATGTTATTCCACCATGCTTATCTATTTGCTTTAGCATGTGAATGCCCCTTTTCGCCTATATTTGTGTTATTTTCATTCTTTCTTATCTTTTTGTGGTTGGTCTTGGCAGTCAATGATTGAATTGAGCCGCACCCAAGATGAAAAAGTTGGAGATGGAACAACATCTGTCATTGTTCTTGGTATATCTTTATACATGAGAATGCTATTTATGTGCTATGTTTGATATTTTTAACGTAGTAGTTAATTATCCGATTTTATTCTTTTATCTATAAGATATTTTTTGAAGAACTGGTAAAATTTTGAAGCTATGGAATTTTAATTGCCATGGGTTCATGTGTTTATCCATGATTTAATCAACATGTTAGGATCCAATTGCCTTTAGTACTTATATTTGGTGTACTTTTTGGTGCAGCTGGTGAGATGCTTCATGTTGCAAAAGCTTTTATTGAGAAAACTTATCATCCTACGGTTATTTGTCGAGGCAAAGTACCTGCATTAACCATAAACCCCAACCCCATGATAATATATAATAATTATATTAAATATTTTAAATGCAATTAATAATCTAATTTTTTGTTTTCTTTTATGAGTTTATGTCCCACTTGCTTTTATGCCGATTTCCATATTTAAATGTTCAGTCGTTCCATTCCACCATTGCCAACCCTATTTTGTTTCGTCACAATTACACAATGGAGGTTAAGAGAGTAAATTACATTATTTAAATGTAATTTTTAATTTAATAATATATGGGAAATAATTGAAGTAAAGAAAGGGGCAGGATGGTGATTTGAGTGTGTGCATGTGAAGACTGTCTTTTCAGCAGCAAGTAGATCCATTTCCAAGCTCATATACTTCACCGCTTTGCTTCTTTTCTTGTTTTCCTGCTCTACTTTCACTTCTACTGGTAAGTGTCCACTTCTACTTCAATCTGGTTCTTTATTTACTTCAAGATAGTTGGAGCTTGAATGTTTTTTCATTGTTTGATTTTGGAATCGCCTTTTGTTGATATAAAAAGGCAAATTGGGTTATATTACAATCTGTATCCAAGACATAGAACCTATCAACATTTTTGTAAGTTGGTTGATGGATATGATATACTTAATAAAGATTGAAAGATTTGGGTAATACAAGAGAAAGATTGAAATTTATTATTGAGTTATCATTATTTTATTTATTTATTTCGGTTTTGATTTGTTATTTTTTAATGGATTTTCGTTTTTGCCATTTGGTCGTCAATATGGAGATTGTTTTTAATTACTTTATTATAATTTGGCCTTTTCTTCATTTGTCCAGTGGTGACCAGTAGTAATTAAGAATTATAATCAAGACAATACTAATTAAATTAAATAGTTTTGAGATCCCAAAATCCAGAAAGAATGTTTTTCATTTTTGGTCATGCCTCAATTTTTGTCCGATATCCGAGTTATTCATTCAGGCATGTATCGATTCAAGAAGCAAACCAAATGGTTGAGGAATTCATGCTTTGTTGCCCATGTTTGATTGCCAAACAAATCCGTGATTGTTTTCCTTCTTGTTCGCTACTAAGGTAAACTTGTTTTTTCTGTACTTCTTTGCTATAATGTTCTTGTGGGACTTGCATTTCTATTGTACCTCTTCTTTCATTCTTTGTCTAGTTACGGTTTGTGCTTATGATTTAACCATAAGGTTTATCCCATCAAAAAATTATTTTATTTTTGTAAATGCCACAGTAAATCTAACGGTTTATGATCTTGCGTAAATTTATATCATGGAATTATTTATCATAGGATAAATAAGATTGCATGTTAGTATTTTTAATGTGAACCACTTGGTCCAAGATGGTGTTTAATCATAAAATTAGCATTAGCGTATGATAATTGTCACTATTATACATCGTGTAATCTCTTCAACAATCCAGATTATCAATGGAAAATTCGGTGTTGTGGCTATTTCTTTGACATTGACAGTCTTTGTTGTTTGGCACTCGGCCTTGCCTCCCGACATTAATTTTTGGTTCAGCGGCATCCAACTCCCACGAGAGAAATGCTTGAACCTTTGTTGTGCATTGCTTCTTTGCCATTGGACTCAACTTGGATGTTTCATCATCAAAGGCGTTGGTGATTGTTTAATTGTCTTTGGTCTTTGGATTTGACACCACCTTTTTCAATAGTAGGAGCCTGATTTTTCTTGTGAGTTGGATAAACTCATAGCATAATATAGGCTTATGAAATTTCTTGTGTCTTGGTTGAGTTTTTATTTGCTTGTTAAATAGATTTGTGGCCTTGGAACATAAATTGATTTGTATAGGAATTTATTATCAAAGTAATGCTAAAGGATTTGCTTAAGTGGGTATGAGGATAAGAATGGATTTGTATGTAAACTGTTATCCAATTAAAGCTTGTTTGGGTGCTGTGATAATAGTGTTGCTTTTTTATATAATATTTTAATTTTTTTTTAATTTTCATGACTTTTAGCGGCGTTTTTGGAAAAAGCGCCGCTAAAAGTATGATATTTTAATTTTTTATTTTTAATGACCTTTAGCGGCGCTTTTCCTGAAAAGCGCTGCTAAAAGTCATGGCTTTTAGTGGCGTTTATGGGGAAAGCGCCGCTAAAGGTCATGCTTTTAGCGGTGTTTGTAGGAAAAGCGCGCGCTAAAAGTCATGGCTTTAGCGGCGTTGTGGGAAAAGCGCGCTAAAAGTCATGGCTTTTAGCGGCGTTTGTAGGAAAGGCGTCGCTAAAAGTCATGGCTTTTAGCGGCGTTTGTGGAAAAGCGCCGCTAAAAGTCATGCTTTTAGCGGCGTTTGTTGAAAAAACGCCGCTAAAAATCATAGCTTCTAGCGGCGTTTTTGCTCATAAACGCCGCTAAATTTTGCGGCGCCTCTTTTAGTGGCGTTTTTTGCGGCGCGTCTAAAAGCGCCGCAAATACTATTCGTGGCGCTTAAAAACGCCGCTAAAGGCCTAAAAAAACGCCGCTAAAAGTCCAAATTGCTGTAGTGTTTCTCTTTTATACTATAGTTAACCATTAATTAATCTTGATTAATTTAATTAAACTTAGTTTAATTAACCTTTGATCACAATTAGTGGAAGATGTCATCATCATCATGTGTATTGTGATTTTTTTTTGTATCCCCCATGTTTGTTTTATAGTCCATGTTCAGGGTAAATGGTATCCTCTCCCAACTAGGGATGGAAAAACTCGAACTGCCCGATGAATTTTGAACCAATCCGCTCTATATGGGGCATTTTTTTTAAAAGTGGATACAACGTAGGTCGGGGAGGATTTTTTCTTTTGGATGTGGGTATGGAGCAATTAAAGTAATTGCTTGCACTGCCCTGACATGTACCATTGTATGAAATCATCATTTTATCCTTATATATATAAGCTATTAAAAGGGTAAAAATGTAATAACATAATATAAAAATCATATAGTCTATGTTTAAATATTTTTTTAAAGAATTATATTTAAATATTTGATTTTAAAAATAATGAAAATATTAAATATAAGTAGCAAAAATTAAATTGAAGTAGAGTAGGGTAGGGAATGGATGGATGCATCCTACATTTTTGGAAGTTGTAGTGGTTTTCAAGATCATGCTCCATAGTGGAGCAGAACGGGTTGTGGAGCAGAGTGTGCCAACTATGGAGCGGTGGTGATTTTAGCAATACCCTTCTCGCTACATTATCATTCCTACTCTTGACAATGTTGTTTCTAATGTTCGAACTTACTTTCTCTTATTGAGAATACAATGTGCATTACTATTGTACTTAACACTTAGTATTTATATTGTAGTTTTGGCATGTAGCATTGCATCTTTTTGCATTTTCTCTTTTGATAAAATTATTCATTTTTTCTAAGAAAAAAATAAAACAAACAAATGCGAAAAATAAAAATAAAAATATACGGTTAACATAATAAAATTTAATTATTTTTAATATATTAAATCATTTGCGTTGTATTTATAATTAAAAACAAAAGATGAAATGCGCCAACTATATGCAAAAATACTTTAAAAAAAATTAAGTTCTGACCTTCATATTGAATTCTATTATATGTATTAATGTGTGTATATATATATATATAGTTGATATTAGTAAATAAACTTAACCACTCTCTTAATTCAGTTATATGGATGGATTTTGTGTCCCCAAATACAAGTGTGACAAAATCATATTTTTATAAGATGTACTGCTTTAATTAATCGGACAATGTTACAGTTGTACCAACCAGTATATTTATTGATATTTTACTAAAGACATGCATGCATGTCACTTGGCAATTATTTTGCCTCTCTTGCCTTCTGGATATACATATTTCATTAAACAATATTATTGTCATAAGTCACTAGATATAGGACGTTCATGTATGTACATATATATATATATATATTGATCTTATATTTTGTTTTTGGCTTCGGCTGGAGTGAATCCGGCTTTGGACAGTTTCTTTACCCCTTCCAATTAGTATTTAATAATAAAATATAAGTTTGAATTTGACAAATTTTTAATTTAGTATTTAATTTTTTTTCTTTTTTTTTTGTCTCAATTTAATACCTCAATTTGACAAATGTAATATAAGTTACTCCAGTATACTAACAAGATTATGGATGTAACCAATATATGACTAATATATGGCATATGACATGGAAATTACATAGCTATTTTTGTTTTGTTGAGGCAAGTTTTCAAAGTGGTTAGCAAAAGTGGTAGCGGTAGTGGCTACTATGACTAGCAGTTTGATTGACTCTATTTCTTTCCATGTTTGGAGTTAACAAATTTTGAGATAAAATCTTTGGGTTGAAAACGATGTTGATATTGGGGATGTATGAAAGCCTGTTTACGAATATCAATCCATTCGAAGCAACTTATCTTGAAGATTGGACTAGATCATATCGAGATATCAGATCCCTTGAATTATGGAAGTTGGATTGAGACAAGTTTTGAAGCATATCTCCAATAGTCCAATTTATCTTTGTCTTTATTATTATATTGAGTTTTGTTATTTCAACTACTGTTATCAAAGGATTTGAGTGTAATTGGTCTAGTATGTTAGTAAGTCTTGAAACATGAATTTAGTATTTCTTATTTGAATTTGTGGCATGAGAAGCTTAGTCACATTCATTACAAAGGACTTCAAAGATTGGTTCGATATGATGCTGTGAGGGGAATCCCAAAACTGAGTGGTGCCATTCTTAAAGTCTGTAGTAAATGTTTGAAAAGGAAGCAACACAGGTAGATTCATCAACAATTTATGAATGAAATAAGACAAACAATTATGATGATTAGAAGAATTAGAAGTGACTATAGACGTGAGTTTGAGAATTAAGATTTTTCCAATTTCTATGATGAGAAAGGGATCAAACATGAATTTTCCACTTCCAAGACACCACAACAAAATGGATTTGCAGAAAGCTAGAATCGCACCATACATGAGATGACACAAATGATGTACAACGATGATGGAGTTGCTCATAGGTTTTGGGTTAAGGATGTGAGCATTGCGACCTATGTGATTAACAAGGTTCTTATCCGACCAAAGGCTCATATGACACCTTACGAGTTGTGAAAAGGGAGAAAGCCAAATGTTAAGTATTTCCATGTGTTTGGAAGTACCTGCTACATCTTGAAGGATCATGAATATCAGAAGAAGTTTGATTCAAAGACTAATGAAGGGTAGACTAATGAAGGGTTCTTTTAGGGATATTCGAGTAATATCAAGGCTTTTTGAGCTTATAATAAAAGAACTTAGAAAGTTATGAAATATTTTAATGTTGTGGTGAATGATGATGAAGATGGTAAAGAAAAAAAAAAGATAAAGTTGTTGAATTATCACTTGCAGTGCTAGTTGTAGTGGCTGCCTGTTGAAGTGGCCACTACACATGGCATTGAGACTGTTCCTAATAAACATGTTGTTGAAACATATGAAATTGAAGTTGTTGATTAAATTGATGATCAAAATTAAGATGTTGAGCTACTTTAACCCCTTTCCAAGGTCAGAATGAATCATTCAGTTGATGACATCATTGGACATATCAATGATGAGATTCGAACCAGAGGAAGACCAAGGCAAAACTATTGAGATATGATGAGACTTTCCTTCTATACATCTCAGATTGAACCTAAACATGTTGAAGATGACTTGGAGGATGCAAATTGTTTTGGAAAATATGGACATCACATATATTGTTAAGTATGACTCCTACTTCAGTCAAATTTGAGAAGTAATCTTCTAGTTAAAAGTAATCTTCTAGTTAAACTCTGTTTATTTGTTTCAATCAAACACTGATTAGTTTAGATTATTTTATTATTATTTGACCTATGAATTTAGCCTATAAATAGGCTCTTTTACAACCTTAGAAATACACCATTAGATATTAGAACTCATAACACATTTAGAGAATTTTTTGTTTACGTTTTGAAAGTTCTTTGTTTTCGGGTTTTTGGGGTTTAATTTTTATCTCCATCTTTTGTACTATTCGTTCTGTTGCCATTATAGTAAATTATCTTTGCCCGTGGTTTTTTATCCTCTTTGGAGGGGTTTTTCCACGTTAAATTTGTGTGTTCAATTTCTCAATTTATTCAGTTATTTTTTTTACTTGTTGCTTAATCAGGTCCATCCTAACAAGTAGTATCAGAGCCAGGCTCAATTTTCATAGATCAGCCTGTTCAGAAATGACAGCAACAAGGTTTGAAATTGAGAAGTTCGATGGTGAGACAAATTTCAATCTGTGACAAGTTCGAATGATGGCAATTCTAGTTCAAACCAGCTTGAAAAAGGTTGTTACGAGGAAAAAGCTTGAGAATCTAAATCAAACAGAATGGGAAGAGCTTGATGAAAAGTCCTTGTCTGTAATCCAGTTATACCTCGCGAATATGGTATTGTAGGAGGTATTGATGGGTAAAACCTCATCCGCCTTGTGGAAAAGGTTAGAAACTCTTTATGCGACTAAGTTTCTAGCTAACCGTTTAGTGTTGAAACAACGTCTATTTACGTTTCGCATGAAACAAGCTGAGCTGCTTAGAGATCACATCAGTCAATTCATTACTCTCTTAAATGATTTAAAGAATGTTGAGGTTCATATTAACGATGAAGATTAGGCTATGCTATTATTATGCTCTTTACCCCCTTCATACACGTCTTTCAGGGAGACCCTAATTTATGACAGAGACAAACTCTCGTTCGAAGATGTGAAGGGTCATTTGTTGAGTAGAGACAAACTCGACAATGAGTTTGGTTTGAATAGCAAGGCAGATAAGCAAGTTTCTGTTTTAGTAGCATCAAAGAAACGAGACAAAAGGTGCCGTTATTGTAAAAAGTTAGGTCACGTCAAAGTAGATTGTTATAAACTGCAAAATAAAAGAGCTGCTGAAAGTAACGAGGAAGTTGTAGTTGGTGCTAATTTTCCCAATTAAAATGGTGATGATTTCTTGTTAGTGTCAACGAGCGATAACTCCAAGCTCACGTCCGAGTGGATCCTAGATTCGGGATGTTCTTTCCACATGTGTCCCGATATAGAATGGTTCTCCACATACAGTTCGATTGAAGGTGGAGTTGTACGCATAAGAAACGATTCATCTAGTAAGGTAATTGGTATTGGTACTGTTAAAATTAGGATACACGATGGGACGATTAGGACACTCTCAGATGTCAGGTATGTACCTGATTTACGAAAGAATCTCATCTCATCTTATTGAGTATTTTAGACTTGAAAGGATGCAAAATCATCATCAAGTCGAGTGGCATTAAAGTATCTCATAGAGCTCTCGTTTTGTTAAAAGGTAAAAGAGATGGTAATCTTTATATTCTGGAAGGTTCTACAGTGACAGGTGAAATCGGACATCCCTCGTCCGTTACAGAGTTGAAGTCAACTCGTTTGGAGCGGAGGCAACTTGGTCATAAGAGGGAAAAATGTATGACCATTTCATTGAAGAGAGGTTCTCTTTTGGATACAAGTTTTGAAAAGTTAGGGCATTGTGTTCGTAAAAACCAAACCCGAGTTAGTTTTGATTTGGCAGTGTACAAGTCAAAGGCTAGAAGTCTTCTAGTTTCTAAGCACAGATTCGACATAGTTAATTCCCTGTATGGTTCAAGATAGGCTCGTGGCGGGCTTTGAAAAAGATGGCGTTGTGCAAATATGAGTCAATGTGGAGATTTGTTAAGTATGACTCCTATTTCAGTCAAATTTGAGAAGTAATCTTTTAGTTAAACTCTGTTTATTTATTTCAATCAAACACTGATTAGTTTAGATTATTTTATTATTATTTGACCTATGAATTTAGCCTATAAATAGGCTCTTTTACAACCTTAGAAATACACCCATTAATATTAGAACTCATAACACATTTAGAGAATTTTGTGTTTATGTTTTGAGGGTTCTTTATTTTTGGGTTTTCGGGGTTTAGTTTTTATCTCCATCTTTTGTACTCTTCGTTCTATTTCCATTATAGTAAAATTATCTTTGCCCATGGTTTTTTATCCTCTTTGGAGGGGTTTTTCCACGTTAAATTTGTGTGTTGAATTTCTCAATTTATTCCCCTATTATATTTACTTGTTGGTTAATCAGGTCAATCCTAACATATATAATAAGGGTAATTACATGTTATTATTTACTATCATGATAGGTTAGCCCAAATTAAAAGTGATCTAATTTGGTTAAAATTTTATTGGGCTTTAATTATTAAATAAAGTATGGGTCAAATATGTGTAGATACTCTAGTAATTGAGTTTTAATCAAATTCTAATTAATGATGGGCTAATTGGAATTTGATTAGAACTAATATGCCAATGTTATAAATATTAGGGTTATGGTCTCCAAATTATACACAAGATATCTTTTCTAATGTCCCATCATTAGGGAAGAGAGAGCAGATATTCTCTGAATTTCTTGTGTGCTAATTTGGAAGATCAAATCCCCAAAATCCAGTAAAACTTCAAGGAATTCATGGATTCAGGTACGCTTTCGCATTTAGTTTTATTCTTGATTTATTCTTGATAATTTGACATGATAGATCCTGGTCTATTTAGTTTTATTTTAGATTTATTTTACAAATCTAACAAGTGGCATTCGAGCTTTGTCATGTTGAATCATTGAGAATGAATTGATTATTTATTATTTTTGGATTGAGTCATTTCTTTTTTTTAATTTTATGGACTTGATATTTTAATTATATATTATGTTGAATCTTTGAGATTCCTGATAAATTTTTAGGTTTTGATTTTTAAATAAAGTTTTAGGGTTTTATAAATATAATCTAGTTTAATATTTGCATATGCTATTCGAAAGATGAAGGTTTATTTATTTATTTGATAAAAATTGATTTGCGAGATTTCTTTATCTTCTTTTCGCACAATTATTTTATAAATTTTTGTTAAAGTCATTATTAAATTAAAATTACATACTTACAACTTTTTGCAATTGAAGAGTTCCAATTGGGTTGTATAATTGGTTCTGAAAGTTAATTAACTTTATAATCGAATAAATGAATGTTGGTAAAATGATTTTTTTTTCTCGCACTATTTGTTTTAAATTTTCTGTTTGCGGTTGAATATATATGGAATCATCATCTTTTGTCTTTATTCACAATAAATTATATTCACCATTGAATTCAATTCATATATACAAATGATTACTTTTGGTTTCTATTATAACTATTTTATGTAAGTTTTAGTCCTTATAGAATCTGACTAAAATTAAAATATTTGGGTTTTTTTTTTTAAAATGGTGGCTATGAATTTTCATAAGTGGTTGTGCATATGAAGGCCTTTATACAATTTGGGATTCTTTTATATTTGGTGGTTGTGGATATTTTTTTAAAGTATTTGTGCGTATAAAGAAGTTTTATGATAATGTCTTTAGTCATTAATATAAATTTGAGTTTACATAAAATATGCAAGGCAAGCCAATATTATTTTTCTATTATTATAATTGTGTGTATATATTATGTGTGTATATATATTATATGCATATCAATGATTTTGAGGATTAATGCATGATTATAGTTTGTGTGAATAGGTGTTTATAACCATTATTCAATAAGATATCTTTTATAGTTTTATTGGTGAAATTAAGTTTGATGGATATCGTTGAAATTGTTAAATTTTTTTTTTGTTATGGTTATATATTCAATTTTATAGGTGTTTTGGTGCAAATTCATGTCAACTATATACATATTTAGATATTTTGGTTTTAAGTTTGGTTCCATAATCTTAGGTTTTGGCATCTTATGGTTCCAAATTAAATTATGATGATATGGTTTATTGTATGAATTGTGGGATATGCCAACTATTATGATTTTGTTTTTCTAGATTTATTGGCTTGAAAACATTTTTCAAGTATTCATGTGAATATATGTTTAATCATAAATACAACTTTGGATTTACATGGTAAATTCAGGGTAAGTTTTTCTATTTGATTATGAATACATTATATGCATGAATTGCTTTGGTGTTTTTATCCATGCCAAAATTATGAATACATGTGCTTGTTAATTTTTTGGCTTTGAACCACTACATTATTTCTGTTTGGTTTTGATATATATGGTTTTGGAACAAAAAAGAAATAGTCAAAAATTAAGGTTTTCGGTTTTTTATTGCATTATTAAGACAACCTTATTTTGGGTTATTTCAGTGTATATAAAGTAATAAAAAAATAGTTTTGACATTTGATTATTGGTGTAACACCCCAAATCCGACCTAGACGTTATGGCCAAATCTGGCAATATCACATTGAAGTGTTTTTAGAACACATCATTTCATTGGAAAACCCGTTCTATATTAAATCTCGTTTATGATCATAACAGAAATTTAAGGGTGTCTTTGTGCATTGTAAACCTCAAGTTATTTTTAGTGGTTTGTCGATCATATTAGTTTTATTACTGTATTTAAAACAATGTTTGATACGGAAGCTTTTATAGTATGTTACGAAAATGTGGTGTTTTGAAAAACATTTATCTTTTGCAAACCCGCATCCTGCTACTACTCAGATGTGATTTAAAATAAGTAAAATCCCCAAATTAAAAGTTAAAACTTAAAGAGGCCTTATTACGAAAACAAATACCCAAATTAAATTTCATGTAAATAAAAAGTCAAATATAAAATCAAGTGCGGTTGTGTGGCCACCTCCGAATCCCTCGCAGCACCGATCCGCCTAATACTGGGGATTACCTGTAAGATAAACAGATGGGTGAGTTTACAAATACTCAGTGCGTAACATCATATAAGCAAATAGCCAAAGCAATTACAGTCTGGGCCTAAGTCCAAATCAATAACAGTTCAGTTGGGCCTTAGCCCATTACAGTATCAGTAACAGTTCAGACATGCAATCAGAATTCTTACCCAACCAGCCTCTACACTCCACTCCGTCCAGCCCAACACTTTATGTGGGGATAAAATCACCCACCCATCCCTACACTCCAAAATTAGCACCGGTTGCGGTACTAAACAATTTTTGCAGCAGAGCTGCCAGTACAGTACATTTCCTCCAATCATAATAATCCCATCCCATGTAACATATCATATATGTATGCAACATATATATCGTGGCATGCTCATATTTAGTCATACATAACATAAAACATACAGTCATTTATAACATAGGGCCATAACAATCATTTTACCACATAGGGGCATAACAGTCATTTTATACCAGTTCGGGTGTCTAGGTATACTTACCAACCCATCAGTAGGTTCATAGTCATCTCGGGCGACCCGTGCAACCTTAACAGTCAAATAGTGAAAATGGGCCCAAGGCCCATAATGCGGGTACATGTGGGCCCACACGCTCGTGTGGCCCACATAGCCCAGAATTCGTATCGGTCATGAAATTTATACAGTTTGGCCAAATTTTCTCCACACGTTCGTGTGGTTTACCCGTGTGGAGCCCATAAGCCTGTTAGGCCTACACGTCCCATTTCGACCCAACATGGCCCAAAACGGCCTAAAACCATAAAATCGCTCATGGTGGCCTCAACAGTCTAACGCCCATGTTTTATGCGTTCGCACGCTCGTGTAGCGCCAATGGTCATATTTTTCAGCTTTTGCCGATTCACGCTTTAGGCAGTGTTTACACACACTTTTTGGCATTTCACCGATATCGTTTATAAAGTACTGTTACACACCTGGTTTCAATTCCTTGCAAAAGCACTCCTGAGCACCCAAGGCCTATCAATTGACCAATATAGCACTTTATTATACCTTTCAATCGATAACCAATAACTAAAATCGAAAGATATCATCTTAACACCTTAACCGAACTTTTACCCTACGAACACTGAATGTTTCCTTCAATGATTCGGCACTAGCATAGCCTCTCACCCTCTATTTATAGCTGTCAAAAACAATTAAACAAAAACCTAATTAACACCCCAAAGTTGAAACTTCAACTATCATAAACACTTACCGAAAATTACGGTTAGTCGCTGAACAAGATGGAGGCTCAGAACGTTTGAGAGAAGAAAGAAGTAAAATCAATTTGACAGGAGAAGGGGAATAGATTTTTGAAACAAAGGGGGAAGAGAAAGAAACTTTCGGCAACTAGGAAATGAAAGAGAAGGATGAAAGAAGGGGATGATTCGGCAACACAAGCAGGGTGTTAGGAGAAGCAGACCAAATCGGCAGAGAACTAGGTAAGAGTGGCGGCAGAGAGGGAGAGAAAAGAGAAACGTTTTAGGGGAGAAGAGGTTTCGGCAGAGGGGAAAACACAAATGCGGAGCAAAAATCGAAAATAAGCAGATTTCCCCCTCTGGCCGAATTCATGAGTGTTCACAATCCAGTTTCGGCACAACTCTCCCTCTCCCCTCACTTCCCTTGATTTTCTCCTAAAATCCCTCCTCAAATCTCTCCACCTGATCACACCTCCCCTCAACCGCTCAATTTGAATTTTTCTCAACCACCTCAGTGTTTCAGTCAAACTCCAACACCTCTACAGCACAGCAGCAAATAAATACTCCACTGCTCCCATCAAGATTCAAACACTAGTCCTCTGGCATGGGTAACATGCCACTTACCCCCTAGACCAGCAGGCTTTTTATGTCCTACTTTTACCCACAATAATTTAAAAGCCTACTAACTATAGGCAAGGGTTTATTCCCTAAAAACAAAACTTTTTGCACAAGCCCAGGCTTGAACCCAGGACTTTTCAGACACTTCCAAACATGCCCAAATCACTTAACCACTGAAGCAAACATGAATTTATTTTACAAACATACAAAAAATAAGTACCTAGATTTTGGGGCGTTACAATTGGGGAAATTTTAAATTTGAATATTGATATATTTATATATATTTTAAAATAACTTAATTGAAGTAAAAAGTCACCAAAGTGATTTTTTTTATATAAATTATTTTGTTTTAAAATATAAAAGGTTGTGTGCATGTAACTTAAGTTATGTTAATATTGATTGGCCCAAATGAAAGTTAATAATATTACATGTGCAACTATGATAATAAACATGTGACAATTATTCAGTTTTACATTTGAGCAATAAATTGGTCCCAAGGAAGATTTATGGTTCGACATGTTCTTATTGTCAAGGTTTGATTATTACACTAATATATCACTTACAAGTTAATATTTTGTCTAAAGATGAAATATTAATGGAGTGTCCGATATGATGAGGTTTACCTTTATTCAAATTATTTTGGTTTAAATTTGAAGTCTTATGGTTTATGATTTATTCAACTATTATTATTTTTGCGAATATCATTGTATGTTGTTTTGGGATAAATATATACATATATATACTATTATCTTTTAATTTGATTGAAAGATGGAATTAAGAGAAATATTTTGAAACAAATAAATTCAGATTTTGGCTTTAGGTTTTAATTAAAGATGTCTAATATTTTAAATAGATTAGTTGAAACAAAATATTGCCAAAGTGACCTCTTTTGTGTAGATTAGTTTATTTAAAATATCAGGATGATTATATATTTTTGTGATTCATGAATTTATTAATTAACCCAAAGGTAAGTTAATATTTGGCAGAATTTCAATGACATCTGTGGTGATAAATGTGTGACAATTATAAGGTATTTTATGTGAGCAATAAGTTAGTCCAAAGATTAATTAATTGTTTGACATAATTTATTGTCAATGTTTGATTGCTGCAACAAGAGTACCATTTACTGTTAATATTACTGTCCAAAGACTTGATATTAATGTTGTGTTTGGTATCTTAAGATGAGATTAGTCATTATCCTAAATTTATTGTTTACTTATGAATATTGATGTGAGCTTATTTTTATTTATTTTTTATTCTATATTCAACTAATTCATCTTCTACTTCCACAATATCTGCTAATATAAATTCTATACCCATGCTTAATCGGACTAATTTGAATAAACGGAAAAGGCACTTACTTATAGTGTTTGGTTGTATGAACACAGACTAAGGGGAGAACAACCCCCACCTCTCACTATGGAAAACACCCTATGTTAAAAAGGATTTTGAGAGGTGAGATCGTTCAAATTGCATGAGTCTAATGATCATGAAGTAAAACATTTCAGAAGCCTTTAGGGGCAAAGAATCTAAAAAGATTACTCAGGCCAAAGTTTCCTTGACGAAATTGAGAAACGTTTTGCTAAAAACGATAATGTTGAAATGTCATCACTTCTGACTTCTTTGATGTCTATAAAGTATAAGGGTCAAGGAAATTCTGAGCGATCTAAGGGCTATAAATTTTATGATCCCATAATAAGGAATATTTTTGAGACAAGAATTGCAACATTTTTTGAGGATATTGAGTTTGAGGGGAGAAATAAAGTTAGAGACATTGCTTTTGAGGAGGAATTGGATTCTAACTCAGTTCCTACATCACTTTTGATGATGTTTAGGTTCTCATACCTATTATTGATTAAGAAGTGAATCTAGAACCTCAATAAGACAATGTTGAACAACTCCTTATTCAAGATGAGGTAATTGTTCTAGAAGAACAAACTCAACAACCTTAAGAATGAGTGTCATCAAAAAGGTCCACTAGAGAAATGGTTATAATGGCTTTAGTGGAATATTTTGACATTAAGCTACATCAGATGAATATTAAGTTAATGGTTTCTGAATGGTAACATTGATCATACATTTATATGGTGCAATTAGAAATCTTTGTGTCTAATGATGCAAAGTTAATGATTTGCAAAGAACTTCATCTATGGACTTAAGCAAACTTTTCATCAATAATATTACAAATTTTACCAAATGATTATCTCATTCGGTTTAGAGATGACTTTTATTGATAATCGTATATACCATAAGTTTAGTGGGAGTAAGATTCTATATTTGGTTTTATATGTTAATGACTTACTGCTTGTCAATAATAAGTATAGCCTCAATTAATACCCTAAAAATGATTTTGAGATTAAAAAAATGCATAAGATTTTTTACATTTTAACAGTGGAAAGTCTAATGTACATTCAGGTTTGTATACATTGGAATATTGTGTACATTATTGGGATGTAAGGCAGATATTTTAAGCAACCCTGGTTTGAACCATTGGATAGCATTCAAGAGGGTTATAATGAAACACCCCAAACCCGGCCCACGAGCCTTGACCGGATCTAGTATGTTCCTCGATGTGAAACGGCTCAAAATTCTTTTGTTACTTTGGAAAAGCTGTGTGTTTTGAAAGAAAGATTATTTTTGGGTTGGGCTCAAGTTTAAAACAAGTTTATCTTATATTGAAAACCCTTTATTTTAGTTGACAAAACATTTAGAGTTTACTTTAAAATAAATTCACTTAATCTTTAGTTGATAAAAATTCGTAACATAATAAATTCAAATAAAAATCATGCATTAAACAGTTAATATTATGGCCTTATTACAACCGAAAACAATACCAAAATGAATCCAAGTACTTAAAATATAAAAGTCCAAAGTTTAATAAACTTCAAGTTGAGCATGGCCACCACTAAGTTCCTGCCGACCCGGTCCATCACTGATCGTCACCTGAAAAATATTCCCACAATGGGGTGAGTCAACAGACTCAATGTGTAACCACAACACTAAGTCCTAACAAATTGAGGCATATCAAGTCATACATATAACATTTAAATAATATGATGCAAACCCGAACCCAAACCTAGGTACCATCTGCTACACATCACCCGTACCAACCTGCACACCGTGGGGACTACTAAGTCAACCCTCCATCCGCTACACACCATCGAAGGCAGTCGCTGCAGTCGACGTGCTCATTGCCCTTATAAATATTGTGGCATAGCCACCAGATAATATTTTGTGTCATGAGACACCACATTCAGATAATGTGACCGAGGTCACCACATTCAGATATCGTGACATAAGTCACCACGTTCACTTCCCCATTCATAATATCCCATATGCCCCATATATCATTCATATCATGCAATCTCATGCCATAGGCCTTATTTCACATTCTTATCATTATTTACACATGTACCATATTCCACTATTCATAGCACTTATTAACTTAAGGTTAAAGTAACGTACCTGGGTATTTGTACCATTGCATGGTACATTGGCCATATTCTTATACTTTCATATTAACACATATAATAAATTAGAGCCATAAATCTATTAAGATTCGGTGTGGGGGTACACACTGTATACTTAGCGAGTTTATTCCAAATTCCCAAACCCGATCCATCGATTTAGATCTTTAACTCCTTGGTGCCGATTTGCTTACTAATCCAATCCCAAACGTTGTACTCCTCTTCCTTGTAATCGCTTACGATTTTCAAATCCCGAAAACTTATCTCTTGTCTTGAAGATGTCGAAAATACCAAAATAAATTCTTCTTTCATTCAAATTCCAAAAGTTCCTTACAAATCGAAAACATCACATATTTATAGGCCAAGGATAGGTAGCCAAATGTTTCAACAATTAAAATTTCCATCTCCAATTTGTTGCTGTCCCATATCCTTCTAATAACAATTAGTTCTATTATTTTATTCATGCCAACAAATCCACTTAGCCGTGCTTCCACTCATCCTTCATGGCCGTCCATGCTAAGCTCCACCAAGGTTTGTTGTTTGACTAATTTATTCCACTTTAAAATTGCCATGCCGTCCACTATCCCTTTTATGCATGCTTTCATATTTGTGTGTCATCCATGTTCTAGGCCATCCAACTTGACTCCCCATTTGGCAATTTCCATGCATAAATATTCCTTCATCATCCACTTGCTTATTTTAATAAAACAAAACAAGCATGCTTCATTTAAATTGCCATTGCCGTCCCATTCCTCCAAATGCTAGGATTTTAAATTCCCTTTTTATCATGCTCCAATCTTTGGAAGCTAGTGCCGCATGTTCACCTTTAAAAACCCACCATGGTAATTTTTTTTATTCAAAGTCAATGCTTGTGCCGTTTATGCTTCAATTAATTTGCACATGCATTTCCACTTCCACACACTTACACATTTGTTAATTCTTCAATTGTTTATACCCACCATGCAGTCCATGCACTCACCCATGTCTTGGTGGTCTTCAATTATTTATTCCTTTAATTCCACCATGAAGCCTTATGGTTCTTTGCAATTCACGCATGCTTTAAAAAAAATTCAAGAACTATTTTTTTGTGCCGTCCAACATATTGTCATCTCCAATTGACTTTTGTTTATTTAATTCATGTTCTTAAGGCCCTATCCACTTAGCTTCCTTTTAAAACTTAAAACTTAATATTTTCTAAGGCATTTCCTATTATTCTAAGGTTCACAACCATTCATATAAACACATTCATACACACAAAGACATGCTTTCACATTCAATTAAGCAATTATGCATAAGCCCATTTTCTGGATGTTACAGTTCTACCTCCCTTAAAATAATTTCGTCCTCGAAATTACTCGGTGAAATAAGTGAGGGTATTCTTTGTCGCATTACCTCTTCTGGCTCCCACGAAGCTTCTTCCGATCCATGATTTCTCCATAATACTTTGACTAGAGGAACTGACTTCCTCCGCAACACTTTCACATCTCGCTTCAAAATCTGAATCGGCTCCTCCTCGTAGGACAAATCTGGCCTTAGCTCTACCTCTTCAACCGGTACTACATGAGATGGATCCGATCGATAACGACGTAGCATGGACACATGGAATACGTCGTGCATCTGTTTCAATTCCTGTGGCAACTCCAACTGATATGCCACTGGTCCAACTCGCTTCAAAACCCGATAAGGTCCTGTAAACCTTGGACTTAACTTCCCTTTGCGACCAAATCTCATTACCTTCTTCCAAGGCGAAACTTTAAGAAACACTTGATCTCCCACATCAAATTCTATTTCCTTCCGCTTGAGATCTGCGTATGACTTCTGCCTATTAAATGCTTCTTTTAACCGTGCCCGAATTATCTCAATTTTCTCTTCAGATTCTGCCAGTAACTTTGGACCCAAAACTCGACGTTCCCCTAATTCTGTCCAACACGTAGGAGCTCGACACTTCCGACCATATAGCGCTTCATGTGGTGCCGTCCGTATACTGGCCTGATAGCTGTTGTTGTAAGCAAACTCCGCTAAAGGCAAATAGTCTTCCCAACTTCCTCTGAAGTCTATCACACAGCCTCTCAACATATCCTCCAACACTTGGATTACTCGTTCAGATTGCCCGTCGGACTGTGGATGAAATGCCGTAGTGAAATCCAATTTGGTGCCTAAAGCTTGATGTAGAGCTTTCCAAAACCGAGAAGTAAACCTTGGGTCCCTATCCGAAATGATTGATACCGGAACTCTATGCAACTTTACAATTTCTGCCACATACACTTTCGCCAACTTCTGCAGAGAATACTCAACCCGCACTGGAATGAAATGCGCGGACTTTGTCAACCGATCCACTATCACCCATACCAAGTCCTTCTTAGTAGGCGTAAGGGGAAACCCACTAACGAAGTCCATGGTAATTCGCTCCCACTTCCATTGCGGAATCATTATCGGTTGAAGTAATCCTGACGGAACTTGATGTTCAGCCTTAACTTACTGACACGTCAAGTATTTGCTAACAAATTCTGTAACTTCCTTCTTAAGACTAGGCCACCAAAACTATTCCCTTAGATCTCTGTACAACTTACTACCTCCAGGATGCATAGCATAAGGGCTACTATGTGATTCCTGAAGAATCTTCTGCCTTAACTCCTCATTCTTCGGCATACAGACCTTACCCTTGAAGCACAGTACTCCCTCGTCATTAATACCATAGTCCTCCAATTTCTTATTCTGTACTTGCTGTAGCTTAGCACTTAACTCATCATCAACCAACTGTCCCTCTTTCACTTCATTCAACCATGTCGGTTTAACTTGCAGCTCTGCCAGCAGACTTCCATCATCATACAAACTCAGATGTGCAAACATTGCCCTCAGATCCGACACTACTTTTCGACTTAGGGCATCCGCCATTACATTCGCCTTGCCCGGATGATACTCTATTGAACAGTCATAGTCCTTCAGTAACTCCACCCACCTTCGCTGTCTCAGGTTCAACTCCTTCTGAGTCAGCAGATACTTAAGACTCTTGTGGTCCGTGTAGATCACTGACTTTTCTCCATAGAGATAGTGCCTCAACACCTTAAGAGCAAAGACCACTGCCGCCAATTCCAAATCATGAGTCGGGTAGTTAACCTCATGTGGCTTTAATTGTCGAGACGCATAAGCGACTACTTTTCCGTTTTGCATCAAAACACACCCTAATCCTGTATGGGAAGCGTCACAATACACCACGAAATCCTTCTCTGCCTCCGACTGAATCAAAACCGGAGCTTCCGTCAAGACCCTCTTAAGCTTCTCAAAGCTCTCCTGTTGCTTATCTGACCAAACGAAAGGTACTTCCTTTCTCAACAACTTCGTCAGAGGCGCGGCTATTGATGAGAACCCTTCCACAAACCTTCTGTAGTAGCCTGCCAATCCCAAGAAACTGTGAACCTCAGCCACAGACTTAGGTGGTTTCCAATCTAACACTGCTTCAATCTTCCTAGGATCCACTCTTATTCCTTCTGCAGACACCACATGTCCTAAGAATGCAACTTCCTTAAGCCAAAATTCATACTTGCTGAATTTAGCATAGAGCTTTTTCTCCCTTAACACTTGCAGTACAACTCGGAGATGCTCATCATGCTCCTCTTCAGACTTGGAATATACTAGGATGTCGTCGATAAACACAACGACGAACCTATCCAGATAGGGTTGAAAAACCCGGTTCATCATGTCCATGAACGCAGCTGGGGCGTTCGTCAATCCAAACGGCATTACTACGAATTCAAAATGCCCATACCTTGTCCGAAAAGCTGTTTTATGGATATCTACTTCCTTTACCTTAAGCTGATGATACCCCGACCTTAGATCTATCTTCGAGAATACTGCTGCCCCCTTAAGCTGATCAAACAAGTCGTCTATCCTTGGCAAAGGATACTTGTTCTTGATGGTCAGCTTATTCAACTGACGGTAATCTATGCACATACGCATAGTTAGTCCCTTCTTCTTCACAAACAAGACCAAGTGCTGCTCCCATGGAGACACACTAGGTCGAATAAACCCACGATCAAACAACTCTTGGATTTGAGCCTTGAGCTCAACCAACTCCTTTGGTGCCATTCTGCACGGGGCAATTGACACAAGAGCTGTACCAGGCAGCAAGTCAATTCTAAACTCCACCTCCCTATCCGGGGGTATTCTACGTAATTCCTCCGGAAAGACATCCACAAAGTCCCTTACTGTTTGTACTCCACTAACTCCCCCTTCTTTCTCATCCAATGCCCTAACAAAGGCCAAGAACGCCTTGCATCCTTTCCGAACCATCTTATCAGCCTTTAAAGCAGAAACTACGTTAGACAAGTAGTTTCTTTTTTCTCCTATCATAACTACTCCCTCATCTTCCGGGGTCCTTAACTCCATTCGCTTAGCTGCACAATCCAAAATAGATCGATGTTCTACCAGCCAATCCATTCCAAGTATGAGATCGAACTCTCTGAAAGGTAGTTCCATTAAATCGGCAGAAAATACCGCTCCTTGAATTTCTAGAGGTACACTCCGAAATATTTTATTCACCACTACAGTTTGACCTAGTGGGCTTACTACAGTCATCTCCCTATCAGATAGTTCAGAGGCTATGTCTAGAGATTCAACTACTCTACATGCAACATACGAATGGGTCGAGCCCACATCAATCAAAGCAAAATAAGGCTTGCCACAAATAAGGAACGTACCGGTTATGACGTCCGGCGCGTCTCCATCTTCTCTACGGTGAACTGCATATACCAAGCCCGGCTGTCTTGCCTCTCAGATACCCACACCTCTCGCCATTTGTTCCACGCCCTCTTCTTAGACTGCTATTACCTCGGCCATTAGGACCACGACCTCGCTGTGGCTGTTGTCCATCTCTACCAGTCTGATTAACATTCTGAACTACCGGTCGATTCCCATCCGGCTTCATAGGACAGTCCTTAATCATATGGTCCTTTGACCCACACTTAAAGCATCCTCCTGTCTTCTTCCAACATTCTCCTAAGTGTTTCTTCCCACATTGATCACAAGTATGATATTGCTCTCCAATACCAACTTGCTGACCTTGCGGCCCATCAACCCTAAGCCTTTTTTGAACATTCCCAGCTGACCCTGACGGCCCAAATCCTCTCTTCTGCTTATTCCGGTCTGGGTTTTGCCTTACAGAGTCCTTAATCCCTTCAGCTACCTTGGCTTTCTCTACTAATGCAGAAAACTCCCGCTCTTGGTGTGGAGCGATCAACAACCTTAGGTTATCCCTTAGTCCGTCCTCAAACCGGACACACCGCTCATGCTCCGTAGCCACTACTCCTCGAGCATACCGGCTCAACCTCAGAAATTTAGCTTCGTATTCTGCCACGGACTTGTTCCCTTGAACCAGCCCCAAAAATGCCTTCCTCTGTGCATCAATGTAACTCGTGCCGACATACTTCTTCTGATATGCCGCCTTAACATATTCCCAAGTAAGATCCTCAGCTGTGGCACCATCCCGAACTGTGAGCCATCATTGGTACGCTTCATCGCGTAGCAGTGCCACCATTCCTTTCAGTTTCTCCTCAGGGGTCAAATCTAACTCATCCATAATACGCTCGGTCGCCTCCAACCAGTACTCAGCCGTACTGGGTGCCACACTAGATACTCCACGAAACACTTCAGCCCCATTGGCTCGGAGTCGCTCGGGTACCGATTTTCGAGCTCCCATATTTCCTCCCGCGCTAGCCACCATCTCAAGGACTCGCAGCACAGCCTGCGATACAGCATCTTTCCCCGTCTGATCTTGCTATTCGGCACCAACAGCTGGTGGTGGTGGTGGCGGTGGTACCTCATTCTCGGATCCTTGACCCGATCTAACGGGTTTCGACACGATCATTCTGCCTCGACCACGTCCACGACGACCATGTCCTCTTGAACTCATATCTAACGTCGCGTTTTAATCTGATTAAGAAATTTTATGTATTAGCGTTTGTTCCACTGATTATCCGCGAAGAAGTTTTATGTAAAGAGTTTAGTAGTAGTTCTTTCGATCAATCAAACTTTCAAGTCTTCTATCCTAATTCGAAGAAAACACATCCATTCCTTAGTATCTCCCATCCACATTCACTCTTCTAATTTTTTTTTTTTGTCTATTCCTATCCTAGGGGTATTTCCGTCATTTGTCTTACCGGGGTATTTTGGTAATTAAATCAGGATCAATTTGAAAAATCTCTATAAATCAAAGGTATTTCAAAATTTATGAAACTTAGGGTTCTTCTTGAGAATTTATTTTTCCAAATCGGCGTTGTTGAAGAAATTTTGGAAATCGGGGGTCATTTTGGTAATTTTGTAAATCGGAAATATTTTGGAAAATTTTCAAAAAATAACTTTTGCTACAATTGAAAGGGATGATTTGGTGATTTTAAAACTAGGGTTTTCATAAAAAAAAATACGGCTAGTCTCTTTTGGGTTTTAGTTATTGTGTTTAGCCTGTGACTGAGTCCTCTTGGTTAGGGTGAACCGTAGCTACGCACCAGGTAGGATTCCAGCGAAGAGGAGGTGAGTCACTAGGATTGCTTAAGTACCAGGCTCTTTCGGATCCAATCCTAGACATGCGCACAGTGGTTGCCACACCCTAACTCGGCGACTTAGCCATAGGTTTGTTTAATTAGGCACTTAAGTCTTATGTAATTGTTAGGGTAACTAGTCCTAGGGTTCAAGTACTTAATTTTCTAATCTACGTTCCATTCCTACCCTTCTATAATTCATGCTATAATTCACACAATAGATAGGGGTACTTACCTGGTGGACTTCGGGTCGGAGACTTAGGTGCCATGCCAGAAAACCTGCTTATTTCATAATAATTTTCACAAAACTTATTTGGGCTCGATTTGAAAATGTTTTGGGCCTTAAACCCCAGGTCGAGAGTTTTAAAACTGGCTCTGATACCAAGCTGAAACACCCCAAACCTGGCCCACGAGCCTTGACCGGATCTGGTATGTTCCTCGATGTGAAACGGCTCAAAATTCTTTTGTTACTTTGGAAAAGCTGTGTGTTTTGAAAGAAAGATTAGTTTTGGGTTGGGCTCGAGTTTAAAACAAGTTTATCTTATATTGAAAACCCTTTATTTTAGGTGACAAAACATTTAGAGTTTACTTTAAAATAAATTCACTTAATATTTAGTTGATAAAAATTCATAATATAATAAATTCAAATAAAAATCATGCACTAAACAGTTAATATTATGGCCTTATTACAACCGAAAACAATACCAAAATGAATCCAAGTACTTAAAATATAAAAGTCCAAAGTTTAATAAACTTCAAGTTGAGCATGGCCACCACTAAGTTCCTGCCGACCCGGTTCATCACTGATCGTCACCTGAAAAATATTCCCACAACGGGGTAAGTCAACAGACTCAATGTGTAACCACAACACTAAGTCCTAACAAATTGAGGCATATCAAGTCATACATATAACATTTAAATAATATGATGCAAACTCGAACCCAAACCTAGGTACCATCTGCTACACATCACCCGTACCAACCTGCACACCGTGGGGACTACTAAGTCAACCCTCCATCCGCTACACACCATCGAAGGCAGTCGCTGCAGTCGACGTGCTCATCGCCCTTATAAATATTGTGGCATAGCCACCAGATAATATTTTGTGTCATGAGACACCACATTCAGATAATGTGACCGAGGTCACCACATTCAGATATCGTGACATAAGTCACCACGTTCACTTCCCCATTCATAATATCCCATATGCCCCATATATCATTCATATCATGCAATCTCATGCCATAGGCCTTATTTCACATTCTTATCATTATTTACACATGTATCATATTCCACTATTCATAGCACTTATTAACTTAAGGTTAAAGTAACGTACCTGGGTACTTGTACCATTGCATGGTACATTGGTCATATTCTTATACTTTCATATTAACACATATAATAAATTAGAGCCATAAATCTATTAAGATTCAGTGTGGGGTACACACCTGGTATACTTAGCGAGTTTATTCCAAATTCCCGAAACCCGATCTACTGATTTAGATCTTTAACTCCTTGGTGCCGATTTGCTTACTAATCCAATCCCGAAATGTTGTACTCCCTCTTCCTTGTAATCGGCTTACGATTCTCAAATCCTGAAAACTTATCTCTTGTCTTGAAGATGTCGAAAATACCAAAATAAATTCTTCTTTCATTCAAATTCCAAAAGTTCCTTACAAATGGAAAACATCACATATTTATAGGCCAAGGATAGGTAGCCAAATGTTTCAACAATTAAAATTTCCATCTCTAATTTGTTTCCGTCCCATATCCTTCTAATAACAATTAGTTCTATTATTTTATTCATGCCAACAAATCCACTTAGCCGTGCTTCCACTCATCCTTCATGGCCGTCCATGCTAAGCTCCACCAAGGTTTGTTGTTTGACTAATTTATTCCACTTTAAAATTGCCATGCCATCCACTATCCCTTTTATGCATGCTTTCATATTTGTGTGTCATCCATGTTCTAGGCCGTCCAACTTGACTCCCCATTTGGCAATTTCCATGCATAAATATTCCTTCATCATCCACTTGCTTATTTTAATAAAACAAAACAAGCATGCTTCATTTAAATTGCCATTGCCGTCCCACTCCTCCAAATGCTAGGATTTTAAATTCCCTTTTTATCATGCTCCAATCTTTGGAAGCTAGTGCCGCATGTTCACCTTTAAAAACCCACCATGGTAATTTTTTTTATTCAAAGTCAATGCTTGTGCCGTTTATGCTTCAATTAATTTGCACATGCATTTCCACTTTCACACACTTACACATTTGTTAATTCTTCAATTGTTTATACCCACCATGCCATCCATGCACTCACCCATGTCTTGGTGGTCTTCAATTATTTATTCCTTTAATTCCACCATGAAGCTTTATGGTTCTTTGCAATTCACGCATGCTTTAAAAAAAAATTCAAGAACTATTCTTTTGTGCCGTCCAACATATTGTCATCTCCAATTGACTTTTGTTTATTTAATTCATGTTCTTAAGGCCCTATCCACTTAGCTTCCTTTTAAAACTTAAAACTTAATATTTTCTAAGGCATTTCCTATTATTCTAAGGTTCACAACCATTCATATAAACACATTCATACACACAAAGACATGCTTTCACATTCAATTAAGCAATTATGCATAAGCCCATTTTCTGGATGTTACATATAAGGTATTTTTAAAGAACAAAAGATTACATGCTCACATATCGGAGATCTAATTATGTTAGAGATCATCAGGTATGCAGAACTCCAATTTTGATGAAATATTGATACAATATTTTGTCACTAAGGTGCAAATTGTGAAAACAAATTGCAGTCTTTTATTCCAATAGCAACAGGAGTACATCAAAGTCAAAACACATAGACTTTAAGTTACTGGTTGTTAAAGTGAAAGTTCAGAGTGGCTAGGTGCTTATAAAGCATATTGGGACAAACTCCATGATTGCGGATCCGCTTACTAAGGAACTACACCTAAGGTTTTATAAGAGCACACTGCTCATATGGGTGTAATGTTATTTAAAGGATATTTGGTTTTAGTGAGAGTTTGTATTTTTAAATGCTTTTATGTTATAGACACATTTTTAGTTATTTCAGTTTAAAGATATTAAGTTTATTTTCTGCAGAAATAAAGTTTATTTGGTTTATTCACACTCTGATTTTGGTAATGTTTGATCTCACTAAGGAGGACCAATTGGAAATAGACATGTTTAGATCATATTGCATGAAATTTTCATGCTACACATCCATACTTGATTGATGTCATTTGGTTGTGTTAATATACGTGATCACGGATGGATTTAGTTACGATATATGTAACGAAAGTCGCATTGGTTCTATGTTAACATAATTAATAGACGAGATTGTTCGGAATACCTTTTGAATATGATAGTAAAATTTTGATCTCATAAGGTTATATAATGATAGAGTATTTAGTATATATATGTGGTCCAAGTGGGAGATTGTTGGAAAATATGGACATCACATATATAATAAGAGTAATTACATGTTCTTATTTACTATCATGATATGTTAGCCCAAATTAAAAGTGATCTAATTTGGTTAAAATTTTATTGGGCTTTAATTATTAAATAAAGTATGGGTCAAATATGTGTAGATACTCTAGTAATTGAGTTTTAATCAAATTCTAATTAATGATGGGCTAATTAGAATTTGATTACAACTAATATGCCAAGGTTATAAATATTAGGGTTATGGTTTTCAAATTATACACAAGATATCTTTTCTAATATCCCATCATTAGGGAAGAGAGAGCAGATATTCTTTGAATTTCTTGTGTGCTAATTTGAAAGATCAAATCTCCAAAATCCAGTAAAACTTCAAGGAATTTATGGATTCAGGTACGCTTCCGCATTTAGTTTTATTCTTGATTTATTCTTGATAATTTAATATGATAAATCTTAATTTGTTTAATTTTATTTTAAATTTATTTTACAAATCTAACAGATTGATTCAAGCTATGTAGCAAAAGCTTTAACAGTTCGAAAGGAACAAAGTTTGACAACTTGTGCCAAGGCCTACTGATTGGAGCATCATTGGCACAAGGTGGATTTTCGAGAATAAACTGATGAAAATGAGAATATTACATGCAACAAAGCAAGATTTGTGGTCTAGCGATACACTAAAGTTGAAGGGATAGATTTCAATGAGATCTTTACACTTATTGCAAGACTTGAAGCCATCAGAATGTTACTTGTTATAACATTTATCTTAACATCAAATTGTACCATATGTTTATTAAGAATTCCTTTCTCAATGGTTTTTGAAGGGGGAGGTTTATGTGGTTCAACCAAAAGGCTTTGAATGCCCAAGCTGTTTAGAACATGTGTACAAGCCGAGTAAGATGAGTGAGATTGTTATACCGAAGTATGATAGGGCTTCAATTACGTTTTGTATTGACATTAAAGATAGTTGATGTACTCACTGAGCTAGACTCTAGAGATGTATGAAAACTAAACTATATAAATAACCTTGTGTGTTCTTGTTTTTGTTATTGTTGTTTTCACAGTGAGACTTGACTAAGCACTACAGCTAGCACTTCCATTCATGTATTTTGTTTTTCTAAAAAATTATCAATTGTCTGTTTCAATATATTTTTAAATTACCTATTACTTTTATTTTAATTTGATATAACGTATTTTATTTTAGTTACTATAAAACCATTCGTTCTCCATCTTCCATTCATTTAGCACTTCCTCTCCATTTGCTCTCTTAAAAAAATTCTCATTAAAATTTTTTAACTCAAAGCTTCATTCTCCTTCTTATGGAAAACCCAGAAGCTTCATATTTGAGACCCCCCCAAAATTCCAAATCGAAAGAAGACCACTAAACTCAACAACAAAACTCATTAAATTTCATTGAAACATAATTTTCCATGAAATTCGCATTTTATAATTTTTAATTGTGTTTTTTTGTTTTGTTAAAAATTGACAAAAAAAATTTATAAGAAAAGCTTTGGTTTAAAAATTTTCAATGCGAAGACAAGATCAATTTGCTTTAATTTAATTATTTTCCCTTACTTTCATTTAAAATTTTTAACCCAAAGCTTCTTCTGGTTTATGGTTAAAAAAAATCATTATAAAATGGGATGGGAAACATATGATAAGATAAAAGAAAAAGAGATTCTCAAACAAGAGATATATAAAACATAAATCCCCTATCTAAATATTAATTTCTTTCTTGGATGCCGAAGAAAACCGAAGTGGATGTAGGATTTAGGTAAAGGGAGACGTTTCTAACATTTTTTCAAGGAAAATATGAAAATAAAAATTAAATGAATATAAGAAGTTAAAATTAATTAAATTTTTAAAAAATAAAAACTTTCATGTATTTTTCGATGTATTTAGTTCACATTGAATTTTGTATTGTTTGGTTCAGTTCGATTTAGGTTGGTGTTATCACCCAAACCCGCACAATTCAATTTGGGTTCAATTGTTTCACATGAAACCCGTTTTATCCAAATCAAACCGAATGAAAAATAATATATGTTTAAAGGAATTGTCCTAATAGAATAATAAATTGACCATTTCAATATATACATGGACTAATTCATTTAACCCTATTATTATTATTATTATTATTATTATTATTATTATTATTATTATTATTATTATTATTATTATTATTATTATTAACAACAACTAGATAGGATCATACAAGAAGATAAATTTATGAAAATATTTCATAAAAGAAAGTTATAAAAGTGTAGTTTTATATTACAGTAAGTGAACCATTTCTTATATATTATAATTGTAAACATAATTCTAATTTTAGGGAAATAGTTTATTAAATTTTATGATATTTTATTTATAAAAGAAATAACTTTTTATAACTATATATATTTGATAGTTATGAATTTAATCAATTATATGACATATTGTAGTCACCCAATTATAATTAATTAAAAAAAATAACACAGAAAATCATTAGGTATGATTTATGTATTACCTTTTTTTTTTTAACAACTTTGAATGATTTACCAACTTAATAGCTTAACTTAATATAAATGTTTAAATATTATTGATGTTTAAATATTATTGATGATTATAATATCAATTTAATTATTTAATTTAATTTATAAATGTATAAATGAATCGATTCAGTTTATTTTTTTTTTATCCAAAAACTGATTTGAACTGAATAAATCTTTAATGATCACCATTATCAAATTGAGATACCACATTAAAAAAAACTTAAATATCAAATTAATAAAAAGCATTAAACTCAAACACAAAGTAATATATTATTTTATTTTATAAATATTAGTTTAAGTTTATTTCTATGTTTTAATAGCATAGAGTAGCGAGGTAGCTTATGCTTGATCTGATTTGAGCTTTAAAATATTTTTGGGTGTGGATATAACTTTTATAATATTTTTTCATAAATCATATAATTTGTTTTATCATGCATATCATAACTAAAATATGGGAAGGAATTTTATTTTTTGTCGTATATTGGCTAAGTGGCAATCCATATATACCAAAAACCATTTTTTTTACAATAAAGAAATTGCTAACAATCAACATTGTCATTCCAGTTATTTGAGCTGAAACTTTGTTAATATAACATTTTCCTTGGTAATGCATATATATATATAAAACTCATTTTACGAATTTGAAAATGGATAGCGAGTGATTAATAAGTAAAAATTTAACATGTGCCACAAACAGCGAACATAGCAGTTAATGCTATGATTAAGGTGACAAGGAACTGTACGATGAGATTTCTTTTTTTTTTCTCACTCACTTTTGGTAGTGTAAAATATTATGCTATGTGATAAATGCTAGAGAACCTAATCTTTTATTTCTTGATTTAACTCAACTTCTTTTATAATTAAGAAAAAAGAGAAAAGAACAGCTCATTTTAGACAAAAGACTAGAGATCACAATCTCTTGCAAACGGGTGAAATTAATTAAATTAATAGTTGGCATTTACCCTTAATTTAAGGTCTTATAATCTCCTCGACAATTATATAAATCCAAAAAAATTCGCATATTATCTTCCTTCTTCATGTCTTGCACGTCCCAGGAAAATGCCCCCACCGTACTCATACTGCAAATTATTATATATGTTTATATATTTATTATAGCACAGATCAGTTTTGCAACCAAAATTTAATTCAAAGAAAGGAGAACAATGGGTCGATCACATTCAAGATCCCCAACAATGAGTCTTGGCCGGTCAGTGGCTCGAGTTCGTGTCAACTCACCGTCTCTCAGGCGAAAATCAGCCTCTAATTTTATAGAAAACGATCAGGAAGTCGAGTTCTTAGGTAATAAATCAGAGGCTACCAACTTTATGATTAACATCGAGGCTTCCGGAACTGCTTACGACGGTGGCGATGGCGGTGGAAATAAAGTCATGGTGGTGGTTGAGTCAACCCTGGAAGCTAAGGGAGCTCTTGACTGGGCATTATCTCACACTATTCAAGCCGAGGACACCATTGTTCTTCTGCATGTCGCCAAACCCAGAAAAAGAGGTGAGTCAGTCATTCATTCATATATATATATGTATATACATTCGTTATATTAGGTGCTTGAAATTGAAGTTTTGATTTTCAGAGTCGTCTAAAAGGAAGCGAAATCCAAGAGTTGATGAACTGCTTCACTCAATGAAAAATATGTGTCAAATGAAAAAGCCAGGGGTAAGAACTGCAACTTCGTGCTAAAAGTAGTGTAACATGAATTAAATTGCATTTTACTTTATTTACTAAAAAAAATTAGTTTCTATATATTAAATTAAAGAGAAAATTAATCTTTTATGTTAAAAATCATCTATATGTACGATTAAAAACTAATGTGTATGACGAAATAATCAGACAGTAACAGGTGACGTGTTACATGTACGTCATGCTAATGTATAGAGGCAAATTTTTAACAGTAAAAATAAATTATATTTTTAACAGAAGGACCAGTTTGCGTATAATGATAAATTTACCTATTTTTTAAGTAGAAAGAATAAAATGTAATCTAATAAGAATTCCATGATATTTTTATTGCAACTTCATTTGTTTTTATTGATTATGGGGACAGCTAAGTTTAATATTTTTTAAAGTATATGATATGGTTTTAATATATGGTGATGGTTTGAAATGAATAATTAATTGCAGGTCCAAGTTGAGGTGGCCAAGGTTGAAGGAAAGGAGAAAGGTGCAATAATAGTGGAGGCAGCCAAAGAACATCAAGTGTCGCTTTTGGTGTTGGGACAGAGGAAGAAATCAATAATCTGGCAGCTAATGAGGAGGTTGGTGGCAAAGAGAGGTGGCGCTAACGGCGGTGGGGTTGTGGATTACTGTATTCAAAATGCTTCGTGCATGACAATCGCCGTGAGGAGGAAGAGCAACCAGCTTGGTGGCTACTTGATTACTACAAAGCGTCACAAAAATTTTTGGCTTTTGGCTTGACAAAATATTTAATCGTTCTATATTAACCTTTAATTAATTTGGTGTTATGAGTTAACTGTATATCAATTTAATTGGATAATGATTAAAATATTATTATTTTACAAAATAAATTATATTATTTTGAGAGTTTTTCTTTTACGTTCTTTAATATGTTCCATATAAAAAATAAAAAGATTAAAATTTACAATAGATCTCTACCCTCTTCATAAATTTGATATTCAATTCTTAAGCTTATATTTTTAGGAATTTAGTAATTTTACTTTTCAAATTCAAAATTCAAATCCAATTGTTAATATTATTAAAATTTTCTTTGTTAAATTTGTTGGGGTGACATTTTGAAACTAAAAAAAAAATACACATTTGGTAGCAATGTAACTAAAAAAAATGTGGGAGAAGCCCCATGACATCCACAGAGATAGTCCATCGGGATAGTAAACACAAATTCTCTAGAAAGCCTTTGTGATGAATTCTTTGAAAAATTCGTAGAGTGAATTCTGTAATGATCAAGTAGTAAGATGTTAGTTTGCCTTGCGTGAGATCTGGGTATGCCCGTGAGGCATCTTCTGATAGAATTTTCGACAGGGTAACCAATTGTTGAATCCACCTTTGTGATCTACCATGACAAGGAACTTGGGACATGCGGAATGTTGGTGATGAAAGTGTTCGCCAAACCTGGAATTTTCTTAGGTCTTGCATTAATGTTATCTAGAATTTTATTGCATGTATTGAAATGTTGTGCTCTTCTAAGCAAGTATGATTGTTTGGACTAACTTGAAGATACGATGTAACTGGTGTCCTGACAATCGATGAGTCCTGTAAAGGAATTTTCCAAGAGTAGTAATCCGCTGGGTATCATTCTGAGAAGCGTATCTAAATACAAACATCAAAGAAATCATGTAACATGATTCGAAATATGGTGTACAGTCTGAGATCTGCCAGTCAGGTGAAAGGAATATAAGTCAGTTAAGTGCAGAGATTGACGTATAGTTATCCGTCAACTAAAAATAAAAAATGTATTTGCCAATGTCTGAGAGGGAACTCAAACCCTGGATTGAAATAATCTACGTCTCTGTGAAAAGGTAAATATGAGTGAGACTCTCTAAGTTCCTTGGAAACTTATATGCGTGTTTTGGTTTGCAGGTCTGTGAGTTGAACCTATACGCCAAGAGGGACCAAGCCAAGAATACGCCATGACGGTAAACCGAAGGCAATATTATGCATATAGAGGGACATTATGGAAACATGTTTTTCAAATGATAAATGATAATACTCGCTAAAAATATGTATGCCTATTTAAGCCATTTGTTGTAATGTTTTATTTTACCTTTGAAAGTTTTGTGGTTAATTATAAATATATTATTTAAACCTATTGTCTTAAAAAAGATTTCAAATAAGTAAGAGGTACATTCAGTATGACTTTCGTTGATTGTAAAATTTAGCTAAGTAAGTATTGTGACGTATTATACTTGGATCCGGTAAATCAGGCCAGGTATAGGGCATTACAAGTTAATTGGTATATGAACTTTCGATTTAGCCGATCCTCTAGAAGTTAAGTGAGAGTCAACCCTATATACATAATACTTTGGTATACTGTTAATATTGGGGTAAGCGAGACAATGGAGAAGGAAAATAATAACTCCCTTAATAGGATAAAAAAGTTTGTATAAAAAGGGTAAAGAAATTTAAATACAAGGAAGGCGGAAAAATCCTTAGTTTCTTCCTTCATCTGGCTGATCAGATGGTTCGATGGGGTTTCTTTTGTCCTGGGGAGTTCTCCTAGGGCGTCCTTCAGATCCATCGAACCTTCTAAGTCCTTCTCTTCATCCTCTACTTCAGGCTTAGTGAGAATGAAGAAGTTGGTTGATTGCTTCCATTCCCTTTCGGATTTTTCCTAGTCTTCTTATAACACTCATAACCCGTCTCCGTTGTCAGATTAGGGTTACAGAATATTACAAGTCAAAACAAGACATTTCACTTCATTTTAGAACAATTAAATAACAAGTAATTTATAAACATATAACAAACAAAATCAATTTATGGTATAAATACACTTATGGGTCTTAAATCGAGCTTGCGGGGCCCTAAAAATAGTTTGAGAACAATTCAGAACTAATTTGAATCAAAAAAGAAAAATATGCAAAAATTCAAAAATTTTGAAAACAGAGGTCATACGGCCGTGTGGCAGACTATGTAGCTAATTGTGACAGTATGAAAAATTCTACACCTAAAAATTAATAAGACACATGGCCACGTGGCCAAGCCATGTGGAATAGCCCAGGCCGTGTGCACCTTA
The DNA here is from genome assembly GCA_025503065.1 of Gossypium bickii. Taxonomy (NCBI): domain Eukaryota; kingdom Viridiplantae; phylum Streptophyta; class Magnoliopsida; order Malvales; family Malvaceae; genus Gossypium; species Gossypium bickii. The sequence goes on along the minus strand of CP106719.1, from coordinate 10,862,770 downwards.
AAAAGCTTCCAAAACAAGACAAACTTTCATCCAACACTTAGGTTCCAAGCCAACACAAAATCAACCATTTCCATACTTTAAAAACACATTTAAACAAGCCTAAAACATGGCAAAACAATCAACCTAAGTGCCTAACCAATGTGTCCTCATTGACACCACAATTCAATTATCAACCTCAATTCACTTGACACATCAACTAATTTGAATTCAAATTCATAAGTTCATATATAAAACTCTTGCCAAATTTATCATTTCTTCTTAATCATTCACATTCATTCATACCATGATTCAAACACTTAAATAAGGTTTATATCACATGACCAAAACAACTTTGTATGAACATATTAACACCAAGATTAAATGCACATACACAAGTAAGCTTATACCAAGCTTAAAACATAACATTTGTAATAAGTATCTAAACATATACAAAAACACCTATTACATGTCATATAACCCAAAATAAACATATTAAAATCTACCAAAATGCATCTAGATAGTGTGATCTTCAAGTTGACCCAATTGCCCGACTCCACAAAACGTTATCTACAAGGAACAGAAAAAAACACGAGTAAGCTTCACTAGAACTTAGGAAGTTCAACGGTTAAAACGATAAAGTTTACCGAATTAAATATAACAATTTTAATAACAAGATTAAAAGTCAGAGTCTTCTGTCAATCACAATCCACAACAGGTGAGTTTTTATATAAACAAGTACGAAATCATTCACTATCAAGTCACAATGCTATCAGGAGATTCATGAATAATCGTTCAACAATTCAATAACAAGACATTTAACACAATAAATATTACCCGATGAACGATATATGGATATGAGTACACAGTTATCCATTTGAAACACGCCAAACGCTCAAATGAGCCAATCCAACCGATAACACATCTCGACACCAAATGTCTAGCCCGTAGGCTAACATCCCTCCTATAACACACCTCCACTACAGCAAAACAGACTTTTAGCGGCGTTTTTAGTGGCGTTTTAAATAAAAACGCCGCAAATATTATACATTAGCGGCGTTTAAAGGAAAGCGCCGCTAAAAAATGAGCAATAGCGGCGTTTATTTGAAAAACGCCGCTAAAAATGATATATAGCGGCGTTTATTCATAAAACGCCGCTATAAGTCTGAGTTTTAGCGGCGCTTCATGAAAACCGCCGCTAAAAGTCAGAGCTTTAGCGGCGCTTCTGGAAAAACGCCGCTAAAAGTCTGATCTTTAGCGGCGCTTCTGGAAAAACGCCGCTAAAAGTCCGAGATTTAGCGGCGCTTGTTGAAAAACGCTGCTAAAAGTCCGAGATTTAGCGGCGCTTCTGGAAAAACGCCGCTAAAAGTCCGAGATTTAACGGCGCTTCTGGAAAAACGCCGCTAAAAGTCCGAGATTTAGCGGCGCTTGTTGAACAACGCCGCTAAAAGTCTGCGCTTTAGCGGCGCTTCCGGAAAACACGCCACTAAAAGTTAAGATTTAATTTTCATTTCTTTCATTTTTTTTTGTTTTGAATTTAGTATTATTTTAATATTTGAAACTGACTTAGCTATGAGAAAGTTTCATCTTAATTACTTAATTATGAAAAGTTACAAATTGATAACTAAACTATTTAGAAGTTTTGTTTTATCGAAACCCCACAACCCTAACTATTTATATTAATTAAAATACAATTTTTTAATTGAATATTTAAATTCTTCAAAAAAAACAATGACACGTAGAAAAAAAATTGAAAGTAAAAACATAGAAAAATATATGTTTAAAAATAAAAATTAAAACACAATTATTTAAAATAAATTTAACTTTAAGGTTAAAATGCGATGTAAGTTTAACTTTAAGATTTCGGTGTTAGATTCTATAGTTATGACAAGCGTTTAGGATTTTAGGGTTTAAGGATTTAAGGTTTAATGTCATGGTTTTAGGGTTTATGGTTTTAAGGTTTAAGGTTTTAGTTTTAGGGTTTATGGATTTGAGGTTTGAGGTTTGGATTTAGGACTTAGGGTTTTAAGGTTTAGGGTTTGATAAAAACGTCGTAGAAAATCCTTTTACTTTAAACTAAACTACGCCATTTTGCTCTCTATATCCTCACCCATCATCCAAGTGCCCATCATGCAGGGGCGAAGCCAGGAAAATTTTTTAGGGGAGGCCGGATGAAATTTTAATTTTTTATAGTTTATATCTTTCTAATTTGTAAAGGATTAAATTGAATTTTTATAATTTTAGGGGGGCCAAAGTGCAATTTTACCTTTACTAATTTAAAATTTTTAAAAAATTTAAAGGGCTTAAATGAAAATTTTACCTTTTAGGTAGGGGCCCATGCCGACCTCAGTGGATTACATCCTTTGCCATCATGTATTCTTTTCAACACGTAGAAAAAATTTGAAAGTAAAAACATAGAAAAATATATGTTAAAAACGATAAAAATTAAAATAATATTATTTAAAATAATTTTAAAGTATTTTTGGCTATATGACTGATTTTTTTTAATTTATATGTTAAATAATTTCAAATTTTAAATAATTTTAAAGATTTCAAACTTTATCTAATTATTTTAAATATTACTTAAATTTTAAAAAATTATTTATTTAAATGAAAAAAATTAAAATACTATTATTTAAAACAAATTTAAAATTTTTTAGATATATGACTGATTATTTTTTTAATTTATATATTAAATAATTTTAAATTTTAAAGATTTCAAATTTTAACTAATTCTTTTAAATATTACTTAAACTTTAAAATAAAGAAAATTTTGAATTGAATTTTTAAATATATACTAGTATCAAAAATATTAGCGGCGTTTTTTTTCAAACGCCGCAAAAGGTAAGTATTAATGGCGTTTTTATAAAAAACGCCACAAAAAATTATTTTACTTTAATTAAAATGACTCTACGTTATTAGCTTTTTTAGTGGCGTTTTTTTTATAAACGCCACAAAAGGATATACATTTTGCGCTCAACCTTCCCCGTCCTATATACCCCAAAATTCTTATTTTTTTCCCCCAAAATTTCCCCCCAATTACTAAAACTTTTCCCAGCGAAAGGAAAGAGGAAAGCATCAAGGAAGCTTTGTCTACGATTTTGGAACTGTATATTCTTAATTCATTTTTTTATGCATCAAGGAAAGAGGAAAGCATCATCTTTCCCCACAAAATCTGGTTTCGCTTCTTTGCTCGTTCATCGGATCAGTCATGCAGACGCGGTAACCTTCTTCTTCTTTCTTTATTTTTTTTCCCCGATTCTCCGTCTATTTTCCAAAAAAATTCCAGAAACCAAAATTTGATTAACGATTCCTTTGATCGATCTAAAATTTATTCACTGTGTCACTTCTTTTGATTTTTCAATACTTTCTGTTATAAAATTTCTAGGTTTTATTTGTGAATGTTCTCATTCCTTGCCAACGCTTGAACAAGAAGTGGAATATTATGAATTGTAGAAGTCATTTTCCCCTATCCCTTCTTTTTTGGCTGCTTCCACTCCAATCCTTCGATTTATTTTGTAATAAACAGTTGGTATTTATGTTAATTCTTTGTGTTTTGCTTAAGTGGTTTTATAACTTAAGTTTTGGGTTTTAATGAACTTAGATATGACTCTGAAAAATTTCAAGGATGAATTGTTAGATTCGAAACTTTTTGGGTATTTTTTTAATTCGTTTGCATGTGATGTACTGTTGGGAAGAAGAGGGAAGGAGCTCGCTTGAAGCTAGGGACGGTTGGGAGAAATTTTGGTGAGCTTTTCTTGGTCTTTGTCAATTCTAATTGCTCAAATTTCTACTGATTCAGTCTTGTTGTTTCGGTTGATGAATACTGTCCGTTTAGGACATGTTTAAATTGTTCAACTTAGTGCTTTTGGTATACAAGATATTCGGTGTACACTCGGTTGTAATGTGTGTTGAATTACTCTTTTAGTAAACTAATTTGCATGTTTCTCTAAGCTGCTAAGGGGTTTGCTTATCAGACTCTTGGAATCAGTGTTTCGACTTTGTTGATACCAACTTTGCTAAAAGAACACAAGTCAGTACTTTACATGGCATGGGCATGGAGCATTCTTTTATTCTGCTTTTTCCTGGATAAAAAGAGAGAAAAACTTGGTTGCAATGCAGCTGTTGGATCTCAACACAAAGAAGTATGTAATAACATTTTTTACGTTCGCAACTACGATAAATGCAATTGAAAATACATATGCAAATACAATTTAAATCCCTGATTTTGTAACCTTTGGTGATTATTTTACTCTGTTTTTTTTTCCCGATATATATTCACTGTTTGAGGAACAATGCAGGTAATTCTCCAAGACAAGCATCAATTACAACTCAATAGTTTTCGTCAAAACCATCAAAGGTTAATTTGTTTAGAGAAGTGCAGAATGAGGGTTTAGTTGGTTTAAAGTACTACAAATTTGAATTTCAACTAACTGATATATTTACAAAACCCATACCAAGAAGCAAGTTTGAGTTTCTTAGAGAGAAACTTGGAGTTTGCAGCAACCAAAGCAATGAGGAGTGTTGAAGTTGTACTTCAGCTGTTGCAAGACTTGGTCAAAACAAATTTTACTATTTTTTTTCATTTTTTAAACTGTTTCATTATTTTTACTAATTTTAGAAGTTTTTTGATCATGAAATCGGGTAGTTTCTTGATTCTAGGATGTGGTTGTTATTTTTTTCATTTATTTAAACAACACTTCAACTGAATAAAAAAAAGTAACTTTACTAACAATTGTTTCTATTTTTTCTTCTGCTGATATTTATTTTTGTTTCTTTTAATTTACAGGAAAATTTATTCCGCCAATAATGTACTGAGATCAAGAAATAGAGTAGCTGACTGGGTGGTAAAGAGAACTAAGTAGGTAAGTTTTTCAGCTGATTTCTTTTTCATATATATTATATATATATTGTTTTTCAGCTGAGAACATTGGTGGCTGCACTAAAGTAGGTAAGTTTTACTGTGGCAATTATTTCAGGAACCATATAAAACCCCTCTCTTTCGCTCTGCCAATTCTTGGAATGGAGAATTCATAATGGAAGGGAATAATGGAAGGGAATCACAGGATGGGAATGGTGGGCTCTTTTCTGTTTGGTTCTTTCTTGTTGTTAAGGCATGTTGAATGGCCAAAAATTCCTCACATTTTTTTCCCTATGTTTGTTGATCCATTATATTTGTAGGTCATCCGTGATCCTGCTACAGATGCAAATGCTGATTTTGCTTGTGAAGTGGAGATCACAGAGTAGGTGGCTTGTAGGCCTTTCTTTTTATTTATTTATTTTAATGACCCTTGCTACATTGGTTATGCTGGAGAATATTTTGTTTTTTTAACCTCATGCTCTTGTCACATGCTCTAAATATGTAGGTGTGAACCTCTTCCTGATGGACGCTTTGTTTTGGAGGTGAAGCATTTTCAACTTTTGTTTGCCTTTGATTCAAATACATTTTTTCTGCATTATGTGTACATACAACTTTTATTTATGTACATTCCTCCATCCCAAAGTCTTGTTCACCTTGGTAAGGAATAAATTTTAAAAATAATAAAATTAAGTCCATAAATAAGATGTTAGTTCTAGCTTGGTTGTAGATGGGGTTTTAAGTTGTCCACAATAGGAGAAATGTTTAAAAGTTGTTAAATAAATGTTTCATGACTTCTCATTGTGGACAAGTAATGTTTGGATATATGAACAAATAATGCTGTATTAGTTTTCATGCATCTAAAAGAGAGCATCGCTTCAAATCAGATGACTGCATTTGTATATTGGCTGCTTACTAGCTTTGGTTCAGTTATCAAGTTCTAAAAATTGAAGTTCCTTCTGTTTTTAGTTCTTACTTCTGCGTCGTGACAAACTTTTTTCTTCTAAATTCGTAAGAGTATTTACTTATATAACTACGATAAGCCATTTCCTTCCTTTTGATGCTTTCTAAGAGTCACTTTCCTTTCATTTGTTGTAACAATAACCATAGCCAATTAGCCATTGCACATTTGCCAGGATTTACGTGGGGAATCATGAAATCTGCTGATTGTTTTGGAACGCTAAGCTACAATTGTGTTTTACTAGATACAAACTTCTGTAGCCTCTACAACACTCCCAAAAAGGGTGAAAAATTATCTCTGTAATATTATCTCTGTTCTTGTTTCCCACATGTATTATTTTATCTAATTACTTTCTGAAATGATAAAATGAAGAAAGAATATTAAATTACAGAAAACAATAGACAGCATGCAATTTGAATGTAAACTATAAGAGTTAAGGGTTCCATTTGGTTTGCTAACTTGTCCTCTTTGTTGAGTCCAAAGTTCATCTTTTTGGATTTTAAGCTTATGTAATTGGATTTTAAGCTTATGTATGTTCAAACCTTTCTAGCATTTCATTGTAATACTACTTGATAAGTTGGATTCGCGTTTCTTTCTGCAGGAGCTCAACAACTTAAAGCCTCAGCTCAGCTATATTCAGCTGCAAAATATAGCGAAAAGTCGTTGCTGCACAGTGAACTGAAGCAGATGTGAGGCTGCACCCTTTTCACGTTAATTTTTGTTGCTTATATATATGTACATATGCAAATCATAAACCTGGATATTCTTGTTTTCTACTTCCAATTTTCTTGCTTTGTTTGCTAAAGCCTACTGATATGGATAATTCTCTGTTCTTTGAACTTTTTTTATTTTTACTACACTATATCAATGGGGTTGTCCACGATTTGTAGTTGGGAACCAATCCCATACTCTTTCTGAGAGAGAGCAATTCTCACATAAAGATCAAGTGTGAAGCTCCTAGGGAAAATGGAGAGCGAAAGAGCAATGGCATTGAAGAAGATGCTAAATCTGACAGAAGTGTAGAGAGACAACCTGATGTGGTAGATGATCGCCCGAGCAAATCTAGGTTTCCTTTTGTATTTTTTTTTCCTTTTTTAGTCATTTATTGTAGGAAAAAATATAGATTGATGTGACATAAAATGTGGTATTTCGGTACCAAACAAATCAGAGATACAATAGTAATGCAAAATTTTTATTTTTTTAATTTGTTGATATGAAGAAAAATATTTTAATTTTTTTTTATTTTTCATCACAAAATTAGCGGCATTTGTAAAAAAAGTGCCGCTAAAAGTCATATCTTTAGCGGCGTTTGTAAGAAAAGCGCCGCAAAAACCTTGACTTTTAGCGGCGTTTTTAGGAAAAGAGCCGCTAAAGGCCATGACTTCTAGCGGCGTTTGGAAAAAAAGCGCCGCTAAAGACCATGACTTTTAGCGGCGTATTTTAAAAAGCGCCGCAAATTTTTGCGGCGGTTGTAGTGACGGCGTTTTTTGTGGAGCTTACAAAAGCGCCGCAAACACTTTTAGTGGCGCTTATAAACGCCGCTAAAGGCCAAAAAAAACGCCGCTAAAAGTCTATTTTGCTGTAGTGCTCGACACCAAGTGCCAAGCCTGAAAGCTTACATTCGCCCCCGGGTAACATGCTAGAAACACTGTAAATATAACATGATAGTCCGTAACAAATTCTGGACTTTGGTATATTCAGTGAATAGGAAATAAATAGGAATTATCATCTCATCTCAAACCAATCCTGAACAGTGCGCACTATAACTTATTAGCATGCCAATCGTACTCTATCCTACGTTCATTCGGCTCAGAAGTTATTTTTTGTAAAACACAAATCCAAGTAATTTATTACCTCAATTCATATTAATTTAACAGTAAAACATTCATTTCAACATTCAACATTCAACATTCAATACCTCATTCAATTTATATTACAATAAACCGAACGAACTTACCAGGGCTAAACTACAATAATGACAAAGATTCAGGGACTATTCAGCTACTTTCCCTTTTCCTCAATTATCTACTTGTTCTTGATCTATAATATAATTTATTTCACCTATTAACTTCAATTTCATATACTATTCAATTTAATACTTATAACTTCCTATTTATAATTTTACACATTAGACCCCCAAAATTTACATTTTATTCAATTTGGTCCTTAAGACCAAAATAAGCTTATTTCAGATAATTAAACTTTAAACTCGTTGAACCCAATTTTTAACCATTCTAAAGTAGCCCTATAATTCTTAATTTATCAAGAAAAATCATGTCTATTTTAATTTATTTTCAATTTAATCTCTAATCATGAAAATTACTAAAAATCACTTTACAAATTAGATCAAAATTATCATCAAGCTTCATGCTCAAGAACAAACATCAAAAATACTTCAAAAACATCAATGGTAATTTTTCTAAACTTTAACACCTTCACAAATTAGTCCATAAACTAGTTAGATATCAATACAACGATCAAAAAAATATAAAAATTACAAGAAACGGGTAAGGATTGAGCTTACATGCATTCAAAAATAACAAACCAAACTCCCAAGCCTTAGAGAAATGATGTTTCAGACAACACTCAAGGAAAAATCAAGAAGATGACAACTCCCACCCCCTTTTTATTTTGCTTTTATTTTATTAATATTATTTTATCCTTATTTTAATTAAAATTCCTTACCGAATTTACCTAATGCTATCCACTACCAATATTAATGGTATATTTGCCATTATTCTTCCCCCCCATTTAACTGTTTAACCCTATTAACTAATTATACTCAATATTGATTGATTTTTACAACATTTACAATTTAATTCTCTTTCTTTAATTAACTGGACTAAAATTTAATACGATACTAATGACCTCATAAATATTAAATAATTAATATTTATGGATTGACACCTTGAGATTTGTGATCCCGAAACCACTATTCTGACACCACTAAAAAACAGGCTATTACATTTCTCCTTCAAGATTATAAACATTAAAGTTCAGAGATTAGATCCAAGAAAATATGTTTTATTGTCTTTATAAGGCTAAAAAAACATGCCAATAATATTATATATATAAAAGGCTCAAAATATTATGATGAACCAACATAGAAACAGAAATTGCACAACCATAATATTTGACTAAAAGATAATCTAGCTTTTAGTGGAATTTTAGGGGCAGCAGGTTGCTTGTGTATCTTATACATAACATATAGCAGCATTAAAGTTTTCTTTACTCCACCTCAACCACAAAAGAATTCTTATTAGTCCTACTTTTACTAGTTAAGAACTCTCCTTTATCCCATACAATTAGCATTCCTGCATCTTTCCTCTTATGATTGTTTCACTATTTGTTTTTCATTTTAATATCTCTATAGCAGTGCATCAAAGTGATATTAGAGTGAACTTATGTTGAAATAGTTATTCTGATTATAAACATTAACTGCTGGCAGTAGAGGAAGAGAACACCAATCTAGCAAACAAAATTAACTGAGTCAAGGAATATAAGCAAAGCAAACTTTACGATGATAGGAATCAATGAGGTGGAAAAATCAAAATGCAACCATGATCTTTGGAATAACCAAAAGTGGTCTTTTAGTGATTATACCAGATATGGATTGGAAGGAAATAAATCTTTTCAAGATGCTGGACCAGCAAATCCCGCTGTCCATGTGAACTAGAATGGAGTTATTTATTTTGGGTAATGACTTCTAGGAAAAGATGTATGCAAGGGAATGTAGCAACTTTCCAAGAGAACAGTCTATAAGTTCCTTATAGCACAACACCAAACATGTAATACTACAGGTATGCTTATGCCAATGAACCAATATTCAAAAATTTTGTACTAAGCCATAAAAGCTAATATGTGCTTTACTGTAAGTGCAGAATAAACTTCCATTCAACAATCCAATTAATGACTTTCATCATGCCACAGTTCAAGCAAACCTTAAAACTTCATGAACATAAATAAGAAAGAAAGGTTCATTGGATTAATGACAACTAGGAATTTTTTCAATCAAGCTTTATCACTCTAGAGGTGGTGTAACAGTGTCGACATTGCCACTGCTAAAGCCCCCAATAGTGATGTGAACAATTTAACAGCTGATTGTGGCTGCAAATAATAGTATAACACAAAATGGTAGCGATACCAGTCCACTATTTCCATTAAACCAATACCTTTTATGATATGAAACACAGTAACAAGTCGCAAGATGAAAAACAGAAAATCAAATACAGCAAAGTGATGCAGAGGTAGAAAGTAGACAACTTTAAATTGAAGCATAACTTAAAAATCTCATTACTCAATACTCAAGTAGAAACTCAAAAATTTAAAAACAAAAATAAGAAAGAAAAATGCATCATGTTAATGATAACTAGGAAAATTTTCAGGCATATGAACCGAAAGAAACTTGTATAACCAACGCTGCTTCACTTTCAGATAAAACCCACCACTAATTCAGCACAAAGAACAAAAGAGTATTCAACAGTATAAAAATTAAATCTAAAGTGGCTGAGGTGGCTATGAGTTTGGTTATAGAGAAATTAACAAATTTGCTCAGTAAAGATGTGGAATTGCTAAGAGGTATCCATGAAGAAGTTGAGGACATTATTTACAACGATGGAGAGCTTGGTATTGTAATGACTGAAAGAAAAACCTTTCTCTACTGCTCGCATAGGAATCGCAAAAATGACAATGTATTGAATCCACAAAAGATAATAACTTATCATGTATTTCATGAAATTTGGCTTAAACACAAACCCAACATAAAAATCTGAAATGATATTGCAATTACAGAAGCTATAATTGACATGCTTGCATATTATCTTTATAGTGTTCAAGTATCAAAATTGATATGAAGCATAGACAACTTCAAAGAAGATAGAGGCAACCATTTCCTAACATTGAAGTATCATCCACACCAAAACCCTGACTTGATAGTATAAATGGGCAGACATTTCCAAAAACAAGAATAAGAATTAAGCATTACAAACAAAACGTGACACCAGATTACATTTTCATTGCCCTAAATCGATAGAAATTAATCCCAAACCCAGAAAAAAAACATTAAAAATAAAGAAACAAAGAAAGACATAAAATTTCAGGCATAAAATCAGTTAAAATGTGGACAAGTAAAGAACAAGAAGAAAAAAAAGAGCTTTATGCCATATTTGCCAAGACCCAGTGAAGAGGAATGAGATTTGCCTGAGAAATAGAGGAAATGAAACAGCAGCCTGAGAAGAGAAGATACGCGACGGACTAAGGAAACAACAGCCTGAGAAGAGAAGCTATGCGATGGTAAGAAGATGAAGAACGGAAGAAAGAGTAGGAATGAAAAACGAATGAAAGAGATGGAAAATGTCTTACAGAAATGAAATCCGTAAGACATTTTACCTAAAATGTAAGGCATTTTACCCGTGTCCTGGAAAACATTTTCCATTTGGAAAATGTTTCCAGTCAAACAAACATTGGAAAACTAGTAAAACATTTTTCGAAAAATATTTTCCTGCAAACAAACAGAGCCATATTTCAGCATTATATTTATCATTTCAAATCTTGCTTGGTAAAACATAAAACTAAAAAAATAGAGAAGAAAGAAAAATAGATTTGTGGATTGCTGATACCAAAGAAAGAGAACCCATTACAATTTAAATTTTCATGTAAATAGCATTATCATTTTTATATTAAAATACATGAAAATTTAATTAATTATAAAAAATAACATTTCAACCCAATCTTTTATTATTCTATAGTGTACCCAAGCAATTATTTTACCTCTTTAGTGTTTTCTTTTTCTTTTTCACTAAAAACAAACATAACCTTTTACTCATATTTATTGAGATACTTATAGTTAAATTTTATTCAAGTAACGCCTAAATCGCTATATACATGTAATTAAATATTATCCAAAACATAAATAAAGGTTGTCACTAAATTTTAATAAAAATATCAACCTTATCTAAATCCTTTTATTTTTATTACCGAGACAATATGTTCACATTGGTTGCTTCCTGAAGAGGGTTATGTTAAACTTAATACTGATGGTGTTGTGTTTTCTTCAAGGGCTTGTGTTTCTATTGGAAATGTTTTCAAAGATGCTAATGGGTTGTGATTATGTGGTTTTTCAATGTTGATTGGAGAAGGTACAATATTTCAGGTTGAAGCAAGGGTAATGCTTGAAGGACTTCACTTAGCTTGGAATAAGGGATTTCAGAAGTTGGAATTAGAGTGTGATAATGCTTTATTTGTTGGTTGAGATTATTCTAGCTGGTGGTGCCGCGAATAGTAGTTGATGGAGCTTCTACTGATACAAAAAATGCTTATTCGGTCTTGGGAGGTTCATGTCAAACATATCACAATGACGGATCTTTTGGCCAAAATTGAAGTTCCGGAGTTATTACGATTCCATCTGTTGGAGGAACCTTCATCTGTTGTTAGGGAGCTGCTTATGACGGACTATAATGCTTCTTTATTGAATTAGGGTGTTCATTTTGTTTCGCTTATGTTGTTTATTTTTATAGAAAAATAAAAAGTTAATTCATATACAAGTTATTTATTGATATTTACTGATATCTCTACACTTCGAAAATTTTTATTGATATTTTTGATAAAAAAAAATTTTATTAAATGAAGGTTAATCACATGTTTTTTTTATTGACATTTTTTTTAGGCCTTGCTTCCATAAAAGATTAAAAAAAAAACAATTAATGTTTTTCATTAAAATACCATTATCATTTTTCCATGTTTTTATTAAAAAATTGAACTCTAATTCTTGACATAATTAAATTTTTTTTATTAAATTTGTTGGAACGACATTTTAATTTATTTTAAAAATTAAGTGAAGTTAACAGATAATTTTAATATTGTTAACAACTCCTAAAAATTACATCATTATTTTAATCAAAATAAATCATTTAAGCTAATCAATGGCATTGTAAAAGTTAAGGCACCAAACTATGTCAAGAAGTTGAAGTATAAAATTAAGGCTTAGTTTGGATGGGCGGTGTGTTTACCTCCGGTGAGATTAAAAACAGCGGTGGCGGTGAGATTAGTTACTGTAGCGGTGAGATTGGACACTGTAACAGTGAGATTAGAAACAACGGTGGAGTGTGTGTTTGGATTCAAACGCAGCTGTAGCGGTGAGGTGAGAATATAAAATGACTATTAAGGACATTATATTAGAATTGATATATAATAAAAGTTTTTAAATTATTTTACTTATATAAAATTATTAAAATATGTGAATTTATAAATTCATTTAATAAAATATTAAAATATACCAATATTTTATTATAAATATTTTAATGAATTATATAATCAATTTAAATTATTTATTAGATAAAATAAAAATTATTTATAATTAAATATTCTTTTATAACAATGACAAATATTATTTTCCCAAGTAGTAACATTATACTTGGATCAAATTTTAAAGTATCTAAACATGCACTGTCAAGCCTTGAGCTGGTCATCAATGCTAAAAGAAAGAGCTGCAAATCACATTTGTTGGGATTTTTACAACAGAGGAAGAAAACAGAAGCAAGTAACCCGGATGATGTAAAGATTAACTTCATTACTTAAATAAGCACTATGCCATATACATTAGTCCGGATTATATGTGTTGGTTTTTTTTAGCAAAAAACTAAGGAGAAAAAGAAAAACGAATACAAAGAAGTTTGAACAAGAAGAAAAGTAAATTTGATCTCCAAAAATCAGATCTTTTTGAATAAGCAAAATGCTGCTGCTTCTCTGGTTCAGCTTGCATGCTGGTTTGCTGCTGGTTTCCTGTTGCAGAAAACAAATAAAAACTGAGTACATACATTTCATTTAGATATTGCATACTCCAATCTTTTTGAATAACATTAATTTATTAATTCATGAGATCTAACTAGTATTTTATGATATACATGTAAAATAAGCTGAAATTTTCATGTCATAAGTATATAAAATATTGTTTTCAGAATTGATGCAAAGTGTCTACTTTAAACTAGTATCCCCTATAAGATCCTGCTGATGGATCAGAACCTGAATGAGGCCCCTGTAACATGAACTCAGATAATTAAAATGTTGAAATCCCAAGGAGCAAAAATTTGCAAAATTTGAAAACCATTCACTACAGTCTAATGATGTTAAAATTAGCTCCAAACAAATTGATTACATCATGGAAGCAGAACTTCAACTGGTATAAATCATATAACAATCTAGAACATAATGATAGGACTTGGGAGAGGTATCGGAAAGTGATTACAGAAGAAGAGGTAAAAGTGTACTAGTTCTCCCTTCTGCTTTGCAAAGCACAATCAGATACACTGACAATGGGTAGCATATAAAGGCTATGTCCATTGAGAAAGTGTGGCCATGTATTAATTAATCATAATTTTGGGGGTTAAATCAAATATACTAATCCAACATCAAAAAGAACCATTCACATGGATGTTTCCACCATTTAACAATATATGCAACAGAAGTACTATCCATGTTCTATAATAAAAAATAATTTAAACCGTATGCCTAGCATAAACTAGGAATAAAATCAAGAAATAGCTTTGCTAATAAAAACACAATAATCTCCATAATGAATAAACCCAAAACACTTAAAGTACCTTGCTTAGTGGTTTGTTAGGCTGAGCGTAAGTAGATTTCGATAGTTTAGTACCAAGGCCATTAGATTTTGTTGAGTTGAAACCATTTGACTTTGTAAAAGCAGAGCCAAAACCGTATTTTACATTTCCAAAATCATCAAGGATTCCATTTGAAACATCTCCAGCATATGTTGAATCTGGAGCAAGGAGCAAATTCAATGAGGAATGAAAAAACAGGGTGTCATTCACAAGGAACAAATTCAAGTGGAACTGGACTAGATAACTCATGAAAGAAACCCTGGCGTTGCAATAACTTCACTGCAAAAACTGAAATTTTTATATGGACTATATATAATATGGAAAAGTGACATATTGGTGGCCTATCAGCTAACTCTTTAGTCTCAACATTAACAAACAGTTTCATATTCTTAAGTTTAAACCTGATGTTTAAAGTTCAAAACATTCTCAGTTGAAGGGGATAGTTGAATGTGCAAATTTAATGCAACACCAAGCCAACAACCAGACAAGTTTATTCTTTGTGGCAAGGGGTTAATGAACCAGTCAATATTCTCCAATCAAAACTAAAGGCTGACAAAGCACAAGAACCAAATCCTGCAAGGAACCAGATTCCTCATGTTCCCTTAAGAGCATTTTCCATTATGAAGCTATTGGTGAATAGATAATTGAACCTACTACTTGGGGGAAGAGCAGGTCCAAAATATCATATAAGAAAGGCTGGCACTCAGTATTTGCATCATTCAAACGTCCATGTATAAAACCTTCTCCCAGACCAATACAACATCAAGCAAAGCACTACTTAAAATGAAGCAACCATTAATTTTGGAATTTTTAAAGAGAAGGCGAGCAATTTCAGACAATAAAACAATAAAAATGATCAAAGAAAAAAAAAATCAATAGAGGAACCCTTCACATAGTTAATTGAGCAATATAGAAAATCAACAATTTACAATAGTATATATCTAAGCAGAAACCTTAATAGCTCTTATCGATCCCTTTTCGGACCAGAGGACTTGGGAAAAAATAAATCAATTATCATGCAACTTCAAGCCTGAATTAAAGCCAACAAAAAAGGATAGGTTTCTATATGAATTACTAGAAAGAAGTGATTTTTCATATGAATTAAGCCAAACCCAGATCACAAAAATGTTTATTGGACACTAAAAAGAATATAAAAATAAAAAGAACAGGGCCATGGACTTTATGATTAATAACTCCAAAATTAATAAAATTCCCATATAATTCAGTAGCCAAATAACCAATCTCAAATAAGCCATTTAAAAAATCAAACTTGTGATAGATAATTACCTCAAGAGGAGCATGAGATGAAGAGGCACCGCAGATGAAAAAAGAAGAGAGTCTGGAACGCCGTTTGGGTCGGCGGTTGAGTCTCCCCCATGATGGGTTCGAGCCTTGTCGGCTGCTACACGACCCCATCCCAGCCCCCTTCTTTCTAAACCTCCTCCTCCTCCTCCTTCAAAGGCTTTCAAGAAAAATAAAATCTTTTTTATGACTGATAGCTTATTTTCTTCTTTTTGAAAGTGAAAATCAATAAATGAAGATAGAAGGAGAAGACCCAATAAATCTCAATAGAATGGAATGAATTTTTTGGGAGGAAGATGTGAAAGAGAAAAAGAGAGTGGTCAGAGAGGTGATAACCAGAGGGTTTTTTGTCTGTTAAAAATAACTTCAACTGGACTGGGTTCAATTGCTACTCAAACCTTCAGTGGAGTTTCTGGAGATCAGTGAGTTTCAAATTAATTTTGGTTAAAACGTGATGCTGAGCCAAACAGCATTTCAGTGAGATTGGTAACCTAATCTCACCACACTGGAGGAAAACGGGCATCCAAAAAAATGTCCTAAATCTTAAATTTGAGTATAGTATAGGGACCAAAATTGAAACTTGACCATTGTTATATAATCTATAGAAAAAATATGGTGTCATTCCAGCCACGTTCACTCTTTTATAAATAGGTGAAAAAAAATCACATTTAACCTTTCAATTATAAATAACTTTTTTTTTATTCTTAGACATTTGTCCGAATATAAAGGATATGATAGTAAAATGATAAGATAACTAACACATATAAGTATGTAAATCATTTGGACTAATTAAGACCTTTGTAAAAGGAAAGAACAAAATTATATAAATTAAAATATAAAGATTAAATGTCAAATCTAAGCATGATAGAAAAATCAAAACTACAATTTTACCATTATCTTATAATGACTAAAACAGGGGAAAAAAATCATGTCATTAGTTAGTTTGAATAATTAGCGTGGTTAATAATTTTGATAGCTCATGTGGATTTTTTTAAAACAAAGACTTATTCCAAGCCATCATGCCAAAATTTTTTTTTTAGAATAATATTATGTTTAAAAAAATTCACATAAAAAATTTTGTCACAGTAGTCAACAATATTAGCTATTTGGACTAAACATTATAAAAAGAATAGGACTAAATTATTGTAGAAATTGAAGTATAAAGATTAAATCTTAATATTAAGCCTAGTAAAGGGACCAAAAGTGATATTTGTCCAATTTCTTGTAAAATGGAAAAAAAAATTAATAAAAGAAAAGAGAAGAGAAAGAATGAAGAACGTATGTAAAGTAGAAGGACCAAAAGTGATATTTGATCAATATTGTACAAAATGCAAAAAGAAAAAAAAGAAAGGGAGCAACACGTGTCAAGTAGGACTATAGTTTCAATTAGATAAAAAAAAAATAGTGGTGAGATTGAGAATTATGTATTGTGAAATTTAATTTAGTGATGATTGTCAACTAAGACTTGATATTATCGGTAAAGGTTAAAGTTTTGAGACTTTGATATCATATGTTCAATTCTCACCTTATATAATTATGTTTGAATTATATATGGTACTTTAAAAAATAGTAATAAATTGTGAATGTAACCTCATTAAATTAAAATGTAAATGTTGTTGGATTATATCATCTTTAGCTTACAGATGTTGTATACATGGATTTTGTAGTGTAATTTTTAAACATTTATATGGAAATCTTCATCTGCATAAAAATCCAATATGTTGATGATTTTAACTTGATATTACGTGCGCTTCGTCTCTTTAACCGGTCCTCTAGGTATCTTGTTAAGAACTCTCGAATCAAACCTTTTGTACATTTTGCTGGCCTTTCTGGTCATTTGGCCAGCATGATACTCAACTTCCTTCTCATACTTAGCATACAGATACGGCAACGTTTCCATGCATAGAAAGCCTTGATCCAATACAAAGAAAAAAACAAATTACTATTAGATTTATGGTATGTTAGTAAGGCACATGAGATGATAATTAAACTTTACCAACGAACAGGAGATCCAAGAAGCTGAAAATTGAGCCTATCACTGATATTATGTACAGAGAAGTAAGTACCTGTAGATATATAAATTAATAAGAGGATAATTTGATAAGTAAATC
The DNA here is from genome assembly GCA_025503065.1 of Gossypium bickii. Classification (NCBI taxonomy): domain Eukaryota; kingdom Viridiplantae; phylum Streptophyta; class Magnoliopsida; order Malvales; family Malvaceae; genus Gossypium; species Gossypium bickii. Next base: position 10,844,947 of record CP106719.1, on the reverse strand, counting down.
AAATTTTAGTTGTCAAGATGATACCAAAAAGAAGTATAGTGGGTCATTTCCACCAGCAATGTCAAGGAATTTTCGCAATAATTCATTCAACCTCCTATGGATGGTGGAAACTACTTCTCTGAAGGCATCTTCGTTGGATATCAACTCAGGGATCTTCGGAGGATTCCTAGAGAGATGAATGATATGATTCAAAAACGAGGAGGTTTTACTTGAAATATATATATATATATATACACACACACCATACCATCCAAAATATTCAGCAGTGATGCTCCTGATGAAGACAATCAGCATTGTGGTGATGCAGATGTGACAGAAGAGGGTGACAAAATTGTATTCAACCACCTCGAAAAGATACCATATCGCTGTTACTCCAAATAATAATGTGGCTGATAATTTTTGGTTCCTCCACAGTAACACATCCGCAACTGAAATTTTCATCAATTTTTTAATGTTCAGTAAAATCCAATATTTGGTTCACATTGACACAACATATATCAGGAGTCATTTTGGAAATGACCCTTCATTTTCAACACCTATATCTATATATCGAACCCAAATCTAAAATCTAGAGAGAGAGAGAGAGAGAGAGAGAGAACCTTTTCCTCCTCCAAGAATAGCATGCACAGGCCTTTCACGTCCAAAGAAATTTACCCGTGGTGTGGTGGTCTCACCGTCGGACTCATAGGATTTGTTTATCGGCATGGTTTAATATACTTAGTTTTTGTTGTTGATGACAAAAATAATGTTCCAATCACCATTTTGCATTAATTGAACCAAACTTATATACTAAAAATGGGCCCCCGGGGGGGGGGGGGGGTTCCAGGCTTGGGAAGAAAGTAAATCACAATAAAGAAGGAAGGAATGCCTTGGGATGTTTCCTTTTGGCGAAGTTTATTGCTTCGCATGCCCGCCACTAATAAAAGTAGTGAACCATTAAACATTGCTGAGGACTTAATGTCAACTTTAATTGCACCCTTATTATGTCAAACATCACGTGTGACAGCAATAAAGTTATAAGTAGCTTCTCTTTATAATTAAGACTAACTTTTCTTTTCTTTTCTTTTTTTCATTTGCTGTACTTTGTGTCGTACTAAATATATGTAAATCTTGATTTGAAATGTTTGTCCACTTTTGATAATAGCAAAACTAACAACCTCTTAAACCAGTGTGGAAAGGATGACAGGTACGAACGGCACTTCTATTTTTCGTCGGGAACCAATGGTGGCAAAGCCATGAAAAAGGTATGGCTGCGGGAGGACGATCCGCTTGATGATCCAGGGGACACTATGGAGTCAAACCCGACTAGGGGGTCTAGGTCTTTCAAAGATCAGCTAATGGAAAATGGCCAAGAGTCGAAAGGGAATGGGATGGCTGTTGGCAAAGATGAAATCGTACTCACTAAAGGTGATTTTACGATAAGTGAGATCGATGGGGTTCCTTCAATCAAGTTTTTTGAAAGGGTCCATAAGCTATAAGAGTTGAGTATGGCGCTGACGGTGGTCGTCAAGTTGTTAGGGTGAAGGATTGGTCTTAATACCCTGTACAACCGCTTCTATGCCTTGGGGAAGCCAGAACAACCTATTCGTCTCATGGATATTGATAATGATTATGTTAAGATCAATAATCACCAAGAGGGGGATAATTTTTTTTTAATTAAAGCAAATATGACAATTGACAAATAATAAAGATTCAAAGATTTACAGGGTTTAATCTCAAACAATTTACCTCCACTATTTTAACTTATCATAACTAAGGATTTATCAAATTCACTAAATTTGAACATTTCACGTGTAAGGTTTAACATTTACAATCTTTATCTTTTCAATAAGCAAGATGGAGTCACTTCCCGTTAAGGTTTTCTATCCAAAACCTTAAGTAAATCCTTACAAAAAATGAGAAATAAAGTTTGAAAAAGATTATCACCTCTAAAAGGTTGATATATAACAATTAAGCAATCTCACAAAATAATAAAATATTTGAAAGAATGAATACTAGCTAAACCCACAAGTATGTACAAGAGAAAATGAGAATAATAATATTTATACCTTTTTATTGAATTATGGACCTTTGGAGCCATTGGAGGGAGATTCTAGCTATTGGAGAGAGTTTTTAGCTGGCGAGAGCATTGATTTCACACATTTAATGTAGCCTACAACAGTATGTATGATCTGTCGTAATTTGATACGTCAAATTAAGCTTCTTAATACACTTGAGGAGTTTATTCTCAAGCAATTTAAGTGTCTTTTATATATTTTTATCGATTTTTAGTTTTATTGTTAATAAATTATTTTTATTAGTTTTTAAGCCATTTTGAACCCAATTTGGCCAATTGTGCCATGGAAAACTTAACAAGTTGATTGAGTGGTGTAAGGAGTCAATGGTGGCCCAAACGTGAAGAAAATATCACTCAGAAGGGGGGTATCGCGGTATCAAAGCCTGGAAGTCGTGATACCCCTGGCAATGTTGAAATAAAGAGAATTAAAGCCAGCTACAATGATATCGCGATACTAAGTAATGGGTATTGCGATACCGAGACATCCCAGGACCACCCATTTCAAGACTGTTGTGGGTATCGCAATACCACTACGTGACAAGTGAAAAACTATTAGGGGCAATTTTATGTCCAAACAAACTTAAGTCTATTTTTCATTTAAGGGCGTAATGGTCAATGTTAGGTTAAATGTTAATAGGTTATAAATACAACTTTATAAACCTTTTTCTTCAAATTTGGTTGGTTGAACATCTCTCCTTAGGTTTTCATAGTTTTAAGTTAGGTTTCCTTTCTTTCATTTTTAGATTAGGTTTTCTTTTTTTCTTTTTAGAATAGATTTTCTTTTTGTTGTTTTCTTTCTTCTTTGTTATTAAATACTCTTGTAAATGAAGATGGATGAAACTTTTGAATGTCATTGGTTCCACATCTAAATGACCATTTCTTATCCTTATCTTTATATTGTGCTTATTAACTGTTCGATGAAATATCTATTTTGGTGTTAAGCTTTATTATGTGCTAAATTGTTGGATGATTGATTGATTGTTTGTTTGTTAGCTTAAGTTAATGTTTATTCTTGATTGATTGGTTGTTCGATATATCAAAATGTGTAACATGTTAGAATTGACACCTTTAGTAGAAAGCCTAGATAAACGAGACCGAAAGAAGAGTTTATCCTTAGATAGTTTGATATAATCGTGCCGAGTAGTGAGACCGTGAGGTAATCTATATGCCTAGTTGAGACCGAGAAGTAATCTTAGGTGGTATCTTTTAGTCTATGATGAGACCGAGAGAAGATTCCTAACTAAGAGTGGCAAACAATATAATCGGTATAGGTTCATTAGTTTAATTAGCACTCAACTAATCAATCTATCATCGTTTAATCATTCATATTATCTAAAACATTAGGAAGAAAGTTTAGCTTAGTTAATTTAATTAGTAGTTTAGTTTTAGTTTATAAACAATTTTAAATTTGAATTCGCACTAATAATTTTCGACTCAATTATATTAGTAATTGCTCATCTTGTAATTGACTTGATAAATACATTTATTCACTTGACAATTCTTTGGGTTCAACCCTTGGGAAAATATTACAACTGACACTGTACACTTGCAGTCAAAACCGCACTTTTAAATTGCTTTATAAAATTGTTTGTTTTTTTGCGCACAAGTGTGTGCGGGTCAATGTCTTAAGACATAAACCCCTTGTCTCGAGACAAGAACAAAAAATATATGACTGTTGGAGCCTGAGGTCTCAAGACACAATAGGCTGGTCTTGAGAAAAATTGTTATATGAATTGTAACACCCCAAACCCAGCCTAGAAGTTAGGCTCGAGTCCGGCGTGTCACATTGAAGTGTTTTAGCGAAAACCTTATTTTCATTGAAAACCCTTCATTAAGTAAAATGTTGAGTACAAAACCCATTTTTAGTTGCGGAAGTTTTATTTAAAAACAAACAATTTATAAAACTTGGTATTTTAAAATGGAGTTGCGGAAACGTAATAATTGAAAACAGCCATAGTTTAGAAAAATAAACAGTGTTCTGCCTCCAAAATATAAAACATAATAATATAATAATCCCACAAAATAATAATAATCAGAGAAAAGGCCTTTTTACAATCCAAACCAAAATAATTTCAAAATACTATGAATTTTAAATAAAATCCAAATAATAATATCTTGCTAGCTGGCCACCTCTAAGTCCCACCATCCGTCGAACCGCCCACTGAGGGTCACCTGAAAAGTTTAAAAAAGAGGGGGTGAGTTTCGAAAAACTCAGTGTGTACAACCCTCAACGAGTATAAAAGCAATCATCAGTCATTTTGGGCCTGAGCCCAACTTAGTAGCAGTGGCCTTTGGGCCGAAGCCCATATCACATTAATATCACAATAATATCATACATGTAATGCTGTGCAAACCCTCCCCAATAGTCCATCCGCTACACAACATTTCCCTTCCAACCTTATGCACCTGTAGGGATTTCTAAATCGACCCACCCATCCGTTACACAATAATGGTAGCCCGGTTGCAGTACGACCTAACGTTGCAGCAAAGCTGCTAATCATATATTGGGCTTAAAAAGCCAATGGTGGATCCACAGTCGTCAAACAACCATGCGATCCTCAAATTCTTCCTCCGTACCATAATTCCCACCCATGCATCCTAAACAAAATATCATATGAATGCAGCAAATATACGAGTAACATCCATAAAGCTCACATTCAACACATAGAGGTATTTTAGTCATTTCACAAATTAAGGGTATTTCAGTAATCCTACCTACAGGGGTATTTCAGTAAACCTTAATAGTATGGGTTTTAAATTACGAACTTTTGGTCTGTCAACATGTCCTCGTTGGCTAAAGTGAACAGACACTATGCACCAGGTAGGATTCCGGAGAAGAGGAGGTGGGTCACTAGGACCGCTTAAGTACCAAGCTCTCTGATAAACTGTAATATATACATATTTTAATCTCACATTTGGCATACTTTTGGATGATTTATCTCTTGAATTGTGAAATTTGATTCTCCTAATCATTTAATTTCATATTTTATACTTAGGAGAGCATATGAGGATGAAAAGAACGAGAAATAGGCCAAAAACGGAGAAAATGGGCCAAAGTAACACGGCCTGGAGTTCGCCACACGACCGTGCCACTTTAGCAGACTCGAACACGGCCCAGGGCTCGATTCACACAGGCGTTCCACACGGGCGTATCCCTACCGTGACCTATTTTAATTCCACTCGAAAAAGGATACTTAGAGGCAAAACCTATATAAACACCCTAGAGGGCAACCTAAAAGGGTTCGTCGGAGTTGGTCGGAGTTCGATAGAAGGCCTCTGTCAGGGCTTTTGACAGGAGCAAAGCTAGAGAGAGCTGAAATTAGGGAATTACTCGAAGAAAGCTAGTTGATCCATCTCAGAAGCCGGAATCACGCTCAAGACTGGGGATTTTCCCTTCAATTTCCTTCAGGGGGTTTTAGGGTTTTTCTTTATGTTTTGTTATTTAATTTCTTCTGAGATGTATTCTTTTATAAATGTGAACTAAACCCCTCAAATACCTGAGGTGGATGAAACCTAATACGGATCTTGTTATTTTTTTCTGAACTGTATGATAAATACTTGATTTGTTCTTAATTATGTGTTCTTAATTCTTGCTTTAATATTTCAGGATATTAATTCAAATATTGATGTGCTTATTCAGAGGAGCAAAAGTCCCTGTTTAAGAGTAGATCTAGCATAGTTAAACGGAGTTGATCGCACTCCTAGAGATAGAATGACGAAAATTTGTCGGATTAGGGTCAAACCTAATATGGGAGTCCATAGATCGAGTTAATGCACCACTAGAGGTTTTAATTAGAAAGAGATTTCAATTAATCAACCTAGGGTTAGACGTTAATAGCCTCGAAAGAGGTATTAATATAAATTAGAGAATCCTACGGATCAAGTCAAGTGAATAAATCGTCCGGTTCAGAGTTAAATAACAAGTGAAGTCTAGGTGGATTCTTCCTCGGGTATTGTCTTAATCAATTGGTTTTCTCAAAAGTATTTTCCTAATTCATTCTCTGTGTCTTGGCATCCTTATTTTAGTAATTAGTTAGATAAACATCAATCCCTTTTATTTTAGGCTAAATAATAGAAAGAAAGTCAATACTAGTACTTTTGGTTTCTTTGGGTTCGACATTCCGGTCTTGCCACTAAGCTATACTACTGTTCGATAGATGCGCTTGCCTCAATCGTGGTGATAGTTAGTTTCTAGGCTCGATCATTCATTATATAAATATTAATACTCTCAGATACACGATCAAGTTTTTGGCGCCGTTGCCAGGGAACTGAAATATTAGGAAAACTGAATTTTTATTACTTTAGCCATTCTTAATTTTATTTGCAATTTATTTTTATTTTACTTTAACTTTGCTAATTTTTATTTTATTTTTCTTCTGATAGGTTTTTCTAGTTTATGACTAGAAGGAACCCGTCAGGACCCTTGATTTTTGACAGCGATATAGAAGGTACCATTCCCAGAAATCGCAGAGAAATGAGGCGAAGCCTACAATACATAAAAGAAGAGCAAGAGGACAAAACCAATACTACCGAAGAGATGGCTGATAATAATCCGCTACCTCCTATGGTTGCCGCAAACCCGGTGAATCAAAATCCTGCTCCTCGTACTATGTATGATTATGCTAAACCTAATTTAATGAGAATCGAGTCAAGTATTGTTAGACTCGCTATTATTGCTGCAAATAATTTTAAATGAAACCTAACACAATTCAGATGATACAGCAGTTTGTTCAGTTTGATGGTTTGCAGGATGAAGATCCAAACAATCACTTGGTGAATTTCCTAGAATTTTACGATACTTTCAAAACAAATGGCGTTTCTGATGATTCCATTTGCCTTCAGTTGTTTCCCTTCTCATTGAGAAACAAATCCAAACAGTGGTTGAATTCTCTTCCACGAAGATCGATCACTACATGGGAACAAATGACCAAAAAAATTTTGATAAAATATTTTTCGCCGGTCGAAAAGGCCAAGTTGAGGAATGGTATTTCTTCTTTTGTGCAGATGGATTTTGAGACACTTTATAAAGCATGGGAGAGATACAAGGACTTATTAAGGAGGTGTCCTCACCATGGGTTACCCTTGTGGCTACAGGTCCAAACATTTTACAACGGTGTGAACCCCTCAACTAGGCAGTTGATCAATTCAGCCGCCGGTGGAACCCTGAATAACAAGACTCCTGAAGCAGCTTATGAGTTTATAGAGGAGATGTCACTGAATAACTATCAATGGCAAGTCACAAGGATAAAGCCAACAAAAGTCGCCAGTGTTTTCAACCTCGACGCAGTGACCATGCTATCAAACCAAGTAAAACTGTTAAATAAAAAGATTGATGGTTTGTATGGTTCTTCGTAGGTACATCCAGTTATGCAGTGCGATACGAATGGAGGATACAGAATATCCGCCTTACAACCCGAGCGCTGAAAACGAACAAGTTCACTATATGGGTAACAATTTTAGACCTCAAAATAACCCTTATAGTAACACTTACAATCCAAGTTGAAGGAACCACCCCAATTTCTCATGGGGTGGTCAAGGAAATCAAAGACAACAAAAACCTATTCCAGGCTTCCAACAATAACCCTACCCATAGGAGAAAAAGCCGAACCTCGAAGAGATGATTACGAAATTTATCGCGGTGTCAGAAACTCGGTTCCAGAACACTGAAACAACCCTCAAAAACCAACAAGCATCGATTTAAGGGATCGAGAACCAATTAGGTCAGCTCGCTAAGCTGATTTCAGAACGACCATAAGGCAGCTTACCAAGCAACACTGAAACTAACCCAAAAGAGCAACTTCAAGCCATAACAGCTCACGATGGTGAAGGGTTAGATGAAACCAAATTAAGGCAAGAGAATGTGGTATAAGAAGGTAATGGTGAAGTCATGATAAGCCAAAACCGGTAATTAAAGAGTATCAACCTCGTGTGCCATACCCCAATGCGATGAAGAAAGATAACACAGATGAACAATTCGGTAAATTTCTTAAACTTTTAAAGAAATTACATATTAACTTACCATTTCTTGAAGCTCTTTCGTAGATGCCAGATTCAAGGAAATTTTTAAAAGAGCTTTTGACAAACAAACGGAAGTTAGACGAGGAATCGCATGTAGAGCTAAACGTAGTGTGCTCAGCAATTCTACAAAATAAACTACCACGAAAATTAAAAGATCCAAGGAGTTTTACAATTCCATGCTTAATTTGTAGTTTATCTGTTGATAATGCTTTAGTTGATTTAGGGGCAAGCATCAATGTTATGCCTTATAAAATGTTTAAACAGCTAGGTCTAGGGAAACCCAAACAAACTATTAGAATTCCTAGGGGTATAATCGAAGATGTACTAGTCAAAATTGACAAATTCATATTTCCAGTAGACTTTGTCGTTTTAGACATGGATGAGGACAATAATATTCCTTTAATTTTAGGAAGATCCTTTTTAGCAACTGCTAGGACTAAAATTGATGTTGGTACAGGTGAACTCATACTTCGTGTAGGTGACTAGACAATCACTCTTCAGGCTCTTGACTCGGCCAGGACATCAAGTAATAAAGGTGAGAAAATAAATTCTATTAATGACCATTTGGTTAAACCTTCTTTTCAGGAAGCACCACGGAACTAAACAACTGAACCAGATCCTAGACCTTGTGCAAACAAAGAAATAACTCATGAGGAACGACGGCTTCAGATTGATGAACTAGACGAGTAGAAGACACATTTCAAAGAGAAACTAGGAATACGTTAAGCAGAACCAAAGTAAAACCATGTCAAATTTAAGGATGAGCCAAACAAATTTAAGATCGGAGATCAGGTATTATTGAATAAGACAGACCCTCGAATCTCCACTTCAGACCTGAATACAAACAAAGAGATTCCTTTTGAAGTGCTGAATATCTTCCCATATGGAACAGTCGAGGTAACTAATCCCAAGTTCGGCACTTTTAAGGTAAACACTACTCGACTCAAACTATATAAGAATCATAGGACTAATGGCAGGGGAGAGGAGTTTCAACTCCTCAAACCACCATGAATACGCGAATGAGAGGTAAGTCTAGCTTAAGACTTTAAACAAGCGCTTCTCGGGAGGCAACCCGAACACTAACCCCATTAATTTTCACATTCTTATTTTTATTTTTACTTTTAGCACCTAACTACAAACTAACCAAATTAACGAAGCGCAGGTTTCCTACCACACGGCCTTGCACACGGGCATGGCAGTGGCCGTGTGGACACCACAGATTTACACACCGGTGTGGCAGAGATCGTACGAACCAAGAACGAAAAAGCTCCGAACCACGGGCGGCGACAAAATGCCACGGTCGTGCGATACAATTGTGGTTGACACTAATTTATCAACATGGGCGTGGTGATCACTACACGGGCGTAGGAGAAACGAACGAAGCCCAACACGTCCGTGTGATACGGCCGTGTGACCTAACACGCCCATGGCACACTGGCATGGGGGCTTTAGAGTCCATTTAGTTTTTCTTTTTCTTTTCATTCTTTTCTTTTATCTCTCTTATCTTTAATTTATATGATTATATTTTGATTTTCTTAATTTAGGCTCAACAAGTTGTTAACAAACGACCACATCACCGGAGCATCATCCTCTAACTCGGCCCAAATTTTTCTCGTTTCTTTTCTTTGACTCCATCCAAACTTCAGGAAGTTTCACTTCTCTCCATATCTTTTGATTTTCTCTCTATATTGTCATTTTATCTATCTTTGTACATTGAGGACAATGTACATCTTAAGTGTGGGGGGTTAATTATAGTTTTATTTGAAAATCCCAGAATTATGCCTTGTTCTTAAGCAATTTCCTCATTTAACTATTAGAATGAAACTTCTATTAACTTATGATTTTCATTGATATGTCTTGGATTAAGTCATAGATAATTGTGCATTGATGATTTAAACTTTAAGACATTAGAGAATCAAGCATGATAAGTCTATTTTCAAAATTAAAAATTTGCTAGGTTGTTGACCTAAATTTAAATATTACTTTGAAGTTTGAAATTTGCAGGGTTGACATCAAAAACCATAATTTTTGTGAGACTTTGAGCCTTTTAGAGCATATATTTTTCTTGCTCATTTTTGTGATTATGAGTGTGTCGATATTGATTTGTTATTCTATAACTTGCTTCAATTATACATGTCGAGACCACACCTTTGATTTGATATATAGAGATGATAAAGGCACTTAGAATTTAACACACTTACTCCATAAAAAGCCTACCTTCGTAATTAACCCTTAGTGAACCCCTTTTTTTGAGCCTAATCAACCGTTTCTTGATTTACCGCTAATATTAACCCGAAACCCCGATACTAACCTGTTCGTCCCATTTTCTTAACTCCTTTTTTGTCGAGATTTGATTTTGAGCAATTGCCTAACTATGTTCTATATTTCAGTTGTTAAAGTTCTTTCTTATTATTGTAAATACTTATTCTTAAAAAAAATGTTGGAAAGTTATTCATTATTAGTTCTATGTTGTTTGAGCTTAAGCAATGAATTCCACATTCTGAGAAGAAGCTCGTGTTATTAGTGTTACAAGTTTTCAATTGATGTAATTATTCAGGATTAGTTCATTTTTCTAGTTAGGTAAATTGTCAATTCAATCTCGATTCTAACCCTCAAATTCAGCCTCTATCCACACCTTTAACCTAAGCCCCGTTACAACCGTTTTTAAAGACCTTTTGATTTGTGTATCATCTCATTTTATAGTGGTGGAGATTTAATTTTCATGCAAGCCTATGGGATTAACTTTTCATGTTTGACTTATGAGTGCTTTTATTGAACTTTAAACACTTTGAGTAATTTGAGTGAATCCTTAGTGAGGATGTCAATCCTTGTCGGTTTTGAATCAAAAGAGATTATTTAGATAAGGGGAAACACCTATGTTTTCGTGCTACAAAAATTTGTGACTTAGACTGTTTGAATCTTTAGGACTCTTTGAGTTAAATTATTCATGTATAAATTATCTATGAATTATGATAAGACATTGTTGATGAGAATTATGAATCAAGGGAAGTTATTTCTAATTGTGAGTTGAGAATTTTGCTTGAGGACAAACAAATGCTTAAGTGTGGGGGTATTTGATAAACCGTAATATATACATATTTTAATCCCACATTTGGCATACTTTTGGATGATTTATCTCTTGAATTGTGGAATTTGATGCTCCTAATCATTTGATTTCATATTTTATACTTAGGAGAGTATAGGAGGATGAAAAGAACGAGAAACAGGCCAAAAACGGAGAAAATGGGCCAAAATAAGAAATCCACACAGCCTGGAGTTCACCACACGACCGTGCCACTTTAGCAGACTCGAACACAGCCCAGGGCTCGATTCACACGGGCGTTCCACACGGGCGTATCCCTATCGTGACCTGTTTTAATTCCACTCGAAAAAGGATACTTAGAGGCAAAACCTATATAAACACCCTAGAGGGCAACCTAAAAGGGTTCGTCGAAGTTGGTCAGAGTTCGATAGAAGGCCTCTGTCAGGGCTTTTAACAGGAGCAAAGCTAGAGAGAGCTGAAATTAGGGAATTACTCGAAGAAAGCCAGTTGATCCATCTTAGAAGCCGGAATCACGCTCAAGATTGGGGATTTTCCCTTCAATTTCCTTCAGGGGGTTTTAGGGTTTTTCTTTATGTTTTGTTATTTAATTTCTTCTGAGATGTATTCTTTTATAAACATGAACTAAACCCCTCAAATACTCGAGGGGGATGAAACCTAAGACGGATCTTGTTTTTGTTTTCTGAACTGTATGATAAATACTTGATTTGTTCTTAATTATGTGTTCTTAATTCTTGCTTTAATTTTTCAAGATATTAAATCAAGTATTGATGTGCTTGTTTAGAGGAGCAAAAGTCCCTGTTTAAGAGTAGATCGAGCATAGTTAAGCAGATTTGATCGCACTCCTAGAGATAGAACGACGAAAATCTATCGGATTAGGGTCAAACCTGTCGAATCCATTTTTTATTGGGTTTTGAAAAATGAGGATCGACTTTAAAAATATGGAAATAAAGTCGCCACAAATCTTTTATTCAAGGTGTGATCGGATCACCTTGAGGTGAATTATTTCAATAAAATATTTTTATTAAAACAATAATTTTGGTCTACGAAAACTCGAGAAAATAGGTTCGGGAGTCGGTTACGTACGAGGAAGGGTCAGTACCCTCGTAGCGCCCAAAATTGGTACCTAATTAATTACTTAATGTCCTAATGCCAAAAATTTGAAAAGATTCTAGATTACGATCCATTTATTTAAGATATATTTGAACAGCATCATATTAGATGCCGAAAGTTCTTATTTCGAAGAAATAAAATGTCGTACTCGATGAAGTTAGGGGCACAACATTTTATATTCTCAAAATTAGATTTCGACATTTAATACTCATTCATTTAAAAATAAGAAGGATATTCAATTATTTGGGTCAAATGAGAAATCGTGAACTTGATGAAGTTAGGCACTATTTCTCCAAATCCCGAATACGGAATATTGCCTTTGTTCTTTTGAAATTCTTATTTCGAGAAAATAAAACATCACACTCAGTAAGTTAGGGTGCAATGTCTCAACTTCCCGAGAATAAGTTTTTTATTTATTTAAAATATCATGCATTTTGAAAAGGATACTCGGTTATTAGGTTTTAAACGAGGAGAATCGGAACTCAATAAGTTAGAGCACGATTTTCTCGTAACCCCTAAACACGAACATTGCCTTATAATTTTAAAAACCTTTGCATAAATAAAAGATGATCTTTAAAGCTAAATTGACATTAAACACAATATTTTCCATAATATGCAATGGAATGCTAATATACAAAGCCAACATCAAATATTATATTAATTTAAGTAATGTGTAAATTAATGAGGACCAAATCAGAAAATAATCCAATTATCCAGAACGCTGCTTTTGGATAGGACTATATTGCTACAGAATCAGAGAGCCGAGGGACTAAGTGCGTAAATAGTCCTTTAACGCGAAAGGGAGCAGATCCGGGTCGCGAAACGGGTCTACGTGCTGATCTACACCCTCTTAAACGGCGCCATTTTGCATTGTTTCATTACTAAAAACCTTAAACTAATCAATTACTCCTATTTTTCTTAAATCTAACCCTAATCCCCCTCTTCTATTCCTTTCTCAGCCGCCGCAAGGGTTTTCTCTGTTCAACCACTAAAACGCCATCATAATCGACTCATAGTGGTGCACGGAGATCAGTTTTGCAGATGTCTTCGTCCGAACCCGATTGTGACGGAGAAAACAAGGACGCACAAAGGTAATCTTTCTTTTCTTTTTTATTATCGCATAACTATAAAAAAAAAACTCAGATTCAAAAAAGAAAACGAATAAGAATATTTGAAACTGAAATCACCTTTCTCTATTTTGAATTTCTTTAATATCAGTGTGTGTACAAAAAAATGGGATCCTTTTTACAATCGGCCTTATAGAGCCGAAAATAAAAATAAAATACAAAAATTTTAATTTCTGTTATTCTTCTGGATTTGCTTGCTGCTTTTTGCTCCTTTGTTTGTTGCAGGTACACCTGTGCAATCCATCGTGGAAAAGGCCGTTGCTGAGGTGGTGACGAGGCTATGCTCGTGCGAGTTGCGCGTGGGATCTGCTCGTGGGGATCTGAAAAGCTGCACGTGTAGAGCATGCGAGAAGCCAAAGGGGCGCGCGTGGTGGGCGGCTGCGGAGAAGGCAGCAAAAGTTTCTAGGTTTTCTGGAATCCTATCCTGCCTGGGCCATTTGGGCCGATTCTAAGATTTGGGATTTGGGCCAATATTTGTTGGGTTATAAAATTTGGGCTGTTATTTGTATTAAATTATTGGGTTTAATATTTGGACTGTTATAAAAGGGACTTTTATTAATCTGGATTTTGGTTTTTATTTTTTGGTTTTAAAATTGGCCGGGAAAAAATTGGGTCTTACAGCTGCCCCTCTTTGCTCATTGTCGTGTAACGAGAATAGAGTAAAGACTTCAAAAAGAGCCAATTTTGTCCGGTAATGCCTCTTTTAGTGCTTTTCTTCTTCAAGTAGCTTCGTTCCATCCCGCTGCATCTTCAGGGGTTGAGAACTAACGCTTTGATCTACTCAAGAAAATTAGACTTTCAATCTGCTCCTGCAACTTCAGGATTGCCAGATCTGCTGTATTCAATCCGCTCCACTGCAAACTCAGGGAGACAAGATCTAATGTTTTCGATCTGCTCCTGTAACTTCAGGATTGCCAGATCTGCTATCTTCAATCTGCCCCTGCAACTACAGGATTACCAGATTTGCTATCTTCAATCTGCTCCTGCAACTTCAGGATTTCCAGATTTGCTATCTTCGATCCGCTTTGCTCAGGAAGGCCAGATCTGATGTCTTCGATCTGCTCCTGCAACTTCAGGATTGCCAGATCTGATGTATTCAATCTGTTCCACTACAAACTCAGGTATGCCAGACTAATATCTTCAATCTGCTCCTGCAACTTTAGGATTGCCAGATTTGCTATCTTCGATCCGCTTCGCTCAAGAAGGCAAGATCTGATGTCTTCGATTTGCTTCTCTTACTTCAGGAATGTCAAATCTGTTATCTTTGAATTGCTCCACTGCAAGCTCAGGAAGTCAAGACATTCGAATTCATCGATGTTGTGACAACGTCCTCTAGGGGACCTGTCCTGTAAAATCAATTTTATGTTTATACTTATGCAAAATGGTTAGGATGCAATGATTAGAATGAATCTAATGCTCCTAACTAAATGTATTATGGGCGACATTTGTATAAATGCAGAATGTCATGAGAATTGTCTTTTTCCAAAGATTAGGATGCAATGATCGGAATGAATCAAATGCTCCTAAATGTGTTTTGCATGAATGCGGAATTTCATGAGAATGATCCCTGCTTAAGATGTCATTATTCATTGTTCATCAGGGTAATATGCTACCCTCTTGTTCAGCTGGTATTCTTAACAAAAAACCCAAGAAAACAAATATCTTGCTCAACAGACTTGCCCCACTTGTGACCTCGATGGTTCATCCCATTGTGACTTAGGGGTATAAGATCTGTAGCCTGTTCCATCAACTGATCACTCTTCGGGTGACCCAACCAGATGTATATGCATGATACTCACATGGATGCAGAATATCATTTTTCCTTGCGCATGATTCACCTTTTTTACCTGGGTTAATATTGCCCATTTTTTGTCCAGACTATATCACTGACGCGATATCTTGTCATTTGTTCCATTGACATTTTT
The DNA here is from genome assembly GCA_025503065.1 of Gossypium bickii. Classification (NCBI taxonomy): domain Eukaryota; kingdom Viridiplantae; phylum Streptophyta; class Magnoliopsida; order Malvales; family Malvaceae; genus Gossypium; species Gossypium bickii. The sequence goes on along the minus strand of CP106719.1, from coordinate 10,829,647 downwards.
GACAGAAAGTTTGAAGAAATGGTTACTGTTTAGAGTTTCCTCCTCAGATACTCTATCCCTTAAGCTTGGTGAGTTCTAAATAAAAGCCCTGTTTCAGGTTCTTATATTATTTATAAATTTCCAAAATAATATACAAAACTCCTTTTATGAAAGTGTTATTTAGTCTATTAATCATTATTTCAATACAAAATGCTTGAATATGATTATAATGATAGACAAAAATGGAAGTGATCAGAGACGAAATCTGAAAAGAATAGGTTAACTAAAGGAAATAAGCATTGCTGGAATACGAAATGGTGAAGGAGAAGATAGGTGCCCCAAATATCGCAGCCTGAGCTTCTCTATACGGACTTTCTGAAGACCAATTTAAGCTCAATATGTGCTTAAGAGATCAAAAGTACTCTGTTGATGCCCCAAGACGTAACATCTCTCCCTTGTTTTAATTCAGGTATAGTACGATCACCGTCCGCCCTATTATACTCTAATCACAATTTTAGCTGCCCTTTTCGGGTTTTCGACTCAAAACTCATTTGGTCTCAAGGTGCCCTTTGCGGGTTTTCACTTTGGCCTCTCCATTTTTATTTTTATTTTTTATTTCATTTTTTTTGTTTTGTTTTGTTTTTTTTTCTTTTTAGGAAAGTCTCAAAACGCCCTTTGCGGGTTTTCACTTTGGCTTCTTTTCCTCTTCAAGCATAGTACTTCTTAACAGAATCCGAATTTACAGGATTGGGCAAGTTTTTCCCATCCATTTCGGCTAAGATCAGTGCTCCTCCAGAAAAAACCTTTTTCACCACATAAGGTCCTTCCCAATTTGGCATCCACTTTCCTCTGAAATCTTTTTGCATGGGGAGGATCTTTTTCAAAACCAGGTCTCCCTCATGAAATTCTCTTAGGCGAACCTTTTTGTCATAAGCCCGCATCATTCTCTTTTGGTACATCTGACCATGACGAATAGCCCTTAACCTCTTCTCCTCAATCAAGTTCAACTGATCATATCGAGACTGGGTCCATTTTGCTTCATCTAATTTTAGCTCTGACAATACTCGAAGGGAAGGAATTTCAACTTCGGTAGGTAATACGGCCTCCATTCCGTAAAATAGTAAGAAAAGAGTTGCCCCAGTAGATGTCTTGACTGATGTTCGATAAGCATAAAGAGCAAATGGTAACTTCTCATGCCAATCTTTATAGGTTTCAGCCATTTTCCCCACAATCTTCTTAATGTTTTTATTAGCTGCTTCCACTACACCATTCATTTTTGGACGATACGGTGACGAATTGTGGTGTCTGATCTTGAACTGACTACAGACCTCTGCGATTGTGCAGTTGTTCAAGTTTAACGCATTGTCGGATATGATCCTCTCAGGCATTCCATATCGACATATGATTTTCTTTTTTAAGAATCTGCTGACTGCCGTCTTGGTGACACTGGCATATGAAGCAGCTTCTACCCATTTGGTAAAATAGTCGATAACTACGAAGATGAACCGATGCCCATTTGAAGCTTTTGGAGAGATCGGCCTGATGACATCCATGCCCCACATAGTGAAAGGCCATGGGGAAGTCATAACATGCAACGGTGAAGGAGGCACATGAATTTTGTCCCTGTATATCTGACATTTGTGGCATGTTTTAGCATAATTGATGCAATCTCCTTCCATGGTAGACTAGTAGTATCCGAATCTCATGATTTGTCTAGCCATTGTGAAACCATTAGAATGCGTTCCGCAAACACCTTCATGGACTTCCATCAAAATTTTCTTAGCTTCAACAGCGTCGACACATCTCAACAATACCTGATCCTTTCTTCTCCTGTATAGGACCTCCCCATCTAAGACATAATCACACGCTAGCCTTCTTAATGTCCTCTTTTCATTCTCGGTCGCTTGTTCAGGATATTCGCGATTTCTTACATATCGCAATATATTTTGGTACCAGGGGTGATCATCCCTTTCTTCTTCCTCTATATTGCAACAATAAGCTGGGGCCTCGTAAATACTCATCTGAATGGGCTTTACATCCTCTTGTCTACTTACTTTAATCATGGAGGCCAAAGTGGCCAAAGCATCCGCCATCTGGTTTTCTTCTCGTAGGAGATAACTAAAAGCGATATCGTCAAACTCCTCAATTAACCCCATGGCTATTCTTCAGTAATTGATCAATTTGGGATCTCTTGTCTCCCATTCGCCTTTTAGTTGGTAGATCACTAGCGCAGAATCTCCATATACTTTCAACACTCTAATCTTGCATTTTATGGCAGCACGGAGTCTCATAATACATGTTTCATATTCTGCCATATTATTTGTACAATCAAAATCCAACTTGCATGTGAATGGATAGTTATTTCCATTTGGGGATACCAAGACTGCCCCAATCCTATTTCCTATAGCATTTGATGCTCCGTCAAAGTTCAATTTCCAAAGGCAATCTTCTGCAGTGTTTTCTTCAGTAGCTGCCACATACATTAAACCCTCATTGGGGAAATCAAAATTTAATGGCTCATAATCTTCTAAAGCTCTGCTAGCTAGGAAGTTTGCTATTACGCTCCCTTTCACAGCTTTCTGACTTACATAGACGATATAAAATTCAGAGAGTAGGATCTACCATCTAGCCATCCTTCCATTCAAAGCGGTTGACTCCATCATGTACTTTAGAGGATCCAATTTTGAGATTAACCAGGTCGTGTGATACAACATATATTGCCTCAATCTCTGAGCTGTCCAAATCAACGCACAACACAATTTTTCAATTGGTGTATATCTCAATTCACACTCAGTGAATCTCTTGCTGAGGTAATATATCGCCTTTTATTTTCTCCCCAAGTTATCATGTTGACCCAGTACACATCCCATAGAGTGGTCAAACACTGTCAGATATAGGATTAATGGCCTATCTGGGCACGGAGGTGACAATATCGGAGGATTTGACAAGTACTGTTTGACCTTATCGAAAGCTTTCTGAGATTCATTATCCCATACACCTGGATTGTGTTTTTTCAAAAGACGAAATATGGGATCACATTTCTCGGTTAACTGTGAAATAAACCGAGTAATATAATTTAACCTTCCCAAGAAACCTCAAACTTCTTTTTGAGTGCGGGGTGGAGGCAAACCTTGTATAGCTCGGGCCTTGTCTAAGTCCATCTCTATTCCCCTCTCACTGACTATGAAGCCCAGTAGTTTGTCCGATCTAGCTCCAAAAGTACATTTCATTGGATTGAGCTTCAATTGGAATTTTCTCAACCTCAGGAACAATTTCTTCAAAACCCGGATGTGTTCCTCTTCTGTTCTAGATTTTGCAATCATGTCATCTACATAAACCTCAATTTCTTTATGCATCAAATCATGGAACAAAGTCACCATTGCCCTTTGGTATGTAGCTCTTGCGTTTTTTAACCCAAATGACATTACTTTATAACAGAACGTACCCCACAATGTTATGAAGGTAGTCTTTCCCATATCCTCAGGATGCATTTTTATCTGATTGTACCCGAAGAAACTATTTATGAAGGAAAACAATGAAAAGCCTGTTGTATTGTCTACTAGAGTATCAATATGAGGCAAGGGGAAATTGTTCTTCGGGCTGGCCCTATTTAAATCTCTGTAACCCACACACATTCGCACCTTTCCATCTTTTTTAGGAACAGGTACTATGTTGGCTACCCATTCTGAGTATTTGACCACCTGCAGAAATCCGGAATCGAACTGCTTTTTGACTTCCTCTTTTATTTTCAGCATAATGTCTGGCCTCATTCTCCGGAGCTTCTGTTGAACCGGCCTACAATCCTCTTTTATGGGGAGACGGTGCAACACGATGTCAGTGCTTAACCCTGGCATATCTTGGTATGACCAAGCGAAGATATCTTTGAATTCCTGAAGTAACTCTACGAGGTCTTGTTTCATCTCTTCAGTTATGCACGTTCCAATTTTCACTACTTTCCCCTATTTCAAGGCCACAATCTCTACTGCTTCTTCATGAGGTAAAATTTGCTTTTCCTCTTGTTTTACCATTCTTAACAAGTCCGGAGATAAGCCACAGTCTATGTCATCTTCAAAGTCCTGGGATCCCTCTAAACTCATGTCTTGCTCAAAAAGAGATTCTAAATCCGCAGTAGCGTCACTCATGTCATTGATATCTGGGGGCCTGTTGTAGGCACAAAAGAATATACAAAGAATGAATGAATTTGGGAATAGCTATTTGCACGATATGCTTATGAATGAAATGAAAGTATGATTCAAAAAAATGGTCCAAGGAAAACAATGAAATAATGAAAAAGAACGAGAGTATTTATTCAAAATGATCTCAAGTATGTATTTCATAATGAAATTTAGACATAAGCCTATTTTACAAAGGAATGCTTATTGCTTCTAGGCTAAAAAGCAACAAGTATGTTCGGAACATTACTCTGAATAAGTTTTAAAAACTACAGGAATCTCTTCCGCAGTCCAATTATTCAGAACACTCCCAGGTTCGCAAGGGCAGATATCTGATAAGATTCCTCTTTCAGTGATTTCCTCATGTATGGCATTGATGTGTAATTTTTCAGCATTTCTTCAGTGTCCTTTTCCTCTATCATATTCACTCCAACATCAGTGTGATTTGGTAGCGGATTATCAGCATTTGCCATGTCAGCTATTTTCACAACTCCCAACTTAATAAGTCTTTCCATGACTTTCTTAAAAGCAAGGCAATTTTCTATTGAATGCCCTGAAACTCCCGCATGATAGTCACATTCGGCACTTTCATCGTACCATTTGAGGTACGAGGGCTGTAATGGCGCCAAGTAGAAAGGGGACACTATGTGCTTGTCAAACAACTTCTGATATAAATTTTGGTATGTTATTGGAATAGGAGTGAACTGAAGCTTTTCTGTATTCGTCCTTTGCCTAAATTCATTCTTGGAAGGAGTCTGAAGGTTTGTAGTTGTCGTCCTTGGTGATCCCACAGTAACTTGCTTTGAATAACCCTTATTGTATGCTCCCACATTATTTACCTCGTTTTCCTTCTTTCTCAGGGCTGACCTTTTGGCACTTTCTGCCACATCTATTTTACCGCTTCTCACAGTGTTTTTGATCATTTCACCGGTCATTACTATGTCCGAGAAACTCTTCGTGGCACTTCCCAACATATGGTTGATAAACTTGTATGGCAACCTCTCTCTATCTTTGTGCATATTGCTAGAAACTCTCGTTTGGTTTCTTCTCCATATTTTGCAGGGTAATTCTGTCAGGGGTCATCTCTGTTACGTGACTGTATTGCTTCATAAATGCATGTGCTAAATCCTCCAATAACCAATTTCGGCACGGCTCAACTGAATGTTCCATTTAGATGCTGCTCCCACCAGACAGTCTTAGAAGCAATGAATTAGCAGTTGGTCATTGTTAACGTATCCAGTCATTCTCCGGCAAAACATAGTTATGTGAGTCTCTGGGAAAGTAGTCCCATTATATTTTTCAAATTCTGGCACCTTGAATTTGTGAGGAAGTATTAGATCTAGCACCAAACTCAAATCTTTAACGTCAATTCCATATTGCCTATCAACGCTTTCCATGGCCCTAAATTTGTCTTCCAACCATTTGCATCGCTCCTCTAATTGTTTTGGCAATTTCACCCTTGCTTTTTCTCTCTCTGCTGCCTCATCAAGCTCAGGAATGACAACATTAATCGGATGGTCTACTAGGTTAGAACATGATCCACCTTGGAAGTTTGGCGATATCGAGACACCTTCTTGAAATTGTTGGGGTTTAATTATAACAGATGCCTTTTGGGGATTCATTTCAAGATGTGTTGGGGTAAAACCCAGGAGATATAGTCGATCCTCACTATCTTCAGCAGTGTTAACCATGGGGGTTTTCCCTTTGTCTGCCAGTAATTGAGTTAATTGGGACATCATGATTTTTTGCGATTTCATCATCCGATCCATCATATCATGCTGGATCTTAGCAAGCTGCTCCTGCATTTGGAGCTGAAGTTTTTCTTGCATTTCCTTTTGGAGTTGTTCAAGCTTCTCTAGTCTCTAATCTATATCTTTTTTTTTCTTTCTTGTGCCGTAGGGATGTTTGTCGGTGCCCAGGTTAATGCTGAAATAACTTCAACCAATCAGGGTCCTCTCATGAAATCTAATGCATATGATGTGATGCTATGTGAATGCATGCCACGCAAAAGGAGCTGATTCTGATTCAATTCTATTTAGGAAACTTTATTTGAAAACAAAGCTCTTTACATAAAGCGGATTACAAATATACGGACATTTGTATTGTCTTCCGTTTTATCAAGAAAGTCGTTTTCCATGTCGAGCTCCTTAATTTAGCAACCGAACCCGAATCGACACCCTTCTCTAATATGAAAATGCATGGAAAGCAACAAAAATAAAACAAATAGCGAGTACGATAGAAACAAAATTCAGAACATGTAAAATATTCAAGCACCTATTGGGTGACCACTAGGGTTTATCACAATTCCATCTGGGGTAGGCTCTTAGGGCCTTTTACATGCAGTTTGAGTTCTAAAGTTAAGGGTACCTGAACCAGCAGATTCATCAATCCTCACCTATTATAGGCTCACATGGATCGAGTTCGGTTCAGGGGAATACATTTCCCTATGGCTGCACGGAGATGAAAATCTCACGAAGACATAGGTACGGATGTATCCCGAAAGCGATTCTATCCTGCACGGAGGTGAAAACCTCACGAAGGAGTAGCTTCTCACTCCCACTTAAGGGTGTGACCCAGCTGTCATGCAATATGATGCAAAGTATTCTACAAGACTCGAACCACAACAATAAAATGAGATGATGCAAGCGAATGCAATAAAAGGATCGTAATTTTTCAAATCAACTTTTCAATTTTCGACAAAAGGACAGAAATTAATCAATTTACGGCCTGACTCTCAACCAGTCCCCAGTGGAGTCGCCAAGCTGTCGAAACCATTTTTTATTGGGTTTTGAAAAATGAGGATCGACTTTAAAAATATGGAACTGGAGTCGCCACCGATCTTTTATTCAAGGTGTGATTGGATCACCTTGAGGTGAATTATTTCAATAAAACATTTTTATTAAAACAATAATTTTGGTCTACGAAAACTCGAGAAAATAGGTTCGGGAGTCGGTTACATACGAGGAAGGGTCAGCACCCTCTTAGCGCCCAAAAGTGGTACCTAATTAATTACTTAATGTCCTAATGCCAAAAATTTGAAAAGATTCTAGATTACGATCCATTTATTTAAGATATATTTGAACAGCATCATATTAGATGCCGAAAGTTCTTATTTCGAAGAAATAAAATGTCGTACTCAGTAAGTTAGGGCACAACATTTTATATTCTCAAAATTAGATTTCGACATTTAATACTCATTCATTTAAAAATAAGAAGGATATTCAATTATTTGGGTCAAATGAGAAATCGTAACCCAGTAAGTTAGGGCACTATTTCTCCAAATTCCCGAATACGGAATATTGCCTTTGTTCTTTTGAAATTCTTATTTCGAGAAAATAAAACATCACACTCAGTAAGTTAGGGTGCAATGTCTCAACTTCCCGAGAATAAGTTTTTTATTTATTTAAAATATCATGCATTTTGAAAAGGATACTCGGTTATTAGGTTTTAAACAAGGAGAATCGGAACTCAGTAAGTTAGAGCACGATTTTCTCGTAACCACTAAAGAACATTGCCTTATAATTTTAAAAACTTTTGCATAAATAAAAGATGATCTTTAAAGCTAAATTGACATTAAACACAATATTTTCCATAATATGCAATGGAATACTAATATACAAAGCCAACATCAAATATTATATTAATTTAAGTAATGTGTAAATAAATAAAAGAAATTTAATATAAAATAATGTACATATAAGAATAATAATATATAAACATGTATTGAATAGGTAGATATAATTTTGAAGAAGTAAATTATACATACAATAGATATATCTAATAATATAAAATATATACATAAAAATAACTTAGTATAAATAATATGTATATATAAAAAGCATATATATAGAATTAATGAAAATGTCATGTAAATAAAATAAATAATAGCTAAAACAATTTAAAATATTTAGTATTAAATATTAATTAAAAGAATAATTAAAGAATTCAATAAACAGATAATTAACTAAATAATTTAAGGATTACATTGAAAATCCAAACGAAATTAGAGGACTAAAAAGCAATAAATCTTAAATGAAATAAAAAGGGTTAAAATATAATGCGCATAAATTAATGAGGACCAAATCAGAAATAATCCAATTATCCAGAACGCTGCGTTTGAATAGGACTATATTGCGACAGAATCAGAGAGCCGAGGGACTATGTCCGTAAATAGTCCTTTAACGCGGAAGGGCGCAGATCCGGTCACGAAACGGGTCGACGCGCGGATCACACCCTCTTAAACTGCGCCGTTTTGCATAGTTTCATTACTAAACACCTTAAACTAATCAATTACTCCTATTTTTCTTAAATCTAACCCTAATCCCCCTCTTCTATTCCTTTCTCAGCCGCCGCAAGGGTTTTCTCTGTTCAACCACTAAAACGCCATCATAATCGGCGCGTAGTGGTGTACAGGGATCAGTTTTGCAGATGTATTCCTCCGAACCAATTGTGACGGAGAAAACGAGGATGGACAAAGGTAATCTTTCTTTTCTTTTTTATTATCGCATAACCATAAAAAAAAACTCAAATTCAAAAAAGAAAACGAATAAGAATATTTGGAACTGAAATCACCTGTCTCTGTTTTGAATTTCTTTAATATCAATGTGTGTACAAAAAAATGTGATCCTCTTTACAATCGTTCGAATCGGCCTTATATAGCCGAAAATAAAAATAAAATACAACAATTTTAATTTCTGTTATTCTTCTGGATTTGCTTGCTGTTTTTTGCTCCTTTGTTTGTTGCAAGTACACCTGTGCACTCGTTCGTGGGAAAGGCCGTTGCTGAGGCGGTGATGAGGCTATGCTCGTGCGAGTTGCGCGTAAGATCTGCTTATGGGGATCTGAAAAGGTGCGTGTGTAGAGCACGCGAGAAGCCAAAGGAGCGCGCGTAGTGGGCGGCTGCGGAGAAGGCACCAGAAGATTCTAGGTTTTCTGGAATCCTATCCTGCCTGGGCCATTTGGGCCGATTCTGAGATTTGGGATTTGGGCCAATATTTGTTGGATTATAAAATTTGGGCTGTTATTTGTATTAAATTATTGGGTTTAATATTTGGACTGTTATAAAAGGGACTTTTATTAATCTGGATTTTGGTTTTTATTTTTTGGTTTTAAAATGGGCCGGGCAAAAATTGGGTCTTACAAAACCTAATATGGGAGTCCATAGATCGTGTTAATGCAGCACTAGAGGTTTTAATTAGAAAGGGATTTCAATTAATCAACCTAGGGTTAGACGTTAGTAGCCTCGAAAGAGGTATTAATATAAATTGGGAATCCTACGGATCAAGTCAAGTGAATATATCGTCCGTTTTAGAGTTAAATAACAAGGGAAGTCTAGGTGGATTCTTCCTCGGGTATTGTCTTGATCAATTGGTTTTCTCAAAAGTATTTTCCCAATTCATTCTCTGTGTCTTGGCATCCTTAGTTTAGTAATTAGTTAGATAAACATCAATCCCTTTTATTTTAGGCTAAATAATATAAAGAAAGTCAGTACTAGTACTTTTGGTTCCCTTAGGTTCGACATTCCGATCTTGCCACTAAGCTATACTACTATTCGATAGGTGGGCTTGCCTCAATCGTGGTGATAGTTAGTTTCTAGGCTTGATTATTCATTATATAAATATTAAAACTCTCAAATATACGATCACTCTCCCTAGATCCAATCCTAGACATGCATATGCCCATTGCTACACTCTAACCTTATGACTTGTCCACAGACAAATTTGATAAATTAATAAGTTTTATGCTGTTTAAGGATTTATCAGAACTAGGCCTAAAAGTCCATTATAAAACCCTAGCAAGTCTACGGGCTTTCACACACTCATATAGCCCATCAGACCCAATCATATTTTTACGGCCCATTAGGCTCAATCACACTCATATGGCCTATTAGGCCCAAATCTATTCCAAATCATTAAATAAAATTAATTAGCTCATCACATAGTACCAATTTATCAATATTTTCTTATTTAGGCTCATGAGCCCGTCGGGCCCATTTGGCCCATTCTGACCAGTTGGCCAAAATGTGACCCAAGTCCATGAGATCGCTCATGGGGTCTCTGGTATTGTATCGAATACCCTCTTACAAGTGTTCGCGCACTCGCTAGACTACCGTAGCCAAACTTTTGGCTTTTTAGCATTTCGACTTTTCGGCATTTCGGGATTTGCCGATCTATTGTGTGTGTAGCGTATGTACACACCTTCAACTTTATATTAAACTATTGAATCATAGGGTAAAAGTACACACATTACCACCTGGAGTACTAATTATTCATAATCGTTAGAACCTATATTCAAACATTACACTCCATTAGTCATTTACTTAATAAATTAAAATAAATCCACTACAACCACTCACCGAAGGACAACCTATACTTGCCTTGATCGACTGCGATTTGCCTATTTAATCCGAGGTCCGTTGTAGTCCCCCTTCCGCATCCAGGCGGAAAGTCCCGAACCACCGACACCTTACGTCGCTTAAACTTGGGAGTAGTGGTCACTTGCTTACACTCAGTCGGTATCTTTACTGACACTTTACTAGATCCCCCTTTGCTCATCATAAATTCCTTATCAATCGGCCAAATGAATACAATCGCTTGTCCCAGAAGATTTAGCCAACGCGAGGAGAATAAAAGATTTGAAAGAGGGAGAGAATGAATATTCGGTTAAGTAACTGAACAAAAAAAGGATTGCTTTGATCAAATTGTGGAAGAAAAAAGGTGGCACACAAGGGGTTCAGCAAAAATGAATACTGGACTTTAGGGACCAAGAATATTCGGCACAAAAGAAATAGACTAGAAGCAAAGGAAAGAAAAGAGTTTGATGAGAAGGAAGGGAAGAAATCGCCGCAAAATAGAAGAGGAAGAATAAGGGATTTCGGCTTTTAGGTATTTGGAGAGAAAAGTAGTTTTCGATAAAATAAAAAGAAAGAATTTGGCATTAGCCTAGAACCCCAAAATCGACACCTATTTATAGCCTATAGCCGAATTTCCTATCCCCAAATTCCCAATTCGGCTCAACCTCTTCCACATATCTCATCTCCTAATTTTTCTCCACGATAAGCTCCTCAATCGTTTTCCTAAATTTTCTCTTCTGATCACTCTCCTTAGAGTCCATCATCACACCACTTCCAACCTTCTAGAAGGCCAAAATTAAACTCCTAAAAATACTAAGTTAGGATTCGAACCTAGGATCTCCTTGCTAACCCATAACGCCACCTTCATATACCCTAAGTGGCGTCACTTAGCCACTCCACCACAAGGCTCTTTGATGCCATTTTCCCTATTTTTATTTAAAAGCCCAACTACTTACCGCCCTGGTTCCTTTAATAATTAATTAAAATTCCTTCTCCTCAAAGTTCAAACCCAGAACTTTTCCAACACCCCTAGACACTCCAAGTTTATTAAACCCTTAAAGCCAACATGTCATTTGTTATTTTCTTGCTTAAAAAAAATTTTATGAGACCCAAAGCCCAAAGCCCAATTCATCTAGGCCCAAAATTCGGGGCGTTACATGAATAATACCACAAGGCTTTAGGTGGTCTCGAGACAAGGCTTTCTTGAAGCAAACCATAGTTTCAATGTTTTGTTGTCTTGAGACAAAAGAAAATGCTTTTTTCTTGAGACAGAGTTCCCCTATAGCTTACTTTAGCTTCAATGTTCGTTGGTCTTGAGACAAATGAGCTTTTGTCTCGAGCTAGGGCACCCCTGAAGCAATTTTGACTTCGATGTTGGTATGTCTTGAGACAAGACTAGAAACTTTGAAAAATATGGCTTAGAAACATTTTAAAGGACTTGGGGGTACTAAAAGAAATTTGTAAAAATTTTAAGTCATTTAGAAATTTTATTTTTTGAGTTTGTAACACATGAAGAATATTTGAGTGTGATTGAAATAATTTGTGCAAATTGGATTATGTGATTGAAATAATTTATGCAAATTGGATTAAGGGAAATTATAAATAAGTTTGTTATATCAAATCATTAGAAAATCGAAGTTAGCAATCTCCCTTTTTTATATAACAAAATTTTAAAAAAAATTACTTCGCAAAACTCTCCCTAAATCAAATGTTATTTTTACTATATACTCCCATTTTTAGAACACTTTATGAACACATTATTTTTGACAAAAATGTTTAAAATTTCATAATAAAAACATTTAGAAAAAAAAACTTTGTAAATCAATATTCAAAGAATGAATACTAATTCTTTTTTAAATTGAAGATTATATTTTCCCATTGATTTTAAGTAATTGCGCAAATTTTACTATATTTCTCCTCATTTTTGGTATATAAAAAAGATTGAGAAAAATTGAAGTGTAATATTCCAAGAGGGAAGCATTTGAAAATCAAAGCTGATGCTGATGGGAAAAAAAGGACAAAAAATAGAAACAAAAGAAATCACAAGAATAAAAAATGCAAAAATATGCATAAACAATATATAGATTAATGTGAAAGCATCCTATAGATAAAGCATCAAACCATAGAAAATCATCCTTAACATCTCAAAAGAAACATAAACATCCTAAAAAATATTTACCAACCAAAGCAAACATAAGCTAAACAAATCCAAAAAGAGCCATAAACACCCAATAAAATAAAAACACCTATCAAAGATCCGATGGTGGTTGAGGTGAAGGCAAAAATTGGGATAAGAGCATCGCTATTTGCTCCTCTAATTCGGTAACGTGGACGTCTACTTGACGTCACAACTCATTAAGCCAAGCATCTAAGTGCCCGATAAAGGTGTTGACATGATCGGAGACGCCATTTATAGTGGTGAGAAGTGCCAGAGTGCGAGGACATAATGGCAGAGCTAAGGCCAGAGCATCTGCAGGACTGCATTGGGCCTCAGAAGGTTGTGCCTCGGGAGCCTGCTCTTCGCCATGTGGGTGGCCGTGATCGCCTTCTTCATGACTGTCACCTTGTGAAATTTAAGCGTAGCAGTCAACCCCTTGCTTGACCTATTGGCCATCCTTGAACTCGTAACCACAATTAGAGAGTGTCTCCTTTCCAATAGAACTCGAAATACAAACACTAAGATGTATGGTGACATCTATATCAAGCTTCGCAAAAATGAAACTAAAGTACATTTCGAAGCGAAGCGGGAGTTAAGAGGTGGGCAATTTGCCTGTAATTAGTGTTATATCATTAAAAAAGAATGTGGGCAAGGTGAGGACGAACATTGTGACAAGCACAAGCAAGCCACCAACTGTTAATGGTACGAAGATGAACATGGTTGTCGAAACTTTTTTTTTTTTAGTGTTGAGAGTGGGATCGACTTTTATTTAAAAACGAAAATGGGAGTAGCCACCTATTCTTTTTATGAGGTGTGATCGGATCACCTCGTAATTTGATCATTTTAATAAAATGTTTGATTTATTAAAACAACGATTTTTGGTCTACAAAGTTTAGAAAACGAGTTCGGGAGTCGGTTATGCACGAGGAAGTGTTAGCACCCTCGTTACGCCCAAAATTGGTACCTAATTGATTACTTAATGTCTTGGTGTCGAAAGTTGAAAACTCGAAAAGAATTTAAAATACTATCCCTCTTCATATTAATGTTATTTTACTTAAAAATTGCTTAAATAAATCGAAACAAATGTTAAAGACCCTCTCGTCTCGAGATGACAAAATGTCACATCCCGTAAGTTATGACACAACACCTTGAACCTTTGAGAATAAGCTTGTATTTATTTTTTTATTTAAATCTCATGTATTTTAATTTTGAAAGGATATTCGATCATTTGGGTTCAACGAGAAGACCGAAACCCCGTAAGTTAAGATACAATTTCTCGAATCTCCAAATACGAAACATTATCTATTTTTAAATTTTCCGTTTTCAAAATATAACAAGTGTAATATTTGAAACGATGGATACTTATCTTATTTAGGGTATAGTATAAAAATAACTAATTATATCTAAACATAATGCATGATGTAGTGATGATGAATCAACAAAAAATGATTATATAAATAGAATATTGGAATGATAAAATATAAATAAATAAGGGTATACTTTAATAATAATATCAAATTTAAATATTTAAAAAGTGTAAGAATAACAAATAAATAAATAAATAGATAAAACAAATATAAATAATATCAAATTTAAATATTTAAAAAGTAAAAGAATAACAAATAAATAAAACATATATTAATAATACCAAATTTTAATATTTAAAAAGTAAAAGGATAACAAATAAATAAATGGATAATATAGATATAAATAATATCAAATTTTAAATATTTAAAAAGTAAAAGAATAACAAATAAATAAATAGATAGATAAAACAAATATAGATAATATCAAATTTTAAATATTTAAAAAGTAAAAGAATAAGGAATAAATAAATAGATAAAACGAATATAGATAATGTCAAATTTAAATATTTAAAAGTAAAAGAATAAAAAATAAATTAAATAAATAGATAAAACAACTCATAAAAGGATGAAATTAATTGAATGAAGGACTGAATTGAAATTTAAACAAAATTAACAGTATAAATCATAATAAATTAAATAAATTAAATAATAAAACAAAATAAAGGGCTAAAATTAAACGCGCAAAAAAAAAGGCAGGGACCAACTAGGAAATTATTCCCAAGCCCACAAAGTGCATAGTTTCAAGGGGGATCAAAACGGAAAAAGACAAAATTAAATGGTGAAATTTTAAAAAAAAAAAAAAGAAAAAAAGAAATAGGATTGGATTGAAACAAGCCGTAAAAGCGGAAGGACCAAAAGAGTAAATAGACCCCCATGTCAAAAACACACGGATCCTGTGCTGTTCGGGTTGAGTTGTCGGGTCTTGATTCAAAACAACATCGTTTTTGGCAACTGATGCTTAAGTCCAAAAAGACGCCGTTTAGATCCCTATATAAATATCAAAAATCAAAAAAAAGAAAACACTTCTCCCTTCATCTTTTTCAAAAATTTCTGAGAACTCTCTCAGACTCTCCCTTTCTCCTGTCTTGGCTCCAGCCATCGGCCACCGTGACGGCTGCCGGTTGCCAATGACGGCGCCACCGTCCACGGTGGCCGGAAAGTAAAAAATGGCCATTTTTCTTGGCCTTTTGATTTCCCGACTCTGAAAATGTCATCTTTCATCGGAGATGACGGTCCTCAGCCACCCACGGCGACAAAATGCTAAAAATCGGTAAGATTTCGACTTCCTTTTTTCTTATTTTATGTTTTCTTTTTTAGAATACAAGTAAAAAAATAGCAGAAAATAAAAAGGATGAAAAAGAACAATTTTTTTAATTTCGATTTCTGATTGCTTTTCCTTTTTTTTTTGTATTCGATTTCCTATGTAAAAAATTACATTGATATGTTCGTGGCTTTTATAGCTGAATAGATACAATATTTTATGCTTTTTTCACTACTGTTTTTGTTGCTTCTCTGCTATCTGTATTGTTTCTATTTTGTTTGCTTTCGTTTTTGTCTTTTGTTCTTGCAAGCAAGGTCAACGGGGGAGAAAGGCTAACCCTTGACATTTTGGTGCAAGGGAGGTAGTCCTCGGTCGATGGGCGCACTGACGCGGCACGTGGAGGGATACGACACACAAAGGAGGCTAAGGTTTTGTAACACCCCAAACCCGGCCCATGCATTATGAGCGGATTTGGTATGTCACATGAAGAAAATGTTTTGAGAACTTATGTATGTACTAACGAATGACACTAATATAATATAGTTAAGAAAGCAAGTTTGATTTATAACTATTTGATAAAAATACAAATTTCGAGAAGTTGATTGATGTATCGGAAACCGAACTTTTGAACTTTAAAAATCATGAGGAAAACGTAAAACATCATGTGATTCTTACTAAAATAGGCGTTACTTGGTTGTGTTTAAGTAAACAAGTTTTTATTTGTAAATAATTGGTAAAATACAGCTATTTTTGAAAGATCGTTTGATGAGTCGAAAATCGAGATAGTGAGCTTTAAAATCGTGACTTTTGAAATGTCGCAGATAATTTTGAAAGAAAATCGGAGTCAAATCATTTGTAAAAGTTTGCTATAAAATTCATTTATTAATCAATTTTGGAAACCATTATTTGAGTTTTTAGAAAATTCCCTTTTTAAACAATTTAAGGAAAATAATAAAAACATTCCCAACCATAAAGCAAAAATAAAAATAGTCCAGAGGCCTTATTACAACTTAAAACCCAAAATAGTAAAAGTAATAAAGTAACGTAAATAGAAATTCTAAAGTTCAAGAACACCGTTTTTGAAGTATGGCCTCCATCGAGTCATCCATGGCCCAAGTCCACGTCACTGAGCATTACCTACAAGGGTTAAGAAAGAAAGGGTGTGAGTTAAAAGAACTCAGTGCATAATCCCCTTTACCGTTGTCCACTAGGCTTGAACCCGTTAGCAAAAATTTGGGCCTGAGCCCATATAACAATAACTTGGGTTGAAGCCCATTTACAAAACAGAATATATCAAATGAATCAAATAAATGTAATGCAATCCCAATCCAAACTAATAATCCATCCGCTACACACCACCCGTACCATCCATCACAACTGTGGGGATCAAGTCAACCCACCCTGCCAAACACACCAATCGCAGGCATTATGCCATTTATAACAAATTTTGATTGTGGGCAAGCCACTAGATTCACAGAGTATCATATTATCAAACATATTTGTGGCAGTGCCACCGGAATTACTTCTCTTTAACATTTTCCCATCCCATGCAAAATTATGCATATGTAACATACATAGTAAATGATATTACAAATATAAACAACAATTAATATCTCAGAGATCCATTACAAACAATTTGGCCCATTAACACTTTGCAAAATCGGCCCATTAAGGCAGTCTATCAAATCGGCTCATTAAGGCAATATAACAATTCAGCCCATTAAGGCAATATAACAATTCAGCCTATTAAGGCAATATAACAATTCAGCCCATTAAGGCAATATATCAAATCGGCCCATTAGGGGCATTTCCATAATTCAGCCCATAAGGGCATTTTCATAAATCGACCTATTAGGGGCATTTTCGTAAATCGACCCATAAGGGCATTTTTGTAATTCAAAAATTCTACCCACGAAGGATAATTCGGTAATCTCGCAACCCAGGGGTATTTCGGTAATTTACCCTCTAAGGGTATTTTGGTAAATTTTGCAAACCAGACTTAACTACTAATTTGGGGCATAAAAATCGAAACTGTCCATTTGCGTCATACTGACCAAATTGACTATAACTCGAGTTAGGAATCTCAAAATCTAAATCTGTAAATTTTCCTTGAAACTAGACTTATATATCTTCTTACTACAATTTTTCCAGAACTTTTGGCTCAGCCATTTAGTACAGTTTATTCCTTAAAGTTTCCCTTGTTTCACTGTCCAACAATTTTGACCTCTCTTAACTTAATTTCAAATATCTCACTGTACGGTTTTCATATACTGCTCCCACTTGTTTCTATTGAAAATAGGCTCACTAAGGAATACATACATATAAATTATAGCTCATAATTCACTTTGTAAAATTTTAGACGATTTTTCCAAGACAGAACAGGGAACCACGAAGTCAATCAAAACCAGTCTCACTAAAATTAAAATATCTCAGAATTTAAAATTCCTTTTCCTTATCCGTTTCTTCCATATAAAAATAGACAAAGTAAGCTTTAATTTGAGATCTTATTCACTTATTTATCCCTTTTATCCTATTTTTAATAATTTTTTAAAATCACATCACTGTTGCTGACCAAAAACTGTTTCATTGCAAACTATGGTGACCATTACGAACATACGCACGCCCGAGTGATCATGGATGCCGGTTTTCGGTTTTCTTCGGTATTTCGACTGAATCACAGAATATTTCATGCAAACTTTCAGATAAGTGTGAGATTACACCATTTCAAACATGTATTCGGAAGGTACGGGATTACACACCTTGATTACTATGTTGTGTTTTCTACCGATTTCAACACCACGAATGTGATCTCCCTCAGTGCACCAAGAATCGATCCTACCCTTTGACTACTGAAATTCCGTCCTAAAAATATTTGGTGAGCGAAAGAGTTGTTAGCAATTATCCCACCTTTGGCCAAAACAAATCTTATAACAACGTTCTTACCCCACTTCCTTGACGAGTCGGCGATAATGATTTGGTTAATACAAATCACTTGTGCTCCTTTACCTTGTTGAAAGCCCTAAGCCCAACGATGGCCAAATCACAAGAAAGAATGTAACTCAGACCCAACGAGAGAGAGAAAGAAGAACACACTATTTATTAAGGAAAACTCAAATGAAACAAAGCTATTGACAAAGAGAGAATTACTACTTATCGATTCAATTAAGAAGAGGTTTTCCCACACGATAGGGAACCGAATGATAAAGAAATAGGATGATAATGGGTTCGGCTATAGAGAAAATCGAACAAGAAGATATGATCACAAAGTGATGTTGATTAAAGAAGAAGAAAAGGTTGATGAAATAGTCAAAAGAAAGAATGGATAGAGAAAAGTGCTTTGGTAGTTTCGGCTATCAAAGGGGGGATGAGAAAAGGTGAGTGTTTAGGCCAAAAAAAAGAAAAAGAATGCACAAATGTGTTAGGAGGTTTCGGCCAAAGCAAAGAGGGAGATAGATTTGAAAAGAAGATACAATGTTCAAAGAGAAAAGTGTACCTCTCATGCACCAAAAACTAATAAAATGGTTTAAAGAGAAAAGAGAAATTCGGCTCTCCCTTTCCCCTAACAAAACCGTCCATAGTCTTGACAATAAGGTCAACATTGGCCAACCAAAACTTTCCAAAACATCACCCTTGAAAAGTGCCAACATGCTCCCTTAACTTACCTTTTTCTTTTGATTTCTTTCCCTATCCTCATCCTTTCCTTATTCCCTTAACCACCTTGTCAAAATTAAAAAGTCCACCTTGCCTAGAATACTACCTTGGCCGACACTTAAGGAAAGAACACAAAAAAAAATAGTCATAATTTTGCACTTGATGGAATTTGAACCTTCTCCCTCGAAGTCCTTCATGTGGCGCCATATCCCCTTTACCATAAGCTCCTTTTTGCTAGCAATGTGTACACTTATTTCCTTAAGCCTTGATGCCCCTTACCTTCTCTCCTTAAAGTGCTAAAATACCAAATTTTTACTAAGGCCCAATTAAACCCCAAACTTCTTAGAAACCTCGTAACCTTTCAAATTCACTTCACTAATAAGTCCAATTTGCAATAACACCATTCTCATATTCTCGAAAAATTTTAAACATTCCTACACCCAAGGCCCATTGGGCCCAATTCTTCTGTGCCCAATTTCGGGATGTTACAGGTTTCTTCTGTTTACTGAAAATGTTTAAGTTTTTGGGCCATTTTGGCCACTAGGGTTTTTTATTTATTTGGGTCATTGGGTCATATTGTAAATGGGTTGATTTCGTACTTGATCTTTATCTTTTTTACTTAATTTTTGTTTTATTTGTTTGTAATATGGG
Source organism: Gossypium bickii (assembly GCA_025503065.1). Taxonomy (NCBI): domain Eukaryota; kingdom Viridiplantae; phylum Streptophyta; class Magnoliopsida; order Malvales; family Malvaceae; genus Gossypium; species Gossypium bickii. The sequence continues at coordinate 10,810,056 of CP106719.1, read as the reverse complement.
CTTGGGCGAAATCGGGCCATTACAGCTGCCCCTCTTTGCTTGTTATCGTGTAACATGAACGGAGCAAAGACTTTAAAAAAGGCCAATTTTGCCTAGTCTTGACGGATCTCGACTTCTTTGGTGCTCCTCTTCTTCAAGTAGCCTCATTCCAACCCACTGCATATTTAGGGGTATAGGAATTTGTCGCTTCAATCTACTCCACTGCAACTTCAGGGAGATAATATTAGTAGCTTCAATCTGTTCCACTACAACTTCGGGGAGATATGATTCACTATCTTCAATCTGCTCCACTGCAACTTCAGGGAGATAAGACTTGTAACTTCAACCTGCTCCACTACAACTTCAGGGAGATAAGGTTTATAGCTTTAATCTTCTTTATTGCAACTTTGGAGAGATGAGATAGCAATCTGTTTCACTGCTACTTCATAGAGATAAAATTAGTGGCTTCAATCTACTCTATTGCAACTTCAGAGAGATAAGATCTACCATGATAGCTTCAACCTGTCCCACTGCAACTTTAGGGGAATAAGATTTGCTATCTTCAATCTACTCCACTACAACTTTAGGGAGATAAGATTTGTGGCTTCAATCTGCTCCACTGCAACTTCAAGGAGATAAAATTTGCTAACTTCGATCTACTCCACTGCAACATTAGGGAGATAAGATCTATAACTTCAATCTGCTCCACTGCAACTTCAGGGAGATAAGTTTTTTAGCTTATAGCTTTAGTCTATTCCAATACAACTTCAGGGAAATAAGATTCGCTATCTTCAGTTTGCTCCACTGCAACTTCATGGAGATAAGGTTTATAGCTTTAATCTGCTCTACTGCAACTTCAGAGAGATAAGATTTGCTATCTTCAATCTACTCCACTGCAACTTCAGGGAGATAAGATGTGTAGCTTTTAACTTTAGTCTATTCCACTAAAACTTTAGGGAGATAAGACTTGCTATGGTAGATTTAAGACGACCCACTGCAACCTCAGAGGTATAGGACTTGTTGCTTCAATCTGCTCCACTGTAACTGTAGGGAGATAAGATTTGTAGCTTATAGCTTTAGTCTATTCCACTGTAACTTTAGGAAGATAAGACTTGTTATGGTAGATTTAATCCGACCCACTGCAACTTCAGAGGTATATGACTTGTGGTTTTACTAATCTGTTACACCATTCTCTTGGGAACATGACCTATAGAATCCATTTCACAGGCCAATATTTATGCCAAGCGATTAGGATGTTATGATCAGAATGAATCAAATGCTGCTAACTAGATGTGTGTGAATGATATTTGCATGAATGCAGAATGTCATTTTTTTAGAATGATCCCCTTTTAATGCTTAGGTTGACATTGCTCGTCATTTATCAAGGTTCTATCACTGACGTATTACACTATTTTCTTGTTCAGCTGGTACCTTTGATAGAAAACCCGAAGAAATCATCACAATTTAGACCATTCTTTCCCAAATAATTCCAACTCTTAAATTTGGTTAGTTCTGACCAGTGGTCCTGTTTCAGGTCCTTGTACTATTTAGAAAACCTTTCAGAGTAGTATGCAGAACTCCTTTTACTTAAATATTATTTGTCCATTAATCGTTATTTTAATGAAAAATGCTTGAAAAAGAGCATAAAAATGGACAGGGAACTCGAAATGAATAGATTAATCAAAGATAGCAAACATTGCTAAAACTTAAAATGAGTAAGATAAAAATAGGTGCCCCAAATATCGCAGCATGATCTTCTCTGCACAAACTTCTCGAGGACCATTTTGAGCCTGATATGTGTTTAGGAAATCTAGAGTACTTTGTTGATGCATCAAGACGTAAAGTTTCTCCTCTTTGTTATTTCTGAGGGAACAAGACGACCACATGCCCCATCCTTTTGTCAAAATTAGAGCCGCCCTTTTTGGGCTTTCAACTCAAAAATCTTTTGGTCTCAATACGCCCTTTGCAGGTTTTCGCCTTGGCCTCTCCTTTTTTTAGGTGAAGTACTTCTTGACTGAATCTGAATTCCCAGGATTAGGCAAGTTCTTGCCATCCATCTCAGTCAAAATCAGCGCTTCTCCAGAAAAGGCCTTCTTTACCACATAAGGTCTTTCCCAGCTTGGCATTCACTTTCCTCTGAATTCCTTTTCTATGGGGAGAATCTTTTTCAATACCAGGTCCCTCTCATGGAATTCTCTGGGACAAACCTTTTTGTTGTAAACTCGCATCATTCACTTTTGGTACATCTGACAATAACGGATGGCTTTCAACCTTTTCTCTTCAATCAAGTTTAGTTGATCATATCGGGATTGGATCCATTCTACTTCATCCAACTTCAATTCTACCAAAACTCAGAGAGAAGGAATCTCGACTTAAATGGGTAAATCCGCCTTATTTCCATAAACCAAAGAGAAAGGCATTGCCCCGGTTGAGGTCCTAACAGATGTTCGATAAGCATAGAGGCAAATGGTAACTTCTCATGCCAATCTTTATAAGTCTTAGTCATTTTCCTCATGATCTTCTTGATGTTCTTATTGGCTGCCTCTACGGCACCATTCATTTTTGGGCGATATGGTGATGAGTTGTGGTGTTTGATTTTGAACTGATTGCAGACTTCTGATATCGTGTTGTTGTTCAAATTTAGTGCATTGTCAGATATGATCCTTTCTGGCATTCCATATCAACATATGATCAATTTCTTTAAGAACCTGTTGACTGTCGACTTCATGACATTGGCATATGAAGCGACTTCTACCCACTTTGTAAAGTAATCAATGACCACGAAGATGAATCGATGCCAGTTAGAAGCTTTAGGTGAGATTGGCGCCATGACATCTATGCCCCACATAGAGAAAGTGCAACACCCCTATCCCAAATCCGTCATCGAATTAGGGTTAGGAACATTACCAGACAGATCGGAAACCTACATAACATTTCATACATTACATTCATCATTTGCAATCAAAGTGTCCCTTAGATGAGTCATAAAGACCCTAAGCATGCTTATAAACCGAGTCGGGACTAACCGAAACACATACAGAATTTCTCAGAAATTTAAAACTTTTCTAGATTACAGGGGAGACACGCCCGTGGGAGAAGACCGTGTGCCCTCCACGACTTCTAAACACCCCCGTGTGTCCATCCGTGTTTACATACTGACTTGGTCCCCACGGCTACAGGCACGCCCGTGTGTCCTGACCGTGGTCCTATACTGACTTCCCTACCACGGCCACCAAACACGTCCATGTGCCATGGCCGTGTGCTCTTAGCTAGCTACTGACTTGCACACCACGGCCAGATGACACGCCCGTGTCGAGGTCGTGTACTGCTAGGCTACATTCCGCCAATTTGCCCACGGTCTTAGGCACGCCCGTGTGCCACAAACGTGTGACATTATAGGCCATTTACAAGGCAAAAATGCCACCCATAAGGGTCAAACCTACAAGCTACATATATCATCCCATTTCATTCACATATAACCATCAAAATATACCAAATAGCCATCCCAAATCATGCATATTTGATGACTAAAGAAATCACACAATAATACCTTCTAAACCAATTCCAAACATACCAATTTGCATGACCAAATCACAATTATGCCCAAACACCATTCATCTATAAACTTACCATATTAACCATTTCATATATCAACTAATCATACCAAAACAACTTCTCATATCACATTCATTTAAGTATAGTCTCAACTCATAAATAGCCAAATCACATGGCTAAGATCACATAACTACTTATACCAAAATACTAGCCTATACATGTCATATCTAGCTTTATACATTTTCAAAGTGTACCAAAAAGAGATCAGTAGTGTGATGACGATCTGTGACGGTCCCGAGCCTTCAGTAGCTTTGACGACCTATAAAACAGAAGAAACGCACATAGAGTAAGCTTTTTAAAGCTTAGTAAGTCAATATACAAAAAAACTTAATATGTAAAGCATGTGAACATATAATCACATTGGCACTTTTCTTTTACAAGAAAATTTCTCACATAAATACTTTGATTCATATTCTTGGCCAAATTTGCCACATTTATCAATTCAAGAACCATATTCACATAACTTTCTAAACCATCATACAAATCCACATAGTAGATCACATAATCACTTACCTTGCATACACCTTTGGTGTATAATCAACGTACCTGAATCAGACATTCATTACTTAACTTATCAAAACTCGGATTTACCATTCGTATCTCAGACTTGCCCGTTGAACCATAAGGAATCCAATAAGATACTCAGAAGCTCAGAATAGTAGTACAATGCCATCGTGCTAGACGAGGTCTTATATGTACTCAGATATCGATGCCACTGTCCCGGACATGGTCTTACACAAATCAGAACGATGCCAATGTCCCAGACATGGTCTTACACGTAAGGATCATAATGATGCCAACGTCCCAGACGTGGTCTTATACGTAAAGCTCATATTGATGCCAACGTCCCAGACGTGGTCTTACACATAATCAGATATCGATGCCACTGTCCCAGACAGGGTCTTACACGAATCTCAAATCAACGCCAACGTCCCGGACATGGTCTTACATGATAACAACAGGATAGATGTCTATGTCATGACTTAGTCAATCCTACCTATTCCTAGGTTTGTACGGGGCTTCTCGGACTTAATTACTTATCGAACTTATCTCGGAATTCAAATGCATAACATCTCATAAGAATTTATTATCATCATTAATCATATAAACATTCACAATTGCATAATAAATTTATTTGCATAATGACTTACCTCGGATTTGATATGTCAGGAATGAAAACGGCTACTCGGTTTTTTTCACTTTCTCGCGATCTAAGTCCGTTTTCCTCTGTTCTTGATCTAAACATATTCAGAATTAACCCTTTTATTCACTAATTCACTCAATTCAATCCAAGGACACACATTTAGGGCTATTTACAAATTAACTCACATTTACACATTTTATCAATTTAGTCCATTTTTCTCAAAACATCAAATTTACAAAATCCACACATAAACATGCTTAGCCGAATACATATACATCACTTATAAGCCCACATTTTCCATCAAATTCACAAATTAGTCCCTCAATTTGCCATTTTCTCAATTTAGCCCTATTTAGCTATCAAAACTTCAAGAACAAAACATATTCATCTACCACCAATCTAACATTTAACACCTTAAAGCATCACAAAGCTCAACATATCATCAATGGCATAACTTACAAACATCACCAATACACAAAATTGAAACATGGGTTTGATAGTAGGTGAAGCAACGATTACAAAAACCTAGAAATTATCAAAAACGGATAAAAAACTTACCTTGAATTTAGCTTTCAAATGGCCGAATATAACAAAGTATTTCTTTCCTATCTTTGTTTGTGTTTTTCGGTGGATGAACAATGCATTAAAGCTTATTTTTAAGCTTTAGTTTTGTTAATAATATGATATAAACTAATTTACCAATATAACCTTTCATATAAATATATGTATCACATAGTTACAAGGTCATTTATGACCTTAGCCATCCATTAACAATGGAAATGGCTAAATTGCCACATAAGTCCTCACATTTATAAAGCCACAACACATAAGCACTTTATCATATAGTATACAACTTTCACATTCAATGCAATTTCATCCTTTTGTCAAATTAAACACACAGATGGACAAATTAGCCCACGGAAATTTAACACATGCTAAACCATATATCAATGGCTCAGAATATAATATTAAAATAATATTCAGACTCAGATTTGTGGTCCCAAAACGACTGTTCCGACTAGGGTACAAACCGGACTGTTATAGAAAGGCCATGGAGAAGTCATAACATGAAAAGGTGAGGGAGGTACATGAATTTTATCTCCATAAATTTGACACTTATGGCATGTCTAGGCATAACTGACGCAATCTCTTTCCATAGTGGACCAATAATACCTGAATCTCATGATTTGTTTGGCCATTATAAAACCATTGGATTGTGTTCCGCAGATACCCTCGTGGACTTCTTCTAAGATTTTCTTAGCCTCGACAGCGTCTACACATCTTAGTAGCACCTGATCCTTTCTCTTTTTATATAGGATTTCCCCATCTAAAACAGAGTCACTGGTCAGTCTTCTCAATGTCCTTTTATCATTCTCAGTTGCTTGGTCAAGGTATTCACGATTCTTTACATATCGCAGTATATCGTGGTACCAAGGGTGATCATCTTTTTTTTTATTCTTCGATGTTGTAACAATGAGCCGGAGTCTCATAAATACTCATTTGGGTAGGTTTTACATCCTCTTGTTAGTTCACTTTGACCATCGAAGCCAAGGTAGCCAAAATGTCAGCCATCTGATTTTCGTCTCATGGAAGGTAGCAAAAGGTAATGTCATCAAATTCTTTAATTAATTCAAGAACCAGCCTTCGATAATCGATCAGCTTGGGATATCTTGTTTCCCATTCTCCCTTGAGTTGATAGATCACTAGCGCAGAATCCCTATATACCTCTAGCACTTTGATTTTGCGTTCTACGGCTGCATGAATACACAAGATACATGCTTCGTATTCTGCCATATTATTCGTGCAATCAAAATCACATTTACTAGTAAAGGGATAATGATCTCCGTTTGGGGATACTAGGACTGCTTCGATTCTGTTACCCACAATGTTTAAGGCTCCGTCGAAGTTTAGCTTCCAAGGATGACCTTCTTGAGAGTCTTCTTCAGTGATTACCACATACATTAGATCTTCATTCGGGAAATCAAAGTTCAAAAGCTTGTAATCTTTTAGAGCTCTACTAGCCAGAAAATCTGCTATTGCGCTCCATTTTATAACCTTTTGATTCACATAGACTATATTAAATTCAGAAAGTAGAATTTGCCACTGGGCCATTCTTCCATTCAAGGCAGTCGACTATATTGGCTACCCACTCTGAGTATTTGACCACTTGTAGGAAATCAGCGTCAAATTACTTTTTGACATATTCTTTTATTTTTAACAAGACGCCGGGCCTCATTCTTCGTAGTTTCTGTTGAACTAGCTTGCATTCTTCCTTTACAGGGAGCCGGTGTACCATGATATCAATACTTAGCCTAGGCATGTCTTGACACAACCATGCGATGACTTCTTTGAATTCTTGGAGTAACTCAATGAGGTCTCGCTTTGTTTCTACAGTGATGTAAGCTTCGATCTTCACTTCTTTCTTCTCTTGTTCGTCTCCTAAGCTTACAATTTCTATTGACTCTTTGTGAGGTAGAATATGTTTTTCCTATTGTTCTACTACCCTTAACAAATTAGGAGATAGGTGATCGTGGAAATTAGAGTCTTAAAATTTATAAAAAGAGAATGATCAAACCTAGAAACTAACTCTGACAACTACTTAAGGCAAGTGCGCTTATCGAACAGTAGTATAGCTTAGGCAAGACCGGAATATCGAATCCCAAAGGAACTAAAAGTACTAATACTAACTTTCTTTTTATTATCTATCCTAAAATAAGTGAAATTGTTATTTAATCTAAAGTTATCTAACCACTAAACTAAGATGCATAGACAAAAAAGAATAAATTTGGGAAAAATACTTGGAAGAAAAACTCAGTTGATTAAGACGATACCCTTAGGAAGAATCCACCTAGACTTCACTTGTTATCTAACACTGAACCAGACGATTTATTTACTTGACTTGATCCGTAGGACTCCGTAATGTACATTAGACCCTCTCTCGAAGCGAATAACGACTAACCCTAGGTTGATTAATTGAAATCTCTTTCTAATTAAAACCCCTAGAATCGTATTAACTCGATTTATGGATTCCCATATTAGGTTTCACCCTAATTCGGCAAAGTTTCGTCACCCTATCTCTAGGCGCGTGAACAACTCCGCTATAATTATGCTAGATCTATGAATAGGCAGGGACTTTTGCTCCACCACCTAAACACATCATACTTGAATCAATATCCGCGAAATATCAAAAAAAGAATTAAGCACACATAATTAAGAACAAATCAAATATTTATCATATAGTTCAGCAAACGATAACAAGATTCATCTAGGTTTCATCCCCTTCGGGTATCTGAAGGGTTTAGTTCATAACTATAAAAGAAAACATATCAGAAGAAAAGGTAAAACAAAACATAAGAAATCCCTAAAACCCCCTGAAGGAATTGAAAGAGAGATCCGCTGTCTTGAGTAGAATTCCGGCTTCTTGAGATGGATCAACTGGCTATCTTCGAGTGATTTCTTTCAAATCTGACCTTTTCGACTCGGCTCTTTGGCGTAGCTAACCGCCCTCTTTTTTTGGTAGCACTTATGGGGTTTATATAGGCTTTCGAAATATGTTTCTTCGCCCCTAAGTATCCAAATCCGAATGAAATTGCTCTTTCCAGCGACAGGGAGACGACCATAGCACACGCCTGTGTGAATCGTCTTTAGACCGTGTTAGGATTTCTTTAATGAGGCATGGTCGTGTAAATTAGGAGAAGGCAGTGTTCTAGTTACACAATGAGGCACGGCCGTGTGGTCTTGGCCCAGGCCGTGTAGATTTTGTGATATGGCCCATTTACTCTGTTTTGGGCCCGTTTTCTGTTCTTTTCATCCTCGGGTGCTTTCTTGGGTATAAAACATGAAAACAAAGGATTAAGAGCACCTTTTTACATAAATTGAGGCTTAATTCACCCAAAAGCATACTAAATGTGGGCTTAAAATACGTTACTTTTACGGTTTATCAAATACCCCCACACTTAAGCTTTTGCTTGTCCTCAAGCAAAATTCTCAACTTACAATTAAAACGAACTTTCCATGATTCATTATTCCTACTGACAACGTCTCATCATAATTCATAGGTACTTTATACATGGATAATTTAATTCAAAGAGTCCCAAAGATTCAAACAATATAAGTCATACATTTGTAACACAAAAACGTAGGTGTCTTCCCTTATCTAAATAATTACCTTTTAATTCAAAACTGACAAGGATTGACATCCTCACTAAAGATTCACTCAAATCACTCAAAGTGTTTAAGGTTTCAAAATTAAGTACTCAAAATTTGAACTGAAAAGTTAATCCTATAAGCTTGCCTAAAAATCAAATCTCCACCACTGTAAAATGAGATGATAAACAAATCAAAAGGTCTTTACAAGGTTGTAACGGGGCTAGGTTAAGGGTATGGATAAAGGCTGAAATAGAAGGTTAGAATTGAGATTGAATTGACAAGTTACCTATCTTAGAAATACTGAGACGATAAAAATTACATCAACTAAAAGTAATAACCCTAATAATATGAGCTTTTTCTTTTGATAATTAAACTTTAACTGTATAAGCTCACTTTTCATAATACTAATATTGAGTATACTTTGATTTTTTTTTTTACATCATTATAGTAATAAGAAAGATCTTTTACAACTGAAATATAGAACATAGTTAAGAAACTGTTCAAAATCAAATCTCGACAAAAAGGGTAGTTAAAAAGGAATGGTGATAACAAATACAACGGGTTTTGGGTTAGGTTTAAACGGGGTTCACTAGGGATTAATTATAAAGGTAGGCTTTTTATGGAGTAAGTGGGTTAAATCCTAAGTGCCTTTATCATCTCTATATATCAAATCATAGATGTGGTCTCATCATGTATAATCAAGGCAAGTTCTAGAATAACACTTCAAAGTCGACATACTCATAATCAAAAAGTAAGCATGAAAAAGAATATATGCTCTATAAGGCTCAAAATCTCACAAAAATTATGGGTGTTTTGATATCAACCTTGTAAATTTCAAACTTCAAGATACTATTCAGATTCAGGTAGATAACCTAGAAAATTTTTTATTTCTGTAAAATTAGACTTATCATGTTTAATTCTCTAGTATTCTTCAAATCTAATCATCAATGCATAATTAACTATGACTTAATCTAAAACATATCAATAAAAATCATGAATCAACAGAAATTTCATCCTAATTAGTAATATGAAGAAATTACTTAAGAACAAGGCATAATTCAGGAATTTGAGAATAATGAAAAAAGTTAGGCACTTTTATTCTCAGGGATTGAGAATAATGCAGAAAGTTAGGCATTTTCTCAAAATAACTATTCAACCCCCCACACTTAAGTTGTACATTGCCCTCAATGTACAAAGATAGATAATAACATTGAAGAGATAATTAAAATAGAAGGGGAGAAGTGAAACTTCCTGAATTTGGATGATTTCCCGGAGGGGTGGTTTCTGCTACTGAGCTCTGCGCTAGATGAAGAAATTGGGGAGCTCGTGAAGAATTAGCTAGGGATTATTAAGACACATTTAAAATAAACTAAGTATATAATTAAAGATAAAGAAAAAGGAAACAAAAATGTAAACAAAATGAAAACTAAAGATGAATGGACCGACGAGTCCTTATTGTTGGATGGTTCGCGAGGTGGGTGTGACTTCTGATTGTTGTTTTGTCGAGTTTTAAAATTTATAAAAGAGAATGATCGAACATGGAAACTAACTCTGACTACGATTAAAGGCAAGTGTACCTATCGAACAGTAGTATAGCTTAGGCAAGACCAGATTGTCGAGCCCAAAGGAACTAAAAGTATTAATACTAACTTTCTTTTTATTATTTAGCCTTAAAAATAAAGTGAAGTTGTTTTAATCTAAATTAACGACTACTAAGCTAAGGACAAAGACAAAAAGAAACGAATTGGAAAATAACTTGAAGAAAAACTCAATTGATCTCGACGATACCCTCAGGAAAAATCCACCTAGACTTCACTTGTTATCTAACCCTGAATCATATGATTTATTTACTTAGCTTGATCCGTGAGACTCCCTAATGTATATTAAACCCTCTCTCGAGGTGAATAGCGTCTAACCCTAGGTTAATTAGTGGAACTCTCATTCTCTTATAATAACCCCTTAGAATAGTAGTAAATCGATCTATGGACTCCCATATTAGGTTTCACCCTAATCCGGCAAAATCTCGTCACCCTATCTCTAGGCGTGCGATCAACTCCGCTTAATTATGCTAGATCTACTCTTAAGTAGGGTCTATTCCTCCTCCACCTAAGCACATTAGATTTGGATTAAGCACGCATAATTAAGAACAAACTAAGTATTTATAACATAACTCAAAAATCAAATAACAAGACTCATTTAGGTTTCACCCCCTTCAGGTATCTGAGGGGTTTAGTTCGTAACAAAATAAGAAAACATCTCAAGAGAAAAGATAAAACAAAACATAAGAAATTCCTAAAACTCCATGAAGGAATTGAAAGAGAATTCCGCTGTCTTGAGTATAATTCCGGCTTCTTGGGATGGATCAACTGGCTAACTTCGAGCGATTCCACAATTCTGACCCTTCCGGCTTGGCTCCTTGGCCTAGCTCGACGCCCTCTCAATGGTGGCACTTAGGGGATATATATAGGCTCCTTGGAATGCGATTCTTTCTCCCTAAGAATCCTTTTTCGACTAAAATTGCTCTTTCTAGTGACAGGGACACGGCCATGCCACACGCCCGTGTAGATCGACTTCAAGCCGTGTTTGGATTTCTAATTTGAGGCACGGCCATGTAAGTCGGGGTTGAGGCCGTGCTCTAGGTGATCGGCGAGGCACGGCCGTGTGGGCTTTGGGCCAGGCTATGTCAATTTCGTGCTAAGGTCCATTTACTCTGTTTTAGGCCCGTTTTATGTTTTTTTCATCATCGGGTGCTTTTCTGGGTATAAGACATGAAAAGAAAGGATTAAAAGCACCTTTTTATATAAATCAAGGAATAAATCATCCAAATGTAAGCTAAATGAGGGATTAAAATATGTTATAATTATGGTTTATCAACTTTTAAGGCTGCGGAGGTGCTGGCAGTGGCAAAAGTGGCGTGATTCCCTAACAGCCTTTTGAACTTAACACTAAGAAAGTAAAATATATTTAGTTAAATTAAGCATAAGTTTGTCAAAGGGAAGGAAATTGAAGCAAAAGAGAAAAGAAAAATAGAAACTAAATGGTCTCAAAGACCCTTGGCCTGTTGGTTGGATGAAGCGGCCGGCATGAACTTATGAATGTCAGTCTCCCTAAGAAGGACCGTGCATAGATTTCACCATTTCTTCGACATTGAGTTGATGTAGCACAAGAGTATAGAGACTTTTTATGCAGAGGGGAGAAATTTTTGAGAGAAAAGGGAAGAAAATGGTTGAGAAGAGGGAGGAAGAGGTGGTGGGTTTAAATAGAGGCTCAATTCTGACATTCCCCCACGCCCGTGGCCCGAGGGCGTGTCGATTCACACGGCCGCGTCGCACGACCTGTGTCTGGCCGTGTTGATTCTCCATGCCCGTTTTTGGCTAAGCCATGCCCGTTAGTGACTAATCAGTATTTTGGCACGGTTAGAAGGCACGGTGTGTTCTGCCCGTGGTTGGCAAGTCAGTATCTTCACACGGTCGTAAGGCACAGTCGTGTTACGTTGTCGGTGCCCGTGGAGGGAGTGGTTGGATCCGTGATTTCAGAAATTAGTTGAGTCTGATTCACACTGCCTCTGCCATGTGGGTACAAAGATTCTTGAGGTACACACGGCCATGGCCACGGCTGTGTACAGGGCCGTGTGGCTTGGAAATCTGCACCATTGGTTAGTTTAAAGTTAGGTGATAAAAAGAAAGAATAAAATATATATAAAAATGAAAAATATAGAAGTTAATGAGGTTAGTATTCGGGTTGCCTCCCGATAAGCGCTCCTTTATAGTCTTAAGCTAGACTCTCCTCTCATTTGTGTGTTCATGGTGGTTTAAAAGTTTGAATATCTTACCTTATGTTATTAGTGTTGTTCTCACTATAGAGTTTAAGTTGAGAAGCGTTTACCTTAAAAATGCCGAAAATAGGATTGCTTACTTTGACTGTTCCGTATGGAAAAATATTACGTACTTCAAGATGAATTTCTTCATTCGTGTTCAGGTCTGGTGTGGTGATGCGAGGATCTGCTTTATCTAATAGTACCTGGTCTCCTATTTTGAAGTGGTTTGATGTTCCGGTGAGCTCTTCTGAGGGCTCCTTCAATTTTATTTTGTGTGGTTCCGGTTCTTCTTTAAATTGTGTTTTCCACTCTTCTAGTTTGTTGACCCTAAGGCTTCGTTCATTATGTAATTCTTCTTTGTTGGCATGGGGTCCACGATTCGGCTCAAGTTTGTAACCTTGCGGTGTTTCCTGAAAAGAGGGGTTAATCAAATAGTTATCAAAAGAATTTACTTTCTCACATTGATTACTTGATGTTCTGGCCGAGTCAAGAGCTTGTAGACTGATCGATTCATCACCTACACGAAGGATAAGTTCTCCTGTACCAACATCAATTTTCGTTCTAGCAGTTGCTAAAAAGGGTCTACCTAAAATTAGGGGGATCGAATTATCCTCATCCATGTCTAAGACAAAAAAATCTACTGGGAAAACGAATTTATCAATTTTTACAAGAACGTCTTCAATAATATCCCTAGGAATTCTCACTGTCTTATCAGCTAATTGGATGCTCATCCTAGTTTGTTTGGCTTTCCCTAGACCTAGTTGTTTAAACATTTTATAAGGCATAACATTTATACTTGCCCCTAAATCAGCTAAGGCATTATCAACAGTTAGTCTACCAATTAAACATGGAATTGTAAAACTCCCTGGATCTTTTAGCTTTTGTAGTAGTCTATTCTGTAACATTGCCGAGCATACTGCATTTAACTCTACATGTGGATCCTCGTCTAACTTACGCTTGTTCGTCAAGAGTTGTTTTAGAAATTTCTTCGAATCTGGCATCTGTGTACGAGCTTCAAGAAGAGGTAAGTTAATATGTAATTTCTTTAAGAGTTTAAGAAACTTACCGAACTGTTCCTCTGTATCGTCTCTTTTCATGGCTTCGGGATAAGGAATGCGAGGCTGGTACTCCTTTATTATCGGTTTTGGATTTTCTTGTTTTACCTCAACCTTACCTTCTTTTACCTCGTTTTCTTGTATTGGATTTAGTGCGTCTAACCCTATACTATCATGGGTTGTGATGGCTTGGATTTGCTCCTTTGGGTTAATCTCAGTGTTGCTTGGTAAACGCCCTTGTGGTTGTTCAGAAATCTCTGATCGAATTTCAGAAACTATCTTGGTAAGTTGTCCAACTGACTTAGTAAGTTCTCCAACTTGGCTCTCAATCCCTTTAATTGATGTATGTTGATTATCGAGCATTGTCTCAGTTTTGTGGAGATGGTTTTCTGTGGATGCCATGAATTTTACCTGCATTTCTTCAAGGTTCGGCCTCTTTTCCTGTGGATAGGGCTGATTTTGGAAATTTTGAGAAGGTTTTTGTCTTTGATTTCCTTGACCTCTCTATGAAAAATTTGGGTGGTTCCTCCAACCTGGATTATAATTATTACTCTAAAGGTTATTATTAGTTCTGAAATTGTTACCTATTGATCGCTGAAATCAGAGCCTTAAAATTTATAAAAAAATGATCGAACCTGGAAACTAACTCCGACAACGATTAAAGGAAAGTATACCTATCGAACAGTAGTATAGCTTAGGCAAGACCGGATATCTAACCCAAAGGAACCAAAAGTATTAATACTAACTTTCTTTTTATTATTTAGCCTTAAAAATAAAGTGAAGTATGTTTTAATCTAAATTAACGACGACTAAGCTAAGGACACAGACAAAAAGAACGAATTGGGAAATAACTTGAAGAAAAACTCAATTGATCACGACGATACCCTCAGGAAGAATCCACCTAGACTTCACTTGTTATCTAACCCTGAATTATATGAATTATTTACTTAGCTTGATCCGTAGGACTCCCTAACCTATGCTAAACCGTCTCTCGAGGCGAATAACATCTAACCCTAGGTTAATTAGTAGAACTCTCGTTCTCTTATAATAACCCCCCAGAATAGCAGTAAATCGATCTATGAATTCCCATATTAGGTTTCACCCTAATCCGGCAAAATCTCGTAACCCTATCTCTAGGCGTTCGATCAACTCCGCTTAATTATGCTAGATCTACTCTTAAGCAGGGTCTATTCCTCCTCCACCTAAGCACATCAGATTTGGATTAAGCATGTATAATTAAGAAAAAACTAAGTAGTTATCATATAATTCAAAAATCAAATAAAAGATTCATCTAGGTTTCATCCCCTTTAGGTATCTGAGGGGTTTAGTTCATAATGAATAAAGAAAACATCTCAAGAGAAAAGATAAAACAAAACATAAGAAATCCCTAAAACTCCCTAAAGGAATTGAAGGAGAATTTTGTCGTCTTGAGTATAATTCAGGCTTCTTGAGATGGATCAACTGGCTAACTTCGAGTGATTCCCACAATTCTGACCTTTCCGGCTTGGCTCCTTGGCCCAGCTCGACACCGGTTTCGGCTTCTGCCGAACTCTTCTTTCAAGTTGCCCCATTGGGTGTTTATATAAACTTTGAGATGCCTTACTTGGCCTATAAGTATCCTAATTTAAGTAGAATTCCTAATAAGGTATTTGAATAGGCTTTGGAATGTGTTTCTTTGCCTCCAAGTATCCTTTCTCGAATATAATTGCTCTTTCCAGCGACAAAGATACGGCCATGGCACACGCTCGTGTGAATCGTGGCCAAGCCGTGTTTGGACTTTCTAACTTGAGGCACGACCGTGTAAGTCGAGGGTCAGGCCGTGCTCTAGATGATCGGCGAGGCACGGCCGTGTGGGATTTGGGCCAGGCCGTGTTGATTTCGTGCTAAGGCCCATTTACTCTGTTTTGGGCCCGTTTTATGTTCTTTTCATCCTCGGCTGCTTTCCTGGATATAAGACATGAAAAGAAAGGATTAAAAGCACCTAATTACATAATTCAAGGCTTAAATCATCCAAAAGCATGCTAAATGTGGGCTTAAAATATGTTACTTTTACGGTTTATCACCTATATAGTTAAACTGTTCGCTTTCTGTGCCCAGTTGGTAGGGTGGGTACTCAGGATTTGCCACAGTCCCACTTGCATCGCACTGCATCACTGGATGTACCTACGAAGAACACAAACTATCGAGTTTTTTATTCATCATCTCCATCTGTGTTGATAGTATGGTTACTGTATCGAGATTGAAAACTCCGGCTGATTTTGTTGGTTTTGTCCTTGTAACTTGCCACTGATAGTTATTCAGTGACATCTCTTCTATAAACTCGTAGGCTGTTTCAGGAGTTTTATTACTCAAGGTTCCACCGGCGGCTGAATCAATTAGTTACCTTGTTGAGGTGTTTACACCGTTATAGAAAGTTTGGACTTGGAGCCACAAAGGTAAACCATGGTGCAGACACCTTCTCAAGAGATCCTTATATCTTTCCCATGCATCGTATAATGTCTTTAAATCCATCTGCACAAAAGAAGAAATATCGTTCCGTAATTTGGCCATTTTGGCAGGTGAAAAATATTTTAATAAAAAATTTTCGATCATTTGATCCCATGTAGTGATTGACACTCGTGGTAACGAGTTTAACCACTGTTTGGCTTTATTCCTTAATGAAAAGGGAAATAACTGAAGACGTATGGCATCATAGAAACGCCATTTATTTTGAAGGTATCAGATAACTCTAAAAAATTAGCTATATGAGTATTTGGGTCTTCGTCCTGCAAACCATCAAATTGAACAAATTCTTGAATCATTTGTATAGTGTTAGGCTTTAATTCAAAATTATTAGCAGCTATAGCAGGCCTGACAATACTTGATTTTGCTCCTGTTAAATGAGGTTTAGCATAATCATACATAGTACGCGGAGCATTATTTTCTGCCATATCTTGTGGTAGTGGATTGTTCTAGTCCATCTCTTCAGTAGGATTGGATCTGCCTTCTCGCTCTTCTTTTGTGGAGTTTAGGGCTCGCCTAATTTCTCTATGATTCCTTCGAGCGGTAGCTTCAATATCACTGTCATATACTAATGGTCCTTTTGGGTTCCTTCTAGTCATAAACTAGAGGTACCTACTAAGAAAAAGAAAATTTAACAAAATTTGAATTTAAACTTAAAAATAAAAGTAATTTGCAGAAAAAATAAAAATAAAAGTGTGGCTAGAGTAATAAAAATAGAGTTTTCTTAATATTTCAGTTCCCCGGCAACGGCGCCAAAAATTTGATCGTGGAAATCAGAGTCTTAAAATTTATAAAAAGAGAATGACTGAACCTAGAAACTAACTCAGACAACTACTTAAGGCAAGTGCACCTATCAAACATTAGTATAGCTTAGGCAAGACCGGAATATCGAATCCCAAAGGAACTAAAAGTACTAATACTAACTTTCTTTTTATTATCTAGCCTAAAAATAAGTGAAGTTGTTATTTAATCTAAATTTATCTAACCACTAAGCTAAGACGCAAAGACAAAAAGAATAAATTTGGGAAAAATACTTGGAAGAAAAACTCAGTGGATTAAGACGATACCCTTAGGAAGAATCCACCTAGACTTCACTTGTTATCTAACACTGAACCAGACGATTTATTCACTTGACTTGATCCGTAGGACTCCCTAATGTACATTAGACCCTCTCTTGAAGTGAATAATGACTAACCCTAGGTTTATTAATTGAAATCTCTTTCTAATTAAAACCCCTAGAATCGCATTAACTCGATCTATGGATTCCCATATTAGGTTTCACCCTAATCTGGTAAAGTTTCGTCACCCTATCTCTAGGCGCGTGAATATCTCCACTGTAATTATGCTAGATCTATGAATAGGCAGGGACTTTTGCTCCACCACCTAAACACATCATACTTGAATCAATATCCGCGAAATATCAAAACAAGAATTAAGCACACATAATTAAAAACAAATCAAATATTTATCATATAGTTCAGCAAATGATAACAAGATTCATCTAGGTTTCATCCCCTTCGAGTATCTGAAGGGTTTAGTTCATAACTATAAAAGAAAACATCTCAGAAGAAAAGGTAAACAAAACATAAGAAATCCCTAAAACTCCATGAAGGAATTGAAAGAGAGATCCGCCGTCTTGAGTAGAATTTCGGCTTCTTGAGATGGATCAACTGGCTATCTTCGAGTGATTTCCCTTAAATCTGACCTTTTCGGCTCGGCTCCTTGGCCTAGCTAACCGCCCCCTTTTTTGGTAGCACTTAGGGGGTTTATATAGGCTTTTGAAATATGTTTCTTCGCCCTTAAGTATCCCAATCCGAATAAAATTCCTCTTTCCAGTGACAGGGACACGGCCATGGCACACGCCTGTGTGAATCGTCTTTAGACCATGTTTGGATTTCTTTAATGAGGCACGGCCGTGTAAATCGGGAGAAGGTCGTGTTCTAGTTGCACAATGAGGCACGGCCGTGTGGTCTTGGGCCCAAGCCGTGTGGATTTTGTGATATGGCCCATTTACTCCATTTTGGGCCCATTTTTCATTCTTTTCATCCTCGTGTGCTTTCCTGGGTATAAAACATGAAAACAAAGGATTAAGAGCACCATTTTATATAAATCGAGGCTTAATTCATCCAAAAGCATACTAAATGTGGGCTTAAAATATGTTACTTTTACGGTTTATCAATAGGTTACGATCTTGCTCATCTTCAAAGTCCTAAGATTCCTTTAGACACATATCTTGCTTAAAAGGATATTCTGAGTCAGTAGCAGCGTCGCTCATATCATTAATATCTGGAGACCTATTATAGGAATGAAGGAAGACCCAAAGAACAAATGAATCGAAGAATAACTATCTGTGTGGTATGAGTACGAATGAAATGAAAAAAATAGAAGAATATTTGCCAAGTGGGACGCAAAGATGCATTGTTTTTATTGAAATAAAAAATAGTGGACATGTGCATTTTTCACAAAAGGATTCATAGTGCTCCCAAACTTAGAGCAATAAGTGTGTTCTGAATATTACTCTGAAATGGTCCCAAAAACTACAGGGATCTCCTTCACAGTCCAGTTGATCAGAACACTTCTAAGGATGTAGGAACAAATTCTTAATAGGTTTTTTAGTTTCCTTTCCAAACCCTCGACATTTTCAAAGAATTCCAAACTCTTTGTTATCCATCAGGCTCTGTACTAGAGTTGTGAACTTGATGCACTTTTGGATTCCATGAAATTTATTGCATGCAATGAAATGTAATGTTAATGAATGGAAAAGATGCATGCAAAAAGGCGTTGATTCTAATTCAATTCCATTAGAACAAATTTACTAGAAAACAAGTTTCTTTACATAAAACAGATACATATTGCATCACTTTCACATTCAAAACCTTAACTTTCCCAAGAAACAAAGCCAATTCTCAGCTTCAATCTGACTCCGATTCATATTTCAGGCTTTGAAAGGCTAGGGCCTGTAAGTGTCCAGCCACTTCTTGTAATCGAACCAAAGCTTCGCTCATAACGTGGTCCATATCTCTAACCTGCCCCTCTCACAGGCTATCACCTTTTTCTTGTTGCCTTTTCTCGAACAATATTCGCGTGGTTGTGTTGTCTTCTACTTTATCAAGAAACCCATTTTCCATGACAAGCTCTTTATTTAGCAACCGAACTGTAACATCCCAAAATTTGAGTATCATTTGTGTTGCCTCGGGTATGAATTTTGTGTGTTAGCATAGTCTTGTGAAGGCTTGATTTTATTTAGGAAGTTAGAATAATTTTTAGTATGGTTTATTTAATGAAGTGGATTAAGTGAGTTTAGCACTTAAGTTAATTTAAGTGTTAATTAAAGCACAAGAGGAGTTAGTGGCAAGGTGGTTAGGATGCTTGAAGGGTTGCTTGAGGTTAGTGGTTCGAGTAGCATGGAAAGCATTTTGAGGATTTTATTTTTCTTCATAGCATTTATGGACGGTCAACCTATGTTTATGATAGGTTGGACTTTCATCTTTTGGTAAGTTGAATGTTGGTTTAAGGAAAGCATGAAATTGGGGATAAGAATCTTAAAGTTATGGAAGGTTGGAGAGACATAAGGCTTGGTTTTAGGAGGATGTTTTGGAAAGTATTCCTAGGCCTTTAGAGCATGTATGTGGACGGCATGTAAGGCTAGGGGGGTGGCCGAATTTTGATAGGTAGCTTGGGGGGATAGTTGGCCAATTTTTCTTCTGTGCATCATTTTTGTTTTTCCTCTCCAAAAACTCCCACCTTGGCCGAATGTCTATTGTGCATTTTGTGCAAATTTTGCTTTTATTTTAGCTCTTATTTTGTTGGAACCAAATTCTATTTTTTTTCTTTCTTTTATTTATCCTTTTGAAACCGAAACAACATTGGACTTTTGTGCACTTTTCTTTTAGGCAAAATAGGTGTTGGCCGAACCTTATTTCTTCCATCTCTCTCTTTTCTTTTCTTCTTTTGATTTTTGATCAACCACATTTTCTTTCTCTTTCTTTTGGCCGAACCATTCTCTTCTCCAAACACTCTCTTTTCCTTCTTCCATTGTTGCTAAATATTGAATTCTCTCTCTCATTTTATCTTCTCTTCTACTTTCGTATTTCATATCCTATTAGACTCAAATCAATTGTTTTCTTCTCTCATAACCAAATAGCCTAATCTTCTACTTCCTTTTAGTTTTAGTTTGGCCGATTATTCAAGGGTAGATTCTCTTTTGCTTTCTTCAATCGATTTTGGTTAATAAGTAAGTATTCTTGGCCGATTTTCCTATTATTTCTTTTCTCCTCTCTATGTTATTTTCTTGTGGACAAAGGCCAAACCTATGGTCAATTGTTGCAAGGATCTAACCATTCTAGGAACCGATTTATTTTAGGCTCCTCGGGAAGTTGGAAGCAATCAATCTAAGCCTCGTATCTTCGTCTCTCGTTTTGGGTAAGCTTTTAGGTAAGATTGGTATTTCGAAGCGATAACTCTTTGGGATTTAGTAGTATGGCCGAATGGCCTTTGTTCTTAATTTTAGTATTGGCCGATTGTAGGACAAGGTGATCTAGTGTGGTAGATCGGATCTTCGGACGTTAGTATTTGCTTTTGGTGAAAGGTGTGTACCTTACACACTTTATAACTCTGTTTTGTATATGTACTTATAATATTATTAATTTACTGATCATATTAACAAAGTGGGAAAACGGTGAGATCTTGATATGATACCATGATGGTATGAATGAAGATTCGGGTAAGTCCGTTTCTATATGTTGTTGATATATGTGGATTGAAATCATGATCTACGATTTATGATATTTTCATTATGTGATTTATATCAAAGTATATTGACATGATTTGTCTATCTATTGCATTGGTATGGGCAATATGAGAGGAGGGGGAAGATTGATATTGTGTCTTCGGACACCAGAGGTTTGGTACCTCCAGTGATTTGGTATCACATTTGTGTCTTCGGACACCAGAGGTTTGGGACCTCATAGCGACTCGTCCCTGTGGTTAACACCACCGTAGGTTGGCCCCACTTTTGAGATATGGGATTGTCGCCAGTGATTTGGTATCACACGTGGGTTGGCCCCACAACTTGATGATTCGTGACTTCGGTTACCAGTGGTTTGGCACCACCAGTGATTTGGTATCACATTCGTGTCTTCGGACACCAGAGGTTTGGCACCTCATAGCAACTTGTCCCTGTGGTTTAACACCAACGTGGGTTGACCCCACTTTTGAGATATGGGATTGTCGCCAGTGATTTGGTATCACAAGTGGTTGGCCCCACAGATGGATTATTTGTGACTACGGTCACCAGTGATTTGGTATCACATTTGTGTCTTTGAGACACCAGTGGTTTGGCACCACCAGTGGTTTGGTACCACACGGGGTAGAAAAGGAGTTATGGATGGCTAAGTTGGGTGCATTATACATATATATTGCTTTGTTATAATTTGTGTAAGTATGTGGCATTTACCCGGGAGAGGGATTATGCACTGAGTCTTGGTGACTCACCTTCTCCCTTATCATTTCAGGTGATTCGTGAGATTGCGGACGAGGAGCCGGATGAACTCGAGGAGGCCATGCAATAAAAGTTGGTTTTATATGAACTTCCATTTGGGTACTTATTTTATTTGGTTTTCATATTTTATGGTTTTGTAATAAGGCCTCTTTAAATTATGTTTTTTTGGATTATTTATATGTTTTGGACATGTTTTAAAATGTAATTTATAAATTACTTGGTTAATTTAATAATTGAACCCAAAGTTTTCTAAACTATAAAATCGCAATGGTTTTAAAATCTTACCATCGGGTAATACAAATTGTTTATTGGCAAAATTATAAATTAAGTGTTTTCTACAATTTAAGTGATTTCCAAAATTCAAGTTTCTATACTCAAATGCAATCGGTTTCCAAAGTAATAATTCGGATTTTTCTTAAAAGATATAAATGTTTTCTATCCTATGATTTATCGACTAAGTTTTAAAGTTTTTATTTATGAAATTTCAAGTAAATTTTTGGTGTTAACTTATTTTACACCTGATTTCTACAAATATAGAATTACAAAGAGTTTCTCACTAAAAATTTATCTGTTAAATTTGATTCTTTTCAAAATGTTTTCCTCTGTGGCATGCCAGATTCGGTCATGGCGTATTGACCGGGTTTGGGGTGTTACACGAACATGGATCAACACCCTTTTTTATGATGAAAATGCAATGCAATCACAATCAAAACAAAATGAAACAAGCCAGTATATTTCATGCAAAGCTAGAATTTAAGGCAACCAAGCAATAACAAATAGAGCACCTATTCGGGTGACCACTAAGGTTCGGTATGGTTCTATCTAGGGTAGGCTCTTAGGGTTCATTATATGCGGTTCAATTATAAAGTAAGGGTATCTGAACAAACAGATTCCTCGATCCTCACCCATTATAGGCTCATAAAGACCGAGTTCAGTTTAGGGGAATACATTTCCCTATGGCTATACGAAGATGAAGATCTCACGAAGACATAGGTACGTATGTATCCCGAAAGCGATTCACTATCCTACACAGAGGTGAAGACCTCACGAAGGAATAGTTTCTCACTCCCACTTAAGAAAGACAAAATCGAACGGCTATGCAAATGCAATATGCAATATGCAAAAAACACACAAAAAGAAATTTTGAACCAATAAAACAGATATACTAGATCACTATACAACCCAAGATATCAAAACATGAAGGATGAAATGTAATAAATGAATCTTAAATTTAAACCAAATTATCAATTTTCGACAAAAAGACTAAAAAGTAATCAACTCGCAGCTTGACTCTCTTATTTTGTCCCTAGCGGAGTCGCCAAGCTATCGAAACATTTTTTTAGTTGACTTTTATTTTAAAAAATGAAAAATGGGAGTCACCACCAATCCTTTTTATGAGGTGTGATCGGATCACCTCATAATTTGATTGTTTTAATAAAATGTTTGATTTATTAAAATAACGATTTTTGGTCTACAAAGTTTAGAAAACGGGTTCAGGAGTCGGTTACGCACGAGGAAGGGTTAGCACTCTTGTGTTACGCCCAAAATTGGTACCTAATTGATTACTTAATGTCTTGGTGTCGAAAGTTGAAAACTCAAAAAGAATTTAAAATACGATCCCTCTTTATATTAATGTTATTTTACTTAAAAATTGCTTAAATAAATCGAAACAAATGTTAAAAACCCTCTCGTCTCGAGATGACAAAATGTCACATCCCGTAAGTTAGGACACGACACCTTGAACCTTTGAGAATAAGCTTGCCTTTATTTTTTTTATTTAAATCTCATGTATTTTAATTTTAAAAAGATATTCGGTCATTTGGGTTCAACGAGAAAATCGAAACCCCGTAAGTTAGGATACAACTTCTCGAATCTCCAAATACGAAACATTACTTATTTTTAAATTTTCCGTTTTTGAAATATAACAAGTGTAATATTTGAAATGATGGATACTTATCTTATTTAGAGTATAGTATAAAAACAACTAATTATATCTAAACATAATGCATGATGTAGTGATGATGAATCAACATAAAATGACTATATAGATAGAATATTGGAATGATAAAATATAAATAAATAAGGGTATACTTTAATAATAATATCATATTTAAATATTTAAAAAGTGTAAGAATAACAAATAAATAAATAGATAAAACAAATATAAATAATATCAAATTTAAATATTTAAAAAGTAAAAGAATAACAAATAAATAAATGGATAAAATAGATATAAATAATATCAAATTTTGAATATTTAAAAAGTAAAAGAATAACGCATAAATAAATAAATAGATAAAACAAATATAGATAATGTCAAATTTAAATATTTAAAAGTAAAAGAATAACAAATAAATAAATAAATAGATAAAACAACTCATAAAAGGATGAAATTAATTGAATGAAGGACTGAATTGAAATTTAAACGAAATTAACAGTATAAATCATAATAAATTAAATAAATTAAATAATAAAACAAAATAAAGGACTAAAATTAAACGCACAAAAAAAAGGCAGGGACCAATTAGGAAATTATTCCCAGGCCACAAAGCGCGCCATTTCAAGGGGGATCAAAACGGAAAAAGACAAAATTAAATGGTTAAATTTTAAAAAAGAAAAAGGACTGGATTGAAACAAGCCGCAAAAGCGGAAGGACCAAAAGAGTAAATAGACCCCCATGTCAAAAACACGCGGATCCTTTGCGATTCCTGATTCAAAACGACGTCGTTTTGGCAACTGATGCTTAAGTCCAAAACGATGCCATTTAGATCCTTATATAAATATCAAAAATCAGGAAAAAAAAAACACTTCTCCCTTCATTTTTTTCAAAAATTTCTGAGAACCTCTTTCAGACTCTCCCTTTCTCCGGTCTTGTCTCGTAGTTGCCACCGTGGACAACCGCCGCTTGATTTACTGCGACGGCACCTGATCCACGGTGGATGGCGGAAAGTAAAAAATGGTCATTTTTCTTGGCCTTTTGATTTCCCAACTCTGTAAATGTCATCTTTCATCGAAGATGACGGTCCTTAGCCACCCATGGCAGCAGAATGCGAAAAGTCGGTAAGATTTCGACTTCCTTTTTCTTATTTTATGTTTTTTTTAGAATACAAGTAAAAAAAAATAGCAGAAAATAAAAAGGACGAAAAAGAACACCTTTTTTAATTTTGATTTCCAATTGCTTTTCCTTTTTTTTTGTATTCGATTTTCTGTGTAAAAAATTACATTGATATGTTCGTGGCTTTTATAGCCGAATAGATACAATATTTTATGCTTTTTTCACTACTGTTTTTGCTGCTTCTCTACTATCTGTATTGCTTTTGTTTTGCTTGCTTTCGTTTTTGTTTTTTGTTCTTGCAAGCAAGGTCAATGGAGGAAAAAGGCTGATCCTTACCATTTTGGTGCAAGGGAGCAGCCTTAGGGCGATGGGAGCACTGACGCAGCACGTGGAGGGGTGCGGCGCACAAAGGAGGCTAGGGTTTCTTCTGTTTACTGAAGATGTTTAAATTTTTGGGCCATTTGGGCCACTAAGGTTTTTTTATTTATTTGGGTCATATTGTAAATGGGTTGTTTTTTGACTTGATATTTATCTTTTTGGTTTAATTTTTGTTTTATTTGTTTGTAATATGGGCCTGAGCGAAATTGGGCCATTACAATGGTTATTGATGGGCCACCACATCCAAGTAAAAATGAGGTGAAGTAAATGGTCATGAAAGGGTTGGTGTGTGCCAAGCTTATAAGCCGCAAAAGTTATGTAATTGGCTCGACCGCCCTTGTGGATATTGGCATCATCAGGAATGTAAAGAAATTAGGTAAACGGAGATTGTAAAAGGTTAATTTGTTTTGCCCATGAGATAAGAGATAATCTCGATGATCATGTCGGTGTGTTGGTCACAAATAAAAGTGGCATTGGAGTACAAAACACGGACCAAGTTTGGACGAACGGGGTAATTTATGGTGAGAAAGTTTAACCAACCCCAACATGCAAATGTTTGTAGATGAGAGAATTCGAGTTCTCTCAAGAACTCTACATCGATAAGGCGATCATGGATTAGGGATCGGATAGCAAAGTGGAGGTAAAATCGGGTTTTGGCATCATGATTGGGGAAACAGTTGTCAAAAGATGGTGGTTGGGAAGGAGGGTTGGGTTGATGAAGGATGGGTGGAGGTGAGGATGGTTGTCAAGAACGTTTTGGATGATGGATCAAAGGTGTTGGTCTTTTTTTTATTTGTGGTTCTTTTGACTCATTGAGACATTATGAATCACACAAAATAAGACTCAACTATCGGGAAAAGACTCAATGACATGGAATAGACAAAGTACGTGCATGAAAACACAATAATATTTCCAACAGACTCGATTCATTTTTAATCATAAGAAAAATGTATTTTTTTTTTAATTTGAAATTAATAAAAAATCATGAAATAAAATGATGTTGTAAATAGATGGCAATTAATGTACCAAGAAAAACATATAATGATCACAATGCAGAATAAATTTAGGAAGACAAGCAATATAGGTTCCAATTTTGCATTTTTTACAAGCAATATAGGTTCCAATTTTGCAATTTTTATTCAAAAAATGCATAATAAATCATTAAAATAATATTGTTCGTTAATAGAATTAGTTGATTAAATGATTGAATAAAATCCATTGATGAAATCGAATTCCAAAGTGAATATGAAAATTGAAAATCAGGGGAGGTAATATTTTTAGCTAATGTATATTTAATTAGGACAAGAAAACTGAGGAGGTGGCCGGCGAGAACTGTTCAAACACATGTATCCATCCAAGTCCAAACTCATGGAAACTGACAAGTTCAATTTAAAATAAGCATTTCATTTCAACTACTTTTACCATGTTGACCAAACAAAACCCTTTTGGAACAGTAATCATCTGCAATGGTTATGGTGGCTGCTCAAGTCCGCAAACCAATCCAAGTTTCTCAAAACAAAACCCCAGGAAATGTTGTCTCAATTCTCCCTTTCTTTTTTCAGTAAAACCCCTTTAAATTCCTCAAAACCCCATGAACCCCTCAAATTCCAGCTCCCCCTTTCCAATCTGTATGTCAAGAATTCAATGAAGGCCCCTGTTACTTCTTCTTCATCAAATTTTGGGTTCAAGGAATTGTTGGAAACTTTCACGGTGGAAGTTCAGAAAGCTGAGAACAAACCTCTAAATGTTCCTTTGATTGCTCCTTTCACCATAGCCACTTCTAGGCTTGATAAAGTGGAGAACGTGGCAATCAGGATCGAGTTGAAAAATGGATGTGTTGGTTGGGGTGAGGCTCCAATTCTGCCTTTTGTTACTGCAGAGGATCAACCTACTGCTATGGCTAAAGCCAAGGAGGCCTGTGACATGCTCAAGAATTGTTCTTTCTTGACTCTTGAGGCAGTGCTGGGGGAGATTGGTGATCGTTTACCTGGCCATCAGTTTGCTTCAGTAAGTATTTTTTAGTCCTCTCTATGTTTTTGGTTGTTCTTTATATGTTCATTAGATTGTTCTTGCATCTGAAGGTTAGGGCCGGAATTGAGATGGCATTGATTGATGCAGTTGCTAAGAGCATTGGTCTACCTATGTGGAGATTATTTGGTGGAGCTTCAAATACAATAATCACTGATATAACAGTTCAGTTTCTCTCCCTTCATTGTTTTTCTGTTTCTTCCATAATTGCTATTTTCTATCTGTCAGCTTCAGCCCTCTATATGTGCAGATTCCTATTGTTTCCCCGGCTGAAGCTGCTGCATTAGCTTCAAAGTATCACAAACAAGGATTCAAAACTTTGAAGCTTAAGGTAGGAAAGAACCTGCAAGCTGACATTGAAGTTTTACAAGCAATTCGTGCCGGTCACCCTGATTGTTCATTCATCTTGGATGCTAATGAGGGATATAAACCTGAGGAGGCTATTGAAGTTCTTGAAAAATTACATGGTAGCGAATGTATGATAGAAAATATAGATTCTGCACAATGTGTATTACCTATTATGAACTATCTTAAGGCTTTATTGTTTTTCTTTTCACTACAGAAATGGGAGTGACTCCTGTTCTTTTTGAACAGCCAGTTCATAGAGATGATTGGGAAGGTCTTGGTCGTGTTACTCATTTTGCAAAAAGCAAATATGGGGTATCTGTTGCAGCGGACGAGAGCTGTCGGAGTTTAGCTGATGTTAAGAAAATAGTGAAGGGAAAACTTGCCGATGTTGTTAACATTAAGCTTGCTAAAGTTGGAGTCCTTGGTGCTCTTGAAATTATTGATTTGGCTTGGGCATCGGGACTGGATCTCATGATTGGTGGTATGGTGGAAACCAGGTTGGCCATGGGCTTTGCTGGTCATCTTGCCGCTGGCCTTGGATGTTTCAGGTGAGTATCATCATCCTTGTTAAAGAAATGACAACCGTAGCTCGCCAGTGTTATATATCAGCTTCCATGAATGTGACTAGCATTTTAATGTAATTTGTTTCAAGTTTTAACTTGAAGACATGGTGTGCAGATTTGTTGATTTGGATACTCCCCTTCTCTTGTCTGAAGATCCGGTTCTTGAAGGGTATGAAGGTATTATACTCTTGAAGCTGACAGTGTGTGTTTGGTTTGTCTGGTTTCTATGGTAATAAATTTGATATTTGACTATGTTTTATTTCTTGTGACTAGTTCATGGAGCTGTTTACAAATTCACAAATGCTAAAGGCCAGGGTAGTTTCCTTCATTGGGAAAATATTGAATGGTAGGCCCCTAGTTTACCTCTTAATTTGTTGTAGGATGTACTGGAAACCCAGCAAGCTATAACTTATTGCTGACGTTAGCTTAGAGGTCATTGATGGCTCATTTTTGTTGATTGAAAGCCTACTGACCATTAAACTGGAAGTTAAATACTCAATCATCATGAAACTAGCAACCATAAAAGACAAAAACTTGAGTTTTGGTGGAGATCAACTATTTCTAACTCAAATATATTGTAGATATTTTAAACTTATCTTTAATTCAATTACATTCTTTGTTTAAAACAAATTGATTATTATTATGTAAAAAAAAAATTAGCAATAAAGAAAAAACTTGATGAAACAAAAATTAAAGGAAACAAAAAGGAAATATTGTAGAAGAGATGGTATTGAAAATAAACTTACCTTAATAGTTTGAAAAACACATGCAATCTTTTGTTGAATAATGGAACCAATGTTAAAATACCAATAAGCAACCTAATATTTGTTCAAACTTCAGTTTAAAATTACTCTCATGAAGATGCTGTTTTGAATATACTTAAGTGTTGATTATTGAAGATGATGTTTTCTCTAATAAAATACTTACTTCTATCCATGACCCCCCAACCCTTAAATCAAAGGAAAAAATGTGCTTAAGTGCATTCAAACCTACACCCTCTTAGTTGTTCAATAACAACGGTGTGTACTAAGCTAAAGCCTACTCTGAATAGAGATGGTTTTAAACAGTTGTGAGAATGAGGTTTCAAGGAAAGAACTTTTTCACCAAAAAACACCTCTAGAGAATTGAGTTTATTTCTTGTTCTGGCCTACTTTTGTTATTGTAGGGAGATATATATAATTTCATGAAAATAAATAATTGATCTCTGAGATAATGTTTTAGTGAGTAAAAACAAAGTATGTATAGTAACAATGTCATTTTGACTTGCAGATGTTATATACATTTGGTTGGCTGGTGAATGTTGGAATTCTGAATCAGACTGGTTCGTTAAAGTGGCAAGGCAGACCCATCCTCCAGGTCAAAGTAGCGAATGCGTGCAGTTTAGATGCTTGTAAGTTGGAACTTGTTGGTTTTAGGGAAGGATTTTATGTTGTGATTTACATGTGGTTAGATTGCCCACTTAATATGGAACTTTTAACTATTTTAGAATTCCCATTGTAAGGGAGGAGCTATTACTCTCTTAAGGGCTACTGGCTTTGCTCAAACTCTTCAACTTTTGGAAGCTTTGCCAAATCAATCCCACATAACATCCATATCCGCCTGCCTTGGATTCAATCATACTACTCAGTTTTAAGAATCAGACCTGTGATCTAACCAGCCAGACTTCTAGTTCTCAATTCAACCAGTTCCATCTGGTTTGACTAAATAATTCATTAAAAAATTCATAAAAATTAAAAATATTAAAAAAATAGAGAAAATTGGTTCAATCGACTTTTCAGTCTAGTTCAACCGGTTTGTATTGGTTTGTGAAGTAACCAATCTAACCCTTCTAATCAGACCAGTTTATCAACTAATTCTTAGTGCAACCGGTTAGTATAATCCGGTTCAAACAACGTTACCCAATTTAGGTGAATAGTTTATCCTCGACTCAACCTAACCACTAGAGTGTTGTTAAGACATGCCTTGTATAATGACTTATTTAGCCTTTTAATTTTATGAAAAAAATCATTTTAACTTTTAATTTAATTTTTCGACTTTTTTAGCTTTTGCACTTGCATTATTTGTCAAATCACTAAAAATGGAAGGAAAATTAACATAA
The DNA here is from genome assembly GCA_025503065.1 of Gossypium bickii. Classification (NCBI taxonomy): domain Eukaryota; kingdom Viridiplantae; phylum Streptophyta; class Magnoliopsida; order Malvales; family Malvaceae; genus Gossypium; species Gossypium bickii. The sequence goes on along the minus strand of CP106719.1, from coordinate 10,779,825 downwards.
GTTAACTTTGTTGAGGTCGAGTAATTAATTACTTTTTGAAAAAATTTAAAAAAACATGTTTTTTTTATAAATTTTTTAAAATAATTTTTATATTTTTTTGAATTTTTAAATTTTTTTAAAATTAACTAATTGGTAGCGTGGCAATCAGTAAAGTTAACAAACATTAAGTTTTCAGTTTATTTTGAGGTGATTTGACAAATAGTACAAGTTTTAAGGGTTAAAAAAGGCAAAAAAATTAAATGTAGAGATAGAATAATTTTTTGTTGAAGGATCAAATAAATCATTATGCTAAAAAATAAATTACCTCACTTAATTTCTCTTTAACTTATTTATTTTTTTCATTGTTTTCATTTTATATACCTTTACTAGCAAGATAAAGAGATAATATCAAACATATGAGCATTAACAACAAGCATTGATCATGAAAAAAATTGAGCATTTAACTCATGTCACTAAAGTTCATATGGACGGTCACACAAGTTGTTATATCAATGTCGTTAAAATTTTAATAGGTCAATTAGTTTTTCCATCCAACAAAAATACAATTTGATTAAAATTTGAAAGTTGAAGACTAAAGTGATAAAATGATTAAACATTAATGGTTAAATTTATCATTATACATTTGTGTAATTGATGTTTTGTGTAAATACACAAAACCTTAGGAAAGTTGTAATAATTTGTGTAATTGATTAATTACACAAGATATAAAAATATATAATAACATGTAATTGGAGTGCTCATTCTAAGAAACCACCTTAAAATTCCTCATCATGAGGTCGAGTCAGATAATGTACAAACTCTTCAATTTATCATGGCTTCACCTGTTTAAATGTTTTGAGGCATTCTCACTCTATGAATTCACCAAGCAGAAAAGTTAAAAAAGACAACCCCGACTAAAGACAACACTAAACTTTAAAAATGTGCATAACACTCAACACCATCCTTCTCGATTTGTTCCAGTACTCTTACCAAACCAAGCATGAAGGTTCAAGGCTGAAGTACAATGTGCTTTTCTTCTTCAAATGAGAACCCACGATATGACTTCTTAGCTGCAGCAAAGGTTAAAGCTGAAGTGCCATATTGAAGGTGGTAATATCAGTCACAATTAAAGTACTTAGTTCTTATATTTCAACAATTGGATCATCAAACATGAATGACCTTTTCAGCCACTGGCTGAAATAATTACTTAAAAACCCCATTGCCAAATTAGCTACAAAAGAATTTTTTTTTTTTTTTAAAGTATATTTAGAATTCTAATGGTAAAATCAAGATCAATAGTTTTATCTTTTTATCTCATTTTTAAAATTTAAACAACTAAAAGGAAATATATTTAAGCAAGTGAATAAAAAGATGATGAACAAGCATTGCCATCACCTTGGACGAGTCATTTGCTTCTTACTGTATAATTTTATTTCCTTGCCTTGCCATTACAATATGGACATTTTCGATAAGGCTTCAAATATTAGTAAAAGTTTGTTCAAGTTGTCAATTCATCTTTGGTTTTCCAACAAGGATATTAATTCAAAATTTCTTTTCATTGAGTATCTTGCATCTCACTATTCCTTGCTCAAACATTAGGAGAGTATGGTGGATTAGAGCAACCATCACTTAAAATCTTTGATTGAGTTGAGAGTCCTAAACATATTAGTATTACATTGTTCCTTCTGTTTTTGAGAATGATTGTACCCTCGTAATAACCCGTCTCTACTTTTTGTTGTTGAAGTATGCTCAAAGTCCATTTATGAGATTATTGTAATAGTATGTTTATTTACTTTATTTTTTTAATAAAAAATTATTAATAATTGTCTTTAGTCGAGTATTATCACGGAGATAACAACAATATATTGAGATTAATGTGTGGTTGATTGATGACAAGATATTGTTATGGATAGAAATATTAAGCCAACACATAGTGCATTTTAGCATAATAGTATATTGATTAACTCGCCATGAAAATGTTTGTTATATAATAGTTACAATAGTTCTTATAATGAAAATGGTATATGTGATTCTTATACTTGAGGTCTATCATAACTCCAATATTGAGAGTTGACTACTTTGACACAATCAAATATCGTCCGTAATTGATTGTACTGTAAAGACTAATGTTTGATATACTACAAAGTATGTAATATATATCGGCGATATCACATTTGATTTGTTAAATTATATCTCAAATCAAACATAAATAGATATCACATGATTTGAAGATCTAATTCCTTTATTGACCTCACGAAGTGTACAAAGAATCTCAAACAATCCTCAATGACAGTGTGCTTGATTCGTCACACCGTGACAAATGAAAGTAGAACATTTGGAGAAAGGCCTCCAAAAAATTCATTTACAGGTATAGGAAGTAGTTCCAAACAATGAGTTGTCTTATAAATTTAGAAGGTTTGAAATTTGATTCCACCCCAGAGTCCAAGGGCTCTTATCAGCCGGTAGTGCAAAATTGAGCTCAAACATCTCCCTTGACATGTTACCCCCTTCACTGAACCCTACAAGCTTTGCCACTATCTGAGCACTCTCCTCTATGTTTTTGACGTCATGCGGATCTGTCCACAGCTTGTTTATGAATTGCATCTTCCTTTGCTTTCCTTCCAGGGGTACATCCCATTTAATGTACAATGCATCTCTTTCCTCCACACTCAATCGTGACGTCAACCTCTTTGCTAGGAATTCCTTTTCACGCTTCAGGGCTCTAATGCTGCAAGAAAACAGACAAATTCCAAGAAGGGATAAGCTAACACAATCAACTGAAAGCAACAAGAGATGTGTGGTTGAGAGAGAGAACCTTGATGACAAGGACACTGTGGGCTCATCTCCTACTAGGGCTGGGCTTGCATTTCCAAGTTCTGCAAAATGGTGCTGCATCCAATTTAAGCGCCTAAGCTCCACTTCCATGTATATTTGGTCGGCAGGATCTCCCCTGAATAACAAATAAAATTGTGTCCTATGGATGATGGAGACATAGCAGACGTCCCATAACTCAATGATCTGTTGCCTTTGTTCCTTGAAGGTTAAATGCCATGGAACTTGGGGTTCTTCTGGTTCAATTGCACACTCATCAACCTCTAAATTGTATCCAGCCGCTTCATTAGCTTCCAGCTCAAGCACCTAAAAAACAAGTAAAAGAAAAACTAAATGAATCCCCTATAAATGAATAAAAACAAAGAATGCAAGGCCCATCATAAAGAAAGGTCATTATTTTACCTGACAAACAAGTAGTTGCTTCTGGTATTGCAGTTTAGCAACACGCTCTTTCAGCTCAGTTACATATGCTCTTATGCTTCTTACATTCTCTTCAGCTGCATTCTGAAACATCTTCCGCATTTTCTTCATGTTAACTGAACTTTGACGTCTATATGGAGTGCTTTCCTTTGAAGAGACATCTCCAACCTGTTCACTCCTTGCAGGTGTTCCTTTCTCAGACTCTGGGAGTGTCTCCTTAGAGACAATGTCATCATCCTCTGGAGGTCTGTTTTCTTCATTATCAGGCTCCATAATTTGCTGAGAGGTTGATAGAGAGGAGCATGGAGATTTTATAAAATTTTGCCGATTTGCAACATTACTTGAAGTTAAAGGAAGCAAATTGTTCTTTATAGACTGATTCTTGGTTTTGGAGGCTGCTTTACCATCGGATTCTTGATTACTGCTTGGAAGAGACATTACCAATTTGTCTATTGACTTCTGAACATTCTCTAATTGCTCCTCAAGGTTAGCTATTGTGCTACCTTGTGAATGAAGTTTTGTTATCTCTTCCTTGAGGTTAGCACTGACACTTCTGTTAGGAGCTATAGCAGTTCCAACATCAACCTCCTTTTTAATAGACCTGACAGCACACATCTCCCTTATTTCTGCCTGCAGCTTGGCAATTGTCTCAGCTGCATCTTGATTACCTAGTCTATGATAAGCCACCTCTTTCTGGAGTACTTCCAAAGCTCGATTTGCTTCTTCTCCAAGCTGCTCTTGAAGGTGTTCAAGTTTACGAATTTCATGCATAAGTGTAAAAGGAGCAGTTGATGACTGCCTCATAGACTGCCTTAGCAATGTTTTCCTTGTTTTATCATTATGGTCTATTTCCTTCCTGTCGAGTTTCGGAGACAACACATCAGAATAAGACAAACACTTCTTCATTGATGGACGTGGTAACTCAATTAGGTTTGAAGTCTGAATAGTTTTATTAAACAAACAAGAAAAAGTTAGTTAAAAATATTCAAAAAGGAAGAGAGAAAGTAAAGAGAATAAGGAGATATAGAAGGGAACCTGTTGATCATCCTGAAGTTTTCTGCGTAACTCATCCACCTCAGATTGTGCAAGATCTCTTTGGCGCTTAAGTTCTTCAATTTCCATTTCCATCTATAAAGCAAAAACAGAAAATGTGATTATACATGGGTTCAGTTTCATTTGCAATATAAAACAATTCCAAATGAAACCAACTTGAATCGCTTATTACCTGTTGTATTTTTAAGTCTTTCTCCCTAGATAAATCAGGGGTTCGAAGCTCTGCTTCTAGCCTGGCTACTTCTTTCTGAAGATGTTTGACTAACTGTTTATCTGAAACAACCTTTCATGCAAAGAGAAAAATGTATTCATGTCAATTCACTTAAAAGTTCATGCATTTGGAAATCCATGTCAATCTCATTAAGCAAGAAGGAAAAAGTAAGTACCATATTGACTTGCGCATTATTTGTCACTTCCTTTGCCCGGGTGGCAAAGAGGAGAGTATTACGAGATTGTTCAAAATGACTTAGTGCTGGACTCAAAGTACAAATGATGGCAGTACGTGCATTTCCACCAAGTGAATGCTGCAAAATACGAGTAAGCTTCGAGTCTCTATACGGTATATGACCACTTCTTTTTCCAACACTGCAAAGAGAAAAAATTTTCATTGACACAAGGGACAAATCAATCATGACTGCAAGACGAAATTGTTCCTTCAATCTAGAGAAGTTCTCTATTAGCATTAATAAACTAGACAAGCAAAAAGTTCTAATGAGCACCTAGAGTCAAGAGTATCTGTAAGAAGTTGTAGTTCTGCACAAATTTTGAAAATAAGATTAGCTTAAGAAGATGACAATTTGCAGATAATTTTACATAAGTATTGATTTTACAGTTAAGTATAGAACAAGTAACATTTAGAGACATTAATGTAGTTTCCTTAGATTTTGGCAAAACAAAAAGGTAGTTCAGTCAGACGCAAGAAGGGTTAAAAGGTGGTTGTAGATGACAATCAAATATTACAATATGTAACTTTCTTTCATTTTTCATTGTTCTTCTCACATGCATCATAAGAAGCCTCTATTGCAGAGTACACTTAAAAAGTTTTAGAACAGATGAAGCGACAAAAGTCAAGAAATATAATGATAGAAGAACAAAAATATGCTAAGATATATTCTGACCTGAGTTTTCTGATTACAGTTGTCAAAGTCATCAAACTAAGGTTAATATGACAACCTTCCTTCAGCCTTGCACCATCAGCATGAGTTTGTGAGGCTCTTTCACTACCAGCTAGATCCACAAAGTTCTGCAAGTGTTGATTCAAACAGTTTGCCATCAGGAACAAGAATGTATATATCCTTTTTGGGTACTAAAATAAGTGTGGCTGTAAAGCTAATATTTACTCATTTTACTGGATAAAGTTGGGAAGGGATAAGATCATTCTTACCAGGCTTGCTACAAATGATCTCACACAATCAGAATTTTCACGCAGAGTACTTTGAATTGTCTGCAGTTTTATCCAAACAAATTTATGAGTTAGTTTCCCTGGGGCATTGAGTATATATTAAGGAACCAACAGAAACCATCATTCATACCAGCCTTATTATTTGGTGTGATCGTGAGCTAGTATCATTTAAGGCAGTTTCACCAACTTGCCTTTGAGCTACAGAATGGCAGTAAAACAATTAGCCTAGCATTTAGAAGAGAAGGGGAAAAGTTTGCTATCTCAAAGCGATTTTCTTTAGTTACCTTCACAAATGCTAATTAAATGTCTTAAATGCTGATCGTTGCTAACTGTTTCTTCCACCAACTTCTCAACCACAGTGCCTTTCTGCAGAAAGAGATTAAAACTAAAAATTATAGTAAAAGAAAGAGGATGGTGAAAGCATCAAGTGCTTCATTCATTTGAAAGACATTAACTAAAGAGAGGCCATTACCTCTGGATCATCAAGAAATTTGAGATTGCGGCCAGATTCTGAATTTAGCAGGTCCCTAACATTCTCATTGTAAATTTCTAATCCTGAAATTTTAATGGTAAAATCTCTCTCTGGTGTCTGCAACAATTTCAAATAAACAATAAATGAACTACGAAAAATCACAAATCTCAACCATCTCAATGCAATGTTTTATGTTAATGCAACAAACTACTCATATAAATGTAAAGCAAATTACAGGTATCAAGAATAATTAGTTCAATCGAGGGAAACTCATCTCACATTCATTATATGGTGGTATATGTCATTAACAGCCTTCTCAGTTATTCCTCTCATCGTGTATGTCTTCCCACTGCTGGTTTGGCCATATGCAAATATAGTAGCTGTGCCAGAAATTACATAATTGAATTGTCTAATAAAGGGAATAGACTTATGGACAGGCTTCCCAAATGAAATAGTAGAAAAGAGAACACAACTTAGTACCATTTATGCCTCCCAAAGCAGACAACGCAACAGTCTTCACATCTTCGTACACAGTTTCATTTAAGCATGAAGGTCCAAAAACTTTATCTGAGAAAACAAAAAGAAAAATCTCAACACTAAGTTACCATGAAACATGAACCAACTAAACAAGTTCGTAGGTAAGTTACCAAATGTGAAAGGAGGAGGCTGAGCTGTGCGTTCTTGAGAAGGATGCTTAGAAACAATAGTGTAGTCATCTTTGCAATCCCATGCTACTTGATCTTTGGCCAGTTGCTCCCTTTTACTCAATGGCCTCAACCTTACAGTAACTACAATCTTCTCTTCCTTTGATTTTGGGCCTCCAGGAGTTGTTACTGGTGTCCTGTCTATCTTCCTAGCCGGGGTTCCTGGAGTTCTGACTGTCATTTTTTTTCCCTTAATTCCTTCGTGCCTTTGGAAATTAGAAAGACAAAATGTAATGCCGTCAGAACCCTCTCACCTCCCGAGCCGAAGGAAATCGACTGAAATTTTAACTGTGAAATGAATTAGTAGAAACAATTAGCATATTATGAACATATATATTTTATGTATACAAGGTCAACAATTTAAGAACATTTATGAAATTATGGACAAATCTAAATATAAACCTATAGAAAAACATATAAGTTACTATTTAATCCAAATTCCAAAGATTAGATGTTAAAGAAGCTGAAGAAAAAAAAATTACTCCTGAAATTTATCAAGCCTTCATAGTTTATATAAAATCAGTTGAAAAAAATTAAACAAAATAGGAAATAATACGAAAATTAAAGAGGTGGAAAAGCCAAATCTAACTTTTATTCATATTAAAATACTAGAAACAAAATCAACTAAATCCCAAAGGTAAAATTTGAATTTTCTCTAGCGAATTGAATTTTTTTAAAAAAATCTCTAGGAATCACACATTTCCTAGCAAAAAAGTTTCCTTCAATTATCTGAAAATGAAGCATTTTCTGATATTTTGAACTTAATTCAGTACTGAATATCAAATTAATTTCATAAAAGGAAAGTTCACTTCCCTCAATTATTTTCCATATTCAACTCAAATCTTACAAAAAAAAAAAAAACGAAAAAACAGAAAATTCGTTTCTAAAAAAGATCACAATCACATACTTACTCAAATTTCTGGATCTAATCGAAAGATTATTTGAGACTTCCAACCAGATAAAGAAAAGTTGAAGAAGAAAAGAGAGAGAGAGATTAGGTTTGGAGAAGAGAGAACTATAGAAAACTTTGTCTAATGGAAAAAATGAAAAGCCATTGAAGTGAGAGAGATGGGGGAGTGGCCAATAGATTTGAAATTTAGAGCCTAACGGCTAGTTCATTTTCTCAACTATTCTTTTTTTAATTTCTCGCGAGATACACTTCTTTTTATCGTGTGAGAACTGAGAGAAACGGACCTGCTTGTCTTTCATTTCTAATCTTAATAAACGGTTTTTAAATTTAATACCTAACAATAATTATTCTGTTGACGTCATTGGAGTAAAAACTTATAAGGTAAATTGCACCAAGTTTACTAAATTATTAATAAATTTATGTTTTGGTCACTTAATTTCAAAAAGTTACAAAATGGTTAGTAGACTATTTGAAAATTTTCATTTAAGTCACAAGGCTGTTAAAATCATTATTGTCTAGCCTTCTTTGTTCGTACCACCTACACCAATTAAAAGCTCTTCTTTCTATTATCTTTTATAGTTAAGTTATTTTTCATAAAATAACTTTGAATCTCACGAATCTATGAACCAAAATGCAAAGAACCTTTCTTTTCTGATATTCGACATTGACTGTCAGGTCGACTTGGATCTAAGGTACGTTCTTCTACTTGTCGATGTGTATTGATCTACTATATCGATCATCAAATTGTCGCTTGGAGCTCACTAGCCTAACTTAAAAATATTAATAATAACAGTCCAATGACTTAAATAAACAGTAACCATTTTGTAATTTTTTGAAATTAAGTGATCAAAACGTAAAATTACTAATAGTATAGTGACATAAATGTATTAATAGTTTAGTGATATTTGGTGTAGTTTACCGAAACTTTTATAAGGTAAGCTGACGATTTTTTTTTTGTTATTTATATTATTATTTAAACCCCTGATTAAGTTGATATCACTAATCAATCAGGTATAAATCCAGGAAAGAAAATTACAAAAATGACTTTTCGAATTTAAAATAAATTATGTTATTCTAAGGTACTTTAGTCTTTTTATGTTTTTTTTTAAATAAATAAATAGTTTGCATATGGTGGGACATGGCATTTACATCCATAATATTTTAACTTTACCACTCAACAAAAACTTCATCTTGAAATATTTTGTATATTTTTATTTTTTTTATACACACTTTTACCTTCATCAATTGTATATATTGATAATGTTATTGATTGAGTTAATGTCACAAGTTAATTCGACACTAACCCGAGATTGATGACAACATCATTATAAACAAATGTAATGATTTAATATTCTTAATTTAATATATTTACATGTTTAAATTTTATTTTACTCACAATTTAATTTTTTTTATTTTAATATCTTACATATTACATATATTATTATTAATTGGTTTCAAAATCATACATTTTATTATTTATTGTATGCTATTTTTAAACACACTCCTATATTCTAAAAACGTAATTTCTACACGTATACGCATGTGATAAAATTTTTAATTATTTTATTATACATTAAAAGACGCATAACATTATTCACCTATGAAATTATTTTACTCTACTAGTGGGTGAGCTCCACTAAAAAAAATATTAATATTTTTAAGATTTTATTAAAGATTTACTAATATTTTTATTTGATAAAAATATTTTTCCTAAGTTGAACCTCATGGTAGAAATGCTCGAACAAAGTATAATGATAAAAATCTAATCTTGAAATTTTAGATTATCCTAAAGATTATTGCTACCCATAAAATTTGATTTTGACTCTAATTTAGGGTTTGCCAAATCTACATTCTCAAGTTAAGAACAAGAGTTTGGAAACAAAGTTAAAAATGTATATCCACATTTTAACAAATTTAACAACGGTAGTTTTAACTTAAAAAAGGGAAAAATATTTATGACACACTGTTAGTAGAGTTTTTAGACTTCGCAAGCAAGTCAGACAGTTTATAAGTATTCTATAGGAGTATGGTAAAATGTTAAAAATTAAATATTAAAAAAATAAACATGTGACAATTTTTAAAATTACTTGTAGAATAAAAAATATATGCTATCAGTGTACCAAATATTTACCCTTAAAAAAGTATTATATTTTTTTTCAATTGTATACTTATTTTGAAAATATAAAATAATATAAAGCTCAATTTGGAATTACTTCGGAGTGTGTTCTTTAAACATATATTAGATTATGGCTAGATATGCTCATGGGTCGGGCCCAATCAAAATTTTTAAGGTTTTAGGGTTTAAGGTTTAGGGTCGAGTGACCCGGCCCATGAACAGGTCTAATTACGGCACGCTAGGCGAATTTTTTATGTAACAATTTTTTTAAAATTGATATAATAATTTAATATGGCTTTTGTTTGAATTCCTTCATGTGCAATTTTTCTTTTTTTACATTTTAAATAAAAAGATAAATTTAGCCTAAAATTAATATTTATTACTTTGTAAAAAAATACTTTTGGTAAATTCTAAGTTGATCACGAACTGTGGATACTTTCTTACTCAGGGATAAGCTAGTTAAAGTAATGGAAGAATAGCCTCGAACCACCAATCATTCCTTAGTTGTAAATTAATTATGAGAACAGCTTGACAATTAATCTTTGTCAATTGAACAATCTTGAGAAAAGCTCCTACGATTTAATTCCTTGATAACCTTACTAATGAGAAGAACCTAACTCTAATTAATGATCTTAATTGTGCGGACCTTTTAAATTAAACCGCTTAATCTTATGATGTTATCCAACTGCGACACCCAATCAACCTACAAAAATTTATTCTTCAGCAAAAATAATATAACAATTGCGAATCAAATTATATTACTAATGACATATTATTCGAAGCATCGAACAAGTGACCCTTCTTATAAAGACATCAAGAACAACATAATGAGACGATCCTATTGTAACCGGAAAAAAAATGAAAATCAAGGTGAAAAAGGAACAAAGTGTGGTTTAGGGTCTTACAATTCAAACATCAAATTTTTCTGGACCTTTAACTAAAATAGATTTTTTTTTTTTATCATAAGCTAGAATATAATTTAGATAGAAATAATCAAAGAACTGTGTTGAAAATTGGTAAACAAAACTAGAATAGAAAAAAATTTTAAATAAAAATAAATGCATGAATGTTAAGTTTTTGAGACCTATAAAAATAAGAATCTACTTAAAAATATAAAATTAATAGATAACAACAAGAAGAGTTGTATCCACATAGATTAGTAATAGTTTTATTTCTTAAACAAAAACAAGTAAAGTAAATATGTTGGGCTTTTTTTTTTTTTTTTAAATCAAAACTAAATTTAAATTAAAAATTTAGCAAAAAAAGTAGTAGTTAAAAGTTGAGGAAAAATCAATAAAATAAAGCTCTAATCAAAGGTAAAATCTCCGTTTAATTCATAAATTCGATTATCGATGCAAAGATATCTTTAATGCCTTTACTAAATTAGTTCTAGTTGCTAACTCAACGTTGAGCAGCCAATCTCTCCTTATTTATTCGGTAACCAAGAGGCAACTTTTTTGAAATTACTTCATTTACCAATAAATAATCTTGTATCTCAAAGCTCAAGGTTTAACTTGCCAATAGCATTAAGAATGAGAGAGATCTAATTCTAACTAATAAACTCACCTCATCAGAGTTTATTTAAACTAGATCGCACATCCACACCACATAAATCATATGTTACAAGATACATAATTATGCAGTTCGTCACAAGTATTAGAATGAATGTTTACAGATTTGATTATTCTAATTGACAAGATAATTATTCTAAATTATCAAATACTGGTCAAATACTTAACAAACATGCACAATTGTAATTTAAGCAGAAGATATGCAAATACTAAAGAACAAAAAAGATTAAGAATAAATTAAGTATCACAAATTGATCGAATCAAATTTTGAGAACCCTTCAACTAGAAAAAAGAGTTTACAAAGCCATAAAGTAAATAAAAAAATAAACACACAATAAACAATAAAATAACTATATGCCTAAAATTAGAAAAAGGTCCTAACTCCCTCTTATAATATCCAATTTATATTGTCTAATTAACCTAAACCAGGTTACAAGAGCTTGCTTGAAATTGTAGAACTCATAAAAGATCAAAATACCCTTAAAGTTGTCATTGGGCGCTAGGAATCAACGCAAGGGCGTGCCGACTAGAGCATTGCGGAACTAGGACTGTAACAGCCCATTTTTAGTCAAATCGAAACAGTAGTTTCAGGACCACAAATTCGAAGTTGAAATATTTATTTTATTATTATTTTAGTGTCCATGGCATGATAAAATTATTGTCTGAAAATTTCGTTAAGAAATTTTATCGTTTGATAGGTCAATTTGATAAAAATTACTAAATCGCGTAAAGTGTAAAAGTGAAGTACTATTAGTTAAAGGTGTCAAATAGCTTTGGTTTTTAAATATGGTGGCCTTAAGTGGTAATTAAACCATTTTATTTATGAGTGGACATATATGGACACATTTTAGGTGTTTTAAATGGTTATTTATTAAGGTTATATTTATAATTTGGTAATTTAACTTAAAATAAATAAAACAAAACCAAATCAAAGCTTCATTATCATCTTTATCCACCGAGAATACTAAGAAGAAGAAACCAAAGAATTTGTTTTAGGGTTCGACACTTGCAAGGTTAAATTGGTAAGTGATTTTGACTCATTTTTTAATGATTTCTATGTTTTTATGATCGTTGCATCTAGTACTAGCTAGCCCAAGACTAATTTGCAAAATTGTTAAAGATTTTGAATGTTTTCATTGATGAATATGTATGAGTTTTGATGATTGATGATAGATTTGACAGTTTATTGATAGTTAAACAAGTTTTGTAAAGTGATTTTGAGTAAAAATGCAAATTAGGGATTAAATTGTGAAATGTGTAAATTTAGTGGTTAATATGTGAAATAAATGAAAAATATAGACTTCTGGGGGTATTATGGTAATTCGGATAGCATGGGTTTATTGTGAATTTCATTAATTTGTGAATTTATGAAATAAGGACTAAATTGTGGAAATTGTGAAATATGTGGGGAAAAAGTGAAAATATGTTTTAAAGTGTGTTTTGGACTAAATTGAATGAATAGTTGATTAAATAAGCTGATTTTGATTACTTGTAGATCAAGAAAAGAGGAATTCAAACTTAGATCGGGGAAAAAGTAAAGTAATTGAATAGTCGGTTTGTTTCGTTATTTCCGTACACGAGGTAAGTTCATATAATTGAACTTAAATGTGTATTCATTTAATTGATGGATGGTATTTAGATTATATTTGTCCTATGGTTAAATGTGAAGAACTTAATTTAAATATACGATTTAAGTAGACAAGTTGCTGAGTAAGACCATAGTTGGGCTATGGCAAATCAGAAAATAAGACCATAACCTAGTTATGGCATGAAAATGTAAGACCACGACAGGTCCATGGCAATGTATGTGTAAGACCATAGTTGGACTATCGCATCGAAAAATTTGATGTATTTGTATCGTAAGCATTATTAAGCTGGAGTGGTTTGATAAGATAATTGGTGAGAAATAGATAAGTATCAGTACAGGTAAGTACGAAAAACTATTGAAGTAACGAGTTAGAAGAAGTTGAGGACTTATAAGTTACGATGTGGTTAAACTTATTGTTAATTCTTTTATTGATGCTTTAAATGTTAATTATGTTATCCATTTTGAAATGCTAATGAATGTTGAGACTATTTCATATTTACATACGAACTTACTAAGCCTTATAGCTTACTTTGTTTATTTTCTTCTGTGTTTTATAGTATTTCGAAGCTAGCTCAGATCCGAGGATCGTCGGGACTTCATCGCACTATCGGACATCTATTTTGGTACTTTTGAGTTGTGTATATATAGTATATGGCATGTATAGGCTTGAGTCATTTTCGTATGTTTGATAAACATGTATTTAGGTCATTTGAGTTAGTTTGTGATGGTGAATTGATGATGTTTATAAATGTGCAAATGGTATTATTTTTAGTTTGGTAATTAGCCTATATTGAGTGATTGAGGTGGAATGGATAATGCATGTTTGGAATGGTTTAGTTAATTGAATGGTATATGTGACTTAAGTATGAAGTTAGATGGCAAGTTGTGGTATATTTGTGATTTGTATTGATGGTAAAGAAATGGTATGATTTGAACTTTGGTTGATGACTTTTGGCTGATTATTTGTGTCTTGAAATGGAACTATTTGAACTTGTTTAGGTATGTTCAAAATGGGTGGCAAATTGGCTTGTTTAGGTATGTTCAAAATGGGTGGCAAATTGGCTTGGTAAATAGCCTATTTTTTGTCTACATGGGCAGAGACACGGGTGTGTGTCTCAGCCGTGTGTGACACACGGTCACGTTACACGGCCGTGTGTCCCCTGGTGTTGAATTTGAAATTAAGTCAGTATGTTCCACACAGTCTCACACACGGGCATGTGATTAGCCGTGTGGCACAAGTTAGTATACCCCCTAATTGGCACACGGCCTAGCACACGGGCCTGTGACTTAGCCGTGTTGCACAAGTCAGTATACCCTACAGGTTTGGCACGACATAGCACACGGTCTGGCACACAAGTGTGTGTGGCCACTTTGAAGGGCACACGGGCTAGACACACGGACGTGTGATTGGCTGTGTGACCCAAGTCAATAAGGTCACTTATTTGGACACGGGTAGGACACGGGTTGGGACATGGCCATGTGCTCCCATTTCGAATGTTCACACGGCCTGTGACACGGGCGTGTCTGATGGGCGTGTGTCCCCTGTTTTGAGAAAAATTTTCTAAGTGTGGAAAAGTTTCACGAGTTATCAGTTTAGTCCCGAACCACTTCTAATGCATGTTTAAGGCCTCGTAGGCTCGTTTAAGGGGCACTATGATTTGTTGTGATTGAATGGTATTTGAATTGATAAATTGTATATAAAATGTATGTTTAAAAGTGTTGTAAGTCTGGTAATACTTTGTAACCCTATTCTGACGGTGAATATGGGCGAGGGGTGTTACAAGGACAGCATAGGGGCACTGATGAGGAACGTGCAACTACATGCTAGGGTGTTAGCTCAAGGCAAAGGCGCTCAACTTGGGTAAGGTCACTTAACTTCGATCCATGCTCCATTCTACCCGTTTTAACTCTTTGTTTCGTTTCTGACGATCCGCAAACTCGAACTTTAAGATCCCATAAACCTAATCCAAGTCAGAAAACATTTACGCCATGTTTGGTTCACTGAATGTAATTAGGTGGGAATGGAATATAGTGGGACTAGAATAAAGAATAAATATTTGTAATGGTATTACATTGTTTGGTTGGTTAAATTATTGTTAAGGGGTATACAAAAAGTATATAAAAAATGATAAATTTATCCTTAATTTAAATAAATAATATCTTAATGGCATATTAAAATTATTCTAATAATTAATTATTTAAAATATAGTTATAATTAATATTTAATAATTTATGTTAATACCTTAATAAAGTATTTAAAAAGAATTATCCATTAGAAATTGCTTTCACTTGTCGATTGAGTCTTAACTCGATTGACATCAGCATTGTTGCCAGTATAGGAGGATGTTGGTTCAAGTGTGCTGAAACGCATTATCCTCTTATTTAAGAGTTTGAGAAGGGCTATGGATAGTTCTAGGCATTGTATCAAAAAAAGCAAATATGATAAGAACCAACAAATTGCTTTATTTTCCCCCTAGTTTTATTTAGATTACAAAAACAAAGTGTTGAGGCAAGATGAGCTGATTGTTATTGAGTGGCACTCGACAGTGCACACTACAAGCTGCCACTAAGGTAGTTTAAATACTTGTCATATTTGAGTTGGTGATTTGATGAAGAAAATTTTTGGACTCAGTTATGTGATGATATATTGAAGATACTTTGGTTCATCTATGAAAACCAATCCTTGGAGTTTGAAGATTAGATTGGATTTGAGTAAATCAAATCAATCCTTGGAATGTGAAGGATCGATCAAGATTGTGTGATGTTTTGGAAATCATATCCTCAATTGATTGTGCTTTGATTGTTAATAATGTAATAGCTATTTTCAATGAGTTACTTTGTATTTACTAAAATTCTATGTTAGTAAGCCGAAATTGATATATGTTTTGAGGCTTGTCTAAGTTTTGTATGAAAGCTTATTGAGTGCATTCTAATCTATTCATTGTGGAACTGTTTTGTGAAATAGTGCAAACTGAATTGTAAAACCTTGTTGAGTGTTTACTGCCAAAGTTCTTAGGAGGAGGATTTGGACGTGAGTGTTCTAGTCGTTAGGTACAAATGTGATATCTCTATTCTTGGGGAGTGATAGAATATGAATCACTTGTTGTATTGTGGATTCAAGATAGTGAAATTACTCACTGGGTTAGGCTTCGTAAACATAGGGAAACCAAACTGTGTAAACAAACCTTTGGTGTTCTTTATTTTGTTTGCATAGTTTCTGCAATGTCAAGTCGTAGTGGCCATTTTAGTCAAGCACTTATATTGCAATTTTCATTTTAAGCAAACAAGCAATTTAAGGTAGCAACACAAAGAACTTTAAAAAGACTTAAGAGAGAATGAAAAATTAAGATTTAATGTTGCTCTCTTGATCAAATGACGTCTTGATCTCTTGATGTTTCAACAATGTTCCATCCTTGTTGAAGTGTTGGAAACTTGTATGTATAGCTTGAAAGAGTTTTAAGACCATTATAATGCTTTGAAGGTGAGAAGAGTCATCCAACCTACAAAACTGGAGTTCTGGAAGCTGCCCAGTCATAAGGGAATCAATCCTCTAGTGTCTAAAGGTCATATTTTCTTTACTGTTGTGAATGAGGGATCAATCCTCTATTGTTCTAGGAATGATAAAACTCAAAATCATTCTAAACATTTATATTACTTTTGAAAAACCAAAAAGTTAAAAAAGTCACTTTTATTAAAAAGGAAAAAAATTAAAAAGCAATGATAGAAACATATAAATTCAACTTAATTAAATTTAATACGATATTTGAATGGAGTGATAGTTAGAGATTTAGTCGGGTATTTAGATAACATCTTTACTCTTAATATTGTGTTTATACCAGAAAAAAAAAAGAGTTAATTAAGCATAAGGCTTTGTTATGTCAAAACAGGAATCAGTGGAAAGCTAATAAAGCTAACAATGACCTATTAAGAGAATGAGCTCGGTCTGGATCCAACATTTTTTATTCTTTATCCAAACTTATTTTTTAATCAACTCAATCCAACTCGAAAGCCCAAATCACTATTCATTTAATATTAAAAAATTAAAAATACTCGATTATGACCAACTCACTATGCAGATGAAAAAAATATGCTAAAAATATATTTATTAAATGCTTACGTAAAAATCCGCCAAAAATTGAGATACCATGGCATTAGATTAAAACCTCAGTGAGTTTTTAATTTTTATTGATTTTATATTAAAATATATAAGAAAAACATTTACATTATAGTTACCTTGAAATGTATGGTGTGTTGATATTTTTTAGAAGAGTGACGGGATGAAATCATTTAAAATATAGTATAAATAATTTAATTTAACAAAAATCTTCTAATTAATAGATAATAATTTAGACCATATCAGATTGATTCGAATCAAAATTACCTTAAACAAACGTAATTTGAAGATATGAAGTCGGTTTCACGTAAAAAACCTATGACTGTTCAATACAATGATACTTGCAAGCAGTTCCGACTCAAAATAAATTGAACTCGATTTGATAATTATCAAGCTAAATTCAAGCTCAAGCTACCAATTGAATCAAATTCGAACTTAATAATATTCGATTTGAACAGCTCATAATCTTATCTAACTTTTCATACTTTTTATATTATTACCCTTAATATGTCACTAACCCTAAACTTAAATATCGAACTCAACTCAAGATCGAATTAGAGCTTGAGTACAAAAATTAGTAATCGAACTTAATTCCATTGAACTTGATTCAAGCTCGAGCTTAAAAATAGATATTCGATTGAGCTCAACCCGAGTATCAAGCTCAAGCTCAACTCAGACTAATCTTGTTTACCTAATCTAATCGTTTTGGATTCATAGTTTCTAGTTAATTCCATTTCCATGTATCTTGTCCCTCTGCTTCAATAACAGAGCTGATGAGAACCAAATTAACAAAACCTTTCTAAAACTCAATCTTACACCATTAGAAGCAATACCACATAATCAAAACAAATCCATCCATCATTTCTCTGCTTCCTTAACAACTCCTAAATGTCAAAATTTTAAATAGCCCCATAAAAAGCAGTTTCCAGGAGAGAAAGGTGTCAAAACACTTAAAACACACACACACACACACAAAATACTTATCTATGCCTCTGTAACTGGGAACTCAAACACAACATCCTTTCCAGCAAGCTTCCGGTAAACCGCAGAAAATGTCTCGAGCTTATACTCAGTGTTGTTCCTTTCCTTTGGGTCCAAAAAGACCTGCCAAAAAGGCAAAGATTGCATGAAAAATGTACTTTGAAAAAAGCAATTGATGTATGAACTAGGAAAGATGACTACAATCATAACAAGCCTCCTAATAAGTTTTTCGACATCACATCGCTTTTTCATCAACACTTAGAAACCTAATTCTACTATTACTAAGTAGTATGACATTGGAGGTTCTACCTTCATTATCTTTGATCCATCGATTCTATATCTAGTGCGCTTTCCAACAATCTCAGCAGGTAAGACGATATCTTCCAGCATTGCCTCATGTACAGCGGTCAATGTGCGGCTACGCGGCCTCTGAACAGCAGAACCTTTCTTTGGAGGCCTCAGTATCCTCCGAGTGGCAATGAGAATCACATCCTATCATATATGGATAAACTACATTAAAGCTTAACACCAAGAGCATGTACTTATCAATCAAACCACTTGATAATCAATAAATCACCACCACAAGTACAAACTGAAATTTATGTAACACAGTAAAACCATTGAGCTAAATTGTTATTGAACTTGGAACAAAACCTCGATCCCTCATTGTAGAAAGGAGGAAGGAATATCTTATTAGTCTTTATCATACCTTGCCACTGAACTTCTTTTCAAGTTCCCTCACAAGCTTAACATGAACCTTGCGAAAAGCTTTCCTTAATCTGTAGGGAACATGGATAACAACAGCTTTCTGGCTCCCGGAAACATCAATTTGGCTGCACGTGAACAGATTATATCAATCATATAATGAAAAAATACATATGTGACATTATTTAGAATCCCAGTGAAACATTTTCTTACACTGCTGAATTAATGTAGAGATCTTTGAGGTCACTTTTCAGGTCCTGGTTGGTATTCTCCAAATCGAAGAATGCCTGTTACAGAGAGGCATAATGAAATCATACCCAGAATTTCTATCAACTTTCCAAGTGCAACAAACAAACAAAAGAGCGTTTTAAAACCTGGGCAACCGACTCCTCAAATTCAGTTGGTTCAACATCCTTATCCTTGTGGATCTTCTTCATTGATGTATACATCTTCAAGATCTGCAAGAGAATGTCATTACAAATTAGCAACAGTTTATACTTGATGAGACAGAGTAATCAGAGAGCATATAGATGAGACAGAGTAACATGCAGTAGGAGCGAAAACGGAGAATCAAATCTAGCAGAGTGAAGCAGATAACTCAAAATCTAATGTCTCAAGTAGAAATCAATCTTCAAGTTAAGTTTAAAGTTACCTTATTTGAATTACTGGCCTGGCCTGCTCAGGGACTGGAGAAGGGGAGAAGGAGGAGGAGAAGAAGAGAAAGAAAGGGCTGCTGAGAGGCTTGTTTGACGGCGGGGCTGTGTAAAGAGATTGCTCAGTGGGTCGTTAAATTTTTGAAAACCTAATTTTATTTGCATAATAAAACATTAAAAAATTTTAATTTAACAACAAAAAAAATTATAGAACTTAAATTTATGTAATTTAGAGAGTTAATTGTAACAAACATCCCTAAACTATGATCTTATTCCAAATTGATCCTTAAACTTTAAATCATTCTAATTACATTCCTAAACTATCAAGGTTATATCAATTAGACCTTTACATCACTAACATTGTTAATTTAACTGTTAAATGACAAGTCAGATCTTATGTGATGTGATTTAAAATGAAAATTATAAAAATGGATGTTTTTAAAAACTTAGTCTTTAGGTTTTCAAAACTTTTATAGAAACTTTGTTGTTCACTCTTTCTCTTTTCTTTTTCTTTTTTTTTCAGTTATACTTTATTTTTAGTTTTTAGTTTTGAAAATTATGCGAAAATGTTATATTTTTCTTTAAAGCTATCATTTTAAATTTAGTTAAGTAAGATTTGAAGTATCATTTAATGATTAAATTAATAGTTTTAATAACAAAATTAAGGATCTAATTGATATAACATTAGTAGTTTGAGAATGTAATTAAAATATTTTGAAGTTTAAGAATCAATTTAAGAATGATGATTTGAAGATGTCTGGTGCGATTAACTCTAATTTAGATGTTATTGGTGTTTATATATATTTTGTTTTGTATTTGTTTTTTATGTGTCATTCACTAATAATGAGAAATAGTTTATACTTTTATATTTTTTTTATTGTATAACATTTATTTATTTTTTACAGTTGTATAATATAAAATTAAAATACTTTATTGTACAAAAAGGTTAAATTTTGTGATTAATCTCTCTACTAAATCAAGTATAAAACATGCAAGTACACGATCATTAACCCAATATATCAAAAGTTCATTAGTCAAGCAAAATATAAACTATAAACCATGCACTCATCAAATAAATTCACTTTCAAAATCTAAAGAAATGCTAAATATATCAAAAAAAATACCAAGATATATAAAAATATACCCAACATACTCAATATATCAAATATATCAAAAATACCAAGATATACAAAAACATACTCAATCTATCAAATATATCAAAACCGTAAAGAAATGTACTCAAGACATGAAAGTTCCCCTAGTGACCTAGAGACATGCCCAAAACTAATTCAAAGAAAGCATTTACAAAAAATCAACGGATATAACTAAGACTCGAGAGCTCGAATGTTGCAATTGACTAACCACTACTTGAATTCACTTCTAAGACTTATACACGAAACAAACAATCCACACATTAAGCATTATAAAGCTTAGTGGTATTAAATAACCAATCTCCTAATATAAAATCATTAAGCAATGGAGAATGCTACCACAACAATAAATCAGTGATTGGACAAGTTTCCTAAGTTCATTACAACATCAATCATTACTTTTTTTTTTATAATTCCAAGTACACAATTCAAAACAATTGACATATTCAAAATATATATCACGAAATCTCCATATTACATATCTCTTTTCCACACATTATAGCAATCATCAAATTCATTTAACAAACATCATTCTCATAATAATTATCATTAAATTAAGCCTCTATTATGGGTCAAGAATGGATACTCGAATTAATCCCCAAACACTCCACAAAATGTGCACAAACACCAAGGGGCATAAATGTACTAATGCGTGTAAAAACATGACTTCTCCTAACACTCTAAAAATGTACACAAGTGTCCAACATAAGCGCACACAAGCGCCAAATCTTCTTTCATTATAAAACAAATCTTATGGTATGCAAATTATACATGAACCATTTCCAACATTGTTTAATATGATGTTTAACAATGAAATTTATTATCAGAGCAACAAATATGTCATCATAATCATATCTCATTAAATTTTAGTCACTTAATTATTGCAACAATTCCAATACAAAACAAGCTTATGTTTTTTTTTTTTTTATAAAACCATCTCAACTCATAATAAACATGTATATGACGTAAAATAGATTATGCATCAATAACATATATAATAAAAAACTCATCACCAATAAAACGATGCTAAATTACTTAATTGAATCTATATTATAAAATTAAGTCAAGTTAACACAAACTAAAATCATCACATTTTAGTTATCTTCTTCTTCTCCACAGCCTTGGAGGATTCAACCACTTCTTTTGCTACAATAGTCAATCGAAACAATGAAATAAAGTTAAAAAAACAGAATCAAGCATTAAAATCACTTATAACTATCAATGAGATGCAATTTAATATAGCGAGAATTTTATCGCTTCTAACTCAAACTTAAGAGAATTCTAAACTAATCCATTCAAACTTGAAATCTTTAAAATTAAAATTAAAAATTCTTAAATACTCAAAATCCACCAACAATACAAGTTCTTACATACACTCTCTCTGGAACAACTTAAGTACCCAACAATGAAATCTCAATAGAACTCCATTAGAATTAAGAACAAGCCTTAATTTCTGCCTTCCCATTCCACTCTAAACATAAAACTTACAAGAATCTAACTCAAGAACATCAGAAAAACATTAAATCAAATCTTTCTCATACTATTTTGAAAATGGGAAAAAAATGGAGAAAAATCAAATATAATCTTCTATTGTTTAGAAATCATAGATTAAGATTAGAAAACATGTCACCTTGCTGGAAAATATTGAACAAAGAAATCAAAAAATGTTGAAATTCTTATTTATGAAATCTTGTAATGAAAGGATTTAATGAAAAGCGAACTTAATAAAAGTTAATTGAAAGAAAATCAAACTTGAGAGAATTTTAGAAATATTTGGAAAACTACTATTGCAAAAATGTACTCAACCATTCTCTCTAACAACTAATTCAAAATGTGATTTTTTTGCTATGAGGGGCTTAGGTTATTGACTAATTAAAGACCTCTCCTCTTCTAAGTGCTATTTTCTAGTTTTCTCACATTAACCTCACTAATATTGCCAACCTTACAATTTAGTCTATAGGCTTTAATCTCCTATTTACAAATTCTCACTAATTTAATAATTTTAACTCATAATCATTTACTAATTCATTATCGTGCCTATTATGGGAAACCTCTTAATTTAACTTCTCGGAGCAATTTAGTTTAAGAAATCCAACCCAAAATTGAACTTCCAATACACTTGATAGATCTTTTTTAGTATTACAATGGTTCAAAAATAAGGTTTCATTGATTGGGATGTTTACAAAGATCGTCCCATTTCACAAGATGAATTATTCGTTTTTTCTCAGTGTATCCCTACATGAAATGAAAGATGTTTTCTCCATCTCAAGGCATATATCTTTAGTGAGGACTATAGATTGCATCACGTAAATTAGAATCGCCGCCAAGATTACCTTGGTAAGCGTGATTCTGTCTACTAAAAAGAGAGTTTTCTCCCTTCAACATGTCAACTTCTGTCTCATGTTTTGAACAAGATATTAACATGTATCCTTCATGACATGTTGGTGTAATAAAGGAATTCTTTAGACACTTTCCCAAATCATTAACATGAGAAAATTTAAGACCACAACTGAGAGATCCTCTTAGAGATAAAGGGCACATTCTTGGAGAAGAAAATGTGCATTTTTAGTACACTAATCCAATGTCTACAACTGCCACAAAAATCATCTAACACTCTCTTAACAACCTCCATCTGGTCAACAGAAGATTCAATGAATAAAACTAAATCATCAACAAAGAATAGATGAGATATGCTAAGACCATCCTTAGCAAGTTCTTTCACACCCCATTTTGCACCTCTACATCGATACACTGAGCCAAATATTCCATTAAAAAGAACAAATACACAAGGTGAGAGAGGGTACTTTTTTTTAAAAAAATATTAAATCATATTGTTTAATGTATATTTTCATATTATTATCATTATTTTATTTTGTTGGATTGATTTCTTAAATAGATAGTACCAAGTTTGTTTTTCAAAATTAAAAAAAATCGATATTTTCAAACAAGTCAGGTACTTACTATTTAATCATTAACATTTTATTTTTATTTTTATATTTAAAAATAATAATAATAAATTTCAAAATACGTGGATGCTATTTAATTATTAATATAGTATTAATTTCTCCATATATGAATACTAAATTAACATGTAAATAAGTTTGATCTGACCCCTTAAATACGACTTTTTTTTCCAAAATAAAGTTTTTGGAAAAGTAATTCTCAGAAAGTATTTTTTTTAATATTATTTAACCTCGCCATCCATGGCCGTTGAGGTGTATAGGAACACTTTAGCCTAGACTTGATGCATATGGGTGGTGAGGTGCATTTATTTCTAGACTTTCTCAACTACTAGAATCAATTTTGTTAACTGAACCTTGTCACTCTTTTCATTAATTTTGGTCTTATCATCCACCCAAAGTAAGTGATTGAAGCTTTAGTGCCCTAGGTGTTTTAATTTTATGTAATTTTTTTATTTCATAATAATATACACATATTATTCATTATTCATTACTATTATGTTGTTAATGATTTGCATGTTAAGCAAATGGTTTAAGGAGACATGGCTCATTGATTTTCTATGAGAAAATAGCATAAGAAAAGAGTTTTGTATGCGAAACACAATCAATAATCTAAACATGTTAATGTAAATGGTACAAAAAATAATGACTTATTGATTACCTACGTTAAACTACGAGAAAGTGGCATAACAAAAGAGTTCTTGTGGGAAAAAGATAACTATAGTTGGTAATTTTAACATATTCATTTTTAGTGGGATTATGGGGAGCAAGTAACTCATGCAAGAACTATTAAGTCACCTAAAGTCCCTACAAGAAGATAGCTTGTCTTAGTTACTGAATCGTTATGAGCTTAGGCTCGAATTAGTCTTAGGCTTGGATTTTTTTGGGTTTGGATCATTATTGGCTCAGATTGGCATGGTGGTGGGCTTTTGGACTTGGCCCTAGTTTGCTAGCTCTACATGCTTGTTTTAACTTTTGGACAAAAAAAAATATAAATAACAATTGTTATCCTCAAAATACATCAAGAATTGGGTGAATTGGTGTTAAAAAAACTAAAGAAAAAAAAAAGCTCAAAAACTTTGCACAATGATTTTAGGGTGGCTCGTCCTCAATTGCCTACTTTTACTACCTTAGCATCCCTTAACTAAGGATTTTCCCCAATTCACTAATTGATACATGTAATAGGCCAATTTTGGCCCGGGCCCAAGACTCAAAAATAAATAGAAATAAAAACCAAAATAAATCTTAATAGTTCATATAAAACAGTCCAAATTACAAAACAACAAGCCCAAAATTAACCCTAGCCCAACAAACCCACAACCTTAACATTTTTAGCAAAAAGAAAAGGTAGAAACCCTAGCTGTCGAACTCTAGGCCTAACCCTATCATCGCGCCTGCTGCCGCCTCTCCACACACGTCTGACGCTTCTCTGGCACCACCTGCAACACGCAAAGCAAAGGACTACTAAGAAAAAACAAAGAAACAATAGCGAACACAAGCAAAGAAAACAAAAATGAATCTTGTATTTCGGCTATAAAATAGGCCACATCAATTACTTGTATTTATTTACGCACACCAGAGTAATCAAAACAAAATAGCAAAATCAAAGAAAAGTTAGAAATCAGATTTTAATCTTTAAAGGTGATTCTTTATTTATCCTTTTTTACTTATTTATTTTATAATTAAAATATTAAAAAAAAGGCGGAAGGTGGGGTTGAAACTTACCTGTTTCTTAGTCGCTCGTCACCATCGGAGATTTCCTCTATTCGCGAAAGCCATGGAAACCCCTTGGGGTTTCGTTTGGGCTTCGAAAGAAAGGTGGAGAGAGGTGTGGGTTGGGTCGTTTTCTTCTTTTTAGGGATTTCCCCCCTTTTTGGTCTAAAGTTAGGCTAAAAAAGGGCATATTTGGCATTTTTCGGCCACCGGGAGCGGCGGAGCCCGTTGCCAGTGACCGATGGCCGCCGTGGGACTTGTCGGAACCCTAGGCCGAAGAAAGGGGGAAATTTTGAGAGAAAATGGGAGTTCTTTCGGGTTTTTTTTTTTTAAAGGAGGAGAGAAATGAGATTTTTTGAAGAAAATTTGGCTTAAATAGCCTAGTGAAACGATGTCGTTTCACTCAGCTCCTAAACGCCCAAAATGGCATCGTTTTGGAGGGGTTGACCCGAGACTCGACCCATTTGCCTTAAGGATCCGCATGTTTTTGCGGTGAATGGGATATTTGCGTGCACGGTCCCTCCGCTTTTACGACGGGTTGTAATACGGTCCTTGTTTTTTTTTTCTTTTTAATCCTGCCGTATGATTTTATGTTTGCTTCGCTTTGGTCCATATTGAAACTCTACGCATAAGGATTGGGAATAATTTTCCATTTAATCCTCGTTCCTTTACGCGTGTTCTATTTAGGCCATGTTTCCTTTTTATTTTTATTTTTTAAAAAAAATTGCCTCTTCAATTTTATCTCATTTTTAATTCGGTCCTTGACCTGTCAAAGGACATAGCGCATTCAGTAGGGTTTGGGATATTTTCCCAGTTAAATCCCCATGCTTTTTGCACTTTTCATTTTTAGTCCATTATTTATTATTTTATTTCAATTCAGCCTTTAATTTGATTTGCGGGACAATTGGGTCCTTTACTCATTTTAATTCTTTAATTATTTATTTGCTAGCTTAGTCATTATCGTTTTTTTAGTTTACATTTAAACTGTTCTCTTATTATTCTCTTTTCATTGGGCATTTTCTTATATATTTCATTTTACCTTATCATTATCATTGTGGCTGCTGATGATATTATTATTCGTATTTTTGTTATTATTACTATTATCATTTTCATTGTTATTACTGTCCTATTATGCATGTTGGTATCGTGATCTATTGTTACCATATATTGTTATATTTTATCATATTAACATAAATTATGTCACACTATCATTATTCATCAAACGTGATATTTTTTTTATGTTTTAGCCGCATTTTATACCATAATCGAATAAACTAAACGTTTATCATTTTAAATATTACATTAATTCTTACCCAAATACGTAAAAAAGGAAATTTTCAAAATAAGGTAATGTTTCATATTTTGGAGATTCGAGAAATCGTATCCTAACTTACAAAGCTTCGATTTTCTCGTTGAACTTAAATAGCTAAATATCCTTTTAAAATTAAAATACATGAATTTAAATAAAAAATTTAAAGGCAAGCTTATTCTCGAGAATTCAAAATGCCGTGTCCTAACTTACTGGATGTGACATTTGTTATCTCGAGATAAGAGAGTCTTTGACATTCGTTTCAATTTATTCAAGCGTTAAAAAAAAATAACGTTAATAAAAAGAGGGATTGTATTGCAAAATTTTTTCAAGTTTTCAAATTTTTGACATTAAGGCATTAATTGATCAATTAGGTACCAATTTTGGGCGTTACGAGGGTGCTAATCCTTCCTCGTACGTAACCGACTCCCGAACCCATTTTCTCGAATTTCGTAGACCAAAATCGTTGTTTTAGTAAATCAAAACATTTTATTAAAATGATCAAATTACGAGATGATCCGATCACACTTCATAAAAAAGGATTGGTGGCAACTCTCATTTTCGTTTTTAATAAAAAGTCGACCTTTTAAAAAACTGGTTTCGACAACACATTTCAAAAATAAAGTATAACTTTTACTAACTTTATCTTTTAATTTAGTAATATAGCACCACAATTCCCCTCTAGGTTTTCTACTCAAAACCTTATTTAAACTCTCAAATAAGATAAATAAGAACATGAAACAAATGAAACCTCTCAAGTATAATGAATAACAAATGAACCCATCAAGTATTTTTGAAAGAAAGATGAGAATAACATATCAGGGATTGGATTTTTTGCTCTTTGATCTTTATAAGATTGTTTCTTATATCATCATTAGAGTGTTTTCGGACCTTATTTATACACTCTTATTAATTTATAGTTGTTTGAAGCTGTTAGAAGAAGTTTTTAACGGTTGAAAGCAGTAAATCTACTCATTAATGATAGTATGCAAGCATAGATATTAGTATCTAAAAAGATATTATTGATACCTGGCATAAAAATAACCATTGGAATTGACTAGGTATTAATACCTCCAAGGTAAGTACCGACCTCATGGGTAGGTATCAACACCTTGCCCTCTCTTTTAAAATATTGGCTACTAATTCTCAATGTGTTGATACCTTAAGGTAGGGTATCAATACTTTACCCTTTTAGAAAGTCTTTTTATTAATGAGTTGCAATGTACCAATACATTAGGCGCTTGGGTATCGGTGAACAAAAATCTTCTGCTCCCACCCTATGCCTAATTCGTGCCCCTTCTATTATGTTAAGCAACACACTATTTTTTTTCTTTTTTAAAATTTTTTTGCAACTCATTTTTTATTTTATATTAATTGTAGGACTAAAATTGGTAAATAGAATAAGATTAAAAATTAAATAATAAATAAAAATTAAATCAATTAGTTATTTTTAATTATAAAATAAAAAACAAAAATAGTCAAAGATTGATATTGAGTTTTGACAAGATAGTTCTTGAATTAAATTTACAACATTAAACTAAGAGTAATTATTTGATACACAACTTGTAAAATTTTTAGACTCATGGTTAAAAATATGACAAGTGCCTCATTAGTTTATATATTAATTTTTTACTATACCCGATAGAACACATGTCATATCTGTAATCTGCTTGTAGAATTTAAAAAATTTCATAAACTTCTTGTGGAATGGTTTTCCTTAAACTAAATAATTAAACTAAATAGAATTAAATTTGCAACATTAAACAGCACGTAATTATGTATTTGCCAAGGATAAATCTTATCGATTCTTCATCTGCTATGCTTTGTATTAATTAGATTTTGTTTTATAGTTGTTTCAATTTATATTTATAACTGTATTGTAATGTATTTATTACATAATAAAAACTTTAAAAATTTATTGTAAAAATTCATGTATATTGAGTGTGGTTTAATTTTATTTTTTTTAGAATTTAAGATAGCTAACTATTTAGTTTAATGTTGTAGATGAGATAATCTTTGAATATTTTTATTTTTTTTTTATTTTTTTATGAATTTTGAAGAGTCTTGGAATGGGTATTAAAAAAGATTTTTGAATGTGGAAGGTATTTTAAATATTTGTTTTTTATTAAAAAAAAATTTTTGAGTTTTTTACCATTTGAATTTTTTTTAAAAGATTACTAAATTAATTTTCATTTTTTTATTAAAGGAATGAAAAAAAATCAAAACTAACTAACAACAATATCAAACTTCGAATTCTCATGAATGAAGTATTGTTTAAATGGGTAAAATATTATATGAATGCACAAAACTTGTCTCTCATTTAAATCGTGTCATTAAATGTTTATTTTGGAGTTTTATAGGTGAGACATAATAATAAATGTAGTCCTAAAACTTTATATCTTTATTCAATTTATTTGGAGCAAATTGACCCGCAACCTTTCATTACTAATGTAACATTATTTTATTTTATATGACATGCCAATAAATAATTTTAAAAATATAAAAAAATTATGAAATAAAGCTGTTCAAAACTAAGGAAAAAAATTATAAGCAAAATGCATACTAGTCATTTAACTCCATTAAAGTTATTGTTTTAGTACATATATATTCTTTCCTATTCCTATTTTTTGAAGAAATGCATATATCTAACCAATGGTACATAAAAAAGAAAACCTTAAACGATTGGCTATACATGTACTCATGAAGTTATCTCACATCGATCTAGATTCACCTTTTCCTTGGAGAAACCAGAAAATAGAGAAAAATTGTGAGTTCACTAAGAAAAACAATATGAAACAGCATGATACAACCAAGATCTTAAGCAAAGATGGTAAGCAACAAGGTCGGTTATGTGATTATCATTCCAATGGGATTGTTAGAGAGAAATGAAACAAATATGAAGGTATTGAAAAGCAATGAAAATATGAGGTAGACTAGTATTTTTTATGCTGAGAAGTTTGGGACCAAAATCCAAAATAGATACTTTTAGCTGCTGAAAAATTATATATAAAAAAAACATGGCAGGGTTCCCCTTTAATGCAAGTCCCTAATTGTCATAGTTCCCCCATGCTTCATAGACCATCTGCAAAACCATCATTAACACAATTATAATCTGGCTTGTGGCAGTGGCCAACCAGGTATGGAAAATCCTCAAATGCTGATGTGGATGCCAAGTTGTAATAGCAACCATTTTTATCAATATTATCATCATGATAGCAATACTTTGCAAGTGTGTAGTCATCATTGTTACTAATGATGCTAAAAGGACTTGTTTGATACTCTGCAACTTGGGATATAGTTGACATTATATCCGTAGATCCTGAAATCTGCTCCTGTACTGGCACTTGTTCCATTGTCATTAATTCTTGATCATGCTGAGAAGTTTGGTTTAGTGATTCCATTTTTGGAAGCAGTCTTGGCATCCAATTACAACTTCGAATAACATGTTGAAATGGTGTGCTATTAGCATCAATCTTTAGATGACGTTCATGTTTATGAACACGAGTTCTCCAGTAGTTTTTTATCTCATTGTCTGTTCTTCCTGGTAAATATTTTGCAATCTTTGACCACCTACAAATCAATATCATAATGTCAACTAAATAGCAGATGGGAAATGGTAAAAGAAGTTATTACCTGTTACCCCACTTGGAATGGAGTTGAAGAATCAAACACTCTTCTTGTGGAGTAAGGTTTCCATGCTTAACATCTGGTTTCAGATAATTTAGCCATCTCAGCCTGCAACTCTTTCCAGTTCTCCTCAACCCTATCCCACAAAACCAGAAATTTCTTATTAAGACACACATATATAGTTCAACTTAGTAGATTTTATTTTCATCTGACAGGTGAATGGTGATTTTGTGTTTAAGTTTTTTTTTTTTTTTTTTTTTTTTGTCGTAATCAGGTTAAAAAGCAGTGATTAACCCCTCGTTGTAGTTACTGATGCTTTTTAAAGAGGTAAACGGCTGACAATTAAATGTACTCAATTCTCGTGAGAATAGAAACCCTGACCCTATTATTAAAGGATAAGATAAACTTTACCTGCTCGTTTTGCGAGCAAATTCCAGTGGCCTTCGCCATGGCGAGCAATATAATGAATTAGGAGAGAGTCTTCCTCAGCAGACCAGGTTCCTCTTCTAAGCTGCTCGGCATCGCCTTTACTAGAATTTGTATAGGATAGCATGACTCTACATGACAAAATATAATATTTGCTGAAGAACTTTTGGGTCTGAATCTACAAGTCACGGCCGAGGGAAAGATTTAATATATATATATACTCAATGAACAACTTTTTGAGAAGTACACGTGCAGACACAAATTTGATGCATTGAATTTACTCAACTGCTTTAGGGATGGCCAAATTTTCTCCAGTTTACTTATTGAAATGAAAGTCGGTGGTGTTACGGGAAATGGGTTTGATTCAGTCCATATTTGTGTTTTTGGTTTCAGTGTTTTTGTCAGTAGATACTGGTATTATGGCAGCAGCATTCATAGAGGAAGACGTGGGAAATTGGTGTTGGAGAATATTGAGGCTATACAAGGAAGTCAAAAGCATGATATGTTCTTGGTTGCCAAACACACACAAAAGTGTCATTTCCATGTGGTTCCAGTTACTGTAGAACGCCAGCAATATGAATTGGAGATAAAAGAATTTACAATGCTTTAGTAGTGCATAAGCAGCTAATTTTGACTATAAATATGACTTGTTTGTCGCCACATTATGTGGCGCTGCATCTTCTCGCGATTGAAATTGTTGTGCAGAAATCAGGATGGTGGTGATCAAGGTCAAAGGTTTCATTGAGTTCCATATTTGGATGGGATTCTTCAATGTTTTTTAAAACAGAACCATGGAACCGGTCAGAATATCCCAGTTTCGGTTTCATTGGTTTTAGGTTTGGTTTAATTAAATAAATTATTAAAAAATTTATAAATCTTTTTAAAAATAAAAAATTATTAAAAATAGAAAAAATCGGCTTAACCGATTCAACATGTTCCGAGTGGTTCACTCAAAATTCAGTTCAAACTTTTGTCCACACTAGTATTATAGATAGGTTCTCGGTCCAATCAGTTCGATCAGTCGATTCTCAATCCAATTGACTTGACCGACCATTTTGGTCCAATTCCAACAACTATCCAATTTAGATTATTTTTTTTTAGATTTGGATTATTTCAAATTTGGATCCATTTTAATTGAAATGGATTTTCATATAAAATATAATAATTAAATCAATTTTTTGAATAGTTAAAAATTAAATGGATCCATATAAAAATATAATAATTATTACATCAACTTTAATTTGGATCCATTTTGAATTTCTTCTTCGTGTTTATCAACGACTTGCTTACTGCTGACGCAGTGGACACTAGTTCAAGCACCGGTTATGACACTCTTTCACCTTCATCAATAGCACCCTTCTGAATGGATTCATCATTTATAATAACATTAATAGACTCTATTATCTTTTGAGTTTGTTTGCTATATACTTGAAACATCTTACTTGAACCTGAGTAGATTAGGAAAATCCCTTCATCACTCTTGGAACTAAACTTTCATTGATACTCTCCATCTTTGGTAATGTGGTAGATACTCCCAAAGACATGAAAGTATTTCACATTTGACGTCCTCTCCTTCCACATTTTGTAGCGAATCATGCATGTCTTTGGTCTCAAGTGAACTCTGTTGATGACATACACAGATATGTTGACAACTTCATCCCAAAATTTAGGTGGAGTGTTCTTTTTGTTCAATAGAACTCGAGCCATTTCTTGAATAGTCCTGTTCTTCCTTTCGACTACACTATTTTGCTATAGAGTCTTTGTAGTTGAAAATTCATGCTTAATGCCTTCTTCATCGCAAAATCCTGAGAACTCAAGTGTGTCATTGGTGCTTCTGTTCTCATTTATCTGCCTTCTACATAGCTTCTTGAATTCTCCAAAAGCATCTGATTTTTCATTGAGAAATCTTACCCAGGTAAGTCTACAATAATCATCAACACATACAAGAATGTATCTATTACCACCAATACTCTCAATTTGCATTGGTCCAGTTAGAGCCATTGCAGCAACTCTAACTTATATTTGACCATTTCCTTATGTTGCTTCTTATTTTGCTTTCCTTTGAGACAATTTTCACAAACTTTAGGCATTGCTCCCCTAACTTAGGCATTCCTCTTATTGCTTCATATTTGACCAAACAGTTGAGCTTTTTGTAGTGAATTTGTCCAAGCTTTTCATGCCACAACTCAAGTTTAGAGATACCAACTTTACTGCACCGAGATGGCTAAATCACCCTGTAGCAGTTGTCTAATGTTCTTGCTGATTTCATGACACTATCACCCAATTTAGTGGTCAAAAACACTTGTTTTTGGTGAAGCTGACAAACATTTTCTGATCACATAACTGACTAATACTGATTACATTTGCCTTGACTCCATCAACAAGAAAAACATTTTTCAATTCAGGTAAACCAGGAAGATTAAGAATTCCTTTGCCAAGAATTCTTCCTTTCTTACTATCACCAAATGTTACATGACTTCCATAGTTTTCATCAAAGTCAGAAAGACAAGTAGCATTCCTAGTCATGTGACACAAACATCCACAATCGAACTACGATATATGATATACAATAGTCTTTAAGGAATGATGAGTAACAAGCAAGCTTTTTTAATCCTTCTTCCCCTAGACAAGATTTTGCTTCTTTCCTTGTGCAGTGCTTGGACAAGTGGGCACTGGGGTTGAGACTACTCGCTTCCATCTCAAGTCATGCAACATTTTAAAACATCTTGGCCTGATATGGCCTGGAGTACCACAATAATGACAAATGATTTTAGGTTTGAAGTATATCTTCCTATCAACATTGATGACAGTAGGCTTCTTCGAGCTTTCATCATGATTTTCATTTGTAGCTTTAACAAAGGCCGTAAGACCTTCAGTAATAGTTTTACCTTTTTCCTCAACATGCCCTAGTGTAAGAAAATATAATATCATATGTAGTATTAATATGTTAATAACAATAATAATGTAATTCAATGCAGTAGCAATAACACAACAGAATACTTGTAATCGGATAGAGTTGAAAATTAGAATAAGAATTTTGTTGAGGCCTGCATGAATAGTTTTCTTAAGACAGATTTGACCTCTCTTCGGTACTTTGAGTAACGTGAGACATCTATCTCCCAGGATACAATAATAAACGATCACAGTAGTAGCACAATAAGATTGATTGATTGAACACAATCTTGTATTTCTCAATCACCAAAAAGAATGAATTTAGAAAGAATTTTTTATATTGATGGTTTTTGATGATGTGTTTTGGAAGTCTCCTAACTTAGCTTTATATAGAGAAGAGGAAATGAATGAAGAGATTTAGACCGATTCACGAAGAGTTTTGTTGAAAAGCTAATAGATATAAGTGAACAAACACAATGAATGAAAAGATGCAATATTAAACCAAAAGTAATAAATTTGTTCACCAAGATATGCAATTGTTCAAAAGATACAATTGTTTATCAAGAGACATAATTATTGTTTAATTTGAGCATCAATTTATCATTCATCACTCAACAATTTTGATCATATTATATAGAATATAAATCTATAATTTATTATTCAAACCTTCAATTTTATCAATAAAATAATATGCCTCAAAGTTCCAAAACATTCATTATTTTCCAACACCCAGTCCTCTTTTTCCAGGGGTCCTTCTTCCTACAGCTAAAATTTCATTGAGTTTTCCATTGCTAGAATTGAATTTCTCTAGCATCTACTTTGATGACTCAATGTCCATATGAGTTTTCTCGAGATTTGCTATTTTAATAGCAAGTTGAAACTCCGTTGCTTCTGCTTGTTTAATCAGCTTCGAGTTTTCTTTTTTTAACTAGTTGTTCTCAATGATTAGTATTCAAGAACTGAACGTTTGAGTCAAGCATTGTTTTATAAGTCTTCAAGAACTGAACATTTGAGTCAACTTTAAATGATTCATCATTGACACTTTCGAACTAGAAATTAAGGCTACATTTGTTTCATTGAAAAAAAAAAGTTTGAATTTTTTTTTTTGAAAAATGGATTTATTTCTAGAAAAATTTAAATTTTTTAGTGTCTAGATGATTCTGCGTAAAATATTTTTCGTTGTTTGGTAAATTTTCCTAAAATCATTTTCTAAAAATTGCTCTTAGTGAAACAAACACGACATAAATATATTTCTTACAAAATATTATAGTAAATTTCTTTTTGACAATCGAAATTTATTTTATAATAATATAATATTTGGTAACAATTAATATCATATATAAACTTAATAATAAATAATACTGGATTAAAACTTAATAATATTACATATATTACATATACGAGAGTGAATATTAACACATTAAAATTGGAAGGGATAAATGAAACTAAGAATGATCTAAAGAAATACTCATATTTATATAATTAAAATACTCATATTTGATTAGGTTAAAATATGTCATAAGTCACCATACATTTTGTAAATTTGGAATTTTGTCCCTATACTTTTATTTTTGGGAATTTAGTCAAACTTTTTAAATTTTAAAATTTAGGTCAAACTGTTAACATTATTAAAATTATTTTGTTAAATTCAAGTTCATTACAACGTATTTTTTAGTTACATGACTACCAAGTTAGTATTTTTTATTTAAAAATATCACATCAACAAATTTTTTTTAAAAAAAAAGCTTTAATAGTGTTAATAATTTGACCTGAATTTTGAAATTTAGAAAGTAAAGGGACTAAATTCCTGAAAATAGAAATACATTGACTAATTCCAAATTTATGAAGAATACATGAATTTACAATATATTTTAATCTTTATACTATAAAACATTTATTATTAATATATTTATAATTGTAATATATATTTATTATTAAAATATTAATATAAATATTTTTCAATAATATATGAAGAATTATTTAAACTTCAAAATTATTATTTTAAATTTTATTATAAAAATAAAAGTTTTAATAATAAATTATTTATTAAATTATTAAATTATATTAATTATATTAATAATTTACTGTATTATTAAATATAAATAATTAAATATGTATGTTTATTAATATTGAAAATTATAATATTTAATATTAATATTTTAAATATTTAAAAAATTAAAATTAAACAAATTATTAATATAATAATATTAGATTGGATTCAAGTTAATTTTTATATAAAAATAAAAGTACTTATAAATGAACTCTTTTTCGAAAAATAACTTATACTTTTCAAAAGGGTAAGTCCTTTTACAAGAAAATAACTTAGTTTTCATTTACTAGTAAATCATTTTCCGTTGACCAAGTTGTTTTTCATGAAAAAATACAGAAAAATACAAAAAATAAAATTATTTTTCATTAAACAAACTCACCCTAAATTGAGTTATGCTCTAGTTACTTTTAATCTAAACCCAACCTAATTTTAATTCTAACGTATTGCATTCTAAAGAAAAAAACGCAATAAAAGTGTATTATTAAAAAGAGTAATCACAAAAGTTGATAATAATAATAAATTTGCAAAAAATTTTAAAGGAAATATCTAATTATTGAATGTGTCTTATAAATCTAACCCATACTATTTAAGCCCAAAATTCAAGTTTAAGGCACTCCAACTAAGTCAGTCCATCAATTTGTAAGCCTAACAGACAAATGATTTAGTAGAGTCTTAATTTTGATACTTAAAGTTGGGTATACTTAGGAATTTGGTTGAAGGTAAAATGAAGATTTCAGAGGAAAGTTGTACCAAGTCTCTAAGTTAGAATTTGTAAAGGTAGGATTTAAGATATAAAAAATTAATATAAGTAATATAAAAATAATTAATATTTTTAATAATATATGTACGGGCCCAAATTTACCCCGGCCCAGTACCATTAACTAAAATTAAAAAGCTCAAAAACAGTATAGTCCAATAAACAATCCATTTTAATTGACAATAGCCCAATACATTGCAAGGTCCAAATGGTCCAAAATTTTTAAACAAACAGAAACCCTAGAGGTTTCCATAAATGACCAGCGCCGCAGCCATGTCAGCCACACGCACGCCGCAACCTCCAAGCAACCCCACGTACGCGCACCTCCGACGATCTTGCCTACAAGCAAGGGAGCAAAGCAACAGCAAAATCTAACAGAATCCTGAGATCTTTGTATTTTCTTTTTCCAAAAAGGCTATAAAAGTCGAAACAAAACTTGTAAAATGAGGGATTTTTTTTAGAGATACGAGAGGCTACGATTTTTACATAAGAAA
Organism: Gossypium bickii; assembly: GCA_025503065.1. Taxonomy (NCBI): domain Eukaryota; kingdom Viridiplantae; phylum Streptophyta; class Magnoliopsida; order Malvales; family Malvaceae; genus Gossypium; species Gossypium bickii. The sequence goes on along the minus strand of CP106719.1, from coordinate 10,742,946 downwards.
TCAATACAGAAAGTCCAAAAGAAAGGTTTTGATTTTTATCTTTTCTTTTTTTTTTTTCGAATCTGTTCTTTTTTTAGGGTTTCTTTTTCTCTTTTTTTTTTTAAATACATAAGAGTTTTAAAATAAAATATAAAAAAAATACTTGTTTTTGGTCTCCGGCCGCCGTGTGAAATCGACAGTGGGAAAGCATTTTTGAAGGTTCTCAAATTTTATTTTTTTTGCTGAAGTGAAGAGAATGACAGTTTTTTAAAAAAAATTCAACTTTTATAGGGTCCTTAAACCGCGTCGTTTAGGGCTGAATTCAATAGCCCAAAACGGCGTCGTTTTGCCTATATCCAACCCGCGCGAGCCGACCCACAAGGAGGGTCTGCGTGTTTTTTTAAAAATGGGCTATTTACAACCCTGGTCCTTCCGCTTTTTCAATATGTTTCAATTTAGTCCATTTGCTACCTTTTATTGTTTTTTAATTCGGCCACAGCATTTACTTGGCGTTTCAATTTGGTCCCTGATGCGCCGATCCTCTGGCAAAAGGACGAGTGTCCAAGGGATGGATTTATTTCCCATTTAGCCCTCCTCCCTTTAGTGCCTCTTCATTTTGGTTCTTTTTTTTTTCTGCTTATTTGTTTATAATTTTTATCTTTAATTTCATTCTTATTTCAATTTAATCCCCGATCTGTTCAATTTCAATTATTATTTTTATTTTTTTGCAATTGGTCACTTATTTATTTATTTTAAACTTTTTATAGGATTATTTTTAAATTGTTGTATATATGATCTCTTTTAAGACGCTTTGTATATATATTAATTAGTTACATTGTCTTATATTATTTATTCCCAGTGGCTATCTATAGTACATATTTTAAACTTTTCATGTATTGTTTATTGAAAATTGTCTTACTATTTATCTTTGAGTGTTGTATTATTGTAAATGTTTTTGTATGTACTGTTTGTTTTTTAAATCTTTTTATGCATTATGTGCTTTCAAATTTCTGCATAATATTTATTATTTTTAAAATTTTATATATATTATCTATTTTGAATTTTTATACAACTTACTTAGCTTAAATTGTTTTATATGTTATTTACTTTAAAAAAATTTATTTTGGTTTGTTTTAAATTTTCCTATTATTATTTTATTTTTTTTATTTATCTTAAATCATTATTTACTTTAAATTGTTCCTTGTGTTATTTATTTCATTTTTCTTTTATTATTAATATTAGCATTTAAATGATGTATGTCGGGTAATTTTTTTCGAAGTGTTCCTTTTAGTATTTTATAGTTTATTGGTGTAATGGTTTTATTAGCAAATCATCGTCTTAAATGAAAATGCATTTCGTTTAATTATTACATTTTATTCAAAAGCTTTTCAAAATAAGGTAATACTCGTATTTGGGAAATTTCAAGAAGATTGTGCCCTAACTTACTCGGTTCCAATTTTCCTCGTTGACCCTAAGTAACCGAGTACCCTTTTTTTAAAACCAAAACGTATAGATTTCAAATAAAGATTTATTCTCGGGAATTCGTGGTATTGTGTCCTAACTCACTGGATGTGATATTTTGTTATCTCGAGGTAAGGATTTTTAAAATTAAAGGCAATATTCTGTATTTGGGAATTTTGAGAAACTGTGCCCTAACTTACTGGGTTTCGTTTTCTCATTTGACCCAAATAATTGAATACCCTTCTTAATTTTAAATGCACAAGCTTTAAGGGTTAAAAGACAAGCTTAGTTTCGAGGATTTGAAACGTCGTATCCCAACTCACTGGACGTGACATTTTACTTATTCGAAATAAGCAGTCTCTGTATCCAGTTTAATTTTTTTAGATAAAGAGAATCGTATTTTAAAATCTTTTCAAATTTTCGACATAAAGACATCAAATAATCAATTAGGTACCAATTTTGGGCGTCACGAGGGTGCTAATCCTTCCTCGTGCATAATTGGCTCCTGAACCCGTTTTTCTAAATTTCGTAGACCAAAACTATCGTTTTAATAAATCAAAATGTTTTAATGATCAATCTTAAGGTGACCCGATCACACCTCAAAAAAGATCGGTGGCAATTTCATTTTCGTTTTTAAAGTCGACCTTATTTTCCAAACAAAAAATGGTTTCAACAATATAAATATAAAAAAATTATTTTTAAATTTTTAAATATGATACCATACTTTTTACTTTAAAATTTCGAACAAAATTGATTACGTATATTTTTAATTTTAATTTTTATACATAGTTTTTAAATTTTAAAATAATTTTTTAATATATGTTCATTCTTTAGGATAATTAAAAAATTAATAGTAAGTAATTTCTTAAAAAATAATATGTGTTTATTATTTATGTTATACAAAAAATATTTTTAAATTTGAAAGTGTATTTTTAGATAAATAAAATGTTAATTTTGAAATTGGTTATGTATTTTTTTTTAATTTTAAGATAAAATGTTTCAATTTTAAATTTGATATATATGTTTTTAAATTTTTAAATTAAAAATTTTAATATATTTTAAAAAATTCAAAGGTTAAATAAGTATATAAGAATTTTAAACATAATATTTGAAAATGTTGGAAGTTATATTTATTTTTTAAAAAAATTAATAAATAGATAAATTATTTGATTTAAAAATAATTCTTTTACTTTCGACTTTTTTACTTTTTAAATTATTTTCTTACTTGTCAATTCAGAGAACATCTATATAAGCATGTACATTTTATCATATATATACACTAGTTTTTTTATTTGTGCAATGCACGAATTGATGGTATGTATTAATAAAATATATTGTAATTTTTTTAAAATCACTAAATTTTTAAAATACATTTTTACATGAAAAAATATCACTATATTTCACTTTAATTGATATTTATCATTGTGCTTATAAATTAAACATAAATTTTCCACAATGCTTTAACTCTATATTAAAGTTTGTCACTTTACATATATTTGATTGAATCTTTTCTCTAAAGTTTAATTTTTTTATTAGAATTTTCTACTCAATATTAATTTTAAATAACTTGAAAAGAATTTAATATTTTTTTTATATTTTATCTTAATATTTAGCATCAATAAGTAAAACAATATAATGTCAAAATTAATAAAAACGGTTATTTTATAAAAATAAATATAATTTTTACATACATATATATTATTTTTCAAGTATTCATTTCATTAGTTTAAAAATTCTAAGTTAATTTATTAATTTTTGATATTTTATAAAATATCTTATTATTAACTATTGAAAGTTTTATTATTAAAATTTGTTTTGAAATTTTTAAAATTAATATTGAGTGATGGAGTTTAATTAAAAAAGAAAGTTGGTGGCAAAAATTAATTAAATTTAAAACTTAGTGGTAAAATTTAATAACATAAAAATTTAGTGTCAAATTTATTTATATTAAAAAAAACAATGGCGAATATCAATAAAATGAAGTATAGAGGCGAATTTCAATATTTATCTATAGTATGATGGTGAATTTATACTTTTAACACTTTTTTTAAAAGAAATTATTTGAATTTTTTAAAATAGTATGGTAAAAAAAATTGTAAAAAAAACATAGCATTTTAAAACATAATTATCATACCGGTTGTTTTAAAAAAAATTTAGATAATTTGGTAAAATTTTAATTGTATTTTAATTATTAAATAGTATGGCAATTTAAATAGTTTTAATTAAAAACATATATATTTAGGGAAATTATTTGGTACACTATCAATGGAGTTTTTAGACTCTATAAGCAAGTTCAAAGGGTTGGCAAACGACCTATAGAAGTATAGTAAAAAAAATTTTAAGGTTGTTTGTGGAACAAAAAAAAATACTCACCCATATATTTAATATAATTACTCCTCATTATTTTGAATTTATTTTAAAAAAGTAATTGAAATTAATAAAATTTACTTATAATGTTGATTAATAAATTAGAAAGTCTTTCATTAACGTTATGAGTATTATATAAATTAGTATAATAATATTAAAATATAAAATTAAATATTATATAATGCTGATAATGTTATATAGAAATTCTTTTCATTTATATAATAATCACATACCCGTATTTGTTAAATAATTTAATATACCTTATATACACATATTACGTGTACTAATTAAATTTATATAAATTTATTACGAGTTAATTTATTATATATTTTTGGACTGTCTAATTATTCATGTTGTGTTGGATTGTATTTTAATTATTTTTCTTATATTTGTATTACTTAGACTTTATTTGTATTATTTAAATTATTTATTTGTAGGGATCCACTAGAAATATTTAAAGGGGTTTCACAAATTATATAATTATTTTAGGTTTTGATATTTATTGTATTTTATTTTAATATATTTCTAAATTTATTTACATAAATATTAAAATATAGTCAGATTTTGTCACACCCCGATGTGTGTGAAAGGAAATATTTTATCTTTAAAATTTATTTAATAATGAATTTAGGTAGTGGAAATAAACTTGTACTTTAATGTTATGAACACATGTTTAATATTTGGATTTGTAATTTTAATTTTTTATATTTAAAAATGATATAAATTTATGAAAAGTTAAAAACGACATCATAATAATATTAATTATAATTTAAAAGGAGTTATTTTTATAATTTTATAATTGAGTTGGTAACTCACTAAAGTGCATTATAAATAGTATAGATAATTATTTAAAGTAATTATAAGATAAATTTAGTAATAATTAATGGTTGGCATCTCAAGCAAATTGGGGTGTAAAATCTAGTTATCATAATTTTAAGATTATCTTCTATTAATTTAAAAATAGATTATATTAAAATATTATTTTCTATTAATTTAAAAAAATGGATTTATAGATAGATTATGTTACCATGTGTCATAGGATAAGTATGTCACATGTCATAAAAATAGGCTGTCATGTCAATTGGAACCCTAGGACTAGACTTGTTCACGGGTAGAGCTACCCACCCCAAACTTGAAAGGGTTTGGACAAAAACATTAGGACAAAAAAATAGATTTGGGCAAAAAAATTAAACTCATTTGAAATATATATATCTCAAAAAATTTAACTATTGAAGTGTTAAAATATTAATTATAAGAAAATATATGAGAGGGTTTAAAATTACTTTAGTTTTACACTGATGTAATATGGGGAGGGATCCACTTAACAACTAGTAGTTTTACACCCTTTTGTATCTATTCTTTCAATTAATATTTTAATGATCTAACCATTAAATTTCATATTTCATTCATATATATATCATGCATATCAAATTTGACATAGATTAATTTTTTTAATTATTTATGTTATATAAAAAAATTTTCAATTGAATAAATATTAATATATATAATATTTTAGATTATTATGGTAGATATTGGATTGATTAAAACTTTTACATGCATTATAAGTACAATTATATGCAATCCACATATATGCTACGTCAACAAAATTCGCAAATGTTAACTTTTCAATTTATTTTAGGGTGATTTGACAAACAATACAAGTTTATAAGCTAAAAGTGAAAAAAATTAAATAAATATTTTTTTTATAAAATTAAAAAGTTAAATGAGTCATTATGCTATATATTTATAATGGATTGAAGAAGAATCCAATTAATTAATGCATGCCAATATATATAATATCAATCATGCAAGTAAAATAAATAAATGAAGTTAAGGTTGGGATTCAAATGATGCATATGAATTTGTAAGCACTATAAGCTAAGGATATGCCCCTTTTTTTTTTTGTCTAAATGCACTTAGCCACAATATTAACAGTGATTTTATGAGTCAGGGGGTGTGTGGTGGTGGTGATAAGGTCCCCCAAAATCAATTTTAGTAATAATATATTGTAAAGAAACAGTCGCATTATGGGTCAAGTCCAAATTCTTCCATCCTAATAATTGCATGCATACTATGCTAAATTACTTTTAGATTAAAAATAGAAAAGCATAACCCCACTAGTCTAGGTTTTATATTTTAGATGCTTACTATCTAGTACTAAGAAATTTCAAAATAGAACCGAATTGAATCAATTGGATGAGAATTTGATTATGGTATCAGTTTAGAATAAGAGATTAGATTGGTTAATTTATGAACGGGTTGAATCGGCCAATCGAATAAATTGAAATGATTTTCTCTATTTTCAATATATAATTTTATTTTTTTAATGATTTATTCAATTACACCGGAAAAAATTGATTGGATTGAAATCGATAGTTTGAATGGTTCGACCATCGATCCACTTTTGAAAACTAAAAGAATTTCAAGAAGAGATGAAGCTCAGATCAACATTTCTTGAGATATTCATCAGTGAGCCAAAAGCTTAAATATTATTTTGGTTAGCTTCATTACTTTTTGTTGAAGGCGGAGCGACTCCTCAAGAGAAGTCTGCAAAGTGTTGTCTTTGGGGACACCGATGTGGTTCCTCAAAAACGGAAAGTATTGTCCCTTGGAGAGGGTTTTACGCCCCTTTGTAGAGAGCTGTGTACAGTTCACGGAGGAGGCACCTTGATTGTAAGTGGATGTATAACCACCCACCAAAAGGTAATGTGAGTGTCTCGCCCTTTGTGGGATTCGAACCCTTGACCTATGGTACATAGGTACCATATATCCCAATAGTGTCTCTTGGTGGGTGGTCGTACGTCCACGTATAGTCAAGGCGCCTTGCTCCATGAACCGTACACGACTCTCTGTGGATGAAAGGCAAAACCCTCCCTCAGGGAACAATACCTTCCATTGTTGAGGTGTCGGTTGGCATTCCTAAGGATGACACTTTGAAGATTTCTCCAGAAGCTAGTCTCCCTCAATAGATTTACAATTTTTAAGTTAAAAAATGAAGTTGCATAATATTCATTTAATTTAATTAGTTAGAGCATTGAGAGGTTTAAAAAGCATAAAAAATATTAAATTATGGCACATCTGCAGTGGGTAGAAAACAAAATTATATAATAAATAAATATATATATATATTAAATGAAACAAACTTAATGGTAAAGTACAAATGTTGAAAATCATAAAAGCTTAGAGTTAAAAACTTATTATGTGTATATTTTTTAAAATTTTTTGTATATAAAGATATAAAACGATAATAAATAAAAACACCCTAAAAATAAACAATTTACTTTGTAAAATAAGGGTATTTTTGTTATTATAGAATTAAGTTGATGCTTGATCAACTTGTGACACTAACTTAGTCAAATGCTTAATATATGGTACATATAAACATATAAGAAAATGTTAAAATATGCTCCAAGTCCATGTACTCTTACATTGAAATTTAGTCTCTTTTATTTTTATTTTCAAGAATTCAGTTCCTCTACTTTTCAAATCTCAAAATTTCAATCCAATTGTTATCACTATTAAAATTTCTTTTGTTAAATTAGTTAATGTGATATTTTTAAATAAAAAAAATACTTAACAGTCATGTAACCAAAACATGACATTGCTATAAACCTAAATTTAACAAAAAAATTTAACGATATCAATAATTGAATTTGTAATTTCAAATCTAAAAGAAATAGATAGATAAATTCCTGAAATAAAAGTAAAAGATTGAATTTTAAATATACAAAGAGTATAGGGATTTAGAGCATTATTTAACCATAACAAAAAAAATTTATTGATGGGACCATTCTATTATTGGACATTTGAGTGTATCTGCTGAAACATGGGGCCGAACCAGGGAGCAGAATCACAGAAGCCTAAATTGCCACGTGGTCCTCTCAAAATACATCTTATTTTATTCTTAAAAATAATGTAAAGTTAATATATATAAATCTTTTTTACATGGATATTAAAAATTTATCCCTCTCTATAAATACTACTCTCGTCCCATTCTTCATCACCCAAAATCAAGAAAAAAAGAATACCAAAAGATTCCAATGGCTGATTTCTCAGCGCAAAGTTATAGGCAACCATTTCCTTTCTTGGATATTGATCCCACCATGGAATCACTTACCCAATTTGCTGAGTTAAACCCCCAAAGTTTCATATTAGACAATTCAGCCTTCAATTTCCAAACCTTCTTCCCTCTCTCCATTAATGACAGCTTGTTCAGTAACCAAGCATCTCAAGGAGAAACCATGTCTGGTTTTATCCATAATAGCAACCAAAGTTCAGTGTCTGCTCAGCCCATTTTCAGTGCTAAAACTGAAGTGGAGGAGATTAGCAACAAGAGAAAAGCATTGGATATATCAGAGAGTAGTTCTGGGAACTCATCATCAACATCTCCTCAGGTTTCTGAAACTGGGATCAAGAGAAGAAATGTATGTGTCATGTTCAAACTTTTTTTCTTTTAAAAGCTTTATAATAAAAGTTGGATTGTATTTTTTGATTTTTATACTCAAAAAATGTCTAAAATAATCCCTATATATTATATTAAATAGTAAAATTATTTTTCTATTAAAAATTTTATCTATTTTTATTATTAAAAATTCATCTCAGCATATTAACATGATAGCCTTTATAAGTGGATGAGATTTTAAAAAAATATTAATTTATTCTTTGCTATGAGGTAAATGATTAATTTATCCATATTTTAAATAAATAAAACAAAATGTAATCTATTCTAAATAACGAAACTTCCACCTCCACCGTACTTTTACTTCTATTTTCTTTTATGGCTTTTGAAGGGTAAATTTCAACTTTGTTTGATTTGGTATGATTGTTATGCAGAATTCAGGAAGAGGGAAAAGAGCAAAAAGTAACGGGAAGGAAATGGAGAAACCTAAAGAAGTGGTTCATGTCAGAGCTAGAAGAGGTCAAGCTACTGACAGTCACAGTTTGGCAGAAAGGGTATATACACATACATACATCTTTATTTGATTGATTTAGCTATGCCAACTTATTGAAAACGATGTATATTTCTGTCAACCATCAGGTCAGAAGAGGGAAAATAAATGAGAGATTAAGATGCTTGCAAGACATTGTTCCAGGCTGCTACAAGGTAAAATGGCTTCTTCTTTTTTAAGTACTGAAAGTAGCAAAAACAAAGAAGTTTTCACTTACATTTTTCAATGGTGGTTGATAATATGTGCAGACCATGGGCATGACATTAATGCTAGATGAGATAATCAATTATGTGCAGTCCTTGCAGAATCAAGTTGAGGTGAGTTTGTAACATATATACACGTGTGTATATATATATATATATATGTATGCATGGTTATATGGATTGTATATGGACATGTTGGTAAAGCTTTAACACTAATTTACTATTTGTAAATGTTGTAGTTTCTTTCAATGAAGTTGACGGCAGCTAGCACATATTATGACTTCAACTCAGAGTCAGATGCCATGGAAAGAATGCAGGTGCTTTCCCAACTCGGAATTATACATATACATATACATATACATATACGTATATACATATAAGCTCAAAAAGCTTATGGTTTGTAATGTGTAAAATGGCATTCCAGAGGGAAAAAGCAGAGGAGGCAAAGGAGCTTGAAAGATTGATGAGAGAAGGATATGTTGGAATTGGAGGAGTAGCTTGTTTCCACTCATCATCAACATATGGTCCTCTTTGACTTGAAAATCTAATTGCCTTACAACACATGATCGTGAAGATGCTCTAGTTTTCAACACTTTTTCAAGTTTAAAAGTATATAAAAATGTACCCCACTACTTCCTCACGATGTGCCTACCATAAGTGAAAAATATTTTATACTTTGTACTTTATTTCCCATCACAATGCATTAATGGAATTGTATTATGTATTTACAAGAGATTAACATAAAAGTACACATTTCTTCAATTCCTCTTCTACTCTCTACTTAATCTCTATTTGGTTAATTTCCTTTGATTAAATCCAGTTAATTTTCTTAGTTGAGCAATATCATCCAAAGCTTAATAAAGCATCATTCAACGTGTGCAGTAAAGATGATCAAAGTGAGAATTAGATTAAAAAAAAGTTACAAATGTGCTAATGCACTTGTTCAGCTAGGGAATCATTTTCAACCTCCAGCTCCCTCGGATGCCTTTTCCTTTTCCACTTTGTTTAATGTTTATAATACTCCTAGTTGTTTGGACCCTTTATTACTAGTTGATAAGCAAAGGTGTATTATTTACCAAGCTTGACTCTTACGGGAAAAGGATTGTATGAAACAGTGATGTCACATCATCTGTATCCCTTTTCCAATAGATTTATGCCACATTAGCATTTTTATCCTGAATTTCAGCATTTTCATCTTAAAACAAATCAAATCCAAATTAAAATCTCGAAATTCAGGATAAGAATACTGATGTAGCATAAAACTATTTGAAAGGGATAATATCCCGGTTTCAGACAATCATTTCTATACTCTTATGATATGTTTACCCTATATATATAACATGTTGTACCTGGATTAAGTGACAAGTAAACATAGAAGTAGAAATAGATATAGAAAATTTAGTTACATAGTTCGGATTCTTCCTATATTTGTGGGATTTTATCTAAAGAGTTAATTCACTTAAACTAAGTACAAACTATAATTTAAGTCCTACAAACTCGCATGCAACACCTACATTCTAAATTGGGTTGCCCTCCTTTAAAGCTTCTCCATGAAAATTTAGGTGTAAATTAAGTGACTCACCTGCTTACCATTTTTGCACTCAAAAAATAGTTCCTAAAATGAGAATGGTAAAGTATTTTTTACCTAATACAAGCCAATCATGTATATATATCAGCCTGGATAAATTACAATCGCATTTCCCATAAGTAGCAATATAAAAGACCTTCAATTATTAAAGACTACCATAATAATCAATACATCCAAAAACCAATATGATCTGATCTACTCAATCATAAATAAACCATAACCAATTTCTAGTGATCACAAACAAAAGCTGATACAGTTTTGGATCATAAAAAAATATCAAATTAAACAAAAACAAATCCAGTTATACCTCAAATGCAATAACTTAGTTTGGTTTTAATAAAAACGATAAAAATGACAGCAGAAGAGACAAAAATGCATTTGGACTTTGAAGACACTAAGCTTAAAATGAATAACAACTTTAGTTACATCAGCACCTTTCTGAATAGACTTCACTTGCATTTAAGACAATAGTTTAATGACAAACTTAGGAAAAATCAGTTGTTAAGAAAAACCAGACAAATGAACAAAAAAGAGTGAGACAAGAGTTTTCATGCATCCCATATTATTAAATTAATCAAACTTAAGACACTGTAGTTTTGCCTGTATATTAATGGTTTGAATGGATATAAGTAAATATTGACTCCAAGGATAAAGTAGTTTTAACTTCATAGCCCCATATTGTCATCTCAAAAGCTTGAGTAAAAGACATATAACCTTGACATTTTTAAAAGCAAGAAGCATTACATGTTGCTTGCCATCAACATGTTTAGTTGTAAATTAAACTACTTCATGTTTCTTCCCAAATCAAACAAAATCATTTAAACTTTGAGTTCTGTTACAACATTTATGATTTTTTATACATTAATCTCTTTCATTATTTTCAATTTTAACATCATTAATTTGACCGTACGTGCTTATTTTTATTAGTAGTATATATATACAACTGGAAAAATATTACAATCTTTCTGTTTTGGTTAAAATATGCTATTAGTTCTTCTACTTTTATAGAATTTGAGAATTAGTCCTTATATTTTAAAAGTTAAAAATTCAATTTTAAACCCTAATCTTACTTTTTCAATTTAAAAGTTCTAGTCTAATAATTATCATAGTTGGTTGTTTCTATTAAAATTTATCAACTTTACATGTTTATTTTTTGTCAATCATATGACATGTCATATGAGGGCAGCTTAATCAACATATCAAATTGACAAATTTTGAGAAAAAAATACTAACAATTTTAATGATTGGACTGGAATTTTTAAATCAAAACAGTGGAAGGACTTAATTTCTAGCTTTTAAGTATATGAACCAAATATCAAATTTTGTCAAAGTACAAGGACTAATAGTATATTTTAACCTTTTCTTTTATCTTTTTTAAATATACAAATTAAAAAAGTTTGGTTAGATATACAAAAAATCTCAAGGTGAATTATTTGACGGAACTAAAAAAAAAAGTTAGTGTGAGATCTAGAAATACACACATTTCGAAAAGTAGAGAACATAAAATAATCAAAAATATAGAGGCTAAATTCATAAAAAAATATATAGTACAAGGACTTTCTCTACAATTTAACACAACACAAATGTGTACTGTAAACATATACCATAAAGACCGGTTTGTTCATCATTGTGGATAAGCTAGCTAGCTTGAAAGAACAAGTTCTTAAAAAAAATCCTACTTGTCTATAAAATTATATTCAGAAACTGCTTATCCTAATTTGACACACCAACAATTTAGTGGTGTGTCCCATGAAACAATAAGATTTTGATGCAAATAGGCTCTACAATTAGAGAGGCAATAGGTTGTACTTGGAAAGGCGGTGAAAACCATGGCCAATTTGTCTAATACATGCTGAATGGATCCCACAAAATAGAAGCATACATAAAATCTAATGGATGTTGCCAATTCATTAAGTGAATGATTGGAGTAAACAAGTTTGATGTATAGGAGGGGGAAACAATTTTTAGTTATTTATTTGTAGTTATATTTTGTTTTGTAGTGCAAAATAAAAAGAGAAGAGGGGGCAGATGCAATGCATTCAAGAAATTGAGGGTGCAATAAGGAGAGGAAGACAGCTTGAAATGGGCCATGTAATGCCCCCAAGAGGATGGGCAACGTGGGGGTTCTAGGACCTCTTTGAATGATACTTGATAAGGGCTTGTTAACCTTTTAAAGCCACTTTTATTACTCTTTCCCCCAATCAAAATCTACCTCTTTAGACCAAGTCTTTTGCTTGTGGGTGAAAGTGTCATAATAAAGGTACTTGTACTAGGATTGAATTGCAATTTGTCCCCTCTACTAAAAAAGGATAAATTAGTCATTGCACATTAAATCAAAGAGCGTACTGATCTTTCTGTTAAAAAACTATCCATTTGTGCTGTAAAAATTTGATCTCTATACATTAGCATGAGATACACATGGCGCGCAATGTGTCACTGTCTAGTTGTTTAATTAGCCACACCAATTTTTAACAAAAATGACCAATTTACTTTTTGATCTAATATACAAGGACTAATTTGCTCATTTTTTAAGTAGAGGAAGCAAAATACAATTTAACTCTTAGTACAGGGACATCCATAATAATTTTACCTTATGTGTTGGATCTAACATGCATGAACAAGGAAAAAGTCGCCTCAAATTGGAAAATCACATTGTAACTAAAAGGATAGGTTTTGATGTAGGTTTAGGGTCACATATTAGGTAGATGAGAAGAGGTAACCACTTAGGGCAAGTTCAAGGATCCAAGTACAGTAGGCTTAGTTAGTGGAGGAGGTGGTTAGCTAGTCATGCTTCTTATTAACTCCCACTACTATATAAAAAATGGCATTGAATCTTCTTGCATGCATGCTTCTATATCTTTGTTTTAAGCATTCAAAACCTAAAGCTCAACTCCAAAAAGTTGATCCCAAAGTACCTTTATCAACATTTTTTCAACTACTTTAGCGGGAGGTTTTTGAGGAGGGGAGAAGATAAAACAATAACATTATAAATTTAAATGTTATTCAGGAATCAATTATAATACCAATCCGGTAAAAGGTAAAAAATCAATTAACCAGTGAATTTATACAGATCAGTTGAACCATGCTATAAAATTAGTTGAATCAATAATTAGATCGAGATACAAAACCGATTTACTGATGGTTGAATTAAATTTTATATTCTTTTAAATGTTTTAATATTTTTTTTGAATGGATTAAATTAATCAAACTAAAAATAGTAATCTAACCTGATTGACCCACCTATCCAATTTCAAAAAAATTAATAAACCCATGGCATAAAGAAATTAAAGACCATTGGTCAAAGGACAAAAAAGGCAATTACTGCAAATCCAAGTATAAAATTCCTCAATCTCAAAAAAATTATATAAAGCCAAATCATACAATAAAGATGATGCACTATATATCGTGTTTCATGTTTGGTTTCATGTAAGAGGATCTTCATATTAGGATTTGGTCTAACTTTACGTTAAATTATAATATATGTTAAGGATCAATTATATTTGTAAATAAAAGTTATACTTTACATATATTATAATTGTAAACAAAAACATATATTATAATTTTTAGGTTGAATTTCACTATTTGTCCTTGTATTTTGTGAAAACTATGGATTTAGTCCCTCTATTTTAATTTGATCAATTTTAATGCATATACTTTTCAAATTTTGAAATTAGAATCCTAACCCAAATAGTAGCAGTTAAATACGTTTATTTAAATCCAATTACTAGTCCTTTACTATGTGTATAGTTGTAAATGTAGTCCAAATTCTCCAATTGGATCATTCTAAGTCCCTATATTTTTTCAAAATTTGAAAATCCAATCTTGAAACAAATGACAGTTGTTAATCCATTCACTAAATTTTTAGTGAGTAATATGTGAAAATAACAAACCGACATATCATTACACATATGATAATATATTTGCCGCATCAGATTTTGGAAATAACAAAACTTAATCAATTTAATAGTTATCGTTTGGTGAGGATTAAAATTTTAAAGTTCGAAAAGTACAAAGATTAATAGCATGATTTAACCTAATTTTTAATTAAAAAGGAAATGTTGGTAATGAACTTTGTAACAACATTGGAGTGTGAAAATGCTGACTTTTAGGTTCCAGCTAAATTAAAGTAAAATCGAAATAGATGTTTTAACAAGAGATGTTTCTCAATACGTCCAAAAAAAGGAACATGTCATTGAATAGACAAATATGGAGACTGAAGTTGTAGTAGATAATTATCCTTAATGAGAAGTCTAGGGAAATATATATGTTTTATCTAAAAAACACGAGCAGTGAAATGAAGTGCCACTAGCTAGCTGTCTTGACCATGCATCCAATCCAACAACATTGAGAGTTACCATGTCTTTGACTCATCATGTATTGTTGTTGGGTCTGTTCTCGAAATGTAACCTTATGCCCCAGCCACTATATTTAGACAAAAGAAAGAAAACAAAACTTGCACGTGATGAATGATTTTACAGGGATTTTTTTGTCTCTTTGCTATGTGGGGAAGAAGAGGTGCTGCCACTAATCCTCAAAATATGGATTTTGATCTAAACATTTTTGGACCCAACTTGGACTTCAAAGATTTGGATTATAATGAATGACATTAGTAGGCCCTCAAAATATGGGTTTTGAGACTAACTTAGAAGGCACATATAAGACATTAAATGGAATAAGCCCATGCCAGATAGAAGAAAGATTACAATAGGTATGAGTGTAAATGATAAGGATCCTAACTTGATTTCAAGTTCACTTGCACATAGTGAGGTTACTTATGTTGCTTTTTAAATATCTTTCATTGATTTGTGAACACTACAAATAAAGGAGTATAAAGTTCTTATACATTGGAAATACAACCCAAACAAAGAAAGCAATATGGACTAAAAAAAAGCAATATGAACACTTGACAAAAGCCAAATTATATTGGAATTTTTTTTGAATCAACTATTAAATGCCATCATCATGGATACTAGACATATGATTAGTATTAAGGCCACGTTGTCAGGTGCCAGCCACTAGGACAAAGAAGACGAATCGGTGTGTTATAACAGCCATCGACAATCTTGTTCTTCCTAGAGCTCAATTTAAGGTTTTGAAGTATATTGAATTATTATGATCAAATGTAAACAAAAAGAGTCAATCGAGTCATCACAGGCTCGAGATAAGCGAGTCATTGTAGACCCAAGAGAACATGAGTCATTACCGACTCAGAAAACTTCTTTCAAGGAAGGAGTCAAAGGAAAAACCTATTGCCTTATTATTATTTCGAATAATTCACTTGCTAGAAAAAAGAGGTGGTTGATGAAGGGAACAAGGGTGGTGGAGGATGAGTGGAAAGATACTGCTGAAGATCTCCAACAAACAAGGCACGAAATATCCTATGTAGAGTCGTCACTAATCAGTTTTAGGCTAGTGTGATTAGTCACCTATGAGTATATTCAATTTATGATTTACTTAAGCGTAAACTAATGAAAACCTTAAAAGAACAGACTCAAGTCTATGTTATCGTATTTAGGTTCAAGAGTATGGGTATGTGTAGGGAAGGATTAGCCCTTCTAAACATGCCGTAGCCTTGTAATGTCCAAACTTGAACCTTAAAGTCTTTTTCAATAGAAGGGTAGTTAGGTAGGTATTGATACCCCTCTTTCCATGTGTAGATATTTTAGTAGTGATACTAATACCACTTCTCAAAGTATCAATTCAGGACCACTCTCAAACATTCAATTGGTTACTAACTTGTACTTGTATTAATACCTCTATTATGGGTATCAATACCTAATTGTAGAGCATTCTCTAAGCAAGATCAAAACACGTTTATAACTTTCAACATTAGATATTCCCACTCCAATATTCTTAAATACTTCTAAAGTACCTAATGACAAGAAATGCTACATGAAACATCCTATAATTGGATATAACCTCACATGATAGACCCATTTCAATTATTATTATTACCATGTTACCACATTCTAGCCAACTAGGAACTTCTCATCTCAAACATATCATTTCATTAGAATAAGCGATCCAATTATCCATGCCAACTTATAACTCATATAGAAACATTATAAGGCACCTTATTATGTAACCTAAGGGCAAAGCAAAAAAATTTGGATTGTGAAAGCCATATAAACTAAGCAGACTTTCTTTTAGAATATTTTTCCGTTATTGTTAAACATTTAAAACAAATATGTCTAAGCATAAAGATTTTTATGAAGCCAATATATCACTCAGTAATTTTCTTTCACAAAAATAAACACCACTTAAGTGCTTTTTATTGTCATGAGAATGCAATATGTCAATTTTCCAAACATAAGATTCACAATAGTCACACTACCAACAACAATTTCTAAATAAAAACACTAAATTTCTAATCAATCTTAATTTCTTCAAGGGTTCGTATTAACCAATCTTAATTTCTCCAATGATTTGTATTAATCAACCTCTAAAATTATTACCCAATCATGATGTTAGGAATCTCATACAAATTCAATAATTGTAAAATCATTCAATAAATAAATAAATAAACCTAAATCTTGCATAAAAAAATCCTACTCTATCATAAGAAAAAACAAAATCATAATTTTCTAGAGATTAATCAATAAAGCATGAAAAGAAAAGAAAAGTTGTTACCAAATTAGGAGATCAACATGAAAGTATTGAAAGATTAACACCTATCTTTTAAAATTCTAATAAAAGAAATTTGAGGAAAAAGTGATAAGTGTTGGAAGAAATTAAAAGAATTAGGGATTTTTTAATTTTAGTGATGGGGAGATTCATTTAATTTTATATGAAATAGCTTATTTTATAAAAATCTTTTTCAAAAAATTTAGTGGGAACGATTTCTTGTGGGGTCATTTTCATTTTTTTTTTGTGAATTAATGCATAAATTATATAATTATAAGTAATATTTACTTCTTATTTTTTGTGGGGTCAATCGACCCTACAACCATCAAATTTGGCTCCACCATTGATGTAGTCTATATTCGTGTCAATTATACCATTTGAGTAAGTAGCAAAATAGATCAAAACCTATAAAATACATTGCCTTGGATGAGGCTTTGATGTTGTATAATTCAGAAGCAATCTTTATGAGTCGTTCTTCAACCTACGCAAGGAAAAATAAATTTGTACTTTAAGCATTCAAGAATATTTAGGTAGTATTTTGAAAGTCACCTAATAATTGAATTTGGGTGTAATTGCTTGTAATTACATGAAGATGACATGTTTCAGCAACCGTTATAATTGTGGGTCCCACTAAAATGGGTGTAATTAGAGCACCACAATTATAGTTTTCGATTTTATGAGGAGGGTGAGAATTGGAGTAATTATACGGGTAATTACACCCAAATTTAATTTTAAAAAATTACTTTATACAAGTTTAAGTTATAGCTTTTTATATTATAAGCATAAACACATATGCGTGTTTAGAATAATTACAAGCATTTAAAATATTTTAAAAATATAAATCCTAAAAATTAAAACATTATTATTGTATAAAAATAAATGTTTAAACTTAAATC
This sequence comes from Gossypium bickii, assembly GCA_025503065.1. Classification (NCBI taxonomy): domain Eukaryota; kingdom Viridiplantae; phylum Streptophyta; class Magnoliopsida; order Malvales; family Malvaceae; genus Gossypium; species Gossypium bickii. The sequence goes on along the minus strand of CP106719.1, from coordinate 10,724,879 downwards.
ATATATAAACATGTTTGGAAAGTCATAGAGTAATTGGATTTGAGTATTATTATTTGCAATTATCCGCGTAATTATTCAAATTCTCACCCTCTCCTTTGGAGTTGAAAAGTATAATTGAATTGCTCCAATTACACCAAATTTAGTGAGACCTACTCATTATAGTGGTTACCCAAACATACTATAAGTTTGTAATTACAAGCAATTATATCCAAATTCAATTACCTGATGGCTTTTCAAACGCACTTTTTAAGTTAGTAACATTTATATTATGATAATATATTGTAGAATATACGAAATGAGAACTAGGATATTTCTAAATTGTTTGCTTATCTAAATTCATAAAGTAAATTTATTATTTTGAGCATTTATGTATTAATTTTGCAACTATTTCTCTTCATTTGCAAGCCTCATATGTTGTTTTATTTAATGTGTTAAACTTCTCTAAATGGAGTGAACAAGTCAAGCTCCATTTAAGTGTTTTAGATCTTCAACTTGGTATTATTAGAAGATAAATTGGCTATTATTACTGACTTAAATAACGAGGAAGTGAAATTGTACCATAAGCAATGAAAACGATCAAACAAATTGAGCCTTTCTTTCTTCCTTTTTCATTTGCAAATGAAAATTGCTAAAAACATTAAGACCAATATTTCACAAACTGAAAGTACAAAAGAATATCTTAAGTTTGTAGAAGAACATTTTCATTCTACAAACAAGTTATTCGTTGAGACTTTAATGACACAACACACTACCATGAAGAGGAAGCGAGATTAAAGAGTTAAGGAAGTCATTCCATCAACCTTATAGGTTAATAAGTTGACAAATAACTTAAGGTGAAAACCAACAAGTTTAAGAAGAAGAAAAACACATTTGTTAGAGTCTTAAATGGCGAGAAAAAAGAATGAATGGAAGATTAATGTCACTTCTATAATAAAAAAAAAAAAGTGGTACTATTAGAAAGATCACCAAAAATGCAAATCTTGGTTAGAAAAGAAAAGAATACTTTATGATTTAGTATGTTTCGAATAAAACTTAATTGAAGTTCCTAATAGTATTTGGTGGTTGTGCTACTACTCATGTATGCAACAAGATGCAGGGATTCATTTTGATCCAAACTACAAATCTAAATGAAGATTTTCTATATATGGGGAATCGTATGAAAGTTCTAATTGAATGTATAGGGACTTATCATTTAGTCTTTGATATTAGTTATCACTTAAACTTATTTTAAGCTCTTTATGAACCTTTAGTTTTTAGGAATTTTATTGTTGTTTCAAAACTTTATTTTTTGGATTTAATATTACATTTAGATACGATTATTTCAGTTTATTTAAGAATAATATTGTATTGATTCTAAAAACTTTATTGATGGTTTATTATATTGAAACTTAATAATAAAAAATTCTAAATCCATACTTGTTTAGTTGGAATTAAATGTAGTATTCTAAATAAATATTTTTCTTATTTGTGCATAAAAGTTTAGGTCATGTTTCCAAACAAAGATTAGAAAAATTAGTAAATTAATCCAAACAATTTAATTTCATTATGGAAAATTTTAATATCTACTTTTTTGAAATAATAATCGACAGCCTTTATTGAATTAAAAAACAACACAAAACATTATTAGTCCTTCTAGTATAAATAACCATCAGGCTTTAGTCTAAACCCAAATTGGAAACCGACAGAAACACCTAGATAACTAAAATGAATCATTTTTATGAAAAGGAAATTAGGGTAATAACTGCTATGGAAAAAAGAAACTAAGGTAATTATTGCTGCCGATTCATATACAGGTGGATGGCATTTCACTCTTATCTTTTCATTTTCGGTATTACCAACTGCATCAAACGATAGCTTCCCAATCTTCTTATCTGCTATCTGTTCATCTTCTTCCTTCGTTATTCCAATCTTAGTCTGGCCTCTGTCTCCATCTTCCTTTCGGGCTTGCTTGGGGAATATGGCTTTCGACTCTTCTCAGGTACGTTGCTGCATCTCTTTTCATCGCTGCATCTGCTACTTTGTGAGCCACAACATTTTCATTTCTATGAATAAATTGAAATCTGATATCTTGAAAATGCTTCGCTTCTTCTTGAATGTCACTGATAATGGCACTAATAACAGACTTGTCTTTTTCACTTGTTTTGCATTTCTGTATCACCGCTCGCGAATCTCCTTTGATTGTGACTGAGTTGATCCCCATAGAGATACCTAGTATGACCGCATGAAGCCCAGCATACGCTTCTGCTGTAAAAGAGGAAGGGACATTTAAGTTTAATACTGCTTTTGTGTTTATTATATCGCCCGATCTGTCAAGAACCACCAGACCAGCCATCAATTTGGCTTCTCTGCTCCTAAAGGCCACATCGAAATAGATTGTTGTCCCTGAAAGTGGATCTTGCGGTTCTGTACCCCTGCATGTGTTTAAGGTACTCTTTTTTCCTTCTAGACCCTCAACCTCAGCCAAATATCTTCGTACTTTTGATGCTAGATCCCTTACCAGTTCTGATTTTCCTTCGTGTATGAGCCTATTCCTCGACCCCCGCATGAGCCAGATTGTGCAACAAAACACTCGACTTTGTTTGTAATTGCTGTTCATGAACACCCAGGTGAGCCAGTCCCCAAAGTTCTGAATCGTCTGATCACTGATCCAGGAAATATCTAACAACTGCCATATCTCTCTTGTATCAGGACAAAGGCGAAACACATGGTCAATATCCTCTTCTCCTTTTCTGCATTTGGGACAAAAAGTACTGTCTGCTATTCTTTTTTATCTTAGATTAACTAGGGTAGGCAAGTAATTCCATGAAGCTTTCCAGATTGTAATTAAAATCTTTGATGGGAGCTGAATATTCCAGAGCTTTTTGTAAAAAAATTTTAGACCGGCCTGTATTAATAATTGACTAGGATCCAGATTAGCACTCTGTAATAGTTTGTAAGCACTTCTAACCGAGAATTCACCAGAAAGCTCCTCCTTCCAAATCTGAAAGTCCTCTCCTGGGTTTGTCGCCAACGGTATTTGCAGGATCTTTTGTGTAGTATCCGCCAAGAAGGTAGAATTCACCAACTATGTTTTCCACATTTTATTAGAAGCATCAATTAATTTAGACGCTAACTCGATTTGATTGTTGTTTCTGTCTCTGCTTTCTTCCACCACCTGTCCTGGTATCCATTGTCTTCCTATACTCGAATTCTAGTCCCCCGCCCCACACTCCAGCCCAATCCGCTATGAAGCAGACCCTTGGCCGCCCAAATACTTCTCCAGGTATGTAACACCTCTATCCCGTTTCCGTCGTCGGATTAAGGTTAGGAGCGCTACCAGACATATCGGAAACAGTCACAGACAAAATCATACATTCAATCATCATTCTCAGACATAATGTCCCTTAAGCGGGTCCTTGAGACTTTAATCATGCTTAGAAGTCAGGTCGGGACTAAACTGAAACACATATGAAATTTCATGAAAATTTGAAACTTTTCTAAAATACAGGGGAGACACGCCGGTGGGAGGAGACCGTGTGCCCTCCATGGCTTCTAGACACCCCCGTGTGTCCTTTTGTGTCTATATACTGACTTGGTCCCCACGGCCACCAGACACGGCCGTGTGTCCTAACCGTGGTCTTATACTGACTTCCCCACCACGGCCACCAAACACGCCCGTGTTAAGGTCGTGTGGTTTTTAGGCTACATTCTGCCAATTCACCCACGGTCTTAGGCACGCCCATGTGCAACAACCGTGTGACATTATAGGTCATTTACAAGGCCAAAATGCCACCTATAAAGGTCAAACCTACAAGCAACAAATATCATCCCTTTTCATTCACATATAACCATCAAAACATACCAAATAGTCATCCCAAATCATGCATATTTGACAACTAAGAAAATCACATTCAAAACCAATTCCAAACATACCAATTTGCATAACCAAATCTAAATTATGCTCAAACGCTATTCTTCTATATACTTACCAACTCATAACTATTTCATAAATCATCTAATCATACCCAAAACAATTTCACACGTCACATTCATTTAAGCATATTACCAAAATATAGCTAGGCAAATCACATGGCTAAGTTTTACAACATAAACATATACACATATATCTAGCCTATACATGCCATATTTAGCTACATACATTTTCAAAAGGGTACCAAAACGAGTTTAGAAGTGTGATGATGATCCTTGATGGTCCCGAGCTTATAGTAGCTATAACGACCTATAAGACAGAGAAAAACACACACAAAGTAAGCTTTCCAATAGTTTAGTAAGTCATATTACCAATAAACTTAGCATATAAATGCTCAAAACATAAAATCAATCTAAATTCACTAATGGCTCAATTTCACCATCATAATTCTTCTTAGTACATTCACTTAGGTCTTTCGTTCTTCAAAATTGCATATTAGTACACACTTTATTAGTTCATAGCTTTTCTATACATATAACATACTTACAATCCCATATTCAAATACATAATTCATCTAGGCAAGTTTAAGGAATTACTTACCTTTTTATACACACACAAGGTGTACTTATCAAATTTACCTGACACAAATATATAATTTACATATTCCTTGTTTCTCGAACTTGACAATTGAACCGTTTGTAATCTAAAAGAATAGGTAGAGTGCTCGGAATAGTTATACAATACCAACGTCTCAGACGTGCTCTTAATTGTAATCAAATATTGATGCCACTGTCCCCGACAGGGTCTTATTCGTATTCAGATATTGATGCCACTGTCCCCGACAGGATCTTACTCGTATTCAGATATTGATGCCACTGTCCTAGACATGGTCTTACACAAAAAGCTCATATCGTTGCCAACGTCCCAGACGTGGTCTTATATATAATCAGATAATGATGCTTACGTCCCAGACGTGGTCCTACATATAATCAGATAACGATGCCTACGTCCCAGACGTGGTCTTACATATAATCAGATATCGAAGCCACTGTCCCAAACAGGGTCTTACATATAATCAGATATCGAAGCCACTGTCCCAGACAGGGTCTTACATATAATCAGATATCGAAGCCACTGTCCCAGACAGGGTCTTACATATAAACAGATATCGAAGCCACTGTCCTAGACAGGGTCTTACACGATTATCAAATCAATGCCAACGTCCCAGACGTGGTCTTACATGATAAAACAGAACAGATACCTTTGTATTCCTAAGTTCATACAAAACTTATATGACTTATCACTATGTCGATCTTATCCCAGAATTCATATACATAGCATCACAAATTCAGTCATTATCATTGATAGTCATGTAAATAAACTCAATTCAATACAATTACATTTATTAGCAATATGACTTACCTCGGATTCGGCTTATCGGAATCAAAATGGCTACTCGGTTACTTTCGTTTTCCCGCGATCTAAGTCTATTTTCTTCGGTTCTTGATCTAAACATATTCAAAATTAATCCTTTTATTCACTAATTCATTCAATTCAATCCATACACACATATTTTAGGCTATTTACAATTTAGTCCTCACATTTACACAGTTTATCATTTTAGTCCATTTTTCACAAAACATCAAATTCACAAAATCTACACATACCCATGCTTGGCCGAACCTCTCTAGGGACTATATAAGTCCAAATATTTCATCAAATTCACAAATTAGTCCTCTAAAATAATATTTTCTCAATTTAGCCCTACTTAGCTAATTTCATTAAAACTTCAAGAACAAAACATGTTCATCTAATTCATATCTTTCATTTAACACCAAAAATCATAAAAATCTTAACATATCATCAATGGCATCTCACACAAACATCATCAATAATCAAAATTAATACATGGGTTTTGTAGCTCTCGAAGCAACGATTGCAAAAACGTAAAAATTATCAAAAATCGAAACCAAATCATACCTAAATTTTGGCTTGCAAGTGCCGAATGCTTAACTCAAACTTTCTCTATTTTTCTTTTGATATTTTCAGCAAGAAAATGATGAAAATGAGGCCACTTTCTCATGTTCTTTTATTATAACATATTAATATAAAATATAAAATATAAAAATGCATGTATATTATCATAACATATACATAAACACATGTAAACATAATATGTTTACACATAGTCGTCCACTATCTATAATTTTGGCCAAATTGCCACATAAAGCCCTCACTTTGACAAAGCCACAACACTTTGATACCTTAATAAATAGCATACAACTTTCACATTTAATGCAATTTCATCCTTTGTCAAATTAAACACACAAACATACAAATTAGCTCACGAAAATTTACCACATGCTTAGTCACATAATAACGGCACAGAAAATAATATTAATATATTATTCAGACTCGGATTCGTGGTCTCAAAACCACTGTTCCGACTAGGGTACAAACCGGATTGTTACAAGGTAAGTGAAGGTGAGTTACCTAACTGGGCACTAAAAAAATCTGAATGTGGATAATACTTTGCTTTAAGGACTCTCGCCAATAAAGAATTTGGATAACAAAACAATCGCCACCCCTGTTTAGCAAGCATAGCGATATTGAATTGGCTCATGTTGCGAAAACCAAGACCACCACAATCCTTTAAAATGCATAGCTTTTTCCATGTACACCAATGAATGCCTTTTTTCCCTAGCCCTTTTTGCCACCAGAATTTGGCCATAATATTTTCAAAATCATCACACAATGACTTAGGTAGCAAAAAGCATGCCATCGAATAAGTTGGAATGGCTTGCAAAATAGATTTAATAAAAACTTCTCTCTCTCCCTGAGATAAATGTCGAATGCTCCATTGATCTATTCGTTGCTTCATTCGATCTTTCAATACTTGGAACGATTCTTTCTTCCTCCTCCCCACCATGTTGGGTAATTCTAAATAACACTCTGGATCAGTTGAACATCTGACACCTAAAATTCTGCCCACCAAGTTTTTGTCAGAATCTGAAGTATTCCTACTGAAAAACACAGTTGATTTTTCAAAGTTTACGCATTGCCCCGAACACCTCCTGTAATTTCTCAGTATCTCCTTTAAAACTGTAGCTCCCCTTTTAGATGCCTCACTAAACAAAATACAATCGTTTGCAAATAATAAGTGTGAAACTTACGGCCCACTCCTCTTGGCTTTAACCCCTCTTAACATCCCTTCTTACATTGCTAGGCGCATAAGGCTAGATAAACCCTCCCCACACAAGAGAAATATAAATGGGCTGAGCGGATCTCCTTGTCGTAAGCCTCTTTCTGGGTGAAAAACATCTCCTTTACAGCCATTTACAATCACTGAATACCTGACAGAGTTTAAACACTTCATGATAGTTGCTACCCATCTGGAAGCAAAACCCATTCGAATCATGACATCTTCAACAAATTTCCACTCAACTCTATCTTTGGCTTTGCTCATATCAAGCTTCACAGCCATAAATCCTTTCCTACCTGTTCTTTTCTGTTTCAATGTATGAAGGAGTTCATATGCGCGCACTATATTATCTGAAATCAACCTTCCAGGAATAAACGCACTCTGAGCCATATTAATACACTTTCCAATAACCCCTCTTATCCTATTTACTATGGCTTTCGCCATGATTTTATATAAGACATTACAAAGGCTAATTAGCATGAATTGTTTCATATTAACAGGATTTGCAACTTTTAGAATAAGAACTATGTTTGTAGCGTTTACCTGTGATAAACCATAAGTATAACATATTTTAATCCCACATTTATTATGCTTTTTGATGATTTATCCCTTGATTTGTGTAAAAAGGTGCTCTTAATCTTTTTTTTCATGCTTACACTCAGGAAAGCACCGAAGGATGAAAAGAACGTAAAACGGGCTTAAAACGAAGCAAAATGGGCCTTTCTAAGAAAACGACACGGCCTGGGCCAAGGACCACACGGCCGTGTCTCGACGAACACCTGGAGCATGGCCTCATCACCACCGCACACGGCCATGCCAAAGCAGAAATCCAAACACGGTCAGGTCTCGACTTGTACGGGCGTGTGACATGGCCGCGTGCCTCGTCATTTGGAAAGAGCAAATTCGATCGAAAAAGGATACTTAGGAGAAAGAATCGCATTCCAAGAGCCTATAAATATTCCCCAAGTACCACCTTTGAGGCGCCAAAGCTAGGCAAGCGGCTGGCGCGAGAAGGTCAGAGTTAGGGAATAACGCAAAGATAGTCAGTTGATCCATCCCAAGAAGCCGGAATTATACTCAAGACGGTGGAATTCTCCTTCAATTCCTTCAGGGAGTTCTAAGAATTTCTTATGTTTTGTTTTATCTTTTCTCTTGAGATGTTTTCTTGTTTAGTTATGAACTAAACCCTTCAAATACCTGAAGGGATGAAACCTAGATGGATCTTTTTATTTGATTTTTAAGTTATATGATAAATTAATTGGTTTGTTCTTAATTATGTTATTTAATTCAAATCTAATGTGCTTAGGTGGAGGAGAGATAGACCCTGCCTAAGAGTAGATCTAACATAATTAAGCGGAGTTGATCGGGCGCCTAGAGATAGGGTTACGAGATTTTGCCGGATTAGGGTGAAACTTAATATGGGAGTCCATTGATCGATTTATTGCTTTCCTAGGGGGTTATTATAAGCGAACGGGAGTTCCACTAATTAACCTAGGATTAGACGTTATTCGCTTCGAAAGAGGGTTTAACATAGGTTAGGGAGTCTCACGGATCAAGCTAAGTAAAAGAAATCATATAATTTAAAGGTTAATTAATAAGTGAAGTCTAGGTGGATTATTCCTGAGGGTATCGTCGCAATCAATTGAGTTTTTCTTCAAAGTTATTTTCCTATTCGTCTTCTTTGTCTTCGTGTCCTTAGTTTAGTTTTCGTCAAAAGCAACTTCACTCTAATTTTAAGGCTAAATAATAAAAAGAAGGTTAGTACTTTTAATTTCTTTGGGTTCGATATCCGGTCTTGCCTAAGCTATACTACTGTTCGATAGGTACACTTGCCTTTAATCGTTGATAGAGTTAGTCTCTAGGTTTGATCATTCTTTTATAAATATTTAAAACTCTGATTTTACAAATGATCAAGTTTTTTGGCGTAGTTCTTGGGAACTAAAATATTAAGAAAGCTCTATTTTTATTACTTTAGCCATTATTTTATTCACAATTTATTTCTTTTGTTTTCTTAGGTTAAATTTTAATTTTTCTAATTTTTATTATTTTATTTCTTTCCCTTTTCTGGGTACCTCTAGTTTATGACTAGAAGGAATCCGAAAGGACCTTTGGTATATGATAGTGATATCGAAGCAACCGCTCGAAAGAATCGTCGAGAAACCAGGTGAGCCCTAGATTACATAGAAAGCGAGGAGGAAAACAGATCCAATCCTACTGAAGGGATGGGCGAAAACAACCCACCACTACGTGATGTGGGGGATCACAATGCTCCACGTACAATGTTTGATTATGCGAAACCGCACTTAACAGGAGCAGAATCTTAGGCCTGCTATATCTGCAAACAATTTTGAATTAAAGCCTAACACAATACAAATGATTCAATAGTTTGTTCAATTTGATGGTTTGTAGGACGAAGACCCAAACATGCATATAGCTAACTTTTTAGAGTTCTGTGATACCTTTAAAATAAATGGTGTTTCTGATGATGCCATCCGTCTTCGGTTATTCCCTTTTTCATTAAGGAATAAAGCCAAATAGTGGTTAAACTCGTTACAGCGAGGGTCAATCACTACATGGGATCAAATGACCAAAAAGTTTTTGATGAAATATTTTCCACCAGCCAAAACGGCTAAACTACGTAATGACATCTCTTCCTTTGTGCAGATGGATTTAGAGACACTTTACGACACATGGGAGAGGTTCAAAGATCTCTTGAGGAGGTGTCCACACCATGGTTTACCCCTGTGGCTACAAGTCCAAACCTTCTACAATAGAGTAAACCCCTCAATAAGGCAACTGATAGATTCAGCCGCCGGTGGAACGCTGAACAACAAAACTCCTGAAGTAGCCTACGAATTTATTGAGGAGATGTCTTTAAACAACTATCAATGGTAAGCTTCGAGGACCAAACCGACAAAATTGGCAGGAGTTTTTAACGTCGACACCATGACCATGCTATCAACACAACTTGAGATGATGAATAAAAAGCTTGATAGTTTGTATTCTTCATGAGATACATCCGGTCATGCGATGCGACACTAGTGGGCTGCGGCGAATCTCGAGTACCCACCCTACCAACCAGGAGCAGAAGATGAACAGATGAACTATATAGGTAATAATTTTCGATCTAACAATAATCCTTATAGTAACACTTACAATCTAGGTTGGAGGAATCACCCAAATTTTTCGTGGGGAGGACAAGGCAATCAAGGAAATCAAAGGCAAAACTTCTGAAATCAGCCTTATCCACAGGACAAGAAGCTAACCATCGAGGAACGTATCCAAGAAGCTGACAGAACAATCAAAAGCAATGAAAACCGAATGGAAGAACTTGCTAAGTCAGTCAAGGAAGTAAGCAAAGCCGTTGAACAACTTGTAAAGTCAATGTCAGAACGACCGCAAGGACGCTTACCTAGTAACACCGAAATTAATCCTAAGGAGCAAATTCAAGCCATCATACTTCAGAATAGCAAGGAAATAGATACACCTAACCCAACTCCAAAAAGTAAGGTAGACGAATAAACAATAGAGGTGGTACAAGAAAAGCCAAAACCGGTAGTCAAGGAGTACAAACCTCGCATACCTTATCCATGCAAAGATTACAAAAAAAGACGATTCAGAGAAGTAGTTCGGTAAGTTTCTTAAACTTTTAAAGAAATTACATATTAACTTACCTCTTCTTGAAGCTTTTTTCCAGATGCCAGACGCCAAGAAATTCTTAAGATAGCCCTTGACAAACAAACGCAAAATAGATGAAGAGCACCACGTAGAATTAAACGCAACATGCTCAGCAATGTTACAAAATAAACTACCACAGAAGTAAAAAGATCCAGGGAGTTTTACAATTCCATGTTTAATTGGTAGTTTAAATATTGATAATGCGTTAGCTGATTTAGGGGCAAGCATAAATGTTATGCCTTATACGTTGTTTAAATGACTAGGTCTAGGGAAACCAAAACAAACTAAGATGAGTGTTCAATTAGCGGATAAAACTGTTAGAATTCCTAGGGGCATTATTGAAGATGTTCTCGTAAAAATCGATAAATTTGTTTTCCCAGTAGACTTCGTTGTTTTAGACATGGATGAGGATAATTCAATCCTCTTAATTTTTGGAAGACCTTTTCTAGCAACTGCCAAGACTAAAATTGACGTTGCCACAGGTGAGCTCATACTTTGTGTAGGTGACGACTCAATAAGTCTTCAAGCCCTCGATTCAGCTAGGTCGTCAAGGAATCAAGGTAAGCAAGAAAATTCTTTCGATAATCATTTAATTTCACATTCTTTCCAGGAACCTCCAAAAAAAGAAACGATTGAACCAGATCCTCAGTTCAGTGCCGACAAAGAAACAACTCACAAAGAACAAAGGACCCAAATCGATGACCTAAATGAATAGAAAACACACTTCAAGGAAAAACTAGGGTTACACAAGGAAGAACAGGAAACACGGGTCAAAGAAGAGCCAGATGCACACACTGTACAACCATAGGAACCACCAGAAGAGCTCGTGGGAACATCAAATCACTATAAGATAGGAGATCAAGTTCTGTTAGATAAAACCGAGCCTCACATCACCACAACAAACCTGAAGGAAAAGGGAGAACTTCTTCTTAAGGTGCATGATATCTTCCCACAAAGAATAGTCGAGGTAAGTAATCCTACCTTTGACACTTTCAAGTTAAACATTTCTCGACCTCAATTTTGTCATAAAACTAAAACTGTAGACATGAGGGAAGATATTCAAACTTTTAAACCTCCCTAAAATTTTCAAACACGAGAAAAGTCTAGCCTAAGACTATAACCAAGCGCTTCTCGGGAGGCAACCCGAGTACTAATTCTATTTCTTTTTGTATTTTTACATTTTCTTTTCCTTTTTAACTAACCAAAAGTGCAGGATTACAGACCACACGGCCGTGTCTGTGACCGTGTGGACCACCAAAACCACCACACTGACAGGACAGAGGCGTGCAATCAGCCTAACCACCACCCCAACATCACGGATCAAACCACTCTCGACACGGGCACCGACAGACATGGCACGGCCGTGGCACCAACCGTGCGAGGCTACCAACTTCCATTACACGGACAGAACACGCCCATGCCATAAACCGTGTAAAATTAATGATGTTACTGACTTATCGAGCACTGGTAAGAAACGCCCATGTCATATGACCGTGCCAACAAAGAAACATCACGAGCACGGGCGTAAAAGGATCAAGCACGGGCATAGGGTGACAACACCCTCTATAACACGACCGTGTAAGGAGGCCGTGTAATTCGACACACCCTGGGAACACGGCTGTGGGGGAGCAGAACAAATGAACGTCTATTTAAATCTCTCCCCTCTTCTCATTTCCCCCATCTGATTTCATCCTTATTTTCTTTGTTTCTACTCTCCTCCATCTCAAGAATTCTCCACTTACTACGACTCTAGATCCTTGAGCAAGCCAACACCATGCCAAAGAAGCGTAAAAGGTCATATTCCGCAAAGGAGAACGATCAACATGAGTTCATGCCAGCAGCTTCGTCTCAACACCAAGCCAAGGACCTATGGGACCATTTATTTTTTGTTTCGCATTTATCTTTTCCTTTATTTTCCTTCTTTTTAACTATCTTATGCTTAATTTATTTTATTTCATTTTAGTTTCTTAGTGTCAGGTTCTAAAGGTCGCTTGGGAATCACGCCACTCGCCACCGCCAAACACCTCCGTCACCTTAGAAGTCACACCTACCTCATGAACCACCTACCAATAAGGATTCTCAAGCCCTTTATTTCCTAGCCTTAGTCTATTTTCCTTCTTAGTCTCTTTCTCTTTATCTTTCATGTCTTTATTTATATATTTAGTTTATTTTCATTAAGTCTTAATAAAGCCTGGCTATTTCTCAAAGCGCTACCCAATTTCTTCATCTAGCGCAGGAACATTATCACGCCTGATCATCACCGCCACCAAAGACACTCATTCGAGAAAACATCCACAAATCAGGGAGTAATTCTTTCCCCTTCTCTTTTGGTTTATCTTTAAAATGTCATTATCTATCTTTGTACATTAAGGGCAATGTACATCTTAAGTGTGGGGGGGTGAATAGTTATTCTGAGAAAATGCCTAATTTTTTCTCAAACACTGAGGATAAAAGTGTCTAAATTTTGCATGATTCTTAAATCCCTGATTTAATCTTGTTTTAAAGTAATTTTCTCATATTACTAATTAGGATGAAATTTTTACTGATTTATGATTTTTATTGATATGTTTTTGAATAAGTCATAGTTAATTGTACATTGATGTTTAATTTAAGGAATACTAGAGAATCAAGCATGATAAGTCTGTTTTTCAGACATTAAAATTTTTGCTAGGTTGTTGACTTGAAATTAAATTCTACCTTGAAATTTGAAATTTATAAGGATGATGTCAAAACACCCATAATTTGTGTGAGTATTTGACCTTATAGAGCATATATTCTTTTTCATGCTCAGTTTTTGATTATGAGTGTGTCAACCATGAACTGTTATTCTAGAACTTGCCTCAATTATACATGTCAAGACCACAGTTATGATTTGATATACCGAGATGATAAAGGCACTTAGGTTTCAACCCACTTACTCCATTAAAAAGCCTACCATCATAATTAACCCTTAGTGAACCCTGTTGAGCCTAACAACCCTTTTTATTGACTTACCCGCTAAATTTAACCCAAAACCCTCTGTATTTGTTATCACCCTTTATTTTTGATTATCCCTTAATCGAGATTTGATTTGAGCTAGTTACCTAAGTTTATTATTTTGGTAGTTAAATTTACATTATATTTAGTTTGTTCTAAAAAAAAAATTCAAGTTTTCATTATTAGTAGTATGTAAAGTGAGCTTACACAATTAAAGACTAATTTCCAAAAGGAAAAGCTCGTATTATTAGGATTTTTATTATTCAGTAAATGTAAGTATTATCTTAGAAATTTTTAAGTAGGTAACTTATCAATTCAATCTCGATTCTAACCTTCTAATTTCAGCTTTTATCCACACCTTTAACCCTAGCCCCATTACAACCTTAACAAAGAGACTTTTGATCCATTTATCATATCATTTCTGATTGGTGGAGATTTGATTTTTGTGCAAGCCTATGGGATTAACTTTTCAGGTTTGACTTATGAGTGCTAAATTTTGACCCTTAAACACTTTTTGAGTGATTTGAGTGAATCTTCTGTAAGGATATCAATCCTTGTCGGTTTTGAATTTAAGGTAATTATTTAGATAAAGGGAAACACCTATGTTTTCGTGCTACAAATGTATGACTTATCTTGTTTGAATTTTTAGGAATCTTTGAGTTGAATTATCCATGTATAAATTACCTATGAATTAGGATAAGACATTGTTGATAGGAATTATGAATCATGGAAAGTTCGTTTTAATTGTAAGTTTAGAATTTTGCTTGAGGACAAGCAAAAGCTTAAGTGTGAGGGTATTTGATAAACCATAAATATACATATTTTAATCCCACATTTATTATGCTTTTTGATGATTTATCCCTTGATTTGTGTAAAAAAGTGCTCTTAATCTTTTCTTTTCATGCTTACACTCAGGAAAGCACCAAAGGATGAAAAGAATGTAAAATGGGCTTAAAACGAAGCAAAATGGGCCTTTCCACGAAAACGACACGGCCTGGGCCAAGGACCACACGACCGTGTCTCGACGAACACCTGGAGTACGGCCTCATCACCACCGCACACGGCTGTGCCAAAGGAGAAATCAGAACACGGTCAGGTCTCGACTTGCACGGGCGTGTGACATGGCCGTGCCTCTGTCGCTGAAAAGAGCAAATTCAGTCGAAAAAAGATACTTAGGGAGAAGCCTATAAATATTCCCCAAGTACCACCTTTGAGGGGGCGTCAAAGCTAGGCCAAGGAGCCAAGCCGAGAAGGTCAGAGTTAGGGAATAACGCGAAGATAGCCAGTTGATCCATCCCAAGAAGCCAGAATTATACTCAAGACGGTGGAATTCTCCTTCAATTCCTTCAGGGAGTTCTAGGATTTTCTTATGTTTTGTTTTATCTTTTCTCTTAAGATGTTTACTTGTTTAGTTATGAAATAAACCCTTCAGATACCTGAAGGGGATGAAACCTAGATGGATCTTTTTATTTGATTTTTAAGTTATATGATAAATTACTTGGTTTGTTCTTAATTATGTTGTTTAATTCAAATCTAATGTGCTTAGGTGGAGGAGGAATAGACCCTGCCTAAGAGTAGATCTAATATAATTAAGCGGAGTTGATCGGGCGCCTAGAGATAGGGTTACAAGATTTTGCCGAATTAGGGTGAAACCTAATATGGGAGTCCATTGATTGATTTATTGCTTTCCTAGGGGGTTATTATAAGCGAACGAGAGTTCCACTAATTAACCTAGGTTTAGACATTATTCGCTTCGAGAGAGGGTTTAACATAGGTTACGGAGTCTCACGGATCAAGCTAAGTAAAAGAAATCATATAATTTAAAGGTTAATTAATAAGTGAAGTCTAGGTGGATTATTCCTGAGGGTATCATCGCAATCAATTGAATTTTTCTTCAAAGTTATTTCCTATTCGTTTTCTTTGTCTTCGTGTCCTTAGTTTAGTTTTCGTCAAAAGCAACTTCACTCTAATTTTAAGGCTAAATAATAAAAAGAAGGTTAGTATTAGTACTTTTAGTTCCTTTGGGTTCGATATCCGGTCTTGCCTAAGCTATACTACTGTTTGATAGGTACACTTACCTTTAATCATTGACAGAGTTAGTCTCCAGGTTTGATCATTCTTTTATAAATATTTAAAACTCTGATTTTACAGCGATCAACCTGCTTAAAATCTTTCCCTTCATTCAGATTTTGTAGAAAAAATTTGCTAACTGCACCACTCACAACGTGCCAGCATTTTTGGTAGAATAATGCCGGCAATCCATATTCCCCCGGAGCTTTAGTAGGCACCATTTCAAATGTTGCTGATCTAATCTCTTCCTTTGTGAACGGCTTCAAAAGTTGATGATTATCCTCCTTTGTTATACAATTCGCAATTCCTGACAACAAATGCTCACTTCTTCCCCTTTCTTCAGATCGAAACAGCTTTTGAAAATAAACTCTCGCAATATCAGCGATGTCTTGACTGATTTCTGTTTCTCTTCCACTCTCATCTTGCATTTTGTGAATCCTTTACCTTCGTCTTCGCTGTGTGGCTTGATAGTGGAAAAAAGCAGTATTTTGGCCACCATATTTTAGCCAATTTATACGCGCCCTTTGTTCTCAATACCGTTCATCCTTGTCAATTTCCAAATTCAATTGAACTTTAGTATCAATAAACTCACCCAGATTGTTGTCAACTCTCTCTGCATCTAGAAGATCTGCTAATCTCTCGGTTAAAAAAGCTTTTCTCTTATTTCGGTCATCTTGTATTCACCTAGCCCATCTTCTCAAACCAGTTTTTAACGCATCTAATTTCATCAACAAGTTGCCTGAAGATGAGTCCCAAATATTCGTAACTTCCTATTCAAATGACTCCTCCATCATCCACCAAGCTTCAAATCTGAAAGCCATCTCCCATTGCTTTAAGATCTATCTTTTCCGTGTTCACTAAAAGTGGGCAATGATCAGAAAAAGAATGACTTAGGTGTTGAATAGAAACTTCAGGAAACCGTGCCACCCAATCTTGATTAGCAACTCCTCTATCGAGTTACTCTCGAATGTTTGTCTCCGGTAAATTTCCTCTTTCCCATGTGAACCATCTCCCTGAAAAACCCATATCCATTAGAACACATTCTGCAATTACCTTCTAGAATGCCTCCATTCTTCTCTCATCTCTAGAAATCCCTCCTTTTTTCTCGAACCCGTACATGATCTCATTGAAATCTCCACAAACTAACCATGGGATCCTCTCGTCTGTGTATAAGTTCTTCAAATCAGCCCACGAATTATTCCTATCATGTTCATATAGAGATCCATAAAAACCAGTAAACCTCCACTTTCCCCTTGAGTCATTCTCATTAATATCCAAGTCAATGAATCTTCTTAAAAACTGTCGAAGTTTAACACTCACCTCCTACTTCCATGCCAAACACAATCCACCTCTTGTACCCTCTGGATCAACCTCAATCCCATTTGCATAACCACATCTGAAACGAATTCTTTCCATTTTACTCTTTCTAACTTTTGTCTCCATAAAGAAGACTACTTGGGGGTTTTGTACCTTCAGCGTATGCTGAAGTCTATTAACTGGTTCGTGGACCCCCCAATCCACGAACATTCTAGCTTAACAGTTTCATTGCGACCGGTCGGCTTACCTTTTGGCAGCTGCCGATATAAAGTGGGTACCTTCCAAATCCCTTCTATTTCTCCCTACCAGATTATTCTCTTTTTCTAAAACTGTCCTCCCCTTCATCTCTCCTCTTGCTCGGTTTTTACCTTCCTTGCCCATTAAGACCTCATCTTCTAGATCGTGATCCATATCAGAAAAACTTGCATCCAAATTTTGAATGACCCCTGCAGTGGTTCCTAATATCTTTCATCCATTCAAATTGAACCCCAAGACTGGATCAACTGACTTTCCATAGCTCCTTATTTTATTTTCCTTATTCCAAGCTCTATTTCTATTTGTGTGAGAACCATCAGCATCATTTTTCCA
Source organism: Gossypium bickii (assembly GCA_025503065.1). Classification (NCBI taxonomy): domain Eukaryota; kingdom Viridiplantae; phylum Streptophyta; class Magnoliopsida; order Malvales; family Malvaceae; genus Gossypium; species Gossypium bickii. Next base: position 10,707,138 of record CP106719.1, on the reverse strand, counting down.
CTTCCCATCCTCTTCCTCTCTCAGCCATACACTATTCGATATTACCACCCTCCGTGGTTGAGCCCGTAATGATAAATCCCATCCCATCTCATTAACTTCCACCCCTAACATCATTTTTGCTTCACAAAAAGAATCATTATGACCCAACCGACCACAGAAGAAACAGAACAGAGACAATCTTTCATAGCGAAACTTAACATATGTGCTAATCCCGCAAAACGAAATTTATTTTCTCCTCTTCAGCGGACGTCTTACATCAATCCTGACTCTTATCCGTATGTAGTTTCTATTTTCCTTGCCCAGATTTTTCCCATCGTATTCTACAAATTCTCCTATAAAATTTCCCAATTGAATTGCCAAGTTTTCTGAAAATAAACCAATGGGAATTTCATGTATTTGAACCCAAAAAGGTGCCATAAACAAAGGGCTATTTAGTAGATCTTCCCCCCACTGCAACTTGTGTAAGATTAACAGATGATTATTAAACGTCCATGGGGAACCTTTCATCACCCTATCTAAATCCATGATGTGATAAAATTGAAACAGATATCTCTTCTCACCCAGATCCCGAATATTCACCCCTTTAACAGGATGCCACAGATTTGTCATAGTGTTTTTCATAGCAGGAAAATGAATAACACTAGCAGTTAAAAAACACCCTACTAACCTGAAAACTTCTTCTCTCCTTTCGTCGCTCTGCTCAACTTGGATCTGTAAAATTTCATCCTCTTCAGCGATGGATAATCTTGCTAACTCTTCTTCCATTTCTTACAGGTGAAACTTACTGGAGAAATCAAGATCTAAAGAAGCCTTTAAACCCTTTCCGCCACAAAAAAAAAAAAAAGAAAAACCTAGAAAAAATAGCGTGCTAAGAAGCAGACCAAAGACGTGCCAGAGAGGGCAGACATTTCTTTTGAAAATTTTAATATCTAATTTCTAAAAATATTAATAATTTGCCCAATATACAAATAAACATATAAGATAACAATATTTATTTATAATATAAGAATTAAACTATTCAAAATTATTATTATTCGTAAATTTTTTAATTATTTTAATTTTTATCTTTCAATATAAATTTAAATATAAAAAATTTTATACCGACTAATATTACTTATCATTTTTAATTTATTTATCAATTATTATATTTTAACTTTTTATATGATTATGATATAAGCATACTTGAATTCAAGTCTTTCTTGTTATTGTATAGAGTTGTCCATGGACCAAGTCGGGTCCTAACAAAATTCTAAGCTCGACTGATAGGCTCGAGTCTGACTCGAAAAATGGGCCTAAAATTTTTTCCAAGCTCGGCTCAAATAAAAATGTTAGAAACTAAGCTCAGCCTGGTTCGCCCGTATTAAAAATTTTTATTTTGTTTTTTATATAAAAAATTTTAAAAATACTATTCATCAAAAACACTAAAAACATTAAAATAAATGTTTCTCAACAATTTAAAAAAAAAAAGTCTACTCAAATAACATTAAGATAGGTGCAATTTAACAAGCAAATGTCTCTAAAATAATAACAAAATTAACAATAAAATAAAAGTTATACAATATTCAAACAACAACAGCAAATTAATACCAACATAATAGTGAAATGATAGCAAAATAGTGGGGAAACGGTAAAAAATAGCAGGAAAATAGGAAAAACAGAAACAAAACAACATTTTTTTTTTTTTTTTTGCAATCGGCCCAAAAAAAACTTTACTTGAGGCTTAGCCTATTTTCTAAACTGGCATTATTTTTTTTGTCAAAACTCATTTTTCAAGTATATATTTATGCCCAAACCCTCTCACTTTTTAGACAAACCTTTGGGCTGAATCGAGTGGCCTGACCCATGAACAAGTCTATTATTGTAACAACAATCGTACCAATTAAGTTAAAACTCAATAAAAAATACACTTTAATTTTTTTAATTATATACTATTAGGAGAGGAAGAAAAGCGACGACATAATTTGAAACTCGTGACATTTATAAGATGAGAACCTTAAAAATTATTTATATTAAAAATCTTATCACACGTGCATGCATTCAATATAAAGAATTAATCAATAAAATAATAGAAAAGAAATGACTTAATTTAAAAATAAATAAATTTCTTATCGTAAAATATGATTCTCATCAAATTTAACCTTAACTCAAGTGAAAAGGGGTAAATAAAACGAGGATTTTACCTCTTTTCACCTAAGTTAAGGTTAATTAAAAGAAGACAAGAGAATAAAATTTACAGACTATTCATGTATGATAGATACATAGGGGTTTTTCATCCCCTTTATGCTATTTTTTGTTTTCCACATTAAAAAGGAATTGGGAATAGTTTAGTTATTTCCTAATTAGATTAGAAGTTCTATTAATAATATAAATACACAAATAATGAGAGAAAATATTTTTATGGTAAAAATTATTATTTTTAAATAATTATATAATCTTAAAAAAAAATTTAGAAATAATTTCAAACCAGTTATAACAAACAAATATTTAGAGAAGCAAAAACCTAATTTTAAGGTTACACCGTTAAAAAACATCGCGTAGCGCTGTCACTTCTACTTTTGGTTCTCTCTATCACTTTATTTTTTTCCTCTGCCTCGCAGTTTATATTTTAGGGTTCCTTCGAAACAAGGTGATCTTTACAAATCTTTTTGACTTTTCTTATCTTTCGCCTGTTCTTCTTTGGTACGCTAATCTTCTCTATCTCTCTTTTTAATCCTTAATATTTAACATTAAATCTGCATCTTTTCTGCAATCTTCTAATTGTTCTTCGTTATCGATTAGGTTTTACTTAATTGCTTATCGGCTTCTGATATGAATAATTGATTTTTTTTATAATGCTTTCGATTGCATTCCGTTGCTTTTTATTTGGTTATCGGATTAGGACTGTATTAAATTATCTGATTTTTATGTGAATTCTGGAGTTATATTCGGTTGTGTACGGACTGTTTCTAGGGTTTTGCAGAAAAGCAGAGTGACATAGGTAAATTCTGAATTTGAATGTATACAACTATACTGCTAACTAACTTACGGTTTGATTGAGATGATACAAATTGTGAGGATGACAGTATCGACGATAAAGAAAGGGGAAATTTTCTTCTTTTTTCCTTTTTATTAAACAACATGTGTATCTTGCTATGTTAATTTCTTTGACTAATGTAGTTTGGAGATTTGTGCCTGCTGCATCCTGTTTTTGGTTGTTGCAGTAAGTGCTTTCATACATGCAGAAGCAAATACCACATGCTTCTAGATGGTTGAAAATTGAAAACTGAAATTTTGTAAACTGCTAAAGCATGATCATTAATTTAGTATTGAGAAAATCGCAATAGAATGTGTTGCATTTGGATTATTTTCTGTTTATAAAACATGATCTGGTTTTTTTATTATTCACTTTTCCCTTTTTAGCAACACTTGTGGAAGCAAAATTGTGACAACCATGGAGTGCATAATGTTATATGTACTAAACTTTTTTAAGCAAATACGATGAATTAATTTTGTTATATGCTGTAGCCAGTCCTTTACTTTTTTATTACAAAAAAATTGGTGCCTTTAACCATTTTTTAATTTTCACAAATTATTTCTTTTGAATGTGTGGTGGCATCATAAGTCATAAGTTGCTTTAATGTCTGGAGAGTGTTTACATCTTCTGGGTTATTTGTCATAAATTGCTTTCTATTATTTGTTGCTCATACTTTGAAATCCTCTTGCTCGATTATTACATTTATTAAGCATGTTTCGTCCATTTCTCAATGCTGATTTGATGATGGCATGTTAACTTCAAGATATCTATAATTCATTTAACAGATGTATGCTAGTTGATAATTTTGTGTTGATATTCCTTTGCTGAAAAAAAATGCAGCTTACAGGATGCCAGAAGACGTTGAGTACCGTTGTTTTATAGGTAATCTTTCATGGTCAACCTCAGATAGGGGCCTAAAGGATGCATTTGAGAAGTTTGGAAATCTTATCGAGGCTAAGGTAATGAATAATGGAACTCTCTCATCATGATATCTCTTATGTTATTCTTTTTTAAGAAAAAACTTGAGTTCACTGATTTCATCAAATTGAATCCTGGTCAAAACTGGGAATAGTTTTCATTAGTTTATAGGCTTTTTTTCTGTCTTTGTTGTCACGACTATGCTGCCACCTTCTATCTCTGACCATGCAACCCGTCTCACTTTTGAAAACTATCCTTTCTACCTGCAGATGTTCACTTATGCTTCAATTTGGGGTGAAGGCAATGCAAAACCTGAAAGACATAATTACTTAGATAATAGGAATATGTTTTATGGAACAAAACTAGTAATTGTAATGTAATTATTTATTTAAAGCATTATAATTGATGAACTGTTATAGAACTTTATTCTTTTTTAATACATTATGGCATTAATTTTTATGGTTTTGGTTTGCACAACAAAATTTGACTGAACTTTTTCTTGATTCAGGTTGCTGTCGACAAGATTTCTGGACGTTCTCGTGGATTTGGATTTGTCTCTTTTGATGAGAAAGCGGCCATGGAAGAAGCTATTGAAGCAATGAATGGAATGGACTTGGATGGGCGGAATATAACAGTTGATAGAGCTAAGCCTCAACAAGGGTCGGGGAGAGATTATGATGGTGACCGTAACCGTGGACGTGATCGTGATCGTGACCATGACCGTAACCGGGGCTATGATGGCGGGCGTGGATCTAATGGTGGGGAGTGTTTTAAGTGTGGAAAGCCTGGGCACTTTGCCAGGGAGTGTCCTAGTGATGGTGCTAGAGGTGGCAAGTATGGTGGTAGGGGTGATCGTCATGGTGGAGGTGGTGGCCGTTACGGTCCTGATCGGAATGGAGATCGATTTGGTGGGCGCAGCAGGGATGCAGGTAGTCGTGGGGGATCTGGAAGTGATAGATACAATCGTGATCGATCTGGACCCTATGACCGTCGTGGAACTGGAGGTCCTCGTTCTGGTTAAGATGACTGCTTGTGGTATGCATATTTATTTTCACTGTTCTTTTTTGCTTGCTATTTTCCTTTCTTCTTTTGGACTGAAATTTATATTATAATTGGACTGATGGAAGCCTACTCTGATTGCAGCTGATGAACTAGGTTGCTGCTTTTTGGCAAAGCATGAAGTTTCTTTTTTACAGAATGTGCTCTCTTCATTGTTGTCTGGGTGGAACAATATAATAGTTCAGTCCTTTGAAGTGTGAAACTTGGCACAAACCTACAACTATTTATGTGTTCGTAAAATGCTGTGTTCGATGGAGTTTTGTGCTTTCTTGACATGCACTTTCAAATATGGTCTTATGCTCTCTGCTCCATTTTTTGTGACTCATGCATTACCAACAGCACTTGCCGTTACTTCTGTCCAACTTCTCGTTGACTTTTTCATTGCCCAATTATGGAAGATGGTTTGGTCTTTGCATGGGTATTTGGAAGAATGATGGGGAGGGGTTCACCATTTGAGTTTTGCTTTTTCTCACTTGTGGAGTAGAATCTTTAGTTAGAAGTAATGCCATTTTGTCTGCCCTGTTTTCGCTATCTAGTAAATAAACAGGAGTCAAGCGGGTAATTTATTTTCCTTATGTATTGCTTTGCTCTGTGCTAGTTTTTTAATTAATAGTTTGCGCAGTATTAATGCTGTTGACATTTTGGCAGGATGCTTGGCCGTTTCTGGTTTTTATGGATACTTTATTGGGTTTCTTTGTTTCTTATTGGGCATGGTTTAATAAACTTTAAAATTGCGAGTGCTTTTGGGCGCAGCAAGGCCTCTGCATACTAATTGAATATTAAGCAGACCCAATGTTCATGGCGCGCTGATGAAAGAGTTCCATTTCCACTAAAATACATCAGCAGCCGCTGTTATTTGGTCCCATGTGTCTATACTATGTTGCTCTGTTTGGGTTCAGATTGCCCTTCTTGCCTAGTTTTTCTACCAGGCTCTAGTGTCTCGATCTTTTTGGCTAAGTTCAGACAAGTTGTTGATATATAGTTCTTTCGGCTCAGATCATGCTTTTCAAGTCCTTTACGGTTCGTAGTGTCAAAACTCTTCGACTTTGAGGTTCAGTTTGCCTCTGGCTGTGTAGCAGATTGGTACCTTCTTTTCTTAGCCCTTTCTGAAATATCCCTGAAAGGAAGTTGCTCTTTGGTTCCTTTGTCCTTAAATTGTTAGGGTGTGGTATTTGCATGATGAGATATTTTCTCGGTTTACCTGCTTAATTCATTCTTGCATACTCAATTTGTTTGTTGCGTTTATCATTTTTTTTCCCATTTCTTTTTGCTGATTATACCTACGTCGGTGCTTTTTGTATAGGACCTACCGGTTTGGTACTAGACGACTACTATTAGATGATTAACTAGGATATAGTTCCATCAATTCATTGAATGAAATTGAATTCATGTTCTTGTAGGTATGCTTTTAGCAGTAGCTTTTCTTAGGATCCAACCATCCACAAACTATTTTAACTGAATCAAGATTTCTTTATGTATGTATGCATGCATGTGTACGTACACTCGTAACTCTGATGTGTGTTTATTTAGAAGAGATCCTTTTTTCCCTGCATCTGGATTTATGATATAACGCTGGGAAGTCGTTTAGAGGGCATAGCAGGGACTGGGGATTGCAATTTGGCAATTCCTATGAAAGATGACTTGGATGCGTATCATGTTCTCATGGAAATTGAGTGGGTTTTGGTTATTTCGAATGATTTTGATATCGGATTATATTGGTTTCATTTTTGGATCAGAGTATTTTTCATTCAAAATAATTTTCAAATTATTTTGAGTTTAAAGCACTTTCGGATACTGATATATTTTACTGTCATTTTTTGTTTAAATTACAGTAGAAGGTCAATTTCCTTCAATTCATTTTAACTTTTAGAAACTGGCAAGTTGGTTATTATTTTGTTTGACATCTAAAGCAATTTTGGTGAAAGCCTGCAAGAGAAATTTGAATTAGCAAAAAAAAAAGAAAACTCTTACAGAATAGATTAGTTGATATTTCCAGGATTGTGAGATAGGTTTTTAATTTTTGTTAGGATACACATTGGAATCAATTTGAATTAGTAGAACGAATTTAGGTTTCATGACTTGTGGATTGATTATTTACATCATTTTCCATTAATGCTCGCTACTATTAAGTTAGATCATCTACTAAATTTATTAGAAACTTGAAAAAATATTTTCTCCTTTATATAATTATTTAGTCATTTTATGTAAAACAATTTGAATGACTTCCATTTCATTTTTACCATCTCAATCAAGCAATATTTTTTATTATTATTATTTTTATATTTATTACACTTTTATTTTCACCCGTGTTATGGGTGTGCCAAGGTTTAATTTTATTTAATATTTTGACTTTTTTTTTTTTTTAATCTTTGGCTATTTTTAAAGTGATTTTATTTATGTAATACATTTGTCCAGAATAATAAAAAAGTGTTATATAATCTGAAAGGAACAATACACACGAAAACATGTTATACTTGGCCTTTTTACTTAATTCTAACTAATACAACATATAGTGGATGAAGAATTGAGCAAAGCCAGATTAATCTAAAAAGAACAAAATAAAATTTACACATGGCAAATTCTACCTTTAAAGTTTAGGATCTCAACTTTTACCAATTATGTTAAAGCCTATTGGTCTTGATGATTATTATTTTTATAGCATTTATTTTTTAATTTAGTAAGTAATATATTTTTATAATTTAAAAATGTATATTTGTTAATTAAAAGAAAATTGGTCTAAGTTATAATAAAAACTCATTATTTTTGAAAAATAATTTAGATAATAAAATAATATTTTAAAAGTAATGAAAAATAAAAAAATTAGAAACAAGTAATAGTAAAATATTAAGTAATTAGATAAAATAAATTGGCATTCAAATATGAGTTAGAATTTCACATGTAAAAGTTATCTTTTTAATATTTTATTGCCTTTGACATAATATTTCACAACATAATAATAAACAGATAATTATATAAATACTAATAAAAATATCAAATAATAATAACTAAACAACTCAAATAAGAATGAAAATACTACTTTTTTTTTTATCTGATGAAAACAAAATCTATTAAAATATGTTTATATGTATATATATATATATATATATATGTGTGTGTGTGTGTGTATGTGTGTGAGATATAGTATCAAACTGATAATTTAACTACAATGCAAGAATCAAAAGGAGTGTTAAGCTTATTTGTTACTTACTTTTTTTTCAAACTTTTGTACTTTATTTTTGTTATCAATTTAACCCATATATATTCATTCTATTAATCCCCTTATTTTGACACAAATTTTTATTAAAAAAAAGTAGACCAATTAATGGCACGCTACCACATGTCAAGGAAAAAAATCATTAGAAATAAAAAAAATATAAAACTCCCCAAAACCTTAAGAAATAAAAAAATAAAAAAATTATAATCTATTTTTTAAAATTATAAAAATAAATTATAAGCATGCAAAAACATTAAAAAAATAAAATTTTCATAATTTAAATAAAATTAACAATTATAAGTATGTGAAACTTTTAAAAAATTAAAAAATTGTTTTTTTTGAATTTTAGGTTTTTAGAAAATTTTAGAACTTTTATGAATTTATTAAAGATTTTAAGGGTTTTTTAAAAAAATTTAGGGATTTTTTTCTTTTGCATTTTACGAATTTTTTTATATTTTAAAGAAATTTTGAGTTTTTTAGTAAAAAATTTCATATTAATATTGAAATTTCTGAAAAAAAGACAAAAATTCCAAAAAAGCAATTTTTAAAAGTTTTATGAAAAATTTTAAAATTTTTGTGATGTTCTGCATACTTGTAATCTTAATTTTTTTTATAATTTCCAAAAATAGATTATAAATTTTTTAGTGCTTTTTTATAATTTTTTAAGTTTAAATATTTTTTGGGTTTTTAATGATTTTTTTTCGTTTTTTATAATTTTTAACATTTTTAAGTGATTTTTCTCTTGACACGCGGTACTGGTTGATTTAATTATTTTTCTTTAACGGTAAATTTGGCTTGGGTAACAGAGATTATTGGGACAAATTGATAACAAAAATAAAGTAGAAGGGTCAAACCGATAAAAAAATAAAAGTAAAATAGGGGGTTAGTTAAAAGTGGTATTAAGCCTAACATATAAATAGCAGCAACATATTATTTTAAAACTGTCAAAAGTACTACAAAACTCTGATTGAGAAACGATTCAATTCTTCGGCTTTTTTATTAAAGTAATCTAAATAAATTAATTAATTATCAAAATAACCTACTTTTTAAATTAAATACCAAAATAACCTAAAAGCTACAGTAAATTTAGGTGGAACTAAATTAAATGGCTCCACCAACTTGCCACGTCAGCATAGGGAATTAAAAAATAATTTTTTGGTGGAGCTATTTTGAATGGCTCCACCTGTATAAAATATAAAGGAAATACTGTAAAATCTAAAAAATTGGAGGCCTTTAAAATAATTTTCCAATTTTTGGTGGAGCCATTTGAAATGGCGCCACCCCTACTACCAGCTTTTTTTTTTTAATTTTATCTTCTTTTTTTTGGATATTTAAAACGTTGAGGGCTTAAAAAATAATTTCCCCCTTTTTTTTGGTGGAGCCATTTGAAATGGCGCCACCACCCTTGACACCTTTTTTTTTTTAACTCTTATATTATTTTCTTATATTATTTTGTTTAATTAATTTATATTATTAATTTTAAAAAATTTGTAATGTATATATAAAATGTTTTATAATATATTTTTATATAATTTTTTTTAATTTTAGATATATATTTTTTAATTATTTTAAATATTATATTTTTTATTTTTTCTAGTTTTTAAAAAGTTTAGGGGCTTTAAAAGTAATTTCCCCTTTTTTGGTGGTGCCATTTGAAATGGCCCCACCACCCTCCTACACCTTTTTTTCTTTTATATTATTTTATTGTTTTATATTATTTATTTAATTTATATTATTAATTTTAAAAAATTTGTAATGTATATTTAAAATGTTGTAAATATATTTTTAAAAAATTTAAATATCATTTTTAAATTATTTTTTTAAATTTTAGATATATATTTTTGAAATTATTTCTTTATAAATTTTAAATTTATTGTTCAAATTGCTTTTAAAATTATTAGTTTTATAATATTTAAAATGTATTTTTAATCTTATATTAATTTAACATAGAATTTTTTAAATTAAAATTTTTAATTTTTCTTATTTTATTTGAAGTTCTATATATTTTCTTATTTTAGTTGTTTATTTAACTTGGTTGTCAAACTCGAAAACGGGTGGCGGTAAATTATTTGTCAGACTCGAAAATGGTAAAATTGCTATAGGGCCCCCTACACTCTCAAAAATCACAATTTTTTGGTGGAGCCATTCTTTATGGCTCCACCTCTTGGTTCTCTTCTATATATAGAGTGGTGTAACTGATGTGTTAAGTAGGAAAGTTAAAAATATCTGTTAAAAATGAATAATGAGGTGTTTTTGGTGTATGTTGTTTTTAATGGTGAAATTGTAGAAGGTGATATTGGCTGTGTATTTCAAGGTGGGCAAAGAGTAGGTTTGCGATTCAAAAAAAATGTGAAGCTAATAGAAATGAAAAGGAATATCAGTGCAAAAATAGCTATCCGTTGTAGAAGGGCGATGTCCAAATTATTTTACAAGTTCCCAATATCTACAGATCCGTTCAAATTTTGTGCGATGCAGTTGTTAGATGATGATGACTTGTGCACTATGATGGAAATATGGTGGTCGACTGGGAGTGAGAACCCCCAACCAGTTGAATTATTTGCGGAGCTAGCAGACTTAGAGCCTATTGAGAATGTTAGTCCAATATGTCAACATCACGGATTTAACTTTGATCTTAATGTTAGATGGATAGAACAATTAGAATACGGTGGAACCTCGCAGATACCCAAAATTCCTAATTATAGTGGGAGTTCATACAACAACCCTACCCTCAGTCCCCGTCTACAAATACATCCAAAGGTGATAATAAGCACAGAGGCTAATGTCAGAGAAATGACCAATAATGGTAAAGATTCTGATCAAGACGTTGAAGATTTTAGTGACCCCGATGTCGATGAAGTTCCAGACGATATCGATGATGGCCCGGAAGAGGTTGAAGATGTTCACGGCCCTTCATTCAATAACCCAAGTCGTGCCATTATCTTACGAAATGAACTTGGGGGCAACATGTTGAACGTAGATCCAGATGCAGCGCATGCATCCGAGTTTCCTGAGTACGCCGATATAGTACCGCTCATAGATTGGCGATAAATTCACCATTCGAGGAGTTTATCGTTGGGCAACCGCTCGAGAACAAGACAGATGTGTGTGTTTGCCATCAAACAATACAGTATGAAGTTGTCGATTGATTACAAGGTCATCAAGTCTACACCGACATTATATGTTGGGGAATGTTGGAGAGCCGACGATGGGTGTGGTTGGCGAGTTCGAAATTTGCATTTATCTGAGAGGACTCAACGATGGCAAACACGTAAACTAGAAGGGCATCATACATGTAGTGTAGCACGTATGTCTCAAGACCACCAGAAATTGGATGCCAAAAGTATTTGCAACTGCATCATGCCACTAGTGAAAGATAGTCCAATTATTCCTGTGTCAACATTGATTGCAGACATGCAAGCTCGATTTCAGTACAGAGTTTCGTATAGGAAAGCGTGGATGGCGAAACAAATGGCCATGCAACAATTGTACGGGGACTGGGATGAGTCATACAATGAACTTCAGGGTTGGATTTCAGCGATGGTGGAGTACATCTCAGGAACTATCGTGGACTTGCAAACATTGCCTTATAGAGGCCCTACTGGACAATTGGAACTGGGGAGAAGAGTTTTCCGTCGACTGTTCTGGACTTTCGATCCATGTGTTAGAGCTTTCCCCCATTGCAAACCACTAGTGCAAGTTGATGGAACATGGCTTTATGGAAAATACACACAAATACTTTTGATTGCGGTTGCACAAGACGGTAACGGAAATGTACTACCGATCGCTTTTGCCATCGTAGAGTCTGAGAACTCCGAATCGTGGGCGTATTTCATTCAGAACTTACGGAGACATGTTGTCAGGCAAGACAACATTTGCATTATATCCGACAGATCGAAGGGCCTTGTTGCTGTGATTCGACAATCTGAGGTTCCATGGAGGTCCGTCTACTGTATTCGTCACATTGCTGTCAACTTCCACAGTCAGTACAAGAACAAATACTGGCGCAAACGAATTGTGAATTTGGGTAAATATATCGTATTTAAATTCGTATTTCTAATTATTTTGAGTCTATTTCCTAATTTAAATAGTAACATAACTTAAAATTGGAATACGTTCATAGGATACGAGCTGGAAGCACACCGTTTCAGACATAAGCTGGCGAGGTTAGAGACTGATATGGCGGGGTCCAATCCTTCTCTCAGACAGTGGTTAGGTAGCATGGAGCCGTGGCAATGGGCTCAATATTTTGACGAGGGGTACCGATATGGTCAAATGACATCTAACCTCGTTGAGGCCATTAACTCGTCTTGAGGTGTATGCGTCACTTGCCAATTTCAGCGGTTTTTTCAGCCACATTTTACAGGCTAGCAACCTTAATGCCAAAAATGGGGTTAAAACAAGCAAAATAGTTAGAGGCAGGACACGTGTACGTCGAAAAAATTAGGGATGCCATGAAAGAGAACGCTAAAAGGGCTAGGTCGATGAATGCAGAACTATATTCTCGAGATTTGGAAACTTTTCGAGTGACAGAGTATATCGATCGCCGGTCGAGAATCCCGCCACGGTCATACGGAGTTGATCTCCTAAACAGGCAATGTGAGTGCGGGATGTTCCAAACACTACGTTATCCGTGTGCCCATGTTGTTGCAGTGTGTGCTACCTACAGTTTGAATGCTGAACAATATATCGACAATGTGTACACACTTGAACGTACGTTACGTATTTGGGGTAATGAGTTTCCCGTATTAAGGGATGTATCAACATGGGAAGTGCAACCGCCTGTGTTCGAGATGTTGCCAGATCGGTCGCTACGTAGGAGAATCAAAGGTAGACCAACAACAACAAGGATTCGAAACGACATGGATATAAGAGAAAAAGTTGATCCAAAACGTTGCACCATATGTAGAACAGTTGGCCACAATAAAAGCAAATGTCCCCATGGAAACGTCTACACTGGTCAATCTTCACGGTCTAAAAGAAATTAAATGTTGTACCTGATGTTTGCATTTTATGATCTCTTAGAATTAAAGTTTGTATTATTTAGTGTTAAGTTTTTACTTAAAATTAGCAGTTGCAACTTTAAACCCTTTAAAAGACATCATAAATTATATAAAAACAAGACTAATATATAAGTTGTGGAACCTTAAACTAATACAAGAAATATGACATAACACTTAAAAATTAACATAACTTAAAATTGGAAAGAGCCGGGAGTGGTATCGTCGTTCAGGGTATAGCGATTCACAGGTCTTCGTTGACGGGGTGGACGTTGGGGTGTACGGTACACATCAGGAATATCGGGAGCTGGATCGAACGTGGCCTGAGGCGGGGTGGAGTACATGTTATTACCAAACATATCCAATGGTATCGGTGGTTGCTCTGGGTGAAATGAGCTTGAACCGCTTATGTCTGGGTGAAATGTGCTCGAATCGCCTATGTCTGGGTGAAATGAACTCGAACCGCCTATGTCTGGGTGATATGAAATTGAACCGCTTATGTCTGGGTGATATGAACTTGAACCGGCAATGTTCGAGTGATATGAACTGCTATGCGACTCATCACAAAAAGCGTCAACCCATTGGTCCGATGTGTTCAAATGTTGGTTCTCCGAGTTGAGCTCCACCATATGTTGATCCTCTAGCTCCCCCATAGGTTGATTTTCACGTCTGTATCCGTGACCTGGTACTATCATAAGCTGTCCACCATATAAATAAACACGCCATCGAGTCATGTACCACTGCATGTATTCAGTCGAGGGACTAAAGTTAAACATGCATGAGTGCATCTCAGGCCGCCTGTCGTACCGGGTATTCTATATTGCTACAAAAGATTGATGTTCCACGTGCCAATCTGTTGTATGTTTCCCCCTTATGGTCTTACCGTGGACCTCATCAAATTGTTCTGGCTCGACCGGCACAAATTGTCTACACCCAAATTGTCGCATAACTCGATCACCGTTGTACCACTCAACGGTTGAGAAGTTGAGCACCAGCGTGTTAATGCACAACGCATTGGCTTCAGCATGAACTCTCTGAGGAATAAGGGTTGCAACGTTCAGTGAAGAATACGGCATCCACAAGAACTGCACAATATAACATAATAAGTCATTTCACATAACATACTATAACTGGATAAGTTAAATAAACGTTACTTAAACTATATTAATATATATTACTTTCTCTCCAGCGTACGCCTCTATCATTTGACGGCAAATGATTAATGTTTGGCTCACACCAATTACCGGAGACGTCGCCCATCTGAAATCGAAACAAATACGTTGGCAGTTAAACTTTGAAAAATGTTATCCACACTTATGAGTCGTTAAATGTTAAGTATAATTTTGTTTTTACCTATTCATAAGTGGCCACGAATATGGTTGGTGCCTAACACCGCTAGAAAGCAGGATCTGTATAAAGCCCAAGACTGCAGTGAGACCCGGACAAACCACCATATTACTAACCCCATATTTTGTTGCTCGACAAAGCTCATAGTATAATGTGGCCAACACTGCTGATCCCCAGCTGTAACTACCGGCACGAGAAAAATCCTCCAATAGAGGCAAATACTTTAAGTGGACTTTATTAGACGTGTTGTTCGGCATAAGTACCCCCAATCAATCATTTGCATAATATAGGCTCGAGCAAAGATACATCACCTCCCCTTTCGATGGCGGTGCTCGATAATCGCTTAAAATTTGCTCTTAACCATGCCAAGGTCAAGCATGTGAAATTTTTTTCCCATCACTAGGGACCAGTCCAAGCAGTCTGTGGCATACTACTAAAGGTTCCAACACTTTGCTTCGACCCGAGACCACATCACCGTTGATTCGTAACCCAAGTTGCATAGCGACGTCTTCTAATGTGATAGTGCACTCCCCACACGGCATAATGAAGGTGTGGGTCCCCGTGACACCACCGCGCTCAACTAAGGCGGATATTAAGTTTGCCCTCAGTCAAACCTTCGGATCAACGCGACATCCCCAAATCCACGCCATCTCAGTAAGTATGGCATGATCCGCTCGTTCGGATCATACTTGGGAAAATGAAATCGCGACCTCAAAACCCGATAACCATCCTGCATGGTAATTTTTTTTATAAAAATATGATAAATCAATTATCTATATAATTTAAACATAAAAAAAATATATTGAAGAGTAAAATTGAAAGGTTGAGAAAACAAAAACATCACACTTATACTATACCAACATAGCCATTCTAAGTATTTTTTTTTTATTTAAGTTAAATTAAATAAGTAATAATATATTAATAATAGAGTTAAAAAAGGACTGCCATAAAATATTAATAATAACACGTAGATATCAAATGTGATTATTATGTCCTAATCATAGTTAAGCATTAAAACTAAAGACAACTATATAACTACATTCTCTACCTTCTTATATTAATTTTTATTTCATTATGTTAAAATTTTAATTAATATCATGCAAGAAAATAGTTAAAAATGAATAATAACAACTAAATAGATATAAGTATTTTAAAGCAGTCAAAACACGTTCAATAGAATAGCGATTAGCAAGAAAAAATAAGAAACTAAAACGATTTTTTATTTCAATTATAAATAACTTTACTGTTTCGTCGATCATCGATGATGTGTGATCCTTATTTGCTCTAGAAGACATTTTGATATCTGTACAATATAAAAAAAAACATAAATACAACAATTATTTATTATATTACATTAACTAGAAAATATAAAAATACAATATAAGTATTTACCTGGTTTGGCTATTCTCAAATTTCTATCGGTGGGGGACCAAGCCCCACCCCTATATATATTACAAAATTTTGTATATTTATTTTTAAATTTATTAATAGTCACATCACTGACATGATGTGATTAGTTATAAAATAATATATTTATTTTTTAATTCATTCTTTAAATAAAATAAGAAAAAAATTAAAAATTTTAATTTAAAAAATTCTATGTAAAATTACTATAAGATTAAATATACATTTTAAATATTATAAAGCTAATAATTTCAAAAGTAATTTGAACAATAAATTTAAAATTTATAAAGAAATAATTTCAAATATATATCTAAAACTTTTAAAAAATAATCTAAAAATGATATTTAAATTTTTAAAAATATATTATACAACATTTTAAATATACATTACAAATTTTTTAAAATTAATAATATAAATTAAATAAATAATATAAAATAATAAAAAATATAAAAGAAAAAAATAAAAAAATAAAAAATAAAATAATAAAATAATAAAATAATAATAAAGTAAAAAAAAAGCCAAAAAAAGGTGTATGAGGGTGGTGGCCCCATTTCAAATGGCACCACCAAAAAAGAGAAAATTACTTTTGAAGCCCCTAAACTTATTAAAAATTAGAAAAAATAAAAATTATAATATTTAAAATAATTAAAAAATATATATCTAAAGTTAAAAAAATTATTTAAAAATATATTATAAAACATTTTATATATACATTACAAATTTTTTAAAATTAATAATTTAAATTAATTAAACAAAATAAAATAAGAAAATAATATAAAAGTAAAAAAAGTATCAGAGGGTGGTGACGCCATTTCAAATGGCTCCACCAATAAAAGGGAAAATTACTTTTTAAGCCCTCAACTTTTTAAATACCTAAAAAAGTAAAAAAAAAGACAAAATTAAAAAAAAAAAGCTGGCAGTAGGGGTGGTGGCTCCATTTCAAATGGCTCCACCAAAAATTGGAAAATTATTTTAAAGGCCCAGCAATTTTTTAGATTTTACAGTATTTTCCTTGTATTTTATACAAGTGGAGCCATTCAAAATGACTCCACTAAAAAAATATTTTTTAATCCCCTATGCTGACTTGACAAGTTGGTGGAGCCATTTAATTTGGCTCCAGCTAAATTTAGTGTAGCTTTTAAGTCATTTTGGTATTTAATTAAAAAAGTAGGTTATTTTGATAATTAATTAATTTATTTGAGTTATTTTAATAAAAAAGCCCAATTCTTCTCATCTACAACACCAAATTACCCTTGTTTTAAGTTCCCTTCTCTGTGATCATCATTCGGGAAAAAAAAAAAACAAAACTGAAAATCTTCCATTCTGCAAAACTGAAAGTTCTGATGCAGGGTTAAACCCAGACTTGGTCTACTCTCTCTCTCAACCATGGTTTCAATGAAGTTAGAGCTTCAAAGTCCGAGTTTTTAAGCAGTAACCGGTTGATTTTGCACGAAAGCAATTCCCTTTTCGATGCTGGCCTTTAATTCAGGCTTAAGCGCTTCCAAGGCCTTCTCTTCATACTCGGATAACCCGGAAAGCTCAGATGGAATCAAAGCTTCAATCCCTTTTCTTCCAAGCTTGATCCTAGATGCAAAAAATGGAAGATCGGTTAGGTCGGACTGCACGAAAGAGCACTCATAGACGTCTCCATCTCCATCCAGAGCACGAAGAGATGATTCAACAAATCTTGCTGCTGCATAAGCCATAGATAAGGTGGCAGACCCTGCACCAGCCTTTGCCTCCACAACTTCAGTCCCAGCATTTTGAATCCTAACAGTTAATTGTTCCACTTCTTCATTGGTAAAGTTAACAGAGGATTTCGTCTTTGACAGAAGGGGTAAAATGGTGATACCAGCATGTCCCCCGACAACTGGAACATCCACATCAATGAGCTTAAGGTTTTTCTTCTGAGCAACAAATGTGTTAGCTCTCACAACATCCAATGTTGTAACACCGAAAAGCTTCTTTGAATCGTAAACACCCTTCTGCTTCAGGACTTCGGCAGCAATTGGTACTGTGGAGTTAACTGGATTGCTAATAATATGGATGAAGGCATCGGGACAATTATCAGCAACCGCCTCAACCAAGGTCTTCACGATGTTGGCATTGATGTTGAAGAGGTCATCACGAGTCATACCAGGCTTTCTTGGAACTCCAGCAGGAATAACCACTACATTTACACCTTTCAAACAATTTCCTAATTCAGAAGCATCAGTGAAATCCTGAACTTGAGACGGAGTATTGCAGTGACTGAGGTCCGCAGCAACTCCCTTGACATTTGCTATATCATAGAGGTTCAGGGCTGAAACTAATGGAGACATCTTGATTAGAAGGGCTAATGGCTGACCTATCCCTCCAGCAGCTCCAAGTATTGCCACTTTGTAAGATGCCACAGGCTGTAGACCATACTGAGACTTCTGGTTTGCTTTCTGTGCTTTTGGTACAAATGAGCCTCTAAGAGCGGCGCTGCTTTCCTTGCCGAAGAATGAGGACTCTGGTTCACAGTTCACATATGTTGCTGCCTTGAGGCCACTAAAACTTTCAATTGAATTTGGGGAGGTGAACCTCGCAACAAAAGGTTTAGATTGTGGAAGTGGATTCCCCCTGCTTCCAAAGGAGACAGTCGACCCAATTGAGAAGGTTGTTGCTGATGATGTCGCCATCTCACACTATAAAACAGGAAAAAAAATGTAAAATGATGGTTTAAAACCAGATATAAGGTAATATAATTATAATCAACAAGCTGAACGACTCACATCCAAATGAACAAATGCAAAAGCAATACATGATATGAATATAAAAGTCATCATTGAGTGTTTAAAGAGAACTATAAGGAAAAGGTCTAATAGTGCTATCATGCATTTAAACCAAAAGGCTCAAATTTTTAGCAGGGCCTTCCATGCAACAAAAGTTATCAATTCTTTTTTCCCTTCATTTCAAATCAAAATGAGCAATGACTATTCTCTTCTTACACAAGATCCCCATTTGTCACTTGGGAAAGTCAGATCATCGAAACCATGTAGATAAAATACCAATGATCCCATTGCTTTTGCAGCACATGTCTAGTTAACAACGAATCTATTCAAAACGACAAATGAGGCTTCTTTACTACATAAACTCGGATGCCATTGAGTGGCCGTGTTCTTTCTATTCATTATATTCGGTACGTTATATGAACTCTTCATTGTTCCTAAAGTACTCGAATGAGTTTACAAAGTCATGATCCTTGGAATATATCAAAAATGTTAGAAGAAAATTTAAGCATGCTCATGTCATACACATACATGAACATGACATTTACCCCCAACTCCAGGTAACATAGGATATTCCTAATATAATTTTCACAAACTTGAAACAAACAATAATGTCGAAGGGATCATATGTCACTTATCCATAATCCATAAATCTTGGGTGTAGAATGCTGGAATTTCAGTATTGAGGATCATTTTATATATCATTAAAAACACTTTCACCAACAACATAGCATATTTTGCGGGAGATACACAAAATGCATACATTTCTATATTTATATATACATGAATAGAAATCTCAAGCTCCAATCTGAAAATGAAAGAAAATAGCAATTAAATACAGAAAATGATAGAACCAGATCTAAGCAATACTACACCATTAGTCAATTGCTAAGAAAAAATTAGAAAAAAAAAATGAACATCTTAAACAGTACAATGAGAATCAGAAACAAGAAATGAAAGCAAGATAAATAAACAAAATCTATAGCTTAGATTTTATGAATAATAACCCCATATGAAGATAAAAAAAAATGAAAAAAAAAAAACCGAACCTTCAAGATCTAAATAAAGAGAGAGCTAGCTTGAAGGAAACGAGTAATATATGAGAAAAGTGGACCTTTTTTTCCTTTTTTATATGAAACTCCACTAATGAAGTTAGAGGAAAGCACCAAAACTTTCAAATCCCACCAACTCTTTTATCTTCTTCTTCTTCCTTTCAGTGTACCAACTGCACCGCCGCTCTTTGAAAAGAATCTACCAAACAAATGCTTCTTTTTTTTTTTTTTTCCTAAAAACAAAACTGGGTAAATTATGAGTAAAATTTTATTTTAATTATTTAATTTAAAAAAAGTTACAATTTGGTCACTAATTGAATTATTTAAAAGTTTTTATTTAAATTACTAGACTATTAAGTTTTTTTTTTTTAAGTTCCACCAACAAGCTTCAAGTAACAATTTGATAATCGTACACTGGATCAATACTTATAGACGAATAGAAGAACATAACTTAGATCCAAGTTGATCTAATTGGCAGTATTAGAAATCGAAGAAAAAAGCTATTTGAATCTTGGTTCGTTGATTCATGATGTCTAAAGCTATTTAATGAAAAAAAATTATAAAAGAGAAGAGAAAAGAGAGCTTTTATTGGTACAAGCAGTGCAAATAGAAAAAACCATATAATATCAATTTTAACAACTTAGTGACTTAAATAAAAAATTTTGAATAATTGAGTGACTAAATTGTAACTATTTTTTAGTTAAGTGACCAAGAAAATTTACCCATAGTTTAATGACTAATGGTGTAGCTTACCCAACAAAATTTTAGAAACGAAAAGGGTAAACTACATTAGTAGTCACCCAACTATGGTATTTTTCTTTTTGATCACCCAATTATTTGTAATTTCTTTTTTATCATCCAACCATGAAAAGTTACAAAATAACTATTCAACTATTAAATTTGTATTTTCAAGTCACCAACTAGTTAACATAAAAATGAAAACACCTAAAAATATAAAACAGTTGGGTGACAAAAAAATATAAAATAAAATAGTTGAGTAACCATTTTGTAACTTTTCATAATTAAGTGACCGAAAAATAAAAAATATAATTAAGTGACTACTAATATAATTTACCCAAATGAAAAATAATAAGGGTTAGGAGTGAAATTGTCACACCTTGTAATGGCCTAAATTCAAGATTATCGGAATAATGGTTTCGCAACCATAAATCCGATTTAAATAGAAATTTATTTCAATATGTTTGCTTGAGTCTTTATATGATAGGAAATATTTTTATAAATATTTATAAAATGTTAGTAATGTGGTATTAAACTTTCGTTAGAAAATTTTAACGTTTGGGTAGGTAATTAAATGAAAAGGACTAAATTGAAATGAAAGTAAAAGTTTAATTATAGATTAAAAGAAAGTATAAAGGACCAAAATGGCAATTAAGCCATTTTGTCTAGATTGAGGCGGTGAATTGAAGAAAATCTGAGATTTTTAGTTTATTATTATATTATTATATTATTATATTATTATATATATATATAAAGAAAAGAGAAAAGAAACAAAAGAGATAGAAACAGAAAAGAAACAGAGAGCAAACGTGAAAGAAGAAGAAAAAGAGAAAGAAAGAAGAAAAGGGAAAATTAAAAGTTTGAAGTTTGGAGTTTAATTTGGTAAGTTAATTTAGTCCTTTTTCTTTTAATTTTGATGCTTTATAAGTTTTAGAACAAAGTTTTGATGAATTTAAGTTGAAATTTTTGAAGTTTCAGAGTTTTTGAATATAGCATATGATGAATAAAATGATGAATTAGTGGTTTAATTGAAAGAATTTGAAGTTAGAATTGGGTAAAGGATTTAATTGTAAAAAATAAGCTATAACAAAACTGTTTTGGACAGCAGCAGTAGAGTAAGTTTGAAAAATCACTAAAATTCGTAGAAGTGGAATTAGAAGTTGAATGAGATATGAAATTAAAGCTTATTGAGTCTATTTTCATATGAAAGAAACATGGAAAGCAAAGGAATTCTGTAATTTGAGATATTTATATTTTTGTAAGACTGGTTCAGAGGGATTTCAGGATCCCCTGTTCTGACTTTGAAAAATCATAAAAATTGGAGAAAAATAATTAGGGACTTAAATTTATATGTTTAGAATCCTGAATGAGTCTATTTTCAAATGAAATAAATAAGAAGGTCATATGAATTCTGTATGAAGAGTAATTTGATTCGTAGTGAAGAGAGGTCAGAACAGTTAAACAGTGAAACAGGGAAACTTTAAGAATAATCTGGTATTGATTGGCCATACCAAAAATTCTGAAA
Source organism: Gossypium bickii (assembly GCA_025503065.1). Taxonomy (NCBI): domain Eukaryota; kingdom Viridiplantae; phylum Streptophyta; class Magnoliopsida; order Malvales; family Malvaceae; genus Gossypium; species Gossypium bickii. The sequence continues at coordinate 10,685,118 of CP106719.1, read as the reverse complement.
ATTTTATGAGAAGAAGATATGTGAGTCTAGTTTCAGGAAAATTAACGGTTCTTCGTTTGGAGCTCTGTAGCTCGAGAAATAAATAATTTAGTGACTGTGACTCAAGTAGACAGCTTTGAATAAGCTAAAAATAATAATAGAATTATAGAAAATGCTACATGTGAACATGAAATGTATTGAATTGATGATTGGATTTATTTATTTAGATCCGGAAAACTCAAATACAAAGCTAGATCGAGGAAAGGAAAAAGTCCCGGATTAGTAGATTTTATAAACGAACTAGTATCGAGGTAAGTTCATGTAACTTGAATTATATTGTTAAATGCTTGAAATGTATGTTATTGATGTGAATATAATTTGAATGTTCATTGTATGAAAATTGATGATACATTGGTATATTTGATAAAAAAGGAAGAAATCCGGTTGAATGAAAGGAAAAATTCGATGGATCTACAAAAAGGAATTGACGGTAAAAAGGATCTAGCCCGGACGGGTGATCCTATCCGATATAGCCCTCCAGAAGAATATGTGGAAAATGGATTTAGCTTGGACGGGTAATCCAATTAGGGTCCGAATTTAGCTCGACTGTAGTAATTCAGATCCAAGCTCATTAGAGTAATTGTCGTTGCGAGAGATTTAGCTGGGTGGTAATCCCGACAATACTCTATGAGTTTATATTCTGAGGATTTAGCTTTGAATTTGTAATCCTCTTTGTAAAGATGAGGTTCGCAGGAGTGTGCTATCGAAATGAAAATGTGCGCACATGAATATGAATTGACGGACCGGATTTGTACACAAAAGTGTACCTCTGAAAATCCATCGAAATTTCGAGTAATTCAACGGGATAAATATGGAAAAATAACAAGGAAATGAAAATCATAGTATTGATGAGCTCATCAATCATGGTGTGTATATTATTGATATATGGAAATTAATGAACTAACTTGAATGTTGAGCTTGTGCATGTTAGGGTATTAATGCATTGAATGGATATATGAATGCTTATTACATTGTATTGAAAATATTAGGTAAGTATAATTCTTGTTACATGGGCTTACTAAGCACAAAGTGCTTACTCATTTTCCTTTCCCTTGTTTTGTAGTGTTAAGAGCTCGGGAGGTCGAATCGGTGGGAGACTCATCACACTATCAACCCCGATATTTCGGTATTTAAAGAAATTTTAGTTTGGAAATGAATGGCATGTATAAGCTAATAAAATAAATGTTAATATGAAATGAATATAAGGTTAGCCACTGATATGGCTTATGTGTTGAAGTTATTTTATAAATATGCATGAATTTTATTTTGAAAATATGTTGAATTAGAATGGTTTCGGTTAAAAAAAAAAAATTGTAAACTCTGGTAATGCCTCGTACCTTATTCTGATAACGAATACAGGTAGGGGGTGTTACACACCTATTTGTTTATAACAAAAAAGTATCAACTTTTATTTTTATTATTTAAAAATTATTCTTTATAAAAACTTGAAAAAAAAACTTTAAAAAATTTAGTTCTTATTTAGTAAAACTCTACAATATATATAAATACGAGAAAATTAATATATATACTATATTATGATGCATTCATAATGTCATGATGTAAGTGATCTATAAATAAATCATTAAAAATTCATAAAAATATTAAAAAATTATTCATCTTTTCGATTCAATCAATCCATATCAATTCTTGAATTAATTAAATTAATATTTTAAAAAATAAAATCTCAGTTAATTCTCAATCTAATCGATAAAGCTTGATGGTTAATTGCAATCCACAAATGAAAGGTTGGGTCTTGGAGATCTTGTAAGACAAATTATAATTATATATTGTTATCTTTTAATTCCAATTCTAGACCATGATAGTGTGATAATTTTCTAAAATATACCAAAATAAAAAAATTACGAAAATGGGCCAAAATTTACATTATTTACGGAAAAGGGTCATTTCCCCCCAAAACGCGTCCACGTCAGCGCGTTTTGGGGGGATGCAGCAGGAAAGCGCGCCCTTTGCCCTCCTTCCCCCGACTACCTTTTCAGCTATTTTTAGTGTTAGGGTATGATGTTTTAGGGTTTAAGATTTTTTTAGGGTCGTTGGGTTTAGGGTTTTTAAGGGAAAATTAATGGCCTAGATTATAGGGTTAATTAGGGTTTAGTAAAAATATGTTTAGCGTTTTGAGGAAAATATATTAGCAAAATAAAAATTATTTGAATTTTTTTTACAGTTGTATCTGGCAAAATAATTTTGAGAAGACGTTTCTGAACAAATAGTGCCGAAAATGCTTCACGCAGGATGCACTGTCAGCAAGAGTACTGAAAAGAGCTCCCACGTGAACCCTCTTTTGCTACAGTAGTCTCCGGTAAAATAATTTTAAGAAGACATTTCTGAACAAATAGTGCCCAAAACGTTTCAAGCATGATGCACTATCAGCAAGAGTACTGAAAAGAGCTCCCACGTGGACGCTCTTTTGCTACAGTAGTCTCTGTAAAATAATTTTAAGAAGACATTTTTGAACAAATAGTGCCCAAAACGCTTTAAGCAGGATGCACTGTCAGCAAGAGTACTGAAAAGAGCTCCCACATGGACGCTCTTTTGCTACAGTAGTCTCTGGCAATCCTTAGACTATAAATCAGCCAAATTTCATTTTCAGGTTGCATAACAGAAATTGAGGCAAAAGAAAAATCGAAACTAAAAATGAGTGGACGTATTAATGTTGTTATTTATTACGATGGTGAGGTTTGTGACACCAAAATGGTGTTGTTTTTTTATCAGAGAACACAACGCGGCTGGGTTTTAATCGGAACATAGATTTGATAGAACTTCGCAAAAGAATTAGGCGTAAAATCTTCGGAGCAACGCCAATTAAAGTTCAGTCTATTAAGTATAGATTTTGTGCTTCGGTTGATCCGGTGAGATATGACTCATTCGACATCAAAGGTCCTCGGAGCTTTGAGGCAATGGTGGAGACTCATCTTGCCAGTGGATCACCCTATCTTGAGGTATATGTACAATTCTCATCGCCAAGTGATCTTCCTTCGACCTCAACATCTACTGCTGTTCGAGGGGAATACACGACCCCAAGCCGACACTCTGTTAGTGGGAGGTAGACTATGGAAGTGCCCGTGTTTGGTGGTAGTATGGAAAACATAACCCCTGCACGACACTCGGTTGGTGGATGAGACATGTATATCATTTCTTCGACGTCTGATGATAGAAATACGTATTAGGGAACGTCATAAACTTCTAGTGGTTGGCAATCCACATATGATTGGGAACATTACGAAAGATGTTTAAAGAGGGATAATGTACTCCCCACGACATCCACCGGCGAGGGGCCCTCGTTCGTTGCAGATTATGGTGGGTCAGATGATAAGTCCGATGTGGATCCACCTCGAGAGCCCGGGCCCAATGATGCAGAAGTTGCATTATTTTCTAAATCGGAGCCTGTTCCAACCGTACCTGAAGATGTTGAGGGTGGTTCAGATGAAGAAGAAGATCCGCTATTCAGGGCGTACTCGCCTCCAGCCCACATGCATAATGTCGATCTATCTCAAGACGATGCATTAGAGTTTCCTGAACTACCACACCGGACGCGTGACCGTACAAGTTCGTCGTTGGATTCGGACAAACTAGAAGTTGGTAAAGAGTTTTCCAACAAGGATGCTTTTCTTGGTGTATTGAAACAATACAGCATCAAGAACGAGGTTAACTACAACGTGGTTAAATCCAAGCTCAATAAGTACGAGGCGAAATGTACAGTGGAAGACGGTACATGTTCATGGAAAATCATGGCCTCGTTGAGGAAAAGGACAGGCTTGTGGGAGATTAAAAAGTACAAAGGTCCACATATATGTCTTGTCGGTACAGTATCACTATGTGTTTAATGTTTTTGAATAATACTAATATTACGTAATGTTGCATTATTTAACGTACTTCGTTGACAGGTGTTTCACAAGATCATCCGAAGATGGATTCAGAGATGTTGGCTGACTTAATAATACCGACGGTGAAAGCCGATCCCAAGACTACAATGCCGACCTTAATTGGCAATATTTGTAGCCAATTAAGGTACACGCCCTCTTACCAGAAGACTTGGATAGCCAAGCAGAAGGTGTTGGAAAAGTTGCATGGTCGGTGGGACGCTTCATATAATGAAGTGTGGTAGTGGTGTCAGTCTTTGGAGAGATATGTCTCGAGCAAAGATAATGAGACCTTGAAAGCGAACGGCGCGCATTACAACGATCGATTGCTTCGTGGATGCGCAGTGTTCAAGCGTCTTTTTTGGACATTTAAGCAATGCCGAGACGCAACCATTTATATACTGCAAGCCATTGGTACAAATTTACCTTTGTGTATGGTAGATATACGCATCGACTATTGCTAGATGTGGCACAGGACGGCAGTGGGAGAATCCTTCCAATTACGTTTGCAATAACACCGGGGGAGTTAGCTGATTACTGAGATTTCTTCCTATCTAGGTTAAGGAGGCATGTTTGCCCCCAACCTGATATATGCGTTATATCAGATCGGGGCCCTGGAATACTAGCCGCAATAGAGCGACGGGGAAGCTTGTGGCATCGCACACACCATCGATATTGCCTAAGGCATGTTGCGTCCAACTACTACGGGCAACATCGATCTATAAGTCAATGACGACAAGTGACCAATATGGGTATGTAATATCTATTAATATAATTTCGTTTGTAATATTCAATTTATTCTTAATTGAAGAGTGGTATGTAATATTTGCTATCAACTTATATTGGCAGGGTACGAGATCAATAAGGATCGTTTTCAGGAGATGTTGGCGATTTTGCGATCAGTTAACAAAGAAGGCGCAGATTATCTATGCAATATTCCTTTCGAACAGTGGACACAAGCATACGACAGCGGCCTACGATATGGTCATATAACCTCAAATTTGGCCGAATGCATAAATTCTGTTCTAAAAGGAACGCGTCATTTGCCGATAACATCGGTTGTACGAGAGATATAGTTTCGTTTAGCGACACTATTTCCGAAGCGAGCAGTGAGTTATAAAGGCCAAATGCAAGGAGGCCATGTATGGTGCGCGAATGTCTTGCGAGAAATTAACAAGGGGAAGGCACGGGCCAACACCATGCACATAGTGTGTCACGATCGCGACAACCTATGGTTTCGTGTGACGAAGTTTGACAGACCGAACTTCGGTATTGTTGGCGGGCAATATCATGTACACTTGAGAAATAGGACCTGCGACTGTGGGATATTTGATGCACTTCGTTACCCATGCGCTCATGTACTTGCGGCTTGTCAAAATCTCTGTCTTGATCCCATGAGCTATGTCGACGAGGTGTATAAAATAGAAAACATGTACAACATGTGGAGACACGTATTCCCACCAATCCCAAATAAATGTAAGTGGCCGCCTGTATCGCTTGCACCGTATAACCTGTTGCCGAATAGACAACTGAGGCGCAAACCAAAAAGTCGACCTTGCTCGACTAGAATACGCAACAATATGGATATCCGAGAAACGGCCAACCAATGTAGGTTGTGCAGATGGTGTAGGAACCCAGGCAATACATCTCGCTCGTGTCCAAATCAGAATAGTTGATAGTCTTCTTAGCTTTTTTGTCTCTTGGTGGCTATGTAAATTCTATTTATTTCTTAATGAAAACGGTAAACTTTTGTATAAGGATTAATTTGCAAAAAAATAAAAATTAAATTACAAAAAAAATAAAAAATAACTTTTTATTTTATTAAAGATATTAAAATTAAATTACAAAAAAAAATAAACAACTTTTATTTAATTAAAGATATTAAAATTAAATTACAAAAAAAATAAACAACTTTTATTTTATTAAAGATATTAAAACTAAATTACAAAAAAAAAAACAACTTGTATTTTATTAAAGATATTAAAATTAAATTATAAAAAAAATAAACAACTTTTATTTTATTAAAGATATTAAAATTAAATTTTAAAAAAAAATAAACAACTTTTATTTTATTAAAGATATTAAAACTAAATTACAAAAAAAATAAAAAACAACTTTTATTTTATTAAAGATATTAAAATTAAATTACAAAAAAACAAATTTTATTTAATTAAAGATATTAAAATTAAATTACAAAAAAAATAAAAAACAACTTTTATTTTATTAAAGATATTAAAATTAAATTACAATAAAAAAATAAACAACTTCTATTTTATTAAAGATATTAAAATTAAATTACAAAAAAAAACAACTTTTATTTAATTAAAGATACAAAAAAAATAACTTCTATTTTATTAAAGATATTAAAATTAAATTACAAACAAAAATAAAAACAACTTTTATTTTATTATAAAAATAAAAAAATTATATTACAATTAAAAAATAAAAAAGGCGGTCGGAATCAATGTTGGTGCCTGTCAGAATCAATGCCACATGGGGGTGGTCGTATGCGCTGGATTCCTCCTTCTTCTAGCTTCCGGCGGGGGTCGTGGAACCTTAGGCGGAGATTCTGGTTCCTCCGGCAGTGGGTCTAGTTGTGGGTGTAGGGAGGATGATCCACTTTGATAAAGTAACGACTGCAGAGGTGTTTGCATAAACCATGACGGAGGTGTCCGAATCCTATAAGGCGAAGGAGACTGGTAAAAAGAAGAGCTCTCCAACGGCGCCTCATGTGATCCCTCATGCGATGGCGGCCTCAAGATCAGCTGGCCAGTCGGAGTAGTCGGGAACGGACTCGAACAAGGCCATGCATTCCAACCTGCAGTGGGACTGGAAAAGGAAACATATATAGGTTAGGATAGATATAAGGCCTAGGGTACGCACCTGGCATAAAGGCCAAAGGCTGTGATGTCGGTGTTGTCGGCTGAAGTGTTGAGCCCGGTGACTGTGTGGGCGCTGTTGATGGTCCCGTCTCATCACCCATTCTCCTTAGATTTAAAGGGCCCCGTCGTTCCCTTTATTCACGAAGTTGTCGTCGCCTCTCCTCTTCCGACAATAAATACGGCTTGCCATGGATCCTAAACCATGGCATGTATTCCAGCACGCACGCTAACTCAGGAACGACGATCGGTTCCCGAATAGGTATATAATCATACTGGTTCTCCCACATTTCGATATATGCTGACCAAAATCTTGGCCAATTCGTGTGCAACTGCCGTAAATCGACTTTGTGCTCATCATCGAGCACTTCAGGTGACACGGGAATTAGTTGTCAGAATCTAAATTGTCACAGAACTCGATCTAACTGGTGCATCTCCACGGTGGCATAGTTGATCAATGGGACCTTCACATGCCAAATGTTCGGATTTATCAAGAACTCATCCGGAATTACTGCCTGAATTGCCGGATCCTCGTATGGTGTCCATTGAAACTATATTAACATGACCAAAATATTAGTTATACAAATAATACTAAATACTAAATACGAAATACTAAATTATAAATACGAAATTCAAAACGACAATTTTATTACGAAAATATATTTTATTTAATACTTACTTATGATTCCGACCGTTGCTCTAATAGAAGCCGTATATCTTCAAGCTCGGTAGGTATTCCAACATAACTCGTCGAATGGTTCTACCATATTAAATAAATTTTTAACATACAATTATACTTTAAATCTACGTAATAATTGTAAAATATAATATTAAATTTACCTCATTATGAGTGGGAATGTATATGGGTGGTCAACTCGAGGACGTAAAAATAGAAATCGAAACCGTGCCCATGACTGCAGTAGTGATAGGCAACCTCCGATTTTTGCTTTACTCGGCCGCGTCGCCCCGCACATCTCCCGATACAATTTTGATAGCACGGCAGACCCCCAACTCAATTCACCGGTTGCTCTAAAACCAACGAGTTTCAGCAGCCATATCAGGTGTATGAGGTTTCGTGACAGGTCCGGCATCAGATAGCCTCAATCATCTCAAGAATGTATGCCCGAGCATACCGTATTCTTTCTATTCCGATTGAATTATTATCTGGCTCTGGGAAGGTGTTCCGTAACTAGCCCATCTCGATCCGACCTCCGATAATGTTATCCAGAATAGCACCCAGAATCTCGTAGCATACGACTCCCCAATCACTAGAAGTTGCGGACCCGGTGACTACGTACCCATCCACCGGCAATCCCAATTGCAAATGCACGTCTTCCAGAGTGATAGTATACTCTCTGCATGGAAGATGGAAAGTGTGCGTCTCGGGTCTCCACCTCTCTATCAACGCACTGATTAACTTTGGCTCAAACTTGCACCCCCGGCCTATCGTGGCCACGTGCCAAAAACCCGCTTCCCGCAGATAATTCTCGATCAATGGAGATGGCGGACTAGGCATATTGCGAATATAGCATTGCAGCACTCGATCTACAGACTGTTTATAAAATTATAAAATAAATTTTAGTTAAAATTGCATAAACCTAAAAAATATTAAATAGTATTGAAAAATTAAAATTAAAACTTACCATTTGGATTTGATTGACGGAGATGTGTTTATCGTCGAGACGAATTAATTCCCCGGCCATTGGTAATACGATCGAATATTTTAAAATTTATCAAAAAAATATATTTCAAAAAATTTAAAAAATGGCTTTTTTGTAAATATTAAAGGACTATTGTAAAATTTGAGAGGAAGTTTCAAGGAATTTAAGAGAAATTTGAGAAGAATTTGAGAGAAAGTTGAGAGAAAAATGAATAAAGGACTTTGTTGTGAAAAAAATAAAAGGGCACGCTTTCCTGCTGTATCCCCAAAACGCGGGGAAATGACTCTTTTCCGTAAATAATACAAATTTCGGCCCATTTCCGTAAATTTTTTTATTTTGGTATATTTTGGTAAATTACCCATGATAGTGGACCAATTTACTTGAAAACCACTTGAAACTGGTAAAAATTGAAAATCAGGACAAAATCAACGATTGAACAAATTGAATCGATTTAATATTTTTTAATATATTTTTAAAAATTTTAATTAATTATTTAAGTATTATTAGTCTGGCAATCAAATTGATCGAATTAGTTAAATAAAAAATTAATGATCTAACTTGTTCGACTATTGGTATAATTATTAAAATACGGAATATAGCACAATCTCTTAATATATCAAGAAGTTTACATACTTTTTAGGTTTAGAATAAAAAAGTTGGACGAAATATTTGCCATCAGATAAGTCAACACCAAAATCTTCTTCAAGTTGTCTCCTTAGGCTACTGGGAATGGCGATGTGAAGGCCAGAATCCTAGAGGATTTCTCAAAGCCAAGCCACGAGATCCGAAATCCGACACGATTTCTATTTTTTTGAAGAATAAAATAAATCTGATTTCCTCGATTCTATTTCAAGGATTTGAAAAAAGAAGATGGACACGTGGCGTAAACTTATTGGTAGGATTGAAAACATTGAATGTTAATGAGGTACTTACCACCTTGGGTCATGGATTACAACCTTCGGTACCAAATCACCTATTAGTAGTAATGATTAAGAAAATGGGTGGGTTCAGGGAATTCAAGGGCTCAAATCTCTTCAGCTTCTTTTGAGTTGGAGTCTTTTTTATGGGGTTCTAAACCTAATAAAACATTGCCAAGTGTATTCTTTCATTTTCAAAAATAATTTTGATAATTATATAAATTCAATAATACAATACTCAATAATTAACACAATTCAATCACAATATCAAAAGAAAAAAAAATAAATTTAGGACAAATTTTTACATAAAAATTTCCTTTAAGCAAGACTTAAAAGTCCACTATAATAATAATAAAAATCTTACTATAAGATTACAATGCAAAATTACAAGAAGGGTGTATAACTCGACAAAGATTATCAACAAGTAATCTCAAATAAATAAATAAATAAAAATTGATAATATCACCAAAACGAGGCTTACTTGAAAAATGAAAACCTAAAAAAAAAATTCTACCAAATCTACTAACCACTGAAAAAAAAAACTCAAATTAACATCAGATAAATCTCAATCGAAGAATTGACCAAAACTACAGTTAAAGCTGTGTTTTTTCACCTTTCTCTGTTTTCTTTCTGACATTTGTAGCACACCCCAAAACTTTTTTTTAAAGCCGACTAAAAATGCTATCCCAATACTCATATATTAGAGCGAGCAGTTTTACGGTACACTCTAAAAGTATACTAAAATTTTAAAGGTTTAATTAATACCAAAATTTTTAACAAAAGCAATAAAAATTTTGGTACGTGCCAATATCAAATTTTCTAATAAAAAAATAATTTTTAATAAATATTAAATATTTACGTTTGTGTTTGTGTTTGTGTTTGAGGTGGATGAGAGAAATTTGCTATTAAAACACACGACTAAAGGGCCAAAAGCCATGAGGCACCCAGATAATGGGACCTTGGGCCCACACCAAACATGTTCGGGTTGTTTCCATTAGGTGGAATGCATTATCTAAATGTTACATTTCAATATAACTTACTAATTTATTATTAAAGAATATGAAATTTTGATAAGATATAATAATTATTATTTAAATTCTAAAATACATGTTATATGTATCCATATTTGATGACATAAATTATATGTTTGAAGATCTAAAAAAATTATTTATCTCGACTAATAAGAGTTTACACACCCTATTTTTTTACTTTGGTAATATAAAAATTTAAACTTTAATGTAGTTTTGGTTTTTATAAATTCTCTAATCATTTTATTAATAGTTGGAATAAGAAACACATAAATATTTATTAGTTCCAAATCATCTAAATTAGGAATTAAGTGGTCTAATATAAATTGATGTTCCATGATTAGAAGTTAAAATTATGCGATTAAAATGGAAAAGAACTAAAAAATTAGATACTAAATCATAGAGGTTTTCTGTATGTGTTCTAAAAGTTACTATTTCAAACAAATAAACAAATAATTCTGTAAGAAAATATTATAATTTTATAAAAATATTTAATTATTTTTTTGATTATTAAATTTGGCTTTGGATTTGTTTCGGATTTGAATTTTTCGGGGTTTAAGCATTTATCAAGAATCTTAATTTTTTTATAAAATTGAATTTAAACACATACTTTTGGCATAAAAGAAGAGAAAATCAACCTCTTTTTGTACCAAAAATGGCACAAACGAAGGAAAAGAAATGGTAATTAAGAAAGTGAATGCTTAACACATCATACTCCACTTGGCTCCACTACAAAGCACATTTAAAATCTGGCTTAGAGATGGATATTTACTAGGGTTTTGTGAGTGGTTCACCTACAAAGTTCCTTTCTAAATAAAAATATGATGGATTTTTCAGTATTTTACTCCAGTGTACTCTTTTCTTTTACCAAATTAAGTGTAATCACAAGCACTTTTTACGGTAAAGGTTGAACAAATTTGGGTTGGCTACCACCATTGCGCCACTTCACTTGTTTACACCATTATCTTACCAAGAATTATTTATTTAAATATGACTAGTGTTGATGTAAAAAATTAATAAAGATGAAGTCAGATAATCTATCTGAACCAGAGAGTCAAGAAGAGAGAGGAGATTAAAGAAGGTAGAAGAATAAAGATGATAAAATCGATGCACGTCTTTTGTTCGTGTTTAAGTTTATATAATTAATGGTTATAGGATTATGTGACCGTCGTATTAACATATCAAAGTTCATGGATGAGAAGCTAATCTCTTTTTTGAAAGGCAGAAACGGAATCAATTCCATCATTTTCATTCTTCGACCTCTTTCTCTCTCCTCTTCCTTTGCTGACTCTCCGTCTCACACTAATGAACCGACCTCATCCCTCATTTTCATTCCTTTCCATTATGATCCTTGGTATCAACAGGTACAAAAGTATGGTGTACGACGGTTCGAATGTAAAGAAAATGTTTAGAAATTGATCCAACACATTGAACAATCAAAGCAGAAGAAATGAACAGATTTTGCAGCACCAATATCAAACGACCAATTATCATTTTTTTTTAAAGTCAGATTAATTGGTGATTTGCAGTTAATAGTCCATCTCACAAAACTATAATATGGAGGATTATCAGTTGGTTTTAAAGTATCTAAACATTCATGCTATTACCAGAAGCTTACTTCTATGAATAGCTCTAAATGCAGATTAACTTCCCAACTCTTAAAACAGACAAGAAACAAAGAAACAAATTTAAGAAGCAATAAAATGAGAGATTATGGACTAAAAGCATTGTTTTTAAAGGATTATACTATGAGAAAACATACATCTACACTCAACAATCGGCACATCTGCCAAATTGTGGCCTTGGAGTGTGACGATTATTAGCTCCTGAACCTGGATAATCATTCAACTCCATAAAAACCCTTCCTTCCTTTGAACTCTTCTCTGCAATTACCTATGAAAAAACAAAAACGATGATAACCCATTAAAGGTTTGATTCACAAGATTCAAGCCTTTTAAACTGGTTTTGTTTATACCGGGTGAGGATTCTCTGGAACATGATGAACTTGAGGTCCATGCACCAAGCTTTCGATTCCTTCAAAGCAAAAACATGAACATATTAGGGCATGGGGAAGATGATTAATTTATAACAATAATAAAGCGAAGAGATAAAAGTGTATGATTTATAGAGAATTTACTTGTAACCGAGACTGCATTCAAGCTTATAATATGAGAAAACCCTAAAAAAACAAGGAATAGGTGAAAGAGAGTTCTTTCCATGGCTGACTTGCTTTCTTAGCTAGCTATAACAGTCTTTTCTTGTCAACAGACTTCAGTATTGTATACATATAAAAAAGCATCACACTTAATATATACTTTTACATCATAGACTTTTCTAGACATTTATGATGATGGTGATGATGATTGATGATAATGGATGCAGGTAATAATTAAACCATATTCCAAAGTCAACTCGTTTCCAGTTTCATGAATGCTTTTAGAACCCACTCGTTTATCAACACTTCATAAACCACATTGCAGTAAGAGTTTAATGGTCTTTATGAATTGTGAATCATATGCAAGTCATATATACTGTTAATAAATAATAATATAATGTGATACATTATCATTAAATTAAACAAAAATATAAAAAATTTATAAATAAATATTAATAATTTTATTTAAAATTAATTAAATATTAAATTTAATTATTATAAATAAATATTAATAACTCTCCCAAGATTTTGAATTTAAAAATTTAAGATTTAAAATATTGAATTTAAAATTTTAACATGGAAATTATATTGAATCCATAGAAGTTTTGAAAAGATGGAGCACAATGTAAAGGTGGAAGGTGACCAAAGAATGATGTTGTGGCAGGCAACATTTAAAGGCTTGTATTTATTTAAGACTAAGGTCTATGGTGGAAATTATCATTAGTATTTAATCATTTGGCCTGTCTAAAGTGTTTTTTCTTTAAATTTAGGTTGATTTATTAGATTTTATTATTATTAATTAGTGATAATTATATTATTTTATTTAAATTTAATTATAAATATATAAATATTAATTCAAAAATAATTTTTAATATATTTCTAAAGTATGATGAATTATTAGAGATTAAAAATAAATTCTCGTGTTATAATAATTTTATATTAAATTTACGCAAAGAATTTTTCTTTTTTAGGAGAATAATACTTATGAAAACTTTATTCCATAAATTGAACCGGCATAATCATTAAAGCTTAATAACTTAATATCATGAAAAAAAAAAAAGAGTAAGAAATACTCTCAAAATTTCAACAACAAAATGATTTAGTTTAGTAAAATTTAAAAAATTTGAATAAAAAAAAGTAAAGTAATTTATTTAATTTTTTTAAAATAATATATAACTTTATTCAAATTATCAAAAAATAATGTCATGAGATACCATGTACCATATCAATATCAACTAAGAACTTGCACTAAACATAAACCTAAGACCTAACCAAAGACACCAACATAAACTCAACATGTACCCCAACACCTAAAAAGTTCCTAAAGACCCAAATTAGGCCTACACACATGTAAAGCAAACTAGAATCCCTCAATATTTGACTCCTTGTTCAAGCTCAATCAATCCCCATTGTCTTCACTCACCCAAACTAATGGATTAGCTCTATGCTGTCCAGATTTTGCAAGTCTATCTAGATCCCTTAAGAATAGCCTTTAGTATCCAATTTTTATCGAAGGGAATTAAACCAAAATGGCAGCATATGCATTTTTATACTGCCTTGGAACATAATCTTGTCGTGAGACCCATTTGATCACATTCTCACTATCTGACTCTAGTATAAGATTGACCATCTTGATGCCAAGACTATTTCAATAGCCTCTTTTGCAACAGGAAGCTCTAGAAGACACTAAAATGCCTCGCCCTTCACATTACAAAGCAGGCCTCCGATCCCAACTATCTTCTAACTATAATTCACTGAACCATCCACATTAAATTTCAGAAATCCTTAGTCTTCCACATGACAACATTTCTTTTTCTCTTATTCCAAGTTTGAGGATTGCCAATGCTTGTTGATATTGAAGGCCATTTGCTTGGAACCACCAAGCAGATAAAATTTCTTTATTATCCGAGATGCAGTAAGACTACTACCAACAAACAATGTATCAATGAACATTCAACCCTGTAGCACTGAGATATGATCCCCCGGTCCCTGCACAATTGAATATTCACAGTATCAAGAGCATTAATATTCTTCCTCCATAGCCTAATCCGAACAACATCCTTGATGGACTTCAAAACCTCAGTTTCTGTAACCCAAGCTCCTTTAAAATGCCTTCAATTCCTCTCTATCCATATCAGATAAATGAATGCATTCCATGTTAATTTCAAAATAAAAAGTAAGCAAAGATTTCGCCTTAAGACGAGAAATTACCTACTGAACCTCCTGACTCCAACTCATAGCCTCTCTGTGAATATGACAGAGGTTGAGAACACCCTTCCATACATTTTCGCGTATCCACATGCAAAGAACAAATTATCTCCTCTTTCAACCTTCTGCAAAAACTACAAGAACTGTTAATGTTAAGTCCTCTAGAAGCAAGTCTTTGCTTGGTTGGTAATCTATCTAAAAGAGCCATCCAAGCAATCAATATGGTTAGGAATGTGCATCTGGAACCGGCATACCCTAGCTTGTGCAACAGTATCGTCCGTACCTTTCCCGAAGTACCTCCTACACATTTGATTAATTTTCTAAAGAACAACTTTCGGCAAAATAAATCGTCTACACCAAAAGTTTTGAACTTGAAAGAGAACAGACTGAATAAGTTGCATTCTCCCTGCATAGTTAAGCATCTTAGCACTCTAGCTATTTATTCTTGTTAATATCTTCTCTAACAAAGGAGTACAGTCCCTCATACTCAAATTTCTCCCAAGTACATCACAGGCAACTCCCTTATTTTGGAACCTGTGATACTATCCTCAAGCTCCTCCCTAGATATACTAAAGCAAAGGTTTCACTCTTAGAAAATTTTAACTGAAGGCCCGATATCTTGTAAAACTGCTCCAAAACACACCTAACCCCAACTACTGAATCCAAAGAACCCTTGGAAAAAGTCGGTAAATCATCATCCAAAGGAAGGTGAGTCATCTTAATTTTTTAGCGTTTCGATAAAGCTTAAAGATCCCCCTCTTAATTGCAACATCCAACAACCTAGACAACACATTCATAGCAACAACCTAGATAACTTAATGATCATCTCGGAGGTTTGTCTTTTACTCCGTGGGGAACCACCATCTCACTAAGATCATCTCAAACATCATCTTGGGAATGTTTCGTGTTCACTCGCTCACCCTATCAGCATCTCCCACACTTGAAAATTGTCGCTCTCAACAATTATGATTTGGATATTTTGAGCATATTATTTATTACGTTTTCATGAATAGCAAAGGAAAAGACAAAGCCTTAGATTGAAGGAATAACTGGTTTAATTGTGTTAAGCTCAAGAGAATTGTAAGTACTCATTTGAATTTTTACTTACCTGTTTAATAAATAAATAAAATGGTGCCATATCTTAGAATATGTATCCAAAGATGGAAAAAGGTTGAAACGTTTGATAAAAACTAATGAGTTGATGAAATTTGTTATAAAAAGAAGGATGTGGATATAGATAATTATAGTTTTAAGTCAATGTAAATCAATGTTTCAATAAGAAATTAATTAAGAATGTGTATTGAATTGGTATGATATATTTGTAATGAGATTTGTATAAATTATTTATATGAGTCAACATTTGGCAATTGTGATGTTATATGTTTGACATGTGATTTATTTTGAATACAATATAAGTATATGAATTGATAAATGAAATGTGTAGATTTTCCTGAGAAATGGTTATGATATGATTGATATTTAATAAGAAATTGTTGAGACATTTTTTTTTAAGTGCTTGGACCAATGTTAACTAATAGTAACACTAGCTACATAGAAAAAGTGTCGTGTTTGGATTGACAGACTTTGGCAACAAATATGTTTGAGTTATGATTTTCTTAGTTTATTGAGATACTTGTTAGCTCATCTTTGATATCCAAACTTTACTTAGAAATAGATTTGAGAACTTGTATAGGTATTGTATTGATTGAGAGCACTTTAAATTGTTCAACGATTTTTTTAGTGCATTATTTTGTAGTAATCAAGTGTAACTGGTGAGCATTAAGAGTTTGGAAACACTTTTGTACAAGGTGTTAAGTTAGTGAATATTCTTTCAAGGCAAGTTTCCGCAGTTATAGTAAAATCGAATTGTGTAAATATTTCTTTTGTTGTTTATTTTCTTTTTCACTTCTCATTACTTGTGCCTGAAGTAGTTGGAACTAATCTTACCACAACTTTTGGCACTACTTGATTCTACCTTCAAATATTAATTTAGACTCAACAATTGGTATTCATATTTGTTAGAAATGGAAAGTGCATTAGTGTCACACCCCCTATGTCGATGGTGCTAATTATCCTTTTTGGAAAGGTAAGATGATTGCCTTCATTTAAGTTACCGATGAGCATGTCTGGAGATCTGTTGTGAATGGATGGGAACATCTGTTTACTGAAGAGTCAAGTATTAAGCCGCCAAAACTTGAGGCACAATAGACCACTAAAGAAGAGAGGCTTGAAAGTGTTAATTTGAAAGCCCTCAATGCTAGCTTTGTGGAGTAGATAGACATGAATTCAAACGTATCTCCAAATGCAAAAGTGCAAGAAGCTTAGGATATTCTCCAAACAACACACAAAGGCATAAATACTATAAAGAGATCAAAACTTCAAATGCTTACTACTAAATTTGAGAATATGAGAATGCGAGAGAAGGAAACAATAGGGAAATTTTATGCCAAATTATGTGACCGGTCTAATTAGGCCTTTGCTCTTGGAAATGAGTATTCTAATGCTAAATTGGTAAGGAAAGTTCTTTGAATCTTGCCTGATAGATTCGACATCAAGGCTATTGCCATTGAGGAAGCCATGGACATTAATACCATGTGTATTGATGAATTGATTGAATCTTTTCAAACCTTTGAGATCAATCTTGATAAAGTAAGAGGACAACCCAAAAGAAGAATATTAACTTATAAGTGGCAAAGGTTGTGCCCACTAAGTCAGGCAGTACCATAGAAGTTTTACAAGAACAAATTATCTTGCTCACTCAAAAAATTAACAGGGCATATAAATTTAAATTAAAACGAAGTCAAATGTTTGACTAGTTCAAGATCTCACAACAAAGGAAATCTGAATGAGTCACTATCAATGAGGAAACAAACAAAGACAAAAAGAAAGGAATCCAGTCCCATGAATGTCATGAATTTGGCCAAGTGTGCAAATACTATGCAGAAAAAGTCTCCTTATGTCACTCGGATTGATGAAGATTTAAACATTGAATCAAACTCTATCGAGGAACAACTAAGTAACTATATAGCTTTCACTTCTAAAGCAAACATAGATGGAAGTGATTCGGATGAAGTCATAGAATAAATTTGAGAGGGTTTGGGTTAAATTATTAGGTACAAAAAATAAGCTTGAGTAAAAAAAATTAAGTTTGTTTAAAATATTAATCAGGATTGGGCTTGAATGTTCAAGACTTAGCTTAACATATTTTTTAAATTTATAATATATTATATTATATTATTTTATAAGCTTATATTTCAAACTAGACTAAACTTGACAAATATAAAATTTACTAATATTATATTGACTCAAGCCCAACCCATCCATAAGAAAAAAAAAAAATTATACCAATAGTCACTCAACTTTGATCTAAATAATAAAATAATCACTTAACTTTCAATTTAGTCACTCAACTTTCAAAAAATAATAAATTAATTACCAATGTTATCGAAAAGTTACAAATTAATCACCCTAACATTTTCCGTTAAATGCCTAACCGAACAAATCATCTGACCAGTTAATTAACTAACGTGGCTAGTTAACTTAGTCACAGTGGAAACGCAATTTAAGAACTAAACAAAACAGTAAATGAAGAAGATGAGAAGAAGAAGAGAAGAAATGGAGATGCTGAAATAAGAAAAATTATCAGAGATCCAAACTTTTACTTCTTCACCGTTTAATTCACCCCTCCCAACTTCCCGTCGCTTAACCTGGTGAAGAGGAGCTTCCAACCAAATATGCTTCACACACCAATTTCGATAATTTCTTTTTTGGGTTGGAGTTTTCTGGATTTGGATTTGGATTTGATTAGAAATTAGTTTTCAAATGGCATGTTTTCTTCATCTGAAGAAAACTCATTCTAGAAAGAGCTTGAAGGAGAAAGGGAAACTCGACTCATTATCGTCATGGAAGATTTGACAAAAACAACATATTCGAATGATGAGTTTTTTGAGTAAAGATTTGGCTTTTTTATTCTTTTTTTATCTTTTATGTTAATTGGTGAAGGAGATGAAATTTTAACTTTTTTGGGGGGATTTCTAGTTTTTTTTTTTAAATCTTATGTTCTTCATTCAAAAAAGAAAATAGCTCCAATTTCTAAGTTTGTTCTATAACTGTCTCAAGTTTTGGCCTTCTATTCATCAATTCCCACACAAAACTTTGGTCGGATTTGAACTAATCTCATTTCAACCTAAAGTACTTGGATCCAAAAGTTCTAAGCTTTTCAGTGAGATGAGTTTTTCTGAGAAAAATTTGGGTTTTTTTTTCTTTTTATTTTTCAGGTTAATCAGTGAAGAAGATGATATTTGGACACTGATTGAGAGGAGGATGATTCCCTGTTAATTTGTGCTCTTACGGGTTCTGGGTTTTTCTTTTCTATATGAAGAAGAGATGAAATCAGAGACAAAAATATGAAGAATTTTAATTTTTGGGTTAATGATTTAATGGGTTTTTTTAATTCTTGTAGAATAGAGATGAAAAGAAATTTATGGGTTAATGATGATTTTATGGGTTTTAATTTCTGAGTTAATGCAAGTTTTTTAAATTTCTCTTTATGAATTTTTCGGGTAAATTTTTTTTTTTTCTCTTCTTCTACTGTCTAGCTAGGCAGCGAACCCTCCAACTGGTCAGTTAAATGCCACCAAGGAGTCGGTTAAATGCCAATAGAAAAATAGCTAGTAGTACTAATTTGATATTTTTTAAAAGTTGAGCGACTGTTTTACTGTTAAGATCAAAGTTGAGTGACTTTTGATGTAATTAAAAAAAAAAAAAAAAAACATACTCAAAACCGAAGGTCCTTTAACTTCAAAATTTCGCCTTTCTTCTCTTTTCTTCCTTTTTCCCCGCCTCGCTCCTGCGCCGCTCAGCCCTTGCTCAACCACCCAGCTGCACCGCCTTGCTCTTTTTTGTGCTGCCGCTCTCAGCTCGTCACCACAGCCAGCTGGCCATCGTCCCGCCGCTGCACCTGCTCCAGACCGCCACTGCCTTTTCACGCTCCTGCTCCAGCCCGCCGCTGCCTAGCTCGCCGGCCATCGATCCGCCACTTCCCTACTTGTCACCACATCCTGCCGATCACAGCAGCAGCTTGTTGCACCGACAGTTGTAGCCTCCCGACCCTGCTTCAGGTAACTGCTATTTCCTGTTTAATATATTTGTTTTATTATTACGGGTAAAGAGAAAAGAATTGTGTATTTGTTTATTTTGGGATAATCGCATGCCAAGTCCCTCGTTGTTTTGGATGCTTATAATTGGGTCTTTGGTGCTAATTTTTCAATACCGATAATTTTGTCCTTGATTTAAGTTATGATTTATTTTCAATTAGGTATAATATGATCTATACGGTGTCCGATCTTGTGTTATTAATGCTTTAGCATATTTAGCTCAGTTTGAAATTGCATGATTTGAATTGATGACAGTTTTTTATATGGACTCTTTAATCAGAGAAATTTCACTAGTATCCAGCCACAATAAGGATTTCGTTGTTGAAAATTGAAGTATTTTGGGTTCTCCGGCGATGGAACATGGTTTTACAGAAAAGGGAAACAGAGAATAAAAGACCTTTCGTTTTTTAAAGAAATTTTTATAGTTGTGTATGAACTTTCGCATGTTTTATTTTATTTTATTTTTTTAAAATGGAGATCCTAATCTCCTGCGTTTTCAATTCAATTAAACTTTAAAATTTTTTATTTTCTATTTTTTCTTTGCCTTTTAAAATATCATTTTTTTTTTAATCTCTCAGTTTCTTTGAACTCTTAAAATTTTGAAATTGCGAAAGTGCCTGTTAAATCCCTCTATTTCCCACATTGTCACTAATTCTAAGATTTCATATTTTAATTATCTTGGTAATGTCATTTTTCTTTGACATATGTAGTTTGTATGATTAATATGTACAATAAGTATGGTTTATTGAAATATGCATGATGTATTGAAATTATGTATGGTATGTATGACTCTTATCTATGTAATGCATGATATATATATATATGATGATGATGATGATGATGATAGTAAATTTTTTTTAGAATGATAAGCATGATAATTTATATTTTTTTATGAATGTCTTGAGGTTAATATTATTTTATGTATATCTTTATGTAATTTTACCTTGTGTTTATTCTTATTTATTATTTTATAACATTGTATGTATATTGTCATATGTATTTTTTATGGATATTTTTATGTATATTTTTCACTGATAAATTTGTATATATTTTTATGTGTAATTTCATTAGTAATTTTATATGTATATGATATATGATTTTTTGTTTTATGAATAATGATTTATGACTTGTATTAGCATGTATATTCTGTAAATTCGTTGTAAAAATGGCTAAGTTAAAATGGAGTCACTAATTTAGAAAGATTTGGATAAAAACTTAGAAGCCCTAACAAAAATGTTTTAAGATAAGGTGATACTGTCTTAGGGCAGGCGTTGTAGGGGTGCTAATTCTTCCCTACACATAACCATGCTCCTGAACTTAAATCTGGTAATGTAGACCGAGTGCATTCTTTTAGGATTTTCCTTAATCTAATTCTAAAACGAGTAGATTCATAAGTGGCTAACCATACATAGCCTAAAATTGATTAGTGGTGACTCTAATTTTGATTTTCGTGTCTAGCATTTCGAATTCATTTTCAACACATTATGACAGTACTAATGTTCTTGTTATTGTCCTTTAACTGATTAGCACATTTGGATTTTCAAAGATGATAACTCTGACCCAAATTTCTGATTAGGAACAATTAATCCCATTTTATTCATTCATGTAAATTTTTCCACTTTTGTTCTTTAATGAACACGTTGTTTATCATGTTGGGTGAAACAGGGAATCATGGACATCCTTTTTTGTGTCTGTTTCTTGCAGGAGAAAAGAAACCCAACCTGGAATTCAGATTCTGATTCTAAAATGCTTATCCCTCAGACCAAAAACATTGGCCTTCCATTGATGAATCTTATGAGATTCAAAGGATTGCCCATTTTGCAGCAACTTCATATAGAGGAACAACTACTTCGAACTTCATCGGAGAATTGGTGCATAGTCAATGATGGAACTAATGATCCGACCATTGTAATGGGTGTGTCAGGGTAAGATATTTCATTATTTTGTGTTCATCTTTCTGTTAACCTTCATTTGCCTTCTTTCCTTTTTGAATTTGTGCTCTTTAATATGTTAATATTCAGTCAACTTAGCTGTTTTTTGTTGAATGGCCATTAGTCATTAGCTCCACTTGTGTTAGATGTTAACTAGGAAGCTAGCTTTCCAGCTTTGAACATCAATGAAGATTTCAATTGAAATGTATATCTCATTTAGGAGTATCCATCAATCCTGGTTGATTGTAGAAATTTGGCATTAGCTCGAGTTTCTAGCTATAAGTTATGTCACTTGGATGGTAAATCCTTTATTACTTTATATATATATTCTAATACAAAGGTAAGCAACTAGCTATTCTCAAAGTTGAATTGAGTTAATGGCACTTGGATGGCAATTGGCTTCAGCTGTTACCCTATCAGCCTTCTCTTTTAATTTGATAGGTTCAAGAAGAGTATACATTTGTTAAAATATAAATAGCTTCTCAAAGTTTTGTGACCTCACGCTCTCTCTTGGGCTGCGATATCATCTGCTTTTATTGGACATATGTGATTCATAAGGCTACATAAATATTATGCATAGGAAACCTGCTGAACTTCTTGAAATTGAATCCGTCTTAGACGATCAGGTTCCTGTCATAAGAAGGTTTACTGGGGGAGGTACTGTTATTGTTGACCACGGGACGGTATTTGTCACTTTCATATGCAATAAAGAAGCAGTTCCTAACTTACAACCATATCCTCGACCAATCATGTCTTGGAGCAGCTCATTATACAGCAAAGTCTTTCAAGGAATTGGTGATTTCCATCTTCGTGAAAATGGTAAATTAGATGATGGCTTTATCAGATAAATTGCTCTATTTATATCTACTTATATCCTTTATGCCTCTGATAAATTGTTCTTGGCTACGTAATCTGGAAGCAAAATTCTAGATTCAACATATGCTCTTCACCATTTCAGTTTGTTTATTTATCATCCAATGGTGATTACCAAATTTTGGTTGAAGGTTCTACACATAAAATTTATACCCGAGTAGCCTTTCACTGGAGAATATATCCATGGTACTTAAACCAAAGATCAGAACCAGTTCTTGTCATGTATTAATCTTGGAATGGATGAGTGGAATGTGTTGAACTTTCATGTTGCCATCTTTTAACTCTTTACTCTTATTTCATGGATATTGCGGAAGTTCCATGTTGTTTAAATCTGTTTTATGCTCTTGCATTTGGTATGTTCCGGCTGACGGGCTTGGTAGTATTTTCTTTGCATGTAGAAATTCTTATACTTCAATTTCTTCTTTTGAATTACATTAGAAAATGAAAGAAGTGCCTTTCTTGTCCAACTTCCTATGAATGGCTGCATTTTCATCTTTGAAAGAGAAAGAACGGAATTAAAAAAACTGAGCTAAATTGTCAACCACTTAGAAGGGTACAATGGTGTTTTCAGTTGTGAAATACAAACTAATTTCTCTGAAATTTGGAATCAATTCTGCATATGTCTCATGACAAATGACTTGTTTTAGGACTGATCATGGAATCACTATCGTAAACATTTTATGAGGAAGTTTGCATTCTTTAACGGTAAACTTTGGGATGTCTTGTTTTAGATTATGTATTCGGTAACCACAAGTTCGGTGGAAATGCTCAATCCATTACCAAGAATAGGTGGATCCACCACACTTCATTTTTATGGGACTTCAATGTCCAGAACATGTCTTACCTAAAGCATCCGAAACGAGCTCCTGCATATCGATCGGTAAGCTAGCAATACATCAATCTCTTGTTTGCTTGTCTATTCATTTATTTCATACAAGCTTTGTCAAAAAAGATAGTTCACTAGATTTTCTTTCGTACCTAGGGTTAGTCTAGCTCTATGCCTCTTATCATAATGGTATTGTTGAAAAAGGGTTCTTCATACTAACTTTTTCTTTTTCTCTATCACAAGATTTTCTTGGTTGCCTCGACTCCTCATTTTTCTTGAAATACCCATAAAAGACACCGGTGTTTTAACACATTTCTAGACATGGGTTTGAGGATATGACCCTGCAAATATATGAGAAAACTTAGAAGTACTTGTTTACACAATACTTTTATCTGACACTCACACCCGAGTCCAAGTAACATAGCTTAATAAAATTATATGGTGTCTTCTTTCTCTTGCTTGTATTAATTTCCCATATGCTTAATGATTTGCCATATGTTTCAAAATGAACATTGCATTTGCTACCGTTTTGGATAAACAAGAGCATCAGATGAGTTAGTTTCACACCAATATAGTCTCCCTCCTTAAGATTTTTTTTTAGTGGGTTGAGTTCATATCCACCTCATGGAGTTTTCTCCTATTATTTCTCACTATTGATTCATAATTAGGTTGTTAAAAACTTCCTTTTCCATCTTATTCCCACAATCTCTCAACTTCTATCCGATTTTTTTTATTTCATTTGAACGCGAACACTAAACAAATATGTTTGATATTTACAAAATTGAGTGTGCCATTTTGGATACTAATGATCATGCCATCTGTTTTCTCTTTAGGCAAGGAGCCATTTGGACTTCATATGCCGTATGAAGGATTACATGCCGAGGTCAACTTTTATGGATAAAACCGTGGAGGCAACTGAAACCCAGTTTTCGTTAAGGCCTATCCAATTGGAAGCAATTAGAACTTGCTCGGAAGCTGAATTCTGTCCCTCAAGCAGGTTCCTGACAAATGAAGAATTGGAGGCAGCAGCTGTTGCTCTGCAATCGTGAAGCAGTTTGCAGGTCTGCATGATTTTTCTCAAGATTATCATGATTAATGAGGTAAATCCGAACGAAAGCTGTATAAGTTTAATCAAAATATTTCATTGCTTGGAAACTGGAATTTTGTCAATTAACGCCTGTGTCCATCATCAGCCATGGCAGTGAATGGTATTGAAAGAAATGTTGTTTCCAGTTGAAAATGAATAAATTGGACTGTGACAGCATATAAGGGAATCGTCTTTCACAATCAATTGTTATGATTTCTGCATCTTCTTGGTTCTATATTTGAGTTGATGATCCAAAAATATCTATGATCTACGGATGATGTGGGGAAAATGACACGGTACAAAAAGATATCGTGTTATCTGTATATTTTTAATATTTGTATTCAATATATTATTTTTAAATATAAAGGAAATCTTAAAAATATTCTTTGACACTCACTTCTAGTTTAAGAACCTAAAAGTTCAAAAAAAAAAAAAATTAAACATCAATAAAAATTCTCATTTCTTTTTTCTTTCAGATTTCAGTATTTTTTTAATGAAATAAATTTAGACATCATAAGTCTGTAAACTAAAATTCAAACAGTTTACTTCTTTGATTGTTGACATTAGCCATTAGTCTTAAGGTATGATTATTTATTCTTAAATGAGTATTGATTTATTGTATTGATTATCAAATCATTGCTTAGGGTTTGTTAGTCAGACTTTAAAAAAAAAAAATAGTGACTTAAATAAATTATTTTGTACAATTTAATAACTTAAATGAAAACTTCTAAGTAATTTCATGATCTTGGATATAATTTACGAAAAAAACATAGAGTTTATATACGTAAACACGAAAGAAAGTGTAGTTTTCCGAAATGATGTTTCTGAAATTTGGGGTTAAATTATGAGTTTAATGCTTATACAACCTTCTTATCGGTTTGATGTTTGTATTATCATTCTATATTTCCTATTACCCTCATTGTTTACTTCCCGTGTTATAACTAAATTATCACTTTAATATCAACCTAAATTTTTTATTATTATCAATTTAGCCGTTGTATTATTTTTATACATTGATTATTTAAAAAAAATGAAATGAATTCCCAATTGAAAACATCCACAACCAGTTGTAATCTAATTTCTATATTAAATAAAATACTAAAATTAAAATATTATAAAAATTTCCAAAATTTTAGTACCAAAAAAAGAAATTCTAAAATTTGAATCCACAAAATTAGATATCTAAAAAAAATCTGGATACGCAAGTTCAATTGAATTTTCGTCATGAAACATGATGTTGCTAAGATGTGATCTGAAAGCCACAT
The DNA here is from genome assembly GCA_025503065.1 of Gossypium bickii. NCBI lineage: Eukaryota > Viridiplantae > Streptophyta > Magnoliopsida > Malvales > Malvaceae > Gossypium > Gossypium bickii. The sequence goes on along the minus strand of CP106719.1, from coordinate 10,659,215 downwards.
GTCGTGCAGCTATTGGACAAAAAAGTCCCACGTGGCAGAAAAAAATCTTGGTATCTAAAACAAGAATGGGTCCCATGTGATCTTTTCTCAGCCAACAACAATAAAGAAAGAGATTTGTGGATATGGCGTCTAGATAATGTGATAAGCCTTAAATTCACATCAACCGTTGGATCAACAGCATCAAACAAACCAACCATCAGTATTGACCGTCTAATGACAACCACTTGAATCCCCCTCATGAAATTGAAATACAAAGCTTAATTTAAGCCATGCATTAAAAACATCCCACATTCACTTTAACCTTGTACACTACTATTACACCGCCGGAAAAAATCATGGCCACCGTCACGACGCAAGCCTCTGCCGCTGTTTTCCGGCCATGTGCATCGAAAACACGGTTCCTTACTGGTTCTTCCGGTAAGTTAAACCGAGACGTTTCATTTAAACCAGTGGCTTCTACATCGACTAGCTCATTCAAAGTTGAAGCAAAGAAAGGGGAGTGGTTACCTGGTCTTCCTTCACCAGCTTACCTCAATGGCAGGTATTGATATTTCAAACCTGAACCGAATCCGGAAATTTTTGAATTGTAACATATGATTTTATGAACTAAAGGTGTAAAGAATTTTTGCAGTCTTCCAGGTGATAATGGCTTTGATCCTCTTGGATTGGCTGAGGACCCTGAGAACTTAAGATGGTATGTACAAGCTGAGCTTGTGAATGGACGTTGGGCTATGTTGGGTGTTGCAGGGATGCTTCTGCCCGAAGTTTTCACTAAGATTGGGATAATCAATGCTCCTCAATGGTATGATGCTGGTAAAGCCGAATACTTCGCATCGTCCTCGACCCTGTTCGTTATCGAGTTCATTTTGTTCCACTATGTGGAGATCAGAAGGTGGCAAGACATCAAGAACCCTGGTTGTGTGAACCAGGACCCTATCTTCAAGCAATACAGCTTGCCCCCTCATGAGTGTGGTTACCCTGGTAGCATTTTCAACCCCCTCAACTTTGCCCCGACACTTGAAGCCAAGGAAAAGGAGCTTGCCAATGGTATGCATACACACACACACACACACACACACACACACACACACACATATGATGTTCATGTAAAGAATGTGGCTTAATTTTGTGGCGTTTGAATGCGCAGGGAGATTGGCAATGTTGGCATTCTTGGGGTTTGTAGTTCAACACAATGTGACTGGGAAGGGGCCATTTGAGAACCTGTTGCAGCATCTATCAGATCCATGGCACAACACCATCATCAACACAATCAGAGGTTACTAATAAATGGGTTTGAAGTTTGGAGGAGATTTAGCTCAATGTTCCTATATTTTGTAAAGCTTTGAGTGAATGCTTTTTGAAAGCATATTCAATGTAAAACAAGGAACTTCTAATGTACAGTGGAACTTCAGATTGCATCTATATATATAACTATATTATCATTATTGCTTATAAACAACAAAATAAGCATCTCAGAAGACCTTGGATTTGGATTGAAACTAATGACAGTAGAAGTCATGTTTTCATTTTCTATATATAATTTATATACATCTTGAGGGGCAGGGAAGTACTCTCAAAAACCCCATGAAAACTGTGTTTAGACAACTAAAAAAGAGTAGAAAAAGAAAAAGAAAAAGAGTTGATATACAGAAGATGTAATCATGTATGAGTTACAAAGTTACACTAAATATACAAGAAACATGTCCAGCAGCAAAAACTGGCTGGCTGAGGGCTTCATGTGCTGTATGTTTCACCTATTCTATCACAAGAAATGACCATGATCCATGAAACAGTCAGATTCCGACGCACGCCTGTCAGTCCTTCAGCTATAAATCGTGACATTGGCTGGATGAAGGTGTCTGATTCATGAAATTAGATTTAGTTTGCTGCGGTAAAGGATGATCATAATAATCAATGACTGTGCAGGCAGATTCAATTCCTTAAGACATGATAAACTAAAACTAGCCTTTGAGAGAACAAAAACTAGAGAGAGTAAACAAAACAAATCGAGCATATGTTGCTTGATGCCATAGAAGCATTATATGAGCATAATCTACTCAAGCAACTGGTTTCATATTCACTATCATGGCATGAATATGTTAATTTTTGTCGAAGAGATTCAACATGTGAATGTCATACAGCAAGAATCAACTCATGTGACAGGAGAACCTAAATGGGACTCAATACAGCTCTTCACTAAAGGGATCAATCTCAATAACCAAAAGTTTGATAGATTAGTCATCTCCTCTGTTATTTAGACAAAACAATGAAATTTAGTTCCACAATTACTGTAGTCTTATCACTCATTAGCTTGTGACTTATGCACATTTCAGAAGCTAGAGGCTGCATAAACAAGTTTGACATCTCTACAGGTAGTTGAACTCAAGTGTACAATTACAGCAGTGTAGACGATGAGGGCCTGAATTTCGGTCCTCCAACATACACGTTAATCTCATGGTGTATGTTTAAGTGGTCGCAAGGGCAAATAATCAGAATGTCAAATCTCGGGCCAATGACACTGTTGGCAGGTATGAAGATTACAATCGAGCCAAATCGTTTACCATACAAAGTAATGCCAATAAAAGATAATTGTTGGACACAGATTTAATTGCTTTCAAAGGGTATTCATCATCTAAAACTTTGACATGATTGAACAGTTCAATCAGGTGCTACCAATGTTGCTCCGACTCTACTTTTCTTGAACAATCGAGCCAAAATCTTTTACCATACAAAGTAAAGCCAACAAAAAAAAATTGTTGGACACAGATTTAATTGCTTTCAACGGCTATTCATCATCTAAAACTTTGACATGATTGAACAGTTCAATCAGGTGCTACCTATGTTGCTCTGACTCTACTTTTCTTGGAGTATCTGTGTCCAACACCTATATTCACCATAAGTATGGTTATATGAATCTCAAAGGATCCTCCAAATACATGGGAAAACTTAGAAAAAAATCAAACATATCGGTGTTAGACACATACCCATGTCGGACACTCAAAACTCAAGTCCAAGTAACCTAGGGCACTACTACATGCATAGAATATTAAACATATATGAAGGATAAAATAAAACTAAAGGAACTCCTCACCTGATGGTAAGAATTCCCATCAAACATTGCAATGCCACAAGGGCCAGAAGACAATACCCAAGCTTGATGCCCATTGTTATACATAGGTCTAGGGATTTCGAAGTTGCTAATAACTTGGTTGACCACAGGATTCCCTTGAAGGTTCACCTCCATCTCAGTCTTCAACTTCTCATCATCCTGGTAATTTGAAGCACTATATGGCTGGTAGAAATATTGCTCACCGGGTTCTAAATTTAAGCAAGCATTACTACCTAACTCATTAAGGGCATTACATTCCTGTACCACATTATCAACTTGTCCCAAACTGCTGATCTCTGTTTGTTTACCGGAGCCAAAGAAACTAGAATAGCCAGCAAGGGAGCAATCCGTAGAGCACTCTGCATCTCTGGAGCAAAAGAAACTAGTCAACCAATGGTAATGAGAAACATGATGCACAGTTAAGCTAAAAACAATCATGTCTCCGCAGATAGGCACGAGAGTCTAGGTTATTTCAAAGTATAAACTTATATTGATAAAACTGAATATCTGAAGACTAAAATGAATTGTATTTGAAATATCTCTCTTACCGATGAGGTAGAAAGTTTGGTTCATTATGCAATAACGTATGATGATTTTCATTGTTGGGAAGCCACATAACGGGTTGGGCTTCTTGCACCGCACCAATCATTACAGACAAAGGTATCCTATTCTGAAACTGTAAGCCATCATAAGTTGTAAGATATCTCTCCCAAACACACACACACACACACAGGGGGAGAGAATATTTTTGCTACCTGGTTACAGCATTCTAGTGACATAAGATGGTGCTTTCCAAAATTTTCCTGCAAAGAAAGTAGAAGGCATAAGTCATTTATTGTTGACATGGATCAGATATTATTGAACTGACAAATCAATTAGCATACTCTATCAGTATCCATCAAGAGGCTAATGAATCACGAAGTTTCAAACAACACTATTTTCCACACCAAGAAAAAATATGCAATATCTTGAATATATTATCAATGCAAGAGGCTAAGCATGTTTATTTATGTGTCATTGACTTTGAAAGATAACGTACAAAAGCAGTGCATAGAGGTCATTATTACTAGAACAAAACAACATACCTTGTGTATACGCACACGCTCAATGGATTCTCTTAGGGAATCTTCCATCTGCCTAAGATGCTCTATGTTGTCAATTTTATCTGGATTACTCCAGTAGCTGAAATCATTGCACAATATTTTATCAGACTTACACCATGAAAGCAAATAAATCATATTGTTGCTATTAGTTATATGTATTTCTGTTAATGCATGTGTGAATGTCCAAACTATGGAGGTAACCGAGCCAAAATAAAGATTTACCAAATGCAGATAAAGTTACAAGCAAATACACATTGATCACCATCATCTACATGATAAGAGGCCAGCTATCATTTGACAACAGTTACAGAAATTGAATTGAGGTAAAAACATAAGGCTGAATGAGGTTTCCAGAACCAGATGCACAACTATTTTCAGGAAATTTTCAGATAACAAAAAATTTGAAATCATTTTGGGGTGACCTAGCCTTAACCAACAAGAAAAATCCCTTGGACTATAATTTTCCAATTATAATACCCCAATGATAATATATAGCAACATTAAACATATGAATCTAGTTCATACCAGCTCTATCTTAATTCTATTTGTAAGCAAGCCACTAATAATCTTAATTTAGCATTGGTGTTGAAATTTTCATGATGGTTTGTGATGCATCTTGTATGTACTGTTCTTGAGGAACCATTAACCTAAAACACCCAACTATGAGACAAACTTCATTAGGGTCTATAGTTTTGTTAAACGATGTTATAATGGACAGAGGTTGAAATTATTGCACTGCATTGGTGTTACTATTAGAGTTCAAATGAGTTGTAAGGATCTAACCATTATATTTCAGGTCCAAAGGCTGGGGAATTAAAATATAGGGAGAAGCTACTTAAGAATGAAACACAAATATAATTTTCTATAATGGGATAAAAAGAAGAAGAAGTAAGATGTGACCGTCATCTCATGCTGGCATTTTACAAACAAGACCAAAAAGAAAAATCAATACTTTAACAACCAAAAGCTCCAAAGGTGCACCTCAGTCTCTTATGTACTTCAGCAAGCTGAGCTCGAAACCTTGATACTTCTTTTGTCATTTCCTGAAAAATAGCAATACCCCAGACACATAACAGAATTAACAATAACTTGAAAATCGAAGATAAAAAAGGACACATGTAATGTCAGAAAACTTCTTACCTCAATAGATTGACTGCTGCAAGGGGCCCAAAATAAAATAAATAAAAATTAGATTCTTCTCAAGATCCCTCATAAACAGAAATATTTATCTGGAAGAAATTGAGATAAAGGCGACGTACTTTGCACCTAGAAAGTCATGTATGTTTAGATCATGATCCAATTTCATGAAGGTTTTCTTCAGTGCCTATATTCTCAATCACAAGACCCAAAAGTTAAAATCTTCACTTGGTAAGGAAGGAAGAACATATTGAAGAATATGAGTTGCAAGTAGTTTTACTTCGAGGCTCTCCAGCTTCCTGTTGCAGACCAACGAAAATCAGTTAGCTATAATGTCATTTCAATATGAACAGACTATTCACTGAAAGACATTAAAATTCAGATTCGACACCTCTTTGCCCTTTCTTGCGGCGTTAATTGTGCAAACTTCACAATAACCTCTTCAATATTGCTGGTAAAAGCAAACAAGAAAAAAGTGAGCCCCATTTGTTACCTTTCAAACAAGTTATCCCTCTAACGGCATCTACTGTATACATAAATAACTAAACGCATAAATATAACATTATTTAGACAGTTATACCCAGGACTATTTTGAAGTGATTGATATGAACCTGAAACTGTGCGTAACTAAGTAAACAAAGAATCACTGTAACATAGACTCTGATACATATTTGTACATTGTTAAATAAAGAAACCCAAATAAAGCACAAATCCAGAGATCAAAATGGCAACCAATACATCATTAAATCAGAGTCCACCAAGCTTATGCTGTGTAATTATCAAAGTTGCTAAGAATAAAAATGTGAGGTGACACCTGAAAAAAATTGAACTTTTATCTGCAGTAGGTATAAATCATTTTCGAATTACTATAGCTTCTACTTACGCTATTGTTATACATGATACAGACATAAAATTATTTCACCATCGATACTGAAAGCCAATAGATACCAAAAGGTTTAATATAGCTAGAATTTGCAAACAAAAATGATATTAAATTATTCAAAAGGTGTAACAGGAGGTGCAGTAGAAACAACAATGATGGGAATAAACATCATAAAAAAGTATAATCTATGGCAAAATGAAGAATAGATATATTGAGGAAAGTATGAATTAGACCCTCCAAGAAAACAAAATAACATTCTCATTCTTATGATACCTGCGCTCTCCATGGAATAAGGTAGGCTTTCCTGTTGGAGAAAACATTAGAAGGATAATGTGAATGTCACATAATATTGATAATTCCTTAGCTTTCTTCAAGATTCCAGTTCTGCGTTTCGAATATGTAACTTGTCTGTTGCTATAGTTCTCTAACCGTTTTATTTTTAGTTTAACCCTTCCCATCCTGCAAATTCAAAAGAAAAATCCAAATGTTTATTCTAAAGTCATAACTCTCTACATCTACTCAAGTTAATCAAGAAAAAAATATAGTAAAGTTATGCAATATATAGCCATATGAGCTTCGACAGAAATTGAATTTCAATTACAAATTCTCAAAATAGAAAATTTAAGTGAAACTTAATATATAAAAAAGAAATGGCATTTATTGCACCCATGATCATGTTCCCACGTCTAATCAAACAACAAATAAGCTTTTAAGGAAAATATGATTAAACTTCAAAAAAACCAGAAAGAAAATAACCATAGAGTTACAAACAAAGGGAAAGAGAAGAAAATTGGTAGACAAGCAATTAATGGAAAACAAAAGGAAAAGCCTTCGAACAGGCCAAGGCATAATTTATTAATTAAAACAAAACCCAATTACAAACATGAAGTAAAACCAGATAAGAAAACCATTAATGAATAAAACGGAATAAAATGAGTGATGAAATCAATAAGAGAGAGGGAGAGAAAGAACAAATTCTTACAGTGAAGTTAAAAGGAAAAAAGGAAGAAAAAAGTAGAAAAGGACAGGAAATAGAAAAAGCTTACAAAGAAGGAGGAGAAGGGGCCAAGCTGTGATTTCGGTGTATAAAAAGAGCGGGACCAACCAGAAACTACTTCGTCTCTTGAGCGAGAGGTAGACGGTGGAGAGAACCAAGCAAATCAATGGTGAAATCTTCAAAACACATTTACAAAAAAAATGTGTAGTGTACTATGGGTTAATGTCATTCGGCCTAGTAGCGTTAATGGTTCACCGGTCGGAGGCCTAGAAACGGTATCCATAGTCGAATCGGTTACATCATCCATTTTTAATCCTGCTTCAATTAAATAAATTATTTAAATATTAAAAAAATTGATTTAATTAATTTTTAGTTCAATTAAATAAATTATTTAATATTAAAAAAATTGATTGAATTAATTTTTAGTTCAATTTAATAGATTCTATTTTAGACTGATATCTAATTCTTGATTCTTTCTATTGGTCCAATCCAGTTTTAAAACAACATTTATCCTAAGCTATTTCAGCCAATTTGGATTATTCATTTGAGGAGAAAATATATTCTAAGTTGATATACTTTTTGTACAATGATAATTTAATCTCTCTATTTAGTCTCTACTTATCAAGTTTAAAAATATAAATTTAATTGTTAACACTATTAAAATTTTGGACTAGCAATCAACTGAACTGAGTTAAATCGAGTGAAAAAATTTTAAGTTGACTAGTATTATTTTATCATTCTAACTCAATTTGAAATTTTTTTCAATTGAGTAAAGTAAAATGAAATTTGAATTAAACAGAATAAATGTAACAACCCGGTTTTAGCTAAATCAGAACAGTAGTTTCGGAACCACAAATTCGATGTCAGAAAATTATTTTATTATTATTTTCTGTATTTATAGCATGCTATTTGATATGTGTGAAAAATTCGTGAGCTAATTTTATCGATTGGTTGGTTAATTTGATAAAAAAGGACTAAATTGCGTAAAATGCAAAAGTGCTGTTCTATTAGCTAAATGTGTCAAATAGCTATAAAACCTTAAAGTTAAGGTCCTTATGTGGTAAATATACTAGTGTTAGTGCTAGTGGACTTTTATGGACATCTTTTAAGTGAAATTTTAATGAGTTTATAAAGGTTAAACTTGTAATTTGGTTATTAAAGGCTTAAATAATAAAACAAAATAATTTTAACCCATTATCATCTTTATAGCCGAAAAGTTAGGGCTTGGAAAAGCCATGGAAACATTCGGTCATATTGAAGCTAATTAGTAAGTTCATTTTTGTTCGGTTTTTGATAATCTTTACGTTTTTGAGATGTTGTAGCTCCATCTAGCTAGCCCGTACCTTTAATTTCGAAACTGTTAAAGATTTTGAGAGTTGCCATTTGTTGAATCTATGTGTTCTTTGATGAATATGAAAGCTTGATGATAGTTTTACATGTTTTGTTAAGTGATTTTTGATGAAAATGCGTAATAGGGATTAAATTGTGAAATGAGCAAATTGTGTGGTTAAAATGTGAAATAAATGAAAAATATGGACTTCTAGGTGTACTATGGTAATTCAGATAGTATGGGTCTATGGTGAATTTCATTAATTTGTGATTTTTATGTAATAAGGACTAAATTGTGAAAATATGAAAATTTAGGGGCAAATGTGAAATAACCCTAATGTATGTTTTTGGATTGAATTGAATAAATAGAAGAATAAATAAGTTGATATTGATTATTTATAGATCAAGAAAAGAGGAATTCAGACTTAGATCGGGGAAAAAGCAAAGTAATTGAATAGTCAGTCGGTTTCGTCATATCCGTACACGAGGTAAGTTCGTATAATTGAACTATAATGTGTAATTATTCAATTGATGGATAGTATTGAGATTTTATTTATTCTATGGCTAAAAGTGATGAATTTGATTTAAATGTATGGTTTAAGTCGACGAGATACTGAATAAGACTATAGCTAGGCTATGGTAATCGGATAATAAGACCATAACCGGGTTATGGCATGTAAATGTAAGACCACGGCAGAGTCTTGGAAATGTATGTGTAAGATCATAGTTGGACTATGGCATCGGAAAATCGACGTACTTATATCGTAAGCATTTATAAATTCGAAGTGATTCGATAAGCGAATTGGTGAGAATAGATATGTATCAGTACATATATGTACAGAAAACTGTTCGAATGATGAATTAAAAGAAGATGAGAACTTATGAGTTGCTTTATAGTTAAACTTTATGTTATATCATTGATTGAGGTTTTAATTGCAAATTATGTATCTATTTGGAATTGTAAATGAGTGATGTTGATTATTTCATATATACATACGAACTTGCTAAGCTTTATAGCTTACTTTGTTTATTTTCTTCTATGTTTTATAGTATATCGAAGCTAGCTCGGAACCAGGGATCGTGAGGAACTTCATCGCACTATCGGACATCTATTTTGGTACTTTTGAGTTGTGTATATATGGTATATGGCATGTATAGGCTTGAGTCATTTTGGTATGTTTGATGAATATGTATTTTGGGCCACTTAAGTTGGCTTGTGTTGATGATTTTGTTAATATGTAAAGATGTGTGAATGGCTTTGTTTTGAATTAGGTAATTAACCTATAATGAATGAATGGGGTTGAATTGATAATGCATATTTGGAATGGTTTTATTAAATGAATCATATATGTGAATTATGTCTAGTAAAGCAAGTTGAGTTGATAGGTATTTAAATTGGTACTAATTGAGCTTGTATAGGTATGTGCAAAATGGGTGGCAAAATGGCCTTGCAAATGGTCAATTTTTGTCCACACGGGCAGAGACACGGGCGTGTGTCTCAGCTGTGTGTCCCCTGGTGTTAAAATTGAGTTGAAGTCAGTATGCTCCACACGGTCTCACACACGAGCGTGTGACTGGCCGTGTGGTACAAGTCAGTATACCCCTCTAATTGGCACACGGCCTAGCACACAAGCGTGTGACTTGGCCGTGATGCATAAGTTAGTATACCCTACAGGTTTGGCACGGCCTAGCACACGGGCGTGTGTGGCCATTTCGAATGGCACACGGGCATGTGGCTGGCCGTGTGACCCAAGTCAGTATGTATTCCCTGTTTCCACACGGGCGTGTCTGGAGCCGTGTGAGACACACGACCTGTTCACACGGGCATGTGAGCTCTATATGGTTGAAATTTTTCTAAGTTTTCAAAAATTTTCGTATGTTATCAGTTTAGTCTCGAACCACTTCTAAAGCATGTTTAAGGCCTTGTAGGCCATTATAAGGGACAATGTAAATTGTGCTGAATGATTTCTGAGAATGAATGCTTTATATTTGATAAATTTATGCTATATGTTGTAAATTGATCGGTAATACCTCGTAACCCTATTCCGGTGACGGATACAGGTTAGGGGTGTTACAATAAATTTGTTCAAGTTAAATTAAAAAATTAAATCCATCATATTGAAATCTTATTAACAATATGACAAAATTTCAAGTTAAGGAACATAAATATCATATATATATATTTCAAAACTCTTTTAAAATAAAATAAGAAAAAAATAATTAATATTATGATTTGATAATTTACTTGTTTAATGCCTCAAAATTATCAATTTGGATTAGTCTTTTTAATTATAAGTTGGCATTTTTTATACATTTTTTAGATTTCTTAAATATTTTGAATTTTTGTAAATTATTTTGAATTTTTTGTAATTTTTTTAGAGAAACCAATTTGCACATTTTCGAAACTATCAAGGACTCAATGGATATTTACATCAATTTGTTATTCAAGTTATTCAAATTATTCGAGTTGAAAAATTCAACTCAACTCGAACTTAAAAAACAAATTACTTATTTGAGTTGATTAAAAAATTGAATAACTCAATTCAATTAATCCGAAATTAAAAAATAATAATTTTTTTAATCAAATAGAAATTTGTTCGCCACTACTCATTAAAAAATCATCCTTTTTGTTTTATGACTACCAATTGATTGTTTTTCAAATATCACACTAGCAAATTTAATAAAAGAAATTTTGAAACTTAAAAACATGTACTAAATTCCTAAAAATAAAAATAAAGGGACTAAATTCTAAATATATGAAAAGTATAAAAACATAAAACATATATTAACCTTCATTTTACTATTTAAATAATAAAATATATTTATATATTTCCATAATTAAATTTAAATATTAAAATTTTAATTGGAGTCCAGTTGACCTAAATTGAAAGAAGTAATTTATTCAAAACTGATTTAAATCATGGTATCCTTATGTCTAAGCTAACTCATATATCTAAATATATTTTTATTTTGATACTTTTATTTTCGAAAATTTGTATTGATTTAAATTTAAAGGTTAAATTATTCATTCAATCCCATATATTTGGTCTACTAAGTAAATTTCAATTTAAACCACAATTTGATTTATTATTTTAAGATTTAAGGTGGTTTTGACATGCTATTCATTATAATAAGTTAGGGAAATTATTGTTCCAATTACTTTTTTTTTTTAGGATTACTTCTATATTAAAGGATATCAATTTTCATATCAAATTTGTATCACAATTTTTCGTTCCCTCAATAAATTCTAAATCTTAATTATGTAATGATTAAGGTTTTATTGAGTTCACGAGTATCATTTACTCGTAAATGAATATTTTTTATTGATGTAATATACTAAGTCAAATACAACAAATATGTTGAACTCAACATCAACTATTGTTGATTTTGCATGTATTCATGATTTCCTACTTCATTTTAAATTCTAACCCTAATAAATGAAAGGAACTAAGCTTGACATTAGTTGATGTTGAGTTCTTATGTAGTTCACAGCGATAAAATTTCACAATTTAAGGTAAACTTAACATAATAAATGCTATACTATACGTTACAACACTAGGTGTTGACTTTAGAGGTTTTATGCATTTTAACCATTTAATTACAACTACCTATAGTAAATATAACTCATCCTTGATTGACAATAACATATACCTAAAATTTTAGATTTTCACCTCAAAATCGATATTTTAAATTATATATTGACTTTATTGAGGGAAGTGAACCATATAGTGTAAGTCACTATCAATATTGTAATTTGGTCTTTTTTTTTTTTTATTTATATTAAAATTTTCAAATTGTTAGTAATAGATATCTTTGTCTGTATGCTAAGCTAAAGAAAAGAATCTTCGAATTCAAAGGAACTTAGGGTATCTGATGTCGAAAGAAGAGGATGCTTAGCTTAGGGCCTGTCTAGTAATAGCAAGGTTTTTAAAGGTCATCGAAATACATCCCATTCCATTGTGAACACCATTGATCACGACCTTGGTAGAAAGGTGGAGACCAGAGACATTGACTTTCCACTTCCTATGTGGTGAAATGGCAATTATATTGGAAGATGTAACCTTAATTATGAGCCTTTCAATTGAAAGGTATGTTGTCATCAGGTTCACTGAGTTAGATCTAGAGCCAAAGATCTTAAGACAATCGAGTGAGATTCACATGGGTGCATTCATTGATCGAGAATTAATTGGATAACAGTGTGAGCAATGAAGATATTGTTCAATAATACTATGCAACATTGACAGTCTACTGATGGCAGATAAGTCAAGGGGTCTTTGCTAGTTGATGTATCTGCAAGACCTTACTCGTGTACTTAGTTATAGCCGGTGGTTTGTGGTTTTAGCATTCATGTACTGAGCTCTTAATAGTGCAACTAATCAGAAAACAAAGCAATTAAATGGTTTCTACACCTTCTTTCAAATATGGGCATGGATGTGTATGTCGTTTATAACGTCCCCTCTCATGTGTTCTTTTTTACGTTAGCAAAAAGATGAAAAAGACATTTATATACAATGCATGCGCGATTTTTAGGATTTATTTTTATAATGTTGCTGATAAATTTTAAAAATAATTGTAAATTTAGGGTGATTTGAATTGCACCACATATTATTAGGAACCGACACAAACCCAGATTGATATTGATAGATATGCAGCTCAAGGGGTTAGTTACTCAACCTGTCAAAAGGATTATAGTTCCAATACGTAATTATCATTCGGTCTTTTGTTAACTTGCAATTAGGAAATATGGTTCCAAGCGGCGTAGTATTTGGCGTAGGATATTCAAGCAGTACTACCAAGGGACACAGCGGAGGAGGCCCAGACATTGGGTAGGGCATAAACTACTGTTATCTGCTTCAACATCATCGAGTCGTACATAATGATCAGGTGTTGCTGCAACCAATTTCAAGGGAGAGGTCGACAGGATACAAATTGAGCTAAAGAACGTCGAGATTGGATCCGTTAGTGGCAAAGGCGTCATGTTTTTTTCATCATTGGACAACTGATCCAAGACAATTGTTTCCATATGGATCCACGGTATATGATTTGGTATAGGGAAAGCGGGTTAGGTTTTTTTATCCAAAGGACTAGAATCTAGTTATCCGGAGGGCACCCACATCCAACGGGTGATGGATTAGAATTCAGCAAGCTGAAGCACAAGCGCAAATGGTATTTGTCGATGAGGATGTCCAAGAACCAGCTGATCTGATGCCTGATATTGGAAGCAATCGTGGTAGTCGACGTCAACCTCGACGAGCTGGTAGGGGTCAGCCTGATTTTAATGAGCATACTACCCCTTGGGTTCATAGCCCCCAACCTCTTCAGCTCATCCCTTATCTTGATTCAGAGCTTTTGTATTTCCCTACGCAGCATCCGTCATCATACAAGTTTGGCGAAGACACTTCATAGCCAGTTCCTTCAACTGATTCACCCAGTTTTAACATAGCATAGACAAAGGACATTTCGAATTTCTTTTCAGTAGTTCGTACAGCCCAAGTACATCAACTGTAAGAGAAACCAATAGATAATTGGTTCACTCCCCCTCAGCATTACGGGTTTAAGTTTTAGGGAAATTCCGATGTAAATGTTATTGTGGTTAATTTCCTAGTAAGAGTTTATACCCTCTACAAAAAGAAAAATTAATTATTTTCTTGTCATTCGTCATCAACACATAAATTATGTTAATCGCCTGCACTTTTTCCGATGGTTTCCTTCCCTTTCAAATACTAATAAGGAAAAAAATCTATAATTTTATTTTATATAGTCAGTCTACCTTAGTGAAACTCTGTAAATTCATTTTGTGCTATTTTTCTTCAACATTAAATAAATAGATTTTTTTACTTCTTACTTTTAGATTTAAAGAGAGATTGTTATTATTCATAAGACATGAAAAATTAATAATATGAATCTAAAAAATTGATTTGTCACCCCTAAAGAGAATATTGATTTTCTTGCTTAAAGTTTCAATTAATTTTGTGTCTGTTATTTTGTTTTGGAGCCGACTCTTTGATCATCTGTGAGTTCGAGAATAACAAAAATAGTTACTAGATAAAAAACTAAAATCGGTTAAAGTTAAAAACTTGAAGACCTCCTTATAAAATCCTTACAATTTGACCACCTCCCCATGGCATCAGACAGGTTCATACACAAGTACTAAGATTGATGTGTATAATTGTAATAAAAATCAGAGAAGTTCTTTTTCTTATATAATTTTTTTAAAAAAAATCAGAGAAGTTCTTTTTCTAATATAATTTTTAAAATTTCGTCGCAAACACTTGCACTTGCAATCTGACACTTTTGATGGTGAAGAAGCTTCTTCTTCTGTTTCTTCTTATTTGCTTAATGATGTAAAGAATTTATGCATCCGTTGATCCATGGAACTATCTACATCATTGCTGACGCACTGAATGAAGCCTAGTGGCTAAAGATCTACAAATGATCAAAATAGATCATGGCTTTAAGCGTGACCTCCGGTTTACATGATGGTTTATGTAACCTAGATTCTTATGCATTATTGAGTTAATATGTTATTCCTTTTAGTCCTCTTTGATCTCCCTTATTTCTGGCCTTTGTGTCAATCTTGAATAAATGCTAAAAAAGAATTAAGTATAAAAGAAAGGATGAGAACAATCTTGACCTATCTCATCCAGTTTGATTCTACCAAAAATGTTGATTAACAGGGAACCAGCGAATCAATAATATAAATATAATCAGTTTGTGGCTAAAAATCAGAAGATTAAGATACAACTTTCAAACGCAAAATGCATGTAAAATTGATATGATGATCAGAGCAGATACATTTTATCATTCACTTGAGGAAAATTGCCCTCCATTACACCTATCGCATCAACTGAGAAAGTTTGTAAGTTTGCCAACAGAAAAATGCGGCAATCAGTTGATCATAATACAGCTATATGGAAAAACTGGACCAAAGAATAAAAATTATCCCCAAACCCATACATCCATAAAATTAGCTTATACCTCTGCTTCATTCAGATTGCATGGGAGCCACCTTTCCTTGAAATCTCGCTACGGCAATATCAGCTATCAAGTGCACCAAGTGCCTTCATATCCTCAAGGAATGCTGTGTACGAGTCATCTATACTCTGTGCCTTCGGAGCTGATGATGTGCTAGCTGATTCAGGCTTCACAATGGTAGTAGCTACAGACTTGGTGGTCGCTGTCATGATTAAGTGTGAAGGCTTTGGTCTTGCTTTTGGGGCAGCAATCTCCCTCCTTACTCGAACAGATGCAGGCACCTAAGACTCGTAATAGCTTAAATCAGGACTCTGAATATATGCCGTCATTTTCTAGAGTTTTGGCAATATACCAACACAGCAAATTGGTCTTTAGGAAGAGCTAAGAACGTTCACAAAAATAGTATTTATCTGGTATAGTTTTCAAGATTAGAAAACAATGTTGGCTAAGATAAGTTATCAACTTAACATAAATGGCACAAAATGTAGAAACAGTGCATACTTGACCATATTTGAGAAAAGATTCTTCAAAGTTCTAATCCTTTCATGTAGGTTGTTGGCATAGACCTTAAAGATCATCTAAAAGAAAGCTACTAGCCAGAGGGGTAGGAGTGAAACTACTTAACCGTTTCAACATCCCAAATCTAAATAAATGGGAGCTCTCTCAATGCTGATGCCCACATCATACCAAAAGGGACATGTTCAAAAATAATTATTAAAAAAAAAAAAAAAAAAGAACATTTTAATCACCAAGCTACTGCAATGTGGCTCAATAAGCTTCAAAATTCTGTCTCATGCATCCATGAATATGTATCAAATCATATTCATAGTCACAGTAATTATAAACCAACATAATTCTAGCAAAGTGGACTTACCATAGCCGTAAGCTCCGGCTGGTGCTGAGCCAGTGGCCGCTTAACAACAGTAGATGCAGCAGATTTAACATATGATGGTTTCTGTGGTAAGGGTGGTCGGTTTGCAAGATTATAATCATCCAGCGCAGCGGGTGGTGGACCAGGTGGAAGTGGTGGTCTCATCATTGGAGGAGGTCCAGGTGGAGGGCCTAAAGGTGGTTTTGGAATAAGTGGAACCATCATTCCTGGAGGAGCAGTTTGACTGGGAAGTCCACTGGCAGATAGTGGTGCCCGCATGTCTGGAAGTGGCGGCGGAGGGAAACCTGGTATTCCAGGGGGTAATACATCTGGCTGTAAAGCTGGGACCATGGCAGGTCCAGGCACCGGAGGTTGTCTGGGAGGAGGTGGAGGTGGTGGAACCATTTTAGAAATTGCTGTATGGTTATTGGTATCAGCTTCTGACGGAGCACCTTCACCTTGATTAGTAGCCAATTTAGGGGGCATTCCAGGAGGAGGGGGAGGGAGTACAGTTGGCACCTAAGAAGAAGAGCAAGACAGACAAATTAACATTTTTCTCACAGAAAATATTTCTAAAGAATTAGGAAACAATTTCATCCTTCTCAGCTTTTGAGCAAGTGTAGATCTTTCTGTGTAAGAAGATCAATGTTGACAAGACATGCGCCTAGACCTTGCACCTTAGGGCTAAACAAAAAATGCGCTAGAGACCCTTCCAGGCAAGGCTTTTTGAAGGCCATAGGCAAAAAATAAAATAAAAAGACCTAATTGGAGATCTCTTAAATTTCTTTTATTTTTAACTTTTTTCAATGGATGTACCTTTGTTAGCGAGAAAGGGCACAGTATCAAACTCTCTACTGCTCAATATTAGAGTATTCAACAACAGACATGGGACCTTGAGGAAATCATGTATATTGTCCAATCAAATAGTTTGCATGTTTTGTAGATAAACTGAACTCTTCAGATCTTAAGATTACACAAACACTTAAACATACATATTGTTTATATGCTCAAGCCAGAAAGGCAGCATATCCAGAGAGGATGTTAGAAAAGCTTACCTGAGCCAGCTCCTTGGAGGTCGAGTCATCTGGCATGTTTCCACTAGTGCCAGGTGGAGGTGGCTGTGCAGACTGTGGAAGGGGAGGAGGTGGAGGTAGTGGAGGGCGAACTGCAACTTGCTCTTTAGGTGGGGGACCAGGAGGTGGTGGAGGCAAAGGAATACCCAAGTTTGCTGTGGCAGGCGTGGACGGCACAGGAGGTGGGGGTGGTAGAGGCAAAGATGAAGGCACAACCGTGCCATCCCCAGAGTTTGAACCAGCATCTGGCAAGGGAGGTGGAGGTGGTACAGCTAGAGGAACATCCTCCGACTCTGTCTGTGAGGATGATGCGGCAGCACTTGATGATGCAGCAGACAAGGGAATTCTAGGTCCTGAAGGCCAAAACAATAGCAGACTAAAAGCATGAGTGAGAGAAAATAATAAGTAAAAAATGCAGGAGAGAGAACTATGTTTAAGCAGACAACAAATCAAAGAGGAAGTTGCTAGACCTATTGACGATTTGTACATGGGTGGCTTTCCAGGTGGTGGAGCCCCAGTGGGATTCAGAGTAGGGTGATAGTAAACAGAGTCCTGCAAAAAAAAAAAACAGCAGCAGAGCAGCAAAGGAAAAGAATTAGGCTCCAAAGCAAATAGAGAGTCCATCAAAAAAATAATTGTACATGTTAGTCATCTGATTCAAATCTTACTTCAGGCTTAGGATGCTTTGCTCTCTCTTCCTCTTCTGCAGTTGTCCTTCTGCGAGGAGGCCCCAAGTGACTGCAGCAGAAGACAAACAATAGTAGGTAAATAAGAATTGGGAGATGATAAGAATGAAGCATTAACAAACATATTAAAACAATAATGTCTATTTACCTGAACATAACAGGGATCTCACCCTTCTCCTTCATTTTGTCTTCGAATTCCTGACCAAGGGAGTAATGAAAACTGTAGTTATCTCATACAGACAAGTAATTCTAATAAATGTCAGAAAAATCATAAATTATTACCTTCCTCTTCTTTAAGACAAGATTAAGTGTGTCTTCGAGTTGTCTCTTCTTGTGTTTTCTTGCTTTGTCTAATGCACCTTCAGCCTCTGCAGTAACTCAACAAAGTTATTAACCAGATTCTAAAATTAAAATCAGCAAAGAAATAATCAAATGTATTAATAGAGAGAATAAGGTGAACAGAGGACACAACATAATGAAGCAATAAACATTCAATAGGAATCACTGATACATTGTACAAACCTACTTATCATACCTCTATGATACCCCCTTTCAACCTTTCTTCACATAAGAAGAAAGAAAGAAAGAAGGAATTCGGAAAAGATAACTTATCTAGGTAATTAATATCTATTTTTCGTTAAGAACGAATCTTACACTAGGTAGTTAATTTCTTCACATAAGAAGAATGAAAGAAAGAAGGAATTGGGAAAAGATAACTTATCTAGGTAGTTAATATCTATTCTTCGTTAAGATCGCCATCTTACACTAGGAAAAAGTCAATTCATTTCCATCTTTATGCTGTATTTGATCAAACAAATACTTCACAGAAGGAAGACATATAGCCAAACATCCTAGTATTGACTTAAAAAAATCAAATCATTGCTTAAAGGAAATACTGATTTTCTTCCATTTGTTTTAGAAATTATTATGTTTCTCACGCTAGTAAAAACTCAGCTAATGCCATGTTCAAGGAAATGTCCAAACACCACAAAAGATAATAACCAAAACCTACTCCAGATGAAGTAAAAATAAAGCAAAAAAAAAATTCAATCAGTATCGAAGGCTTGTTCAGTCCCTTCATTAAAAGTACAGTTCTAAAATTTTGACCACTATAGGTAAAAAAGGGTAAATTTCAATGCTATAAAATTTTGCAATTAAAGCATAACCACCAGCATAAGCTCTACTCTTATTCGAGTTCAGTAAACAGAGATATTTACTCATTAATCAATCATGAACATCTAAAAAGAACGACTTACTCATCACTTCTAACTTCTCAATCTGCTCCATGATTGCCTGAGGATCCTTCTTCAAAATCCCCACCTCCCTCACCTTCTTTCTTTCCTTCTTGTTCTGTTATAACATATAAAACACCAACCACGATTTAAACATTCAAATGTACGTGAATGCTAAAACCGAGACCAGACTTACATTTATAAAGTCAGCTCCAAAGTAAGCGAAATAAAATTATGCAATCCTCTACTATGCTTTTTTTTCCAATTTTGAATAAATAAAATTCAACAGCTTATCTAAGGCGAATATTAACTTAAAAGAAAATAATTTCCCCAGGGTTCTTCGGAAATTCACTTTTTTTAAGTAAATATTAAAAGAACAGAAAAAAAAAAAATCAATTTAGATGACATCTTTATTCCTTACCCTTTCAAACCGAAACAAAGGAAAAAAAAAAGCCAACAGGAAGATCGAATTGAATCCGAAACAATTAAAACCAAGAATTAAGTATCATTGAAGTAAAAAAGGAAGCAGAAAACCCTGAAAGGAAACGGAAAGAAGTAGGATTGTACCCGTTTAAGTTCTTTCTTACGAAGCTCCTTACGGTAGGCATCCGTCGGGTTCATAACTTTGCCCCCTTTCGTCGTCTTCATCTTCTATTTCTCTTTGAAGCTCTGTCTTCTTCACAAATTTTCTTAAATCTTTTAGGGCTTCTTTCTCCTCCTGCTTGTTATTATTCCGATTTAAAATTAGGGGAAAGAAAAACGATCGGCCTACGATGTTTCGGATATACATATTATTTTTACTGTCAAAATTACGGTTTTCTCCTTAGCTTACTGAAGCTTGGATTGGGCTTAAACTTTTTCATTGGCCGGGCATTTTCATATTTACGCCTATCCTTCCTTCAGGCCCAATTAATTATTTTTTGGATTAAATATTTATTTGGCCCCTGAGCTATACCTCATCGAACAGTATGATATCTCAAGATTTTTTTATCAATTTGGTACCCATACTATTTCGCCATCTCCCAAAGTTGTCCATTTCGTTACAGAATTATGACATGGCCAGACTGACCAATAGTTAGTGACACGAGTCCAATTTTTTAGTAAATAGAAAAAACATAAATGACATGAATTTTACACGTCAAATAAATGGAGGAATTTAAAAGAAATAATTGTGGCTTTTATTTTTTCAATTTCCTTTTAGCTTATTCATTCAAAAAAATAAATTACTTTTACTTTCAACGTTAATTGAAATGGTTAATTACTAATTTCATATTTAAACTATAGTTAAAATATAATTTGATTTTTTAAAATTTTTCTTAATAATATTTTAAACAAATTTAAAAAACTTAAAATTAAATATAAAATATTAAAAATATATTAAAAAGGCTTATATATATCAAAAAAGCTCTTAAGAAAATGCACAAAAAAAATCAATTAAACTCCTGCATGCCACACGATCGTGTGCCACACACAGTTGCATGATATGGCCACGTGACTTATTAGTGTTTTGTGCAAGTTTGTCCCCACAGTCATAGTGAGTTACACGGCCTAGCGACACGGTCGTGTGTCCCTAAATTACACTTGCATAGTTTGATATACGATTTGACCGCACAGTCATGTCCTTGAGCCACACGGGCTAAGCTCTGTCAGACGGCTTAGTCACACAGCCGTGTGACTCAAATTTTCACTTTTTACCTGAATTTTTGTAAAAATTTCAGTTTAGTCCAGAATTGTTCCCGATTTGTTTTAAATGCTTCACATGCTCAATTTAAGTCCGAATATGATTGAATAACATGGAAATGGTTGTAATTGAATTATGAAATGAATTATTTGGTTATCTATGACTGGGTAGTGAATAATGTTAATGTTTTACTGTTGTAATACCTTATAGCTCGGGTCGGGCGACTGGATCGGGTATAGAGTGTTAAATTCGTACTCAATTAAACCCCTACCGTTAAAATGATTAAAAAATCAGAAAAAATTATAATAAAAAAACATAAATATTTTTTTTAAAGGAAAGTGGGTTATTTTTTATTAATAAAACAAAAAAAAAAACACAAAAGAAACAGTCTACCAACTAAAGCAACAAAGGAAACAAAACAAATAAAACAAAGTAACTCATCAATGAGTTGGCCGCCATTCAATGAACTAAGACCTTTTCAAATTCCCAAAGCCATCTTATCTTCCCAATTCCATGACCATCTTAGCAGAACATGGAAAAACTCAAACAACACTATCCTCTTCAGCAAAACCTTACGTCGTTCCCCTCCAATTATCCCAAGTCTAGCAACCCAAAAACATCTGAATCTCCAAACCATTAGCACAACCTTCCCCCACGAAACCTACTCTTTCACCAATCCCACTCAACCTTAGTCCCCATCCCGGCTCCCCCACCACGAAGATACCCATCATTCAACCGACGCCTAAATGCGATCCCTACCCCTGCCCACCCTCCAATTTTTTAAAGAACCCACTCAAGGGACTTAGCTTAACCTTCGATCAGAACTTTTAGGTGCTACAATTACCATTTCTCCTCCCAACTCCCCCGTGCCGACCATGTCGGTCTATTTCCACCACAGCCCTAACAAAATCAGGCACATTCCCCACAAAGTAAGCACTCCCACCCCTCCTCAGCCCCTCTTTTTCTAATATATGAGCAACTGTATTTGCATATCTGGAAACATGTCTATATGAACACCTGCTAAACATCTCTACTTTAATCTTAACATCATAAATATAGGCCCCTATAACCGAACCATCATTTATGCATGATCTCATTTTTTTTAATCATCGACAAAGCATCACCTTCCAGAATCACCTCTCGAAATCCTAAATCAACCCCCAAGCTCATTGCTTGAAGACAAACGAGGGCCTCCTTTGCAAACCCCGTAGGTATGTGGCAATTAACAATTTCTATCGAACCCACCACTTGACCCCCTCCATTTCTAACAACAATCCCTCTACATGACCTCATTTCTTTTCCATTGAAGGCAACATCATAATTTATTTTAAGAAAAGGAGAATCCAAAGGCCTCCACCTCTCATACTCAATCCTTCCGACAGGTAACTTATTCTGCATTGCGTCATTTTCATTCGTATCATTCTCAACCTTTTTTTAATACATCCTGTGGTAGAAGAATCACCTTGTCATGGATCAGCCTATTCCTCGCAGACCAAATAAACCAGAGGGTAGAAACCACAATTCTGCATGTAGTACTTGGGACCATGGAAAAAATATAAGTCATTCTTGTAAAGATGCATTAGCTATATTTTCAGGGCATCTCAAATCCAACATTCTCCATATTTCCTCTACAGAAGATCAATCTCTAAATATATGTTCAACAGTCTCTGTGCCACCTGTACATGTTGGACACATAGCTGAATTCCTCAACCTCTTAGTGTACAAATTATGATAGCTAGGAATGTAATTTTTAAAGATGCACCAAAATGTAATCTTTATTTTCTCTGGTAAATTAATCTACCAAAGTTTTTTTGTAAAATGCTCTGTAATTATAGTAAGTACCAAACACCTCAGGTGAAATATCCTCGTGAAGGAGGATCTTGTAAGCACTCTGCACTGTAAATTCACCCGATAGTTCATCACCCCAAACCACCATATCGTCCAATAGATTCCTAGCAAGAGGAATATATCTGACTCTCTTCGCAACCTCATCAGTCAAATGCGTGGTGAGTTTCTGTTCAATCCACTGCCTTGTTTGAGGATTAATCAAATTCGATACTAGCCTTACTAACGTATTACTTTCCGGAACTGGTATTCTCTTTTCTGGCAGGCTAGGGGCCCACATATCTTCCCAAATCCTTATATTTGTGCCCGACCCCACACGCCAGCACAAACCTAAATTGAGCAATCCTCGCGCAGCCCAAATACTTTTGCAGGTATATGAAGGGTAAGCACCAAGATTAGCATTTAAAAAATTCATTGACGGATATTATTTTGCTTTGAGTGACCTCGTTAAAAGGGAATTCGAAAACTTAATCAAACGCCATCCATGTTTTGCAAGTAAGGCAATTGAATTTTGCCAAATTACGAAAGCCTAATCCCATCCTCTTTTAGCTGACACATTTTCATCCACTCGCACCAATGGATACCTCTCTTTCCCCCATGTTTTTGCCACCAAAATCAACTAATAATCTGTTCTAACTCCAAACAAAATGGCGTCAAGAAACAGGACATAGCAAAGGTAGGAATAGCTTGCAACAAACTAGCAATACGACTTCTTAAACGATCCTAAGCCCATTTTTTATTTCTACCACCATGTTGGGTAAACCCAAATAACGTTCTGGATCAGTAAAAGAATAGACCCCTAAACACACAACTATAGCCTCACTATTCTGCTCATCCACATTAGTGCTAAAGTAGACAACATATTTGTCGAAATTAACACATTGACCCGATGAATTCTCATACTCAACCAATTTGATTCAGACATTGTAACGCCCCTAACTTGTATTCGTCACCAAAATAGGGTTACAGAACATTATCGGAGTTTACGGATCAATTAGATAGAAATTTTAAACGTTTCATTACATATCAATACTCATAATAAAATCAATCAAAATTATATATATTGTCACTTAAACGAGCCTTCGAGATTTGAAAATTTTTTTAGAAAAATTTAAAATTTTCAACACTACAGGGGTCATAGGGCCGTGTGACTCACACGGTCAGGAGATATGCCCGTGTCTCAGACTGTGTGGGCATTCGAAATATGGACACGGCCATGTCTAGCCCGTGTCCGTACTCGTGTAATTCTCTGACTTAGGTCATACGGTCAAGTCACACGCTCGTGTGCTAGGCCATGTAAACATATTGACTTGCATTTCTTAAGAAGATACAGGGGACACACGACCGTGTCACTACCTGTGTTGACGAAAATAGGCTATTTCTAAGCCATATTTCTCACCTAAATTGACATCAACCTAGCCTCAATAATTTACACATCAACAAACCATAACAAGACATTCAACACAAGCTAAAACCAAGTCTTAAACATGTATTATGACTGCATGTTATCAAATGATAACTTAAAAATTTGTCCACCAAATATCCAAACTTACCTAATTAATTTACCTAACCAAGTTACCAAAGTTCACTTTCACTCAATTATATACATACATATATCACTATACTAACATCACAATCATATCTTAATTTCATACCAATATGTATGTTGGTTATATAAACAAAATATTATTCTTAATATTTCAAAAACTTTGACTAAGACCATACAAAAAGCCTATACATGCTATATAAATAGTATTTAACGTTTCAAAAACTACCGAGATAAGCTGGATAGTGTGACTTGAGTGCTGATCCGATCGTCCAACCTTCCGAAAATCTACAAAGACATTAAATTATACAAATAAGCTTAATGAAGCTTAGTAAGTTCGACGGGTTAAACAAAAATCTTACCGAACATACTATAACAAGTCAAATAAATAAAATCATTCATGTAAACTCCCTGTCATTTACAACTTCAATTGAATAATACATTTGTATTCAAATCAATACAAAAATAAATAACATGTCTTTCAAATTCATTAAATAAATCACTTTACCGAAATCTTTCCATTCGAAGAACGACTTACGGATAAGAGTACATCGTCAACAAAAGCTCATAAGAGCTAGTCCTCCCAAATACGTCAACAGAAGCTCGAAAGCTAAACAGAAGCTCGTAAGAGCTGAACGGAAGCTCATAAGAGCTGCACAGAAAGTTAAACACGAGAGTTCGCGACAAATGCTGAACCCTTGTTTACTTGGGAAAAATGTCGTTGTCTCCTTCCAATACCATTATACACCAAAATACGAATATACTCAAATCTCACGTTCCATTCAAACCGAATATCCAATTTAATATTATAATTCCAACAATAATTTATTTTTTTTAACAATAGAATA
Organism: Gossypium bickii; assembly: GCA_025503065.1. Taxonomy (NCBI): domain Eukaryota; kingdom Viridiplantae; phylum Streptophyta; class Magnoliopsida; order Malvales; family Malvaceae; genus Gossypium; species Gossypium bickii. The sequence goes on along the minus strand of CP106719.1, from coordinate 10,633,900 downwards.
AATGCATAATACTATTCATCAAATTTATACAAATATTAAATTTTAACCGTACGAACTTACCTGGATTGAATTGTAGTAATTGTAAAAGTTCAGAGACTATTCCGTTATTTTTCCTTTTTCACGAGTGTCTACAGGATCTTGATCTAAAATACAAAATTATTCATTTATTAGCATATATTCCATTTCCAATTCATTTTACAATTATTACCCTTTTATTTTTCAAATTTACACAATTACCCCAATTTTTTGTAATTTTTGCTATTTAATCTTTAATCTATCAAATTAACTAATTTTCTCAATCAATAATCTATCCAAATATTCTAGGCCTTCATACAACGCCTAATAAATCCAAAATTTACAATCAAACCCTAATATTTTAACCTTTTCACAATTTAATCCTAAGATCAATATTTAACAAAATCACTTTATAAAATCATCATACAATATAATCAAAGCTCTAAATCCATGTTATTCATCAAAAACATCTAATATTTATCAATGGCAACTTCCAAAATTTTTAATAAAATCAAAAACAAATTACAAGAAACAGGTAAGAATTGAACTCACATGAAGCAAAAATATGAAAAACCAGCTTAAGCTCTCTCTCCTATGGCTGTTTTGGCTGAAAATCGAAGAAGACATGTCTAGAAAACATTTAAATTCAATTTGTTTTATTTTTAATTTCATCAAAATTACCATTTTGCCATTGAATCATTTTATTTTATTATTTTCTCATCATACGTCGCTCATCTTTTAATTTAGGTTTATTTATTACTTAAGTCCTTCCTATTTTATTAATCAAGCCATTTAATCACTTAATTATTATAATTAGCAAGGTTTGCACCTTCTTCAATTTAGTCATTTTTAATTAATTAACTATCGAAACGTTAAAATTTTTCAACAAAACTTTAATACTATCTTAATGACACTCCGTAAATATTTATTGATGACTCGGTTTATAGAAATGAGGTCCTGATATCTCACTTTCTAAAATCACTTGACTTAATAAATCATTATTTTAAAATCATATTTGACTCGTAAATATTAAATATAATATTTACGAACTTGCTCACCGGAGTTGGTGGCCTCGAACTACTGTTTCTGACATCACTAAAAAATCGGGTTATTACAGACACTTGCACCAGTCACGGTTGCTTCCCCAAACAGGACATAATCATCAGCAAATAATAAATGAGATATTTCTGGACCCTCCGACAAATCTTAGCCCTTTTCACCATATTCTCCCTAAGTGTCATACGTATAAGAGAAGACAACCCCTCACTACAAGTTAGAAACAAATAAGGACTAAGTGGATTTCCTTGCCTAAGACCTTTTTCAAGAGAAAACAACCTTCTTATTTCACCATTCAGGGTCATAGAATAAGAAATAATACTAATACAATAAACTATAAAATCAACTCAACTTCTCAAGAAACCCATTTGCAACATCATTTTGGCTAAAAACTCTCACTCCACCCTGTTATACACTTAGCTCATATCCAGTTTAAGAGCAAAATGACCTTTCTTACCCAACCTCTTACATTTATATGCATTAAAAATTTTGTAGGAAAGTAGAATATTATCCATTATTAACCTACCTAGAATAAAAGCACTCTACGCCTCATTTATACACAAATGCAACACATTCTAGAACCTGTTCACCACTATTTTCGAAATAATCTTATACAAAACAAAACATAAATTGATAAGGCGAAACTGTTGTATACACGTAGGGTAATTGGTTTTCAGAATAAGAATAATAGTTGTTTTATTTATGTCAGCAATGGACTTACCATCATTTAGCACCTCGAGACAATAATCACCAACCTCTTGCCCCACTATATGCCAATAATTTTAATAAAACAGAGCAGGAAGACCACCCGACCTAGACACTTTTGTTGGTCTCATAGATTTTAACGTAGTAAGAATTTCCTCCCTCTCATATCTAGCATTCAAACACACATTCATCTCCTCAGTAATACAAGAATCCACCCCTTCTAAAATATTATTAGAATTCTCCTCCATTAGTAATGTAAATAAACGCACAAAATAATCATTCGCAATGTTGAACAAACCATCTCATTTTGTAACAAATTGACCATCTCCTCCTATTAATCCCTTAACACTGTTAAGTCTCCATCTTTGCAATGCAAAGCAATGGAAAACCCTGTATTACGATCTCCCAACTTTAAGCTATTTGCACAAGCTCGGTTCATAGTATAGCTTATCCTTATCAATTTCAAGGTTCATTTCCAGCTTTGTTCCTAACAGATCAGAGAGATTCTCTTCATCCCTATCCCCCTCATTAAGAGCACTCAATCGATCACGTAACTTCCTAAAGCGCTCTATTTTTCAATTTCAAACGATTTTCCCAACGTTTGAGTCCCGAACACACTATCAATAACCGTCGAGGAATACTTTCTACACTATTTATCCAGAAACACTGAATCTCAACTTCACACAACTCCTCCAACGTCCAACAAGCTTTAAAACAGAATCGCCCCACTCTTTGACTCGCAACCTCCTGCAGAGTATCTACCAACAACGGACAATGATTAGAGAAAAAGTAGAGAACCTCTCCTAGCACACATCATTAGCAACCCCCAATCCAATCTCTCTCTATTGTTGTTTTTTGGCAAAATTCCCCCTCCCAAGTGAACCAAGGCCCCATATAACCCAAATCCTCCAATTGGAAACCGCCTAACACATTATGAAATTCTTCGATACGTCCATTATCCCTTGAAATACCCCATTTATTCTCAAAAGAGTAGAAGATCTCATTAAAGTCCCATACCAACCAAGGAAAATGTTGATCTTGCTTTAAGAAACGTAAAAGATCCAATGTCATAGACCAATAACGCATATCAGGTGAGCCATAAAACCCTGTCAATCTCCATTTTTCACTATCCATATCCTCCCGATCTCAACATCAATATGATTTCTCAAAAAACTCATTAACTTTACCGATACTTCTACTTTCTAGCCCAAACTAAGCCCTCCCTTGGTTTTATTCGCCCTTACCTCAATACCATAAACAAAACCACCCTTCCTACGTACCCTTTCCATTTTATTTGAATCAAGCTCTGTCTTCATAAAGAAGACGATTTGAGGATTATAAAGTTTCAGCATGTGCTAAAGCCTCCTCATAGCTCGTAAGCTCCCCAACCCACGAACATTCCAACTCATGATCTTCATTGCTGTAACACCCCTAACCCGTATCTGTCGTCGGACTAGAGTTATGAGGCATTACCAGACAATACACTTTTCAGTATGGTCATATATTGCAATTCATGCACAATGCCATATCAACTTATTTACCGTATGGTCATTCAAGTCAATTATGCTCAAAGTGTTATTAACTCCTTTACAATCAATTTTAAAGTCAAATAGTAACCATCTACTCAATCATATAAATCACATTCGGTCATATGAAACACATGACCAACAAAATCATATCATGCTTATTGAACTCTTTCACATATGCAGAACATTTTTATTAATTTACCTTATTAGTATCATTTATCAATTCACATTCCAAACCAAACTAGCATACCTGAAAATCATGTCTTACGTAACATAAATTCCATATTCAAACTAACTAACGTATATCAGGTCATATAACACATGCTTCATCGAATCTATGTTCGATTCAAAAGACCTTCATCTTCATGGCATTCAAATGCTCAATTTACAACCAAGTATATATCATTCGATAACATATATTGATCATATGTCAAAACATCTATTTCATTAGCTGAATAGCAACATATCAATTCATAATTTATGCACCTACGCATATTATAATCAAATGAATTACATGTACCTAGCCATTTATTTCAATAAACATTCAGCTAGCACATTAACTTATAAAATTTATGCCCATTACAGCAAAATAAAATTTGGTCATTCAAACATACACCTATTCGGTCATATCCCATGGTTTAATTTTCAATAACATAAAAGATAATAACTAACATCATTTTAAGACCAAATATATCTCTACTCACATTACGAATTTATGCACATATGACATAACAATTTAAACCACTTTTTTTCGAACATCCAAACTATAACATATCATGTCTATTTCGCATACTATAATCATGTCTAAATATCGCTCTTACAACATCAAATAAGTCAAATAAAGTCGACCTAAATACCAACAATTTAAACATACTATATATATATACTTGCCATCACAAACCGAAATTAAAAAGCCAACCCACAAATAATTATATAATAAACATATACGTATTTTAACTAAGTTTAGTCAAATATAATTATGCATTGTATAGCCTAATTCTTATCTCAAAAAATTATCAAAACAAATACACACATATATGACCTGAATATTACTTAATCAAAATATCATATACCATAACATAAACATGCATCCATCATTTACTTTATTATCTAAGCTGAATAATACCAATTCACAAATGCAAAATGTAACATGTACCAATCTTACCAAAATGAGCCAATTATAAGCCATACATATCACTACTCAATGCTGAATTTATATAACCAAACACCACATGTTTAAATACCATAAAGACATACTTCCAAAATAGACTTATAGCAAAACCAAAAATATACCAACATTAACATTACAATCAAGCCATTTTCGCATGACTATACATACGCAAATCAGAATAAACCATATTAAAACTAGCCTATACATGCCACATAACCAAAACTCAAAGATTTTATTTACCGAAACAATAACCGGGTAGTGTGATAAGGCCTCCTGCGACTTCCAACCCGAGCAAATCTCTAAAAATCTATAAACATAGGACAAACGCACAGAGTAAGCTTTGAAAGCTTAGTAAGCTCGTATCTTAATAAACTTAACATAACAAAATAATTTCAATTCAATGTAATAAGCATAATATGCTATCTCACATGCTAAAACACAACTTATCTCAAGTTTATAATATGATTTCATATCAAATCATCACTATTCGATAATATATTTACTTACTTACTAACTTTAGCTTTCACAAGCTTATTCAATTCGACTCTCATATAACCTTCAATTCCCACTTCTATATAGCCAAATGATTACATTTTGGGAAATAACGTATTTAATCATATATCTTTTTCATATGTATCTCATATCATTATTTATACTCAAATTCACATTTTAACCATATAGCATCCAACAATTTCACATATGCAACTTATTAAATCATATTTTATTCATTTGTTCATGTTTCAAATGCACATATTCACATTTCTTTTTCGTATACATCACATAACATTCTTTGTACATATACTTACCTTTCATTTTCAAACATATTATATATATTCAACGTACCTGAATCAGAATGTCATTCACTTAACCATTTATTTCTCAGAATGCCCGTTGAACCATTTGGAATAAATAAGGATACTCGGATAGCTCGAAAAGCTCATACAATGCCAACATCCCAGACGTGGTATTGCATGTAATTAAATATCGACGCCACTATCCCAGACAGGGTCTTACACGAAATTATATACGATGTCGATGTCCCAAACATGGTCTTACACGTAATCTCTGATTGATGCCAGTGTCTCAGACACGGTCTTACACGATATCACAAATCGTTGCCAACGTCCCAGACGTGGTCTTACACAAAATCATATCTCGAAGTCCTATGTCATAACACATGTATCCTCTACTATTCCTAGGGTTCGAACGGGGCTTTTCGGACATCGTCACGTTATCGAAACTTTCTCGTATTCATATATCCTGCTTCTCGAATAATTCAATATCATAATAACATATATATAACTTATTTAAAATACACACATTTGCATTACCATTCGACATTGAATTCAATCATACAAATAATATGCATTTATAACATAATTTTGTAATGTTTATTAAAATACGAACTTACCTCATTCAAAGTAACGACAAATTAAGTCGACTAATCTGATACTTTGATTTTCCCTCGATCTAAATCTGAACTCCACTTTTGCCAATCTAATTAATATCAAAATTAACTTACTTATTCAACATTTCATTCAATTTTCATCCAAGAACATATAAATGGGAAATTTTCATTTTAGCCCCTAACATTTCACATTTTGCACTTTAATCCTTATTACACAAATACACAAAATTCACAAAATTACTTAAATACCCATGTTAGCCGCATTCTCTTTATTGCTATAATAGCCCATATTTTTCATTTATTTCATATTTCTACCACAATATTTTCATATTTCACAATTTAGTCCAAAATTGACATTTTTATCAAAAATCCCTTTATAAAAAATGAAAATCTAACATCAAATATTCATATTTCATCAAAAAATATCAAAGATCTCAAGTATTCAATAATGGCAATTCACAAATTCTTTAACATTTTTAGAAACGAAGGTACAGGTTAGCTAGATTACGAAGCACCGATCTCAAAAACGTAGAAATTATTAAAAACCGAGTAAAAACCGTACCTATTTAAGTAAAAACACCATAGCCGAATGTCAAGCTCTTCCATGGCTGTTTTAAACTTCATTTTCAGTTGTAAAAAAATGAATGGAAGATGATACTATTTGGCTTTGTTTTATTTATTATTAACTTTAATTACTTTTTTACCTTTAAAAACATTAATAATTACACCAAATGCCACTCCACTAACATCCACTATCTCATAAATGGGCCTATTTGCCACATAAGGACCTTCACTTTTAAGTTCTATAGCTATTTGATACCTTTAGCTTATAGAACCCAACTTTTACGCTTTACGCAATTTAGTCCTTTTTACTGAATTAACCACTTAAACGATAAAATTTCTTTACGAAAATTTCACACAACTCTATTATCATGATGTAAATATTAAAATAATAATAAAATAAATTTTTCAAAGTCGGATTGTTGTCCCGAAACCACTGTTCCGATTATCTCTAAAAACGGGTTGTTACAACTCCCCCCTTAGGGATTTTCGTCCCCGAAAATCTTACCAGAAAGTAGATTAAGGATTTGCTTCCAACAATACATTTCAAATTCACACATAGCTTCGAATTTCAAACCTCTTTAATCTCACAACTAAAATTACGATCGACTTTTTGTGACATCATCTCTAAATTGAGATCGCTTATAATAGCAATGATCTTTTTCTTAGTTGCTTTGAAACTCTAAAACACAGTGACAAATAAATATTTCGAGAGTTTGAATTGCGTTTCCTGATTTCAATGCAATCTCATACTCACAGATTACTGTAATTTCCCTCAGAATCACAATATGAGTTTCAGATCTCAATCCGAAACAATGATGATTGGTACCATGTGTAGACTTATCATATCAGGAACAGATAACTCTATCCTTTTTCAATAATAAGGATAATCCCGATACAAAATTCATCAACACTTTATTTCTATAATAAACAAAGACAGGAATACCATAGTTCACACTCATTCATCAATATCATATCTCGGAATGTCGTTTATCATGTTACTCTCATACGATCATACTAACTGACACTGTGAGCCACCTATAACAATGGTTATACAGTCTAGAGCTTCTCGGTATAGACACTTTATCTCGAAGCAACAAATAATCATCGATTCCACATCTGAAGTTCTGAATCAGAAATCAATTTATGCTGAACCCCTTTTTAACTTATAATTCACTGACACATTTCTGAATTTCACAACTTCAATAAATAAACATTTATTTACCCTCTAATTCAGCTAACAACTGTTCATTACCTGATAAGATCAATCACGTAATCATCGCTCAAAAAGCACACAAAAGTTTCCCATTCAAAACATCCAAAACTATAATCATTTCCTCGGATAAGAATCACTTACAGACTCAAAAGTTTTTTGATGATTCGAGCTAACTTTGCTGTGCCAAGTTCGGATCTTTCTCTGACATTAAACATTTTAAACTCTTATAGTCATCATATATATCACATAACTCTTTTCATGCATCTTTAACTATATGAAATCACAAGATATCTCTGTACACTTTTTCATTAGAACACACTTCAAACCATTCATTAACATATGAGTGAAGACCATAAACTCTTTATTCAACTCAGACGGAACTAGAACTGACATTTCGGTTGATAATGTCTTCGTGCAAAAGAAAGCTTCAACATTTGAACTAACTTTAATTTACCATAACATTTCTCAGATAGAATTGTTCCAATAGATATAATTCTGTATTAAATCTTCTAGAATACAAATTCTTCTTCCATACTATCCTTCAATTCATACATGTACGTTCAAAATTTATTTCCAGTTCGTAGATAGATTCAAACACATATAACCCAATAAACTTTTCAATCAAATAATTCAGACCATGCTAAACCACTGAATTGGTCTTTTCGAAGAAATCTTTTCTTCTCGTTACAAGGATAACCCAGACATATCATTATACAGATTTATCTTGATCTTCTATCATTTTTACTTTTATCAATGTCGAACCTTCACGAGAACTAGAAAAGAGTTTATAATGAAACTGTCTTATTTATTAATCATTGAAACTTTGAATTATACTGAAATCACCTTAACCAAATAGAAATCATTGGGCCTTACTAGGAACTGTGTCTCAACCCTATAATAAATATTATCCCGGCTGTTAAGGAAGCATTTGAACACAAAAAAAAAAATCAAATATGATTTTAGTAGCAACCACTGCAAAGACACAACTTCTATAACTCTGAGAACGGTACCACTGTACTCTCACATTTCAAGCCATAAATTATAATCATAATAAACATAGTCATCTCTGTCATATAGAGATCTCTTGCAAATAATCACATAGAATCATAAGAAAATCGAAATAGTGAAATTTCAACATATGGAGCTATACAGGATATCTGAAAATTACAACCCATATAGAATGATATCAATTCCAATGCTATCCCAGAAAATGTCCAGGAAGAACAATGTCACTCATAAATACTGAAATCCTCAGTAACAGAAGCAATATAATCTTCACGTATATTCAACAGAACAATAACCAGTAGAAACAAAATATTAACTTCATACAGATTTTTATCCTCGACTTTTATATCCACACAATGGAATAAATTATCAGAGAAAGACATAACAATGTCGAACATAACCCAAACAAATCAACGATGCTTTAGTCTATTAATATGTTTAGCTAATGTTCTCATACTATAAGACTTTCTTTTTGAAATTTAACAGTCACATATACTTCTGAGGATAAATGTACACATAGAATGCCCAGAAGGAATTATAGTAACTACCCGATTATAACCATTGCATTCAACCATTAATACAACTTAATCATTATTCATCTGTCTAATTCTGTCATCAGAAATTTTCACATTATCCCTTCACTAACAGAAATCAATTCAGAAAAAACTTTCAGTTAATACTTTCTTTAAATAACATACCTGAATAGGTTATTTAATCGGAGTTAACTTCTTCTATAACAATGACTTTGCATAATCTGAATAGTCTTCAGAACTATCCCATATCTCTTTTAGTACTGTCTTCATTTGCTGATTTGTTCTCTTTTCTGACCTTTCAAACATGGATCTCTGTAAATCCACACTCGTGAGCTTATTCAACCCAAAATCTTATAGATTTTATTGTAACATTTTACTGATAAAGGGGTAAGGGTAGTAAAACCTCAAATTTAACTCGCACATAAATGCATATAACACATACTATCACAAATAGCTAGTTCATTTCTAATTTCACATTCTCAAAACATTTAATAAACATTTGCTTATAATCACTTTTATTCTTAACACATAGTTCATAAGCCAACTCAAATCACTAATTCACAATCGAAATTCTCATTTAGCATCATAACTCAAATGTCATAACTCACATGCTCATATAATTATAACATTTATCAATAACAAAAATGTCATACACTTTGATTCATACCTTTACGAGTGTCAACTCATCACCAATATATATTCACTCCAACATTTGAGTACACATTCCATACTATCGGAATTTAGCTCGGTTGGAAAGCATATCTGTCTAATTAAAACAATTTTCGTCAGAGTCGGGAGATATCACACTATCAAAGGTTATATATGACATGTATAGCTCGACTCACAACGCTATGATAGTCTTAAAACCGACTAAACCATAGCTCTGATACCAACTAAATGTAACGCCCCTAACCCGTATCTATCGTCGGACTAGAGTTACGAGGCATTACCGGACAATACACTTTTCAACATGGTCATATATTGCAATTCATGCACAATGCCATATCAGCTTCTTTACCATACAGTCATTCGATTCAATTATGCACAAAGTGTTATTAACTCCTTTACAATCAATTTTAAAGTCGAATAGTAACCATCTACTCAATCATATAAATCACATTCGGTCATATGAAACACATGACCAACAAAATCATATCATGCTTATTGAACTCTTTCACTTATACAGAACATTTTTATTAATTTACCTTATTAGTATCATTTATCAATTCACATTCCAAACTAAACTAGCATACCTGAAAATCATGTCTTACGTAACATAAATTCCATATTCAAACTAACTAACGTATATCAGGTCATATAACACATGCTTCATCGAATCTATGTTCGATTCAAAAGACCTTCATCTTTATGGCATTCAAATGCTCAATTTACAACCAAGCATATATCATTAGATAACATATATTGAGCATATGTCAAAACATCTATTTCATTAGCTGAATAGCAACATATCAATTCATAATTTATGCACCTACGCATATTATAATCAAACGAACTACATGTACCTAGCCATTCATTTCAATAAACATTCGGCTAGCACATTAACTTATAAAATTTATGCCCATTACAACAAAATAAAATTTGGTCATTCAAACATATACCTATTCGGTCATATCACATGGTTTAATTTTCAATAACATAAAATATAATAACTAACATCATTTTAAGACCAAATATATCTCTACTCACATTATGAATTTATGCACATATGACATAACAATTTAAACCACTTCTTTTCGAACATCCAAACTATAACATATCATGTCTATTTTGCATACTATAATCATGTCTAAACATCGCTCTTACAACATCAAATAAGTCATATAAAGCCGACCTAAATACCAACAATTTAAACATACTATATATATACTTGCCATCGCAAACCGAATTTAAAAAGCCAACCCACAAATGATTATCTAATAAACATATACGTATTTTAACTAAGTTTAGTCAAATATAATTATGCATTTTATAGCCTAATTCTTATCTCACAAAATGATCAAAACAAATACACACATATATGACCTAAATATTACTTAATCAAAATATCATATACCATAACTTAAACATGCATCTAGCATTTACTTTATTATCTAAGCCAAATAATACCAATTCACAAATGCAAAATGTAGCATGTATCTGTAACACCCTAACCCGTATCCGTCATCGGATTAGGGTTACGGGTGTTACTAAACCAAACACAAGTCATTTAACTCTATCAGAATTAATATTTGGTAAACTTCATAACACTTCAAACTATCATGAATAAAATATATAATCCATCAAATATCAATTCATCAGCATACATATCATGCAAATTTTCATTCACATTACTTGATATCTAATTGCATTCAATAAGCAAGTCACTACTCATATAGTCATGTATAATGTAATGGCCGAATAGATATATGGCCTTCAACCATTTAATGAATATATCTATTACCCACCAAACATTCGTCCTTAAATCATTAATGGACATATATCTCATCTAATATCAAATCATTCACTTATATAACACAAATAGTATCATTAACTAATATACTCATTTCCATTCATTTAAACCACATTTATCAAGTCCAAATTGATTTATTTATTACCTATATTTTTATAAAATTCGGCATTGCTCATTAAACACATATATATATCATAAATACACCTTATCTAATTATTACAACATTGATTTAGCCATTTGTACCACATGACTGAACATATAACACCACTCAAAGAGTTAATTTAAAACTCCATACTAAAACAAACCATAGCCGAATGTCTAAAGGAAAAATTACACATCAATTTGCTCATTACTATTTTGCTTTTAGTATACTCATGCACAAGTTATAACTTGTTTCATCTATATCTAGTCACATGGATACATTCAATTAGTCATGCCGAAACAAATCATCATCATCCCAATATCATATATATATGTATTATATTCAATCCATAACTAGAAATTCAAAACTAATATACACCTATTAATATTTAGCTTTCAAATTAGGCATCTATTATATGCATACTAAAATACTCAAATATATATTAAATCCATAAATTCAACAAGCTCAAACCAACTTAAATAAAGAGACATAGCCATTTTTGCATGGCATATGTACATATATATACACCTTTACATGACTTTCAAACACATCCCGAAAGACTTAATCTATACATGCCATAAGTTTCAAAAGAGGAACAACTTATAATATACCAAAGATAGGTGATAGTGCGGTTGACTTTGACAAGGATCCCCGAGTACGAGCTAGCCTTCAAGATCTAAACAATAGACAATCAAACACACAAATGGTAAGCTAATATAGCTTAGTAAGTTATAAGCAATAGGTAATATATATACATATAACTAACCATTAAACCAATTTTGTTCAATTCAACCCATTCAAAAATGAAATGATAACAACAATACATATAGCATTTTACCATTTAACAATAACATGACCATTTACTATCCAAAAGCCGAATGATCCCATACCATATGACCATTTCGAATAAACTCAAGGATTTATAATTACATTACATTATACATTTTAGTATACGAGAACTACTTACCTCATTAATACCAACTTACTTAACTATCATGCATAACTTACCTACATATCACTTCTGATTAACTCCATTCATTTATTTAAGTTCTTGAGAAGTCCGATAAATCTGCCCACACAGTGCAACTCATGTAACGTATCGCACACTTAGTGCCATTACTTATTTCTTCCGTACACACAATGCAATTCATGTAACGTATCGCACACTTAGTGCCGTTACATATTCTTCCGCACACACAGTGCAATTCATGTAACGTATAGCACACTTAGTGTCGTTACTTATTTCTTCCGCACACACAGTGCCATTAGACCGATCTCGCACACATAGTGCTCGGTACCCAAGCTCGCACACATAGTGCCCCTTAACCGAACCTTTCTTTGTATAAACGAACACTTATAATTTCAAACCCATACATATATAACCAATTATACGATTATCCAACAGCTACAATTCAATTTCTCTATGTCATACTATTTCATTCGGCACAAATTATATACATGTACACAATATATATATTTTCATCCATCTATTCAATACAAACATCCATCTCATTTCATATTCATATTTAACTCCCTTTTTAATCATTCATTTACTCAATATACTCAATGAATCCACACTTATATATATAATTCAACTTAACATTCGGCTAATCTATATATATTTATTCTTATACCATATCACATTCGACAAGATTGGATTTTTATATGCTAATTTCAATTAATTTAAGGGATATACACTTATACATGAATATAATAAACCAACTTCGATTTTCATACTCAAATATCCATGTTCCATTCGGCAACTTAGTGATTAAATCCTTAAATTCATTTGCACATATACATTTACTTATAATAACCACTCAATTAAACCGATTGCTTATAAACTTACCTCGGTGGTCGATGAGTTAGGGTGTCCCGGCTATTCGTTCAATTTCGCCTTTCCCCGATCCAATCCTGGTTCTTTCCGTTCTTAATTTAATTTAGGTTGATGAGTGCCGAACCTTGTTGAGCTTTTTCTTTTCTTTTTCTTTTGCTAGTTTCGGCTAAGGGAGTGTAAGTGATGAACATGCAATGGCTTCCTTCATTATTTTATGTTTTATTCCACTATGCTAAATTAATATAATAAACTATTATCATATATACATATATTTAACTTATAAAACAAACAAACATATATTTTAATACCACCTTGCCGCCCACTACAAGAATAATAGGGGTAATTGCAACATAAAACCCCTTAATTAAAAAGACATAATAGTTTAACCCTTCAATTAAGTAAATAGCTAATTTTTACCACTCATGCAATTTAATCCTTTCACTTAAATTAATCACCCAATCAAATAAATTAATTTACAATATTTTAACTCATGCTCAAACACATAACATAGATATCAAATAAATAAATAAAATATTTTTCTAACCCGGATTCGTGGTCTCGAAACTACCGTTTCGATTAGGGTCGTAATTAGACTGTTACAGTATCAATCTTACCAAAATGAGCCAGTTATAAGCCATACATATCACTACTCAATGCTGAATTTATATAACCAAACACCACATGTTTAAATACCATAAAGACATACTTCCAAAATAGACTTATAGCAAAACCAAAAATATACCAACATTAACATTACAATCAAGCCATTTTCGCATGGCTATACATACGCAAATCAGAATAAACCATATTAAAACTAGCCTATACATGCCACATAACCAAAACTCAAAGATTTTATTTACCGAAACAATAATCGGATAGTGTGATAAGGCCTCATGCGACCTCCAACCCGAGCAAACCTCCGAAAATCTATAATCATAGGACAAACGCACAGAGTAAGCTTTGAAAGCTTAGTAAGCTCGTATCTTAATAAACTTAACATAACAAAATAATTTCAATTCAATGTCATAAGCATAATATGATATCTCACATGCTAAAACATAACTTATCTCAAGTTTGTAATATGATTTCATATCAAATCATCACTATTCGATAATATATTTACTTACTTACTAACTTTAGCTTTCACAAGCTTATTCAATTCGATTCTCATATAACATTCAATTCCCACTTCCATATAGCCAAATGATTACATTTTGGGAAATAACGTATTTAATCATATATCTTTTTCATATGTATCTCATATCATTATTTATACTCAAATTCACATTTCAACCATATAGCATCCAACAATTTCACATATGCAACTTATTAAATCACATTTTATTCATTTGTTCATGTTTCATGCGATGTCAAAGTCTTAAAATTTATATAAAGAATGATCGAACCTGAAAACTAACTATGACAACGATTTGAGGCAATGGCACTTATCGAACAGTAGTATAGTTTAGGCAAGACTGGAATGTCGAACCCAAAGGAACCAAAAGTACTAATACTAACTCTCCTTTTATTATTTAACCTAAGAATTAAATGAATTTGTTTATCTAATCTAAAATTAACTAACAATTAATCTAAAGATGCAAAGACAAAGAAAAGGAATTTGGGAAAAACACTTTGGAGAAAACCAATTGATTAAAACGACACCCAATGAAGAATCCACCTAGACTTCACCTATTATCTAACTCTGAACCAGACGATTTATTCATTTGACTTGATCCGTAAGATTTTCTAAGTTATATTAATCCCTCTCTCGAGGCGACTAACGTCTAACCCTAGGTTGATTAATTGAAATCTCTTTCTAACTAAAAACCATAGAATCGCATTAACTCGATCTATGGACTCCCATATTATGTTTCACCTTAATCCGGAAAAATCTAGCCACCCTATCTCTAGGCGTGCGATCAACTCCGCTTAATTATGCTAGATCTACTCTTAGGCAAGGACTTTTGCTCCTCCACCTAAGCACATCACACTTGAATTAATATCCCGGAAATATCAACACAAGAATTAAGAACACATAATTAAGAACAAGTCAAATATTTATCATATAGTTCAGCAAACGATAACAAGATTCATCTTAGGTTTCATCCCCCACAGGTATCTGAGGGTTTAGTTCATAATAATACAAGAAAATATCTTAGAAGAAAAGATAAAATAAAATATAAGAAATCCCTAAAACCCCCTGAAGGAATTGAAGGAGAGATCCTCCGTTTTGAGTATGATTCCGGCTTCTTGAGATG
Organism: Gossypium bickii; assembly: GCA_025503065.1. Classification (NCBI taxonomy): domain Eukaryota; kingdom Viridiplantae; phylum Streptophyta; class Magnoliopsida; order Malvales; family Malvaceae; genus Gossypium; species Gossypium bickii. The sequence continues at coordinate 10,617,997 of CP106719.1, read as the reverse complement.
GATCAACTGGCTTTCTTCGACTAAATCCCTATAAACCTGCCTTCTTTGGCCTAGCTGGACGCCCTCTAACTAAAGCCTTGGGTTCTGGCTTCTGCCGAACTCCCCGCTTAAGTTGCCCCCTAGGGTATTTATATAGACTTTGAGATGCCTTACTTGGCCCCTAAGTATCCTAATTCAAGTAGAATTCCTACTAGGGTGTTTGAATAGGCTTTGGAATGTGTTTTTTTGCCTCCAAGTATCCAAATCCGAGTAAAACTCCTCTTGGCCGCTGCAGGGGCACGCCCATGGCACACGCCCGTGTAAATCGTGGCTAAGCCGTGTTCGAAGCTGTTGAATGAGGCACAGTCGTGTGGTCTTGGGCCCAAGCCATGTGGATTTCGTGATATAGCCTATTTACTTCGTTTTGGGCCCGTTTTCCGTTCTTTTCATCATCCGGTGCTCTCCTGAGTATAAAACATGAAAACAAAGGATTAAGAGCACCAAATTACATAATTCAAGGCTTAAATCATCCAAAAGCATGCTAAATGTGGGCTTAAAATATGTTACTTTTACGGTTTATCACACATATTCACATTTCTTTTTCGTATACATCACATAACATTCTTTGTACATATATTACCTTTCATTTTCAAACATATTTTATATTTTCAACGTACCTGAATCGGAATGTCATTCACTTAACCATTTATTTCTCGGAATGCCCGTTGAACCGTTCAGAATAAATAAGGATACTCGGATAGCTCAGAAAGCTCATACAATGCCAACGTCCCAGACATGGTCTTACATGTAACTAAATATCGACGCCATTGTCCCAGACAGGGTCTTACATGAAATCATATACGATGTCGATGTCCCAGACATGGTCTTACATGTAATCTCTGATCGATGCCAGTGTCCCAGACACGGTCTTACACGATATCACAAATCGTTGCCAACGTCCCAGACGTGGTCTTACACAATCATATCTCGGAGTCCTATGTCATGACACATGTATCTTCTACTATTCTTAGGGTTTGAACGGGGATTTTCGGACGTCGTCAGTTATCGGAACTTTCTTGTATTCATATATCCTGCTTCTTGAATAATTCAATATCATAATAACATATATATAACTTATTTAAAATACACACATTTGCATTACCATTCGGCATTGAATTCAATCATACAAATAATATGCATTTATAACATAATTTTGTAATGTTTATTAAAATACGAACTTACCTCATTCGCAGTAACGACAAATTAAGTCGATTAATCTGATACTTTGATTTTCCCTCGATCTAAATCCGAATTCCACTTTTGCCAATCTAATTAATATCAAAATTAACTTACTTATTCAACATTTCATTCAATTTTCATCCAAGAACATATAAATGGAAATTTTCATTTAGCCCCTAACATTTCACATTTTTGCACTTTAATCCTTATTACACAAATACACAAAATTCACAAAATTACTTAAATATCCATGCTAGCCGAATTCTCTTTATTGCTATAAAAGTCCATATTTTTCATTTATTTCACATTTCTACCACAATATTTTCATATTTCACAATTTAGTCCAAAATTGACATTTTTTTTATCAAAAATCACTTTATAAAAAATGAAAATCTAACATCAAATATTCATATTTCATCAAAAACTATCAAAGATCTCAAGTATTCAATAATTGAAATTCACAAATTCTTTAACATTTTTAGAAACGGAGGTACGGGTTAGCTAGATTACGAAGCAACGATCTCAAAAATGTAGAAATTATTAAAAACCGAGTAAAAATCGTACCTATTTGAGCAAAAACACCATAGCCGAATGTCAAGCTCTTCCATGGCTGTTTTAAACTCTATTTTCGGTTGTAAAAAAATGAATGGAAGATGATACTATTTGGCTTTGTTTTATTTATTATTAACTTTAATTACCTTTTTACCTTTTTACCTTTAAAAACATTAATAATTACACCAAATGCCACTCCACTAACATCCACTATCTCATAAATGGGCTATTTGCCACATAAGGACCTTCACTTTTAAGTTCTATAGCTATTTGACACCTTTAGCTTATAGAACCCAACTTTTACGCTTTACGCGATTTAGTCCTTTTTACCGAATTAACCACTTAAACGATAAAATTTCTTTACAAAAATTTCACAAAACTCTAATATCATGCTGTAAATATTAAAATAATAATAAAATAAAAATTTCAAAGTTGGATTGTGGTCCCGAAACCACTGTTCCGATTATCCCTAAAAACGGGTTGTTACAATTGCTGCCGACCGACCAACCTCTTGGCGGACATCGATGAATTATTTTGACAAGCCAAAAGAAGCTCATCCATTTTCTCCCCAGAATTCAAAAACTTATAGACCATACCAAAGAAATCTATAGTTCTTTGTCTCTTCTTCCCATCAAAACCCTCAATCGGGGAATCCTCTAGATCATGAATCATAGGATCCTGCCCCGTACTAGTAATAGAGCCCTTTTGTCTCTCTTTATTACCCGAAGAGGCGCCCTTTAGATTTATTCCCAGAATCGGATTAATCCTCTACCAACTACTTGATCCTGAGAAATTAATATCATTTCTCCCTCTTAACCAATTAATCAAATTTTCTTTCGGAAAACCCCTTCACCCCTTTTCATAGCCAAATGCTTCTACTGTAACAACTCTTTGTATCGGCGCTCGTAACGAAATGTCCCAGCCCATATCCAATTCATCCACCTATTTTCTAAGTCTAACTGGGTAGAAACTATCACTATGACCCAAACATCCACATAGAAAACAAAAAAGTGTGAGTTTCTTATATTTAAACTTCATATATATGTGATTTTGGGAGGAAACTTGGATATTCTTTCTACGTTTCAACAGAGATTTAATATCCAACTGCAACCTAACCCACATAAATTGAGTAAAACCCTCACTGGCATGCTTTGAGTCATACTCTTTAAAAAACCCAATAAAATTCCCCAATTGCCTAGCAACAACCTCAGAGAAGAAACCTGACGGCAAACCATGGATTTGAACCCAAGAATGCCATATTCATTGGGTCTTCATTCTCTTTCAAACGATGAAACACCAGTAAATGATTATTGAAAATCCAATGAGCACCCTTCAAAACTTTCTCAATGTCAACCTTGTGGAAAAAACGAAATAGAAACCTTTTCTCTCCCAGATTTAAGATTTGAGTACCCCCAACGGATGCCAGAGATTCACTGAAGTGTTACGCATGGTCAGAAAATGCACAACACTTGTCATAATAAAACAACCTACCAAACAAAGATAAGACAAACTCTCTTGATTCCTGCAAGACCTCATCATCTTTTTCCTCAATACATAGATCCGCCATTTCATTTTCCATGAGAACCAATCAACACATCCAACTAAAAATCAAAGTAGGGAAAAGACAAACAAAACACCAAGAAAAACGTGAAAACCTAGGCAAAAATAATCCTAAAGAGTCCTAAAACAGAACGAGCTATTCAGCAGACAAAACGTGCCATTTGGCAAACTAAGATTAACAATGTTTGTGAAATTTAAATGCAAAAAACAAAAATATTGTTAAATGTTAAAAAATATATGAAAATGATAAATATTGTAAAAATATAAAAAAAATCTAATTATATCTAATAATTTATAAAAAAATAATAAAAATATTTAAAATTTTATAAAAACGCTTAAAAAAATAATTCCAAGAAAATGATGGATTGAAGGTCAGATTTCAGTGACGGTTGCAATGAAACTTGCCATATCGATGATGGAAAATCGACAAAGAATAAGAGAAACCCAATCTTAAGATCAGGATAGTTAAAAGAAATTAAAACATTACCCAAATTAAAAAAAAAAAAAAAAAAACCCACTCAAAGGAACCATCAAATAAGACAAATAATCTTTAATTAAAAAAAAAACAAAAAACCTTGCTTTAGGTTTAAGTGTGAAACACCTAACCATCGAAGGCAAGGGGAGAGCACTCATATATTTTGATGGGGAGGGATCCACTTAATAATTTTACACTTTCTAACCATTAAATCTAAATAAAATGAGTTAGAAAGAGAGAATTGAGATGATAAAAAGGGAAAGACTTTAAAAGAATTAGCCATATATTTATTTTAATCATTACTAGTTAAACATACATTCACCATTTTCACTTTAATTTAATGTTGTTTGAATCTAATCAAACTAAAAATTAATTAAAATATCGATCCGAAACATTAAAATGATTGACCAGATAGTACAACAAAATAATTAAGTAGTATTAAACATGTTACCCAATTGAAGAAATAGCTATGGACAAAATGCAAATTTAAAATTACAGCCTTGGCATATACAAAGTTAATAAATTGGTGAATATCATGTTTTATCTGAAGAACAGACTAAAAATACCCCATCAACGAAACCTAAAAAGAAATCTTTGATAAAGTTCATAATAAACGATGAACATCTAGAAAAGATGTTTTCTTTACTCGAACAACATCTGAAAAACACCCTACCAATGAAAACAAAAAATCTGATAAAGTTTAAATCTCCCAAAATTCTAGTAAAAGATGATTCCTTTGAATGAAGAAAATGTAAAAAATATCCAATCAATTACCCAAAAAAAATCCCATAAGAAAGCACATTTTAATAATTTTTATAACTGAGGTTTGATAGTAACACTAATTCAATCAAGGATTTAAATAGTATTATTTTACATTAATTAGATAAAGTAAAATTATATTATAAATAAAATAGAGTAAAAACATTTTAATTACATTTTATTATAATATTTGAATTATTAATTAAATTAATATATTAAATAAAAAGGTGTTTAAAGTAAATGACAGTAGGTACAGCCTTAACCAAAAATTAAGCAAGTTGAACTCAACTCTATTATGTTACTATCAAACCTGTTGTATTTCCATAAACAAAGATAAAATTCTCAATCCATAATTATGAGATAAAAGGTAAATAAGCAGCTTATATTACATTGCTACAGACAAACAGCTCCAGCTCCGTGCATTGTTGGAATTTTATGAGTGAGTCAGGCAGGTTTCAGTGCAGTGTCAGGCTTTTTCAAACAATACTTACTTTTAATATGAAATCTGTTTGAATTTTGTTTTTGGGGCACAACAACGGCTACTTCTGCCTGCACCATGTTCTATGAAATCTTTTCTTTTTTAAAAGAAAAAAGTTGCCTTTAGTTTTTTGTTCCATAAAATATTGGTCTTGCCTGGTAAAAACACACCTCTCTTCTCTTTCATTGGTTTAATCAAATTTCAAACCTTCCTTCTCTGATAACACTTCCCTGAAGCTTGAGCTTGAAAATGAGGGTGTTGTTGAGTTGCCTTTTCTCTTTCATTTTTGCTTCAACCCTTTGGAGCATCGGCTCTTCTGCTCTCACTCTGGATGGTAATAACTAAAATACCCATCACAATATTTTTTTTTTACTTAAAGTTTGAATTTTTTTTATGGGAAAGTAGAGGGAAAGTGCTAAACTTTCAGCTTAGTGTTTGATATGAAGTAAAGTTGAACTTTTTTTTGTTTTTGTTTTCTATGATCTGATATTTCTGTTTTTATATTGGATTTTACAAGGTTTAACATTGTTGGAGATCAAAAGCACATTGAATGACAGTAAAAATTTTCTTGGAAACTGGCAAGCAACTGATGAAAATCCTTGTAATTGGACTGGCATTTCTTGTTATCCTAATGACCATAGAGTCCGTTCAATGTAAGCCTCCTGTTTACTTCTACATAGTTTTATTTTCTATTACTTATATATATATATATATATATATTTATTTATTTATTTATTTATTTTTATGGGTTGGTTCTACAGCAATCTACCATACATGCAACTAGGAGGCATAATATCTCCCAGCATTGGCAAACTCAAAGGATTACAAAGATTGTGAGTTCAATTCCCATTTTTCAACACTAAATAATGTTAACAAACATTAGGCTGATTTTGATTCTTGTTCTTGTTATGCCCCACCTTTTTTTATTGCAGGGCATTGCACCAGAACAATCTACATGGACAAATTCCTAATGAACTTACCAATTGTACTGAACTGAGAGCCCTGTAAGCAGAATAAATTCATTTTAGGCATTAGTTCATGTTTCACTTGTCTTGTTCTTGTCTCATTTTTGAAATTGATTGTCTGCACAGTTACTTAAGAAATAATTATCTGCAAGGAGGCATACCGTCAAATTTTGGAAACCTTACTTTTCTCACCATACTGTAAGATTCTTGGATATGCTACTGTTTCTTTAGTTGCATGGCATAAATGTTAATTGTGCTTAGCAATGGAATAAATGTGTTGGAAAATTGGTTTTTAGGGATTTATCGAGCAATTTGCTAAAGGGTGCTATACCTTCATCCATAGGTCATCTTACAAGATTGCATTACCTGTAAGTTCATGAAGAATTGTTGCTTGCCAATGTTAATTTGGGTTGTTTTAGGATTGAATTAATAATACAATTGTAAACAAGAAAATGAGGTTCCTTAAACTTTCGATGATTGCTATTTGTGGCAGCAATTTGTCGACCAACTTTTTCTCTGGTGAAATCCCGGATATTGGAGTCCTCAGCACTTTTAGGAACAACTCGTGAGTACCCTCCTCATTACCATGACCATCTTTTTATGTCTATGCTTGCTATAATATGTGGATGAATACTATGTTGTTTGGGCTCTGGAGTGTTGGATATATATATATGTGCCCGACACAGGTATCTGGAGGGCCATATTCCCATAACCATCTTCGGATGTGAGTTGGAAACTAGTATTTCAAGAAAAATGAAGAGTTGCACCAACTCTTAAGTTTAGCATAAGATTGTAGCTTTTTGCATCAATGTATGTGGAAGCGGTAAATAACCTAACCAATGTAGCTTGATCAGGATTTTTTTGCTTATGTTCAGGTTTATCGGCAATTTGGATCTATGTGGCCAACAGGTTAACAAGCCTTGTCGAACTTCACTGGGATTTCCAGCAGTCTTACCTCATGCTGAAAGTGATGAAGTAGCAGGCATGCTTAGTTGTTACGTGCCGCTTTAGTTGTTACATTCTTATAAAGCTTTATGCATGTAATAAGATACAGCTATCCTTTTTGGCTTTTGCAGTTCCTACGAAACGATCATCTCATTACATAAAAGGTGTGATGATTGGTGCAATGTTGACAATGGCCCTTGTGCTTGTCATGCTCCTTGCATTCCTCTGGATATATCTACTATCAAAGAAGGAAAGGGTTGTTAAAAGATACACGGAAGTTAAAAAGCAAGTCAACCACGATACGAGTAAGTTGGATTATTTATCAAAAATTGGCTTTCGTATAAATACATGCTTGTTAATTATGTTCATTTTTGTAGGTACTAAACTTATAACTTTTCATGGGGATCTACCGTATCCTTCATGTGAGATTATAGAAAAGCTAGAGTCCCTTGATGAAGAAGATGTCGTGGGGTCTGGGGGATTTGGTACCGTATATCGAATGGTCATGAATGATTGTCAAACATTTGCTGTTAAAAGAATAGATCGAAGTCGCGAAGGATCTGATCAAGTGTTTGAGAGAGAGCTAGAGATCTTGGGCAGCATCAAACACATTAATTTAGTTAATATGCGAGGTTATTGCAGGTTCCCGGCATCAAAGCTTCTTATCTATGATTATCTTGCTATGGGCAGCTTGGATGACTTCCTACATGGTAAGCTTCTTAATAGATAAAATGCATTCGTTAACATGATATCGTTCTTTATTTTAATCGTGTGGTCTTGTATATCGATTTACTTTTTTAGAATGCAAAGAAGAAGGCAGGCTATTGAACTGGAGTGCTCGTTTAAAAATAGCCCTTGGTTCCGCTAGAGGACTAGCATACTTGCATCATGACTGTTGTCCGAAGATAGTTCATCGAGACATAAAGTCCAGCAACATCCTTCTCGATGAAAACTTGGAGCCCCATGTATCCGACTTTGGTCTTGCCCAGCTTTTGGTGGATGAGGATGCCCATGTCACAACTGTCGTTGCCGGCACTTTTGGCTATTTGGCTCCAGGTTTTTCTTTCTCTGTTATAACCCATCATCTAGAATGTTTTGGTTGTCCGTAGTTTTTGTCACTTCACCTTTATTTTACGCACTTTCCTCCTGAAGTTTCACGACAGATCCATAGAGAGTCAACTAGTGGTGCCTCTTGGCATGTGTAAAATCTTGTGATATGCATGTGTACACCAACATTGTTGTTCCGAGAAAATAGAAATTATCCACTTACTCTTATGTTTCTACGGAACAGAATATCTGCAAAGTGGGATAGCGACAGAAAAGACAGATGTCTACAGCTTTGGAGTTCTCTTACTGGAGCTGGTAACCGGGAAAAGGCCAACTGATCCAACCTTTTCAAAGAGGGGCTTGAATGTTGTCGGCTGGGTAAGGGCTTGAAATCGTTCGAGTTTGATGAAAAACTAATAATTTTTCATTTGTCCGAGAATGTACACATAACCTTTTTTCTGTTTTGCTCGAACATTTGCAGACGAACACTTTATTGAGAGAGAACCGTCTGGAAGATATAGTCGATAAAGGGTGTACTGATGCTATCATGGAAACTGTCGAAGCAATTCTCGAAATAGCTGCGAAGTGTACCGATGCAAATCCAGATGAACGGCCAACAATGTGCCAGGTACTGCAGTTACTGGAACAAGAGGTCATGTCGCCTTACCCAAGTGATTACGAGTCTCATTCAGATTATTGTTGAATGAACATACAAATATTGATTTAACGGTGGTTGTTGCACATAAAATCTGCTGTCATCTCCTCGACTTTCGTAGGATGTTTTGCAATATTGTCCCACTCTGGGGGGCTTTTGTATATTATCTCGAGATTGATCTATGTGTGCATGGTTTTGAATCCTTGTCACTTGTGCTGTGACAGTGACTTGAAACTGCAGTGCTGAAAACAAATATTGCTTGAGACATTTATTCACTTTTATTACCAGATGGATCTTCATTCCATTGCATCTTTTTCTTTATGTTCATGCTATTTTGTTGATTCTTTTTTTATGTATTATGAAATTTATAATCTGGATTTTCATGAGCTGGCCGGGCCATGGTGCCTATTGAAATAAAGGAAGGCTACCACCTTTTTATTTTTTTTGGTAATAAAAATAAGATGCTAAACAGCATCCTAGTTACAGACGATTGATCTTGTGGCCAACACGATCAACTTCCAGTAAAGATTCAATTCCCTCGGAGGTGAATTCCATCAAATAAGTCCCGTGTTCGTCTGCAATCTAAAATTAGCCATGTAGTCTGCAGATTGATTGGCCTCTCTAAAAACATGTATGAAATTAACACTCCATTCTCTCTTGCAAAGTGCAGATATATGGCACATTACTATTCTCAACATCACCCCATTAATTAAATCAATGATTTTCACCATAAGACGTTGAACACCAATCTCCCAAGCAAGCAGTGACCCGTCCTGATGATGATACTCCCTGTGGCAACTTTGAACTCTCCTGAAGTGCAATTCTTCCTGTTTCACAGCTTTGTTAAAGACTTCCTCCACGGCGTGCGCAAAAACAATCATTCTCAAGCAAATAGCTTCTGAGTTTGAAATTCTCTCCTCTGAATATTGCTGAGTTTCAGTGTTGCCAAAGCAACCAACCCCCACACCAATCACACTTGCATCCTGCATTTCAAAACTAAAACGTGTTTCTAATGGAGATGATAGGATTATATCTGAAATTAAGAGTAGAATAAGCATTTTAGATAATGTGTTCATTTAACTAAACATGGGGGATTTTGGTGAAAGATAAACTTTAGTGTTTTGTGTTTGGACAATCATTTTGAAGTGGGGAAAAGGTGATGAAAAAAGTTATGGGTAAAATGATGGTGATGTATTTGGATCTTTGCTTTGAATTATTGATTAAAATTCAAACCCCATAACTCTTTTTTGTCTCTAATCCCTTTCATTGAAGGACAGTGAAACATGGCATCCGAAGTTGATAGCAGCAGCTAGCTGTTATTAACCTAGTATGCCAAAAGCTGCAATTATAGTAATATTTACCCTTCAAAGTCATGTTTTCTGTTGTAATTACAGATTAAGACCGTTAAAGTCAGCAATGTTTGTTTAGAAGCAACCGAGAGTTGTTTTCCTTTTCTGGTGATATTGAATATGTTTGAAATGCAGAGGTTGGTCTTTGCTCTTTTAGTTCTTTTTCATAAATTACTTTTCTATGGGTACAAAGCTTATTATCAGCTTATGCAAGGTTAACGAAGGGTCTCAAATAGCATATATTACCATTTAAGAATTTGTTGGTAGGTTGGGCAAGAATATTCAAACTCGAATTCATTCTATATTTTAAATGGGTTCTAATATTTCTACTCAAATCTTTTTAAATTTAAGTCTAAACAAATAACTCCAGCTTCGGTAATTTCACCGCAGATTATCAATCATTCCAACAAAACGGAAATGATTGCCTTTGGAATGTAAGACAATATGCAGCGTGACTCTTGATATATTTTGTGGTTATATCTTTCATTTTTTATTTTATGGTTTTATAATCTAGTGTCTGAATTTTATTATTTGATCTTAACTTCTCCTGTAGTCTACTGTATATATGTATATTATGATTTTGTTGCTTTATTTACATTATAATATCTCAGTAATGCTTTTTGTGATGTTTTTAATCATTTCGTTACTTTTTATTCAAAGTATGAGTGTTGTGGAAGGTAATCTTTCTGTAATTATATAGATCTAAAAAGTTCTTCCTACAATATTTTTTCAAATTTGAGGCATGAATTTGACAATTGTTTTCACATTGGGTCTAAATTTTAAGGTTTTTAAAGAAATATCAGGGACTAATTTGGACAAAAAAATTCAAGCCACAGTATGAGAATAATTGCTAAGTTCAAGGTCTAAATTGGATAAAAAAAAGTTCAAACTCTAATGTGAAAATAGTTGCTAAATTTAGGTACTAAAAAGTGATTTAACCCAACGCATTTTCATGCTTTTTACATTACTAAAACTAAAAGGAATAAATATCAAGTTTATACATGAACTTTGGTCCAATGAGTAATGTTATACATGAATTTTGATTTTGTAGGATTATACACATGAAACTTGAATCGCTGTTAATATGTATAAATGAAACTTTGATTTTGGTTCAATTGTATACGTTTGAAGAAGTGAATACATACATTTATTTTCATATTAGATTAATATAATTGTTTGTGTATGCAATATATCAATGTAAAATGGTATTAATTCGATAATATTTTTTGTAATATATAAAAATTGAATCAAATTAAATTTTATGTATAAAATTATACAAAATCAAAATTCATTTATAAAAGGATAATTTTGCTTTTATGTTTTTTTCCCTGTTTCTTTTTTTCTCTTTTGGTAGGAATCTTATGTCCGATTTAATACTTGCATTTTAAAAACAAAAAGAAAAAGAAAATTGTAGGATCCACGTCTATTTTCACTATTTACTTTTAAAAGAGTAATGAAAAATATGAAAATATAAAAAAATCCTATAAATATTACAAAGGTAAGTCCCACATAAATCTAATTATGGGTCAGGTTGGGTTCGAGTCGGGCCAATACAAAATTTTAGGTCCATTTCCTAGGTTTAGGCTTGGCTCGACCCGGAAAATGGACTTGAAATTCTGACCAAACCCGACCCATATTAAAAATACTAAACTCGAACCAAACCCAGCCTGCCTGTATTAATTTTTTTAGATTATTTTTTTATATAAAAACAAATTTAAAAAATATAAGACATTAAATACACTAAAAACATTAAAACAAATACTTCTCAACAAATTGAAAATATAAAAAAATCATTATACTTAAATAATACTAATATACTTGCAAATGCCTCTAAAATAGTAACAAAATTAACAATTAAACAAAAGTTATACAATATTCAAATAACAACAACATAATAATGAAATGATAGTAAAACAACAATAAATCTAATTTTAGAGTTCATACATTTACCTAAACCTTTCAGCTTCCACCCACAATCTCCCACATCATTTTCATATATCCGTCTTAGAGTAAAAGGTTAACTTAAAAAATATTGAGCTAAAAGTTAAAAGCAAATGTGATAATTGTGAGCAATAATGGTTGGGTATAAAATTGGACACGCAACTACATGAGGAAACACGAAATAAAAGAAATATATAAAAGATTATCTACAAAGTTGGTATGAGATGTATTACATGTGATAACATGTTTACGATATTAAATTTAAAAAATAACAAAGCTTAATCATTTAATATCTAATATTTAATTTTGACTAAAAATTAAAAATTATTATATGGAAATAAGCCATTCCTCAAAAATAAAAAAAGCCTTTTCTCAATAATTAACTTGATACAATTGAAGAAATTAAGATAAGAATCTTCCAACTTCGAACCTTATGTGTATATCAAGCCAAGCATTAGAGTCTTGAGAAAAAAAAAGGTGAAAGCGACCATGCTCGTCCTCACATATTGCTAATCCAATAACTATTTGGATTGTAATTCAACTTTAGAATTACCAATTAATTTCATCGTGTTATCTAAGATGGCAGACTTAACCAAGAAGAAATTAGCCGGAAAAGTAGCCATAGTCACCGGCGGAGCAAGCGGTATCGGCGAAGCCACAGCGCGTTTGTTCGCCGAGCACGGCGCCCGTATGATCATCATCGCCGATATCCAAGACCAACTCGGCCAACAAGTAGCTACTTCAATCGGTTCCCACAATTGTACTTACAGTCGCTGCGACGTTACCGATGAAAACCAAGTGAAAGCATTGGTCGAATCAAGTATTCAAAAGTATGGTCAACTTGATATAATGTTTAGCAATGCTGGGATTATAAGTAAATCCGATCAGAGCATTCTTGATCTTGATTTCCGACAGTTTGATCGGTTGATGGCGGTCAACCTCCGTGGCATGTCTGCATGCGTTAAGCACGCGGCGCGTGCGATGGTGGAGAACAAGGTGAGAGGAAGTATTGTATGCACGGCGAGTGTGGCGGCTAGCCGTGGAACGAAACGGCGGACAGACTATTGCATGTCGAAGCATGGGGTGTTGGGATTAGTTCGATTGGCGAGTAAACAGCTAGGGATGTATGGTATAAGGGTAAACTGTGTGTCCCCGAATGGGTTGGCGACGCCGATGACATGCGAGGTGCATGAGAAGAGTGTGGAGGAGGTTGAGGAAATCTACGAGGCTGGAAGGGCTCTGAAAGGAGCGGTGTTGAGAGCCGAACACGTGGCGGATGCAGTGCTGTTTCTTGCAAGTGATGAGTCGGAGTTGATTACTGGCCATGACCTCGCAGTCGACGGTGGCTTCCAAGCTTGGTAATTTTTGCTTTTGCTTTCAGTAATTTTTTTTCTTAATTCTATGGTTTTTACAGAATATTTTGACTTGATTGTATCACTTTGTAATTAATATGCTTTCGTATATTTATAACTTAATTATTTTCTTCTACTCGACGGACTCTTAATTCAATTCTTATCTTATTATTCCAGCAACTAGAAATATGACAGTTTGGAAGGATTATGAATAGAAGTAGAATCTGTATTATATGCAAAAATAATGACAAAGTATTTATAATTGTGCTGTTTTGTATTCAATATCATGTTTCGGGTGCTTGAGGAACTGCACGTTGCTTGAAATCTAGGACTAAAAAGGGTGGTGCTTAAGATGAATGGTACTAGTTATTCCTTTGATTTAAGCAATTTCAGTAAAAACATCACTTAGTTGTGTTTTTGGATGGTTTGGATTACACATATATTTAGAGAGGGTAATTGGATAGCTGATAGTTTGGCATCAATGGCGTCCTCAAGGCTTCTGGGTAGGGATATCTACATGCAATCGCCAGATGAAATTCTTCAACTGCTACACGATAATTGTTCTGAAATAGTTTGGCCTCGCCTAGCCTAACTATGCTTTTTATCCTTCTCTTTGTACCATAAAAAAGGTAATTATAATTGTTAGCATTTTGAATTGATGAAATCTAAAATGCTAGCATTTTAAAAAGTAAAATTATTTGAGACACATCAGTAAAATTTTTTAGACTCCACAAACAGATTAAGAGTTGAACAAATAAATTATAAGGCGTAGTAAAAAAAAAAATCAACCCACTTATAAAATCTAAAAAATTCTACCAACAATATATTTAATAATTACCTTCAACTAAATACACTTTGAAAGTTTATATAAAAATATTGCAAATTTCTTTTTCACTTCTCTCTCTCTTTTCTTCACAATTTTTCTTTCGTTGTTCTCTTATATCTTTTTCTCTTAAAGCTTGTGGAATCTCATGTGTATCATCTAAGGTAACATATTGAAACATATATGATAATATTTAATTCTGCTTGAGTTAAATGTTTGCTAATTGTCACATTTTGATGAGACAAAAATATGAAATTTGACTTATTAAACTAAATATATTTTAATAAAAGGATTAAAATTACAATTAATATATTCAACATTTAATTACTTCCATGTCCATAAATAATATAAATAAAAACAAAAATTAATAGCTTCTATGCATAATGGGCCCGACCGTGAGAGTTGTTTGAGAGTGCAACCGTCCAAGGCCCAAAGTTGAATGTGCCCGAATTTTTTTTCAATTTTTAATGTAGAAAAAAACTCAGACTAAAATAAATTAATTAAACTCAGACTAAATCAATTTTTTATTATAAATGATTCATCTCTTAGGGCCTCAAAAACTTTTCAGCTTTATTATATTACATTTTATAATTTTTTTAAAAAGTGGCCCAATTTATTATTTCGTCTAGGACCCCAAAAATATCAAGAACTGGTATGTGCATAATATTAACCATCCATAAATTAGGTAAAACTCATGCATAATGTACGTGGGTTACTTATATATCCAATATATATTAATAAGAAATGAATTAAACCTATTCCTTTTTAAAACTATTATATAAAAAAAAGTATTGAGAAATATTAATTTTAAATATATATTTTAATATATCTATATTATTTATTAAGTGTTTTATTGAGTTAGTGTCACTCTAAACCGAGCCACAAATTCGATTAGAAAAATTATAAAAATGCTTTTTATAATTAAAATAAATTATATTATTTGAGTGTATTTTAGTCTTTTATTTTCATATAAAAATAGTAAAAATAGACATATGGTGGGATTTGAACTCACACTAATTGAATTAATAAAAACTTAAATTTATCACTAAACCAAAACACCATTTTGAATTAATTATACACTTTTATTTTAATATGCATAATTTATCATCTCTATCAATTGTCTATCTATACTATTATTTGAGCTCTTTATAGAGTTGGTGTCACCCTCAATCGGGTCACCGACTTGGTTCGAAAGTTATGAGAATGCCCTTCCGTAATTAAAATAAGTTATATTATTTGAGGATATTTTAATCTTTTCACTTAAAAAATAAAAAAAATATGCATATTATGATATTTAAACTCACATCAATTGCATGAGTAAATCCTTTAATTTACCATTTAGCTAAAGTTTTATTTTAATATTTCAATATATTTTAATTTTATTATGCACACTTTATTACCTTCATTAATTGTACATATCCATACTATTATTTAAGCTCCTAATTGAGTTCATGTCACCCTAAATCGGGTCACCAACTCGGTTAGGAAGTTACGGAAATATCCTTCTGTAATTAAAATAAGTAATATTATTTGAGAGTGTTTTAGTCTTTTCACTTAAAAAACAAATAAAAATATGTATATGATTAGATCCAAATCCATGCCAATTACATTAGTAAAACCTTTAATTTATCATTAGTAAAACCTTTAATTTATCTTTCAACTAAAGCTTTATTTTTATACTATTAATAAAATCTCTATTTGAGTTGGTGTTACGGGTTAACCAGACACCAACTCGGTTAGGAAATAACTAATATACCCTTTTATTAGATGAAAGCTATTATTATATTGATGGCTTTTTTGCCTTTCCATACTTTTCTATATATATATATATATATATATAAACTAAAATTAACATGATTGGACTTATGCTTAACAGATTTATAAACAAATTATTTACTACTATATCAATAATAAATCTTGAGTAAACTTTAAAAAAAATTAACCTTTAACATAAAATATTTTCTCTAATTAAATTTGAGTATTTATACTATTAATAAAATTAAAATTATTTATATTTATTTATTTTATAAAATATTTTTTTCATACATCCTAAAAGGTGTTAATAGAATTAAAACATTGATACATAGTCAATTTTTAAAAACAAAATTAGTTTTTAATATTTTAAAACTTTATATAATTTAAAAAAATTATCTTGAATGAATTTGGACATATGAACAACCAATATGTTCAAATCTATTATGGACTTGGTTTTTTTTTTTTTTTTGAAATTTATTTAATATTTTTATAAATTTTAATAATGTTTTACAAATTTTTAATTTTTTTAATTTAAACTTTGAAATGAATGAACCTAGATATTATTCTAATAATTTTTTTAAATATTCGTTTTATTTTAAAAAACTTTGAATTTTTATTTTTTGATGACGTGGCATTGTCACCTTAGCAACTTTTGCTAACATGGGGTATCACATCAATGTCGTTAACGACCACGTCAACGTTATGACAATTAATATTAGTCAAATGGCCTATTTGACCAGTTTTGTTAGTTCAGAGGTTCAACTGGGTACAAAAAATTCCCAAGAACTTAATTGATTTTTTAAAAAAAGTTTTAAGGCTTTTTAAACTACTAAGCTTATCTTTAAATATTTCAATCAAAATAATGGCATTAAGTTTTCACAAGAAAACTATTCCAACAAAAAAAGGATTTCATCTTGACAATTTTCAAATGAGTATTTTTAAGGGAAAATCTTAATCAATATTTTTAACATTATTTTTATTGTTATATGACTATTAATTAATTTTTTTAAAATTTTAAAATGTCATGTGAGAGAATACAATAAAATAATTTTAATGGTGATAATAATTGGACCAAAATTTTTATATCCAAAAAGTAGGACTATATTCCTGAAAAATAAAAATAAAAAGACTAAATTTCAAATGTAGAAAATATATAGGGACTTAGAGCATATTTTAACATTTGACTTTTTTGCTCTATGATTAACACAAATAGATAATAAATCCAACGCGAAGTGTGGGCTGGAAACCACACTAGTTAATAGATCATAATAGCTATAATCATAACCCATCGACGCTATATATAAAATGAATAAATCTCAAATTTATACATAAACTTTGATTAAATGTGCAATTTGATATATGAACTTAGATTTGGTGCAATTATACACACAAAACTTTAATTGAGTTCAAATGTATATATGAAACTTTAATTTTAATTCAATCATACACATTTAAGGAAATAAATACATCAATTTATTTTTATATTGGATAAATATAATAATACGTGTATGCAATATGTAAATATAAAATGATGCTATATCAATAATTGTGTCAATAATTTGTGAGAACTGAATCAAATCAAAATTTCATGTGTAAAATTGCACAAAGTCAAAGCTCATATATAAAATTACACATTAAGTTAAAGTTCATGTATAATTTTAAGATTTATCCCCATGTAAAAGTAATGTCCAAGCCCTACCTCCTATCAGCACCCATCCAAATTACAAACAAAGGTTTTTTTTTTTTTTTTTTTTTTTTTTTAGATTTTAGATGGATGGAAATTTTGATCATGCTCAAATTTTAAATTTGATTTTTATACTTTATTTTTTTCTTCCTCCTATTGACACTTATCCAAATTACAAAGCTTTCTTTTTAGATTTTAAATGAATGGTCCAATTTTATTTTTGGTCCCTATAATATACTCAAATTGTTATTCTGAAAAATATATTTATAAGTTGAGAATAGATTCTCTCTATTTTTTTACAGAATAATAATATTTCAAAAGTTATTTTAATAGCTCAATCGGTGCTATCTATTTATAAGAAGGGAAGTAGAACCTTTGTAGAATTGTAGAGGTTTATTTTAAATAGAAAAGCAACATCCTACTTAGAGTAGGAGAGGAGTGAATGACTCACCCTTATATTTCTACTAGAGTTGTTGCCCCCTTCATGTTATATGAGAGGTTTAGGGCTTCTCTCATATTGGGTCCAATTACGAGTATTTCCTAGACCTTTTTGACCCAATACTCTGTAATGTGATCCAACCTAATTCAGTTTTTCTATTTCACAAAATAAACTTTAATATTTATATATTAAAAATTTTATCATCCTAATTTTACTCCAGTGAAATTTTGAAGATTTTACCCCCAATAAAGTTTTAAGAAATTTTGTTCAATATGTCACAACTCAACATGTTCATTATGATCGAATGATTTATTTTCATTTTCGAGCCTCAAAACTATCAAAAAACATAAACTCACTCTTCCATCATTTTTTAAGTAATCCTATATAGGATTGTAAATTTCCACTTTTTGAAACCTGCATTTGTTTTCAAATTATTCCATCTCTCCATTTCAGAGAAAACCATAATCATTCCTGAATGTTTCCCATTTCTTTTTTTCTATTCATTCCGTTCATTTTTATTCAAACACGCAATTCATTTATGGCTTCAATGAGTTAGCGGAGGGACCGATTGGACATATGTAGTTGAGGCTCAAATGATTTATAATTAAGTTCCAGCTTTTCCCCTATTAATTATAAACTCATTTAGTCGCGAAGTCGTTCCACTATAGTATCGTGACTGAGCTCTCCTTCACGACATACTATTACGAAAGCAACTACTCAGTGCTCATCCAATGACCTTATTATAAGTGTGTTACCCTTATAGGACATCATTTATCTCTTTGGGATAATATCTGTTCTCCCAATATGATCCTGTTTTGTCTCATGATAACCATTACATCTTCCTTCATGAAAAGTCAATCACTATCAAATAGTGATAAAGTCATCCATCACAAAGATGGACAACTTATGGTTACATTTACTTTTCATCAACCATGTAATGCCAATGAGAGGATATCATTTACCCGTGCTTTGGGCTATGAATTCCATTGTTGTGAATGACGTTATATACTACAGAAGCCGTATACCCAATGCTCCAGCTTTCGGTTCCTTATATATTTGAACTCAAACTTTTACTTACATTAAAGTGTACAAGTCACGCATACATAATCCTTCATCCACTCAGAATTTAGGTATGTCACACTATGAACATCACAAGTGAATAAATCCATAAACACATCCAGGATCTATTCTGCTTGGGTCCTTTCTGATATACTATCAGTCTGGTTAATCACATCTATGTCTCTATCTTTTAGGACTCATCTCTGATGCCCAATGTAACACCCCTAACCCATATCTATCACCGGAATAGGGTTACGGAGCATTATCGGAGTTTACAAATCAAATAAATAGACATTTTAAACATTTCATATCATATAATATTCATGTTAGTAACCAATCGAAATTAAACATATTGTCCCTTATACGAGCCCTCGAAGCCCAAAATAAGCGTTAGAAACAAGTCGGGACTAAATCGAATACTCAAAGAATTTTTCGAACAATATTAAAATTTTTCAAAGCTGCAGGGGTTACACGGCCGTGTGACTCACATGGCCAAGAGGCACGCCCATGTCTTAGGTTGTGTAGACATTCGAAATAAGAACACACGGCTATATCTCAGCCCGTGTCCGTGCCCGTGTAACTCACTGACTTGGGTCACACGGCCATGCCATACGCCCGTGTTCTAGGCCGTGTGAGCATATTGACTTGCGCTCTTAAAAAGATACAGGGGACACACGACCTTGTCACTTGGCTGTGTGTCACACACGACTGAGACACACGCTCGTGTCTCTACCCATGTGGACAAAAATAGGCCATTTTACAAGCCACATTTCTTACCCTATTTGGCATCCACTTACCATTTTACAAGCCACATTTCTCACCCAATTTGGCATCCACTTACACTCAACATTTTGCATATATACAAATCATAATTAAGCATCCAAAACAAGCTAAAATTAAGCCTTAAACATGTAAAATCATCATATACAACCAATATGCCTTTAGGCACTTCAAATGACAATATGCAAATATGTCAACCATGTATCCAAATTTACCTAAGTGACTAAATACATATATGCACAATTGTACCAAAACCTATCATGTAGGTCATTTATCAAGCTCAACCATTTGGTACCAAATATACCATTCTAAACCAAGGTATATAACATATCTTATATGCATATTCAAACCACATTTTAATTTCCATCATTCAACCATATCAAACACACATTAAATATGATAAGGCCACATATATATACACATCAAAATATACCAAACATAAGCCAAATAAGTGACTAATCTCAACAAAACACTTATATGCCAACATTGGCCAAATTAACCTATACATGTCATTGTAACTGAAATTAATTAACCGAAAGTACCAAAAGAGCCGATGGATAGTGTGATATGGCTCCGACAAGTTTCCAACCTGAACGAGCTTCTGAATCACTATAAAACACGAAAAATAACATAAAGTAAGCATTTAAGCTTAGTAAGTTCGTATAACAAAGAAATTAACTTACCATTTAATCACATTTAAGGTAAGCATACAAAACATATCCAACTCAATTTGGCCAAAAGCCTAAACACATATCCTCAACAACCATGTTAGTCATGTAATTCATATAATATCAAGAAACATGTATGAATTCAACCACTATTCAAATTCCATATACATGTAACATCTATACCATGTATCTATATATCATATATAAATCATTTCCATGTAATTCATGTAAATACCTGTACTAATTCGTATCGAACTCATATTAACTCGTAACAGACCTGTGCCCGTTGAACCATTTAGAATATCATTGGATACGCGGGTAGTATACACGAGGTGTATTGAACTGTAATCCGTCAATTCATGTACATGTATGCTCATACGAGCGGTAAACGGTAAACTCATCTGAGTTGAATAATGGTAAGCTCATATGAGCTGAATAACGGTAAGCTCATAAGAGCTGAAATTGGTAACCCTGATGACATGTCATTTGTATTCTACGGATTCCTAAGGTTCAAACTGGGCTCGATAATTTTCGAATATACAGTTAGTATTCATTCATGGCAATTATACAATTCACAAACAATTAATTCAATTTAAAACATATAAATATACAGTTTAATTACATGAACTTACCTCGACGAGTGTACGTAGATACGGAGGTGATTAATCCGATATTTTCTCTTTACCTCGATCTAACTATGTACGAGGTATGACAGGATCTATACGAATGAATTTAATACGAATGAATTTAATGCATTTCAATATAATTCTCATTCAATTTAATCCAACATGGAATTTTGGCAAAATTATCATTTTGCCCTATACCTTTAATTCCATTGTAATTTAGTCCCTATGTCTGAAAAATGAAATTCATGCAATTTAATCCTTACTCAAGCCTAGTTGATTTTTATACATATTAGTAAACCATATATTTCACAAAATTCAAAAATTTTACCATAAATTATCACCTTTTTCAATTTAGCCTCTAATTGATAATTTTACCAAAAATCTCTTTACAAAAATTATTTCTCTAACATCAACCATTCATTTTCTATCATCAAACTTCAAAATTCAAACATGTTCATCAATGGCAAAACCCTAATACTTTAACAGATTTGCAAATTAATCATCGGGCTAGCTAGATTAAGCTACAACGATCCCGGAAATATAGAAATCATAAAAAAAGGGACAAAAATTCATACATAATTGAGCAAAATAAGCTTGCTGAAATTTCAAGCTTCCATGGCTAGATTTTTTTTAAAATTTTTGGTGGAAGATGATAATAATGGATGATAATAGTTTGTTTTATTTAATTTATCATTTATTACCTATTTACTAATTTAACCTTAAAAACTAATCAAAATTTCAATAATAACAAACCATACTTATCCACTAATAGAGGTACTCATGGGCCGGTCGGACTCAACTAAAATTTTAGTCCCATTTACTAGGTCCAGGCCCGGCCCTACCCGAAAAATGGGCTTAAAATTTTACCCAAGCCCAACCCGGATAAAAATACTAAAACCTGGGCCGAGCCTGGCCTTATTAATTTTTTATATAATTTTTAAATATATATAATACATCAAAAATACTAAAAACATCAAAATAAATATTTCCCAACAAATTGAAAATAAATTTTAAAAAATATGTAGATTTAAATAACACTAAGATAAATGCAACTTAACAAATGTCTTTAAAATAATAACAAAATTATCAATAAAATAAGTTTTATACAATATCCAAACAATAACAATAAAATAGTAGCAACATAATAGTAAAATGGTAGCAAAATAGGGAGAAAACAACAAGAAAATAACATTCAAAAACAAAAAAAAAAGAGCAATTTTTTTTGTCCTTTAGTGAATTCGGGCTGGACTAGGCTTGGGCCAGGGCCAAAAATATCTTACCCGAGGCCCGACCCGTTTTTTAAACGGGCCTTTTTTTTGTCCAAGCTCATTTTTCGGGCCTATATTTTTGCCCAAACCCTCCCACATTTCGGGCGGGCCTTCGGGCCGGACCGTGATCAGGTCTATCCACTAACAACCTTAATCGCTAATTACTATATAAGGACATCCACTTTAAAATTCTATAGCTATTCAATACCTTTAGTTATTAAAACACAACTTTTGCACTTTACGCAATTTAATTCTTTTTATCAAATTAAGCATTTAAACAGTAAAATTTCTTATCTAGATTTTTATATGGTATCTCAATCATACTGTAGACCATAAAATAATAATAAAATAAATTTTTTGACTTCGGATTTGTGGTCCCGAAACCATTGTTCTGATTTCACTGAAAATGGGCTGTTACACCCAAGGCAAGACATCTCCCCAATTGGATTTGATAGACAACACATTAGTCTTTCAATCGGTTTGCTCATTTCTTATTAAACTAAGGACATGTTTAGATTCGTCTACTAATACAAACTGTCTTTTCGTATTCGATCCAACTACGTAATACCACTTAGTGTTAGTTAAACATTAGACAACCAATGAGCAACATTTGCTTCTATTTTGCTTTATGTGCAGAAACTATTTAAGGAGAATAATACAAAGTATATTAATCGTAATCAATGAATTTGTTTTATTAACCAATCTATTCAAAAAATTACAAGTGTATATTAACTAAAATATTACACTTAGGACACCGGATCCAATAACTGAGTCCTATGTTAGAGATCCCTCGTTTTGCAGTGGCTCGGGATGGTAAGTGTTTGATTCAAAATCAATGGGAAGTGAAAATACAGCATGTCTACGGGGAAGGAAATAAAGTAGCAGGTGCATTAGCTAGACATGCCCTAGGCAGGGAGATAGGATTCTAAGTTTCTTGTAACCCCTTAATTATGTTTTAAATCTTATTCATGATGATTTAAAAGGTTTAACTAGGTCGGAATGGTTTGGATGTAAAAATTCCTTTTGTGTTTTAAAAAAAAAAACAAACAAAAGGGTTTTAATGATGTTAACAATTAAACTTAAATTTTTTAAATAAATTTAAAATTTATAAAAAGCATCTAAACATATTTTAATTTTCAAAATTTTAATTTATAATAATCTAAAAAATTAATTGATTCAACACGAAGCTTAATAGAATTCATACTTGTAACTATATAAAAAGAGTGCCCACGGGTGGCGGCATAATGAGACCTGCACAAGGGGAAGATGTTGGGGGATTCGGGGAAATGGATAATGAGTTAATTCCAGATTCGGTCCCTCACATTTTGTTGCTCATGCAATTAGGTCACTATTTGAAGCACTAGAATGTTCAATTACGTCCATACCTTTAATTAATTAATTTATTTTGTTACTAAACTTAGACCAAAATAAGTTATATTTACTCAGAATAATAAAATATTATGTTTGAATAAAATTATTAATTATTTATAAGAATTATATTTGGTGTAAAATTTTTAAACTTTATAAGAAAAAGAGACACATGACAATTTAAAAGAATAAAAGAACACTCTATTAGTGTACCAAATATTAACCCTTATTTATAAGGATAATAATTTAAAATTATATTATTATAACTGGAAAATATTTTTTAAGGAAACTCAATATTTTTATTTTTGTATAATTTTTGAACATTATTATAATTTATAGAAGTAAAAAATAAATTATGTAATAAATTTGGGAGCGGGTCAAATTATAGTAGTTAAGTTCACTATTAAATTAACATTGTCAACACTCTCACTAAAAAGACAAAATAAATATAAAAAACAATAATAATATCAAAATTGTTATGGACCCTTTTATTGGCTGGAAAAGAAGGCAACCGAAGGTTTCCTTTTTCTAAGCCATGGATTGCCTTTTCGAAGGAATGACCTTTGGAACCCTCTAAAAGTCCATGTCTGACCGCCCTTTCTCAATGGTCAGCTGTCTTTTATATCTCTCTCTTACATTATAAGACATCACATATATTCTTTTATTTTTCCCTTTTTAAAATCAACCACATAACATATATATGATATGATATATCCAATTGCAGTTGCTGTCTCATTCAGGAGACGGTGGTGGTGGGTTTTAGGACATTAAGGAATTAATGGCTGCCCAACTCATGAGTACGAGTTTTAGTTACTATTATCATCATCAAACCAATCCCATCATAGCAGCAGCAAGAACATTGAAACCATCACCTTCCTCGACATGCTTGAATTCACTGTTGTCTTTGCAGAGATTTGGTGTTTTTCAAAGGACAAGACAAGAGAAAAGAAGGGGATATGGTGTTGTGGTTGCATCAAGCAGTAGCAATGCGGCGGCACCTCTTTGGGATTCTTGGAAACCAGAGAAAAGCTCTGCTGCTTCTCCTTCTCTCAGTGATATCATTTGGCCTTCTGCAGGTTAGTAATATTATACAAAAATGTGCAGATGTTTTTTAAGTACATTTAATTTCCAGCTTCTTAATTTTGAAGTTTTGAGCAGGAGCATTTGCTGCAATGGCGATATTGGGAAAGATGGATCAAATATTAGCACCAAAAGGGGTTTCAATGACAATTGCACCTTTAGGAGCTGTTTGTGCGGTCCTGTTTGCAACTCCATCCTCTCCTGCTGCTCGGGTATTTCACTTGTGCTCCCCATTTTAGACCTTTTCTTAGCACCAGAGTTCATGACTAATTATTGTACCTACAATTGAGTTCAATTGGCTGTTAGACTGAGTTGGGATTTCTAAAGAAATTTCTCATTTATAGTTCTATAAGTTTCAATGGCTATTGTTGATACCAAACAAAAGAGGAAGAAACGGTGGAGGTAGGAGGACAATTCATCCAATAAGGGCGGTGAGTCGTCGAGAGGAAGAGAAGAGGAATTTAGGGTTTTTATACAGAGAGTTTGAGAGGTCACGTGATGGACTTCCATAGGTGGACAGGTCTCCTTATTGTACTGCAATGAGGGTAGTAGGCTAGAAAAATTTGGAAGGGTTGGAAATAAGTTATAAATTTTTATAAGAGTTATAATACAATTTTACAATTGTAATATTTAATATTTTTATAATTTTTTAAAGGATTAAATTAAAATTTAATTATTTTTGAGGAATTAAATTACTAATTTATAAATTTATACATTTTAAAGAGTAAAAAAATCAATTTTCTAATTTTTTTTAGGGGCAGTCAAGGCCGCTCCTAAGGGTGGTTATGTTATATTGTCAGGTGATGATGTGAAGTTATAGGGTTTACAGAAAATGAATGATTGTTGTCATGCCAATATGATAGTCGTTCTAATAGTGGCAGCTTGGATGTTCCCCAAGTTCAGAGCGAACAGTACTGATGATAGAGATATGTTGGCGAGTTTGATCATGACCAATGGAAGTAGTGGGCCGTTGAGAGTACTGTGTCGATAAAGGTATCTATGGAGGTACCCTGTACGACAACTACTTGGTAGTTATGTTGTTTCAACTCTTTATTCTTCTTAAAATATCCATGGTGATCCCAAATTCGGATAGCATAAATTACTTGAGGAATTAAGGATCTTTCTTAGGTTAACTTTCACAGAGACAGGGCATATGCATATTTTCTATATATGTTGGCCTGTCAACTATAAGTTGTATATATAGAGATGAAAAGTATAGGCAAGTGATGAAAAGCTCAATGATGTTGCAGAAGTACAATATGTTCATGGCTCAGATAGGTTGTGCAGCAATCGGTGTTGCGGCATTCTCAGTATTTGGGCCTGGCTGGCTTGCTAGAAGCGCCGCCCTTGCCGCTTCCATAGCTTTCATGATCCTTACACGTTCCAATCATCCACCAGGTATACTTCTACCCGTTGCTTTCATTATATATATATATCCATTCCCACATCTGATGGTCTAATTTTGAGAACAGCTGCCAGTTTGCCAATTCTTTTCATTGATGGAGTTAAGTTACACCACTTAAATTTTTGGTTTGCTTTATTTCCTGGCGCTGCTGCATGTATCATCCTCTGTTTGATGGCAAGTTCCTCTTCCTTTCGCTCCCTTGGACTCCATTACATCATAATATAAGCTCTTGAATTTTTTTATTTTCAAACAACGGTAAAAGTATGATAAAGACTATTATACTAAGAATCAGATTGCGTTTGCCCCTCTAGTTAAAAAATTGGTAGATTAATCCTTATATGTTAAATAAAAAAAATAAATTGGTCATTCTGTTAAACATTTTATTAATTTTTACGGTTAAAAATTAGTCTTTATATGTCAGCATTGTGCACTTACATACAACTATTTAGTTATTCTAATAATAGAAATTGATAAAAAATTTAATAGATTAAACTCCATTCAAACATCTAACATGTGCAAATTTGTTATTTAGTAGCAAAGGTGATAGCATCTTATAAAAACTTCTAAACTACCCCATCTTCCATGCGAGTGTCAGATAAAAACAGTGTTATTATAGATGTATTTAATTTCTGTTTTTTCATATGGATGATTATACCCTATACTAGCATATAAATATTTTAAAAAATTAAAAGTTCAAATAACATAGAAATGTAAGAATCCTATGTGTTGAGAGAGCCTATAGTGATGTTGTGTTTGTTTGACCTGTTGCAGCAAGAAGTGGTTTGTTTCTTGAAGAACAATTTCAAATTTTGATGAGCTAATTGCCTGCGCCACCAGCACATAAAACCCTTCGTTACATAAAGGACATTTGCGCTGCCATTGGAACCTACTGTCATATATAATATACATTTCCATATTTTTTTATAATTTATATTTATTTAGTTTAACTTCTATATTTTGTATCCTGTTTACATGCATTGTTGACAAATTTAAAATGTCTAGTAATGTATTTGATGTAAAAATTAATTATAAAATAGAATAAAAAAGGCATATTCATGATTGATGTGATAACAATGTGAGATTCATTTTAAATTTTATATGCACAATGATACAATTGTATTGTTAAAATTAAGGCCCTGGTAGGGTAGAAAAATTTTGAAGGATGGAAAATTCAACGATGGAAAAGTAGAAGGATAAAATTTTTTTTTTCGTGTGTTTGGGAAGAAAAAGAAAAATAATTTTATTTAAATCTATTATTTGGTAGAGTTAAAAAATAAAATGAAAGAAAATAAAATATTTAAAAATACATAATTTTGAATTCTCTTATTTTTTCTCAGGATGAAAATTAATATCCATCCTCTTCTTTTTTTTTTTTCTCTTATTTTTGTTCCCAATAATCAAGCATACTCAAAATTCATTTTCTTTTCACATTTCCATTCCCTTCTAAGATCCCTTCACTTTTTTACCCAACCAAACACACCTTAAGACTCAATTTATTATCTAATACCAGTTATATGTGTGACACGTGATTTTACTAGTTTTTTTTTAATCCATTAAATAATATATTTTATAATTTAAAAAATATATATGTATTAATTAAATGAGAATTGGTCTAATTGGTTAAGGGTGTTCACCGCCCAAGTGTGACATGAGTTCTAGTTGTGTTTGTTATTCGAGCTTTTTTTATCTTCTCCTTGGTGAGATCCCGCAGAAAGTGAAATTCTACATCTCCCATGCAATGCTAGATTCTTCGAAAGTTTAATTGCTGAATTGTTATCACAGTAAATTGTAGTTGGTTTTTGCTGGCGAAAATGAATCTCTGGAAGTATGTTCTTCTACCAAATGGCTTGAGTAGAACAAATAGTTGCATCCACAAATTTTGCTTTTTCCAAATCTCTAGAGTCCTAAATCAAATCTGCAACTTAAATAAACTTTAAGATTTGCTTCCGGGTTCTTCCACACTCATTCCGCGTTCTAATGTAGCTCAAGTATAGTATACCCAATGTGTGATTCGGGAGTGGAAACCTCTGTGCATGTATTTCGAGAATGTCCTGTTTCAACCGAAGTGTGGACATATTTAAACCTGGCATGGGTGATATCTAAACCCAATATGGGTAACTAGGAGTGGCTCACCTGGGTGTTTGAAGATGGTTCGAACAGACAATGTCGATTATTCTGCTACGCACTTTGGTTTATGCGAAGTGAGAAAAACAAAAAAAATTCATGAGGGACAGAACAGTTCTAGAAGGGAAATTGCCGACAAAGTAATGAGTTTTGTGCAGGAGAATAAAGCCCTTAGTAACAGAAGCCTTACGAAACACCTTTCCTCTTCAGAATAGAGGCCCTTAGAGAATCATGTGGTTCGCATTAATTTTGATGCGGCTTTTAACCAGCAACTTTTTAAATCTACTTTGGGGCTAGTGGCTAGGAATGAAAGGGGGGAGGTGATTGTCTCCAAATCGGTTATGGCAAATCAGATAGCCTCTTCGTTTGCTGCGAAAGCTTTTGCATGCTTCCAAGCAGTGAGGTTGGGGATGGGGATGGGTGTGGATGTAGTCGAAATCGAAGGGGATACATTGAAAGTTATCAAAAAGTGTCAGTCCAATGTTGAAGATAAGTGAAAAATAGGACCTTATATTAGAGATATTCACCAAAACAAGAATCATTTCCACAAGATCTATTTTAGACGCATATCAAGATGCGCAAACCAAACGACACATATAATCGACACATAAAGCCTTAAGACCTTTCCCTATTTTGGGAAGTGGGGGTGGCAATCTATTAATTAGACTGGACAGGGGGACGCTTTAGTTTCCTTTTTTCTTTTATTTTCTCTTGTTTCATTTATGCCTAATGGGCTTCGTTGCTATTTTTTTTTTTTAAAAACTTGCTTTTGTTTTCGATGAGTTATCTTATTTGAGCTCAGTTTATTCTTAATAAAGTCTAGTCTTATTATCAAAAAAAAAAAAAAAGAAAAGAAAAAAGCTATTGATTAAAAAATACTTCAATGTTGCTTCAAACAAGGTTCCAACCAATACCACTTATACATAAAAATAATGTTTTAAACATCAAATACTTCTCTTGCACTTTAATTATAATTTTTAAAAATTTAAAAATTAAATATATAACTATTTTTCAAAAATAAATATAATAATTAATAATAAAATTAAATAATTATTTTAAGTATTTTTAATTTTTTTTATTAAAAAAGGTATATTCTTTAACATCTTCTTCTCTTAAATCTTATTCTTTTTGCATCCGTAAATACTACAAGACCTGTTAAAAATTATAAAATATTTATTTGATTCTTGAAGCTATTTGTTGTGTTATCCGATGCAAACCTCCCCAAAGAATGCATCCCTTTGACTATCATCGACAACGGGGGAATGTTTTGATATGTAAACTAGGTGTAAAAATGAATTGAGAAGGCAAGTGACCACTAAAACTATCTTTATATAAAATTGTAAACATTTTTTTATATTTTTATATTTTTGTAGTTTTATATATTTTTTTGTAATTTTATATTTTTTTTGCACTTTTCCATTTTTTAACAAATTTTTGCACTTTTCTATTTTTTTAACATTTTAAATAATTTTCTATATTTTAAACATTTTTTCATAATTTTTATACTTTTATAATATATATTTATTTTTCATAACATATATAATTTTTTTAAAATTCGTGCAAATTTTTGAAAATTTATATATATTTTTCATTTAAAATAATTTATGTTTTTCTATATTCTATAATTTTTTTTCGCACTTTAATAATTTTTATAATTTTTTCAAATTTATATACTTTTATGTTTTTCTCTATATATTTTTTTGACTTTATATATAAAATGCCAGAAAAATAAAGGGTAACATTTGACCATTAACCTTAATTGTCAAACAGCTTAATTGATTATAATTCAAACATTCAATGTATTATTTGGGCCATTATACCCCAAAATACCCTTTTTTAATGTTATTTACGGAAATGGACCGACTTTTTAATTATTTACCGGGATGGGCCAAATTTCCAGAAAATGCGTCCACATTAGCTCGATGTCAGGGGACATGCCAGCAAAACGCGTCCCT
The DNA here is from genome assembly GCA_025503065.1 of Gossypium bickii. Taxonomy (NCBI): domain Eukaryota; kingdom Viridiplantae; phylum Streptophyta; class Magnoliopsida; order Malvales; family Malvaceae; genus Gossypium; species Gossypium bickii. The sequence continues at coordinate 10,587,667 of CP106719.1, read as the reverse complement.
AGGGGGCATTTTATCCACGTCAGCACAAAGCGCGGGACGCGTTTTGCCCGTCTTTTACGTTAGGGTTTTCAGATTTGTTTAGAGTTAGGGTTTTTAAGGAAAAAATTAATAAAAATAGGGTTTAGGGTTAATTAATTAAATTAGGGTTTAGATTTTAAGGTTAATTAATTAAATTATGTTTAGGATTTTTTTAAATAATTTTGTGTTTAGGGTTTAGGGAAAAATATATTAGCAATATAATTTTATTTTTTTTACAGTAGGATCTGAAAAAAATAATTTTGAGAAGACATTTCTGAACAAATAGTGTCCAAAACGCTTCAAGCCGAATGCACTGTCAGCAAGATTACTGAAAAAAGCTCACACGTGGACGCTCTTTTCTACAGTAGTATCTGAAAAAATAATTTGGAGAATAGATTTCTGAACAAATAGTGTCCAAAATGCTTCAAGCCGAATGCACTGTCAGGAAGATTACTGAAAAAAGCTCCCACGTGGACGCTCTTTTTCTACAGTAGTATCTGAAAAAATAATTTTGAGAAGACGTTTTTGAACAAAGAGTGTCCAAAACGCTTCAAGCAGGATGCACTGTCAGCAAGATTCCTGAAAAAAACTCTCACGTGGACACTCTTTTTCTACAGTAGTTCCTATTTGGCCTTAGACTATAAATAAGCCAAATTTTATTCTCAGGTTGCATAAGTTACAGCAAGAGAAATCGAGGCAAAAGTAGAATAGAAACTGAAGATGAGTGAACGTATTAGTGCTGTTATTTACTATGATGGTGAGGTCTGTAATACCAAGAACGGCGTTGTTTTTTATCGAAGAACAACGCGACTGGTTTTTAACCAGAACATAGATTTGACAGAACTTCGTAAAAGAATTAGGCGTAAAATCTTTGGAACGATGCCAATGAAAGTTTTGTCTATTAAGTATAGATTTTGTGCTTCGGTTGATCCATGAGATATGACTCATTCAACATCAAAGGTCGTTGTAGCTTGAAGGTAATTGTGCAGACTCATCTTGCTAGTAGATCATCCTATCTTGAGGTATATGTACAATTTTCATCGCCAAATGATGAATTTTCAACTTCAACATCTACTGCTGTTCGAGAGGAATACACGACCCCAAGCCGACACTCTGTTAGTAGGAGGCAGAATACGGAAGCGCCCGTGTTTGGTGGCAGTATAGAAAACACAACCCCTGCACGACACTCGGTTAGTAGATGGGACATGCATATCGGTAGGTTGATATTCGATGCTAGAAATACGTATTGGGGAATGACATCAACTTCTAGTCGTTGGCAATCCACATATGATGGGAACGTTATGAAACTTGTTTAAGAAGGGATAATATACTCCCTACGACATCCACCGGCGAGGGGACCTCGTTCGTTACAGATAATGGTAGGTCGGATGATGAGTCCGATGTGGATCCACCTCGAGAGCCCGGCCCCAATGGTGCAGACGTTGCATTATTTTCTGAACCAGAACCTGTTCCAACCATACTTGAAGATGTTGAAGGTGGTTTAGATGAAGAAAAAGAAGATCCGCGATTAAGGGCGTACTCGCCTCCAGCCCACATGCATAATGTCGATCTATCTCAAGATGATGCGTTGGTGTAACACCCTCTACCCGAATCCATTGCCGGAATAAAGTACGAGGCATTACCGAGGAGTATGGAACACTTACAGATAATTTAAACCATTTATCGCTTAAATACCGAAATTGATTATAAAAGTTTCTTTAATGGACCCTCGAGGTCCAAGTCATGCATTAGGATCGGATGGGGACTAAATCAGAATCGTATAAAATTTTTCGCAAAATCCCAAATTTATTTCATTTACAAGGGTCCCACGCTCGTGTTGCTAGGCCGTGTGGTAAAGTTAATTTTCACAATAAGGCTATTTTCCAAACCATAATTCTCACTCATTTGATCCTTATTCTTCACCCACATTTAATACATACAAAAACCAATTTAAGATATTCAACTGAGTCTTATACTTAATACCAATTTTTAGTCGCATACTTCATATAATTAACAATAAACGTATATAGGCTCAATTCTCATTAAATTTCTCTTGTGCTTATACTTTTTCACATTATGTATTCATATAACATATTGATAAACCATAATATGTTCATATTTTAATCCCACATTTAACATACTTTTGGATGATTTATTCCCTGAATTATGGAATTTGATGCTCCTAATCCTTTAATTTAATGTTTTATACTTAGGAGAGCACCGGAGCATGAAAAGAACGAGAAACGGGCCAAAAATGAAGAAAATGGGCCAAAGTACAAAATTCACACGGCCTGGGCCCGAGCCACACGGCCGTGTCTCTTTAGCAGACTCGAACACGGCTGACCTTGATTTACACGGGCGTGTCCCTGCCATGACCTATTTTAATTCCATTCGGATTAGGATACTTAAGGGCAAAGAAGGACATTCCGAAAGCCTATATAAGCACCCTAAGTGTGACCTAAAATGGGGCGTTCAGGTAGGCCGAAGAGCCAAGCCAGAGAGGCCAAATTGTGGGATTTACTCGAAGACAACCAGTTGATTCATCTCAAGAAGCCGGAATCATACTCAAGACGGAAGAACTCCCCTTCAATTTCCTTCAGGGGGTTTTGGGGTTTTTCTTATATTTTGTTTTATATTTTCTTCTGAGATGTATTCTTTTATAAACATGAACTAAACCCCTCAAATACCTGAGGGGGATGAAACCTAAGACGGATCTTGTTATTGTTTTCTTAACTGTATGATAAATATTTGATTTGTTCTTAATTCTTGTTTTGATATTTCAGGATATTGATTCAAGTATTGATATGCTTAGGCAGTGGAGCAAAAGTCCCTGTTTAAGAGTAGATCTAGCATAATTAAGTGGAGTTGATCGCACTCCTAGAGATAGGATGATGAAAATCTGCTGGATTAGGGTCAAACCTAATATGTGAGTCTATAGATCGAGTTAATGCAACACTAGGGTTTTAATTAGAAAGAAATTTCAATTAATCAACCTAGGGTTAGACGTTAGTAGTCTCGAGAGAGGTATTAATATAAATTAGGGAATCCTACGGATCAAGTTAAGTGAATAAATCGTCTGGTTCAGAGTTAAATAACAAGTGAAATCTAGGTGGATTGTTCCTCGGGTATTGTCTTAATCAATTGGTTTTCCCAAAAGTATTTCCCCAAATTCATTCTCTGTGACTTAGCATCTTTAGCTTAGTAATTAGTTAATTTTAGATTAAATAAAAATTCCCTTAATTTTTAGGCTAAATAATAAAAAGATAGTAATTACTAGTAGTCTTGGTTCTTGAGGATACGATACTTCCGATCTTGCCATAGCTATACTACCAAACAATAGATGCGTTTTCCTCAATAGTTGCCATAAGTTAGTTTCTAGGCTCGATCATTCATTATATAAATATTAAGACTTTCAGACACGATCACACATAACAATCATACATCTATAATTCATGTACATTTTTATAACAATTTGTCTTGGTTTCAAACTACTTTATATTGGAGTTTTACTTATCAAATCATTTGAAACATCATCTTTACATATATAGTGCACTTGAGGTGCACAATTCTATAATTATGATTGAACACATTTGTCAAATATATGCCATGTTTTTATATATATCATAGTTTCATATTTCTATGTATCAATTACCATCATTTCCTCGTATTTCGAAAAATACGTGTAACAATTCATAAACATGCAATTCACTAACTCTTCCTGCCAATCACAATTTAAATTGACAAATCACTTACTGAGCCCAATTTCAATGTTCACTAAAATCTATCATATAGATTTGGATGTACGTATCCACCAATAAATTCCATGTACAAGTATCATCATCTCATACTTCCACATACATTTACTTTCCACATTATGAACTCAAACAACATATACAAGACATACCAATGTATTTCAAATACGTTTTCATAGTATTTTATTTAGAATTTAGATTATTTCATATTAGAACTCTTCTCATTAACTCATTTGGAATACCAATTCATACGGATAATACACTCAAGGGTGTACAAATATATATAATCACAAATGAACTCATTCATCAACCAAGTTCTATGTTTATGTCTCATCAACTCGTATTTCCTTATATCACATAATATATACCATGATTGATGAGCTCATCAATACCATGATTTCCATTCCCTTGTTATTTTTCCATATTGATCCCGTTGAATTTCTCGGAATCTCGATGGATTTTCATGGGTACATTTTAGTCCGGGCCCGTCAATTCATATTCATGTGCGCACATTTCCATTTCAGAGAGCACACTCCAGCGAACCTCATCCTTACAGCGGGATTACTAGTTCAAGCTAAATCCCCTGTAATATAAACTCAAAGAGTATTGTCGGGATTACCAGTCCAGGCTAAATCCCCTACAACGACAATTACTCTAATGAGCTTGGATCTGAATTACCAGTCCAGGCTAAATTAAGACCCTAATTTGGATTACCCGTCCGGGCTGAATCCATTTTCCACATATTCTTCAGGAGGGTTATATCAGGATAGGATCACCCGTCCGGGCTAGATCCTTTTTACCGTCAATTCCTTTTCAGAGATCCGTCGAATTTTTCTTTCATTCAACCGGGATTTCTTCCCCCTTTTTTTATCAAATATATCAATGTTTCATTAATTTTCATACAATGAACATTCAAATCATATTCACATCAACAACATACATTTCAAGCATTTAAGAATATAATTCAAGTTACACGAACTTACAATTCGATTTTTATACCATAACGATAATCTTAGTATCATGATAAATATTTAAAATAAAATATTATATCATTTCTATTTCAACGTTTATTGTTAAGTATGACTCCTATTTCAGTCAAATTTAAGAAGTAATCTTTTAGTTAAACTTTGTTTATTTGTTTCAATCAAACACTGATTAGTTTAGATTATTTTACTATTTGACCTATGAATTTAGCCTATAAATAGGCTCTTTTACAACCTTAGAAAAAACACCCATTAGATATTAGAACTCATAACACATTTAGAGAATTTTGTGTTTACGTTTTGAGGGTTCTTTATTTTCGGGTTTTTGAGGTTTAGTTTTTATCTTCATCTTTTGTACTTCTCATTCTTTTGCCATTATAGTAAAATTATCTTTGCCCGTGGTTTTTTATCCTCTTTGAAGGAGTTTTTCCATGTTAAATTTGTGTGTTCAATTTCTTAATTTCTTCTGCTGTTTTTATTGTTCTTTGCTTAATCGGGTCGATTCCTAACAAGTGGTATCAGAGCTAGTTCAATTTTTATATATCAGCCCATTCAGATATGGCAGCAACAAAGTTTTAAATTGAGAAGTTCGATGGTGAGATAAATTTCAATCTATGGCAAGTTCGAATGATGGCAATTCTAATTCAAACCGACTTCAAAAAGGTTGTTACCGAGAAAAAGCCTGAGAATCTAAATCAAACAGCATGGGAAGAGCTTGATGAAAAGTCTTTGTCTGCAATCCAATCCTGCCTCGCGAATATGGTATTACAGGAGGTATTGATGGAGAAAACCTCGTCTGCCTTGTGGAAAAGGTTGGAAACTCTTTATGCGACTAAGTCTCTGGCTAACCATTTAGTGTTGAAACAACGTCTAGTTACGTTTCGCATGAACGAAGGTGAGCTTCTTAGAGATCACATCAGTCAATTCATTACTCTTTTAAATGATTTAAAGAATGTTGAGGTTCATATTGACGATGAAGATCAGGCTATGCTATTATTGTGCTCTTTACCCCATTCATACAAGTCTTTCGGGAGACCACGATTTATGGCGAGACAAACTCGTTCAAGAGGCGTGAAGGGTCATTTGTTGAGTAGAGACAAACTCGACAATGAGCTTCATTTGGATAGCAAGGCAGATAGGTAAGCTTCCGTTTTGATAGCATCAAAGAAATGAGACAAAAGGTGTCGCTGTTGTAAAAAGTTAGGTCACGTCAAAGCAGACTGTTATAAACTGCGAAATAAAAAAGTTGCCGAGAGTAACGAGGAAGATGTAGCTGGTGCAAATTTGGTCGATGAAAGTCGTGATGATTTCTTGTTTGTGTCAATGAGCGATAACTCCAAACTCATGTCCGAGTGGATCCAAAATTCGGGATGTTCTTTCCACATGTGTCCCAATAGAGAATGGTTCTCCACATACAGTTCGGTTGAAGGTGGAGTTGTGTGCATGGGAAACGATTCATCTAGTAAGGTAATCGGTATTGGTACTGTTAAAATTAGGATATACGATGGGACGATTAGGACACTCTCAGATGTTAGGTATGTACCTGGTTTACGAAAGAATCTCATCTCCTTAAGTATTTTAGACTTGAAAGGATGCAAAATCAACATCGAGTCGAGCGACATTAAAGTATCTCGTGGAGCTCTCGTTTTGTTAAAAGGTAAAAAAAACCAACAGTCTTTATATTCTGGAAGGTTCTACAATGACTAGTGAAATCGGACGTCCCTAATCCGTTACAGAGTCGAAGTCAACTCATTTATAATGGAGGCAACTTGGTCATAGGAGGGAAAAAGGTATGACCGTTTCGTTGAAGAGAGGTTCTCTTTTGGATGCAGGTTTTGAAAAGTTAGGGCACTGTGTTCGTGAAAATCAAACTCAGGTTAGTTTTGGTTTGGCAGTGTACGAGTCGAAGGCTAGAAGTCTTCCAGTTTCTAAGCACAGATTCGACTCAGTTAATTCCCTGCATGGTTCAAGATAGGCTCGTGGCGGGCTTTGGCAAAGATGGCATTATGGGAATATGAGTCAAGGTGGAGATTTGTTAAGTATGACTCCTATTTCAGTCAAATTTATGAAGTAATCTTCTAGTGAAACTCTATTTATTTGTTTCAGTCAAACACTAATTTGTTTAGATTATTGTATTATTATATGACCTATTAATTTAGCCTATAAATAGACTCTTTTACAACCTTAGAAAAAACACCCATTAGATATTAAAACTCATAATACATTTAGAGAATTTTGTGTTTACGTTTTGAGGGTTCTTTGTTTTCGGGTTTTTGAGGTTTAGTTTTTATCTCCATCATTTGTACTCTTCGTTCTTTATCCGTTATAGTAAAATTATATTTGCCCGTGATTTTTATCCTCTTTGGAGGAGTTTTTCCATGTTAAATTTGTATGTTCAATTTCTCAATTTCTTCTGCTATTTTTATTATTCGTTGCTTAATCGGGTCGAATCTTAACATTTATCGATTATAATCGGGCATGTGATTAATTTATACATAAGTCATTCATATATTTTCCTCCTCCTCTCCATTCCACATCCTTAGTATAAATAACACATTTATAAGTAACATTATCTACAATTTTTTCACTATTTATTTATGTGAATATTCAAGCTGTTCATCCGTGTCATATTCACTAAATTATTTTTATCTTGAGCTACAAAACTCCAAATTAAAATCTGAAAATTTTCCTTGAAATTAGACTCACATATATTCTTACCATAAAATTTTTAAAATTTTTGGTTTAGCCAATAAGTAGAGTTTATTCTTTAAATTCACCTCTACTTAGCTGTCTGACAGTTTCGACCCCTCTTCACTAAAAATTAATTATCTCATCCTACAGAATTTGGATAATGTTACCGTTTGTTTCTTTTGAAAAATAGACTCATTAAGGATATTAAACATATAAATTATAACCTATAATTATTTTTCTCCAATGCTTTATGATTTTCCAAAGTCAGAACAGAGGAACCCAAAATCATTCTAACCTTATCTCACAAAACCTATTATATCGCATGATTTACAATTCCATTGCTTACATCATTTCTTCTATAAAAAACTAGACTCAATAAGCTTTAACTCATATTCCATTTATCCTCTAATTATATTTATACAATTTTTGGTGATTTTTCAAAGTTATACTACTGCTACTGTCCAAAACTGTTTTAGTGCAAAGTGTTGATTTCCATTTTGCCCCAAATTTCACAGTTAATACAATTCAGTCCTTGTCCAAGTAACCCCTCAATTGGGCTAATTTTTCTCAATTAATACCTTATTCTATCATTGTAAACTACTTCCTAACCCTTGAAAATTAGAACTTTAGCATTAAACCTTAATTCCAAACTCTTTTACAATTAGGTCCTAAAACCAATTTCCATCAATTTTACTTGATAAAATTATCATATATAAAAATTAAAGCTTCATTTACATATTTATTCATCATATGCTTCCAGTACTCATCCATAGGAACTTTAAAAATTAGCCATAGAATCAAAAACTAATGACATAGTAAGTTGGACCCAATTGTAAAAGTCCAAAAACATAGAAATTTCAAGAAGAAAGCAAGAATTAAACTTACATGAAGCTAGAGTATGAAAACCAGCTTGAACCCTCTTCCATGACTGTTTTTCAGCTGATGAAAATGAAGAGAAATGAAGAGAATTCTAGATATTCCAATTTGGTCCCATTTTTATTTAGCTAATTTTGGCAATTTTCCAATTTTGTCCTTATGTCACCCATTTCATGATTTTTCTCAGCTATTGCCGCCCAAAATATTCCTTTGCTCTTATTTTCACTTTGGTTCCTTCCTCATTTGACAATTAAGCTATTTAATCCTTCTAGCAACTTTTACACCTTTTTCAATTTAGTCCTTTTTATTTAATTAACCACCCAAACGTCAAAATTTTTTAACGAAATTTTAATACTACCTTATTGACATGTCGTAAATATTCATAAAAATATTTATGACTCGGTTTAGAACACTGAGATCTCGATACCTGTTTTTCTCAATTTCTTGACCAAATAAATTTTTATAAAACACAATTTACTATTTCAAAAATATTTTAAAAGCTACATTTGGCTCGTAAATGTTAAATAATATAATCTACGAGTTCATTTGTCAGATTTGGTGGTCTTGAACCACTATTTTCGACATCGCTGAAATTTGGGCTATTACAGTTGGAGTTTCCAGATCTAGCACACAGAAGGCGTGACCGTACAGGTTCGTCGTTGAATTCGGGTGAATTGGATGTTGGTAAGGATTTTTCCAACAAGGATACTTTTCTTGGTGCATTAAAACAACTTAGCTTCAAGAACGGGGTTAACTACAACGTGGTTAAATCCAAACCCAATAAGTATGATGCCAAGTGTGCAGTGCAAGACGGTACATGTTCATGGAAAATCATGGCCTCGTTGAGGAAAAGCACAGGCTTGTGAGAGATAAAAAAGTACAAAGGTCCACATACATGTGTTGCCGATACAGTAGCATTAGGTGTCTAGGGTTTTTGAATAATATTGTTATTACGTAATGTTACATTATTTAACGTACTTCGTTGACACGTGTTAATACTACCGACGGTGAAGGCGAATCCCAAGACTTCAGTGCCGGTCTTAATTGCCAATATTCGTAGCCAATTGAGGTACACGCCCTCTTACCGCAAGGCTTGGATAGCTAAGCAGAAGGCGTTGGAAAAGTTGCATGGTCGGTGGGACGCTTCATATAATGAAGTGTGGCAGTGGTGTCAGGTGCTGGAGAGATATGTCTCAGGCTGCATAACAGACCTTGAAACGGCACCTGCGTACTACAACGACCGATAGCTCCGTGGATGCTAAGTGTTCAAGTGTCTGTTATGAAGCTTTAAACAATGCCGAGACATATTTCTATACTAAAATCCATTGGTACAAATTGACGGTACCTTTATGTATGGTAGATATACCTATCTGTTATTGCTAGTGTAACACCTCCTACCCGTATCGGTTATCGGAATAAAGTACGAGGCATTACCGAGGAGTACGGAACACTTACAGACAATTTAAACCATTTATTGTTCAAATATCGAAATTGATTATAAAAGTTTCTTTAACAGACCCTCGAAGTCCAAATCATGCATTAGGATCGGGTCGGGACTAAATCAGAACCGTATGAAATTTTTTGCAATATCCCAAAAATTATTTCATTTACAATGGTCCCACGCCCGTGTGACTGGGCACACTCCTGTGTGGCATGGTCATGTGGCTCACATAGCCGTGTCTCTGAGGTGTGTAACTCTCTAACTTGCATCTATGAAGGAACTTGGGTCACACGGCTTTAGTACACGCCCGTGTTGCTAGGTCGTGTGGTAAAGTTAATGTTCACAAATAAGGCTATTTTCCAAACCATATTTCTCACTCATTTGATCCTTATTCTTCACCCACATTTAATACATACAAAAACCAATTTAAGATATTCAACTAAGCCTTATTCTTAATACCATTTGTTAGTCGCACAATTCATATAATTAACAAGAAACATATATGGGCTCAATTCTCATTAAATTTCTCTTGTACTTATACTTTTTCACATTATGTATTCATATAACATATAACAATCATATCTCTGTATTTCATGTACATTTTTATAACAATTTGTCTTGATTTCAAACTACTTCATATTGGAGTTTTACTTATCAAATCATTTGAAACATCATTTTTGCACATATAGTGCACTTAAGGTGCACAATTCTATAATTATGAATGAACACATTTATCAAACATATGCCATGTTTTTATATATATCATAGTCTCATATTTTCATGTATCAATTACCATCATTTCCTCGTATTTCGACAAATACGTGTAACAATTCATAAACATGCAATTCACTTACTCTTCCTGCCAATCACAATTTAAATTGACAAATCACTTATTGAGCCCAATTTCAATGTTCACTAAAATCTATCATATAAATTTGGATGTATGTATCCACCAATAAATTCCATGTACAGGTATCATCATCTCATATCTCCACATACATTTACTTTTCACATTATAAACTCAAATAACATATACAAGACATACCAATCTATTTCAAATACGTATTCTTAATATTTCATTTAGAATTCAGATTATTTCATATTAGAACTCTTCTCATTAACTCATTCGGAATACCAATTCATACGGATAATACACTCAAGGGTGTACAAATATATAATCACAAATGAACTCATTCATCAACCAAGTTCTATGTTCATGTCTCATCAACTCGTATTTCCTTATATCACATAATATATACCATGAGTGATGAGCTCATCAATACTATGATTTCCATTCCTTTATTATTTTTCCATATTTATCCTGTTGAATTTCTCGAAATTTCGATGGATTTTCATGGGTACACTTTAGTGTACAAATCCGGGCCCGTCAATTCATATTCATGTGCGCACATTTCCATTTCAGAGAGCACACTCCCGCGAACCTCATCCTTACAGCAAGATTACCAGTCTAGGCTAAATCCCCTATAAAATAAACTCATCGAGTATTGTCGGGATTACCAGTCCAGGCTAAATCCCTTGCAACGACAATTACTGTAATGAGCTTGAATCTGAATTACTAGTCCAGGCTAAATTCAGACCCTAATTCGGATTACCCGTCCGGGCTAAATTCATTTTCCACATATTCTTCGGGAGGGCTATATCGGGATAGGATCACCTGTCCGGGCTAAATCCTTTTTACCGTCAATTCCTTTTCAGAGATCTATCGAATTTTCCTTTCATTCAACTGGGATTTATTTTCCATTTTCATCAAGAATATCAATACTTCATCAATTATCATACAATAAACATCCAAATCATATTCACATCAATAAAAATATATTTCAAGCCTTTAAGAATATAATTGAAGTTACACGAACTTACAATTCGATTTTTATACCATAACGATAATCTTAGTATCATAATAAATATTTGAAATAAAACATGATATCATTTATAATTCAATGTTTATCGATTATAATCGGGCATATGATCAATTTATACATAAGTCATTCATATATTTTCCTCCTCCTCTTCTCCATTCCACATCCTTAGTGTAAATAACACATTTGTAAGTAACATTATTTATAATTTTTCACTATCTATTTATGTGAATATTCAAGCTGTTCATCCATGTCATAGTCACTAAATTATTTTTATCTTGAGCTAAAAAACTCCAAATTAAGATCTACTAATTTTTCTTGAAATTAGACTCACATATCTTCTTACCATAAAATTTTTAGAATTTATGGTTTAGCCAATAAGTAGTGTTTATTCTTTAAATTCACCTCTGCTTAGCTGTCTGATAGTTTCGACCCCTCTTCACTAAAAATTAATCATCTCATCCTACGGAATTTGGATAATGTTCCCGTTTGTTTCTTTTGAAAATAGACTCATTAAGGATATTAAGCATATAAATTATAACCCATAATTATTTTCCTCCAATTTTTTATGATTTTCCAAAGTCAAAATAGAGGAACCCGAAATCATTCTGACCTTGTCTCACAAAACCTATTATATTGCATGATTTACAATTCAATTGCTTACAACATTTCTTCTATAAGAAACTAGACTCAATAAGCTTTAATTCCATATTTCATTCATCCTCTAATTAGATTTCTACAATTTTTGGTGATTTTTCAAAGTTAGACTACTGCTGCTGTCCAAAACTGTTTTAGTGCAAAGTGTTGATTTCCATTTTTCCCTAAATTTCACAGTTAATATAATTTAGTCCTTGTCCAATTAACCCCTCAATTGGGATAATTTTTATTAATTAATACCTTATTCTATAATTTTAAACTACTTCCTATCCCTTGAAAATTAGAACTTTAGCATTAAACCTTAATTCCAAACTCTTTTACAATTAGGTCCTAAAACCAATTTCCATCAATTTTACTTGATAAAATTATCATAAATAAAAATTAAAGCTTCAATTATATATTTATTCATCATATGCTTCCAGTACTCATCCATAGAAACTTTAAAAATTAGCCATAGAATCAAAAACTAATGACATAGTAAGTTGGACCCAATTGTAAAAGTCCAAAAACATAGAAATTTCAAGAAGAAAGCAAGAATTAAACTTACATGAAGCTAGAGTATGAAAACCAGCTTGAACCCTCTTCCATGGCTGTTTTTCAGCTGATGAAAATGAAGAGAAATGAAGAAAATTCTAGATATTCCAATTTGGTCCCATTTTTATTTAGCTAATTTTGGCAATTTTTCAATTTTGCCCTTATGTCACCCATTTCATGATTTTTCTCAGCTATTGCCGCCCAAAATATTCCTTTGCGCTTATTTTCACTTTGGGTCCTTCCTCATTTGACAATTAAGCTATTTAATCCTTCTAGCAACTTTTACACATTTTTTAATTTAGTCCTTTTTATTTAATTAACCACCCAAACGTCAAAATTTTTAACGAAATTCTAATACTACTTTATTGACATATCGTAAATATTCATAAAAATATTTATGACTTGGTTTATAACATCGAGATCTTGATACCTCTTTTTCTCAATTTCTTCACCAAATAAATCTTTATAAAACACAATTTACAATTTCAAAAATATTTTAAAAGCTACATTTGGCTCGTAAATGTTAAATAATATAATCTACGAGTTCATTTGTCAGATTTGGTGGTCTCAAACCACTATTTCCGACATCGCTAAAATTTGGGCTATTACAGTTGGTGTTTCCAGATCTAGCACACAGAAGGCGTCTATCAACGACGATGGCGGACCAGAAATATTACAAATTTAGCATTGCAACACCTGATCTACAGACTGTTATAAAAAATTATAAAATAAAAATCAATTAAAATTGTGTAAATGAAAAAAAATATTAAATAGTATTGAAAAATTAAAATTATCACTTACCATTGTCATTTGATCGATAGAGATGTGTTTATTATCGAGACGAATTAATTCTTCGGCCATTGCTAACACAATAGAATATTTTTTAATTTAAAAAAACTAATTTAAAAAAATTTTAAACAGAGCTTTTTTGCAAAAATTAAAGGACTTGTGAAATTTGAGAGGAATTTGAGAGAAAGTTGAGAGAAATTTGAGAGGACTTTTGTGTGAAAAAAATGAAAAGGGCACTTTTATAAATTTTTTTTTGACCATTGGAGGACAAACGGTAAAAAAAATTGTCATTGAAGGTTAAAAACACAGGCAAAACGCGTCATTAGGGGAGCGTTTTACGACATCAACACAAAGCGCGCCCTCAAGGTAGCGCTTTATGTTGATGTGGGCAAAATGCTCCCTCAGGGAAGCGTTTTGCTGGCACGTCCCTGACATCACGCTGACGTGGACGCGTTTTCGGGAAAATCGGCCCATTCTGATAAATAATTAAAAAGTCGGTTCATTTCCGTAAATAATGTTAAAAACGGGTATTTTTGGGTAAAATTGCCTATTAATTGAGTGGAAAAAAATTCAATGACTAGATTTTTTTTTTTTTTGAAAAGATTCAGGGGTTTTTAAGATTCTTTAACTTTAGTTTAATTATTTTTTAGTTATGGTTCTGAAGAGTCAGGGCCTCAATTAAACTTTTAATTTACAGGAACCTTGATTTTAGTGTTACTTAAAAACTCTGTCATATGTTGCCCCAAAATATCATGTAGGTTTGGTCACTTCGTGACACTAAATTCAGTAAAATATTTAATATCAATAAAGATGTGTTATTTAGATTAATTTGTAATTTTCTTAATTGAGTTAATATTATTTAATTTGTGATATTGAATTCAATAAAATATTTAATTTTAGTAAAGATGTATACAATTAGTGGAGATAATAATAAATGTATAATAAAATTAAAATGTAAATAATATATTGTCTTACGAAAGGAAATTGCCAACAAAGTAATGAGTTTTGTGCAGGAGAATGAAGCCCTTAGTAACAGAAGTCTTATGAAACACCTTTCCTCTTTGGAATGGAGACCTTTAGAGAATCATGTGGTTCGCATTAATTTTGATGCGGCTTTTAGCCAACAACTTTTTAGATCTACTTCGGGGCTAGTGGCTAGGAATGAAAGGGGGAAGGTGATTGTCTCCAAATCAGTTCTGGCAAATCAGATAGCCTCTTCATTTGCTGCGGAAGCTTTTGCATGCTTCCAAGCAGTGAGGTTGGGGATAGGGATGGGTGTGGATGCATTCGAAATCGAAGGGGATACATTGACAGTTATCAAAAAGTGTCAGTCCAATGTTGAAGATAAGTAAAAAATAGGAGCTTATATTAGAGATATTCACCAAAACAAGAATCATTTCCACAAGATCTATTTTAGACACATATCAAGATGTGCAAACCAAACGACACATATAATCGACACGTAAAGCCTTAAGACCTTTCCCTATTTTGGGAAGTGGGGGTGGCAGCCTATTAATTCGACTTGACAGGGGGACATTTTAGTTTCCTTTTTTCTTTTATTTTCTCTTGTTTCATTTATGCCTAATGGGCTTCGATGCTGGGTTTTTTTTTTTTTAAACTTGCTTTTGTTTTCGATGAGTTATCTTATTTGAGCTCAGTTTATTCTTAATAAAGTCCAGTCTTATTATCAAAAAAAAAAAAATCTATTGATTAAAAAATACTTCAATGTTGCTTCAAACAAGGTTCAAACCACTACCACTTATACATAAAAATAATGTTTTAAACATCAAATACTTCTCTTGCACTTTAATTATAATTTTTAAAAATTTAAAAATAACATATAAAAATATTTTTCAAAAATAAATATAATAATTAATAATAAAATTAAATAATTATTTTAAGTATTTATATTTTTTATTAGAAAAGGTATCTTCTTTAACATCTTCTCTTAAATCTTATTCTTTTTGCATCTGTAAATACTACAAGACCTATTAAAAATTATAAAATATTTATTTGATTCTTGAAGCTATTTGTTGTGCTATCCGTTGCAAACCTCCCCAAAGAATGCATCCCTTTGACTATCATCGACAACAGGGGAGTGTTTTGAGATGTAAACTAAGGTGTGAAAATGGATTGAGAAGGCAAGTGACCGCAGAAACTATCTTTATATAAAATTGTAAACATTTTTTTATTTTTTTATATTTTTTTAGTTTTATATAATTTTTTGTAATTTTAAATTTTTTGTGACTAATTTGTAACATTTTTTTGTACTTTTCCATTTCTTAACAAATTTTTGCACTTTTCTATATTTTTATATATTTTAAATAATTTTCTATATTTTAAATATTTTTTCATAATTTTTATACTTTTATAATATATATTTATTTTTCATAAAATTTATATAATTTTTTTCATTTAAAATAATTTATGTTTTTTTATATTCTATAATTTTTTTCGCACTTTAATAATTTTTATAATTTTTTCAAATTTATATATTTTAATGATTTTCTATATATATATATATTTTGATTTTATATATAAAATACCAGAAAAATAAAGGGTAACATTTGACCATTAACCTTAATTGACAAACAACTTAATTGATTATAATTCAAACATTCAATGTATTAATTGGGTCATTATACCCAAAAATACCATTTTTTTAATGTTATTTATGGAAATGGCCCGAATTTTTAATCATTTACTGTAATAGGCCAAATTTCCCGAAAACACGTCCACGTCAGTGCGATGTCAGGAGACGTGCCAGCAAAGGGTGCGCTTTGTGCTGACGTGGACAAACCGCTCCCCCAAGGAGTCGTTTTGCCCGTGTTTTACATTAGGGTTTTCAACTTTGTTTAGGGTTAGGGTTTTTAAGGAAAAAATTAATAAAATTAGGGTTTAGGGTTAATTAATTAAATTAGGATTTAGGGGTTTAAGGTTAATTAATTAAATTATGTTTAGGGTTTTTAAAAATAATTTTGTGTTTAGGGTTTAGGGAAAAATATATTAGCAATATAAAAAAAAAATTTACAGTAGTATCTGAAAAAATAATTTTGGAAAGATATTTTTGAACAAATAGTGTCCAAAACACTTCAAGCCGAATGCACTGTCAGCAAGATTACTGAAAAAAGCTCCCACGTGGACGCTCTGTAACAGTCCGAAATTTTGACCCTAATCTGAACGGTGGTTTCAGGACCACGAAGCCGAGTCCGAAAAATTTTTAAATATTATTTTCTGTGTTAATTATATGTGAATTAGTATGTGTGAAATTTCCGTATAAAAATTTAAACAAAAGGACTTAATCGCGTAAATCGTAAAAGTTACAAACCATAGTGAAAAGTACTTATTTGATAGTGGCTTTTTAATATGGAATCCTTAAAGGGCAAAAAGCCCATTTTCTAAGTTAGTGGCCGGCCATGGACATAAATAACCTTATGCTATAATGAATGGTTATTTTATAATAAAGGTTAATATAGTAAAATAATAATAATCATAATATATGTAATAATAAAACAAAACAAGGCCATTATCATCTTTTTGTTTCTCTTGGCCTAATGTAAAGAAAAGAAAAAAGAATGGAGAAAGCCTAGGTTCGGCCATTGTTGAAGCTAAATTCAAGGTTAGTTTTAATTTGGTTTTTGATAATTTTTACGTTTTTGAGATCGTTGCTATAAAATGTACAAGACTAATGCTTTAATTTTTGAGTTTGATGAATATTTTGAGTTGAGTTGTTGATGATAGTTTGTTGTTTAAGTTGTTTGGGGATGAATTATGGTAAATATGTGTTAGATTAACAAGTTTTGTCTTTGAATTTTTGATGAAATTGAGTATGTTGGACTAAATTGCAAAAATAAATTTTTGAGGGACTAAATTATGAAATAAATGAAATGCATGGACTTGTATGAATACTATGAATATTCGGCCCTTAAGGTGTGTAGCCAAATTTTGTGTATTTTGTGTTTTGTGCAAATAGGACTAAATTGAAAAAGTGTGAAATACTAGGGGTAAAATGGTAATTTTCCCATTTATGTGTTTTAGGACTAAATTGAATAGAAATGTGTTTGAATGAGCTTAATTTGAACATGTTTAGATCAAGAACAAAAGAAAACGGATTTGGATCGGGGAAAAGCAAAAATAATCGAATAGCCGGTTTTCGTCGTCCGTCAATATTCGAGGTAAGTCTCTAAGTAAATAAACATCGTAAATTATTTACGTAACCTAGTATATGCTGAAATTTGGAAATATTGTAACTAGATTATGAAATAGCCAAATTTGGCTAAGTATAATATTTGATTTGGTTAAGTTATTTGAATGATATATGTTATTTGAATGTTCGTATAATGAGTTCGAAATGAATAAAAGGTTCGATATATGAAATGATTTGTGTGAGACAACTTAAAGTATTACTATTCAGGCTTTGAGCCTAGCAAGCCTTGGGCTGGTGCACTTATCAGGCTTTATGCCTAGCAGGCTGGTTGCCGGTGAATGAATATCAGACCTCGGGTCTAGCAGGCTTAGTGCCGGTGTGTGATTCAGGCTTATGCCTAGCAGGTTTTATACCGGTGATGTAATTTCAACTTATAAGTTATAAGTTTCTTTAATTATGTGATCATTGAACAAGTAAGTTGATAAAACGAGTTGTATATATATTCGGCCAAACAGGTATGTGCATATGAGATATTCAATTGAACTATTATGTAACATCCTAGAAATAGGGGTTCTGGGGAAACTCGGGATCAAACCGGAACCTTGGTAAAATTTTGGACACTTCAAAGATAAAATCAAATCCCATAATTCCATTTTTCCGCCTAATACGGGGGTATGGACACGGTGCTTGTCGTCCATTCCACTTTATCCCATAAGCAAATAATTTAAGCATTCCATTAATTTTCCTTCATGATTAAAAGATTAGATCAACCTACTTATTTATTTATTTTCATTTATTTCCATGCTCTCTATCCTCCATTTTTCGTGGTTCTTCTTTTAGAAGAATAAAATTCAAACGTTTATATTGCTTTGCCATATTACATTACCATCCCACTCATATATTATTATAAAAGAAATTAAAATTTGTCCATGATTCACATTGTATTACCGTCCCACTCATACATTTTTTAAAGGATTTTAAAATTTCCCATGATCCAAATTACATTGCCATCCCACTCATGTATTATTTTAAAAGAATTTAAAATTTGCCCATGATTCATATTGCATAGCCGCCCCACTTATGTATATTTTTTTTAAGGAATTTAAAAATTTCCCATGCTTCCAACCAACTTGTCATCATAATTTATTAAACACATGGCATTTAAAAATTCCACCCACAATCTCTTTTCATGTTTTTTTCCTTTTCGTGCATCTCCAATTCCCATTGCCGTTCATATGCTCCATATGTTTTATATTTTTTTTATCTAACTTTGTCTAGCACTTAGGACATTATTAACAAAGAAGACAAAATTTATTAAAAGTGTACCGAAAATTTTATATGTCGGAGGAAATTGTTTCACTTCATCTTAGCATATTCGGTCATTTAGGGGGGGGAGTGCCAATTTTTGCTAATCTCATTGAGTTCTTCTTTTCTCTCATTGGGTTTCCCTATTTCCTCCATAACCGAACTTTCATCTTCTCTCTATTCCTTCTTCTCATCCATATTAACATCCACTTATTGATCAATCGAAATATAGTGGAAGACCAAAACTTGGAGTTTCCAAAGTCATCTTTTAATCGCTAGAAAATGGTTCTAAAAATCTTAGAGGTAAGAGTTCTTCACGGATTTTATAATCACTTTTTATTCGATTAAGATGGTGGTGATTAACCGATATTATTATAGGGACTCTATCGCTCGATCTTTCATCTTGAGATCATACGGACTTTTGTGACATTAGCGATTCGGGATTTTTCATCGGGTTGTGAACCGTTAACTGAGGAAAATCGACAAATTGTGATAATTCGCGATTTCAAGGGGTGTCTACGATCGAGAAAGTATAGTGCTTACAGTAAATCAGGTGTGTACCCCACACTGAATCTTAATAGATTTATGGCGTTAATTTATTATATGTGTTAATCTGAAAGTGTAAGAATATGGCTAAGGTACCATGTAATGGTACGAGGAACTCAGGTACGTTTTCCTACTCCTACTAGGATTATGAATATATGTTGTGACTCATATGTGAACAATAATAAAAATGTGAAATAAGGCCTATGGTATGAGATTGCATGATATGAATGATATATGGGGCATATGGGATATTATGAATGGGGAAGTGACCGTGGTGACTTATGTCACGATATCTGAATATGGTGACCTCGGTCACATTATTCGAAATGGTGTCTCATGACACAAAATATTATCTCGGTGGCTATGCCACGAGTTTTATAAGGGCGATGAGTACGTCGACTGCAGCGACTGCCTTCGATGGTGTGTAGCGGATGGAGGGTTGACTTAGTAGTCCCCACGGTATGTAGGTTGGTATGGGTGATGTGTAGCGGATGGCTATCTAGGTTTGGGTTCGGGTTGCATCATATTATTTAAATGATATATGTACATGTATGATTTGATATGCCTGAATTTGTTAGGATTTAGTGTTGTGGTTACACATTGAGTCTGTTGACTCACCCCGTTATGGGAACATTTTTCAGGTGACGATCAGTGATGGACCGGGTCGGCAGAAGCTTAGTGGTGGCCATGCTCAGCAGGGAAATTCATTTTATTTGGACTTTTTATTTTAAGTACTTGGAATTTAATTTTGGGATTTATTTTGATGTAATAAGGCCACAGTTGAACTACTTTATTTTACTTTTATTTATTATGTTACGAAATTTTTTTTTTATCAATTAGAGATTAAGTAAATTTATTTTAAAATAAATTCTAAGTGTTTTGTCACCTAGAATAAAGGGTTTTCAATAAAAGATAAACTTGTTCTCAACTCAAGTCCAACCCAAAACAATCTTTCTTTCAAAACACACAGATTTTCCAAAGTAACAAAAGAATTTTGAATCGGTTTACATCGAGGAACATACCAGATCCGGTCGAGGCTTGTGGGCCGGGTTTGGGGTGTTTCATATTATGTTCGGCCAAATAGGTAAGCATATATGTGATATTTATTGAGCAAGTATGAGACAAATGTTCATGTATATTCGGCCTCTTTGATATGTGGATAAAATGATAATGCATTGATATTATATACTTGAATACATGTAATGTTCAATGAACATATGTATATACATTTATATATATATGCAATTAAAATGTACAGGGCATTTACTTATTCAAATGTATATGTGAACATATCGAATTATATGTATATGGATTATGAGTTGATTGTTAAGAGATGATATTTTATATCTTGAACCTTATGCCAAATTGGTAAATGGTATGTTTAAGGTAAGATGGTAAAAAAATTGTTATGCTATGTGAGGTAATGGCATTCGACTATGTTAGACTATTTGTGCTAAGTTATAAATTCAATGCCATTAAGTGATTGTCTTAAAATGCTTGAATGTTCAATTGATTTATTATATTTGCTTAAGACTTACTAAGCTAAATTAGCTTAGTCTGTGGGTTTTGTTATTCTGTTTTATAGATTTTGGTTACAAGCTACGAGCTCAGGGGATCGTCAACGAAGTCATCCACACTATCGACTTATTTTGGTACTTTAAAAGTTGGGATTTTGAATTTAAGGCATGTATAGGCTAGCCTAATACTTGGATGATGTTTTGATGTTGTAAATATAAGCCATGCAAAAATGGCTTGTCCATCTTGTTAATCTTGGAATTTATATTTTGGCTTGATGATTATGTTTGGTTGTGGTTTTGGTTGATTTGGTTTTAGTATATATAAGTATGGTTAATGTATAGAGTTTAAATGAAATAGAGTAAAGATGTTATAATCTAGTTAACCATATTTTGCAATGAAATAGTTTTTGGTTAGCAGCAGTGACATGATTTTGAAAAATCACCAAAAATAAGAGAAATGGAATTAGAAAGTGAATAAGATATAGCATTAAACCTTATTGTGTCTATTTTTATATGAAAGAAACAGAGTAGGAAAAGGAATTTTATAGTATGAGATATTTAAATTTTAGTGAGACTGATTCTGAATGACTTCGTGATCCCCTATTTTGTCTTGAAAAAATTATTAAAAATTGTACAAAAATAATCATGGAGCATAGTTTATATGCTTAGAATTGAAACACCCCACACCCGGCCCACGAGCCTGAACCGGATCTGGTATGTTCCTTAAGAAAATCGGCTTCAAATTCTTTTGTTACTTAGAAAATTTTTGTGGATTTTTAGAAAGATATTGGTTTTGGGTTGGGCTTTGGTTGGAAACCCATTTATTTAATTTAGAAAACATTTAATTTTGGTGACAAAATAATTTAGGGTTTATTTCTAAAATAAATTTAATTAAACTTAGTCAAAAATAATTCATAACGTAACAACCTGAAAATAAAAGCAGGAAATAACACCATCCAACTTGGGCCTTATGGCCTTATTACATCATTCAAACTCAAAGGTAAAATTGAAAATACTAAAATTGAGTAAAGTCCAAATTCTAATAAATTCTTCAAGTGATGCATGGCCACCTTTAGCTCCCGCCGGTCGGTCCGTTATCGCTCATTTCTGAAAAATAGTCCCCACAAAGGGGTGAGTCAATGACTCAATGTGTACACAAACTAACAATCAACATTCCAGGCATACATATTCATATCAAAGCATATTCAAATCAAATAATGATGCAACCCAAACCCAAACCTAAAGGTCCATCCGCTACACACCACCCGTACCAACCGCGCACACCGTGGGGACTACTAAGTCGACCCTCCATCCGCTACACACCATCGAAGGCGTCATTCGCTGATCGACGCGTGCTCATCGCCCCACTTACGTTGTGTTATTAGACACTATATTCAAATAATGTAACCGGTTACCATATTCACGCAATAATGGGCCGTAGCCACCATATTTCGTTGGTGAGGCGAAACCAACACCTTCGTTGGTGAGACCAAGTCAACACCTTCGTTGGTGAGACCAAAGTCAACACCTTCACTTTCTTCCTTCACATATATCCCAAATGCCCCAATTATTTTATAACATATTCCACATACTTATACTTTTTTTCATTCATGTTACTAATCACATGTTCAAAGTATATCACATTCATAATCCTATCAAAAGTAGGAAACATACCTGGGTACTCCTTACCACATTTGTGGTACTTAACCACATTCACATACTGATACATATTCATATATTTAATAATTACCACGTAATTTATTGAAGGTTAGTAAGGGTACACACCTGATTTGCTTAACAGATTCCTTGAAATCCCGAAGAATGATCTACTGATTTAGATCAGTTCCTACATTTGATTAATCACTTACTATTTTAATAAAAACCATTCGGCCATAAATCCAAATCCTAGTAGGATTAGTATACTTAAAACTTACCTTGAAATTCTCAAATCCCGAAATCCTTGTATCCCTCTGTCGAAATCCCTATAACTACATGTTAGATCAATTTCTAACATTTATTCACAACAATTAACCCTTAGCCGAATGTTAAATATGACTTACCTTAGATTCTTAAATCCCGAAATTCACCGAATAACTAGGAACACGCGGCCTATGGTGTACCTTCGGAAAAGAACTTCTCCTTCCTTGTAGTCGACACTTAGTAAATCCCGGAAGATCTCTTGACAATGAGATATTAAGGGTATTAGAATCTTAATTTCGATAGCCTCAAAAGAAATAGAATGAGAATCTAACCTAATCTTACCCTTACTTGAAGAAATCGGTTGCATCTTCACTTCAACCTTCAGAGATTCGGCTATGGCCTTGATCTTAGCAAGCTTTCGGCTTTTGGAATATTGAGAGGAGAAGAATGAAGAAGAAAAGAAAAGAGAAAAAGAGAATAATGGTAGAGAAAATTCGGCAGAGAGAATAGGAGAAATTTTAGAGAATTTCGGCAGAGGTTTTCTTGAAGAGAAAAGAATGAATGAAGAATAGCCTTACTCTTCCTTTTATAGCCAGAATTACTAGCTAGGGTCCTTTACTTGGCCACTACTCTTCTATTTTGATAACTTTATCCTTTAATAAATAAAAGAGTTTAATCCAATATTTATCTCTTCTAAATAATCCAATTTAAAAATCCTTTATTTATCACCTTTTTGATCGAATATTTATGAAAATAAAACACCTCTCTTTTTAAACACATGTGTCGTCCACCTCAGCCTTCTGGAAGCAAAATTAAAACCTTCATTTAATTGCTTCCCTTGTGACTCGAACCCAGGCCCATGCCTCTTGCACATGGCGCCATTTCCATAGGCCCTAAGTGCCATCTTCAGGCCACTTTTCCTAGCCCGTTTGTGTGTCAAATCTTACCATCTTTTTCTTTTAAGGCCCCTTAGCCTTAATCTCCTATTTAAAACTTTAAAACTTGACATTTCTAAGTCATTTCTAAGTTTCCTAAAATTTTCGATCGGCTCTGTAAACTTGCCATTTTCTTACATTTCCAAGTTTCCAGAAATGTTCACTTTCCATTTTTGAATCATTTCCTTACATTTCCTAGTTTCCATAAATGTTCACTTTCCTCTTTATTCCTTTACATTTTCAGGACATTTCCCTACATTTCCAAGACAAGACATTTCCTTACATTTCCTGGCATTTCCTTACATTTTCATACATTTCCTCACATTTCCTTACATTTCCTTACATTTCCATACATTTCCATACATTTCCTTACATTTCCTTACATTTTCTTACATTTCCCTACATTGCCTTACATTTCCATACATTTCCACACACTTCCACACATTTCACATTTCCATATATTTCCTTACATTTCCATACATTTCCTTACATTTCCTTACATTTCCATACATTTCCTTACATTTCCTTACATTTCCATACGTTTCCTGACATTTCCTTACATTTCCATATTTCCTTACATTTGCATACATTTCATTATTTCTAGAATTCACATAACACATTCATAATTTATAAAACATGCCATTTTACCACATGGTTCCTTGTGTCATGCTTCACACGGAGTTTCTTTTAAAGCCTCATTTACCTAGCTCCCCTTTTTACTTAAAAACCAATAATTTTCCAAAGCTTTCTTCTTCCATCCTAGAAGTCTAAAAACCTTTAATACACTTCCAAACACTGCCAAAACCTACTAACTCATGAATTATGCACAAACGCATAACCCCTAATCTAGGATGTTACAAGAATCCTTAATGAGTCTATTTTTTATTGGAATAAACGAGAACATTATTTGAGTTCTAAAGATGAGATAACTGAGTTTTTGTAAAGATAGGTCAGAACTATCAAATCGTGAAATAGGGGAAATTTAATGATAAAACTGTACTAATTGGCCACGTAAAAAATTCTGGAAAACTTATAGTAAGAAGATATATAAGTCTAGTTTCAAGAAAAATTTACGGATCTAAATTTAGTGTTTCGTAACTCAAGTTATAGTCAATTTAGTCAACATGACGCAGATGGACAGTTTCAATTTTTATGCCCCGAATTAGTAGTTAAGTCTAGTATGTACATGTGTATAAAGTTTTATATTTATGTGTTTTGAATTATGGAAGATTACTAGGTCTTGTTGATTTGATTTTGATCTTATAAATGAATTGATCTATATTTTGTTTGGATGTTTGTAATTGGCCTATTTTGAATCAGGTTAAACAAAGTTTATGCATATTTTGAATCAGGTTAAACAAAGTTTATGCAAAGATATATGTATGTCTAGTTTTGATAATTGTTAACTTGTTTTAGTAGATTAATAATGAGCATGTGCATTTTCGGTCAGCGAATCTTTAAGGACCATATGAATAGTAACTTTTTTTTATTTGATGAGAAATGCTTATATGATAAATTGGCTAATGGATTTTAAGATATGTACGATATTGTTTAAGCATGCATTACTCATAACGCATTCGGAAATGATCATATGATCAGTAAATATTTGTTGTGACTTGTGCTATGTTCGGTAATGCCTTACAACCCTAATCCGGCGACTGATGCGGGTTAAGGGTGCTACACGCTCTTTTTCTACAGTAGTTGTAACACCCCTTACCCGTGTTCGACGCCGGAACAGAGTATGAGGCATTACCGAAGAGTACGAAACACTTACAGATTATTTAAACCATTTATTGCTCAAATATCAAAATTGATTATAAAAGTTTCCTTTTTCAGATCCTTAAAGTCCAAATCATGCATTAGGATTGGGTCGGAACTAAATCAAAATCATATGAAATTTTTCGCAAAATCCCTAAGTTTATCTCATTAACAAATGTCCCACGCCCGTGTGGCTCACATGACCATGCCTCTGGGCCTATAACTTTTTGACTTGCGTCTATGAAGGAACTTGGGTCACACGGCCTTAGTACACGCCCGTGTTGCTAGGCCGTGTGGTAAAGTTAATTTTCACAAATTAGGCTATTTTCCAAGCCATATTTCTCTCTCATTTGATCCTTATTCTTCACCCACATTTTCCACATACAAAAACCAATTTAAGATATTCAACTGAGCCTTATACTTAATACCATTTGTTAGTCGTACACTTCATGTAAATAACAAGAAACGTATATGGGCTCAATTCTCATTAAATTTCTCTTGTACTTATACTTTTTGACACTATGTATTCATATAACATATAACAATCACATTCGTATTTCATATATATTTTTATAACAAATTATCTTGGTTTCAAACTACTTCATATTTAAGTTTTATTTATCAAATCATTTGAAACATCATCTTTACACATATAGTGCACTTGAGATGCACAATTCTATAATTATGTATGAACACATTTATCAAACATATTCCATATTTTTATATATTATAGTCTCAAATTTCCATGTATCAATTACCATCATTTTCTTGTATTTTGACAAATACATATAACAATTCATAAACATGCAATTCACTAACTATTTATGCCGATTACAACTTAAATTGACAAATCACTTATTGAGCCCAATTTCAATGTTCTCTAAAATCCATTAGGATGTACGTATCCACCAATAAATTCCATGTACAGATATCATCACCTCATATTTTTACATACATTTACTTTCCATATTATGAACTCAAATAACATACACATGACATACCAATGCATTCCAAGTACATTTTCATAATATTTCATTTCGAATTCAGATTATGTCATATTAGAACTCTTCTCATTAACTCATTCGGAATACCATTTCATACAGATAATACACTCAAGGGTGTACAAATATATAATTACAAATGAACTCATTCATCAACCAAGTTTTATGTTCATGTATCATCAACTCATATTTCCTTATATCACATAATTCTATATAACACTTACCAATTTCGTCAAATTAGTGAACGTCTTACGAAATTCTTCTGCACCGGTATGCCTTGAATTTCACTGATAATCACTGATGCCATATCCCAGATATGGTCTTACACGGAAATCACTTGTCACTTGTAGCCGAAGCTGCCACTATTCATCGATCGGTAGCCGAGCTACCACTTTTCATCGATCGGTAGCCGAGCTACCACTTTTCATCGATCGGTAGCGAGCTACCACTTTTCATCGATCGGTAGCCGGCTACCACTTTTCATCGATCGGTGCAGCCGTGAGCTACCACTTTTCGCGATCGTGCCGAAGCTACCACTTTTCACATCGATCGGTGTAGCGGAGCTACCACTTTTCACTTGATCAGGTAGCCGGAGCTACCACTTTTCACTGATCAGGTAGCAGGAGCTACCACTTTTCACTTTCACTTGCCACTGATCAGAAGTACTCAAATCCGATGTTCCGCTCAATTTGATCATTTAATCACTTTTCGCATTGTCATTTTATCCTTAACTCATCAACAAATATATCTCATCATACATGATATAATTCATAAGATTTACATTTAATCATTAAATTTCAGCCATATGAACTTACAAGTTCAATTTTTGTATTATAACGATAATCATAATTTCATAATAAATATTCCAAATAAAACATTATATCAATTATAATCGAGCATGTAATCAATTTATACACAAGTCATTCATATATTATTTTTCCTCCTCCTCCTCTCCATCCACATCCTTAGTATAAACAAAACACTTGTAAGTAACATTATCTATAATTTTCACTATTTACTTATGTGAATACTCAAGCTGTCCATCCGTGTCATAGTCACTAAATTATTTTTATCTTGAGCTACAGAACTCCAAATTAAGATCCGTTAATTTTATTTGAAACTAGACTCATATATCTTCTTACCATAATATTTCCAGAATTTTGGGTGTTGCCAATTAGTACAGTTTATTAGTTAAATTCTCCCCTGCTACACAGTCCGACAGCTCTAACCTCTCTTCACTAAAAATCAATTATCTCATAGTACGATTTTCATATAGTGTTTCCGATTATTTCTAATGAAAATAGGCTCACAAAGGAATACAAACATATAAATTATAACTCATAATTATTTTTGTACAATTTTTATTGAATTTCTAAATTAAGAACAGGGGATCACGAAGTTGTTCTAAACCAGTCTTACAAAACTTTAAATATCTCAAAATGTAGACTTCCTTTGCTTGCTATGTTTCTTTTATATGAAAATAGACTCAACAAGCTTTAATTCCATATCTCACCAAACTTCTAATTCAATTTCTACAATTTTTGGTGATTTTTCAAAGTTAGACAACTGCTGCTGTCCAAAACTGCTTTAGTGTAACATGTTGATTTCTATTTTGTCCCTAATTCCACAATTCATACAATTCAGTCCTTGCTGAATTAACCCCTCAATTGAGTTAATTTTCTCATTTAATACTTTTATCTATCATTTTAAACTACTTCATAACCTTTGAAATCAGAATTTTAACACTAGGCCATAATTTCAGGTATTTCACAATTAGGTCCTAAAACCAATTTTCATCAATTTCACTTGTTAATATCATCATATAACAAAATTAAAGCTCCAAATCAATATTTATTCATCATATTCTTCCAGTAGTAATCCACATCAACTTTAAAAATTAGCTATAGAATCAAAAACTAATGACATAGTAAGTTGGATCCAATTGTAAAAGTCCAAAAACATAGAAATTTCAAGGAGAAAGCAAGAATTAAACTTACATGAAGCTTGAGTATGAAAACCAGCTTGAAGCTCTCTCCCATGGCTGTTTTTCAGCTGAAGCAAATGAAGAGAAATGAAGAGAAATCTAGATAATTCCAATTTGGTCCCATACTTATTTAACTAATTTTGGTAATTTTCCAATTTTACCCTTATTTCATCCATTTCCTGATTTTCGTCAGCTATTGCCGCCCAAAATATCTCCTTTGGGCTTATTTTCACTTTAGGTCCTTCCTCATTTGACAATTAAGCTATTTAATCCTTCTAGTAACTTTTATATACTTTTCAATTTAGTCCTTTTTATTTAATTAACCACCCAAACGTCAAAATTTTCTAACGGAATTTTAATACTACCTTATTGACATTCCGTAAACATTCATAAAAATATTTATGACTCGGTTTATAACACCGAGATCTCGATACCTCTTTTTCTCGATTTCTTGACCAAATAAATCTTTATAATACATAATTTACTATTTTAAAAAATATTTTAAAAGCTACATTTGGCTCGTAAATATTAAATAATATAGCCTACGAGTTCATTTGTCAGATTTGGTTATCTCGAACCATTAATTTTGACATCACTGAAATTTGGGCTATTACAACTCTCCCTCTCTTTAAGAATTTTCGTCCTTGAAAATTCCTTCAGTGGAGAAATTCAAATATGTTCACCACTTATACCTTTTTCCGATATCAATTCCTTACACGAAAATTAGAGAAACCCAGATACTAGAATCACTACGTTTCTATGATCAAACCAAAAACATAATCATAACAGACATAGTTATCACAAGCTAAAGAACACACCTTAAAGATAAGCCATGATTAACAATTTACGAAGTATGAATGATAGGAAAACGAAGATACAATACCATACCGAAAATCCGAGAACATAACTCATAAAAATAATAATAAGGATACTGATGATTCCTCAGATAAAGCCAGAAGAAAAACACTGCTTGTCGACTCTGGACTTCCATCATAAAGCAACACTGGTAAGAAGGTGGGGTCGTAAAGCCTCTAACTTGACTCTCATAAAAACACACATATGACGTAGCATTTATCATCAACGTAATATCATCATAATCACATAATTCACTCTAAACAAATTTTCATACTTAGTCATGTTACACGAACTTTTCGATTATCTTGTTTAAACAAGTGTACCTAAACATACATTCCATGAATTTTGAGTAAATTTACTCATAACACTCACTTAATCAAGCATGTTAGGCACATAATATCATATGAATACCAACATACATGGATGAGCTTATTACAACATAGACTTCCGTTTCATTTCACTTTTCCACATTTCCCAACTTATTGTTATCTCATTAAGCACATTAACACGTGCATATCATGAACTTCTATTAATACCTTTCCACATTCCAATACATCGTAAGCACATTTCAATAATCTCAATATCATTTTTAGTATTATCGACAATAGTTCGGTTAGAAGTCATTTCTGTCTTAACAAAATAATTTCGTTAGAGCCGGGAGATATCACACTATCACAGTTCACATATGGCATGTATAGCTAGACTCTTGCACAAGCTATGTTAGTCCGAGAATCGACTAAATCATAGCTCTGATACCACTAAATGTAACACCCCTTACCCGTGTTCGACGCCGGAACAGAGTATGAGGCATTACCGAAGAGTACGAAACACTTACAGATTATTTAAACCATTTATTGCTCAAATATCAAAATTGATTATAAAAGTTTCCTTTTTCAGATCCTTAAAGTCCAAATCATGCATTAGGATTGGGTCGAAACTAAATCAAAATCGTATGAAACTTTTCGCAAAATCCCTAAGTTTATCTCATTAACAAATGTCCCACGCCTGTGTGGCTCACATGACCATGCCTCTGGGGCTTATAACTTTTTGACTTGCGTCTATGAAGGAACTTGGGTCACACGGCCTTAGTACACGCCCGTGTTGCTAGGCCGTGTGGTAAAGCTAATTTTCACAAATTAGGCTATTTTCCAAGCCATATTTCTCTCTCATTTGATCCTTATTCTTCACCCACATTTTCCACATACAAAAACCAATTTAAGATATTCAACTGAGCCTTATACTTAATACCATTTGTTAGTCGTACACTTCATGTAAATAACAAGAAACGTATATGGGCTCAATTCTCATTAAATCTCTCTTGTACTTATACTTTTTCACACTATGTATTCATATAACATATAACAATCACATACGTATTTCATATATATTTTTATAACAAATTATCTTGGTTTCAAACTACTTCATATTTAAGTTTTATTTATCAAATCATTTGAAACATCATCTTTACACATATAGTGCACTTGAGATGCACAATTCTATAATTATGTATGAACACATTTATCAAACATATTCCATGTTTTTATATATTATAGTCTCAAATTTCCATGTATCAATTACCATCATTTTCTTGTATTTTGACAAATACATGTAACAATTCATAAACATGCAATTCACTAACTATTTATGCCGATTACAACTTAAATTGACAAATCACTTATTGAGCCCAATTTCAATGTTCTCTAAAATCCATTAGGATATACGTATCCACCAATAAATTCCATGTACAGATATCATCACCTCATATTTTTACATACATTTACTTTCCATATTATGAACTCAAATAACATACACAAGACATACCAATGCATTCCAAGTACATTTTCATAATATTTCATTTCGAATTCAGATTATGTCATATTAGAACTCTTCTCATTAACTCATTCGGAATACCATTTCATACAGATAATATACTCAAGGGTGTACAAATATATAATCACAAATGAACTCATTCATCAACCAAGTTTTATGTTCATGTATCATCAACTCATATTTCCTTATATCACATAATTCTATATAACACTTACCAATTTCGTCAAATTAGTGAACGTCTTACGAAATTGTTCTGCACCGGTATGCCTTGAATTTCACTGATAATCACTGATGCCATATCCCAGATATGGTCTTACACGGAAATCACTTGTCACTTGTGTGGCCGAAGCGCCACTATTCATCGATCGGTGGCCGAGCTACCACTTTTCATCGATCGGTGCCGGAGCTACCACTTTTCACCGATCGTGTAGCCGAGCTACCACTTTTCAGCGATCGCAGGCGGAAGCTACCACTTTTCACCGATCGTAGCCGAAACTACCACTTTTCAGCGATCGGTGGCGGAGCTACCACTTTTCACCGATCGTAGGCGAAACTACCACTTTTCAGCGATCGGTGTAGCAGGAGCTACCACTTTTACTTGATCGGTGGCCGAGCTACCACTTTTCATCGATCGGTAGCGAGAGCTACCACTTTTCACTTTCTTGCCACGCGATCGAAGTACTCAAATCCGATGTTCCGCTCAATTTGATCATTTAATCACTTTTCGCATTGTCATTTTATCCTTAACTCATCAACAAATATATCTCATCATACATGATATAATTCATAAGATTTACATTTAATCATTAAATTTCAGCCATATGAACTTACAAGTTCAATTTTTGTATTATAACGATAATCATAATTTCATAATAAATATTCCAAATAAAACATTATATCAATTATAATCGAGCATGTAATCAATTTATACACAAGTCATTCATATATTATTTTTCCTCCTCCTCCTCTCCATCCACATCCTTAGTATAAACAAAACACTTGTAAGTAACATTATCTATAATTTTCACTATTTACTTATGTGAATACTCAAGCTGTCCATCCGTGTCATAGTCACTAAATTATTTTTATCTTGAGCTACAGAACTCCAAATTAAGATCCGTTAATTTTATTTGAAACTAGACTCATATATCTTCTTACCATAATATTTCCAGAATTATGGGTGTGGCCAATTAGTACATTTTATTAGTTAAATTCTCCCCTGTTACACAGTCCGACAGCTCTGACCTCTCTTCACTAAAAATCAATTATCTCATAGTACGATTTTCATATAGTGTTTCCGATTATTTCTAATGAAAATAGGCTCACAAAGGAATACAAACATATAAATTATAACTCATAATTATTTTTGTACAATTTTTATTGAATTTCTAAATTAAGAACAGGGGATCACGAAGTTGTTCTAAACCAGTCTTACAAAACTTTAAATATCTCAAAATGTAGACTTCCTTTGCTTGCTATGTTTCTTTTATATGAAAATAGACTCAACAAGCTTTAATTCCATATCTCACCAAACTTCTAATTCAATTTCTACAATTTTTGGTGATTTTTCAAAGTTAGACAACTGCTGCTGTCCAAAACTGCTTTAGTGTAACATGTTGATTTCTATTTTGTCCCTAATTCCACAATTCATACAATTCAGTCCTTGCTGAATTAACCCCTCAATTGAGTTAATTTTCTCATTTAATACTTTTATCTATCATTTTAAACTACTTCATAACCTTTGAAATCAGAATTTTAACACTAGGCCATAATTTCAGCTATTTCACAATTAGGTCCTAAAACCAATTTTCATCAATTTCACTTGTTAATATCATCATATAACAAAATTAAAGCTCCAAATCAATATTTATTCATCATATTATTCCAGTAATAATCTACATCAACTTTAAAAATTAGCTATGGAATCAGAAACTAATGACATAGTAAGTTGGATCCAATTGTAAAAGTCCAAAAACATAGAAATTTTAAGGAGAAAGCAAGAATTAAACTTACATGAAGCTTGAGTATGAAAACCAGCTTGAAGCTCTCTCCCATGGCTGTTTTTCAGCTGAAGAAAATAAAGAGAAATGAAGAGAAATCTAGATAATTCCAATTTGGTCCCATACTTATTTAACTAATTTTGGTAATTTTCCAATTTTACACTTATTTCATCCATTTCCTGATTTTTGTCAGCTATTGCCGCCCAAAATATCTCCTTTGGGCTTATTTTCACTTTAGGTCCTTCCTCATTTGACAATTAAGCTATTTAATCCTTCTAGTAACTTTTATACACTTTTCAATTTAGTCCTTTTTATTTAATTAACCACCCAAACGTCAAAATTTTCTAACGGAATTTTAATACCACCTTATTGACATTCCGTAAACATTCATAAAAATATTTATGACTCAGTTTATAACACCGAGATCTCGATACCTATTTTTCTCGATTTCTTGACCAAATAAATCTTTATAATACATAATTTACTATTTTAAAAAATATTTTAAAAGCTACATTTGGCTCGTAAATATTAAATAATATAGCCTACGAGTTCATTTGTCAGATTTGGTGATCTCGAACCATTAATTTTGACATCACTGAAATTTGGGCTATTACAGTAGTATCTGAAAAAATAATTTTGAGAAGACGTTTTTGAACAAATAGTGTCCAAAACGCTTCAAGCAGGATGCATTGTCAGCAAGATTATTGAAAAAAGCTCCCACGTTGACGCTTTTTTTCTATAGTAGTATCTGAAAAAATAATTTTGAGAAGACGTTTCTGAACAAATAGTGTCCAAAACGTTTCAAACAGGATGCACTATCAGCAAGATTACTGAAAAAAGCTCCCACGTGAACGCTCTTTTTCTACAGTAGTTCCTATATGGCCTTAGACTATAAATAAGCCAAATTTCATTCTCAGGTTACATAAGTTACAACAAGAAAAATTGAGGCGAAAGTAGAATAGAAACTGAAGATGAGTGAACGTATTAGTATTGTTATTTACTATGATGGTGAGGCCCGTAATACCGAGAACAGCGTTGTTTTTTTATCGGAGAACACAGCGCGACAAGTTTTTAACTAGAACATAGATTTGACAAAACTTTGTAAAAGAAATAGGCGTAAAATCTTCGGAACGACGCCAATGAAAGTTTTGTCTATTAAGTATAGATTTTATGCTTCGGTTTATCCTGTGAGATATGACTCATTCAACATCAAAGGTCCTCGTAGCTTGGAGGCAACTGTGCAGACTCATCTTGCTAGTAGATCACCCTATCTTGAGGTATATGTACAATTTTCATCGCCAAATGATGAATTTTCGACTTCAACTACTGTTGTTCGAGAGGAATACACGACCCCAAGCCGACACTCTGTTAGTAGGAGGCAGAATACAGAAGCACCCGTGTTTGGTGGCAGTATGGAAAACACAACCCTTGCACAATACTTGGTTAGTGGATTGGACATGCATATCGGTGGGTCGATATTCGATGCTAAAAATACGTATTGGGGAACGGCATCAACTTCTAGTGGTTGACAATCCACATATGATTGGGGACGTTACAAAACTTGTTTAAGAAGGGATAATGTACTCCCTACTACGTCCACCAGCGAGGGGACCTCGTTTGTTGCAGATAATGGTGGGTCGGATGATGAGTCCAACATATATCTTCAAGAGAGGTAGGTATTCCAACATAACTCGCCGAATGGTTCTGCCTAATTAAATAAATTTTTAGCATACAATTATATTTTAAATCTACGTAATAATTGTAAAATCTAATATAAAATTTACCTCGTTATGAGTGGGAATGTATATGGGTGGTCCACTCGAGGACGTAAAAATAGAAAACAAAACTATGCCCATGATTGCAGTAGTGATAGGCAACCTCTGATTTTGGCTTTATTTGGTCGCGTCCCTCACACATCTCCCGGTACAATTTTGCTAACACGGCAGACCCCCAACTAAATTCACCAGCTGCTCTAAAGTCAACGAGTTTCAGCAGCCATCTCAAATGTACGAGGTTTTGTGACAAGTCTGGCATCAGATAACCTCCAATCATCTTAAGAATGTATGCCCGATCATATCGTGTTCTTTCTAGTTCAGTCGAATCATTATCCAGCTCCGAGAATATATTTCGTAACTAGCCCATCTCGATTCGACCTCCATTACTATTATCCGAAATAACACCCAAAAGCTCGTAGCATACGGCTCCCCAATCAGCAGAAGTTGCAGACCCGGTGACTACGTACCCATCCACCGGCAATCCCAATTGCAACTGCACTTCTTCTAGAGTGATAGTATACTCTCCGCATGGAAGATGGAAAGTGTGCGTCTCAGGTCTCCGCCTCTCTAGCAACACACTGATTAGTTTCGGGTCCAACTTGCACCTCCGGCCTATTGTGGCCACGTGCCACGTCTATCAACAGCGATGGCGGACCAGACATATTACAAATATAGCATTGCAACACCTGATCTACAGACTGTTATAAAAAATTATAAAATAAAAATTAATTAAAATTGTATAAATGAAAAAAATATTAAATAGTACTGAAAAATTAAAATTATCACTTACCATTGTCATTTGATCGATAAAGATGTGTTTATTATCGAGACGAATTAATTCTCCAGCCATTGTGAACACGATAGAATATTTTTTAATTTAAAAAAAAACATTTAAAAAATTTTTTAAACAGAGCTTTTTTGCAAAAATTAAAGAACTTTTGTGAAATTTGAGAGGAATTTGAGAGGACTTTTGTGTGAAAAAATGAAATAAGGCTTTTATAGATATATTTTTTTGACCGTTGGAGGCCAAACGGTAAAAAAAAAATAGCCGTTGGGGATTAAAAACACGGGCAAAACGCGTCCTTGGGGGAGCGTTTTGCCACATCCACAGAAAGCGCGCCCTCAAGGTAGCGCTTTGTGCTGATGTGGACAAAACGCTCCTTCAAGGTAGCGTTTTGCTGGCACGTCCCCTGACATCGCGCTGACGTGGACGCATTTTCAGAGAAATCAGCCCATTTTGGTAAATAATTAAAAAGTCGGTTTATTTCTATAAATAAGGTTAAAAAAGGGTATTTTTGGATAAAATGGCCTATTAATTGAGTGGAAAAAAAGTTCAATGACTTGATTTTTTATTTTTTTTTTGAAAAGATTGAGGGGTTTTTTAAGGTTCTTTAACTTTAGTTTAATTATTTTTTAGTTATGGTTCCGAAGAGCCAGGGCTTCAGCTTTGACAAATTAAACTTTTAATTTACAGGAACCTTGATTTTAGTGTTATTGAAAACTCTGTCATATGTTGCCCCAAAGTATCATGTAAGTTTGGTCACCTCGTGACACTAAATTCAGTAAAACATACACTAAATTCAGTAAAACATTTAATATCAATAAAGATGTGTTATTTAGATTAATTTGTAATTTTCTTAATTGAGTTAATATTATTTGATTCGTGATATCGAATTTAATAAAATATTTAATTTTAATAAAGATGTATACAATTAGTGGAGATAATAATAAATGTGTAATAAAATTAAAATGTAAATAATATATTAAAATAAACTTTTTATTTAGTGGTATAATTAATATTTTATTTGTGTAATTAACATGGGTTGAAACCCAAACTCAATCAAAGTAAACTGTAAACGATCCTACAACAGCCGTCCTTCATAAGTTAATATAGGGTAGTGGGACCCATTAATGTTTGGACCCCTCATCATTGGCAGTAAAAATCAGGGATCAGGTGCCACGTATGGGAACCAACTTCCACATCTGGGTGGGCCCTAGGAACAGTGGAGGAGATTCTTCACTGTCTATGATGTGATTGGCGATGCTATTTGCTTTGTTCTATTTCAAGGTAAACCTTTAATCGAACCCTACACGTGGACGGCATCCGTTGAAGCCCTACCCATGTGGGTTTTAGATGGTCAGTAGGAAATCCTGGGACCACCGTACTTCCGCCAGCAGTGCCACTCGGAGCTCAATTATTGGTTCTTTATGTTTTATGTAGCGAAAACTACTTCTGTAATCATCCAAATTTTAGTGAATTCCTGTTTTGGATCTTGAATTTTTTTATTAATTTAATCACCCCCGTCAAGTCAATCTCATATTTTAGTCATTTCATTATTAAAATATATTTGGTCACCAAATAAAATGTTAACATGATCTTATATAATAATAATTAATTTGACCTTAAATATTTAGTCATTTTGTTATTTTAATCTTGATTCTGAAATTTTTAATAAATTTAACCTTTAATATTTATATATTTTGTCAATTTAAATTTAATTTTAAAAATTAAAAATTTAAGAAAAATTAAAAAAGTAAACAATAAATTTATAATCAAGATCAAATTGATAGAATGTGTAAATATTGATAGTTAAACTTGTTGAATTTTTAAAAATTAAGACTAAATCAACAAAATGAATAAACATTAAGGGCTAAATTTATTATCACACTGAGCTAAGTCAGCATTCCAATCAGTGACCAAACACATTTTAATAGTGGAGTGGCTAAAATGTGAAATTGACTTATCGAAGTAACTAAATTAATAAAAACATTTCGATGACCAAAATAAAAATACTCTAAAACTCAGGTGACTATATGAGAAATTTACCCAAGGCATTATAATAATTATAGATCACGATAATTTAAAATTAGAGAAGAAGTGCATGATAAGCTATAAATAAAATGCTGACTCCATAGCTTTGAAGCCCTATCCACTTGTCATTATTATGAGCCACGTCATGAGTATATGTTTGCACACAAACTCATGCTTTAAGAACAAGTCATTCACACACATATATTTCTTTCTTTTTTTTTTAATAAATATAAATATATATAGCAATTTTATTAAATTATAATTATTTATTAGATATTAATTGAAATTGTAGTATATATTTATTAAAGTAATTATGATCGAAATTATTTTTTATTAATTAAAAATATTATTCTAAAAAGAGATAAATATCAAATTTATATATGAACTCTGGTATAATATGTAATCTAATACATGAACTTTGATTTGGTGCAATTATACTCATGAAACTTAAATTGTAGTTCATATGTACACAAGAAACCTTAATTTTAATTTAACTGTATATATATAAAGAAATGAATTCATACATTTATTTTCATATCAGGTTAATATAATTGTTTGCGCTTGCAACATTTCAACATAAAATTATGTTAATTCAATAATGTTATTAGTGATTTGTAAAAATTGAATCAAATTAAAATTTCATGTATAAAATTGGACACTAAATTAAAATTCATGTATAGTTTGAGATTTATCCCTTCTAAAAACTCATTTTTTTTATTAAATCAAATGACAAATGATTGTCATAGGTATATTTATTTATGTTAAATTATGATTATAATCTCTCTACTATATTTAAATTTAGAATTTAATATTTATACTTGAGTTTAACATAATCTTTTTCTTTTTCTTTTTAACTTTTAGTTACTCCAATTGACACTCTTAATTATTTTGGGTAAAAATACTATTTCAAACTTATGCATATCGAATTTTTTTTTGTGTGTGTTAGAAAAGTGTACTTATTATATTGAAATAGATTTGTTTTGTGTGAGTTAAAAATGTTTTTTTTTTAAATCACGACATCATTTTAACCGTAATAATTAAAATTATTAACTATTTGGACTAACTAATGTCATTGATAAGGTAGATAATCAAATTATGGTTAAAATATGAAGACTAAATGCTAAGCATTAACATAGCAGAGGAATCATTGATAAAGGATGCATTAGTTGTGTTGGTAAGATTAATGTCCTATCTTCTTAAGCACTCACAATAAGTAATTACTATGTGTAGATTTAAATCCAAATCTATTTCAGATTTCAATCTGAATATATTTTATATTTATTTTATTCTAATTATAATTTATATTGGTTGAATCTAATAATGTGTGATTGTACTACACTTATACAAATATATATATATTATTGTGTTAA
This sequence comes from Gossypium bickii, assembly GCA_025503065.1. Taxonomy (NCBI): domain Eukaryota; kingdom Viridiplantae; phylum Streptophyta; class Magnoliopsida; order Malvales; family Malvaceae; genus Gossypium; species Gossypium bickii. Next base: position 10,548,291 of record CP106719.1, on the reverse strand, counting down.
ACATGGTAATTGTTTTTAAATGTATTATGCTTATTACATGAACCACACTCTTTTCCCTTTTAAAGAAAGGTCCAACTATCCCTTTTTAATTTTTAGTATATTATTAATATAATTTTAATCATCTTTGTTAGTATATTTTCACAATTTATCAATAGATTTTACACATATATAATAACAATATATATTTATATTTAATCAATAAAAAAATAGACAAATTTCGATTATAAATTATCAACTTATAATGATGCTTGATTGAGTGGAAAAGGAAAAAAAAAATGATAGAAAGCAAGAAAAGTGGGAAAATGTAAAGGAAATAAACAAAAAGTTTGTTTCATAGGAAAGACAAATAAGATGAATGGAAATTTAAAAAAAAAATGATTATTTTTATTCTAATATGCTAAGACCTTACCTGTCTTGTTTCATAACTTCTATCTCATATTAAAACATTCCATTGGACTACTTTATGGTCACTATGTTTTTGCCCGTGTGGGCAACTTATTTGGACAACCTTGTGAACAGTAGCCTAAACATGCCTTCAACATAGCTTGAGATCAATTTAAATTTTGACTTTTTTTACTAAGGTCCTTTTGATGTATTACATTGTCAGCAAATGATCCTAAGGTTGTGGTTTGTTTCTTTCCAAATTATGTTGATCGTATTTTGGTGTGAAAGAGGAGGAATGATCGACTTGCCTTATCTCTAGAGTTTATCTTTATCCTTTGAGCTTTTTATTAGTGATTAAGTTGATCAATTTACTTGGCCTAGAAGTGATAAAAATTAGAGGAATTTATCTTGGATAATATTGTAACACAAATGATGATTTTTATCCTCAAAAAGTTGATTGGAGGAGTTGCCACATTTTGCCTTTAATAGGCAACACATATGCTTGGATCAATACACCTTTTAGGAGAATGTTTGTGCTACATTTCTTTGAGTATTTGTTGTTATCTCATGTTTGTATTTTGCACTCGATTTATAGGCATTATTGGAGAGTTAATATTTGTTGTAAGTGAGGTTTTTTAGGTGAGTGATTGTAACGAATTGAGTTTATCTATTGGGGCTACAATTACTTCTTGTGTAAGGGTAGATTGGGCTTTAGCCAATAGATTACTAGATTGATTTTACTAGACTGCTTGTTGAATAAATCATTCATTAAGTAAAGTTCCGCAAAGTAGGACTGTTTTTCGAACTGCATTAACAAAGCTTATTTGCCTATTTCTCTCATTCTCTCATTGCATTTGGTAAATTGCCTTGTTCAAACATTTTCTCGGACAATGTGTTTGGCCATAAGACAAACAAGTTGTTTTTTTTATAATGCATAAAAACAAGTCACACCAAATTGAAATGATAAGAGTAGAGAAAATGAGAAAGATGTAAGTTTTTTTTGGGCAATGTCATTCTTTCATTCAAAAGAAAAACAACATTACATGAATGCCTTATCATCTGCCACAAAAGGACAAAGAATTTCCAAAATCCCTTTTATCCACACATTATTTGTTTAAGTTTCTTTCCATGACCTTGCTAGCTCATGAGCTACCTGATTAGCACCTTTGTGCCTAAAATCATATTTACTAAAAGTTGCCAATAGTCTTTTATCGTCTTCCATTAAACATGAAATGGGAGAATTGTCAAGGGCCATTTGTTAAAGCTTCTTAATTAAGTGAGTTTTATTCAAATATGGTTTTTTTTTGGATACCCAACTCCTTGGCTAGTTGCACTACTCAAAATTCAATAGTTGGTTTAGCTATGAATAAGTTTGCTACTGAATTAGCCTTTCCAATCAGTGATGTTAGTACTTCATTGCTTTCATCTTTGGTCATTATCCTAATTCCAGATTCATCGATTCTACTCTCGTAAGATATGTCATAATTCTTTTTAACCTCTTTATTTTTCAATCCTTTCTATCTTTGCCTCTTCATATTCTTGTAGATTAGTTTCAATAAACTTTCATTATTCCTCCACTTGGTTTTTTTTCACCTTTATTCTTTTCTTTGTTTTTCTCATTCTAAATGCTCTAGATGGATATAATAATTTATTCCATTGCAATTATACAAATTAAAAGCAACAATTTGTAGCACATTTAATAATCATTCACCTATTCCATGCTTTCCCAATCAAAACCCATTTCAACCCAAAGTTCTTTTGCAACTAAACACAACCTCAAAGCATGTACTATGTTTTCTTCAGCATCCCCACATCTTGGGCATACGCTCTCCTTTAGTAAATTTTGTAACAACATGGTTTCCAATGGTGTTGGAAAATACGATTTCGGGATCACGTTTCCGTAAACCGAGTTTGTAAATATTAAATAGGGATATTTATGGAGTTAATATTTAGATTAATTAAAATTTGGATAGTTAATTTAACCAAAATTGTGTTTAATTAAAGCCCAAGGACTAAATTGTAAAACTCAACCGCTATGAATTTTTAATTGGCAAATGGATTGGGGACTTAAATTACAATTATCCAAAGGACCAAAATGGTTAATAAACCATTACTAATCATGTGCTAGTGGATGGTAATGATTATTGTGGATTAATTAAGTAAATTAAGATTAAAACATAATTAATTAAACTAATTAAAATTTAATCTATATATATGTAAATTAGTGGTAGAAGAGATGAAGTATCATCTTCTCCAATCGTCCAAACTTGAAATAAAGGGGAGGACGCCGTTGTTTTTTTCTTTAAACTTCTTTTGCCTTAATTTCAAGTAAGTCCTTAGCCATTTTTCTTTGATTTTTATAGATTTTTTATCTTGGAAACTTGATTAAGCTAACCCAAGATAACAAAACATTTAGAAACCTCCAAAACTCTGTCGTCGAGATATAAGCTCGACCAGGAACTTACGGTATTAGCAGTCGAACTGCCAATAAGGAAAGGCAGAAAATGTATGAGAGCCTGTCAGTTCAAGCACGACGCTGAAGTTTGAGTACAACAGGGAGTTAAGTATTTTATTTTCTTTTAAGTTAATACCCTAGCTAAGAAGGGGCTAGCTATGCATGGTAGTAGTGAAGAAACTTGCTAAGTTCATTTGAACTTATAAATGTTTTGGCCTATAATTGCAGGGCTCGTTAGATAAGGAACTTGAGGAGGGACAAGCCAAATAGTGATAGAGCAAGAATCAACAACAGTAGCGTGTCATGCATATAGGAAGGGGGTACCTTCAAAGGTTTTGCCTCGGGGTCAAATATATTGTAGCTAAGTAGTTTACTAAGAAGTTCGAAATTCTGAGATAATAATCTTTTATTTGAATTTAAGAATTTTGTTGTAAGATATAAATATATTATTTAATAAAGTTTGTCTTAAAATTTATTAAGTTTATAATTTGGTCCTTAGTTCAAATTGGGTCCATTTGTGACACTCCATACCCAGATTCGATGATCAGGTCGAGTGAGGGTATTTCAGATACGATAAATAATCATTCCCGGGACTTATACGAGCTTACGAAATCTTTAATGCTAACCGAAGGTCAATTTAGGACTGAATTGTAAAAGAATTAAAATTATAGGGTTAATGTCGCAATGTAGGGGAGTTATTCGCCGCGTCGTGACATACGTTTGACTTCGTAACGTCACATACTATTTCTACAATTCCTAATTAAACTTTAACTTGCAAATTTCCAAATTAACTTATGTGCATAAACATACCATACTTCCTGCCAAATAATACAATTTACCTAAATCATGATACCTTAATCAACTATACACTAATGCCAAATTACATATAAATTCATTGATTAGCCTAATTCATTTAAGGTTTCAAAGATACTTTCTATCCACAAGTACCATATGGAAATACATCTTATATACAATACTAAACCACATAATAAACTTTATACAATTTTTGCTTCCATGTAATTAAGTCTATTATACCGAACTTGCAAATTTAGTATCCCCAAAACATAGCAAAATATCTAAATCGACTCAACCTAAGTACATGTCATATAACCATCAAAGAGAATCTATACAAACATTGTTGAGTCTGGCATCTTGACTGGATGTTGAAGTCGATGCTCGGGATCTTGATTGGGACCTAACTTGCGCATGGACAAACAAACTGTATGTTGAGCAATAAAGCTCAACGGTATTTCTATAATTCAAGTCAATATAACATAAATGTTACTCAAATGCAAATAATCAATTCAAGTCTATTGTTTAACTAATTTGTATACCAAATTGTAATATAAACCTAATGGTCAATTCATTTGGTTATTTCATATCTTACTTCCTAACACCTATCTAACCATTTTCCACATATTGCACTTCACACATATTTGATCATTTCATATCACCATTTATAAAATTATACTCATATATATATATATATATATATATATATACACATTCATCAATTTACATATTCAATTTCATCTCATCAATTCAATCATTTTCGAGTCTATTGGCTCGTAAATACTTAATTGACCTTTAGGGCTTGTTTCTAGCCAATTTGCATGGTCTTTCACATGTTATCAAATATCACAGTTCATATGTGAGCAATTATATCAGATCAATTTGCATTTCATTTAAATCTACCATATAGCCTAGCCAAACCATGTTTATATAATCCTATTAATCTGACTCGGATTTCAAGATGAATATACGAATCAATCAATTTGCATCTCAATCTGGCACCACAGTGCATCATTGGATAATTGCAGGAAAGGCACTAGCACACATAGTGCGTCATCGGTTAAATCGAAGCAATCATACTGGTACATAAGTGTATCATCATATGTACCAAAGAAAATATTCTGACACGTAAGTGAATCATTAGATATACTGAAGCAATCATACTGGCATGTAAGTATATCATCGAATGTACTGAAAAAAATATACTAGCACGTAAGTGCATCATCAGCTAAACCGAAGTATATACCTGTATAGTTAATAGGATAACTAGTTTTCAATTTCATCACATAGTTCAATTCACATCTCATCAGTCTCAATTCAACATCAAATCATCATTTCAGCATATAATATAACATAATTCAACTCAATTTCTTACCAACTCGCGCCACTCGTTGTTAGCTCTCGATTTTCCTCTTCCTTTCGAAGATCCTAAGTCATTTTTTTAACTACAAGTAATAATTCAACAATAATATAATACCAAATTCCATCAAAATCACATTCAATTTACAAAGTCATACATATTTTACGATTTATTCAATTTAGTCCCTAAAATAGAGACTAACATAATTTTCAATTTAAAGATTTGGATTGAAATCCAATTTCACAATTACTCATTAGGGACCTCCTATTTCTTGTTCATACTTTCAATTTTATAGTTTATTCAATTTAATCCCTAATATACAAAACTATCAATTTAGCTTTACAATCTAGTCATTTTCTTAAACTAAGCTTAATTTCTACTGATTTAACACCAAATTCATCCATTTTTCAACAATGGCAACTTTCTAAAACTGTAACAATTTTACAAATTGGTACATGGGCTAGCTAAACCAAGCTTCCATGACCTCAAAAACATAAAAAGTACAAGAAAAAGACTTAATTGAACTTACCAAATTGATGTCCAAAGCTTACGGTTTTTGAAGCTTTCCTTTTGAGTTTTTCTTTCTAAGATTTTAGTGGTTTTGGGGAGGAAGATGAAAACCTCCACTAGTGTTTTCTTTATATAATAAGCTTAATTAATTAAGCTTACTTAGCCATTATTTATTCATTAATTAAATGTAATTTAATTTATAATTTAATCTTAATAATCCATCAATACCCATCCACTAAGTGATTGAAAATATTGGTTTAAATACCATTTTAGTCCTTTGTATAATTTCCATTTAAGTCCTCAAGCTTTATTCTAAATAAAAAAACCTATAGAATTGGACTTTACAATTTAGTCCCTGGGCCCTAATTAACTATAATTTTGACTAAATTGACTATCCAAAATTCTAGTCACCTATATATAAACTCCGTAAATATTTTTACTTAATATTTACGGACTCGGTTTACAGAAACAAGATTTCGAAACCACCTTTTTTCGACACCACTAGAAAACGGATCGTTACAACATAACGGTTTCTTAATTTGATATGTGATAATTTAGAAATTAGTATGATTTTTTCCAAGATATCACATTTTAAGCTTAAATCGTTTTGATTTTGCTTTGCTCCTCATATGGCTAAAAAAATATCTCGGAAAGGATAAATGAAATTATCAGCATAAATATGAACCACCCAATTTAGTGAGCTTTGCCTTCCGATTTTGATTTGGGGGTATAATCTATATCATTATTTTCATTTTCTTATCACCAAAACAGCAAAACTGCCCCCTTTGAATTTGTGTAATTCTTTTTGCATGAAAATTATGCATTTAAATAGTTTTTTAATAATTAATGAGTCTTTGGCTCAGTTGGTAAGGACAAAAGCTTTAAGTTTTAAGTACTCGAGACCTATATGTATAATTATATGCGTTACGCTTACTAATTTATGTTGTTTTTAAGAAAATCTGTAATGTATGAATATAAATTATGATTTCTTGAAAATATATAATTTTTTTAAAAATTTATGGGTATCAAACTGAATTGAAGCTTTTTAGGGGTGGTTAATTCAAAAAATGTAAGATTATAAGTATGTAAAATGACGAGGTGGAGTGTCGATATGTTATATTAGGAGTTTGATTTATTTAGTTGGATAAGCATATTTTACTAAATTATCTTTATTACATAATTTTTCTTTACCAAAAAATTTAGTTCTTTTAATATTTTTTAGCCTTAATTTTTATAAAATTATGATCTTATTTTTATTGCAAGTTATATAAAATAAATAAATATATAATGTTAAAATAAATTTATAAATCATTTATGGAAAGTGGTTACATCACTAATTATAATTTAGAAATCATAATTAATGTATTAATAAACAAATGTTTAGAATAAATATAATAATTATAACTTTAAAGGGTGACATTTATTGTTGAATGTTAAGAAAAGAGATATGTTTATTTTTAATTAGACGTAAAATTTATTTTAAAAAAAAGACAAATTTGATTAAAATAATAAAAATAAAAGGATAAATTTATTAAAATTTCAAATTATGCTAAAAAAAAAATTATAAATTTATCTTATTTAAAAAGATGATTAGAGTTATCTGACAAAAGCAGAGTGAATGAAAAACATTAAAGAAGAAAAAAACAAAATTAGGTGCAAAATGAAAACCCTAACACATTCAAAAAATAGATTGCCCAAATCTCCTACTAATTAACCCCACAAGTATAAAATCATTACATTACCAGCTGGAAATCATAGCAACTGTAGACAATTTTTTGGGTCAAAATTAGGATAATCACAGTTAATAATAGTAATTAATCAAAGAAATAAATATACTCTGAAAATCGAATCTCCAGCTCTCATAATTACTATACAGGAATATTTTTATAATAAGGATAATACAATACATGCATATGAAAGCATATTTACTTTGCAATTCTAAACCAATTGTTCGTTTTCATCTTTAGCTCATTGCCATTTATTAGACAAAAGATAGGACGAGAGTATCCCAATGCACTCTTTCTTAAAAAAAGTAACATCCCAAACTACTTTTACATTCATATTTTAACACCGATAAGAAAACAAGAAGGGATATTAAATTATTAGTAAAATTACCTTTTTAAAAATTATTAAATTATTTAAAATTATTTATTTAATAAGTGATAAAAAGGATATTGAGTTGTGTAGTTGGTAAGTGATTTTAAAGTCAGTAATCTCTTCCTACATCATCTTTGGATTCTTCCATATGAATACAACAAGCTGCTACCAACATAATAGATTCCAACAACTCTTATGAGAATGATGTTATTTACTTGTTAGAATTACACCACACTGGTACTACAATGCCAATGATTGGTTTTTTTATTACTTAATTCATAATTATTAGTACAAAGTTACAAAGTGAGTGAAACAAGAAGTAATAATACACAAATAACACCATATATATATATTTATTTATTTATGTAACATATAGATGTGTAACTTAATAAGCCGAAGACCAGAAAGCATGATCTTCAACATGAAATCCATAACTACAAGAACTTGCAGGCGGGTCGGAGTAATCATTGTCTTCCAATTTCGGGAAGATGTAAGAAGATGGTTGAAACAAAGCCTTACTCAAGTTATCTTCCTCATCTTGTGATGTATCAGACTGATCTGGTTCGAATGGATAAGATGAATGAGGGCTGTCTGAATCAACAGGCTTTTGTGGTGGTTCTTGACACACTGTGTTCACATCAGATAACTCTGAGTTGTTCTTTTCTTTCATAACCAACTTATCAGTAAGCTGAAGAACCTGATAAACCAATATCAAAATCAAGCAAAACCCATATAAAGATTTAAATTCAATCAAAGATTCAAAGTTAAGTACCTCTTGTTTAAGTTTATCTTTCTCTTTGAGGAGATTACCATAATCAGCTTTGAGGGTATTAAAGCTAGCTTGTAAAATGTCATAGTCTTTTTCAAGCTGCTTAGTTTTCCATCGAGCACGGCGGTTTTGAAACCAAATGGCAACTTGACGGGGTTGTAACCCAAGTTCTTTAGCTAGTTGAGTTTTCCTTTCAGGTTCAAGTTTGTTTTCCACCTCGAAACTTTTCTCTAGAAACTGGACTTGGTCAACAGTGAGTCGTCTTTTCTTCTCAGGTTGATGAAAATACTCATCAAGATCTTCATCTCCATTCTCTTCATCATCAAAACTTCTAAAGAATGATCTGTTTCCTCCATGGACGTCTTCAAAGCTTACCATCGATCTCGTACCTGAAACTAACGTAAATGAAAAACAAAAACAAAACTTTAGATTATTTATCACAAACCCAAACCCCAAAGTGAGGGAAAAAAGGGAATACCAAAGAAAGAATAAGGGGAAGAGCCTGGTCTTGGAATGAAAAGAGGATCCATAGGCTCAGAAGAAGAAGGAACCCTTTGACTTTTAAGTAAAACAGAGAGATTATTAGAACCACCAACACTATTAGTATTATTACAAGAGACGACCCTCCCACCCGCCATGAGAGTTTCACGCTAAATGATCGATCTTGTTCAAGAAATCATCTTCACCATATCATCAAATGATCTAAAATTTTAACATAAAAAACAAAAGAAAAAGAAGAGAAAGAAAGACTACTCTGGCTTTTGGATTTTAAAGAACACAAAGTTGTTCACTTGTTTTAAGACTTATGACGAAAGAAGCTGGTTATGATGATTTCAGTGATATGGGAGGTGTGGGAACAACGGCAGCTCACACCCATCACTCAGAATAGCCTTATTTTTTCTTCAGCTTTGACAGATGTAAAGTGAAGAAGAAGAAGAAGAAGAAGAAGAAGATTCTTTCTCTGAAGAGGTGAGCTTTGAAAGGGCTATATTGAAGAGGTGAGCTTTGAAAGGGCTATATGGGCTTTCCTTGCCCGTGCAGGTGTCTTAGAAATTTCTTTTATGCCCTTTGCTCTCTATTTTTTTTCTTTCTTTGTTCATTTAAGTTATTTTCCCCCACTCATTCCTTTTTATTTCCCGTTGCCTTTATTGCTTTACTTTTTAAAAAAAGGAATTACACACAATATACACAACTAGTATAAATGAGGAAAAAGGTCAACATTTAGAGTTTAAAGTTTAGGGTTTTTTTTCCACCCAAGCTTTCAGTCTACAAGGGACCAATCAAGTCCATATGAAATAGTTTTAAAAGATTTGTTGTCTGAATCAGTTGCAACTACGGGTATGACTCTCGTTGTTATTTACCCTTTATATAGTCTCCATAAACTCTTAAAATGGATCCACTTAAATTTGGCAAGTGTCTCTTGACATGAAAAATGACACAAAGGCATTGGAGACCCTTGTAATGAACATGACCCAACTTTTCAAGCCAAACTTGCAACTCAAAAGAATTAGCTTTGTTGCACTTCATGGGTTCAATCAGCTTGTAGCAGTTGTTAAATTTCTTGCTAATTACATCATTGGTTCATCTAACCTATTTGTCACTATGCATTTGTCTTTAGTGAACTTCACAAGCATCCCATTGTCACAAAGTTGATTGATTCTTATGCAATTTGCCTTCAATCCTTCTAATAGAAAAACCTTGTCAAGTGTTAGCATACTATCAATATTGAGAACACCTTTTTCCTAAGATTCGACCCTTCTTTTCATCACCAAAAGTCGCCTCACTTTTATGATTTTCTTAGAAGTTTGTAAGATAGGGGCTATTACTAGTAATATGTCAAGGGCATCCACTATTGAAATACCACACATGATCTGTGCTTTTTCGAGATTGATGAGCAACAATCATACATATTTGATTCTTGGTAGCATTAGGCCTAATTGCAACAAGTTTTATAGTTGTTTGTTTCATTATTTGATCTTTCAAATTTTCTAAAGCACATTGGATTGATATGGCCTGACACATTTTAACACCCTTTGCCTGACGCGATCACTAGGTCTAAGCTACAAGATGCTACAATCATTGTTGGAGCAACTATGGTCAAATCTACAGTATTTAATCATTCACACATGCAAATACATGAAAATTACATTCAAACTATGATAAATAATCAATTCTGAGTTTTAATCAAGCTTACGAAAGCTCTTTTAATAACCTGAGCATGAAATAGGACCAAATTCCAAAGTTTTAGAAATTCAGGGTCGATGTCGTGACTCCAATTCCTCCATATCGGGACGTTGCCAAAATAGTATGTCACGTCCTGACCTCAGGCCACTTGACGTCGTAACATGACTCATTATCGATTGATGTTGCGATGAGGTAGGTTGTTCGTTGGGACGTGGACACTATTTTTGGTAAAAATGAACCATTTGGTACCTATTTCAAAGTTTCCATTTCAACCATTCAAATATACATGAAAATACCATTCCCAATTGTCTCAAAACCTACCAAAACATGTTAAATAGTTCAAACAACTATGTTCAAGTTTCCATCAAAACATACATTACATGTACATCATTTAAGCTTCAACAAATCAATGCCGATTACCGCATATTCACCAAGTCATTCCATACCAAATTTGCCTATGTCAATCCACTTTAAATCATGCAATTTCATATGTCATATATCTCAAGCATAATCCACTATACTCCAACAAGTACAAACTAGGATTTTAAGTCCTACACACTTACCATGTAGCAACCTCACACCTATACTCTAACCTGGACAAATCCCCACTAAGACTCTCCTCTTGAAAACTTAGTTATAAACTAAGTGACTCACTTACGTTTACTTACAATTTTGCATTCGAAGCTAATGTAACACCCTTTACCAGACCTGATCGTTGGGTCCAAGCAACAGAGTGTCACATTCGTCGTTAGAGTAACTACTAACAAATTCACAGTAAAAAAATCATTTCACTTCATCAATCATGAAATCAATCAATAATACAACATTGAATAACATGAACATTCTTTTTCATATCTTGTATGAGCACACAAATGCTTTAGAGTCAACCCGAGATCAAATAGGGAACATTTTTAAAATTTTTGATTAATTAAACCATAAAAATCATTCAAATATTCAATAATATCATAAATACCTAGATATACACAATTTTAAATTTGAGCCTTAATAGAGCTTAAAAAAGCTTTTTTTGTAAACCCGAGCATTAACAAGGACTAAATTGTAAAGTTTTTAAAAATTCAGGATCGACGTCACATCCTCTACGTTATGACATCTCTAACCAATTTTTCACGTCACGACGTCAAGCCACCCGACATCACGACGTCACATACTGTTTGGTTGGTGTTGCGACGAGGAAATGTGAGTCATTTGGTACCTATTTCAAGCTAACAATCCTAATTCACTTTTGGTGCATATTTACACAACATTTCCCTGTATAAAAGCATGCCAAAATGCATCTCATAACATCAGTTACTCAATACTAAATTCAATCAATTCAACATACCTTAATTTGGCACTAAAACACATCAAACCACTTTCTAAAATACAAGCTAATCCCCCATGTTTTCAATACATTTAAATCATCATTCATTGTGTCATTTCCATATACAAAACATACCATATGCACAATCAAATGAACCATTCATAATGATCATATAAAACTTATTATATAGCAAAATCATACAATTGTGCATATGTGGACACTGTCATCCCAAATCAACATTAACCAAAGTTTAAACCAAAACCATCCATTCACAAGATATCACATAATATAACACCTATTTACATGCTACAAAATTGAGCTTTAAATGATAGAAAGACTACCAAATTAATAACAAGATAGTGTGAGCTCCTCTACGATCCGCTAGACATGTTCCATAAGTTGGCAATCTACAAGGAAAGGGAAACAATGGTGTAAGCATATCAAATGATTAGTAAGTTCACAAGTATTTAAACAAAAACTTACCTTAGTTTACAATCTAATACAATAAGCTACTACCTTGTTAGGTTTGCCTAAACATGACCACCACATATAAAAAAGGTGAGTTCAACATATAATATTCGAATTAACTTATAACCAACATTTCAATGCCAATTATATACTCAATCAACATTAAATCAATTCAATATCACATCCATAACATTTTACATACATATATGCTCAAATTCAGATTCTCATTTCAATAATTTTTTAGTCTAAAAACATCGTTTGTATTAAGTTAGCCTTCAAGGCTCATTTTTAACTCAATTCAAATATCATTTATCTAATTTACATTTTATATCCCTATTGACCTTGACTCGAACTTGGATGGATACACAAATTCAACCAGTCACACCAGTTTGTACCTAGTGCCTGCTGAAGTAAATAGTTTGTGCCCAGTGCTCATCAATGTGTTTGACACCCAATGCCTCATTGGTATAGCCAAAATATAAATGTGTCCAGCACTCATCAACTCGTAGTCGAAGTAAACCATACTCGACCTATCCTATGCCATGTCAACTATATCCGACTCTACCCGAACAGTTAATAAGACAACCAATATTCAAATTTCTTTATAGTTCGATCCTCGTTTTATCGATATCAATATCAATATCATCAATTCATCAATCAAGACATCATTTTAATACATAACGTAGCATTATTCATTACAATACTAAGCCAATTTCATCAATTTATATTATTTTCAATTCTATTCAATTTAGTCTTCTATCTTGGAAATTAAACATAATCATATCAATTTGATTCAATTCAACTAATAAATCTCAAATTGAAATTCATTATATTCAATTTATTAGTCAATTTGTCATTTCTTTATAATTTAGTCCATATCTCACCCTTTTTGTACAAAATTGTAAATAATCCGAATTTCAATTAAACATATTTAAAATTACAATTTTAAATACAAAAAAATTTAACACTAACATACCGTAAGAACTTATCTAGTCAAAACAAGAAACAACCAAATCTTCAAGGACTAATCAGTAATTTTTTCCTTTTTCTCGATTATCCTCGGTTTGGTTCAATTTTCAATCTATACAATAATTTAGTTCAATTTACCAATTCCAACCCTCTTATTTCATCCTATTATAATCATATATTAACTTAATTTCATTATTGAAATGCCCCTAAAATTTTGCATTTTATTCAATTTAGTCCGTAAAACCGAAATTACCATATCTTTCAAATTTGAGTCTCAATTTTGAAATGGATCTCAATTTCATCCTTCTATAGCCCTCTATAATTATAGAAATTTCATGTCAATTTGAAAATATTTACACTTTAGCCCCTATGTTCAAAATTAATCGTTCTTAGTTTACAAATTAGTCATTTTTCATATCTAAGCTTAAAACCTAACTATTAAACACCAAAACTTCAAGCATTAATCAATGACATTATTTAAAAAATTTAAAAATTAACACACGAATTAACTAAATCAAATTACAGCTATATCAAAAATATAAAATTTAGAAGAAAATGAAATAATTTGACTTACCATGCCAGACCGAAAATATTGAAGCTCAAAACCTATTCTTTTTCCTTTTTTGCTTCGTGAAAGAGACGAGTGAAGTGAAGAAAATGGTTTTTGCTTTCTTTAATTTATGTTTTTCATGTTTTATTTATTTTATTATAATTATAATATATTTTTATTATTTTTTACAATCTTACCAACCGTCCACTATATACCCAAATGAATTATTTGCCATTTTAGATCTTGGTTTAATTGCTACATAAATTCTTTAGTAATTAAAAATTTATAATGAAAATTTTACCACTTTTACAATTTAGTCTTATACCTTAATTAGTTATCAATTTGGCGAAATTATCTATCCAAAATTTAATTCACCTATCTAATAACTATTAAATATTTATAGGCTCGATTTAGAAAAACAATGTCCCAATACTTCTTTTTTCAACACCATTAACTTTAGGGTAAATACACATGTACCTTAACTAACTATCTAATTAATAAATTCGTCAGTCCAAAATTTAATATAATATTATAATTGACTCATAAATATTAATTAATAATATTTACGGACTCAATTATCGAAAAACAAGGTTTCAAAACTACCGTTTTTGATACCACTAATTTTCGGATCGTTACAACTAATTCTTATTTGAAGAGAGATAATTGATATATCTATATATTTTACCTAATTTAACACAACCATTTATAAGAGTTTATTAGGGTTGATATGATACAATCAATTGCAATCACATTCCTCATAAGTAACTATATAAAAAGGTCTTCAATTATCTTCATAAAGACTAACATAAAGATAAAGATATTTAAGATATTCAAAAATCCAAATGATCCAATCTCTTCAAACTAAATAACTTAGATTACATATAAAGACTTTAATTTGATTCTATATAATTAAGTGTTGATTAGATAAAATTTTTGTTTGAAATGATGACTTAACGTGCCACATTAGCTTACCGCTACATTGTTAACGATAATTAACAACTTAGCAACTAAAATGTTACAACACGATAACATAAGTGACTAAAACGTAACATTTCAAATATAAGTGACTAAAATGTAACCTGAAGCAAACAATAATGATTATTTTCGTAATTTACCCTATTTGATTATTATGTGAATATTTTTATTTTAAAATGTTATATAAATAAATTTAATAAAAAATTTAATCCTATAAACAATGAAATTTGAATTTTGAAAATTGGAAAGGCCAAAAATAAATTTATAAAAATAAAAATATGAAAATTTAAATTTAAATTTATGAAGAGGAGCATGTTTTAACTTTGATTCTTTTATAAATTTGATAATGAATTAATTGATTAAACTTAGGGGTATTTCGGTAAATAGACGGTTATAAAATAAGTTAAAAATAGGAGCGGATATGAGGAGGCAAAGAGGGGAGAGAATGGGGTCCAATCAATCGCTATCAAAAAGGAAGCGGATGAGCTCAAAATTACAAGGATGGGTCACCCACCGCCCACGCTTCCCCTCCTCCTTGCCCCACCGCCCGCGCTGCCTGCTTTCCCACACGTCTAGCTCCCCTTGCCCCACGTCTCCTTTTGTCTTCTCTCAACATTTATTTACTAAAGTTCCAAGTTAATAAACCTTCCTCAATCATTGATTACTCAATTTCTCCTGGGTGATCTATTTGGCATGTGATTATTATTAGGATAAATTATATAAGCACTGATTTAACTATTTTTTTTATCACTCAACTATATAAAATTACAGAATTATCATTTAATTATTAATAAATTTTTTTATCACGTAATTATGAAATGTCACAAAATAGTTATCTAATTATTCGATTGTCTTTTTTGGTCAATAGACCCTAAAATCTAAAATAGTTGGGTGACAAAAAAGATAAAATTGAATAGTTGAGTGGTTATTTTATAACTTTTCATAGTTGTATGACAAAAAAAAAATACTAATAATTAAGTGACCATTTTGTAACTTTCATAGTTGGATGACGAAAAACGAAAAGAAACATAGTTGAGTGACTACTAATGTAGTTTACCCTTATTATTTTGGTAACCATTTAGTCCATCTATTTTTCAGAATTTAAAATTCATATGCATTTTTTAACACAATTAAATTTTTTTGTTAAAGTAGTTGGTGTGACATTTTGAAATAAAAATAAATACTCACTTGGTAACCATGTAACTAAAGAACAATGTTGTAATGAACTTAAATTTAACAAAATAATTTTAATAGCCATGTTAGGATTTTGTCCTCGGCATCTACGGAGAGTTGTGTACGATTCATGGAGAAAGACACCTCAGTCAATGAAGATAAGTACCTACAAGACTCGAGTTAGGTATTAGTATTAGGCGTGTGAATAATAATGGAGATACATAGGCGCGATATAATTCGAATCATCAACCAAGGTCTTATAAGTGACATGTTTGTAAGCATAATATCACTTGAGCTACGAGGTGCCCCATGAAATTGCATGACTCTCCACAAAGATTAAAAGCAATACCTTTGATTGTTGACGGTCCAAATTTACTGCCCAAAATATCATATTTCAAAAATTTCTTATTAAAGAAAAACATGCCACCAAAAATTTTAAAACCGAAATGGATGATAGCACCAATTTCCAATGTAATATGTTAAACAATATACAATAAATATAGGTTAGCGTATGGAAGAATGAGATTGAAATTTCACATGTTAGTTTTTGAGGCTTTTTCACTTAAATAATACAAAAATAAAATCAATAACAGAAATGGTATGCCCATAAAATTATTTACCAAAATTGTATAGTTTTATTGGTGCTGCCTGTCAAATTGGCAACACAGGATTGAAATGTAATGATCTAAAGTATTCAGGGACCTGTTATGCAATTTTTCTATTTAGAGTGGCTGCCAGAAAAAAAAATGAAAGGGTGTCTGACGACACCAAACTTTAAATATGGCTAATTGCCTTGTAAACCCTCATTATTTATTATTTTCTTTTTATTCCCCTTCAATTCACTATATTATTTTTAAACAAGCCCTTAACCTATTTTTGTAATTAAATAAGCCTTTAACTTATGATTTTTACTCATAAAAGCCCTTTATTTTAATATTAAAATAAATATATTTTACCCAAAGTAAAGCTATTTAAAAAAATATAAACTAATTCACATTTTATGTTGGTGTGAATAGTTTATTAAACAAAAAAATAAAATTTTAAAATTTCTTGAGAGTGCTTATATACATGATATTCTTAACTACTCTTTTGAAAATTTTGATTACTTTTTTAGATTTTATGTTGATGGTAAAGTGTATATAATTTTTATTGCATCAAAAAAAATTACGATAAGAGCTTGAAATTCAATATATATTTACTTTAATATTAAAATAAAAGGATTTTATGAGTAAAAACCATAAGTTAAGGACTTCTTTAAAAACCATAAGTTAAGGGCTTCTTTAACTACAAAAATAGGTTAAGTACTTGTTTAAAAATAATATAGTGAGTTGAAGGGGAATAAAAAGAAAATAATAAATAAGAAGGGCTTACAAGGCAATTAGACATATTTAAAGTTTGGTGCCGCCACACGACACCCTTTCCCTTTTTTTCAACCGCCATTCTAAATAGAAAAATTGCATAACAGGTCTCTGAATACTTTAGATCATTAAATTTCAGTCCGGTGCTACTAATTTGACAGACGGCATCAGTAAAATTATAACATTTTGATAAATAATCTTATAGACATACGATTTCAGTTATTAATTTTATTTTTTGTATTCTTTAAAAAAAAAGTAGTCGTTGGCTTTTCAAGATGCTCTATCTTGTTGGAATGGGGAACGAAATAAATAGTATTTGGTATAGGGTCTTTTTCCCATCTCTTTCTCTTTTCAAAAACTAAAGTCTCATTTCTCCATCTCTCCATTGTACACGTCTCTGTCTCTTTCTCTATCACACTTTCCTCCTCATTTCATATCTTTCTCTTTCCACTCTCATCTTAATTACATAAAATCTCCTTCCACTTCATTAGAGAGAGAAGTAGTAGTAAATAGGGGTGAGTATTCAATCGAGTCGAGTCGAATTAAGTCAAAAATTTTCGAGTTAGTCGAGTTAACAAATCCTATTTTAGCAACCAAACTCAATTTGAATTTTTTTCGAATAGAATCAGATCGAATCAAAAAACTTCGAGTCAAATCGAGTCGAGTTAACGAATCCTATTATTTATACTTAATGTTGCGATTAGATGGACCGATTATTTAACTCGTAGACAAAGTACAAGATTATTTAACTACATGAACAATATAATGATTTTGCCTCTTAACTTAATGGGTAAACATTTATCAAAACGACGTAGTTTTGTCTTTTCTTATTCGGATTTTCGGATAACTCGAATTGTGTAATTCATATTCGAGTTAAACCGAAAAACTTAATTTTTTATTCGAGTTGATCCGAATAACTTGATTAACTCAAATAACTAGAACTATTTAATTTAAAATTTAAAATTTTTATCGAATTTTTCGAATCGAATTAGATGTTACTCACCCCTAACAATAAGCAGAACAGGTAGAGGCAGCTTTGCCTTTGGCAAAGAAAGTCTGAAAGTGCTACTAGGGCACCCCACCCATGCTTTATTTTTACCTTCTTTTTTCATTTGTTTTTATTATTTTGGATTCAACTGTAATGGATTGGGTTTAGAAAATATAAAGGTTTGGGCCGGTTTTAAGTTATTTGGGCAAAGAAAAGCTTTTTAGCGGTTCATCCAGTTGACAATTCAGTCGCGGTTTATATTTTGTTTATTGGGTTAATCGATTTTTCCTTTACTTTGATCTAATTTGATTCGGTTTCAACAATTATGCTTGTCACTAAAGTACATAAAATATTTTCTTTACTATTTCAACTAAAGTTTTATTTTAATATTTTTATACATTTCAATATCATTATACAAAATATTTCACCTACATTATTTATATTTTTATATTATTATTGAAGCGTGTGATTGAGTTGGTGTCAAGTTATCAACTCAATTACTGAAATAACATTACTTATTTTAAATAATATTATTATAAGGATACTTTTATCTTTTTCTTATTTAAAAAAGTAATAAAAAAAAGTAATGTTGATAATTTGATCCATGCAATTAACATATAATGAATTTAATCTCTCTACTTTTTAAATTTAAAAATTCAGATTCGACTATTAACACTGAATAAATATTTTTTTTATTTTAAAATGTGAATTATTGAACTAAAAAGCAGGGGGACATATCCCTAAAATTTAAAATACATGAAGTAAATACGAAATTTATAAATAGTATTTTAAGGTTTAATGGAAAAGGTCACTTACGGAGTTACCTGAGGGTAAAGATTCTATTTTATCTTGTTCTAATTGGGAATAAACAATCCACAGTTTATGAGCCCGCAATTTCAGTTGATTCTATGTGCTGCTTCTTCTTCTTCAACAACTTCAAATTTCCTTTTGAAAAGGAATAATTAATAACACAAAGACAAATCCAATCAATCAGGTAACCGTAATCTTCTCGCTCCATCTATATGATCTCAATTTTACGTTTGAAAAACCTTCTTTCTTTCTTTGCACTTCAAAATCCAATCCACTTTTTCCTTTTTAATTGTCGCCTCTCTTATTTTATTAATGAATTACATTCCATTAGTTTTTGAATCGATTTCGTCGATGATACCAAATGCAATTGGCCAAAAACAAGAAATCCATATGGTTGATTTAGCTATTTAAGCCGGCAAACAAGAGATTAGCTGTCACAATCCCCCACCCCCTTTTTTTTTTTTTTTTTTTGTTGTTTAATATGATTATGGAGTATACCTGTTTGCCTTGTTCATTTTTCCTATGAATTTGTCCTGATAGTTACAACCCATGACGAAAATTTTATGGTTTATTATAGTTTCCATTCAAACAATAGGTATAATATCATATTGCTTTTCGTGGGTTTTAAAGAAATAAGATGCTTTTCATAATGGGATTAGAATTCTTAATGTTCATTGATTTTTATTTTTATTTATATGTAATTTATTATCATTTATACATGTAGGACTAATATATTAACAGCGAAAAGTAATTGACAACTTGATATTTATTTATTTATTTTATCAGAATGCTAGGTGAGAATGTAGCTGAATAAAAGTCTCAGTCTGACTTGCAATTTATGGTCAATGAATTTGCTTCAGTAATGCGTTTTTGGGAAATTATGACAAATATTGAAAAATATCCTAGCCAACTTGCAGCAGTATTTATATACTACATTTTCATTCGAGTTTTATGGCCTTATCTTCCTAGCTTTTCTTTGGTTTCTTCTGCTTTGCCTTCCTTTTTAAGTTGTAAGTCTTTTAAATCATTTTATATGCTCTTATCTTTTATCTCTAGAATCTATGTACCCTGAGATAATTTTGAGAATTGGGTTGGTTTTTATGAATTGAGGTGGTGATATGCCAAGCTTATTTTTTCTTGTAAATTGCCACTTGAAGCTGATTGGGTTTGAATTGGGAAGGTTATTTTGTTTTCATGACTTTGTTGGATGTATTTTCTGTTTTTAGGTTACCCTTTTTTTATGATCTTAATATTCATGTTATGAAGTTTATATTTATGCTCTACAAATGCGGAAAACCATTGATTGTCACTTATGTTGCATGCTGAAATATGCTAGTTCATAGATAGTACTGGTATTTGTTTTGAGTTCTTTTAGACTGATATATAAACTGTTCGACTCTCAGAGCAAAATCCAAATGGGTAATCTTTTCTGTTGTGTACAAGTTGACCAGTCTACAGTAGCCATTAAGGAGAAATTTGGCAGGTTTGAGGATGTTCTTGAACCTGGATGCCATTGCCTACCTTGGTTTCTTGGAAGTCAACTTGCTGGCCACCTGTCGCTAAGATTGCAGCAGTTGGATGTTCGTTGTGAAACCAAGACTAAGGTCTGTATCTGTTGTAATTTTTCAGTTATTGACTTATTTGCTTTTTAACTTTTAGACGTTTTAGGATGATGAATATAAATGGCCTTTCAGTTTTTGTGTACTTCTATTAGTTTCTCCAACTTTAGCATAAATAGTCATGCTTTTGTTAGTTACTCTGTTTCTGGTCGAATTTAAGTGGAGGAGGATGTGGTTTTGAGGTGAAGGGAAAATTCATGATTATGAAGAAATAAAATGGTCGAATACTTCCATAAATATTCTTGTTATCTAACTTTCAAATGCCTTAAATTTGTCAAATAATGTTTTCCCTACAGTAATATGCCTCTGTTGTACAGTGTGAAACTGATTGTTATGGACATCTTATCAGGACAATGTATTTGTTAATGTTGTTGCATCTATTCAATACCGGGCACTGGCAGACAAGGCAAGTGATGCCTTTTACAAGCTGACAAACACAAGGACACAAATTCAAGCTTATGTGTTTGATGGTAAGAACAATACTTTGTTGAGTAGGTATTGACATTGCAGTGCACTCATAAGTTTATATACATCTGAATGAACTCATTCAGCACTTTTTTCTTCAAATTTACACAGAAAATGTTATAACGTTTCCCTTCTTCTGATCTTCAATACATTTAGTTATTAGAGCAAGTGTTCCAAAGCTCAATCTGGATGATGTTTTTGAACAAAAGACTGAAATTGCTAAAGCTGTTGAAGAAGAACTTGAGAAGGTAAATCAATTTGATTAAGTACATCACATTCTGTGAAAGCCAACCCCACATGTTGGTCTAAGGCCTTGTCATGTTAAATTGTTGCGATTTTGAAGCTGACATTTAAATATGTTTCGAATTCTGTTACCCTCTTGTTCTTCTTCCAGGCTATGTCTGCCTATGGGTATGAGATTGTTCAAACACTTATTGTGGACATAGAACCTGACGAGCATGTGAAGCGTGCGATGAATGAAATTAATGCCGGTAAAATACTTGTTGCCTCTTAATTGGTTCTTGCTCTTTCGAACTTGCTGTTCTTTAGGTTAGGCTAAATGTGCATTGGATTCATAGCTGTATTCTTTCTGATGTATGCAGCAAATAAGATCATGCTAGTACAGAAATATAAAAGCAACACTTGGCCTAATGAATTTTTCAGCCAAAAAATATAAACTGGTTCCTGGGAATTAACCTTTTGACATTGATCCTTCAAATTTCTTGTCATCTGTTAATGCTTGAATCATTTTAGCTTTAGAGTGCATACCCTGAGATGTCTGTCAATTGGGTGTTTCAATAATGCCTCCCCATCATCATATCACGCATTTCTTTTCCCCCATTGGTAAATAAAATATATAAGTTTTGTACCAAAATAACCCAATGGGTCTTCACCCACGGGTGAAGCTTTTCATGACTCCAGAAGCAGATAAATTTGTTTTCATTACAAATTTACAGTGCTGTCTGTGCTGATATCAACAGAATACCACTATATTTTGTAGTAAATTATTACCTAGAATTTAGTGTTCTGATGTGATTTTAATGTGAATATGGCGTTTTTCTTCCATTCTGTTATTTTTCTCGATAAGCAGTGTCAATATGATTTTTCTTATCGTATTGTAATTGAAGCTGCAAGGCTGAGAGTGGCAGCTAATGAGAAGGCAGAGGCTGAGAAAATTTTGCAAATCAAACGAGCTGAAGGTGAGGCTGAGTCCAAATATTTGTCGGGGCTGGGTATTGCTCGCCAACGACAAGCAATTGTTGATGGTTTGCGAGATAGCGTGCTTGGATTCTCCGTTAATGTCCCGGGGACTACTGCAAAGGATGTTATGGATATGGTCCTGGTTACCCAGTACTTTGACACCATGAAAGAAATTGGTGCTGCTTCTAAGTCCTCAGCTGTGTTTATCCCTCATGGTCCTGGAGCTGTTCGTGATGTTGCTACTCAGATTCGTGATGGACTCCTCCAGGCCACACACCAGTAACTATATGATTTTTTCTTAAGACAAGACAAGACAAGCATTAGTAGTTTTTTAAGGATAATACCTGGTTTTAACGTTTACCTGTTTAGTTCTTGATGTCATTTTTACATTATGAGCACTGGATGTACATATGGTATGGGCATAAACGTTTTGGGAAATGCGTAAGATATTTTATACTCTTATAGATGTTGAGTGGTCTTTATTATGGATTTTTCTTGGCTTTATTGTCGCCATGGATGAAGGTTGAACAATTCTTTTATCAAAAATTGGTCACAAATGAGTTCATTTCAAGAAGGAATTGATGTCCAAGCAAATGGGTTTTATCAGCCAGCTTTAGTCATTTAGAATGGCAGATGTTCATTAGTTTGTGTTACTGCAACACTTACTCTTCTATGCTGCTTGGATTAGGGTTCAAATTCAAGAATAATATGCAATCGATTCCAATTATTCTGCAGCTGCAATTTTTTAAATTTCTGAGTTAATAAACTCAGTTTGACATTTCGGGAATCATTCAATTCTCGGATCAAAGAGTACACAAAAGTATTAGCATTTTTTGTTTCTCTTTCGAAAACCCCGCTGCCTTTCTTACTATGAGAAACCAACTTTTATTTTAACTAAATTTTTTAAGTGGTAATTTTAGAAAGTCATACTTGTGAAATTCACCTCTGATGCTTTGTGGGTTTTTCACTTTGGTCCTTAAACCTTTTTTTTTCCTCATTCTCACCTACAACGTTACAAAAAAATTCAAATAAATCCAAAATTAATTGAAACCGTCAGTCAACTAGCAGTCAACTTTTTTTATCTGATGTGGCATGATACATTTATTGATGACTTTGCTGACATGACATATCATCACTAACGTGACATTTAAATTAAATTCATAACACAATAAATATTTAAAAAGTATTAAATCCAAAATATTTAAAAAATAAAAAAAATGTGGAAATTATAAAAATATGTATAAATTTCTACATCTTCCACTTGCATATAATGAACATAAAGATATCGCTATCTCCTATCTCTTCAAAATTTATACAAGAAAATAAGCCGTGCGACTAACATGCAACTATTCAATATATAATAGGTCGTAAATATAAATAGAGTTAATATGCAATACCTAGATTCATTTAGTCACATTTCAATTATTAATGATAAAATGAATGCAGAATGAGATAATTGGTGAATACAAGTAAATGGGACACTATAATTATATTTCTTTTTTCTTGTATATCTATTTCTATTCAACTACTCTCTAAACATATCTTGTTAAATCGAATTATGGATCACCATTGATAAGGTATTAAAATAGCTAACATTCAACAGAAACTTCAACAATTATATGTAGTAGTCACATTTTAATTATCAATGATAAAATAAACCTTTTTATTCACTATTATATTCGCAATAAAAAGGCATAATTGGACCATTGGTAAATACAAATGAATGAAACACTGCATCACTCTATTTCAGTTCTGCTACTCTCTAGATGTCCTATTAAATCGAATTATGTGTGACTATTGATAAGGTACTGAGATAGTTAACATTCAACTGAAACTTCAACAAATAATCATAGGTTGTAAAGGTATTTAATAGATATCTTTAGTTTATCCCATGGGTTTTACACAACTTAGAAGCAGAGATCAAATCTTTTGTTACTCATATTCTTAATGCACATGTGGTATGAAAATGCTACGGTGATACTTTCCAATTTTTCTTGAAGTGTTTTTTTTTATTATCAAAATTTCAATATTGTATAGGTGATTGTTTAGATATAAACAATATATAACTTTGAGTCTACAACTCTATTTTCTTAATAAATTTATCAACAGGACTTTCATCTGGTATAAAAGATAAATAAAAATGAATTTGGATCCTTTATTCATATTGATGTATTTCGCTTCAATGTGTGTTATGGATTCTAAGGTGGAGCACTTTAATGCACATATTGGAGTGTAGGTTGAATATATACCAATATCCGACTATATGGTTCCATATTAGTTTACATGCAATGTATTAATTGATTAATGCAGAGTGATATGGTAACAATGGTAAATGAATGATGTTATATACTACTAAAAGCATATCTTGATAAATTTAACAAGTTAAATTTGTCAAAGACAAGAATTAAGTAACGAACTCTAGTATAAGGACCTCTAATATCCAATGAACCCAAGAAGTAACGTAAGGACCTTAATCATGATTGAGTGTAAAAGGTATAATATTTGATCTAGAATGTGGTTTGTAAATGTAAGGAAGAAATTATGGTGATTAATGATGAGGAGTAAACATAAATGAACAAATGACTTGTGATGCAAGGTAGGATTACTTAATAAAAACAGATAATGAAAAATATGAGTTTACAATGAATTAGTATATAAGTAGCAAATTGTTATAAATGGAATGGACAAATGAAAGAGTAAAACAAAGTAATTGATGAAACATTTTGATACATGTTAGTGTGTAAAGATAAAATTAAGGAACCAAAGAGCCTTAATTGGTAAAATAACCCATCTATGCTTAGCGGTTCGCATACCTTTAGGTGAAGAATTTGTAAGAGGGTATTCATTTGCATCAAGATTTTTAATAAATTTAAATACATTGGAAAATTTTATAATTTATATGTAATTTCAAAAGAGGATTTTAATACTTCAAATTAATTTACTTTGTATGAAATGGGGCCATTCTTTAAAATCAAATCAAATTCATAGTAATGTTAAATAATAATTAAAAGTATATTTATATTAAAAATTAATTATTAAAATTATATTTGTTTTTATTAATATTTATTAGAATTATTTAATATTAAATTATAATTAAAATAATGCTTATATAAGAAATAATATAATAAAAAAAACTGGATGGGGGTAAATTGAAGTTTATCCCCTCCAATGAGACCTAGTGAAATGGTCTAGTGTACCCACTTGATCTTTTGAGCCCCCAATTAAAAATTAGGATTTGGTGAGACATTTTTTTCAATTTCGCGTTTATTATTCTTTTAAACTAAATTTGGCTCATATTTTTTTTTTAAAAATTTAAATTTTTAAAAATTTTTGAATTGATTTTTTTTAAAAGAAAATATCAACTAAAATGTTAAAATTTTTTAACATTGCAATCTGTATGACAATTCACATGTTCTTCATTATTTTTTTTAAGATTTTATGAAAATTTTTTATAATTTTTTTGAATTTTGAATTTTTATTTTTGAACATTTTTTATAATTTTTAAATTATTTTTTGACATGACATTTAAGACAAATAATATTATATTAATATAAACTGCACGTAGACTATCATGTGGGTAGTTACAGCAACATCATTAAAAGAGTTAGTGTTTTAGTCTAACATTTCTATTAAAGAAAAGCGATTTAATTTTTTTAAAAAGATTAACAGTCAAATTTAACTAAAAAAAATCAAACGGACAAAAAAAATAAAGCGGTTTGATTTTTAAAAAAAATTAATAATCAAATTTAATTTAATAATAATAATAATAATCAAATTCACAAAAAAAAAAGTTAAATAAAAGTTTGGAAGATAGTGAAAGATAATACATTTGGGACTACTCAAAAGTCGAGAGTAGAGTGAAATTAGCATTACATAGAATTGTGGCATAGCCCCATTTGTAGGCGTTGAATCATCTCCTTCAAAGGAGACAATTAGCAGATAAATTCGTATATGCAAACATGTATTTACTTATTTTCTCCTTTTGACTAAATTTGATTTACTTGTAAATTATCATACTACACAATATAATACAATGGGTTGATTTCTTTTATTTACACCCATCTCCATATTCATCTATAAATTCTTCTTCTTATCTTGAAACTTCTTATTCTCCTCCTCCTCCTTTCCACCACCTTCTTTATCCTCCTTATCTTCACATTCTTCGTCTTCCTTCTTCTGCTCCTCCTCCTCCTTATCTCCTTTCTCCTCCATACGATATTCTTGTCCCTCCAACTTCTCTTCTTTTTTGTCTTCTTATTCTTTTTTTTTACGATCGTCATGCTTTTTCAGAATTCGCTGTCTCTCCCATACTTTCCAACTTTATAAATATTAGAATTTGTGGTGACCAGCTATGACTTTGGATTGAAACGGTCAATCTAATTGTTTACAAATGTATTATAGGTTTATGGAACATAAAAGGATTGACAAACCTTGAAATCTCAATATATGATAGTTGCATGGGGGTTTCATAATTTCCACCCTTGCATCCTTCCTATACAGTTTCAAGGCAGGCTTATAAGTTTTAATAAAATGATGCAATGTTGCAAACCTTTTATAATCTACCTTTATCCCTTATTTTAGGGTTTTTTTTTTTTCAAGGTTAATCTGTCTGATTAATGGCTCGACTGCATTTTGTCTCGGCGAGAATTATGAATATCCACATGTCAATGCACCTAGTCCTTGTACGGTAAACATTTTTTGCCTTGTTTCTTTACTATTTTTAGACTCGAGGTTTTGGTCCACATTTGAGTACATCGGTTCTTGTAATTTATTTCAGTCCATTAAGATTAGTGTAGGGTTGTCGAGACCATAAAAAAAAAATCATGCTAATGACTTGGGTGAAATTCATAGACATCGATCATAATTCTTATTAAACTTAAAATTTAGCATGAATAAAAATAATTAAAAATTGAGGAAAATTTAATAAGATGAAATTCTAGCCGAATGTAAAATCTCCGTTTGATTCATGAGTTTGGCCATAGATGTAAAAATAGTTTTCAGTGTTTCGTCACGTTTAGCAATCAATTTCTCCTTACCATTTCTTACTCATTATTTCGCCTATGTATATGCCATTTACTTAGATCAAAATGGTGGAGATTTCATACTCTTCTCCAAGTCTTTGAGATGTGAAGAGATTGATCCTCGACAAATCCTCACTTCACATCTTTACCCACGCATTAAAAATAATGCGGTAAACTTGTGAAAGCTTAGTAAATACAATGAGAATTAAACTTACCTTTTCATTAATTAAATGTAAACAAAATACAAAAATGTTATAATAAATAAGTTTAGAGCTTAATAGCAATAGAATTTCTATACTACATTTATTATGCTTAAATTCATTATCCTTCCAGTCACATACGTTTAATCTTAACATTATTTTATCTTTTAGAATTTATCGGATGCCCAATGTATATTTAACAGAACATGTAGGATATGCAAAAGTAATATAAAGATGCACTGAAGTGCAATAATAGAACATAGTAGCATCAGAGTCCTATGTCAAAACATAATAGAACTAAAATGCTTAATCAAAACAAAGTGGCATCGAAGTGCATTAACAGAACAAAGAGTGCACTAAATGCTTTCTAATGGCATGTCATCTATACTTTACTAGTTCATATCTTATCTATATGGACAAATGTAATAGAGTCAATTTCTCATTTACATTTCAGAACAAAATTTATATACTTTTGAATTATTTTCAATTTAGTCTCCATCAGTTCAAAACTCTACAATCATTCTCATAATAGTTCAAAATCATGACATAAATCATTCAATAGCATATATCACTTCATATATATAAATATATATATTCATTCATAATTTTTACCTTTCATATAAACTTTTCCCCATTTTACAAATTAGTCCCTTTTCTCACACTTTCAATACAAAACATAATATTATTTCCTTGTAATTGATATCCAATAAATTTCAACACATTCACTAATTAATATCAATTAAGTATTAACATATTCATGTACAATATTAATCACATAAATATTAATATAATTGATCTAACAAAGTTCTATACTTAAATATTTATTAAGTAAAAATTATTGTTGTACTTACTACCCAAGGCTTGGAATCAAGCTTTCTTTGTCTTCTTGTATTCTTTGGTTATCTACTTGTTAGCTTCTCCTC
This sequence comes from Gossypium bickii, assembly GCA_025503065.1. Classification (NCBI taxonomy): domain Eukaryota; kingdom Viridiplantae; phylum Streptophyta; class Magnoliopsida; order Malvales; family Malvaceae; genus Gossypium; species Gossypium bickii. Next base: position 10,519,700 of record CP106719.1, on the reverse strand, counting down.
ATTTTCTTCTTTTTCACATAAAAACATACAAGATTTACTTATTAAAATTATAATCAAATAACATATCTATGTTCTTTGAACAAAACTAACATGAAATCCATGAAAAACTTATCATACTTGTAACACCCTTAACCCGCAATCATAGCCGGACTAGGGTTACGAGGTATTACTGAACGATACATAACATTTACTCCACCATGGCACGCACATCAACATATCATAGTTAAATAATATCACAAAGTCCCTTTAGAAGGTTTACAAGACCTTAAACATGCTTCCAAGAAGGTTTGGGACTAAATCGATCTCATACAGAGACTTTGCAAAACTTGGAAAATTTTTCATCTTAAACAGGGCACACGCCCGTGTGGCTAGACCGTGTGCCTCAGACGGCCATGCCTTAGACCATGTCTTACCTCGTGCACACAACTGGCTAGGATCACACGGCCTGTCACACGCCCATGTATCTGGCCTGTGTGCAGCACTGACTTGGGTCACACGGCCTGTCACACGCCCGTGTGTCTGGCTCGTGTGCAAGTCTGGTCTATTTCGAATAAGGACAGTGAAGAACACAGTTGAGACACAAGCCCGTGTGCTCACCCATGTGGGCAATTATAGGCCATTTGCAAGGCCACTTTGCCACCCATTTTGGGTCATTCCTACATGCTCAAGTTCAAAATCAATAACATACATTTCAATCACCATTCTCAACTACCAAATCAAGTATGAAATATAACATTTCAATATCACCAAAGCATACCCTAATGGCCATTCACACAAGACCATAATTACACATTACTTACACCATTTTCGCATAGCTAAACGTATACCAAAATCATTCCACAACCTTACTAGCCTATACATGCCATATACCATATATACAATTTCAAAAATGGTACCAAAATAGACGTCGATAGTGTGATTGAGTCGCTGACGATCCCCAGATCCGAGCTAGCTTTAATGACACTGTAAAACAGAGAAAGACTTTACACAGTAAGCTTTAAAGCTTAGTAAGTTCGTAATATAAAACAATTAACTCAACAATTCAGATTCAGTAAAAAAAATTTAACTATCACTGGATTTAATTCACATCACTCTCAATCTCACCCATAGCTATTACTCACTTTCATACCATATCTATAGATTCAAGTACAAGCATTTTTAATGCTACTCAAACCATCTCTTTTTCATCATTCATTCACATAATCATCCATTTATCTCATACATAATATCATCAACCACATAGGTTCTGTACATACCTGTACCATCACGTATTTATCTATCACACTTACCACTCAATGCTCAATGCCATAATTCGTTCGATCCTCTTTAGAACTCGCACACTTAGTGCCATTTAATTAGCCGAAGCTACAATAGTATCGCACACTTAATGCCATCATATTAAATCGAAGATGTCTCGGTATCGCACACACAGTGCCAACTAATATAGCCGATGCATTTTTTATCTCGCACACTTAGTGCAATTTATCGCAGTAACTATTCTATTTATGCACACTTAGTGCCACATATCTTCGAACTCACATTTCGCATTACTAACTCAACAATCACATTTCCATTCATTTCATAACAGGTAAACATTGTTTAAACAATTCGTATTATACACAAACTTACCTCGGACGTAAAAACAACAACACTAGTTGATCAATCGAACACTTTGTTCTTGCCTCGATATAAGTCCGAATTTCTCCTTTCTTGATCTATATAATATCAAATTCAACTCATTCAATCTGTAACATCCCGAAATAGGGCCTAAACGGAATAGTGGTTGCGAAACCACAAATTCGAGTCAGTAAAATATTTTAATATTATTTTCAATGCTTATAATATGTGAATTTACATGTGTGAAAGTTTCGTGAATTAATTTTATTGTTAGTGGGCTTAATTTAAAGAAAAGGACTAAATCGCGTAAAATGTAAAAGTTACAAATTAAAGTGTAAAGTGCTTATTTGATAGTGGATTTTTAATATGAGGTCCTTAAAGGGAAATTGGCCTATTTAAAGAGATAGTGGACGGCACTAAGCTTATATTATATGGTTTTCATATTAATGATAAAGGTTATAATAATAAATAAAATATTATAATATTGTTATAATAAAGTAATTGATAAAAGATAAAAGTGTTCATCTTTTCCCATTTGTTCTTGGCCGAATGTGAGAAAGAAAAACACCATTTTTGAAGCTTTAAGTTTCAGCATCTAGGAGGCTTAATTTGGGTATGTCTTTTGTTCGATTTTTGATAATTTGTACGTTTTTGAGATCGTTGCTTCGAGTGCTACAAAACCCATGTTTGAATTCTAAATTTTGATGAATATTTCGAGTTATGCCATTGATGAGAACTTGTGATTTTTGATGATTGATGGTAGGTTATGCATGTTTATGAATAGAGGAATAATTTTTACTAAGTGATTTTCGGTGAAAACGAGTAAAACGAACTAATTAGTAAAAGTTGTTATTGTTCATAAGTATGTGTTATAGTAAGAATTTGAAGTTGTTATAGAAGAGAAAAATGTTCAGCATGTTATAAAACATAAGAATAAGGGCTGAAGTTTAATTTTCGAGCCTAGGGGCAAAATAATAAATATGTAAAAGTTTAGGGGCAAAATTATAATTTTGCCAAAGTTAGAGTTAAGGACTGTTTTGATAAATGTGAGTATTAAATATGCTAAATTGCTATTATAGATCAAGAAGAACGAAATCCAGAGTTAGATCGGGGAAAGAAAAAGATAGTGGACTAAATCGATATAGTTTATCGTAATTTGTTTCGAGGTAAGTTTACGGTAAATAAATGCAATATTCTGATATTTTACATCTAACACTCTTAAATTCCAGCATTTACATATTTATTCTGTAAATTTATTATTTAAAGACTCAAGTATGAATTGACGGAAAAGCTATCTCAGAAAGTTCCGGTTGAACCTTAGGAATGTGTAGGATACAAATGTCATGACATTAGGGTTTAAGGAAATCATGTAAGACCATGTCAAGACATGGCATTGATAAGTTACTATAAGGCAAAGGTCCCATGTAAGACCATGCCAAGGCATGGCATTGGTGAGTTCACAAGGCAAGGATACCACGTAAGACCATGTCAAGACATGGCAATGGTTAAGTTTCATAAGGAAAGGTACCCGCGTATCCTTAGTATTCCAAGTGGTTCAACGGGAAAATTCAAAGAGTATGCCAAAGTAGAGGTAAGACAAGTTCAAGCTAAAAGGTAAGGTAAGATAACTTCATGTTAAAAGGTAAGGTAAGAATACAAGTTTAAGTATATTGAGTTAAAAGCTTAAGTGATCTTGATAAGAAAAGCATAAGATAATTCATTAAGAATGTTGTCATCTATTTACATGTAAACTTACTAAGCTTTATGCTTACTCCCATCCTTTAATTTTTTTTATAGTATTACAAGCCAACTCGGGGATCGAAAGGACGTCGGAGATCGTTACACACTATCAAAGGATTATATTGGTATTTTGTGACTCGAACGTTTTAAGTTATGGCATGTATAGGGACTTAGCCATTTTATGTGTGTGACCTTATGATATGGCTTATTATGGACTTGTAAATGTTTGGTAATGATTAGCCATTAAAATGGTTAATTAAGAACATGTTTTAGATGTTATGAAATGCCTAGTTGATAGTTATTTTAAAGAAATTATGTAATTATATGCAGGGGAATAGTTGGACAGCAGCAGTGATATGATTTTGAAAAATCACCAAAAATAGTATAAATTGAATTAGGTTGTGCATGAGATATAGAATTAAAGCTTATTGAGTCTATTTTCATATAAAGAAAACGGTGTAGGAAAAAGAGTTGCATATTATGAGATAATTGATTTTTAGTGAAGAGATGTCAGAACTGTCAAACTGTGTAATAGGGGAGAATTTAACTAATAAAATGTACTAATTGGCCACACCAAAAAATTCTAAAAAAATTATAGTAAGAAGATATATGAGTCTAGTTTCAGGAAAAATTTACGGATCTAGATTTCGAGTTTCGTGACTCAAGTTATAATTAATTTAGTGAACATGATGCAGATGGACAGTTTTAAATTTTTATGCCCAGAACTAGTAAGTTAAGTCTAGTAATGCCTCGTGCTCGACTCCGGCAACGGTCTCGGGTAAGGGGTGTTACACAATCACATTTTCATCCAAAACAATCCACAACACATAGTTAAAGAATTTTACACTTTAACCACCATAATTCCACATTTTGACATTTTAGTCCCTATTTCACAATTACAGAAAATACACATAATTTATTCACACCCAAGCTTGGCCAAATTTCATACTAGTCCTTAGCAGCCCATATCTTTCATTTATTTCACATTTTAACCCTTCAAAGTTTCATTTTCACAAATTAGCCCTTAATAACCAATTTCACCAAAATTTTCAAATACAAAATATGTTTATCATCCATCAAACTTTCATATTTCACCAACTATCAACACAAAGCTCACATATTCAACAATGGCATAACTTAAAATCATCATTAATTTCATGAATTCAAGCATGGGCTTTATAGAACACAAAGCAACGGTCACAAAAACATAAAAATCATCAAAAACTGAGCTTAAAACATACCTTAATCAAGAACAAAAATGACCGAACCCTAAAACCACATTTTCCTCTTCTCTTTTCTTTTAATTTCAGTAAGAACAAAGATGATAACCATAAATTTTTGGTTTTGGTTTTATTAATATTAACTTAATTATCATTTTATTAATTTAACCTTATTATTATACTTATAAAATCATCCATTATAAGGTCATTTATGACCACTTACACAACTAATGGTCCATTTCCATAATAAGGACCTCACATATCTCAAAGCATAGCATTTAAGCACTCTAACCTCTAGCACACAACTTTTACATTTTATGCGATTAGATCCATTTTCACAAATCGGCACTCAAATGATAAAATTTTTCACACAGAACTTTCACACATACTTTATCACATACTGTAAACACGAAAAATAATATTAAAATATTTTTCTAACCTCAAATTTGTGGTCCCGAAACCACTGTTCCGACTAAGGTCTAAACCGAGCTGTTACAATACTTACCTTAATCTCTTATGGTCAAACCTTAATTCTTATTTTCTCTCTCCTCCAAGACAACTATGGTTGCACTTCTCATGAAACTAAGATAGCTACTAAACTTTTCTATTGATTTCACTAAATATTCATAAAGAAAATTGGAGGAGTTAAGCTTGGAAGACTTGGAAATGGTGGAAAAAGGACTAAAATGAATAAAAACTAAAACTTAATTTTGTTCATGAAGGAAGTAACGTGTGGGAGAGAAAAGATGAATAAATGTCATCATCCTTTCTTCATGTTTCTAAAATAATATCTATTAATTTAATAATTAAAATATTTCCACCAATTATCATTTTACATCAATTTAGTCCTTAATCATTAACATGTTATAATTATCTAACTTATAGGTTGACCATTTAGTCCATCAACTTTCTCTACAATACCATTCATAGTCATACTCTATTTTGGTAAAATTTCACCTTTAATCCCTCCTCTTTTTTCCTTCAATTCAATCTAATCACTCCAACTCTTAATTCTCTCACTTTTGCCCCAATACTTTTCACTCTCTTACAATTTAGTTAATACCCCAAATTTATTTCTCACAATATACGAGCCTTTTCAATTACCTTCAATATCCATCTTCACCCTCTACTAACTTTGATAATTTCTATTTGATAACCTTCTCATATTCTAATATATTTACTCTCGATTTAACATTGTTTCCAACTTGGTGAGTTTGGGGATGTTACAATATTATTTCAATAAAAATGTTTAAATTTTATATAAAAACAATATTTAATAAATAGAATTACATTTGTAAATTTTATTAAAGATAAGATCTAAATTTCACTAATTGATAACATTATTAATATATTATAGTATTTTAATTTGAAATTTTAAAAATTCAAATATAATATAAATCTAAAATGTTGTTGTAGGGTATGACTGTCATCTCTCCATGACATCTAAATTTTGAAAAACAAATGAGACCAGTATAGTGGTGCTGTATTATGTCAAAATATTGAAGTAAAAATATTATGCTCATTTATTACATAAAAATTAAATAAAGTTAAGATGTCTATATATAAAATTTTAATAAATGAAAAAATATTTAAAATTATTAAATATTAAATTAAAATAATATAAATATTTTTTAAAAAATAAAAAATAATTTGAACTAGTCTAAAATGAAATTGAATTAGTCATTTACAATTATGAATGAGTTTAAGTAAAATTCTATATTTATATTTTAGGTCTGGTTGAATTTAAATAAGGATAAATTTATTAATATTATGCCTAAACTGAGGCTCAGACCATAACACCATCTTTACGTTTACTACATAATTCTGCAGTAAAGGAAAGAAAAAGAAAAGTATTCAATCTAAATGCATTGACAAAAGGTGTATTGTTTCTTCATATTCCCAAATTTTCTTTCTTATATCTAGATCTGGTTCTAGTAGTTGAATGCAATTAGACTCTGTAAATGGAACTAAAACCAACGAAACATAACCCCAAAATGAGGTCTTAAATTGAGCAATTCTCTGAGCTACAATCCAATGAGGAACAAGTTTATCTCAACACTGACGGAGCTGTTTATCTGGACTCCGGACTTGCTGCAGCTGGGGGCGTTCTGCAGGATAAAGTAGGAAACTGGTGTTAGATTTGTAAAATAAATTTGAAATAAAACTTAATAAACCAGGATCTATCATGTCAAATCATCAAGAATAAAACTAAATACGGAAGCGTACCTGAATCCATGAATTCCTTGAAGTTTTACCGGATTTTTGGGGATTTGATCTTCCAAATTAGCACTCAAGAAATTCAAAGAATATTTGCTCTCTCTTTCCTAATGATGGGATATTATAAAAGATATCTTGTATATAATTTGGGGACCATAACCCTAATATTTATAACATTGGCATATTAGTTCTAATCAAATTCTAATTAACCCATCATTAATTAGAATTTGATTAGAACTCAATTACTAGAGTATCTATACATATTTGACCCATACTTTATTTAATAATTAAAGCCCAATAAAATTTTAACCAAATTAGATCACTTTTAATTTGGGCTAACCTATCATGATAGTAAATAATAACATGTAATTACCCTTATTATATATGTGATGTCCATATTTTCCAACAATCTCTCACTTGGACCACATATATATATACTAATTACTCTATAACTACATGTCATTATATAACCTTATGAGCTCAAAATTTTACTATCATATGCAAAAGATATTCTGAACAATCTCGTCCATTAATTATGTTAACATAGAACCAAGGCGACTTTCGTTACATATATCGTAACTAAATCCATCCATGATAACGTATATTAACACAACCAAATGACATAGATCAAGTATGGATGTGTAGCATGGAAATTACATGCAATATGATCTAAACATGTCTATTTCCAACTGGTCCTCCTTAGTAAGATCAAACCTTACCAAAATCAAAGTGTGAATGAACCAAAAAAACTTTATTTCTGCAGAAAATAAACTTAATATCTTTAAACTGAAATAACTAAAAATGTGTCTAAAACATAAAAGCATTTAATAGTACAAACTCCCACTAAAACCAAATATCCTTAAATGATATTACACCCATATGAGCAATGTGCTCATGAAAAACCTTGGGTGTAGTCCCTTAGTAAGCGGATCCACAATCATGGAGTTTTTCTTAATATGCTTTATAGACACCTAACAACTCTGAACTTTTACTTTAACAACCAGGAATTTAAAGTCTATGTGTTTTGAATTTGATGTGCTCTTGTTGCTATTGGAATAAAAGACTGCAATTTGTTTTCACAATTTTCACCTTAGTGACAAAATCTTGTATCCATATTCCATCAAAATCGGAGTCTGTATACCTGATGATCTCTAACTGATTAGACCTCCGATATGTGAGCATGTAATCTTTTGTTCTCTGAAAATACCTTATAACCCTCTTGGATGCTATCCAATGGTCCAAACTAGGGTTGCTTAAAATATCTGCCTAATATCCCAATAGTGTACACAATATTCCAATGTATACAAACCTGAACATACATTAGACTTTCTACTGCTAAAATGTAAAAAAATTCAATGCATTTTTTGTAATCTCAAAATCATTCTTTGGGCATTGATTGATGCTATACTTATTATTGACAAGCAATATGTTATTACCATATAAAACCAAATATAGAATCTTACTCCCACTAAACTTATGGTATATATACGATTATCAATAAAATTCATCTCTAAACCGAATGAGATAATCATTTGGTAAAATTTGTAATATTATTGACGACAAGTTTGCTTAAGCCCATAGATGAAGTTCTTTGCAAATCATTAACTTTGCATCATTAGACACAAAGCTTTCTAATTGCACCATATAAATGTATGATAAATGTTACCATTGAGAAACCATTAACTTAATATTCATCTGATGTAGCTTAATGTCAAAATATTCCACTAAAGCCATTATAACAATTTCTCTAGTGGACCTTTTTAATGCCATTCCTTCTTGAGATTGTTGAGTTTGTTTTTCTGGAATAATTACCTCATTTTGAATAAGGAGTTGTTCAACATTGCATCATTATCAAAGTTCTAGATTCACTTCTTAACCAATGATAGGTATGAGAACTTAAACATCGTCAAAAGTGATCGTAGGAACTAAGTTAGAATTCAATTCCTCCTTAAAAGAAATGTCTCTAACCTTATTTCTCCCTCCAAACTCAACATCCTAAAAGAATGTTGCAATTCTCATATAAAAAATATTCCTAATTGTGGGATCATAAAACTCATAGCCCTTAGATCGCTCAGTATTTTCTTGACCCTTATATTTTATAGACATCAAAGAAGTTAGAAGTGATGTTATTTCAACATTATTGTTTTTAGCAAAACGTTTCTCAATTTCGTCAAGGAAACTTTGGCCTGAGTAATCTTTTTATATTCTTTGCCCCTAAAGGCTTCTGAAATGTTGTACTTCATGATCATTAGACTCATGCAATTTGAACGATCCCACCTCTCAAAATCCCTTTTAACATAAGGGGTGTTTTTCGCAGTGAAAGGTGCAGGTTGTTCTTCCCTTAGTGCAAGGTCTATGTCCATACAACCAAGCATCATAAATGTCTTTTCCATTCTTTAAAATTAGTCTCATTAAACATGGGTATAAAATTTATATTAGCAGATATTGTGGCAGCAAAAGACAAACTAGTTGAATCCAGAACAAAATAGATAAAAACAAGTTCACATCAATATTCATAAGTAAACAATAAATTCAAAATAATGGTTAATCACATCTCAAGATATCAAACACAACATTAATATCAAGTCTTTGGACAATAATATTAACAGTAAACGATACTTTTGTTGTAGCAATCAAACATTGTCAATAAATTATGTCAAACAATTAATTAATCTTTGTACTAACTTATTGCTCACATAAAATACCTTATAATTGTCACACATTTATCACCACAGATGTCATTGAAATTCTGTCAAATATTAACTTACCTTTGGGTCAATTAATAAACGCATGAATCACAAAAACATATAATCATCTTGATATTTTAAATAAACTAATCTACACAAAAGAGGTCACTTTGGCATCATTTTGTTTCAACTAATCTATTTAAAATATTAGACATCCTTAATTAAAACCTAAAGCCAAAATCTGAATTTATCTGTTTCAAAATATTTCTCTTAATTTCATCTTTCAATCAAATTAAAAGATAATAGTATATATATGTATTTATTTATCCCAAAACAACATACAATGATGTTCGCAAATATAATAATAGTTGAATAAATCATAAACCATAAGACTTCAAATTTAAACCAAAATAATTTGAATAAAGGTAAACCTCATCATATCAGACACTCCATTAATATTTCATCTTTAGACAAAATATTAACTTGTAAGTGATATATTAGTGTAATAATCAAATATTGACAATAAGAACATGTTGAACCATAAATATTCTTTGGGGCCAATTTATTGCTCACATGTAAAATTGAATAATTGTCACATGTTTATTACCATAGTTACACATGTAATATTATTAACTTTCATTTGGGCCAATCAATATTAACATAACTTAAGTTACATGCAAACAAACTTTTATATTTTAAAACAAAATAATTTATACCAAAAATAAAATACTTTAGTGACTTTTTGCTTCAATTAAGTTAGTATTCATAATCAAATAGAAAATTTTACCCTGAATTTGTCATGTAAATCCAAAGTTGTATTTATGATTAAACAGATATTCACATGAATACTTGAAAAATATTTTCAAGCCAATAAATCTAAAAAAAAAAATCATAATAGTTGGCATATCCCACAATTCATACAATAAACCATATCATCATAATTTAATCAAATATTTGGAACCATAAGATGCCAAAACCTAAGATTATAGAACCAAACTTAAAACCAAAATATTTAAATATGTATATAGTTGACATGAATTTGCACCAAAGCACCCATAAAATTGAATATATAACTATAACCAAAAAAAAATTAACAACTTCAACGATCCATCAAAACTTAATTTCACCAATAAATCTATAAAAGATATCTTATTGAATAATGGTTATAAAGACCTACTCACACAAACTATAATTATGCATTAATCCTCAAAATCATTTAAATGCATATAATATACATACACATATAATATATACACACAATTATAATAATATAAAATAATACTGGCTTACCTTACATATTTCATGTAAACTTAAATTTATATTCATGACTAAAGACATTATTATGAAAATTCATAGCCACCATATTTAAAAAAAAATCCCAAATATTTTAATTTTAGCCGGGTTACTTAAGGACTAAAACTTATATAAAATAATTATAACAGAAACCAAAAGTAATCATTCGCATATATGAATTGAATTCAATGGTGCATATAATTCATCATGAATAAAGACAAAAGATGATAATTTCATATATATTCCACCACAAACACAACATTTAAAACAAATAGTGCGAAAAAAAAATCTTAACAACATTCATTTATTCGATTATCAAGTGAATTAACTTTCAAAACCAATTATACAACCCAATTGGAATTCTTCAATTGCAAAAAAGTTGTAAGTCTGTTATTTTAATTTAATAATGATTTTAACCAAAATTTATAAAATAATTGTGTGGAAAGAAGAGAAAGAAATCTCACAAATTAATTTTTATCAATTGATTATAAATAAACAAATAAATAAACCTTCATCTTCCTAATAGCATATGCAAATATTAAACTAGATTATATTTATAAAACTCAAAAGTTTATTAGGAATCTCAAATATTCTACATAATATATAATTAAAATATCAAATCCATAAAATTAAAAAAGAAAAATGAATCAATCCAAAAATAATTAAGAATCAATTCATTCTCAATGATTCAACAAGACAAAGCTCGGATGACACTTGTTAGATTTGTAAAATAAATATGAAATAAAACTTAATAAACCAGGATCTATCATGTCAAATCATCAAGAATAAAACTAAATATGGAAGCGTACCTGAATCCATGAATTCCTTGAAGTTTTATCGGATTTTGGGGATTTGATCTTCCAAATTAGCACACAAGAAATTTAGAGAATATTTACTCTCTCTTTCCTAATGATGGGATATTAGAAAAGATATGTTGTATACAATTTGGGGACCAATCCCTTAATATTTATAACCTTGGCATATTAGTTCTAATCAAATTCTAATTAGCCCATCATTAATTAGAATTTGATTAGAACTCAATTACTAGAGTATCTACACATATTTGACCCATACTTTATTTAATAATTAAAGCCCAATAAAATTTTAACCAAATTAGATCACTTTTATTGGGCTAACCTATCATGATAATAAATAATAATATGTAATTACACTTATTATATATGTGATGTCCATATTTTCCAACAACTAGATTGTTGGTTTTCATAGATTTCTCGATAAATGTTCAGTTTTTGATGCGGAACTTTGGAGTATTCTTGATGGTCTCAAACTTGTTCAACAAAGAGGATACAATCAAGTTCTCATCTTTTCAGATTGCTTGGAAGTAGTTAAAGCTATTATTGGGAGTTCTTCTACAAATTCGAGCTTTGCTCTAATTCGACGCATTTACAATATTTTATCTCAAGAAAATCAATGGTCTTTACGATACATTTCAAGGGGTTGCGGATTGCCTAGCTAAGCAAGCTTTAATTGAAAAAATCAACATGCAAATTTTCGATGTTCCTACAAAGGGGACTCGTTGCCTTATTGATAGAGATAAGCATATGAGTACTACTTTCGCTCAATAGCTGTTTTTGTAATTTTTTAAGATTTTTTGAGTTTTCACCAAAAAAAAATTAGAGCTTACACCAACAAGTGTGAACCAAGAAAATTTTAAATCTCTTTTGTCTAAATTCATGTGTCATATGATTAAACATAAATAGTAAAGTTAGATCTTCTTTTTTCTTCTTTAGATCATTTTGTATGATTTACTACTCTCAAATTTTTAGGGAGATTTTAATTTGGTTACTCAAAATAAGATCTTTGTAGTTTCGTTTTTTAACTTTTAGAGTTTTTTTATTTTAGTGACGTAAATGTTAAATTTTTAACGGCAATTAACTTGTACACACCACATCATGTTCACACTTTTATTGTGGTCACCTAACTTCTAGGTTGCTTTCATTTTGGTCACCCAAAAAATATTTTTTTTTAAATATTGGTCGGGGTAAAAAAATAAAGATTAAAGTAAAAAAAACGGTAAAAACTAAAATAATGTTTTAAAAATTGTCAAAATGTACTTCTTTACCTCCATGTTGAAAGTTCTAAATTTTTTTTTTCTCAATATCCAAAGTTTTTTTTATCCCTTAATAGTATCAATTGATTTGTTACTATAATATTAAAATTAAATTAAATTAATTAATTTAGTCTCCTTTTAAATCTTATTAAAATAAACTCAAATAAATAATCTTTAATAATTGTATATTAAACCCAAATTTCTTTTGATTATTTGATCTCGAGTCTTTCAATTGTAATTTAATTAATTTTATATTCCATACCAAACAAAACATGAAATTTTCATTTCTTTCTTTACCCAAACCTAGAACAAGCAATTAATTTAATTAATTGTAATAATTTTTCTTTGCTTTTAACTTACTATGGAAGATTCGAGATCATATAATCAAAAGAATTTTAAGTTGATTTCATTAAAAATAATATGAAAATATAAGATAAAAATTTTAAATTTAGGAAATTAATCTAATTAATTTCAATATTACATTAACAAGTTTGTTAACATTATCAATGGACAATATTTTTTAACAAATTATTTATTTGATTTTTATGTTTTGAAACTTAAATTTTCAATATAAAAAAAAGAAGAAGATATTTAAAACTTTTTACAATGTGATAAATAAGTACAATTTGATAATTTTTTAACACTTTTTTAGTTTCTATCTTTTTTCCACTTTAATCCTTAATTTTTTTTACTTCAATCAATATTTTTTAAAAAAAAATTAGAGACTAAAATAAAAACAACCTAAAAATTGAATGATTAAAATAAAAATGTGAACAATATAATTAACCGCAATTAAAAATTTAATAATTAAACAAATAGCTAAAAATTGAATCAAGAAATTGCAAGAAGTGAGGAGCTAAAGAATTTACCCCTGAAAGAGAGAGATGCAGATAACATGTTAATTAAGTCAAATGATATGGAAAAATTAAGCTTGTAAAAGCTGCCAAATGCCAACCAATACATCTTGACTTTACTACAACAATCTCTGTCTCACACTGACAACATAATTACCCATTATAGCTTTTTATGTTCCAAATGGATTCTGCAATCCCACTTCATTTCAAAATCCATGAAAAAGGAACCAAAACAATAGACAAGCAATGTGAAGGTTTTATACGTTTTAAAAGAAGAAAAAACAATTTCAATGTAGGCTAGGCTTTACAGTAATAAATCTCTCTCAGCCATTTTCAAATTCCCCTCCCTCCCCCACCTTCTCTTATTCCAAGTTTCCAATAGTCAGTCAATCAATTGCAATACCACCCCCCCTCCCAAAAAAAAAAAAAAAGAAACAGAAAAGATGTGATGACAATACTTGCCACTTTCTTCCTCTTTTTTCACTCCTTACAATGTTATTTAGGTTTTGAGGGGGACAAGATTTTCAACATTAACAGCTGTTTTATGTTATCAGTTTCCCCCTCTTTTCCCCACCACATCCCCCATAATCAGGTATCTTAAAATCCACTGCTAATTTATTATATCTACTCTTCTTCGGCTCTCTACATTAACCGATCTGATAAACTTGGAAGCCTTCGGAAAAAGTTCAAGCTAGCCGGTGGCATTGGGTCCCTAAACATAGGGTGCCTTAGATAATAAAATCCTAATGCCACTGCCACCATTTTTGGTGGCACCACATAAAGTATAAACGTGATGGCTAAACAGACCCCAATGAACAATTTGGTAGCTCTTGGGTCCCTCCAACTTACTAAAGCTTGAACCCTTTCACCTTGGGTTGCAAAATCTCCCAAAACAGTTTGAACCCTTCCTGCCAATATTCTCAACCTATCATATCTGGCCCTTATTATCTCGGGGGGCTTTGAACTTGGTATTGTATCGAACTCCTCATCTATTTCATCTGGATCCACTGTTTCTGCTTGTGACAGCCTTATATCCATGCCTGCTGGTATCTTGGGTCTAAACCTATAATACCAAACTCCAATCAAAACAACATATAAAGACCCTGTTGGCATTACCAAATCTGGGTACCAAACAAGCACCAAGTATAAAACATGGACCAACACTGTAGTAACCGGGTTTTTCCACCTCCGAATATTATCCAACCATTTGGCTAACCCCACTGCCCATGCTAGAACGGCAACGATCCGAAACCAATTCGCTTTGCTCTTTCTCATGCTCCATGTATGAGAATCCGCATCCAGCATGTACTTCACTACTTCTTGCCCAAGCGGCGGTTCTGACCTCGCTAGCCATTGTGCTACCATCTTTGTCGCAGCTCCGCGTAATGCCTCCTGTTGAGCCACCCCGAGTGGGCGGAGATAATGCATTCTTGGAAGCAATGGTTGACCGTAAGCCGAACATGTGTCCGGCAACAATGACGGACATGCGAACCGAACTGCTAACTCGATTTCACCCAATTTTTTCAACCCCATTCTTGTTAAAATCAACAATGGATACGAATTGGTGTACACTCTGTTGCTCTCCAGCATTGATATACGTATCCGTATTTTACCGACACGGGAATCGGGTTTGTCTTCGGACACATCAGCAAACATACGCCAATTGTCGAAAACCCCGACGGTTAGGACAGTGCAGGGGTCGTAGACTTGCCACGTGTACTGCTCATTCCAACGTGGATCAAAGCTGTCCGTTACGGTCCTGGTACGGACCCACTTTTTCCCGTATTTAGCCACACAGTAAGCATCGGTGGAGCCTTTGCCTCCCCCTTTGGTTTTCATGGGGAGCAAGCCACGAGCACCGAGAATCCCCAGCTCCAAAATTCCAATTGGCGGCTTCCAAAGCTGCTTAGCCGTGGGTCTAAAGTCGCTGCACACGTGCGCCGCTTCGTCCAGCACGTGATAACCACCCTCTAAACATAGTCGCAGGTGAATTCTCCCGCAGTAGGGCCCACCGCCACCACCACCGCCTGCTCCTCCCTCCAATCCAAGCCATTTGGAAGCCACGCGCCGCTCATCTATCCGTTGCTCAATTGAGATCAAGGGGATCATGACGTGGCCGAGGAGACTCACGTCCTTGTTCGTACGATCTTCCACTAACAGAATTAACGAATCTTCGAGGGGCTCGCCGGCGACGAAGATCAAATCCTCGTTCCAGTGCACTGACATACTATGATTGTTCATGTTCCCTCTCCTTGATCGCACAGATTGAAACCCTAGCTGAGCTTTGACTCGAATTTCAGGCACTGTTAAAGGAGGTAGATTGGGCGCAATTTGAAGATCTTGAGCTTCGATGATAGTCAATCTTAAATACCAGAGCTTGGGCGATTGGTACACTTTTGATCGAGTGTGCGCCACGTATGGTGCGTCTGAACTCATCGCTTCAGGAAAAGCGTCGTCGTTTTGAGTGCCGATCCAAACAGCAAGTTGGATATCACCGGAAACATTGCCGGAATTCTGATCGACGGCACCGCTTTCGAGACGGTACCATTGCGGTGCTAACGGACTATCTGGTGACTCTCGTACGGGGACATCAGAAAGATCGAAACAAACGCCGCCGAGAAAATTTTCCGTCGGGGAGTCCCAAACAGAGATTTCAAGTGTTGCATTGGCTGATTCTTGTTTATTGTAACCAAAATAAAACACCTTGCCCCACTCCGGCGAGTCGGTTGGCTCACCTGGACGGTATATCGTCGGTTTCGTTTTGACGTAATCGTTGGACGTACGGATTTTAACATAGGGGGCTTCATTTGGAGCCAGTCTACGCGCCTTAACAATTTTAACAAACAAATAATGCATCGGCTCAACTAGACCGTATGGATGGATCCTCTCGGCACCACCGACGCCGGCAACGGTGGCGTTGTCACCTTGAGTTTTGTTACACCCTATTTCTCTAGGTGAATAGTCTCCGTTTGGTCTCTTCAAAACCCTAACTCTCTCGCCTCTGCTGCTCTGCATCTTTCTCACTTCCGGCACAGGAAAATGTTCCTCGGGAACCGGAATTTCCGGCGCCATATGTGGTTGCATAGGCATGGCCGTTGGTTCCGCTGGAGGCGGTAGCTCTTCGTGAACATGAACAACGTCCGGTGGAGATTCCTCGACAACCACAACGGGCGGCGAAGGATAACAAGGACCAGCACCATGAGTATAACCATTAACTCCATGAGGATACTCCATGTGTGCAGGAGGAACCTCAAAAATCCTCCCTTCCTCTACAACAACAAGCCCTGGAGTAGGCTTGGTATCCTCCGTTTGCGGTGGCTGTTGCTGCTGTTGCGGCGGTGGGTCTTCTGGTGGAGGCTGATCTTCAACAATCTCATCATAGTAATAAATTCTAAGCCCAATCTCACCTCTAATCCAACTAAACACACTCTTCTTCTCCAAAGGAAAATAAACAAGCCCTTCCTCCCCTCGCTTAGCGAACTGACTCCCATACAACTTAACCCTCCCCAAAAAATGATTCTTACGGCCACTACCATTCCCAAATTTCTTATCATTAAAAACCTCAATCTCTAACTCTTCAACATCCATATTATCTGGGTCAGACACGGTGAACTCCAAGGCCTCGTTCCATACAGGGTTAAGGTCCCTGTATTTGGTAGAAGTTCTCTTTTTTTGACCATCGAAATCAGCAATGACATAAGGACTGGAGCTTCCTTGACCATCTTTAGGAAGAAGATCACGAGCGTCGACCACTTCCACGATCACTTTCCGTACCGTGTTGGGCGGTTGCGGTGGAAGTTGCTGAGACGACGTCGTCATGGTCTCATTTTTAACTGTGACAAAGTAAGTATAAAAAAGAAACAAAAGAGAAAAAAGGCGGTGAGTGAGTTTCTTCGGGCAAGTAAAGAACAAAGAAGAAAGAAGGGAAAAAAATGGGGATTTGGATTTGGATTTTTAGGGGGTGGCGCAGAGAGAAAAAGAAAGAGAAAGCGTTGATAGCGGAGATTGGTTGGTTTAGGCTGAAGGAGGGAATTGCTTTTGAGGGTTGCTTTTCTGAAATTTTTTGTTTTTTTTAATATGCGGTGCGGTTGTTTTGGAAGTATAATTTAGATTTGAGAGAGAAAGAATATAGCGACACAGCGAGGGATGTTGCTGAGGCAGTGGGGAAAACGAGATTCCATTCTCTTTGGAGAAGCTTCTGGGCTTCGCCTCCCTTCCCTCCTTTACGGGTTCGTCAGCTATCTATCCCTCCACCACCCCCATTCTCTTTCTTTATTTTAATGCTAAGCAGTATTGGTTTTTTAAAAAAATTTATTATGATTTTCGGAATCAAATTCAAGTTTGAGATGGAAAATTGATTTTCAAGTTTGAGATGGAAAATTGATTAGAGTATCGTTTCAAAACAAGAGATCAGATTAATTGATTTGTGAACTGATGTGAATCGATTAAATCTAGTTAAAAATTAATTAAATCAACAGTTGAATCAATTTTTTTTATTTTTAATAATTTTTAACTGACTTAATCGGATTAGTAAACTGATGGTTTGACAGATGCAATCATTGGTTCGGTTTTTAAAATTTTGAAATCGATTGTGTGGTTTCACCATCAATTGGGTTTCAATTCAATAATAGAATCATCGAAATTTTATTTTTTTATAAAAATAATATATTGGTTAAAATGTCCTAAGTCTTTATACTCTTTACAAATTTAAAATTTAGGTCTTGTATTTTTATTTATTGGAATTTAGTTATTCTACTTTTAAATTTTAAAATTCATGTCTAATCATGATATTGTTAAATTATTTTGTTAAATTTATGATCATTACAATGTCATTTTTTAGTTACATGGTTATCAAATAAGTATTTTAATTTTAATTTCAAAATATAGTGCCAACAAATTTAACAAGATATTAACAATTTGACTTGAATCTTGAAATGTGAAAAGTAAAGAGATTAAATTTTTAAAAATAAAAATATAGAGACTAAATTTCAATTTTCTAAAAAATATAAGAATTTATGAAATATTTTAACCTTTCATAAATATAAAAAAAATAATGAAACTTTACGATTAAAATAATAAAATGAAAAATATTAAAGATAATAATAATTTGTTTACTTCTTACCAAGCAGCTTATACTTGTATTTAAACTAACCCCAATTAAGTTTTAAGTGAAAATAGAAATACACAAGCTCCAAATTGGGTAATAAAACTATGGCAGTAATAGCTATTTTTTTTTTTTTCTGGATAATGTACGGATATTTATACATTCACAGTAGGAATATATCCGCACTATATGCCTATACATTATATTTAAAGTGAGTTTTCCAAATAAAAATTGGTCATTGCTTCTTGGATATTCAAATCCCAGTAGATTTTATAGATGATGAATCCTTGATCACTAGACCAATTAAGGGAGTTCTAAAAGTATGATTAACTTCACATTTATGACAATGTTGCTGCTGGTCAATGAAATTTTAGTGCTGATTGTTAAACATAATAAATAATTAGAAATTTTATTACATGTCTATACGTATGGAAATTACGTGTTTAGAACATAGATATGTGTTTAAAAATAACATATAATAAATATTGCAATACTTGGTTTAAAACCAAGTTATAATAATAATACATGAAATATATACAATACTAAAAAAAAAGAAACTTAGATTAACTTGTGACATCAACTCAATCAATAACATTATTAATATATACAGTTGATGGAGGTAATAAAATGTGCATATTAAAATTAAAATGTATAAAAGATATAAAAATAAAATTTTAATTTAATGGTAAATTTAAGATTTTACTGATGTAATTGACATGCGTTCAATCTCATTATATGCAAATTTTTATTGGTTTTTTAAAATAAAAAGATTAAAGTACCCTCGAATTATATAACTTATTTTAAATATGAAAAGATATCAAAGTTATTGCCCTAACTGAGTTTATGCTTGATTAGCTCATGATACCAACTTAATCATGGGCTTAAATAATAGTATAGGTAGATAATGCAATTTCAAACATTTTAATTTATAATACAAAAATCAAATAATAACAAAATTAAAATCTAATAAACATAAATTTCATTTTGGGAGTCAACTCAATTGAATATATTAGAGGAATATGTATTATTTTGAGTAGGGTTGAACCAAAAAATCGATCAAACAATGTATTTGGATAGTTTATGAATGTAAGTTCAAAAATCGCGGTTATATGAAATGGAACTGAATTTTATTTTTTTAATATATAATTCATTTTAATTTTTTATGATATAAAAATAAGTATTTATATTTAAAATAGTGGTAATAATTTTTTTAAAAAATATTTATTGAAAAGACATTGAAAATTTGTCAAATAATAATCAAAAGTCATAAAACAAAGCTTATTTTATCAAAATAAGTCTAAAAAATAAAAAAAAATTAATATAAAAAAACGAGAAAGAACTAAATTATAATTGACGGTTCAAAAAATTCAAAAATTCCAACCGAACCGAACCGATATCACTTCTAATTTTGAGTGATGTTAAAAAAAAAAAATAGAGGGAGAGAGGGTATACTCCCTCTAGCTTTAATAGCCATCTGCCATTTGTCATCTAATATGTTTTTGGGTATATACATATATTAAAATCAAGATATTCACCGTCACTAGTCTTTCAATAAGGGTGTTTTTAAAATAAATAAGTGATCTCCACGAATGGAGATCGAATTATAATTAAGAAACGAGATAAGCATCTATAGTAATGTCTTTACAAATATTTATGAGTCAGTATGCACCTATACTAATCAACATAGACAAAGAGTAGAGTATAGAAAGTGAAGAAATAGGGTGTTGTGTTGGTAGCAGTATAATACGTAAGAATTGATGCCTTCATTTGAATTGGGAGTTTATGATAGAAACAAAAGCATGAAAGCAGTTATAGAAACACAAATTGGGCATATAGATGCCTAAGGCACATGATTCCACTTCCTCTCCTTTTTGTGAAAAGCAGCTACATTTTGAATAAAGTTTTATCCCCCCACAAAAGCGTCAACTTTATTTATTTTCTCTTATATTCTTTTTTCTGTCTCCCTTGTCAACTCGCCTCTTACACCAAATGCTTCTCCACCTTTAACTCTTTTCTTCTTCTTACCAAATCCATCTAAGGATGCCCCTTGTGTTGTTGAAGCTGCTGCTATCCCCCCCCCCCCCCTCTACTTCATTACATTTTATTCTCAATAACATAAACTCACCCATTTCTTTTATTGTGAATTTCCTTATGTCTCTTAATCGGAAACAATATCTTAGAAGTATTTATATTAAAAGTTAAATTGTATTTTGTCTCATCTATTAAAAAAATAGAGAAATTAGTTCCTATATATTAGATCAATGAGTAAATTGGTCTTTTTATTAAAATGTTTATTAATTTTTATTATTAAAAGAGGGTCTTTGTATGTCAGCATGAGGTACACATGGCATGTCACATGCTATTGCTATTGTTTGATTATTTTGTGATGTCAATTGTTAATAATAGAAATAATGAATTTGTTAACAAAAAAAGACCAGTTTAGTCTTTAATCTAATGTACAGGAATTAATTTACTTATTTTTTTAATAAAAAATAAAATGCAATCTAACACTTAGTACAATCACCTCTATTGGCATTTTTTCTATACTAAAACGAGGAAGGTAAATTTGTTTTATTTACTTTTATGATCATGATCAACATTTATGATGGAATCCAATCAAAAAAGGTGAGCTTAACAACATCAAATTTTCATTGATTTTCATGGTAGTGATTGATATAATTGTAAGTGATTCACAAATATCTAAAAACAACCCAGGTGGGGGAAGAGGTCACAGCTTTTGGCAGGGATGTCAAAGAAGCATCTTGGTCCCTGGTTAAATTGTAGAAGGGGGTATTCTACACTTTTTTGAAATGGACTGCTTAAGGAATCTGATCCTTTAGGATAAAAGTAATTTGTTTTTCAATAGATGCTGTTAGGATTTTGTGAGGTTGATGGATTAGATCAACCAAAAAAGTGAATGCAACATTTGGTGAGAAGAGGTCTAATTTGCTGAAGAATAAAATTAAGGGGGATTGGAGAGGTGTTGTAAGAATTTAATTGTAATTGACTTAATAATTGGTGTGTGTATAAGAGGAGAAAAAAAAGTTGGATTGGATTGTGTTTGAAGATAGGTTCATTTACCAATCAACTTACAGCTTATTTTACTATCAAATAAATAGGTTTCTCTTTTAATCAAAGTCATAAAACTATTAAAATATGTTTAAAATGATTACAAAAATGGTAACTTAATATAAAACTAACATTTCACTTATATCAATAAATAAATATAGTTCAAATATTATTTGAGAGAAATTGATTCATCATTTTGGTTTAAGTAGATTACCAAGAAAATATAAAAATATTTATCTATACTCACAAAGTTGCTCCAATCAAAGCACAACATGTGTATTCAAATTGTAAAAATATAAAAGAATATATTAAAAAAATTCTAAATATATATAATCTAGAAAAAAAAAACATATAAATTATAAAAATTACAAAAATATGATAATTGAACAAAAATTAGTTGAAATTAATAATATTATTACAAAAAATATATAAAAGAATTGTAAAAATTTAAAAAAAAAAGGTTTAAAAGTAATTTTTTTTATAAAAATTTAAAATATACAAGTATAAAATTCTAAAAAGGTATTTAGATTTCAAGTTTTTTTTTTTTTGCAATTACTTGGAATTTAAATACTTTTTTAATTTTTATAAAATTTTCAATTCTTTTATATTATTTTGATTTTTTAGAATTTTATATTTTATATTTTAAAATTTTATATAAAATTTATTTTTATATATTATATATGATTTTTATATTTTTAATCAATATAATATATATAAAATACAAAAATAAAATAAAATAAATAAAAAGGACACATGATACCTAGTCAACTTCAATGAACGCTTTTTCAATATTTAAATTTTTAATATTATAATTTAATTTTAATAATTTTATTTTAAATAAACCTAGATACTTTTTCATTGGCCAAAGTGGACTAATATTTTTTTAACATCAGTTACAAATGGACCAAAAATAAAGGAAATTGATACTTTGAAGTGCTAAATTGGGATGAAAACAAATTTAGGTACTAAAGTGAGAAAATGTATATAGTTTAACGGTTAAATAGTGAATAAAGCATTAAAAAAAACCATCCGAGTGCCATAATTTACTCCCAAAAGGATTATTAACATTAGATATAATGCATTAAGGTAAAGACATTTTGAAAGCTTTTATGAAAATCACAGCAGTGTACGCACACATTTACATGAGAATAACATGGCAAAAAAGCCCGCCCTTCATTGTGGTCACACTAGTTTTAACCAAAATCATTTCATATGCAAGTTCCCAATTCAAAGCTAAGAATTTTTTTTCTGTTTCTTGTCCTTCCATTCCTTGATTTCAGCTTCGATCTTAGCTTTCACGCGTGCATGGAAACCCGGATACGGTTCATACC
The DNA here is from genome assembly GCA_025503065.1 of Gossypium bickii. Taxonomy (NCBI): domain Eukaryota; kingdom Viridiplantae; phylum Streptophyta; class Magnoliopsida; order Malvales; family Malvaceae; genus Gossypium; species Gossypium bickii. The sequence continues at coordinate 10,496,497 of CP106719.1, read as the reverse complement.
CAAAGAGCGATTGAAGAACCTACGCCCAAATCAAACACAAATCACTAGATTTTCACAACTTTGGGATCATTTTCGTATTAAAGAAAGAAACTACTTCCCCGTACCTCGAGCAAAACAAAGAATGGAGCCATTAGAAAAGCTTGAACTAGATTGTCCAACAGAGCCGGTGCACGTTTCTAAAGAGAATAATTCAACAAGTGGTGTTTAAAGAACAAGTAGAAATGCAATGGAAGCTGGGAAATTCTAAAGATTATACCATTACTTACCTCAAAGACTCCATGGCCTATGAACTGTCCAGTCCAACAGAACAACTGAGCAGCCAACACAACCTGAATAGAGAATACATAATTACGAATCAAAGGAAACGAACAATCATGTTCAGCAAAAGCACATGACGGAATCTTTATGGCCCCCCCAAACAAAAAGGGAAAGAAAAAGAATTATCTTCACAACCTGAAAGATGATATGGAACAATTCATTAACATATGAAACTTCACAACCAGAGAATTCCATGTACGTTCATTCCAATTTCAATGTTCAACGGTATCAAGCTCACGTTAAACGGATTTTAATATAGATATCTTTAATTCAAAGGCATGCTACACAATATGCTTGATGCAACATTTTCAAGTAAAAATGCTTTGGTATCCTTTCATTCTGGTGCAAACTATCCGTTCAACCAAGCCGGCTCCCTAACCGAACGAAATACTGACCCTGCAATTAATATGAACCTAGTGGATCCTTTACTGTCAAGTCAACAGCATTTAAACAGCATGCTTGATGCAGCGTTTTCCAGTAAAAGAGCTTTGGTATCCTTTAATTCTGGTGCAAAATATCTGTTGACAATACTCAACCAAGCTGACTCCCTAACCAAACAATATATCGACCCTGCAACTAAAATGAACCTAGTGGACCCTTAATTTCCAGTATTACTGCCAAGCCAACAATATTTAAGCAGTATAAGTCAGTAAAACATGTACAAGAAACACAAACGAAGAATTAAACTTAACTTCTCTATCCATTCATCCTTAGCTTTTGATTCACGCACATGATCTACACAAGTTATAACATATCCAACAAGATTGATGATGGGATTATTTGAGAACTTAATTTCAACATCAAAACATGATTCCCTAATCTGATAAACATAATGTCAAACTATATAATCTTAAAGATAAGTCTATAATCTATAAAGAGAAGGGCCATACTAGAACTACGGCTCTTCATATTAGCCATGGATTTGTCAAAGAAAGGTCAAGAGGCACATATAAAGGCAATATAGAACAGTCCATACTTGGAACAAAATGGTTGACAATCTAGTAATACATGGATATTGACTATTGAAAAGTAAAAGAGTTGAACTTTGTTCCCAAACAAAACATGAATCCTAGTTTGTTTCAAACAGCATGTTCTTTGAACAATAAAATTAACAAGCTAAAAAACTAAGAATTTCACAAACCAATAGAACCAAACAAACAAGACAAAGTTCAACTAAAAACATGAATTTATCAATAAAAAGGGGTTATTTTTTACATGGTTCCAATCCTCCCCCAATTTTTTTTATTTTTTTTAATATTACTTACCTTCCAAGCGAGAGAATATCCAAGATGTGCAGCAAGAAAAGTAGCACCAACCCAACAAGCTAAACAAATCAAAGCAGCCAAGGAACCAGCTTTCTTATCCAAAATCACATAAAACAATCCATAAATTAGAGCAAAAAGAAACCCATAATTAAAAACCAAAACATGATTAAACCCAGAGGGCAAGATCCCAGATTGAGAAAGATCACAAATGGTGGGTGTAAAGTAGAAAAGAACAAGAGAAGTGAAAAATATTGGCCAAACAAACAAAGTATGTATGAAAATGTTGATTGGGTTGCTGTGATATGCCCCATAGAATGCAAAATGATTCTCAAGATCGAACAATCCTCTTGGATTTCCCATTTGAAAAAAAGAGAGAGTATTTTCCTTTTGGTTTTGTTGGTAAGAGGAAGAAACTATAAATGAGACAAAGGAACTATATTTAATTTTTATGTTACGTTCACGGAAATATCGATGTCTGAATAGATATTTGAAACCAACGCGCTAGCCTTTTCGTGAGATGCTATTTGACGTATCAACATTCAACGCCAATATGGTAAAAATCAAATGGACGGGTGAACACGGCCCTTGGTTTTAGAAAGCAATGGGTACTGTCCACACAATTCTACTACATGTGGCCTACCTTAAGGCTAACATCCCATGTGTATATTAATAACCAACCTACCGCGGAGTCTTTGAATTATAAAAAATAAATTAATTAATTCTTAAATATTACATTAAAAAGTAAAGTAGTTTTTTTTTTTTTAATTTTTCATCTAATTCTACTATTAAAGAAATGTTTCTCATATGTTAGCATAAGGTATATATGGCTCATTATGTATCATTATGTAATTATTCCGTCAAACAACTTGCTCTTTGAGCTCTATCCTAACATGATCCTTTAATTTATAATGACGACAATGATAGTAAGATCTAGGAAATGAATAATATAGATTTAGGTGAAAAAAACACTCTTTTTTTTCATTTTCATTCAATTTTGATATTGAGTACTATTCTACCAAAAAAAACTAAAGTAATATAATCTTTGTCAATTTAAAAAATGAGTAACTAGGGACAATTAATCATAATGTCAATATTTTTCGTAAGATATACATGTTTTTGACATAATAAAAAATTTTGCCCTTGATGTTTATATATTATGTGCAAATATTGGCAAAATATGTAAGTTGTTGGACGCAAAGGAAAAAACCAAATCAAAGTGGTTGAACCCTAACTTGGTGATTAAGCAACTTGAAACACAAGAATAAGCCAAGTGAGAATAGGGAAATTCGGCAGTAGCTAAAACAACTAAAACAAGAATTCTAAGAACAAATAATAAAGACTCAAATGATTTAAAGATTGAAAGAATTGGATCTTGAGGGGGAGACACGTTCTTAGGCTGGACTTGAAGAGTATAAGCTGCCAAAATTGAAATAAAGAATCAGCATACAAATTCGGTTTAAACAAATTATAATACAAGGAAAAAGAATGGAAAAGAAATGAAGGGAGATTTGGTCAGTAAAAAGAACTCAAGAACCGATTGTAGATTGCTTTCTTGAAACCCAAGGATGCGTTCTTGAGGGTAAACAAAGTTTTTCAAACGGACTTGAACCAAAGAAATCGAAACAGATTAGAAACGATGAAACAAAAGAGAAAATCAAAGGAAATTAAAAATATTAGGGCTCGGTTGAAGAGAAGAGATCAAGATCAACTTGGAATAGGGTTCCTTAAAGCAAAAGAAACCAATCTTGAGCAGTAAGAATGCATTGAACCAAATCTAGAAAAATAAACACCAAAGAGATTAGAAAATCGAAGCAAAAATTGAGGAAAAATAAAGAACATAACAAGAATAGCAATCGACTTAAAGGAGAAAGAAAGATCCCATCCAAACGGTGTGATCTTGAAATCGAACAAGGAAAACGAAAGCTTCTTGAAGGGTTTCTTGATCTGAAAGAAAAAACAACAAAAAAGGATTCGAGACATCTCAATAAACTGCAAAATATAGAAACGAAAAGAAAAACTCAAACAGATTGCAAAATTTAAGGTTTCGTGAATTTTAAATCACGTTTCTTGAAAATGAAAGAGCATAAGAAAAAGATTTATAAAAACACACTAGAAGAAGACCTAAAGGGAGGAGGCAAAGGAGAATGAAGAAATTACTCGAAGGAAGCCGTCGAAATCAATTCAGAAGCAGGACCTCCTTCAAGATTGAAGATCTCCATCCAATTTCCTTAGAAGTTTTTGGGTTCTTTATGTCTTGTTGTTTTCCTAATTTTGAGATGTTTTCCTTTTACATTATGAACTAAACTCCCTAAATACCTAGGGAGGATGAAACCTATGATGGATCTTATTATTTAATTATCTGAATTACATAATAAATACTTATTCTTGTTTTTAATTGTGTGTTCTTAATCATTGCCTTAATATTTTCAAAATATTAATCCAAGTTTGATGTGCTTATTCAGTGGAGCAAAAGTCCCTGCTTAAAAGTAGATCTAGCATTATTAAGCAGATTTGATTACAATCCTAGAAATAGGACGACATAAATCTGTCGGATTAGAGTCAAATCTAATAAGGGAATCCATAAATAGAGTTAATGCGACAATAGGGGTTTTAATTAGAAAGAGATTTCAATTAATCAACCTAGAGTCAGTTAATCTTAGTCTCGAAAGAGATATTAACATAATTTAGGGATTTCTACGGATCAAAACAAGTGAATAAATGTTTAATTCAGAATCAAAATAATAAGTGAAATCTAGGTGGATTCTTTCCTGGGTATTGTCTCTCTCATTGGTTTTCTTAAAGTATTTTCCTAATTCACTCTCTGCCACGTTCATAGTTAATTATTTAGTTTAATTTTAGATTAAAACAAAACCCTTTAATTATTAGGCTAAATAATAGAAAGATAGTTATTACTAGTACTTTTAGTCCTCGTGGATACGATATATCGGACTCACCAAAGCTATATTACCGTTCGATACGTGCGCTTACCTTCGTCGAAAAATCAGTTAGTTTAGAGACCATCAAGTTTTTGGCGCCGTTGCAGGGGACTAAGATATTAGAAACGCTTAATTTTTATTACTTTAACCATTTTTTTATTGCAATTTATTTTTGTTTTTATTTTCTAATTCTTCTTTTATTTATTTCTGGCAGGTGTCTCTAGTTTATGACTAGAAGAAACCCGTCAGGACCTTTATTGTTTGACAGCGAGATCGAGAGCACAGCTCGCAGAAATCGTAGAGAAGCAAGGCAAAGTCTACAGTATATAGAGGAAGAGCAAGAGGACGATACCAATCTTACCGAGAAGATGGCTGAAAATCAGAACAATCCGCTACCTCCTGTGGTTGCCGCAAATCCTGTGAATCAGAATCTTGCTCCTCGTACTATGTACGACTATGTACTCGTACTATGTGTTTGGTTTTATCATTTCGACCATGGCTTATTTATATGCGGTATATGGTTGCTAAGTTTAGTTAATATTGTGGTAAATGTTTTGATATATATATATAATATGTATGGTATGTTTGGATTTGGTATTTAAGTGAGTTTGGCTAGGTCTTATAAAATGAACTATGCATATAAAGGTTAGAAGCTATTTATATGTCTGAATATGTATGGGTTGGATGATTAAGTTCGAATGTCTATAGGTTATATTGATTAGGTTTGTATTGGCAATGTATGCATATATATTATGCTTGAATGATTGGCTAAATAGGTACGGTTGGTAAAAGATAAATAATGAATATGTCATATGATTGTTTTGGTTAGAAGCTATTTATATGTCTGAATATGTATGGGTTGGATGATTATAAGTTCGAATGTCTATAGGTTATATTGATTAGGTTTGTATTGGCAATGTATTCATATATATTATGCTTGAATGATTGGCTAAATAGGTACGGTTGGTAAAAGATAAATAATGAATATGTCATATGATTGTTTTGGTTGATAAGTGAATATGCAAAACTAAGGATATGATATTTAAATGAAAAGTATGACATTTGGTTTATAACATACCTGAATAAATATATATATTATGTATTATATGTTATATTGATTGTCCGATTGTGGATTAACTTAATTTGTGGTAGGAATAAAATTGTGGTACAATCTAATGCATATAAACTGGCATGCGAATAATATATAATTTTAGTTGTTATTTGTGTTCAAATTGGTTTATGATAACAAAGTCATATGCGCATGGTTTTATGATTGGTAAAGAAATATGTCCAGTTTTAAATTGTGCTATTTTAAATGTGCTATTTAAGTCTGTGATATGGTTCATATTGATTGAATTTAAAGGCGCATCATGTTTGCTATAAATCAATAGTATGTTCGGCCATGATGTATTATTACTATGCTTGTATATACAAATGAATATTAAATGGTATAATATAGTTTGGTTGGTTTAATATGTGCATATATTGAATTAATATGATTGGTAATCAGCTTATGTTATATTTGTTTTTATTTATGTTCGATATATGTTATATAATGATATATGATGGGATATGTTTTAAGTGTATAAATGCCATTAATGTTTAAGTCATGTGGTTTGGACATTTTATGTATTAAGTACCTGTAATATGATTTGTTGCACATTGATAAATTGAATATGTGATTACTTAGATGATATTAATATGGTTAACTGAAGCATGATTAGTACATGTGACATGACTAGAAAAAGTATGAAGTGATTTTGGTTAATTATGTGATTCAAATTTATATATGAGTTTGATTTGAAAGGAATAAGAGGATGGTTATTAAAGGAGTTAAAAAAAAATTAGTAGAAAAGATCATATTGCTTTGTACTTGAATTCAAATGAATGTCTGTTCCGAGTTGTGTTTTATTCGGTAATGCCTCATAACCCTAATACGGCAATGGATACGGGTTAGGGGTGTTACAAAATTTGATGACCGAATATTGGATTAATGGATTTGGTTGTGTATACGAAATTTTGGCATGGTTCATAGCATATAAAATTGGCATGGTTAAATTTGATTATTGAACTTAGAAATTGGTTAAGGTTAGTCAAGTGGGTAGTGTATGAATTGGTAGTTTTACAATTGAAATTTGGTCATTTAGAAATTCTTGTATGTACTTATATAATTTTGCCTATTTTGCTATGTGGTATAGTTCAACTTAAGTTAATATGTATATTGGTATTAATTAATGTTATGAATTGATATGGTTAGTTGTGGTTTAAATATGTGCAAGTGGGTAAGTTTATATAAAGAATGTATTGTTGTAAGTTGAGTATATAAAAGTGACATATGATTGATGTTTATTTAAGTGTCCAAATGCCTTACTATATAGCCATAAGATTCAGCTAATAGAGTTATAATGTATATGTATTGCGATATGATGTTTTATAATAGTAAAATATGTTTGGTTAGTTGGTTAAGTGGTACACATGTAAGAATGTTATAAATTTTTGACGTATGGTTTGAATTTGGTTTTCGTATGTTAGTATGATTAAATATTTGTTTTGGATTGGCTTTATGATTCACATATTCTAATCTAGTATAAATGACTTGTGGACATTCGAGTTTAGTAATGTTACAAATGTATCGTTATTCTTTGGTGCATGAAAGGTGATAAATAATTGTGTTGAATTGTGCTTATGTTTGGTAATGCCTCGTAACTCTAATCTGGTGACGGATACGGGCTAGGGGTGTTACACTACCCGTATCCGTCGTCGGAATAAGGTACGAGGCATTACCGGAGTTTACGGAACCATTTTTCATTAAACTGGGTCATTTTACTATTCATATTCCGAACGTAATTATAATGTCCCTCTATTGGGCTTTCGAAGCCCAAAACATACATTAGAAACGATTTGGGAGTAAATCGGGATCATAGGAATTTTTCGCATAATCCCAATTTTTTTTTCCTCTATTATAGGGGTCACACGCCCATGTGCTATAGGGACACACCCGTGTGGTTCGGGCAGTGTACCTCACACGGGCAAGGCACACGCTCGTGTGGGAGCCCGTGTGCTCGATCCTGGGCATTTTGTTTTGTAATTTTGGGATACAAGGGACACACGGCCTTGACACACGCCCATGTACTAGACCGTATGTCACACACGGCCTAGACACACGTCTGTGTGTCTACCCGTGTGGACAAAAATAAGGCTATATCCAAGCCTCATTTCTCACCTAATTGGTCTTTTACTGACACCAACATTTAAATATGTTCAAGATTCAATTTATATGGTTAAATATCTAAATTTATCAATCAACTATTCATATATATATAAACATATTCATAAATTTTTATAGCATTCTTAACCATCATCTTCATCCCTATACTTATACCATCTCATCATTTGTTCATTTTAAACCCATATCAAACATGATAAAATCATAATTATATGTAACTCAAAACTTACTAAATACAAGCCATACTAATGGCTAGTTACAGTTAGATCATTTATAAGCCAACATTAACTAATTAACCTATACATACCATTATAACCATAATTAATTTACCATACATACCAAAATAGGCCGATGGATAGTGTGAGTGATCTCTGTCGAGCTTCCTAACCAACGAGCTTCCGAAAACTCACTCATTTAAATTTAATATAAGCATACAAGGTATATTCAATCATCTTGATCACGAGCCCTAACACATAACCTCATCGCCCTTGTTAGTCGTACACTTCATATAAATACCAAGAAACATGTATGGGCTCAATTCTCATTAAATTTCTCATATATATAGACAGTTTCACATTATGTAATCATATAACATATAGCAACCATATCTCTGTATTTTAAATACATTTTCATAACAACTTGTCTTGATTTCATACTATTTTATATTTGAGCTTTACTCATCAAAGTATTTGAAATATCATCTTTATGCAAATAGTACACATGAGGTATATAATTCCATAATTATGAATGAACATATTTATCAAATATATTCCATGTTCATATATCATAGTCTCATGTCTCCATATATCAATAACCATCATTTTCTTGTATTTTAGATAAATACTTGTAACCATACATAAGTATGCAATTCGCTATTTCTTCCTATCAATCACAATTTCAAATGACAAATTCTTGTGAATACACTCACCAATTTCATAATTCCATGTATTTACTGTTTTCCATATTTACCCCGTTGAATTCCTCGAAATTTCAATGGATTTCCTGTAGTACACTCATGGTGTACAATCTCATTAACCATCAATTCGTACATATATATACATAAGTCCTTTTCAGAGAGCACACTCCCTCAAACCTCATTTCTTACAGCAGGATTACCAGTCAAGGCTAAATCCCTTGTAAGAGAGCACACTCCCGCGAACCTCATTTCTTACAACAGGACTACCAGTCCAGGCTAAATCCTCTGCAATGACAAATTCTCTATAGAGCTTTGTTTGGATTACCAGTCCATGCTAAATCCAGACTCACATTTACTTTGGATTACCCGTCTAGGCTAAATCCATTTCACACACATTCTTCGGGAGGTATTATATCAGGATCACGCGTCCGGGCTAGATCCTTTTCACACATATTCTTCGGGAGGGCTTATATCAGGATCACCCGTCTGGGCTAGATCCTTTTTACCATCAAATCCTTTTCAGTGATCCATCGAATTCCATTCCATTCAACCGGGATTTATTTCCCTTTTTATTGAATATTATCAACATTTCATCAATAATCATACATTGAGCATTCAAATCATATTTTCATCACATAAAAGTACATTTCAAACATTTAAGAATACAATTCAAGTTACATAAACTTACAATTCGATTTTTATACCATAACGATAATCTTAATTTCATAATAAATATTTGAAATAAAGCATTATATCATTTCTAATTCAACGTTTATCGATTATAATCGGGCATGTGATCAATTTATACACAAGTCATTCATATATTTTCCTCCTCCTCCTCTCCATTCCACATTCTTAATGTATATATCACGCTTATAAGTAACATTATCTATAATTTCACTATTTACTTATACGTATATTCAAAGTTGTCCATCCATGTCATAGTCACTAAATTATTTTTATCTTGAGGTACAGAACTCCAAATTAAGATCCGCTTGATGTTTTTGAAACTAGATTCATATATCCTTCTACCATAAAAATTTCAGAATTTATAGTTTAGCCAATTAATACAGTAAAATCTTCAAATTTATCCCTGTTCTGCTGTTTGACAGCTTTGACCTTTGCTTACTAAAAATTAGTTATCTCTTAACACAGAATTTGGATGATATTCTCATTTGTTTCTCTTGAAAATAGGCTCATTAATAATTTAAACTTATATATTTAAACCCCTAATTATTTTTCTCCAACTTTTGATGATTTTCCAAAGTCAGAACAGGAAAACCTGAAATCATTCTGACCTTTTCTCACAAAATTTATCATATCTCATGATTTACAATTTCATTGCTTTCACAGCTTCTTCTATGAGAAACTACTCAATAAGCTTTAATTTTATATTTTATTCATCCTCTAATTTTATTCTCAAAATTTTTGGTAATTTTTCAAAGTTAGACTACTGCTGCTGTCCAAAACTGTTTTAGTGCAAAATATTGATTACTATTTTTCCCCTAAACTTTTAATACATGACAATTTCGTCCCTAGGCTCGAAAAATAAAATTATTGCAATTTAATCCTTATTTCAAGCCTAGTTATTCTCACACATACCAATCACAGACCATGAATTTCATGAAATTTTAGAATTTTTCATAAATTCAACACTTTTCAATTTAACCCCTAAAACATGTTGTCATCCAAAATTCTTTAATAAAACACCTTTAAACATCCATTAACATCTCAATTTCATCATCAAATAACAAAAATCATATGAACTTATCAACAGTAACTTCCAAAATTTTCAACAAAAAAAAAAAACTAATAGAATTCTAAGTTGGAGCTAATTAATATAAAAATTTCATGGAAAAAGCAAGAATTGAACTTACTTGAAGCTAAAATATGAAATACTAGCTCAAAACCTTCTTCCATGACTGTTTTTGACAGAAAGTTAAAGAAGAAACGGCCTAGAAATCATTAAAATCAACTTTGGCCATGTAACTTTTGTTAAAATTTCAATTTTGTCCTTTTAACATAAAAATATTTGATTTTTTTCACGCTACACCACCTCAGCCATTTTAAAATGGTCCATTTTCCCTTTTAGTCCTTCCTTATTTAATGGTTAAGCTATTTAATCACTTTAGTAAGTTTTGTACCTTTTCAATTTAGTCTTTTTTATCTAATTGACTACCGAAACGTTAAAGTTTTCTGACGAAATTTTAATACTACCTTACTGACACTCCGTAAATATTCATAAAAATATTTATGGCTCGGTTTATAACACCGAGATCTCAATACCTCTTTTTCTCAATTTCTTAACCAAAAAAATATTTATAAAACACAATTTACTATTTCAAAAATATTTTAAAAGCTACATTTAGCTCGTAAATATTAAATAATATAATTTACAAGTCCATTTTCCGAATTTGGTGGTCTCGAACCACTATTTCCTCCATCGTTGAAATTTGGGCTATTACATTTTATACGTAAAAAATAATGAGAAAACACACAAAATTTTAAAAAGTAAATCATTATATAAATTATACAAAAGTATATTTTGCAAAAAAAAAAAAAAAGAGTTAAGACATAACATCAACAAACAAATTATGCTGTAAATAAAATCATAATAATAAACTATACAAAACATAGTATACAAAAAAATAACATGAATATGACTCACATACACAAATGTATATATAGGGGTGTTCAAACTTTGATTAAAATTAAATTAACCGGTCAAACCTATCTAATTCGGTTAATTAATCAGTTAATTGATTTAATTCTGTTAGAAGTCGGTTAAAGGTTTTTTAAAATTTCGGTTAACGGTTAATTTAGTTTGAAATCGGGTAATTAATCGAATTAACCGAACTTGATAATTAATATTATATATTATATGTATTAGATTATTACTAGTTCGGTTAATTCGGTCAAATAAACATTATAAATTTATTTTTTATATGTTTTATACTTATTTTAACAAAAAAAAAACATATAAATTTTGGTTAATTCGATTAACCGATCGAATTAACTAAAATATTTCGGTTCGGTTAACGTTTAAAGAATTAAAAAGTTTAGTTAATTTAATTAATACTAGTTCGGTTTGGTTAACTGTTTGAATACCCATATATATATATATCACGACTTATATAAAGCGTAATATAAATGTATATATAAATTTATAATCCTCTAAATATAATTTTAGTGTATAAAAATATTTATAATATATTTTAAATACACAAAAAACTCAAAACGTTATAAAAAAAATACATATCTAAATGACGTGCTTTTTTCCCTTTTTGTAACTTCATCTTGATTTAAAAAAATTACAATGTATTTAATATAACATATTACCGTATTTATACCTCAAAACTAATCCTTCACAAACATTAAATTTAGATGTGATATTATTAAATTTATAAATTTTTTATATTATTAAACTTGATGGAAACCTCATATTAAATTCAATATAAAACTAGGAGATTAAATTTCTTTTAATTTTAAAGGCAAATTAAATTCTCTAAAACAAACAATTATAAATTATATAAATTACTATCTCAATAATTGTTTAATTGAATTCATATGATAAAATCAAAGGTGTAATAAAAATGATTTTTTTAGTTAACAAATTTTGTTAAACATTTTTAATTTTTAATTTAAGTTAAACTTATATTCGCCAACCAAACACATTAATCTTATATTCTAACCAAATAAATTAAATAGTGTAATATTATTACGAAACGTAATTTATAAAAAATAAATTATTAGTTTAATCGTTAGTTTAATTGGTTTGTACTGATTCACAATTCAATCGATCTAAAACTTTATTCCGGACAGATACTCCAACTAATTATCAGTTCAAATAATTATAGTTTTATGTTGGGGTATATGGAATTTGCACAAGACTTTACTTCACAATGGAGTGGTGCCTGACTTTGCTATGGTTAGTTCTTAGTATAATACTACACTTTAGTTAAGGGAGGTAATATTTGAAGCTATACAAGATGGTGTTGTCTACCTCATATTCTCTATCATATATATAATTTTTAAAAAGAATTTGTCAATTAACACAACTATTTATAAGCTTTTCTTAAATGAATGGTTCCTTAAAGCTTAAAAAATAATTTTCTAAAAACGCATTACTTTTATAAAATATTAATTTTGAATCCAACCAAAATTTTTATACAACAGAAATAGTAGTGGTGTTTTGATGGGTAATGGGGCTGTGTTAAGAGGAACCTTTGTTGCAGTGCATAGCTTTAGACAATTTGTATATAAAGGCTAAAGTGGTTGTTTATGGCCTGAGATGAGTAGTTGAGAGTTGGATTCATTTGAAAAGTGATGTGCTTATTTTAGTAATTTGGTTTCAATTTAAAATTTAGCTTATAGTTTGGGGGTGTCTAGAAAATTGAGCCAAGAAAGTTAGCCTGGTTTGGACCCAATCGAAGTTGAAGTAGAATTAGAGCCCCCATAAGAACTAGAAAATGGCTAAAAGATTTTTTCTGACGTAAAACAAAATCCAGCCCTTTAGATTTTGGCCGCGAATTATCATCAGCCCTAACTCAGCTATTAAAATATCACTATCTTTCAACCTTTTTTCCCACTCTCTTTGCCTTTTGGTTCTCTTCCTCTTCCTCTTCCCCCAAAAACCCCCGCCCGAAGCTAGGGTTACTCTTCTTCTTCGTTCTCTCTCTGGGTTTTTTACATTCCTCTTTCTTGGGGCATTTTAGGGTTCTTGAAATTTTTGCACGCATTTGATTTTTTTTTTTTTTGGCTATTGTTTTCTTTGGATCTGGATCTGTGAAAGAAGTTCTCTAATGGATACTCGTAAAAGAGGAAGACGTGAAGCTGGGTTCAATGCTAATGGCGGCATCAAGAAATCTAAACCAGGTTTGTCCCCCTTTTTTTTCTCTCTCTCTCTCTGAAATTGAAATATATGGTCTTTGTTCCTGTTAATATTTACAAGCTTGTTTAAGTGTTAATATAGAAGTGATTAATTACATAATTTTTAGTAATAAAATGAAGAATTAAACACGTTGAATTTTTGGGGGATAATTTCGATATAAAAAAAAGTTGTAACTGAGAGAAAGTAATTAATTAATGGTTGTGCAACAGAATTGGAATCTTTATCAACTGGTGTAGGAAGCAAATCGAAGCCTTGCACCAAGTTTTTCAGGTTAAAATTCTTATACCCACACCTAAATAAATATTGCACTTAAATTCTGTTTCTATAATTTATTTCTAAAAATTTGAACTTTACAGTTAGCTAAAAACTTGTGATTTTGCTAATCAAATGCGAGTATTATTGAGTTATTACAGGTACAATTACTGTTGTTTGATCATTAATCAAGCTAATGGTTAACAGAGATTGGCTTCATTAATAACAATTTTGCTGGAGTTAGTTGGTGAAAAAAAGGCAAATTAGATCAAAGATGTATCATTTGTTATATAAACTGTACCTAAGATTGAATTAACTGGTAAAATTTTAAAAAATCGGTACGATTATTGAGTCCCTTGGTAAGTATAGCTGTGTTATATAAATCAAAGTATGATGAAAAATTCAGGTATGATGTGTTCTTTTTTGTGAAAATAGTCCTTTAGGTTCTTTTTTGTGAATTAACTGGAATTTGCTCATGTTGATATAAATAGTTTTCGTGTTTGATATTGTTTTACTCAAGTATGGCTTGGACTATAAGTATCGCTGTTATGCTTTTATGCTAGATATTTGTTGTGTGCTAGCACTAGCTAGGCTTCTGTTCTATTGGAATGTCTAGGTTTTCTGATGTTTTCAGTTCAGAATAGGCATCTTATACGAGTGAAACATTTGTATTTAGCTGATGTTATGGACTCGTCTAAGTTTGATCTGATCCTGAGTTGTTTTAATTGCAGTACTGCTGGTTGTCAATTTGGTGAGAGCTGCCATTTCCTGCACTATGTTCCTGGAGGTTACAATGCAGTGGCCCAGATGATGAACCTTGCACCAGCTGTTCAACCAGCTTCTAGAAACATGGCAGCGACAGCTGCAATACCTCATGGATCTGCCTCTGCGGTCAAAACTCGGTTATGCAACAAATTTAGTAGTCCCGAAGGTTGTAAGTTTGGTGATAAATGTCATTTTGCACATGGAGAGTGGGAACTTGGCACACCTATTGCTCCATCTCTTGATGATCCCCGTTCCATGGCACCTCTTCCTGGCCGCATGGGCAGTCGGATGGAACCACCACCCCCATCAGGTCCTGCTGCTACGTTTGGTGCTTCAGCAACTGCGAAAATTAGTGTGGATGCTTCCCTTGCAGGAGCCATTATTGGGAAAGGTGGTGTGCACTCCAAGCAGATATGTCGTCAAACAGGTGCAAAGCTATCTATTCGGGAACATGAGTCAGATCCATCACTTAGGAACATCGAGCTCGAAGGATCATTTGAGCAAATTAAAGAAGCCAGTGCAATGGTTAGAGAACTAATCAGCAGCCTGGGTCCAGTACCAGGTCCAGCCAAAACAGCTGGTGCACATGGTGGTCAAGGGCATCCGGGAAGCAACTACAAAACAAAGTTGTGCGACAATTTTGCAAAGGGAAGTTGCACTTTCGGAGAAAGATGTCACTTTGCGCACGGTGCAGCCGAGTTGCGGAAGTCGGTAGTGTGAGGGCTAAACAAGTGCATTCCAAGTAGTTAATGGCATTGAGATATTATGCAGTCTTGTATGAGTTAGAGCCTTGTTTTACATTCTAAGCTGTGCTATAGTATCTAGTTGAAGTGACATGTCTTGAGTTTTTTACTTTTACCATTTTAGACCCTTACTTCATAATTTTCCCTTTTGATTGGTAGGGCTAATAATCAAATTAACTCCTTAGACGCATTACTGATAATTCCATTTGATTTAGGGATGCTTGATTTGAATGTTACTTTTTCTTATACAAAGTTTACTTTGTAATTCTTTCGTACTCTTACATCGGAAGAGGTTTAAGCGTGCTTGAACTAATGTTTTCTTAATTATTGTCAATTGTATTAAGTCTTAAACAGTAAGTATGATTACATTTACCTTGCCTAATATTACATTTAGGGTCCGTTTGTTTATATGTAAAATATTTTACGGAAAATGTTTTTTGTATTTTCCTGTGTTTGTTTGGAAAATGACTTACAGATCAAGATAAAATAAGTTATTTTTCTTGTAAAATGATTTATTCTTTTGAAAAGCGTAAGTCATTTTTCGGAAGAGAGCTCATTTATAGATAATTTTATTTTTATATAAAAATTAACTTAAATTAAGCTTAATATTATTATATTGATAATAAATTTTATTTTTATTTTTAAAAATATTTAAAATATTATATTTTTTAATATTATTAAACGTACATATTTAATTATTTATATTTAGTCATATAATAAATATGATTTATTATTTTAATAAATTATTTAATATTTTAATTTTATTTTAATAATAAATTTTAAAAATAATAATTTTAAATAATATTATTCACATATTATTGAAAATATTCAATATTAATATTTTAATAATAAATATTTATTACAATTATAAATATCTTAATAATAAATATTTTGTAGTATAAAGGTTAAAATATATCATAAGTCTATGTACACTTCACAGATTACATAGTCTTTGTACTTTTATTTTCAAGAATTTAGTCCTTTTACTTTTCAAATTTGAAAATCAAGTCCAATTGTTGACATCGTTAATTTTTTTTGTCAATTTTGTTGATGTCACATTTTTAAATAAAAAATACTCACTTAGTAGTCATGTAATTAAAAAATGGCGTTGTAATGAATCTGAATTTAACATAATATTTTTAATATATGCAAAAACAATGTAAAATATAAAATTATAGATAAAAATAAATTCAATTAAATAATGAAAGATAAGAAAATCTCAAATGTATGTTGTCGAAATCATTTTTTGTTTGAAAAACGGGCCGACTTTAAAAAGGAAAATGGAGTCGCCACCAATCTTTTTTTGAAGTGCAATTGGGTCACTTTTAAAAACGTTTTGGTCTGCGAATCTTAAAAAAACAGGCCCGGGAGTCGGTTACGCACGAGGAAGGATTAGCACCCCGCAACGCCCAAAATTGGTACCTTATTAATTGATTAATGTCCTAATACCGGAAATTGGAAGAGATTTTAAAATACGAATCGTTTAGAAAGTGTTTGGATAATTCGAATTGGATATCGAAATTTTCTTGTTCCGAAAAGATGAAATACCACATCCAGCACGTTAGGACATGATGTTTCAAACCCTTGATACTAAGATCATTTCATGATTTCCAAAATTCATGCATTGCAATTTTAAAAGGGTATTCCACTATTTGGCCAAAGTAAAAAACCGAAACCCAGTACGATTGGGCACGATTCCTCGAATTTCCAAACATGAAATATTGCCTTATTTAAGAAAATACGGTCAAAATCTCTAAAGGATATTTAGTCATTTGGACGAACGGAAAATCGAAACTCAGCACGATTGGGCACGATTCCTCGAACTTCCAAACACGAAACATTGCCTTGTTTAAAAACCTTTTTATAAATTTGGGTAAAAAAAGTGGTAAAAGAAAAATCGATGTAACCTTTAAAAAATCGGTTAAAATGAAAAAATGGTCGTACTTAGCGAATAGTGACAAAAATAGTATATACAATAACAAAATCATAGAACAATAAGGATAGTAACACACACAAAAAAAAATACAATAATAATGATAAGACATATTAATAAACAAATAATGGTAAGAATAATCTAAAAGGAATAATAAGAAAAGTAATAAAAAGGTATTAGTAATAAAATAAAATAAAATAATAATAAATATAAGAAATAATAATGGTAGATAACAATAATATATACAGTAATGAAAATAATGATAAGAGTGACAATAAAAAATAAAATAGTATTAATAATACAATAATAGTAAAAATAATGGTGATAAAAAATATAAATATTAAGTTTAATAATAATAATAATAATAATAATAAAATAATAGCAGTAATGAAAGTAGAAGTAATATAAATAGTAAATAATAGTATAATAACGTTAATAATATCAATGATAGTAAAATAATAGATATAATAACTATAATAGGACATATGATAATAATAATGGTACATGGGTAATAACCAAATAATAATGATACTAACAATATTAATAATAAATAATAACGTGAAGAAGAGAAAAAAAATAGTAATATATATATAAAATAATAGTAAAATGATAATAGTGACACCAGAATTGATAAATAATATTAATAATATTAATAATAATAATAATATTAAAAGTAATAGTAAAAATAAAATAGTATTAATAATAAATATTTAAAAATAGTTAATTTGAAAACAAAGTAAAATAGGGACTAAATTGAATTTAAACAGGAGTTTCGGGGC
The DNA here is from genome assembly GCA_025503065.1 of Gossypium bickii. NCBI lineage: Eukaryota > Viridiplantae > Streptophyta > Magnoliopsida > Malvales > Malvaceae > Gossypium > Gossypium bickii. The sequence goes on along the minus strand of CP106719.1, from coordinate 10,478,473 downwards.
GAATTTAAAAAAAAAAAGTAAGTGAATTAGGGCCCCCTAGCAACGCGTGCAGAAAGGTAAGGACCAAATGGGAAATATTCCCGCCCTTCTAAAAGGTGCCGTTCGAATGCGAACCAAATTGAAATAGAGGAAGAATTTTTGGGCAAAATTGGGAATAAAAGAAACCTGATTGAAAGCCATAAAAAAAGTGGAGGGGCTAAAAGCGCAATTAGCCCCTCCCTGGAAAACACGCGGATCCCCTAGGTCGGGTCGGGCGCGCACATGGGCCAGGCTGAAATGGTGCCATTTTGGCTGTGTTGGGAAAGGGACAAAACGGCAGCGTTTTAAGCTGTTATATAACCCAATTTTTCCCAAAAAAATTTCATTTTACCACTTCTAAAAAAAAAAATTCTTTTCCCTCTCAACTCTCCCTCTTTCTCAAAGCATTCGGCCAAAGTCTCCGACGTCGTCCGTATTCCAAAAAAGGTACTTTTTCTATCCCTTTTTTTTAAAAAAAATCGTTTTAGAATAGAAATGAAAAAAAGAGAGATGTTTGTTCGTGAACAGTAAAAAAACAAAAGAGAAAGAAGATAAAAATAATAATAACAAAAACCTACTGTCGTTTTTGATTCTTGGAACTGATTTCCTTGTATTTGTAAAACAAAAATCGTAGTATTGCTCCCGTATATGGCTCACAAAAATCCCCCTTTTTACAATAGCTTGTTTGGTTTTTTATACCTGAAAAACGAAAATAAAAAATACAACGTTTTTTTCTGTTCCTTGATTTGCTGGCCTTTGTTTTGCTTCGCAGGTGAGGACATCGTGAGGGGCGTACGACGCGGAGACGTGCGGGTGCATGGCGTGCAGTGGTTGCGGCGCATGTGGGGGAGCGACGCTGAAGAGGGGGCTAGGGTTTCTGCCAAAAGTTTAGGTTGTTGGGCCATTCGGGTTTGGGCTTGTAAATGTTGTAATGGACTGTTAAATTTTCTTGGATTGGGCTCCGGGCTAAAATTGGGCCCTACATATGTTTGTTCAATTGAAAACAACTTTTATGAAATATTTTTAAGAAACCTACCAAACAATAGAAAATATTTTACACAAATTCATCCAAACACCAGAAAATATTAGTTTTTTAAAAAAAGTAAATCATTTTCCGAAAGTCATTTTCAGTGAAACAAACGGAGCCTTAGTTTAGTAACTTTGTAACGACCCAAAATTCGTGGGCACCGAAAAAGTGTGTTTTCGGGCCTCCGTCTTAGTAAATCAAGTTAGTAAATAATTATTAGGAGTAATTATGAGTCTAATAGTGTGTTTAATTAGATTTTTATTTAGTGAATTTAGCTTAAATTTAAAGTAATTAGGAAAAAGGATCAAATTGAATAAATAGTGAAAGTCTAATTATAGATTAAAAGAAAGTAAAAAGGGCTAAAATGGCAATTAAGCCATTTAGCATAAGTTAAGGCGGCATATGAGATAAAAATCTAAGATTTTTACTTAGATTTTTAAATTATAAAATATATATTAGTAATAAATTATAATAAACTAATTTAAAATAATTATATTAATTGATATTATATTAAATAAATTAAATAAAAGACAAATGTATGGTAAAAAAATCTTTTACAGTGGATGAAATGGAAGAAGGAAGGTGAAGAGACTTCTGCTGAAAGGGGATGAAATGGATGAAGGAAGGCGATGAGGCTTCTGCTGAAAGGGAATCTTTGCACAAGGAACGGGAAATTTCAAAATGTTTTCAGAGGTTACAGAAATGAAAGGATGGAAATGACGAGGCTTAATGAGAATTGAATGTTTGCCAGAGGGTTGTTCTGATCTAGATGGGGAATTCATTGCTATACAACTGGAGCGCAGACTCTTAAAGCACACCTGTTGATGCTGAAGCTGGGTTGATCTTAGGCCGATTTTATTTTTCTATTTGTAGTTTTTTTAATTATTGCTGAGACATTATGTTTGGGCTTTTATTTTTATGTTTTGAACTTTGTTTGGCCTAAGGTAATAATATTCCAGTCTTATATATAAAAAAAAATAATAATCTTTTACTTATTATTTAAGCAATGCTTTTTTTTTTACAAGTGTACCTATATAATTATTACTATTACACTTGTCTTTAATTTTTTACCATACATTTGTCATTTATTTAATTTATTTAATATAATATCAATTAATATAATTATTTTAAATTAGTTTATTATAATTTATTACTAATATATATATTTTACAATTTAAAAATCTAAGTAAAAATTTTAGATTTTTATCTCATATGCCACCTCAACTTATGCTAAATGGCTTAATTTCCATTTTAGCCCTTTTTACTTTCTTTTAATTTATAATTAGACTTTCACTCTTTATTCAATTTGATCCTTTTTCCTAATTACTTTAAATTAAGCTAAATTCACTAAATAAAAATCTAATTAAACACACTATTAGACTCATAATTACTCCTAATAATTATTTACTAACTCGATTTACTAAGACGGAGGCCCGATAACACACTTTTTCGGTGCCCACAGATTTTGGGTCGTTACATTTCTCCCCCCTTAATAAATTTCGTCCTCGAAATTTACCTGAGAATATGTGAGGATACTGTGCTCTCATAGTTTCTTCCGGTTCCTAAGTTGCTTCTTCCACACTATGGCTTCTCCACAGTACTTTTACTAAAGAGACCCGTTTATTTCTTAATTCTTTCACCTCTAGAGCTAATATTTGAACCGGTTCTTCTTCATATGACAAATCCGGTCTGATCTCAATGCCTTCAGTAGAAATAATATGAGATGGATCCGATCGATACCTTCGTAACATGGAAACATGAAAAACATTATGGATTTTCTATAATTTCGGAGGTAAAGCTAGTCGATAGGCAACCGGTCCGATTCTTTCAACTACTTCATACGGCCCAATGTAACGAGGACTTAATTTTCCTTTGCGACCAAATCTCAAAACTTTCTTCCAAGGCGATACCTTTAGAAACACTTTATCACCCACAGTATACTCTATATCCTGTCGCTTCAGATCTGCATAAGATTTTTGTCTGTCAAAAGCTACTTTCAACCTGTCTCTTATCTTTTTAACTATTTCTTCTGTCTCCTGAATTAATTCCGGTACAATTATCTTTTTCTCATTCAACTCTGTCCAACATACCAGTGATCGGCATCTTCGACCGTATAATGCTTCATATGGAGCCATCTGAATACTAGATTGGAAACTATTATTATAAACAAATTCAGCTAACGGCAAGTATCGTTCCTAACCTGATTCAAAGTCAATAATGCAAGCCCGAAGCATGTCTTCTAAAATCTGAATTACCGTTCTGATTGTTCGTCGGTTTGTGGATGAAATGCAGTACTAAAATTAAGCCGAGTACCCAAAGAATCATGTAACTGCCTCTAAAATCTCGATGTAAATTGTGGATCCCGGTCGAAAATTATAGATGCTGGAATACCATGCAGTCTCACAATTTCTCGGATATAAACTTCAGCAAGCTTCTGTAAAGACCAATCAGTCTTGACTGCTATGAAATGAGCAGACTTAGTAAGCCGATCAACTATCACCCAAATGACATTCTTTTTGCTCGATGATAGTGGCAATCCCGTAACAAAATCCATAGTAATACTATCCCATCTCTATTCAGGAATACTAATAGGCTGGAGTAACCCTGTCGGTACCTGATGTTCTGCCTTTACTCGTTTACAAGTCAAACATTTACTGACATATTCAACTATATATTTCTTCATCCCTGGCCACCAATAAAGCTCCCGTAAATCATGATACATTTTTGTTCCACCCGGATGCAATACAAAAGTGCCATCGTGTGCTTCTTAAAGAATCATCTTTTTTAATTCAAAATTAGTTGAGTCGGGGAAGTTAGAATCTGAAATGTCTAGAGTTTTCATAGAGGTGTCTAGTCCTTTGGGACAAAAAGTATTAGTAGATAGAGTATGTCAGAAGTTCCCGTTAATAATATATGATAAAATATTTCCTGTGAATTTGTTGATCATGCCTTTTGGCAATTTTGATATCATTTTGGGTATTGATTGGTTATATAAACATGGGGTAGTTTTGGATTGCTATAAAAAGAGGTTTAGTATTCAGGCAAAAAACGGGGACAGAATTGAAGTGAATGGCATTCGTACCAGTGGTTCAACAAGTATCATTTAAGCGATGAAGGCTAATAAATTATTACAGCAGGGTTGTTCAGCATATTTGGCATATGTTATTAATTCTGACCCGGTTGGGAGTCAGTGCAGCCAGATTAGGACTGTATGTGAGTTTCCAGATGAACAACTAGGCTTACCACCTGACAGAAAGGTTGAATTTGCTATTGAGGTGTATCCAGGTACAGCACCAATTTCTATACCTCTGTACCGAATGTCGCCTACCGAATTGAAAGAGTTGAAAGTACAGTTGCAAGATTTACTAGATCGAGGCTTCATTCGACCAAGCATTTCACCCTGGGGAGCTCCAGTGTTGTTTGTTAAAAAGAAAGATGGTTCTATGCAGTTATGCATTGATTATCGATAGTTGAATAAAGTAACGATCAAGAATCGATATCTGTTGCCTCGTATAGATGATTTGTTTGATCAACTTAAGGGAGCTTCAGTGTTTTCTAAAATTGATTTGAGATCCGGGTATTATCAGCTGAAGGTGAAGGAAAGTGATGGGCCTAAGACTGCTTTTCGTACTCGTTATGGCCATTATGAATTTTTGGTGATGCCGTTTGGATTGACCAACGCTTCAGCTGCTTTCATGGATCTGATGAATTGCATTTTTCAGCCTTACTTAGATCAGTTTGTGGTGGTCTTTATTGATGATATATTGGTATATTCGAAGACAGAGACAGAACATGATCAGCATCTTCGAAAAGTTTTACAGATTCTGCAGGAAAAACAGTTGTATGGGAAATTAAGTAAATGTGAATTCTGGTTGTCAGAGGTGATATTTTTAGGACATGTGGTATCTGCCGACGGGATTAGAGTTGACCCGAAGAAGATCGAGACAATTGTTCAGTGGAAAGCGCCAAAGAATGTATCCGAGGTACGCAGATTTTCTTGGTTTAATTTGGATATTATCGAAGATTTGTTAATGGATTTTCGAAGATAGCACTGCCAATGACTAAGCTATTACAGAAAAATATTCCTTTTATTTGAGATGATCAGTGCCAGAAAAGTTTTGAGACTTTAAAGCAAATGTTAACAGAGGCACCAGTATTAACATTACCAGAGTCGGGGAAAGATTTTGTTGTGTATAATGATGCTTCTTTAAGTGGTTTGGGTTGTGTATTGATGCAAGATGGGAAGGTCATTGCCTATGCATCTCGACAGTTGAAGTCACATGAATGTAATTACCCGACGCACGACTTGGAGCTAGCTGCAGTAATTTTTGCTTTAAAGATCTGGAGACATTACTTATATGGTGAGAAATGTTATATTTACACAGATCATAAAAGTTTTTTTATTACTGTTATTATTAGTTAAAATAAAAGAAATGAAGTAAAGTAAGTAAAATAAAACCAACAAAAGAGAAATAAAAGGAGAATGAATAGAAGCTTTCGAAACAGGGGAAAGGAAAGAAAGAAAGAAAAAGAAAAGGAAAAACCAAGGTTTTAAAGCTTGGAGTTTAATTAGGAAAGTCAATCAAGTCTTATTCTCTTAATTTTTGATGTTTTAGAAGCTTTAAAGTAAGATTTTGATGAAACTAAGTTGATATTTTGAGAGTTTATAGGTTTTCAAGTATAGTTGATGTTGAAGAAAAAGATGAATTAGGGATTAAATTGAATGAAATTTAAGTTAGAATTAGTAAAAGGATTAAATTGTAAGTAAGCTATAAGTTTTGTATTATAGAGATTAATTTGGAAGAAATTATAAATTAGGGTTTTATTATGAATATTAGATAGTCAAGTTGAATATGGAAGGAATTTAAGTAGAAACAAAGCATGAATTAAGTTAAGAAAATAAGTAAACTTAATTAGGATTTAATTGCAAAATAAGTTATAAGAAAAACAGTTTTGGGACAGCAGCAGAAGAGTAACTTTGAAAAATCACCAAAAATGGTATAAATGAAAGTAGATGTTGAGTGAGATATGAAATTAAATCTTATTGAGTCTATTTTCATATTAAAGAAACAGAGAAAGCAAAGAAATTCTGTATTTTGAGATAATTAGATTTTTGTGAGACTGGTTCAGAGTAATTTCGAGATCCCCTGTTCTGACTTGGCAAAATCATTAAAAATTGTACAAAAATAATTTTGGGACATAATTTATATGGTTAGATTTCTTAATGAGTCTATTTTTAGAAGAAATAAACTATAACATCATTTGAATTCTGTATAAAAAGATAATTAAATTTTAGAAAAGAGTGGTCAGAACTGTCAGACAACAGAATAGGGGTGACTTTAAAGAATAAAATGTACTTATTGGCTAAATCAAAAATTCTAAAAACTTTATAGCAAGAAGATATATGAGTCTAGTTTCATATAAAATTTACAGATCTTAATTTGGAATTCTTTAACTCAAGATATATATAATTTAGTGACAATGACTCAGGTAGACAGCCTTGAAAGAACTTATAAGTAAATAATAGAATTGTATATAAAGAATGTGGAATGAAGAGCAAGAGTAGGAATTGAATAAAATTCAATTATTTGTTGTAATTTAATGCTGTAATTAATAATGTAAATTGTTATTATCATTTTCGTAGCTAACAAGAAAAGCGAGGCATCGACATCCAAGGGAAAAGAAAAGATCGCTGAGGAGTAAACGTGTATTTCGGGTTTCTATTACTATAACTCAAACTATTTATTAAATGTATATTGAATTTATGGTATATGTTATGGAGTAATTAAGATGAGGTAAGTAATAATATTTGAAATTAAGTAAGAATATGTGTGAATATTGCATTATATGTGAATTGATATAATAAATGTTTTGAATTGATCAAGTATTTAAAATTGTTGTGGAAATGAATTCGAAATTTGAAAAGTAAAATAATACCCTATTAACTTGTCGGACTAGATTTGATGCAAATGGCATGCCATTGAATTTGTAATGTGATGAGGAGATTTGTAACTCGGCCGAGAAGATGATTCCGTTATTATATGCTTCGGTTTATCCGAAGAGGCATCTAATGCCTTATTGGTGTGTTTGAGAGGATATGATATACTGGTGTGTTTGGGAGGCTATATTATACTGGTGTGTTTGAGAGGATTTCATTATTCTGGTGTGTTTGGGTTAGATACTTTGGTGTGTTTGGGTGAAATCCGCGTATCTATCAGAGTCCGAGCCTTGTTAATAAGGTAAATAATTGAAATGAAACTTTGAAAATGAGATTGATTGATTTGGCTCTATTGAAAGATATGTGAAAGAATGTATGAGTTAAATAATGATTGAATTAGTATGTGAAAAATGAAATGTGAATTTAAGATTTATGAAGTGATATATAATTATGTATAATTAGTTTAAATAATTTATAAAGCTTATGGTTGATGTTTGTAATTTATTAATGTTAAATAGTTTGGTTTATAGTAATACCATTGAGTATGAAATACTCAGCGTAAGGTTGTTTCCGTGCGCAGGTCATTAAAGTCATAGATCCGGTTCAGCATCCAGAACGTTCCCGACTCTAACAAGAAAATTTTGGTGATGTATTTCTTCTTTTTGTTTAAGTGGCATAAACTAGGTGGTTGTACATGTGTTATGTATAGATATATATATATATATATGTTAAATGATTTTGTTGTAATTAGATAATTATGAAATTTTAGGTGATAAGCAAGTTTAAAGTTATAAATTAGTAAATTTGGTATTAAATTTTGAAATGAAATGAAAGATATGAATTAGCTCCTTATATGTTAACACTTTAAAATTTAAATAATAAATCAACGGATTAAGCATGACCTAGTAGTGATTAAGATGTAAATTCTTTGGTTGAGACATTAGTATTGGTTGTTTGGATTGAATTTGCAGGGGGTTTTAGGTAAAAACAAGTAGAAATGCTGTCGAAATTTTTATAAGATTTAAAATAAAAAAATTGATAAAAAAATTGATAAAAAAATCTTTATTTGTGAATTATTTGTAAGTAGTCTGATATGTCTGGTAATGCCTCGTAACCCTAATCCGGCGACAATTTGGGGTTAAGGGGTGTTACAAACTTTCTTTAAGTTAGAATTCGGTAGTATGGGAAAAATCTTAATATCATACAATTTTTAGGGTAAATTATATAGATAGTCATTTAATTATTAAAAATTTTTATTTTAGGCACCCAAAATAAAAAATTTACAATTTAAGCACCACACAAACGGCAAGTTGATGTGGCAGTTTAAAAAATCAGTATAATAACAAATTTAGACCTTAACTTTTATTTAGTCATAATTTTAAAAAATTAATCCTCAAAATTTACAAATATTCTCAATTTTATCATAATTCTGAAAAACTCAAAATGTCATTTCTGTTAAGTCAATAACGGAAAACGATAGCTCCGTTACAGACGTAACGGAAAATGGTTAGTGGTGACTGTTTTGTTATTTTTTGAAAGTTGAATACTGAATTGAAACCTAAATGATTGTTTTGTCAGCTACCCTAAAATTGAGTGACTGTTGGTATAATTTACTCTAATTTTTTTAGTATCATAATTATAATTGAAATTATAAATATGAAGCAACAATATAGTATACACGAATGGAGAATATTTATATGGCACTACATAAAAAGTTATTATTTTAAGTGTTTTACTAAATTAGTGGTACTCTTAATTGAGTCGTCAATTCAATTAGAGAATTTGTTATTCCGTAATTAAAAAAAAATTTATTTGAGAGTATTTTAATCTTTTCATATTCACAAAAATTAATAAAAATATGCATTTGTGAGATTTAAACCACACAAATTACATTAGTAAAACTTTTAATTTACTACTCAATTAAAATTTTATTTTAATTTTATTTTGCACAATTTATTACTTCCATCAATTGTATATATTAATAATGTATTTAATTGGGTTGATGTCACAAGTTAAGTCGACACCGACTCAAGATTGATGACAACATAATGATAAATAATTTAATTTATTTTTTTCATTTTAATAAAGTGTGTTATTATTAATTACTTCTAAACCATATTTTTTTTGTTATTTACTGTATGTTATTTTTTAACATACATTTATATTCTAAATTTGTGATTTTCACATGTATACGTTTGTGATAAGATTTCTAATAATTTAAAACATATCTAAAAATTAAAATAAATTAGAAATATATGTCTATGAACAACCTCAAAAAGAAAATACATATTAGATTAATAATTCTTTAATAAAATAATAAAATTAAACATACAAAAATCTTAAAATCTATTATAATTTTACATCTGCACATGAAATGACAGTTTCAATTTTTTATCAATAAATTTATATTTATTTTCTATAAAAGAATATATGATAATTGTTATTTTTAAAATATTAAGAAAGATTATCAATTCAAAATTGGTTCATTGTTAACGGTAATGATAAGTCACGTTGTTTAATTAGTCCAATTTATCGGTTTTAGTTTAAATTATACCAATTATTAATCTATTTGTATTTTAATAGTTTAATTCTATTTTGTAATGATTCAAACAATTCGTTTGTGTTGTAGTAGTTTACTATTTGTGATTATTTAGACATATATTTGTATTGTAAAAAAATTTATGACAATGGAATTGAATGTTAAAAAAAAAAAAAAAAACTCCGGAATTGAAAGAAATACCTCGTATTTTAAAATGACATGAGCAATTGTTTTAAAAAAGAAAATTGAATTTTGATCTGTTTTCCACGTGGGATTCAAGTTTGACATCATTTGTTTTAGGGAGTTAGTACTCACACATTTTAGGTATTAACATGGTTCTTCAGTGAGCTTCGACACGGTTGAGGCTTTCAACAAATACGAAAAGACTTGGTGTAACATTCAAAGTTTGCTTAGGCAAGATTTTGATGACCAAAAACAAACATGAATGCTTTGCTTTATTTAACTCGAACATGTAATTCAATACAAAGTGCTTGAGATGTATATATGAATTATCAAATACAACAAAAAAGACAAGTTACACCAAATATTTCCAAACTAACAATCTTATCACACCCTGCATCCACGATTCAGCAGCAGATGGTATCCATGATTTGCTTCTTATACGACCATGACATGCGTATTATCTGCAAACAACAAAAAGTATGCTTGTAGGTTATGTTATTTTGACTCTTCATTTTTACGAGTCCAATGCATATCCAGAAATAGGTATGAAGACTCCGAAGACCCACCAAATACATTGAAAATAAAAAAAGAACTAAACATACTGGTACCAGACACATGCTCATATCCAACAGTCACACCCTAGTCGACTGACGCATGTCTAGCCATGCTTTAACACTTCTTAATATGTAATCAAAGCAAAATTCTATGAAGTTAAGAGGGTATCATACATGGAAATGTAAATACAGATATCCCACATTAGAGCCAAGCAGATGTTTTGGCAGTCATCAATCAAACAGCTACTGCTTCTGGCCTTTTGCTGGTTTTGATTCCTCTAATAGCTGTTGAATTGTCCAAGCCACAAAACAATGGTTAAAATCCATTTCATTAAATGCAAAAAAAATATTAAACAATTCCATGTCCATACCTTCCGCGTAGTCTTTGGCTCCAAACACAGCTGAACCTGCAACTAATGCGTTAGCTCCAGCTTCAATTACCTGCCAGCAACAAAAAACATTTCAATTTTATCACCGCAGTATGTCTTGGAGATCAAACTCCGGCCACCAAGAACTCCACCTCGATACAGGTCATCAACAAATATATTGAACTTTGGTGCTGACTTAAGCATCAGAACCTGCCCCAAAAACCAAAATCGGGTACCCTCTTAACCCGTTTCACTTCTTCAGGACCTCAGGCTACCAAGACCTCTACCTCGACAGCAAAAGGCATCAATTATTATCATGACTGATATGATTAACATATCTCGTATTTAATAGATATCATAGGAAAATAGCAGGACGTCCAGTTTATATTTTTCCACTTCTTTCCACTCAACCTACATTTTGAACCATCCTGGCAGGAATTCTTAGGTTTAAATGCAAAATATATTTGATCACTGCAAAAGCTTCATTCAGACACCACTTGCTGTCTAGCTGTCAATGGTAAAGCAACATTAGGCCTATCATTAGGCCTATCTCTCAACAAATGATAACTCATAGAATGTACGTCACATGTTACATATAGAGCTGTGTTACTCCCAACTATTTAATTTTTAAAAACAAATTTACCCATGTTTGATGTATATTCAAGTCTCCAAATACACAGAAAACCAAGAAAAAATAGAAAATATCTGTGTTGCACACATGGTTGTTTCGACACCCACACCCAAATCCGAGTAACATAGGCATAGAGTGTATAGGCATGTCTAAAAGGAAAAACCACATGACTCTAATGGGGTACCTTATATGCATTTTTAGGACCAACTCCACCATCCACTTCAATCCATGGGTTTACTCCCTGCACGGGAAATATAAAACAAAAATGTCACCTGATTTTAAAGCATAAATAGGAAAATGATACACAGAAAGAGTAATATATACCTTCTCTGCACACATTCTTCTCAAGTCCGAGATTTTCTTCACTTGACTCTCAATAAAGCTCTGCCCACCAAAGCCGGGGTTGACCGACATAATCAAGACTAGATCAACCACTGTCCAAATGCAAATCAGATATTATCATGTCAACTTCCTTCTATTTAGTCATATGAATTCTAACATCTGTATTCTACAGGTTACGACAATGTAATGAAGGATCTGTTATCCTTCTCAAAAAAATTAAGTGCACCGTGTTGGACACTTATCCATGTCTGGCACTAATGCTTATGTCCATGTAACATAGCTCTCAAGAGTTTTCCTTTTTGATATATCCTTTATTCCAAGTTATGAATAAGCAATGCCCAGTTTAGATCCACCACTTGGCATGTAGGAATCTTCCTTTGACAAGAAGAAAAGAAAATGGAAAAGGAAATAGAATATTTAAATAAATAAATAAAACCCTCACCATCTAGTACATATTCTATTGTAGTAAGTGGGGTTGCCGGATTTAGGACTACTCCAGCTTTAGCACCCAGACCTTTTATCTATACAACAAGAAAAGTTTTGAGAAAAATTAAAAGAAAACTAAAGGCAATTGAATAGTAAAGGAATCATTGTATGAAAATAAGCCAATGCAGGCAAACAGCAAAAGCAAGCTAAGACAACAATATTAAGCATATGATTTCCAGACAATTGAAAAAAAAAAATTAGAACCCGTAACAGACAACTTTCAGGCATCCTGACATGGGGTTTTTACAAAGCAATGATGCACGGTTTGAGGTAGGAGGGAGGCCAGAAAACTTAATACTTAAAAAGCTGTAACAGCAAAAATAGGGTGCAAAAACTAGAATAGAAGTTACGCAAATGTCCCAATCAAGCATCAATGCGTAGTTATTTTGTCATGTGATAGAAAATAGTTAAGACTAATAAGTTCAAAACAAAAACTAGCTTGAAAGGATGAATTCTACGGAATTGTACATGCTCCTAAGAATTTTGAACATTCCATCTCCATCAGCATATCATGTGGTTCAACCTAAAGTAGGCAACCTGTAGTGATAACCTAAAATAAATTCCAATGACAACTTCAAAGTGGAACCATGCATGAGAAAACAAGGCTTGCGTCTCTGGTTTATTTGGCCTTATTGTTAAAAAATGCAGTTAAATTTGGGCATCTCTTGATATGAACATACAGGTTAATTAACAGTAGGCTTTGATAAGCTGCTGTAATGAGACCAAGTAAATGCTAGTGGCAACCCAATGCATGCTCAGAAAAGAAAAGTCTTACTTGATTAAGCGTCCGATGCAAATGGATGGTTGAAGATTGTTCACAGTGAACACTGACTATATCTGCTCCAGCCTTGATGAAATCTGGAACTCGTTGCTCAGGTTCCACAATCATCTGCAGACATCCATGTGACATTAGCAAATATTTAATACAGGCTAATTAATGATAAGGCATGAAAGAAAAAGAAGCAGACCAAATGCACATCCAGCGGAAGATCCGTCACAGGTCGTAAAGCATCAACCACAAGAGGCCCAATTGTAATGTTTGGAACAAATCGGCCATCCATTACATCAACATGGATCCAATCACAGCCTGCAACTTCTACTGCTTTCACCTAGAAAATTGTGGAAGTCAAACTTTGAAAAGAAGCTCCAAATTTAGTTAAAAACATCATCGAGGTAAACAATGCAAGAGCAGCTAAAAAAGCTAACATGTTGCTACTGATATTGGCTTAAAATCAAATACCAGAAGAATAATGCAGATTATAGTCCATTGTCTGTGTTATAGAAATTATTGAACATTTGACAGTAATAATTTACAAGAAAATCGGAAAGAAATTTCATAGTACAAGAAATAAAAAGAGAAATAAATGACAAGGTTGACTTTGAGATCTCAAATTCAAGTTTTACCAGTGTTAACCATGTAGAGGCGAGTTGGTTTGAGTTCAGTTAGTTCAATGCTCGTAATGATTCATTCTGATGGTAACTAATGATATAATTGTAAGTTGTAACTTCAAAAAAAAGAATAACAAACCTGCTCCCCCAACTTTGCGAAATTAGCAGAGAGAATAGATGGAGAAACAATGATATCACTTTTTGAGAATTTATCAACTCGAGATGTTGCCTTCACTACCGTAGAAATTCTCCTTCTAAAGGTTTCAGAGAAAAGGTAATATTAAAATATTGTATGAGAGTTGGAAGAACAAACTCAAATCCAATAGTTGGAAATGTGAGGGAGAATAGGAAAACATAAAGTTCCTCAAAACCATGCGAAAGTGAATTGGAACTAATGAAAACTGAATTTTGTCAGTTAGTTGACATTTTTCATAAGCATTAGTGTCCCTGTGAACCAATAGTTGCATTCTAAATCCTAAAACAAGATCAATAAAAAGGCGTTACAATTACTGGTGCACTTCCTACCATAGAAGACCAATTTTTAGGGATGAGAAAACGGTTTGCAATCTTTAAATCTTAAGAAAAGTAAAGAATTTCAGCACTGCAAGGAAATAACTAATGACATAATTGAAGTTTTAACCATTTGGTACAAACTTTAATGGTCTTTGCTACTAATATCATGTGAATGCAACACCTTCACCTGTGTTTCAATCCGGAAAGAATATAGGGAAACATATTAAAACATTGTAATTTGAGAATGCAATGTCAAAATGCATAACTTTTACTGATGGTCACTATCCAAATCACAAGCCTAACTTTGAAATTAGCATAAATATGCAAACATAAGGCGAAAATCCGAAAATAAATCCACAATTATGCTCCTAAGTAAGCACCAGACATACAAAATAAGTTTCACCAAGTTACATATTCAGATTTCTTATATCGAACATTAAGAAACTAATAATTTAACTATAAATGAAACCCCGAAAGCTTATTTAATTCAATTGAGTTTAGCTACCTTATATTCTTGAGGTGTTCGTCACTTTCCACTGAAATTTCTAAACTGGGTTTTATTGCCAACATCCATAAATTTGCTTCTTTACCATATAAAAATCTATTTTTTTCACAAAGTCTAACAAGAATGAACCAAAAAGAAAGGCAACCCAGAACAAGAACTCAAGAAAGAAAAAAGAATACCTTGTGAAAGAAAGTGTCTTGGGTTGAGAAACATGGGTTCTTAGAACCCCAAGTCCCCCTCCAAAGCCATTAATCTGAGTTGATGAACACAATGAAGAAGCAGTTGACATCTTTCACTTATCTTTTTTTTTTTTTTTTTTCCTAGTTGCCTATCTTTTGATCTTTAGTTTTCTAATCTACAAAGGAGGTGGGAGGGGGATTTGAAGGTTAGGTAGTGAGAGCTTTTATTTGCTTGTTTTTAAAATCTCACCACCAACAAGGCAGGCAGCAAAGACTTGGAGCCCCATAGAATAAATAGTCGAGAAAAAAAGAAAGAAAAAAATCTGGGGAAAATTTAGGAGTGGATTCATGTAATGAGGACACGTGTGAAGCTGATTTGTGGGTTACTGTGCTTATCCTCAACGGTTGGTTGGCGTTCTATATTGCTGATGTAAGGGAAAGAGTTAAGTTATGGGGAACTGGGTCAGCCTCTCAATTTCGTTTGCAACTCCAAATAGTGGGATGGGGCACTTAAGTTGGTAAAATATTTAGGAGGAGTTTTTTGTTTTTTTGTTGTATTTATTCAAAAAATAAATAAATTCATCGGTCTGTCACATCATGAGGTTGAACGATTTTTTATTACGATATGACCAGGTTGTCATGTCACGATGCGATCTTGAGTATTAAACGTTATGACGAGGCCTACTTAATATGTTGTATTACGACATTAACTCGATGTTTTGGAATTTTTACAATTTGGTCTTGTTTTGAATCTGGGCTTAAAAAAAAGTTTTGTAAGCTCGTATAAGACTCGAAATTGATATCATACTATATTATATGCAAGATTTATCTATATTTAAATGTATAGTGACGTTGGATTGAATATGATTGGTTTGTAGTTGCTCTGGCAACGAATGTGATACCTTATGACTCGGACCCGGCAACCGAGTCGAGAATTGGGTGTTTCATTTAGTGGTATCAGAGTTATAGGTTTACCGGATTCTCGGATTAAATTGATATTAGAATTGAGTCTAGAGGTACATGTTAAAGTTGAATCATGAGGTTGGTTAACCTTCTAATTAAGGATCTAAATCACTATTACTCCTAAACTAGTTTAATTTTACCTCTCGACCTCAACTTTACCAATTTTGACAAGTTAGTTCGATTTATCTCTCGATCTCACCAAACGAACTCAAGATTATCAAATTGATGCCCGATAAGATCCCCTCTCAGCCTCACATATCTTAATTTTCCCTTAGGGTTGTCAATCATAAGTTTTTAAGTTTATTCAATTTAGCCTATTTTTTGCAATTTAGTCCTTGAACCCAAAAATCAATTACTCATCACTTTCATCAACCAACCACTTGGGATTTAGCTACTCATGCTTATATTTGAACTCACTAACAATAAGAAATCAAATAAAAACTCCATTAACTTAACTTAAAAAAAAAAGTGATAAAGACTCAAGCTCTTTTGCAAAAGCTTGAGGAACACAACAGTAACAGCAAATAAGGTAAATAAAAACACTCAAGATAAGATTTTTAACATAAGAAATACCAAAAAATTGATTGATATTAAACTAATGATTAAAGTGCAACTACAAGGAAGTTTGAAGGGCTTAACAAGTAAATAAATCCTAACTATAGTACTAACCAACTTAACTACCAGCTAAGGAACTAAGAAAAAAACCAAAAAATGAACAATGAAAATAAACCCTAAGTTATGGATTGGAGAAGAAGAACTAAACCCTAAAAGATGAAGAGAAAATGTAAAACTAGCTAATGTGAAGTTTTTTTTCCTTAGCCAATTTTGACTTTTTTAGCAGTTTTTCTAACCCAACATTTATGCCCAAAATGCCCCTTAACGTGTGTTTTTTTATTGGTGTTGAAGTTGGATAAGGTCTGCCTCTGCGGTCATTTTTTGTCTCTTCACGTCAAGGATATCGCGATACCCACATTATTCTTGACTTGGGGGAATCCTCGGGAGTTGGGTATCGCGATACACTATAGCTAGCTTCGATCCTCTTCAATTCAACACTGTCAGGGGTATCACGACTTTCAAGTTTCAATATTGCGATACCCCCTTCTAAATGATATTTTTGTTCATGTTCGGGCATCTGATGACTCCGTACAACACTCAATTAACCATTATATTCCCTATAGCACATTTGGCATTTCGGGTCTCAAACGTGACATGCATAAAACACATTATTTCACTTATTAAGACAAAGAATGAAAACTAGTAAAAACATGAAAAAAAATATATAATTTGCTTGAAAACAAGCTCATTAAAAGTAATGAAAAGCTTAATTTAACATAACAAATTATGACAGATTAACGAATGATAAAATAATGAATGAAACTTGAGGGGAGATAAACTCACATACCAAAACCACAAAATGAGTATGATAAGAGAATGAAGGAAACTTGAGGTGAGTTAGCCATTATTTGACCATAATGTAATAAGTCACTAATACTAGTAATCATACAGTAGAGTCATTTGGATTCCATCACCCCATGATTAAAGGGCATTTTTTTAAACTGAGATTTTTTATTGTTTGGATATGATGAGTTTGAATGATCAAATTTTTGGATGAATGTTGAAGCTCAAAAATATAACCCTATAGTAAGGGTAAAATTGGAATTCAGAATTAAATTATATATATTTTCAAAGTTAAAAGGTAATTTGATCATTATATTTACTTTATCTCTTTATAATTTTCAAGGTTAAATTATATCATTTGAGAGGAGGTCCAAATTGACTACTTAATCATTTTATAAAAAATAAGGAGCGATATTTTTCCATTTTAAGCCAACCCCCTTGGTGTTGCCCCTACTCTCCAGTGAAAGCTATTTTGACACTTTTACTCTTTATTTATATTTTAATTTCTAGTAAAAACATAAACATAGTAAAGACACGTTTTAAAATATATTTTAAAAACACATTTTATATTAATTTTAATTGGTAAATAAAATTTTATAAATTATTTTATTACATAATAAATCTATAAAAATTATTTTTACATAATAAATATATATTTATTACAAAATTTATATAAATTAATAAAATAAACAGGTGACAACTATAGTAAAAAAATTTTAAAATGAGAACAGTGAGAATCAGAATGATATTAGTCATTAGATCAAAATAAATGGTTCATAAGCATTAAATTTTGTATTTATTTTACTTTATTAAAATAAAACCAAGAATACCCAATCTTTTCTCACCATGTAATTGAAGTTTTAGGGTGAAAAAATTTGGGCAATCTTTACTTTCAAATTTAAATTCATTTATTTAAGAAAAAAATATTACAAAAAGAGGCTAAATAAGGCCTATAGGCCGATTTTAAAATTATTTAAGGAAATAAGCCGATTTTGAAGGAAAACGTGTTCAGCTGCGCGAGCTTTCCATACACGTGTCAGAAAAACTCGCCTAGCTAGACGTGCTTTCCCTTTAAGTTGTAATTTTTGACCTTTTTAATACAATTAATATTTCTTTGGTTAGATGGTTAAATGTTGGTGATTTTGTCTTTGAGTCATAGGTTTGATTCTTCTCCCGCTCATGTTTATATTTTTTTATTTCATGTTATTTTAAGCTTCTTTTTTTTTAATGAATGTTTTTAACTTATTAGCTTCCCTAATTAAATGGTTAAAAATAATAATTTCATCTTTGAGACCTAAGTTCAATTCCCATTTTCTAAACACATTTATAATTTTTATTTTATATTGTTTCAAGTACCCACAATATACGTGGAGAAAAACTTGAAACAATATGAAATAAAAATTACAAATGTGCTTAGAAAAGGGGAATTGAAATTAAGTCTCAAGGATGAAATAATTACTATTTAATCATTTAACTAAGGAAGCTAAAAAGAAGAAGTTTAAAACAATATGAAATAAAAAATATAAATGTAAAAAATAAAACCACTAACATTTGACCATTCATCAAAATTAATTAAATTAAAAAAAGTAAAAAATTGCAACTTAAAGGGAAAGCTCGTCCAACTCGGCGAGCTTTCTTGACACTTGTATGGAAAGCTCGCGCAGCTGGACGCACTTTCCAGAAAACTCACCCAGCTAGACGAACTTTCCCTCAAAATCGACCTATTTTCCTAAATAATATTAAAACCAACCTAAAGACCTAAACAAATTTCAAAATCGACCTATAGACCTTATTTAGCCACAAAAAGAAGTAAAACAATTTTATTAATTAAATTATTATATAAAATAAATATATTTTAATTATTTATTAATTTCATTTCAAATAAACTAAAATTTTCATAATTAGATTGATAGTCGAACCAATAAGCCATCAGTTTGTTGGTCCAATTAATCCAACTGTTTTGATTGATCCATCTGTTTTGATTAAACAAATCATTAAAAAATTATAAAAATAAATAAATGTATATAAATTAAAATATTGGTTCAAACGACTTTTTCTGAGATTAATTAATTTGTATCAATTCTTAAGTTAATCGATATAGTGTCCCTTCCGGACTAAATTTTGATCCGATGGACGAATTTAAACCAATTCAAGCAATCTTGATACACCATTATTGCTGATTTGAATTTAAGAGGATATACATCTCAGTGTTAGTTTTAATCCCATTATTTCAATAATTAATCTTACTGTTTTCAATTTTACGAAGTCAGTCTGAGTCATCCAAAGGGAGTCTCTAAATAGGACGATCACGATGAGGATGCTGATGATGGATGACAGAGGATAGATCCATTGCCGCAAATTAATTAAAAAATTTACGTGCCAGTCAGTCACCGACAGATTTAGGTGTGAAAAAAAAAGGACCACCTTGACATTTGCATGTGACACCACTGCACGTTTATTGCCATTCTTGTCTCAAAGTCTCTCTATCCTATACCCTCCTATCGCACCCGATCCTAAACCCTGCCCAACTCCCCTCTTCAACTTTGCTGCTCCCCACTCTTCTTCCGCTTTCTATTACTTTGGGCTGATAATATGAAGCGGTTAAGGAGAAACTCGGATGAGAGTGACCCGGAAACCAACCCGGATCCTGATGGAGAAGGCTCTTTTTCGAAAGATCAACACGAAAGGAAATGTGGGTTAAGTTCAATGAAGATGATGGGTTTCTTTGTGGTGGCTTTAATGGTTGTTTCAGTTGTTTTCTCAGTATCTGTAGTGCTTCAAGACCCACCAAGTGATGGGGTTTTGGAATCTGGTAAAAATGTTAGATTTCTTGATGTTATGGAATCTAGTAAGGAAGAGCAAGTTCTTGAAGTCCAACCCCAGAAAGGTAACTCCAATTTTGTTTTCTTTTTCTTTGATTTAAGAAACTATTAACTTCTTTTTTTTTTGGGGGGGGGGTTATTTCTTCTGAATGAAACCCCAGAAATTAAGTTTGTTTTAACATTTAGGATCCCTGGAAAGTTTGAATTTTAGTGTTTCTGACTCATTTTTACTGAGACAATGTGGGAATGTTGCTGCTATGGATTAGTTGTTAACTTTCTCGTCTAAGTGACTAGAATGGTAAGCTAATTGAACTGATTGACGGTAAAAGTACCATCGCAAACCATTTTACTATCAGAAACTAGTCTATGTACACGACATTTTAAGAGTATAAATGGATGAAATTATTAATAGAAATGAACCATTTGCTCTTTGATCTAACATAAAGGGACTAATTTGCCTATTTATTGAGTAAAGGGGCAAAATGCAATCTGACCCCTAGTACAGCGTCTCCATGGTACTTTTTACCAACTTGCTTGAAGGTGCTTAATCTCATTATTTGATGATATTGGACCTGTGCAACTATTGTTGAGGAGGCTGAAATTTTAGATCCAATGTAAACTGATGCTTTCAACATGGATCATGTCTTTTGTATGCCTTGTAGGTCTACTTTACTGTTATTACCACATTGTGTTTTCCATCGCAAAGCAATGTTACCAATCACAAGTTCCTCTCTATATCAGTTTCTCTCACACAAAGTTGCTGATTGTTGTGTGTTTAATTTGAGTTTTAGCGAAATTATTTAAGTTTGCTTGAACATCTGTTATTTCCATGCTTCTTAGCTATTGATTCTTTACATTTATGCTTGAATCTGTTGTTAGATCCCATTGTTGTTGTTCAGAATGTTCCATGTTTCAGTGCACATTTCAAGGTTTGAGTCAAAACTTGATAATACAATGGTACTATGCTCTTTTGCCTCTTTATCCACGAAAGTAGTAGTAGGGTTCAAACCTCGGTTCTCTCAACTTACTTACTTTCTTGACCCAACCAGTCTCTCTCCCCCACAGGTCTTTTGATTGTCTTAGACAGCATGGTATTGATTTTCTAGATTATAGTTCTTGATCCTTATACGTAAAATCTACTACTTTGTTTTGTAGTTTGTGCTTGCATCAAAAGTTTTCCCAACGTTGCTGGTTTTTAAGTTAATTTTTGGCATGAGAATAGATGCATTGGCATTGCTTCCACATGAACCATGGTCCTCGGTTCTCGTCTATTTCTTTAGTTTAATTATGGCATTATTTGCTCAAATTTCAATTCCTGTTTTCTTAATTGAATTTGGATTGATCTTTGTTTTCCTCCTTTTAAGTTGTAGGTCTGGTTGATGATGATGCCCCGTCTATTGAGGTGCGAAAAGATAAACTGCTCGGGGGACTTCTTGCAGCTGGATTTGATGAAACATCTTGTGTCAGTAGGTACCAGTCGGTCTTATACCGCAAAGAATCGCAACATAAACCTTCACCTTATCTAATCTCGAGGTTACGGAGTTATGAAGCTCTCCATAAACGATGTGGGCCATATACAGAATCATATAACAAAACCTTGGAAAAGCTCAAGACTGGGCATCACCTTGAATCTACAGATTGTAATTATTTAGTATGGATTTCCTTTAGCGGATTAGGAAATAGGATACTGACCCTAGCCTCAGCATTTCTCTATGCTCTCCTTACAAATCGTGTTCTACTCATTGACCCTGGAACTGATATGGTTGATCTTTTTTGCGAACCATTTCCGGAGGTCTCCTGGTTTCTCCCTCTGGATTTCCCCCTTAAAAATCAATTTGGCAGCTTTGATCAGAAATCTCCTCATTGTTATGGAAGAATGCTGAAGAACAGCTCTTTTCCTAATTCAAGCAAATCGATATCGGCACCTTTTCTATATCTCCATCTGGTTCACGATTATGATGATCAGGATAAGCTTTTTTTCTGCGATGAAGACCAAACTTCTCTCCGGAAAGTACCGTGGTTGATCATGAAAACAGATAACTACTTTGTCCCATCGCTCTTCTTGATCCCGACTTTCGAGCAGGAACTGAGTAATCTCTTCCCAAGAAAAGAAGCAGTTTTCCACTTATTGGGTCGATATATCTTCCACCCCACGAATCCAGTTTGGGGACTCATAACCCGATACTATCAAGCTTATTTAGCTAAAGCAGATGAAAGGATAGGCATCCAGATCAGGGTCTTTGACACTGGGACCGGTCCATTCCAACATGTTTTGGATCAGATCATTGCTTGTACCTTGAAGGAGAATCTACTGCCGGATATCAGCACGGAAAAGCCAATAATCAATCAATCTCAGAAGTCTAAAGCTGTGCTGGTTACATCTTTGAGTGGAGGTTACTTTGAGAGATTAAGGGACATGTACTGGGAACATCCAACCGTGACAGGGGAGGTCATCGGTTTTTACCAACCGAGCCACGAAGAGTATCAGCAAACAGAGAAGCAGTTTCACAATAGGAAAGCATGGGCCGAAATGTATTTATTGAGCTTGACAGATGTGCTGATCACAAGCTCATGGTCAACTTTCGGTTATGTTGCTCAAAGCCTTGGAGGATTGAAGCCGTGGATTCTGTACAAGCCGGAGAACCGGACGGCCCCAGATCCACCTTGTGGTAGAGTCATGTCAATGGAGCCATGTTTCCATGCCCCACCCTTTTATGACTGTAAAGCCAAAAGAGGCATTGACACAGGTGCAGTTGTTTCTCATGTAAGACACTGTGAGGACATGAGTTGGGGTCTTAAGCTTGTTGACAATGAGAGTGAGTTATAAGCATAGTTTCCTTTTTGTAGAAAGTAAAATATTAAATCAAATATCCCCTAAATTTTCACTCTATATATATATATATATTTTTTTTTTTTTGCTTTTAGATTCGTTAATCATATTCATTCACTGGTTCAAGGGATGACTGCTAATTTTTTTTTTTAAATAATAAATCGGGTTCACTGCCTCAGCTTGGGTAAAGGAGAAAGAAATTGGAAATTGTCGGATTGGATTGTTTAAAATTGGGTAAATATATATTTTGCCTCAATTTTCAAATTTCAATTTGATACTACTTATATTTGGCTAACATTTGTTTAGTACTAATTTGATTAAAATAATCAAGTTCAAGTGATTAATTAAGCATCAAATTATCACCAAAACATATTTTTAGCTTTTAAAATTTCACCCCATGAGACACCTATAGAATTATCCTTTTTGCATCACTTTTTGGGACTTCCTGGGGAAAAATGTTTGAATCATAAAAATGTAAAATTAAATACTTGAACTTACATTGCATCATTTTGATCAATATTAAAAATCAAATTAGTTAGATATATGATCTTTGATTTAATCAGTTGATTGGATATATTTTTATAGGCTACCAAACTTTTGCCAAAAATCATGCAAATAATTGCCAACTAGAAGACACGAGCTATGTTCAACGCATTTTCATACCTATATATAAACTTTGTTTCTGCCTTTATTTCTCGAATCATCTTCCACCAAAAACACCATAACTAAGACCTTGAAATGTGAAAACATGTAAAATATCTTGGCATCAAACATTCCAAGATCAACTTACAGCCATTTTTCAACAAGAAGAAGCATTATCCCAGTTGCAAATCCGAAGAATAATCATTGGATAATATTTCAAACTGAACATACTTCATGTCTGCATTAATATAGAACATAAAACTCATCTTCACTGCCTGACTGTATCTTGGCTCACTTCAATTCTTCCTCCCTTCACATAGGATGATATGGTATCCATGTCTGCAATATTAAGTGCGAAAAAACGAATAATAGTCAAGAGTTTGAAAATTTTTATGTAAGAAGCTGAATGGATGATGAAAATACATACGTAGATTTGAAAGGTGCACTGGTAGCTCCAATGACTGTGTTAAAGGCAACTTCCTGAAACGGACCAGCCATCTTACCCCGCGGAAACCATCCTAAATCTCCACCTTTCTTCCCTGAAGGGCATTCAGAATATTCTTGAGCTACCTGGAAAAAGATATGGCACATTTTTTATGAACACCAGAAATGAGTATTTAGATCAAATGAACCTCAATGATTCGTAGCAAGGATGACAAAGTCCCAAGTAAAAGTACAAAACAGCATGAACACATTTAATTGATACACAAATCCTTGACAATATGCAATCATATAAGCACATACATATGGACTTTTGTAGGCTCACTTGGTACATATCCCAAAGTTCTATCAGAAAATCAACTTCAAAGACTTTTATCATGCATGTGTACCATGTATGCCTGCATGCTCAGGCTAGAGAACGATATTAAAACAAAAATAGCACAACCTACAAACCCTTTTTCACTGATTTTCAATCAGTGATTTTCATGTGATTAGTTGATAAAATACTATGCTACTAATAACCACTTCCGATATGTAACTGTATTCCTGATAAGATTATCAGTTTTCTACCTAAGTATCTTCGAAAATTCCAAAATCCATATATGTTCACCTTTGCAAATTCAGCTGGTGGGACCTTATCACCGTTGCTAAGCCAACCATCTTGCAGTTTCTTGTATGCTTCATTGATCTTCCCTTGCTTCTCGCACAAGATGTGCCTTGCTGCACAATCAAAAGAAAATAAAGAACGAGAATTGTGGAAAAGATGTGAAATGGAATAAAGTAACAATGCTTCTACGAAAAGGGTAACAGCAAAAAGAGACCTTTAACGTAAGTGCAGGTGCCAAGGCCATCTCCCTTCCCAGCTTTCCCTTTACCCTTTGAAGCACTTTCATCACTTCCACCTCCAGCTTGTTTGCCCTTTCCCTTTGCTTCCTTTGATTTTGAGTCCTTCCCCATCACTCAAACCTAATTATAAAAGTAAAAATTAGTGTAATTATTTGAGGGATCATGAACCACAAATAAAAAATCATAAGACTGAAAAAGCATTCAGCGCCAAGGAAGAAGTGACTTTCTTTAGTTCTCACTATGTTACTCCAACTCTTCATTTTCCTGAAGTAATTGTGTTAAACACACACATTTGGCACTTACTAGGAAATGAGTAGTACCAATGTCCAACACTTACACCTGAGTCCAAGTAAAATAAATTTCTTGTGTTTGCTTCTTGATTATTTTTCTACTCACCATTTTTGACAAAAGGATTTTCTGTACTAAATTTGGCTTGTTTCTCTAGCAAGTTTTAATATTACAAACAATCCCAATACAAAAGCTTTTAAAAGTTACAAGGGACTATAATTCTATCTTCCTCTCTTGTAAAACTGTTGGTAATAAATTACATAAATTATATAATCAATGCCATTGAATAAGAAGATCAATTTTTTGGCGAAGACGCGGAAATATTAATTCCACAAAATCAAATTGGCTAGCGTCTTCATAGATCTAACCATGTACAGTTATGTTATTTTTAATACTTAATGGCATTAATATATAATAAATATATAGAAGTACGAGCTTGGAAAAACTTTTGAATTGAAAAAAAAAAACTTTAGGGTGAGTGATAGTAACCCATATGAGTCCGGTTTGACACACACATGATCATTTATTCTAAAAGCTTTTAGATATATTGATCCTACCCTGATATCTATATTCGAATAT
Source organism: Gossypium bickii (assembly GCA_025503065.1). Classification (NCBI taxonomy): domain Eukaryota; kingdom Viridiplantae; phylum Streptophyta; class Magnoliopsida; order Malvales; family Malvaceae; genus Gossypium; species Gossypium bickii. The sequence goes on along the minus strand of CP106719.1, from coordinate 10,452,992 downwards.
AAGTCAAATACACATATCGAACCAAAAGAAAATGAGTTCAAAAAACATGGTCCCGAAGAGGGAGATTCGGAGAAAAGGATAATTGTCTCCTATAATTTATCCCAAACAACAAGTTCCTATATCTTCACCCACTGTTTTCAGAATCAGCCTGGACCGGCTGATCGGACCGGGAATTGGTCCAGGTACCGGTATGGAATAAAGGGTTGGACGGGTTGATCACAAACCAGTACAAACCAATTGAACCAGTTTTCTCTTTTTTCTTAAATTTTATGTTTTTTCTATTAATTTACTCAATCAAACCGGACAAACCAGTTGGACCGGAACCGGTGATCTGACCAGTTCGACCACCGGTCCAGTTCTAAAAACCTTGTCTACACCTATAATATACTTCTTTTGTCCATCGGGAAAAAACCATATCACTTCATTTGCAGCAAAACTCATCCAATATAAGTCATCCTAGTTATTGCAGTTAACTTCCTAATTCACTCTTACGAATCCAAAACTTTAGGGTACCTAATAATTCCAATTTCATCAACAATTTATTTACGTTTACCCTAACTCACTAACCTAACTCAATTCATCACAAGAGCAATTATATCAACATCAAAATTAAACAGTATGTAAACATTTTTGTCAAAGTAAATACTAACAACAACACAAAAAAAACCCGCAAATTACCCAAAAAACATCTGAAGATAAAGGAAAAGGAGAGAAATTAACAAAGGCGAAAGTTTTTATTGAAGAAGAATGAATTAAAAATAAGAAGAAACTGAAAAGAGATAAAAGAGAGGGATGTGGGTGTTGGATATATTTTACCTTGTGTGGACTTTGAACACTATCAAAGAATCTAAGAGCACAAAAACACAAGATGATGCTTCAGATTAGTGTCTGCGCACTCAGGCTTTCATAAAGCCAGAAGGTATATGAGTTCTTTTGAGGAATTTGAGGTTGGGCCATTGGTTTTCTACGTAAATGACGTTATTACCCTCGTCAAATTTGGGCCTATGCCCAATATGGAATTGGAAGTTCGGTTCAATTCCTTACCATTTCTACCATTTTCTTATCTCCGTGGTATTCGGTGTACAGAGCCTGTTTTATATGCGTGCACATGTTACAACTTGTACATCAAAATTCGTGATTATTATTCACAATTTTTTTCATAAATATCAATTTATTAAATGAGACTCATTTGATCTATTTAAATTAGCGCGATTCATGGAACAAATAAAGAAGTCTATCTACTTGAAGTCTCGATGGCCAAGTGAAACATTTCAATAATTAATATAAATCTTAAGAGATAAAAATGTATAGAATTTCAATTCTTTACATCTCTCTGTAGATAGGCACAAATCCTAACTCTTAATGTAACTCAATCTGTATGTTGGATTTGGAGTAGCTAAACTATAAATAGAAGCATTCCCCTTATTTGTAATCACTCATAGTAATTGAATAGGATTAAAAACATTTACTCAAACACCTTATGTGTGTTGCTTTCTTGTGGTATATTTATATTCTTTCGTTGCTTTTTTGTCTTTGGGTTGCTTCTACTTTATTTTCGGTGCCTTAGGATAATTTCTGTTGAGAATTCTCATTTTTTGATGGTTAGGCTGATTTAGGCGAATTTGAACCTAAGAAATTGTCTAAGGTCACACGGATTGTAAGGCTAAAGTTTTAGCCTTGTAATAGTGGACTGGCCCATGGACAAGTCTACAAGTCACAATGTGGGAAAGTAAGCACAATGTACCAAGGAGCAAAACAATTTAATTTAGGCAACGATTGAACCCAAGAAAAATATTCTGAGGGGTGGAATTACCTGATAGAGAAACTAGTTGGGATAAAGATATATAGAGTTTAAGTCCATTAGGACTCTCGTTTTGTAGATAGGTGCAAATTTTAATTGTCGATGTAACTTAATCTATACCATTGAATTTAGGGAAGCTCAACTGTAATAAATGTCTTTCCTCTCATTTGTAATCATTCAGTTGTAATCTATTGTAGTAATTGAATATTATTGAGAACATTTACTTAAACACATTGTGTGCATTGATTTCTTGTGGCATTTTTCTATTATTTTGTTGCTAATTTGTTTTTGAGTTGTTTCTGTTTTATTTTCAGTGCCTTGAGAGAATTTCTATTGAGAATTCTCACTTTGTGAATTTAGGTTAACTTAGGCAGATTTGAACCCAAGAATCGTCTAAGACTATACGGATTGTGAGATTAAAGTCCTATAACACATGCTTCTATGGATAAATTAGTTAATGTTTGAATATGTATGTATTTTTAAAAATAAAATAAAATTTAGTGATTATATTTTAATTTTGAGATATTGAGTTTTTATATTTTTATTATTATTTAAAATTTTGATTCTTTGTCTAATTTTGTAATTATAAAAAATATAGAATATAATTTTTAACTCTCAATATTTACAATTTTTTGTCAATTTGATCATTATTTTTTAAAATTATATAAATAATTTTAAAAAATAAAATTTATTATAATTTCAATAAAATATCCTAAATTTTAAAAACTATATATTTTTTTAAAAAATCATTTAAAAATTTCAAAACATTATAAAATAAAAAAAATCAAAAAATTATGTTGTTTAATTCTTGAATAGAAATAATTTTTTTTCTAAAGTTTGAGCTATTCGTTCATTTAGTATTAAATCAATTTTAATATAATTTTCAAATTAAATTTGAGACTATAAAGTGAACTATACAAGACATAATTCTATAACAAGAACAATATAGTAAAACTTACTTTTAGGTAATATTACGTTTCGTCAACTAAACATATAAGTATTACGTTTCAACCAAATGAATCAAATAAGGTAATATTATATTCCACCCCTAATATTACATTTTCGTAATCTTATCTTACATTCAACTTTTTTATTTAAAAGTTAAAAAATTTAATTGTTTAATGTTAGTTTTACCATCAAAAAGCGGTTTAGACAACCAATGCCAACCAGGCAACATTGTGTCGATTTAAGGGCGAGAACAAGTTCAATATTTGAAATTTGTAAAATTGAGTTTGAAAATCTTCTTAAAAATTTAAATCCGTTTATTATTTACATTAATTTAGATACTATTATCTGAATTTAAATTAATTATTTGTTAAATATTTGAATTATAAAATACTCAAATCAAAAAACAAATATCTAGAAATAAAATAGATAATATATTCAAATATCTAAATCTAAATCCAAATCCAAATTCATTATCTTGAAATAAAGCAATTTCATATTCATTATCCAAGTTTGTATGTTGTATCTAAAAAATAAAAGAGAAATCAATAACAAAGATATTAAAATTAATATATTTGCATCTATTGGGTTAATATTTTTTTTTGAGATTCAATAATTAGTCTCGAAACTTTAAATTTTTTAATGAAGTTAAACTTTAATATTTTGTTGAAAATCTTAAAGTTTAAGTTTTAACGTTGGAACAATTGCAAGTTAAAAAACTAATTTAAACAAAAAAATTAAATACTAATGTAGAAATAATTATTAAATTTAATAATTAACTTGATTAAAAAATTCAAACTCAAATATAAAAATAATTGTAAAATTCAAGCGTAATTTAACCGCCAAATATTTTAAATTTCTTGCAAGTTTCTGGTAGAAGGGTAGAAGCGTAATTTGAGTATGGGTCAGAAATGAATAAAGAAGGCTGGACACTTGCTCCCGACGTAACAGCAGTTTGGGACACCCCCAAACAAACACTACCTCCCACAATCATTCCCTATTCCAACGTCCACATCTCCTCTCAATCCCAGCCGTCAAATTTCCACTGTCGGTTGCAATCTCAAAATTAGAATCCTTTACCAGTTAAGATCGCCCATTACACTAAATTCGATTACACCGGATTAGATACCGTTGCTTTGATTCATAATTTCCAAATTCATTTAGACTTCTCACAAGTACAAAACAAAGATCACAGAGCAACAAAAGCAAAGAAAAAGGAAAAAATCTCGGTTAGTACATTTTTAAATTCAAATAAATAAATATTCTTCTTGATTTGCTTACAAGCCTACTCTCTTAGTCTCTCTCTTGTAGCTGCTTTCTTGTGGTACGTTTTGCTTTCTATTTTTTTCTCCATTTTCAATATAAGTTAGTGTTTCTTTCTCTAAACTTTTTAAAAAATTCATGCTTCGGTCTTCCTTTTTGGTGGTTTTGGAAACAGGATTGCTAGATTTGAGCTGCGAAAGTATTGCATTTACAGGGTAACTATCAGATCTAGTTTAAATTTGTTAAATGTGAAATGCTTTCTTTTGTTTATTTTCCTTTTTGGCGCCATGCCTGTTACCTGTTGATTTCAATTTTCAGCCGATCAAGAAGTTTAGGGTTAATTACTTTAATTTCTTTAAGTTTTTGAAAATTGGTTTTGAATACGGTGGGATTCTTCTTAGCTGATTCGGGTAATTCGCTTTGCTGATTTTTTTTCCTTCTTTTTTTGGGTGGGTGGGGTTGTAATTGTTCCTAAAATTTCTGTTTTACTTTTATGTTTCGCTTTTGTAATGATCATCATTTAATTTAGTATGAGATAAATCTCAAAAACTACACATGAATTTTGATCCGATCTGCAATTTAATACATCAACTTCGATTTGGAGCAATTACACGCATGGAACTTTGATTGTGGTTCAAATGTTTAAAACTTTAATTTTGGTTCTACTCAATGGGGATCTTGGCATTAAGTTTTGGGGGCCTAACTAAAATTTTAAAAACTTTGAGGGTTTTAGTGAGGATTTCCAAAAATTTTGGTAGGTCTAATTAGAACTTTCAATATTTTTAGAGGTTTTATGAAAATTAAAGGTTTAATAACAATTTTCAAAAATTTTGGGGGGAGCCAAGGCCCCCTAGGCCCTAATAAGGTTCCGCCTCTGGTTTAATTGTTTAAAGGAATAAATGCCTCAATTTATTTTTATATTAGATAATATAATTATTTGTATAGCAATATGTATACTTAAAATGGTGTAATATCGATGATTGTGTTAGTAATTTACAAAAATTGAATGAAACTAATATTTTAGATATAAAATTGCATAAAATTAAAGTTCATGTATAGTATTTTACATTGAATCAAAGTTCATGTGTAGTTTTGAGATTTATCTTATTTAGTATTAATATATGCTTAAGCTATTACGACATAGAATGATGCTGAAGTCGATTACAGGTATTTGCAGTTTCGCGTGATCTTCATGTAATGGGAAAATCTCCCGGAAAATGGATTAAGACTGTGCTTTTTGGAAAGAAACCTTCCAAATCTAGTTATCCTAAAGGAAGGGAGGTAATATTTTACTGCTAATTACTACTAAACAGCAAATATCATGTTATTTATATTTGCAAGCAGTGGTAAATTCTTGTTTGCAATGCTGTTAATTAGAGTTTCCTATAAGCTAGATGGGGGACAGATCCATAGTCGGGGCTGTTGCCACCCTTGAGATCCTAATGGCCCTAGGAGAGTTGGAGTATATTTAATAAATAGCTAGATTTTACGTATACCCCACTGAAATTGAAAAGAAAAATGATATGCATATTACATGTTTATAAATGTTTATTGATTTGCTTTGCAAAATAATAAGGTCTAATTAGAAATCCTATCACACGTGTATGTATATGGAAACCACGAAATTAGAACACAAATTACAATAAATAGTGAAAGGTATAATTTGGAACTAACTAAATTGATACAATTGTTTATCATGGATACAATTGTTAATAAATAACAAATATATAACAACTTTATATAACAAATATACTTATTAAAGTTTCATATAAAAATTAAAAATTGCTTTAGTTTTGGTAAAAGAAAAAGTTTTATATGCATAGTATTCTTGGTTCAAATTTCATTATGAACAAATTTTTATTTTTTTATAAAAATAAAAAACACCAATAAAACCACTTAACTTACTTTGCATATAAAAGATTTTTTTTTTGATAAATCCCTAACTGAGTTGGTGGCTGGTTGGTGGGTGACACCAATTCAATAAAGGTCTTTATAAATAGTATAGATAAATAATTGATGGATGTAATAAAATATGCCTAATACAATTAAAATGTAAATATTATATTAAAATAAAACTTTTGTTTAATGATAAAGTTAATATTTTATTAACTTAAATAACATAGGTTCAAATAAAACTTCATGCAAAATTTTTATTAGGTTTTTTTTTTTAAAGAAACAAAAATATTAAAATACTCTCAAATACTATAACTTTTTTTAATTATGGAAGTGAATTTCCTTAATTTTATTGACTGAGTTGGTGTTTGGTTGACTCGTGGCTCCAATTCAGTGAGGGACTTAAATAATAGAATAGATATACAATTGATGGAGATAATAAATTGTGCATATTAAAATAGAAGTGTATAAAATATATTAAAATGAAGCTTTGGTTGATTGATAAATTTAGTATTTTTGTTAATTCAATTGGATTTGGTTCAAATCTCACTATATAAATATTTTATTGCTTTTTGTTAAAATGAAAAGACTAAAATAAATGTAATTTATTTTAATTATATAAGGGCATTTCCATAATTTCTCTGAGTTAAGAGTGACACCAACTCAATAAAATACAAACACTATAGATTTGTAAATAAATAGTTTTATAATAATTTTATTTTGAAAGACCATAAAGAATTTAGAAAATAACCAAGTGAAAAATCTGAGATTTAGTTTTAAACGGTGGGGTGGGGCAAACTAATACAAATTAGAAGATGCATTATAAATTAATTCCCTTAAAAATATATATAAATTAATTCACTGCAAACAAAAAAAAAAAAAAAGTTTGTTTCTACGTAAAATAACAAATTAAAAACTTGTTAACAAAAAAGGAGATAAAAAGATACTAATGGTTTGGTATCTTATTCCCATCCATCAATCAGAATATAATAACTATGCTCTATGTTTCTTCGTCGGACTGTTGTTTGCAGAAGGTTGCCAATGACAGCCAGGTGTTGGTTGCAGCCAGGGCATCAGAAAGTGATTTGGCTGTGGCTCCTCCCTTCTCTTCACAGCTCAATCCTCATACTACTGAGAGAGATGAAAGGAGATTAGAATTGGGGAACAAGGAAACTGCAAATATCTCACATGATGATGAGACATCACTGTCAATGAGTCAAGACATAGATTCTCAGAAGTTCGCTCTTCAGGATTCACCTTCTAATCCTGAAAGGATAAAGCAAGAACAATCGGCGACCCTGGTGCAGGCTGCTTTTAGGGGTTACCTGGTATTGTTATCCTATTCCTTGTGGATTTTTAGTATCAATTTTAAGAGTTTACATAACCAAGGAATAACCTTTAGCAGATATCATAGCCAAACTGATATCAGCTCTTTATGTGAAGGGTCGCCGAGCGTTCTGGGCACTCAAAGGGATTATAAGGCTGCAAGCACTTATTCGTGGCCACTTGGTTAGGAGACAAGCTATTTCTACTTTGTGCTGTATGATGGGAATTGTCAAGTTACAAGCTCGCGTTCGTGGACAAATGGTCAGACATTCTGATTGTGTCCACGAATTGCAGAAAAAATGCAATCAAATAAACCTTCTGGTAAATATGTTCGAGAACTCTTATCATCTGGGAACTTCTTTTAACAAATGCAGTCATCTTGGTTGCTAATCTTTTAAATTTAATTTACGATTGGTATTCTTGTCTTTCACATTTATTAGTTATACCTTATACCATTTCCGTTTACTTGGAATCTTCTACTTCCAATAATCACTATATGCGTGATATGGTATATGTGAATTTTCAAGTGTAGATTGTTATTTCCACTTTTTTCACTCACTCTTTGTGCATTGAATTTGTAGATACATTCAAAAAATAAGTAGGCTAGCTTCTTTTAATAGTTTAATCTTTTTGTGGTTCTCTGGCAGGAGAGCAAGCTTGTAGTTTCTCTTGGATTTAATATGCCCTCACACATTGGAAAGTTGTCAGCACATGCTTTTGTTCGTAAGGTATCTAAGTATTTCTAATATATGAACCGGAAATAAATAGAATTATTAATACATGCATTCATATTGTCTTTCTAATATTAATTTTGGGGTCAATGTCGTTTTGCTACTTGAATCAAATTGGTTGATGGAAATACATAAAACTACTGTTCCTGTTCAGCAAGCTTCAACATGCTAAATTGCCTTCTTGCTCAGACAGTTTTCCATTGCATTAATTTTAGGTAGGCACAAAAGTACTGCCTACCTTCCATAGTACCTTTAGGAAATTGGAATCTGTGCCCCCAGAAATATTGTTCATCGGAGACATTTGGCGGTATGCATGCATCTACTTTATTCAAACGTAAATCTATCATCTTTTTCTTTTCCTTTGTTTCTCCATGGCACCTACAAATGTGGGTTTTAAGAACGGTTTGGCAAGTTGACCAATAGTTAGCTACCACCTATAGCTAGACATGATTTCTTAAATTGGAATATCATTTGAGTTGTCCCTGTCCTTTCACCTTCTTTTTCCCTATTAATTTGGGCATGTGACTTCTGTTTGTTTCTTTAGCTCATTGCTTCATCACCAACTGTAATGCCTTTGCGCCTCCGTTATGATGTTGGGGAACCAAATTCTGTCTGGATATGGTTAGAGCGTTGGTCAGCATCCTGCTTCTGGAAACTAGTTCCTCAACCAAAGAAAACCTCCAACACTAAATTCCAGAAGAAGCAGGTTAATGGTCAAACTGTTGAAATGGATACAGGTCGAGCAAAACGTAGTGTCCGCAGGATTCCTCCCGCAAATATGGATAGTACGTCTGTTCGAGCAACCTCTGAATTTGATAAGCCCAAGTGTAACCCGAGGAAAATTTCCTGCCACCCAACTGAGCCTGTGCAGGAAAACCCACAAAATGAGCTTGAAAAGGTTAAACGCAATTTGAGAAAGGTTCATAATCCTGTAGTAGAACATTCCTTGCAGTCAGAGTTTGAATTTGAAAAGCTAAAGAGTTTGGAAAAGGTCTCAAGTACTCCGGACCTTGATATTGTAGAAGAGAGCCTGAATAGGTCAGCTGAGAAGACTAGCAAAGAGGCGGCCATGACAGCTAATAATTCAGCTGATAAAATGAAGAAAGAGAGGGCGCTGACAGTAAATAGCTCAGTTGAGAAGAGGAAGAAAGAAATGGCAATGGCAGTAAATAGCTCAACTGAGAAGATGAGTCGAGAGATGACAACTGTAAATATCTCAGCTGAGGGGCTGAACAAGGAGATGGCTGTGACAGTGAATGGGTCATCCAAGGTCATAAAGAAACAGGTTACCACAGCAGCTTCAGAATCACCCGAGATTGAAACTATGCCATGGCCATTAGGGATGAATGAGACAGCGGATTCATTGCATGCTGATTGTGCTGCTGTTGACTCAAAGCCTTCGATAGATATAACTATTAAAGATGAGAATTCTCCCATAACAAATGTGGAGTTAAAGAGGAAGGACGGATCCATGAATGAGTCGCAGCTCCAGAAGTCCAGCAAGAAAGCTTCTAATCCTGCAAAACAAGTTGGCACAGAAAATGGACTTCAGAACAGTCCTGTACTGCCAAGCTACATGGCAGCTACTGAATCTGCCAAGGCTAAGCTGAGACTACAAGGCTCTCCTCGCTCTGGCCAGGATGGAGATGACAAAAGTAACCTCACTCGTCGCCAGTCTTTACCATCCCCAGCCAATAGTAAACTCAGCTCACATTCACCAAGGACACAGAGACTGGTTCGTTCAGGGAAAGTGGAGAACAAAAGAGACAGATCCGCTTTAACATCCCAAGATGGAAATGGTATAAACTGCTAATTATTGGTTAGAACTTATCAGTTCTACTCATAAGTTGTCTGAAATTTCACAGGTCTCAATCACTCAGTTCATAGTAAAAGTACCATGGAGGCCATTCTACCAGGAGCCAATTGCACTGTCACCTCCACTCAAAAATGGGTAAATTAGTCTTTATATATTAAACTAAAGAGCAAACTGGTGTTTTTGATAAAAATTTCATCCATTTTGACTGTTAAAAATTGGTCCCTTTTCGTCAGCACAAGGGACGCGTAATTCTCTGGTTATTTCCTTAGCTAGCAGTAGAAATATATGAAATTTTTAATAGAAAGAAAGAGTTTGCTCTTTAATTTAACATATTAGGATTAATTTATCCAATTTTTAAATATATAATTCCTAGTACAATAGTATACTTTAGCAAGGCCAGATACTACAATTTTAACTTTCCCAATGACTTCTTTTTTATGTTGGATTTTGCAGCGAAAGCAACACGAGTGGAGTGGAGGAGGTGATCTTGTGTTGCGTTAAGGGGTTGAAGATTCATATGCTTTGCGGATATTTATATATATATATATTCTTTGATGTAGGATAAAAGAAGTATGCTATGAAACTGAAACCGGGTATTATACCCGAAGGTATGTGCTGGCCGATTGCCTCTAAAGTTTTCCTTTTCTGGGTGTTTGTGTATAGAAATAGAATACGGTTTGAACTTGCTATTAAATTTTGGGTAACGTACCTAAGTTGTCTGTATCTGTTTTTGTGGGTTTGTTTTTAGAAAACTCTAATATTCAATCAAACAAAATCAAATCAAGATTTTGTTTTTATTGAAATCTTCTAATGCGATTTGTTGGTATTTACGAGAATATATTATTAACTTTGTTGATATGCTTTACAATAATTTATTTGTCTATCTATATTAGCTCAATTGTTAGCCACTTGGTACGATCAAATTTGCATCACTTCTTAATTCTAATTTCATTTGCCTGGATATCTGAAAGAAATCTTTTTTATCAAATATATTAAGATATTAAAATTTACAAATAACAGCCCAATGTTATTAAACTTGTTGAGAATTGAGACTCCAAGAAAATTTAGATGCTTATATTATAAATTTTAGTCTTACTTCTCTTTTTATATAAAGTAAATCAAAATCTGTAAAATTATTAAACTTGATCATGGGTTGGGTCCATACAAAATATAGGCCCAAATCTCGCTTGAAAAATAAGCTTAAAATTTTATCCTTAGCTCGACCTAAATTAAAAATGTTAAACTTGAGTTCATATATGTGGACATCTATATATGTACCCATCTATAAAGGTTAAGCTTGCGAAGCACAGAGCATCCATGTGGATGGTAAGGATGTAGTTGCCATATTTTTCTTCTTGAAAATTTTGGAATTTTATAACCCTTTTATATGGAGGAATATCGAATAAAAATGCATCGAAGAGCATGTGGATCCAATTTGCTCCTATTGTGAGAATGAACATGAACAAACGCAACACACCTAAAGATTCAGGGAATAAGATTGTTTGAAGCAAAGAAGTGTGGGAAAATTTTGTGAGAATATCAATTGGACTTTTGAACCCAAGGACACGTGTCGGAAGCTTGTCAATAAGATGGATAGTGGTTAATATAGCTTCACCCCAGTATTGTTTGGGAACATTCTTGTGAAACATTAATGCTCTAGTCATCTCTAAGAGATGACCATTCTTTCGCTCAGCCATTCCGTTTTGTTGTGGGGTGGTAACACGAGGATTCATGAATAATCTTTGTTTTTTGAAGAATGGAGAAAGGATTTGATTGAAATAATCCCTTGCATTATTCGATTGAGATCTCTTAATTAGGGAAAACAATGCTAACATCAGATTTATTTTTCAAGAGGTAAAGTCATTTCACTCGAGTACAATCATCAATAAATGAAACAAACCACCTAACACCAGGAATATTTGAAATGGTAAAAGGCCCCCAAATATCACTATGGATGAGAGAAAAAGGAACAAAAGTTTTTTTTATTGCTTATTGGAAAGGAAACATGTTTGTACTTGGCAAGTTCACAATCATTACAATGAAAGGCTTCAGAAATAAGACCTTTAAATGAAGAAGAAAACATCAACATGAATACTCTAAAAGATGGATGACCTAAACGACGATGATGAAGCCAAATTTTATTTTGGTTTAACATGATAGACTCGGAAAAAAATGATGTAGATATTAGATTTTCAACACATGTTATACTGCTTTGTTTTTACAGAAAGTAGAGACTGTCTCTCTGACTAGCACGTCCAATCATCTTCTTCGTGTCCAGTGCCTAAAATACGCAATGTGAAGGGAAAAATGTTACACTGCAATTTGAATCTGTGGTTAATTTTTGAATGAAAATAAGGCTTGCAAATAGCTTTGGAACATGCAGGACATTTCTTAGTGTAAGGTTCTTGTTTATGTAAATAACCCCTTGGCCAGCTATGATGGTGATGGATTCATCAACTATTGTGATATTTTTATAGCTACAATTCGGAGTATAAGAGATAAAATGTTTGGAGGAACAAGTCATATAGTCAGTGGCTTTGGAATCAATCACCCACATAGGAGGATAATTTCTTTTCGAGACATTAGTATAAGAGGAAGAAGAAATACCTGAAAACATCAATGAAAAAGTACCTATCGAGGTTGCCTTCTCAAATGATCCCAAAAAGGTTTTTAATTTTTCAATTTCTTCGATGTTAAATTCAGGAGCAGATTTCTTAGAATCTTCTTCATTAGTTGACGAAGTACTCACCATATGTGCCCCGACTTCAATCATTCACACTTCGATTGGGTTCTTCATTGGGCTTGCCATGAAGTTTCCAGCATCTCTCCTTGGTGTGATGATGCTTCTTGCAATATGTGTATAATAGAGAATTTTGATTGAACGGTTTGGTTGAGTCCCCTCGAGTAACTAATGAAGGAGTGTCCGTCTCTTTTAGTTCTGTGGCTTTGGTAACAAGTGTAGAACCATCTCCCCCTTGAGGTTCAATTATAACATTTCAACATCCATTTTCAGCACGTATAATAGAGATTGTCTCATTCAGAGATGGTAGGTCCAAAATTTCCAAAATCTACACTCTTATAACATCAAATTCAACATTTAATCCTGTAAGAAAATCTAAATATGATTTTTCTCCACAAGCGCATTTGGATGTGTTGGTAAGGTCCCACTATGTGGGTGTCCTTAATTTCTACCATATTTCACTCCTTTTTGGAGTTGACAAAAAGCCAATCTTTTTGTCTTTTAAGGGAGTGGGCAGCCATTTTTTTTTAAACGTGAGAGAGCCCAAAATCAATTTTTTAATTGGAGAGAAAATAGAAGGGAGAAACAGAGAGTTTTTGAAGCTAGAAAAACCAATTTTTCAAGTTTGGTCCAGCAGTGATCAACTCTTCGATCGGAGGTCCATCCGTGGTTCGATTGAGCTGATTTTTGGACAGCAGCTAGGCGACAAGGTGTTCTTGACTTTGTACGGTCGGATTTTTTATTCGAGTCCTGTAGCGTCAGAAATACCTGTTTTACAGCAGCTACGATTTTGGTGATGTTCTCCAATTTTTCTCTCTTCTGCTAAAGATTACATATTGTTAGCCTTGTTGGAGTTGAATGCTTGTTGTAGGCTTGATATTGTGATCTTGTAGCTGAACATTTGATTATAGTGGAGCTTTTAATCGGACTCTAAAGTCCCGTGGTTTTTACCCTTGATTTAGAGGGGTTTTCCACGTAAAAATATCGGTGTCTCTATTTATTATTTTTGTTGCGGTTGCATTGGTTGATTTGTGGTTGATAGGTTGCTAGAGAACAAATATTTTTGTGCTATTGTGCTTGCCATAATATTTGACAAGAGTTATAGGGAGAGAAAGAACACCGGTTTTACTTCGCTTCCGTTCGGTTGTTCGGTTTCTTCCCAATAAACTGGTATCAAGAGCTCGGTTATTCTGTCAAATAATCATGGAAATTAATACGAGCAAGATGATTATGTTGAATGGCACAAATTATCAACTTTGGCGGAATAAAATGAAGGACTTGTTGTTTGTGAAGGCTCTGCATCTTCCGGTATTTGCTACTCAAAAACCCGATTCGAAAAGTGATGAAGAATGGGAATTTGAGCATCAACAAGTGTGTGGCTTTATTCGACAATTTGTTGAAGAAAATGTTTACAACCACATTGATCAGGAGACACATACTCGAACATTGTGGGAGAAGCTTGAAAGCTTGTATGCTTCGAGATCGGGCAATAACAAGTTGTTTTTGCTGAAGAAAATGATGGCGTTGAAATACAAAGAAGGAACGTCTATAGCTGACCATGTGAGTGAATTTCAGAGCGTGATGAATCAGTTGCTTGGTATGGGTGTCAAATTTGATGACGAGATTTTAGGGCTTTGGTTGCTTGCTACTTTACCAGACTCTTGGGAGACTTTCCGGGTTTCGCTCATTAATTCTACCCCAAAGGGTATTATTACCTTGGATTTGGCTAAAAGTGGTGTGTTGAATGAAGAGGTTAGAAGACGATCTCATGGTTCTACATCACGGTCCGAGGTGTTGGTTACAGGAAACATGGGGAGGAACAGAGACAAAGATGGAAAGAGTAGAGATAAAGGCCGAAGCAAGTCAAGATCGAGATACAAGAATCTTGAGTGTCATCATTGTGGTAAGAAAGGCCATATCAAGAAATCCGCTTCAAGTGGAAGAAAGAGAACAAAGGTGGTGATAAACACGATCGGAATGATGATGAAAATCCGAAGCGTGTTGCTACATCGCTACTCGTGAAGATATGTTGGTCATTCGTGATGAGAATTTGGTCAACTTAGCATGTGACGAGACTAATTGGGTGATTGATTTGGTGCATCACTTCATGTCACGTCGAGGAAGGATTTCTTCACATCTTATACTCACGGTGATTTTGGGGTATTGAAGATGGGTAATGACGGTTTGGTTCCCGGTTGTTGGTATGGGAGATGTTCACTTGGTGAGTAACAATGGAACAAAGTTAACTCTCAAGGATGTCGACACGCACCTGGATATCCGTTTGAATTTGATCTGCAGAGAAAGCTTGATGATGAGGATTACGTAACACCTTCCGGTGAGAGGGCAATGGAAGGCGACTAAAGGCTCCTTGGTTGTGGCTCGAGGAAAGAAGAGCTCAAATTTATATTTGATGCAAGCTTCACTTTCGAGAGAGGCGATGAATGTGATGATGAATGAATGACTCAACCGAGTTGTGGCATAAACGACTTAGTCACATGAGTGAGAAGAGGCCTTAATCATTTAGCGAAGAAGAATCAACTTTCGGGCTTGAAGAATGCTACATTGAAGGATTGTGCTCATTGTCTAGCAGGAAAGCAGAGAAGAGTTTCATTTAGAAGCCGTCCTCCTCATAGAAGATCAGGGTTGCTAGAGTTGGTCCCATCGGATATGTCGTGGTCCGATAAAAGTAAGGTCACTTGGCGGTGCACTTTATTTTGTGACTTTCATTGATGACTGTTCGAGAAAGCTATGGGTTTACACTTTGAAGTCTAAAAATCAAGTCTTTGAGGTGTTTAAACAGTTTCAAGCATCAGTTGAAAGGGAAACAGGGAAGAAGTTAAAGTGCATTCGTACTGATAATGGTGGCGAGTACACAGGGCCGTTTCATGAGTATTGTCTGCGACAGGGAATCAGACATCAGAGAACACCACCAAAGACTCCACAGTTAAATGGGTTAGCTGAAAGAATGAACCGAACATTGATCGAGAGAGTCAGATGTTTGTTGTCAGATTCAAAGCTGCCAGGATCATTTTGGGCTGAAGCTTTGAATACAGTGACACATGTGATAAATTTGTCTCCTAGTGTTCCTTTGCGAGGTGACGTGCCAGATAGAGTTTGGTTTGGCAAAGACGTGTCATATGATTACCTGCGTGTGTTCTGTTGTAAAGCATTTGTTCATGTTCCAAAGGATGAAAGATCCAAGTTGGATGCCAAGACTCGACAATGCATTTTCATTGGTTATGGTCTAGATGGTGAGTTTGGTTATAGACTCTATGATCCCGTTCAGAAGAAACTCGTGAGAAGCAGAGATGTTGTCTTCATTGAGGATCAGACCATCGATGACATTGATAAGACGGAGAAAGTGAATTCACAAGACAATGGTGATTTGATCGATGTGAATCCGATTCCCCTAAACTCTTCACCAGGTCCTATCCAGGATGATGTGCATGGTGATGTTACTGATGACCATCAGAATATAGGTGACTTTGATGCTCCCATGGATGATGTTGTGAATGATCAACAACAAGCACCTATAGCTCCACCAATGATTCCCACGAAGGTCTTCGAGAGATCGACGATCTTCTGTCAGGTATTCTTCTGATGAATATGTTCTTTTGACTGACGGGGGAGAACCTGAATGTTATGAAGAGGCTATGGAGAGTGAATGCAAAGATCAGTGGGTTGAAGCAATGAAAGATGAACTTCAATCCTTGCATGAAAACCATATCTTTGAGTTGGTGAAACTGCCCAAGGGCAAAAGAGCCTTGAAGAATCTGTGGGTTTACAGGTTGAAGCAAGAAGAGAAGTCTTCATCTCCACGATATAAGGCTAGATTGGTCGTCAAGGGTTATACTCAGAAAAAGGGGGTTGATTTTGAAGAAATATTTTCTCCAGTTGTGAAGATGTCCTCTATTAGAACTATACTGAGTTTGGCAGCCTGTTATGACTTAGAGGTTGAACAAATGGACGTGAAAACTGCTTTTCTTCATGGTGACTTGGAAGAAGAGCTTTACATGGAGCAGCCAGAGGGGTTTACTACACAAGGGAAAGAAGACTATGTGTGCAGATTGAAGAAGAGCTTGTATGGTTTGAAGAAAGCTCCAAGGCAATGGTACAAGAAGTTTGAGTCTGTTATGGGGGAGCAAGGCTACAAGAAGACTACTTCTGATCATTGTGTGTTTGTTAAGAGATTCTCTGGTGATGATTTTATAATTCTTTTGCTCTATGTTGATGACATGCTTATTGTTGGTCAGAATGCTTCTAGAATTGAGAAGTTGAAGCAAGAATTGAGTAAATCCTTTGCAATTAAGGATTTGGGGCCAGCAAAGCAAATTCTTGGCATAAAGTTGACACGTGATAGAAAAGCCAAGAAATTATGGTTATCACAAGAGAGGTACATCGAGAAAGTACTTCAAAGGTTTAGCATGGACAAAGCTAAAGCGGTGAGCACTCCCTTTGCTATGCACTTCAGATTGAGTGTTAAGCATAGTCCTTCCACGAGAAAAAGAGAAGGAAGAGATGCGAGAAAATTCCTTACTCTTGGTAGTGGGAGTCCGATGTATGCAATGGTTTGCACGAGACCGGACTTGGCTTATGCCGTTAGTACGATCGATCGTTTTCTTTCTAATCAGCAGAGAGCATTGGAATGCGGTGAAGTGGATTATGAGATATCTTCGTGGCACTTCCAACATGAAACTTTGTTTTCGCAATGAGAAACCCTGTTCTTGTTGGGTATACTGATTCGGACATGGCCGGAGATATTGACTCGAGGAGATCTACTTCAGGTTACTTGATCACTTATGCAGGGGGAGCTGTGGCATGGCAATCGAGATTGCAAAAGTGTGTTGCATTGTCCACCACTGAATTAGAGTTCATTGCAGCAACTGAAGAGTGCAAGGAGATGCTTTGGATGAAAAAGTTTATGCATGAGCTTGGTTTTACTCAGGAGAAGTATGTCCTGTATTGTGATAGCCAGAGTGCTATTCATCTTAGTAAGAACTCAACTTTTCATGCTAGATCTAAGCATATTGATGTAAGGTACCATTGGATACGAGATGTTCTTGAAGCTAAGCTGTTAGAGTTTGAGAAGATACATACTGATGATAATGGTGCTGATATGTTGACGAAGGCTTTACCAAGAGGAAAGTTTGAAGCATGTTGATTGATCTCCGGTATGGAGGCATTCCCCACATAGTTGGAGGGGGAGATTTGTTGGTAAGGTCCCACTATGAGGGTGTCCTTAATTTCTACCATAATTCACTCCTTTTTGGAGTTGACAAAAAGCCAATCTTTTTGTCTTTTAAGGGAGTGGGCAGCCATTTTTTTTTAAACGTGAGAGAGCCCAAAATCAGTTTTTTAATTGGAGAGAAAATAGAAGGGAGAAACAGAGAGTTTTTGAAGCTAGAAAAACCAATTTTTCAAGTTTGGTCCAGCAGTGATCAACTCTTCGATCGGAGGTCCATCCGTGGTTCGATTGAGCTGATTTTTGGACAGCAGCTAGGTGACAAGGTGTTCTTGACTTTGTACGGTCGGATTTTTCATCCGAGTCCTGTAGCGTCAGAAATACCCGTTTTACAGCAGCTACGAATTTGGTGATGTTCTCCAATTTTTCTCTCTTTTGCTAAAGATTACATATTGTTAGCCTTGTTGGAGTTGAATGCTTGTTGTAGGCTTGATATTGTGATCTTGTAGCTGAACATTTGATTATAGTGGAGCTTTTAATCGGACTCTAAAGTCCCGTGGTTTTACCCTGATGATTTAGAGGGTTTTCCGTAAAAAAATATCGGTGTCTCTATTTATTATTTTTGTTGCGGTTGCATTGGTTGATTTGTGGTTGATAGGTTGCTAGAGAACAAATATTTTTGTGCTATTGTGCTTGCCATAATATTTGACAAGAGTTATAGGGAGAGAAAGAACACCGGTTTTACTTCGCTTCCGTTCGGTTGTTCGGTTTCTTCCCAACAGGATGCATTGATGATGGTCCATCTTTTGCCACAAGCCTTGTAAGAGACTCGAATATTCAGTGATAGTCCGTGTCCCTTGTTTAGTTGTTGAAATTTTCGTCTTAATTTCGTAGATTTTTGTAGCATCATTAACCTTGGAATATGTTTGTCGAATAGCTTCCCAAATCCCCTTGGCAGTTATGAGAAACATGCATGTATCACTAATTTTTGGCAGCATCGAGTTCCATAACCATGACATCACCATGGAGTCTTGTTCATCCCACGCCAAATTTGGGATCGTCCTACAAAGGACTTGTGCCCATTAAATGGCTTAATGTTTTTCTGCCCTTTAGAAATGTGCAGACCAATTGTGACCACTTCAAGTAATTCTTCCCATTCAATTGATATACGGCTTGAATGTTCTACAAATCTTAGGCTGTAACAGTGACAATATTCTCGAATGTAGGGGCACTTGTGACAGGACTGGTGATTCCACCAGAACTTTTCGATGATTGCGACATGATTGATTGAATGGAGAAATAGATACAAACAAGGCAATTATGAGAGTGAATGCAACAACGATTAAGAGGAATAGAGAAGATGGAGCTCGGTTGGGCATGACCAGAGAAAAGAATAGAAAAAATTTAGAGTTTATCAAGAAAGAGCCAATAGCTCTGATATCATGATAAAAATCATAAGAGAAGAACGAAATTTATCATCACTAAATCAAGTTACAGCCTTAGTTTATATACATAATTGTCTAGCTTAAAAATAGTAATTAACTCCCTAAGAATAGGAAACTCCTAAAAATATGAAACTTCATAAGAAAATCTGTATCTAACTCTAATTCCTAGATATCAAGAAATTGTACACGATTTTCTATAACTACATAATCTTTTCAAATAAAGCTACATAATTCGACATAATTTAACCTACTATTACTCTTTTTGGTTTGACTTAATTTCTTATAAGTTCCTTAAGGATTTGAGTAACCTTTTACAAATTAAGTAACATTCCTATATTTTACAAATTACCTAGTTCTTTTGTTTTAATTAGCACTATAAGATTTTGAACTTTGTTTTGGAAGCATAAAATTTATTTTGAATAGAATTTAAATATTTTTATATTATTTTATAAAAAAGTGATTTATCATTTATTTTTGTAAATAAAATATTGATTTTGCTTTGAAAATGTCATGTTAGCATTTCATGCTTGTACCAACTATCAAGACGAGCGAAGGGTGTTACACATTTCTAGTCAATTTTATAGTTTATTTTAATAATTTGGCTGAATATAATAAAAATGTTAATCAAATTTAAGGAACTTGCTATTTTGGGAAAGTACCAGTTGCATGAAGGATTTTGGAGCTTTTTTATAGTAGAAAGGTTTTAGGAAATCATTATCATTTGGGCGGTCAGAAATGATAGGAAATGTGGGGTTTCTAAAAATGTTGGAAGAGCCCATGTTATACTAAATAGTTCACAAAATTTTTGCATCCAAAGCATAACCTAAAAAAATTGGAGGCAAAAGAATATTTATAAAATTTGAGTTACAACAGATACAATGTCTTGAATTTAAAGGAGTTCCTTTTATTCTCTTCTTCCATGAAGCTTCAATCGAAGGATTAACAAAGCTGTGATATTGGATGGATGTAGTCCGCTTTAAAGGTCGTGAAGACTTGATTTTAAAGAACAAGTTTGATTTCTTCTGTGTTTGACCTAATCAGATTGGGGAGAACTTTGACATGAAGGTCTTCAATGGATGGTTCTACTTCAAGGACATTCTAGACTTGATATTAAAGAGGGCTTAACATCATATTTTGTTGATTGAACAAGACCAAAGAGTTACTTTTGAGAATTCTTAGGGACTATAGTAAAGTTTTTCATAATTTTTTCTAGTGCTTGTTCCTTTCCAAATTTCTTTCTATTTTGGATAGAGTTCAGTTTACAAAATCTTCTCCTTATATGAAATTCTTTACTTTTGAACCTTTGAACTTGTGCTAAATGATTTGTAAGTGACCATTTTTCATAGTACTAATGAGAGAGTTCTTGTAGAATATGCTCTCTTTAGATAAACGGTCTACAAGGATCACCTTTTCTATTTAGGGCCTGTTCTGCAGTGCTTAAAAAAAACACTTCTGGCTCCAAAAGCACTTTTGAAAGAAAAACTGTTCGAAACAAGCTGCTTTTGGCTGAAATTTTTGGCTTTTCAAAAATGCTTTTCAAAAGCACTTTTGGAAAGGAGAAACTAAAATTTTTAGCTTTTCCTCTCCCAAAAGCACTTTTAGTGCTTAATTATTTTTTCACTCTTCCAATAGCATAGTACTTTCCTCTCTTTTTTTCTTGGTGCTTAATTACAAATGTGTTAAAATCATTAATTAAAAATAAAAAAATATTTTTAAAAATACTAATTACAAATATTTAATGGTTATATTTAAATATTTAAATAGAGTTTATATATTCTAATTAAATTTTATAAATAATTAATATTTATTATTTAAAAATATTTAAAATTTATTTTCATATATTAAAATATTAACGACAAGTTATAATAAATCTTTTATATTCTTACTAAAATATAATAATATTAACTAATTTAAATATTATTTAAATACGTATTTGTTACTTGATAATAACATGTCTAAAATGGACATTTTATTTCTCAAAAGTACTTTTTGACAGCAATGCTAAACACTCAAATTTTAAACCAAACTTTTCAAAAGTACTTTTCCACAACACTTTTCAAAAGCATTGCCAAACTAGTCCATAATCTCATGATTAATTTAAATGAATTAGGGATTGGATAATCATTGTTATTTACCTCTTGGTTCATTTAATTTGATTATAGATAATATAAACCTCAAAGAACATGATCTCTTTATAAAAGGGTTCTAAAAAGTTTATTCTTTTATTTATATCTTAATTAATTTAATTTAATTATATATAAATAATGATGACACATTACAAAATTCTATTGGTTCGAAATTTTCATCTTTTATAAATATCAATATTTTATCTTTAAATTAAGAATAATATATTTTTCTTATCAAATAATAAAATCGAAATAACCAAAATTAAAAAAGAAAGAAAAACTTATCCAATGCCCCAAGATTTTGACATGTCTAGATATACGAGAAATGTTGCTACTTATAGTTGTTGTTTGCTTAAATATGAAAATGGTTAATGAAAGTACCTTGACTATAATGACTACCATGGCTTGGTACTGCTAAAAACTATGCAAATAAAAACACAAAAAACCAAGGATTTGTTTACGTAATTCAGTTTCTCTATGTTTGCGGAGCCTAGCTTAGTGAGTAATTCCATTATCTTTAATTCATAATATAATAAGTGAATCATGTTGGAAAAATTATAATTTATGGGAGCTTTGAGGCATATTCTCAATAAATAAAGGTGAAGAGTTGAATCATAAAATTATGGTTTCATATTCTACTCCATGAGGCCTTTACAACGGTATATCATATGCTCAAAATGGTTGAGTGATAAATGAGAAATTGATGCTTAAAGTAAGCTACTTGGAAATATTTGTTGAGGAAAAGTAAAAGCTTAGATCCCACATTGGTTAAATACCAAGTGTGAGATGTGTATTGTAACACCCCTAACCCGAATCCGTCGCCGGACTAGGGTTAAAGGCATTACCGGATAGATGGGAAACTTTCATAACATTTTATACATTTCATTCATCAATCATACACACAATGTCCCTTAAATAGGTCATCGAGACCTTAAACATGCTTATAACCCGGGTCGGGACTAAAACGAAACACATACAAAATTTCTCGGAAACTTAAAAACTTTTCTAAAATACAGGGGATACACGCCCGTGGGAGGAAATCGTGTCCCCTCCACGGCTGGTAGACACCCCCGTGTGTCCTCCCCGTGGTCGAAACTGACTTAATTGCCACGACCACTAAGCACGCCCGTATGCTCAGACCGTGGTCGAATCTGCCAAATTCCACACGGTTACAAAGCAGTAGGCACGTCTGTGTGCCAAGGCCGTGTTCTATCTTGACTTGGTTCCCACGGTCACTAGGCACGCCCGTGTGACATTATAGGCCATTTTATTTCAAGGCCAAAATGCCATCCATTTGTGTCATACCTACAAGCAATACATACCAAAACATATCATGCATATATGGCAACCAAAAACCTACTATTTTGACCATTCAATCTATACATTCAATACCTATTTCATTCATGCCAACTTTCAAGACAAAACATATACGTAACTAAGCATATATCCATCATTCACCTACTCAAAAACTTGTCCAATCCATAAGCATTAAACCATGCCAAAACAACAACACATACCATATTCATCAAGGTAAAATATGAACCAATTAGCCACATCTCATGACCAAGTTTATACATCAAGTTATACCACCAACTAGACTATACATGCCATAGCTATATATATACATTTCCAAAGTGTACCAAAATGAATTTAGTAGTGTGATGACGATCCGGGACGGTCCCGAGCCTTCAGTAGCTTTAATGACCTATAAAACAGAGAAAGCACACACACAGAGTAAGCTTTCCAAAAGCTTAGTAAGTCAATACACAAACAAACTTGGCATGAATTGCACATAACCAAATCAATAAATTGACCAATTTGGTTTTCATGATATAAATCATCTTATTCTTTCTTAAGCTTGTTTGCTTAACCATCACTTACCATATTCCAATTCACATACCATGTATGCATATAATTCATCTAGTCAAACTTTACATATTGCATCATCATTTCCATATACATAACACCGTAGTAAGATCACAGAGATACTTACCTTGTATACACAATTAGTGTATAATCAACGTTAATCGGACATTCATTTACTTAATTTATCAAAGCTCGAATTTTCCATTCGTATCTCAGACTTGCCCGTTGAACCATAAGGAATCCAGTAGGATACTCAGAAGCTTGGAATAATTGTACAATGCCATTGTCCCGGACGAGGTCTTACATGTACTCAGATATCGATGCCACTGTCCCGGACAGGGTCTTACATGAATCAGTACGATGCCGATGTCCCAGACATGGTCTTACACGTAAGGATCATAACGAAGCCAACGTCCCAGACGTGGTCTTATACGTAAAGCTCATATTGATGCCAACGTCCCAGATGTGGTCTTACACATAATCAGATATCGATGCCACTGTCCCAGACAGGGTCTTACACGAGTCTCAAATCAACGCCAACGTCCCAGACGTGGTCTTACATGATAAAAACAGAACAGATATCTATGACGTGACTTAGCCAATCCTATCTATTCCTAGGTTCGTACGGGGCTTCTCGGACTTAGTTACTATATCGAATTTATCTCGGAATTCAAATGCATAACCTCTCATAAGCATTCATTATCATCATTAATCATATGAACAATTACAATTGCATACATGTTGTAACACCCCAAACCCAGCCCAAACACTACAACCGGATCTGGTATGTCACTTGAGTGATTTTGCAAAACATGTCGCATTTTGGAAAATGATTTCTAGGTTTAATCATTAATACCGAAAACTTAATAATTTATTAAGTCATATAAGATATAAAGTTATAAATTGCCTTGGTGAATTTTAATTAAAATCCAAAAATCTTGTACATATCTTAGCTTAATTTTAATCATAAAAATTAAAATGTCTAATAATTAAACCCAACTTAAACCCAAAAACATAAATAATAGTCTAGTGGCCCATGGCCTTATTACAATGAGGTTTAAACCCATTAAATAAAAATATAAAATAAAATACTAAAGTCTTTTTGCTGAATCCAAATACTCTCTCGCATGGCCACCTTGCGCTTCTCTCCAGCTCGGTCCGTCACACTAGGTGCTACCTAAAAATGTTAAATTAAAAGGGTGAGTCGAGACTCAGTGTGCAACCCTCGTGCACTATCGACTGGGCCTTAGCCCACAAATCAGAATATAGAACATAATATAAAAGATAACATACATAAAAACCCAACCCAATCCTAGGTTTCCATCCGCTACACGCCACCCTTACCTGCCATTCACACCATTGGGGATTTCTACAATCAACCCACACCGCTACACGCCATTGATGACAGTCATGCTGCTCATCGTCAAAGTTGTGACAGAGTCACCAGGCTGAAATGGCAAAAGCCACCAGAAACAGAGTTGTGACAGAGTCATCAGGCTGAAATGGCATAAGCCACCAGAAATAGAGCTGTGACAGAGTCACCAGGCTGAAATGACATAAGCCACCAGAACAGATCACTTCCCCTTTTCATCAATCACCCAACCCCAAACATACATAGAGATCGACATATAAAACATATTGTTTTTAACAGAGCATTCACTGATGAATGGCAGAAATCACTAACCTGATATTTAGCCTTTACCCTTCTCGGGTTTTCAAACGTTATGTCGGGATTTCGGCATTTAACAGAGCATAGCAGAGTTATTACATATATATATTAGCAAACAATCTAATGGTGTGAGAAGTTACACACCTGATTAATGTCGATACCCTTGCTAGACTGATCTACAACTTTGCTCAAAAAGCCGAAAAGATGTGAAAATAGGGCCTCTCCTATATTCGGCCAAGGGTTAGTAAATCCCGAATTTACATGTTGAAACTAGTAGACCTTCTTACCTTGAAATCTCGAAAGTAACACGATTCGAGTGCTACTGATCTATAACTTAGAGATCTATGCGATTGACTCCACTAAAGTTTCCTTTAGATTTCGGCACAAGTAGGCACCACAGAAGCAATTCGGCAATCACAGGAGATGAGATCTAGGGATTTTGGCTTTTAGGAAAATCCCGGAAAAAGTATGAATAAGAGAAGGCTGATGTGTCTTTGGCTTTTAAAATACTTGAGTGAAGAGTTTCGGTTTCTGACAGGAAAAGAGAAGAAGAAAAGAAAACGAGGAAGTGACTTGAAGATTTCGACTAGAAAGAAAAAGAATGGAAATAGTTTCAGCTTTTGAATCAAAGTGAAGATGAGGGATTAGGCTTAGAGATTTCAGCTTTTGCAGAAAATGAAGAAGAAGATGGAACTTTAGGAGTTTTCGACTTTTACTCAGAGAAGAAGAGAAAAGAATGAGAGAAAAACCCAAATGCCAAAATTGAAGAGATATTCCCCCTATTTATAGAAATTTCGGCACTTACCTAACCTTGCAGATAAATCCTATCTTTTTTCCTTTATCTTAATCTACTAGCTCATCTAAAAGAGACTTAATTATCTCTAACTCCTCCCTCCTTTATCAGCATATTATCTACATATTTTAATCATTAAAATCCCTAAATTTTAGCCTTTATCTACTTATTATCCATATAAAATAAATTCCTAAATAATAGCATTTATCTGCTTATTATCCACATATTTTAAACATTAAAACCCCTAAATTTTAGCCTTGTTGCCATCCGCTCCACCTAATCCTAATGCCCAAAATTTAACTAATTTAAATTAAAAGAATTGGGCTCCATGAAACTTAAATTTGGGCCCCTTACTCCCTTGTGTGGCGTCACCTCCTAAGATTGGGCCACAAGCCCACGATATTTTAAACATAGATACTACTTTTTAAACCTTATAATGCCCAAACAGATAATTTTAATCAAGGCTTTGCCTAATTCTGAGCCCACTTTGGACCCCTATTACTTAAATTAACATATTAAACATATTCACCCATTAAACGCATAGGCCCAAAAATTCAGGATGTTACACATATACATTTATTTGCATAGTGACTTACCTCGGATTCGATATACCGGAATGAAAACGGCTACTCGTTTACTTTCGCTTTCCCGCGATCTAAGTCTGTTTTCCTTGGTTCTTGATCTAAACATATTCAAAATTAACCCTTTTATTCACTAATTCATTCAATTCAATCCAAGGACACATATTTAGGGCTATTTGCAAATTAACCCTCATATTTGCACATTTTATTAATTTAGTCCATTTTTCTCAAAACATCAAATTCACAAAATCCACACATACACATACTTAGCCGAATGCATATACATCACATACAAGCCCACATTTTTCATCAAATTCACAAATTAGTCCCTCAATTTGCTATTTTCACAATTTAGCCCTATTTAGCTAAATTCATCAAAACTTTAAGAACAAAACATGTTCATCTAGCTAAAATCTTTTATTTAACAACTAAATTCATCTCAAAACTCAACATATCATCAATGGCATTTTACACAAACATCATCAATATACAAAATTGAGACATAGGCTTGATAGTAGACAAAGCAACGATTACAAAAACGTAGAAATTATCAAAAACCTAAGACAAATCTCACCTTAATCAAAGCTTGAAATGGCCGAACCTAGCTTAAGGTTTTCTTCTTTTTCTTTCTTTGATTTTTGGCTAACAAGGATGACAATGTGGCCATTTTCATGTTTTTCTTAAACATATAATCATTTATTACATAAAGACATTTTTAACCATTAAAACAAATATATCAAAACATATAATTCAAGGTCATTTATGACCTTAGCCATCCACTAACCACTTATTGGCATATTTGCCTATTAAGGCCACAACATTCAAGAGCCATATCACATTGATACTTTAGCAAATAGCAAGCAACTTTCACATTCAATGCAATTCCATCCTTTTGTCAAATTAAACACACAAATGGACAAATTAACTCACAGAAATTTAGCACATGCTTGGTCACATATCAACAGCACAGAAAATAATATTAAAAATATTATATGGACTCAGATTTGTGGTCCCGAAACCATTGTTCCGACTAGGGTATAAACCAGACTGTTACATGTATATATATGGGAACCCTCTTAAAAAGTGATTGAATGACTAAACTTGGATCCTTGC
Organism: Gossypium bickii; assembly: GCA_025503065.1. Lineage (NCBI taxonomy): Eukaryota > Viridiplantae > Streptophyta > Magnoliopsida > Malvales > Malvaceae > Gossypium > Gossypium bickii. The sequence goes on along the minus strand of CP106719.1, from coordinate 10,425,702 downwards.
CTCGCGTGCAAGTGGGGATGCAAGTCCAAACCCGTCAGGGTTGGGGCGCACTCCTACGACGTGGGCGACGCGAAATGTCTAGCCCAAATTGAGCCTGTTGATATTTATTTTAGCTCAACACGAAATTATTTCTTCCTCAGCAGACATACAAAATCTGTTTATAAAAGGACATTTATCTTATTTTATTTTATTCCAATCAAATTGATTTATTGGCTCCTTTAATGACAGATTTTGTAGAAATTTCCAAAATTCCACCATACTGAATGCCTATAAAAGGCTATGAATTCTGTAGAATTTTTTCCTACACTCATACTCTCTCACACTGAATTTATTTTGCTCTCAAAATTCTTCTTTTCCTCTCCATATTTTCCAATGTTCCAGTGATAGAAAAAGGAAACTTTTGTTTGTTGATCGCTGCAGAGGTGCTACTGCTTTGATCATTGTGTTGTTGTATCCTAGGAGACATTCGACCAACGTTTCTCCAAGTACCGTAGGAGCAGCTGAATCTGTATTAAGAAAATTGTGTTAAACAGGCCTCAACGTTTAGTAAATCTCTATTCTTCATTTCGTTTTCAACTTTTTGTTACGATTTTTATTGGTTCACGTATTGACAATTTAAATATAAGTTATTCTATTTATATTTTATTATATATATATAAATAATTGTTTATTTATATTTATATATTTTGTTCGTTAACGTGTTTTGTCCAACAAATCACACTCTATTACTCCCCAAGTATAAAGATCCCACATTTGTACCTAAAAACTAGAACATTCACCTTCAATTCTCTCCCTGAGAACTTAAGTAGTAAACACTCAATGTTTACAAATCAATTTGCACTTACTAAACAGTTTCTCAATGAACAGATTCCAGTGCTCTTAATATGCTCTCATACATAACCTAGACAAGCCTCAAAACATATATCAATTGCAGCTTGCTAACATTGAATCTAAGTGAATACAAAATAACTCCTTGAAAATAGAAATTACAACATAAACATTCAAAGCATAATTAATAGAAGATGTGATCTTGAAGAATCAACTACACAATCTCGATCAAACCTCCACATTTCAATGGTTGAATTGATTCACTTGAACCAATCCAATCTTCAATAGGCACAAATCAGTTTCCATAGATAGACTATAGTATCTTCAAAATATCAGCATATTTACTACTCCAAAGATTTTGCTTCATTAAATTGCTAACACAAATATGACAAGAAATCTGATTGCCTCAGTGGCAATCTGCAGAGGACACTAGCAAGTGCCATTTAACACATTTAGCTCACTTTGCCTCAATTGAAAAGAATATGAACGACGTTCATGAGAATACCAAATTATACCATCTACTACATTTAAGCATCAAATAGAAACCTAAGTAAGTCCACAACCTCCTTCCCTTTTCATATTTTCTTTAGAATTTTTTTTTATTTTTTATACATTGCTGGTAACTTATACAAAGTTTTGGTCTTTCAAGAATGTGTTCATGAATGGTACCATTTCCAACATTTGGCATTTTTCAAAGCATTACTGATAGGAGTATGCATGTTCAAACTTGAAGATGACATTGTTGGGAGAGATAGTCATGAACCCGGAATATGAATCGTAAAACAAAAATGAAGAATACCAAAAAAAGAGAGGATAAGATTAAAGTTTCAACTTCCATCTATATATGGGAAAAAAACAACAACGTAAAAGTTGTGTAACAACTTTTATTAATGTTTAAGAAGATTTAAGCTGAAATATGAATACAACCTAAATTAGGGGTAAATTAAAAAAAAAACCCTTTTTATCCGATATCCAAAATAATCCTATAATATGTCATGTTCATTTACCGGTACAAAATGCTTTTATATAAATGTAAATGAAGATAAATATATTGGGGGTATATGTACAAAGCTTCCTAATTAATCTAATTATGTTGGGTGAAACATGAGTAATTAGAATGTTCTAAGATGGTGTAGGGAATTGATATTGCAATCGTCGGTGAATGAGAGCTCGAGTTTGCCTCCATAATCTTTGAGCCTCCAATTCGTCATTGGCTAAGGCTGAGCAATTGCACTCATTGCAATCTGCAAAGTATTTCCCACTTAACCCTTGTGCTTGTGGGCTCAATGCTACATAGCAGCTAGTTGATGCACCCTGCATTTGAAATTTTGTTTTGCAATATTAGCACAAATGCTTGCCCCTACTCTATAGTTTGACGTTATTCTAAAAATGCAGAGAATTCACAATTGTTTTCGTATTAGAATCTGATCTAGGCAATTGTTTCTATATTGGAGTTTAGATTTTTTTTTGTTCAAGTTAGTTCTTGACCTTTACAATTGTTTCTATATTGGGGTCAAAATGTTTTTAAGGAAATATCATGGACAAAAAAATTTAGGCACTAATGTGGGAACAATTGTCAAATTCAAGTCTAACTTAAATCAAAAATAAATTCAAACCTTAATGTGAGAACAATTATTAAATCTAAACATGTATTAACCCAAATCAAAATTGTGGATAAAGGCGAGATTTTGAGGATTACTATCAGTCAGAAAATTAAAATAAATTTATGTCAAACAAAAGAAACAGAGCTAAACTTTAAAGCTAGAACAAAATTATATAAAATACTTTTAACTTTCCTCAAGGTATTAAGAGTTTCCAGAAAAGGTGAAGAAAAATGGAGGGGCAGATTTAAGAAATTGAGGGGAACCATTTTGTGACCCGTGGATTTAGCAAACTCTAAATTAAATTTTAGTTTAGCTAGTATTATTATTATTACAACAACTACGAAAATATAAGTTGAAGAACGTTAAAATGTATTTTTTATTTTGGGGTTAGATAATGTTATTATACACTCATTTTAATAACTAAACTTTAGTAAATTTTATTTTTGTCACTCAATTTTTTAGAACTAATTTTATTTTTTTTCAAGAAAAAAACTTGAGTTTATGAAAAATTGAGTTATTTAGTTACAAAGATAAAACCAGAGTTTTTTTTCCTTATAACTCAATTCCCTATAAAAACTTAGGTTTTTCCTCAAGTCTAAAAAATAAAAATAAAAGAAATTAAAAAAATAAAATGATTTTTCGAAGTAAAAACCCATGTTGTTCCTGTAAAAACACAAGTTTTTATATATAAAACCTATATTTTTTCTTTTTACTGAAAAAAAAAAGAAACTTAATTTTTTTAAAATGAAAATATATAAAGGAAATTAAAAAGATATAATGAATGATCAAAATGAAAACGTACTAAAGTTGAAGGGATTAAAATGAATACAATAATATTGTCTGACTCCAAATTAAAGATGAGTGATTAAAATGAAAATGGTTTGTAATGGAGATGTACCCTTTTACAAATTCTAAAACTTAGGAAAGTTGCTGTGTTTTTTACTGAAATGATATATGAGGGGCCTTTGCGGTTTCTGTTAAACTAAACTGAGACATTTTCCTAAATTCTTAAAATTAAGTTCTGGATGATAAAGCAGGCAGGATGAAGAAGATGTAGACAAAGACAAAGGCATACCTGAGAGGTAGACTTGAGCAACTTTGAAGCAATAAAAAATAGGGAATCTGCATTCAGATTATACACAGTAATTGGTCAGCTGTTAAATTATATTTAATTGTTTTTAACATAGAAAAAGAAAAAAAAATTGCCTGTAATAAAGCCCTTGTGTGCTCTGATAATTCCAGTCTTTACAATTCCTGGATGCACTGCATTGATGGTTACTTTTGCATTTCTTGCCTGCAAAAATTTTAATGGTTGTTTGCAGATTAAAACAATAATATTTTTTTATATATATGATAAACGTTAATGAAGAAGAGAAAGTTTCAGACCTTTAGCTGTCTGGCTACTTCTTTGGCATGCAATATGTTTGCTAGTTTGGATTGAGCATAAGCACGAGTAGCATTATAACTGCATCGTCATTACCAACAAATAAGCTGTTTTACTCTAATGTATAGCAGTCCATGTTAATTAAAACTTGGTCATTATTCCTATGAACATTGAAGTTTTAACTTTTTTTTTTTGTTCACATTAGTTTTTGAACTTGTTAATTGTTTCCACATTGGAGCTTGAATTTTTTTCAATCCAAATTAGTCTCTGAACTTGACAATTGTTCTTTGTTGGGGCTTGAATTTTTTTTTGTCTAAGTTAATCCATGATATTTCCTTGAAAATTCTAAATTTCAGGCCCTAACGTGGGAACAATTACCAAGTTCAAGAACTAATTTAGACAAAAAAAGTGCAAGCTCCAATATGAGAACAATTATCTCGCTCAAGCCTCAATGTGAGAACAATTGTCTAATTCAAAGACTAATTTGGGCCAAAAGAAAGTTCAAACCCTAATATGGGAACAATTGGTTAGTTCACACTCCAATGTGAGAACAATTACCAAACTAAGGGATTAACTTGAACAAAAATAAGTTCAAACCTTAATATGGGAACAATTGGCTAGTTCAGGCTCCAATGTGAGAACAATTGTCAAATTTAAGAATTAACTTGAACAAAAAAAAAATTCAAGTCTCAATGTAGGAGTAATTGTCAAGTTCGATCCCAATATACGAATAAATACCTAATTTAAGTCCCAATATAAGAACAAATGTCAAATTTAAGAATTAATTTAGATAAAAAAGAGATTGAACCCTAATATAAGAGTAGTTGGCAAGTTGAGGTGATTTAACCTATTTTTCAATATATAGCATTATAGGGGTATGTATAAAAGAGAGATAAGTGTTGGTTAGAGGGAAATAAGGAGAGTGAAATAATTACTTCTTGGGGTTGAGCATTTGGGTGAAGCTGAAACAGTCCCTTTTGACCCAGCTGTGAATTACTGAAGACAGGTTTATGATTCTTCCTTGGATGCCTGTTTCCTCTGCTGTTTCTACCATCTTTTCTATTAACATTTCTGTCATTAAATAATGTCCTGCCAACACAACAAAAAATACATATATGATTTGATGGAACTCTCTTCTTTTGGGCTCTAAAAGCTGTTGTTCTAAACAACAAGATGGTTAAATTTTCTATTAGTCCCTGTACTGTCCATAAATTATAAATTTAAACCTATACCTTAATTTAGTCATTTTCAGTCCTTGTACTTAATTTTAAAATTTTAATCCTGATCAAATGTTAGCTAATAAAGTCATTGAGTTTAATTATGCTATTTTCAAAATTTGATGCAACAAATATATTATTACATGTGTAATGTTATATCAACTTGTAATTTTCACATAAGAAAAAATTGTCAATATATCAAACGACTGTCGTTTGCATAAAGGCTAAAGTTTAGAAATTCGAAAAATATAACAACTAATAATGGTCCAGTTGAAGAACATAATCTATAACTTTACGGATAATACAAAACTAATAGCATAATTTAACTAAACAAATTTACTTATTACCGTTTGATCATGACTAAAATCGACCAATCCAAAAAAATATAGAGACTAAAATTAACTAATTCAAAAAATATAAAAACTAAAATTAATTAAATTAAAACTAGGAATTACCTCTCATTCCATGCCATGCATGAAGTTTAGATTATTATTATATTTTTTCAACTACAGCATTAATAAAATAATTTCTCACAATCTCAAATATTATTAAAAAAAGAGCAATAATGGGAAATATTTATATAAAGTGCAATCACAACATTTGATACATTTTTTTTTTAATAATAATAGTGAGAAAGAAAAACATAGACTAGACAAAATGGACCAAATCAGATGAATTTGGGGGTGAGGCTTGAAATTTTAGTTTTGAAGAATTGTGTTAGGTAGGTCCACAGGAAAAAAAGTTGACTTTACTCTTGAGTAAATATTTATATATTTATAATTAAAGTTAAAATAAATTAATATTTTATTATTAAAATTTTTAATTTAAATCAAATTGGATTAAATATAATCTAGATTTAAAAAAAAAATTTACTCAAATTTATTCGGATCCAACCTGGTTGATACATTAAACTTATTTTATTATTTAAAAATAATAAAATATTTTATACTAATATTGTTATATCTTTATATAATTAATTATATATAAGAGTGTTTAATGTTACAAATAAACTTAAGAGATTATCCCATGCTCTATTTTTAAATTAGTTTTTTATTTTTCAAATATACTATAACAGCAATGTATCATCCTACTAAAATTTCAATTAATGAGATAATTTAAGTAAAAGTATCATGAATGTTCTTGTATTAAGAGTTAAAAAATATATTTTTTTTCAATTCAAGAAATGAATAAATTAGTCATTGTACATTAAATCAAGGAGTAAATTGATTTTTTTTTTTGTGTAGTTAAAAACTGACGTGTAAGTAGAATAATCAGATAGTGATATGTGGTGTGCCATATTAATTTTCAACAGAAAGATCGATTTACTCTTTGATCTAATGTAGAGGGACTAATTTAATATTCTTTTTGTGTAGAGAGAAAAACTTTTACTCCAAATTATAGTAATGAAAAAAAAGGAGTGTGCATTTACCCAAGTAATTTGTTGCAAATGTCATCTCAATTTTGTCCTCAGAGAACTCCAAATTCTGAGAGAATATCCCAGCATTATTTCTGCAAAATTTGATGTTATTATTTTTCAGCATTCTATATATGTATATTTTGTTTAGAGAAAAGAAGAAAAAAGATGTAAATGGTGGATTTATTGTATGAGAACCTACATGAGGATGTTAAGGGGTAATCCAAGAGCCAAGAACTGAGTACAAAATCTCTTGACAGAAGCCAATGAACTAAGATCAATCTCAAACAACATAATTTCAACATTTGGATTCTCATTTTCAATCCCTTCCTTCAATTCAGCTGCCTTCTTTATATCTCTCGCTGGTATCACCACTCTCACTCCTCTCTTAGCCAATACCCTTGCTGTCTCAGCTCCAATACCAGACGTCGCTCCTTCAAAAATTGGTAAAATATTTAAAAAAAATTAATATTAAAAAAAAAAAAAAAAGAGAATCCCTATTAAGCTAGTACCAATATACTATCTGTAGATGAGACAAAACCATATCCTTGTACAAACAAAAACAACTACTTGTTTAATATATATATATATATATATATACACACACATATGTGCTTCAGGTTTATCCTGTAGAAATCTCAAATATTCTCTCGGAATCCGGGGGAAAAAAAGAAAAAGTTGATAACGGAGACTTACCGGTGATAATGGCAGTTAGACGGTGAAGAGGGGAAGAAGAATTGTCCGCAACTTGTTGAGCAGTAGTTTTTGAACCATAACCACTAGGGCCTGCAATGCCTGCTAAGTACCTAAGTGTATCTTTCATGACGGTGGAGCAGCTTAAGCTTAGAATCTCAAAGCAACAAGGGAGTAGTATGGCTAGAAGCAAGAAATATATACTACACATTGTAGGAGTACCATATAAAAAAGAAACCCTTTATACTAGTGTGGCCTCAAGTCCAATTAAACTATGCTGAATTTTGCTGATATTATCATTGGAATGATTGGTTTTTGTTCAAGTTTTAGGGTAGAGAGCACCTAGGATTGGGTGGTCCATTCAGTAGCTGATCTTTTTAGAAACGGGTACGGTAATTGGGAAAGAAAAAACCCACTATTATCTGGGTAAAATTACCATGTATGTCCCTGTATTAGAAGTTATATTACATTCTTGTTGATGTTGTTAATGAAATTTTTAACAAAAAAAGACTAATTTACTCTTTGATCTAACGTTTAAAGATTAATTTATCTATTTTTTAAATAAAAAAGACAAATGATAATCTAACTTTTAGTACATAAACCTCTATAATGCTTTTATCATTTTTAGTATACATAATTAATTGTCTCTCCGTCCTTCATGGGTGGGGGTTGGATTTTGCTGATTACAAAAGCAAGTGACATTTTTGAGTAAACTTTGCTTTGTAGAGGTGTAACAATATAGTGAAAGTAGCAAAATTTGACTTTTTTTTTTTTTCCTTTCTATTGAAATCTTTGGATTTGAATTGTTGGATATCTGACAAGATTTGCAATTTGCGTATTAAGTTAGGATATCTTGGATTTTGTGATTTGTATTTGAATATGATTAAATAATTGAAAATCTTGAGATTATTATAAAAATGCAAGTAATTAGTGAGACATAGAAAAAGTGATGGAAAACAAAAAAGAAAAAAAAGAAAAAGGGATGAGTGGGAAACCGATGAAACCATCTATAGAACTTCCATTGAAGAAAAATCCCCTGGCCACTTTATTTTTTAATAAAATATTGTCATTATAAATAAGAATCATCAACAATAAGACTCGATATATAATACAAACTATAAATAAAATATTACAAATTGATGCACAAATATTGCATCTACAGAATAATTCTAAAATAGGAGAAAAATAAATTGATAGCCATTGCAATTCTGGAAGAATTTAGAAAAAAATAAGAGATATCAAATGGCTGAAAATTACATTCTAGCCTTGCTTTCATCCGACTAACCTAACGATGAAGTCTGGTCAATCAAGAAACCACTACCAAGAACTCTAAGAAACCTGTCGCATTAGTGATGCACAAAGGGTTCTGTCTTAGATGGTCAATCCTCCTCATCATCTTGGATTTTAATTTTATGAACACTATTATTGTGTTTTATCATGATAAGACCCTTCGAGAACAGTTCCAATATACTCTTATGGCACCTTCAATTTGAAAATTCTTATATATATGCCAGAGCATGAATAAAAAATGTTTAAAAACTAAAATTATCACTACTTTAAGAGAAAACAAAGTGAACAAAATAAAAAAAACAAAAACAATAGAGTAAATTGAAATTTGAAAGAATAGAAAAAAAAGAGAGCATATTATTGAAGAAGTTGTAACTAGTATTCAGTCTGAAGATCTTTGTTGTTAGCAAAGTTAAAATCTAATTAGAAAAACTCAAGTGGTTTTGATTTTTCTCTTAAAGAAAAAAACAACAATGCTCAGTTTTGTAAATGCTACTTTTCCTTCCAATCAATTTTCATAAAATTTTCATAAGTTTTGATCATATTTTTTTTTTAAATAATGCCTAAAACTATTAATAGCCTTTCCCTAATTCTATTTTAGGAGGATAATGCACTCTAGTACACTCGAACCCATATTCTCCTACATTAATAATAATATCCATACCAATCGAGTTAAATATCAATCGGCAGTACCGATGTAATTAATTAATTTTAGTAATATTCATAATAGTCTTAATTTTAGTAATGTTCATAATAGTCCACATAGAATTAATTCAATAAAAAAAAAGTAGGAATTAGTTTACTTTGGTCCAAAGAAATAGAAAAGGGGAATAATGTAGCATGTTTTCCACTAAGGGGAAGAAGTTGGTATATCTATGATTTCAAGGTTGAAAGATTAAAAGTTAAAACGGTGTTTTTGATTGGCATGTCCAAAAGTTAGTGTGGTGTTGATTGGATTGGTTAAAAGTTTTTGCCTTCAATTTTCAGCTGAACGCAGATGCAGCACGATTGGTTTGCATGTTATTCACACGTGCACACCTCTTTCATAATAAGTAGCAATAATCTTGACCCATTTGCAATTTCAGACCAAATCCATTGCTTTTCTTCTTTTTTGCAATATCAGGCGACATGATCATACGGCATCAAATATCAATTCAAATCCCATATACACCAACACAATTTACATATTTTGTTATACCATCTTCGACAACCATTTTCGTACCTTTTTCTTATATATTGTTTACCTATTGTTACTGTCGAATACACTGTATTGACAAGATATCTATCATCCCTCAACTTTTAATATAGCATTACGATCGGTAAAAGTATCATAGAGGGCTTAATACTAAGAATCGAATTTTATTTTGCCCCCCACTTAGAAATGGGCAAACTAGTCCCTATATGTTAGTTCAAATAGTAAACTAGTCATTCTGTTGAAAATTTCATCCATTTTTACTGTTAAAAATTGATCTATGTATATAGAATGAGGTACACCGTGCACACCACATGTAATTGTTTGGTTATTTTGTTAGCCAAGTTAGTTTTTAACAGTAGAAATGGATGTAATTTTTAACAGAAATGACAAGTTTGTTCTTTGATTTAATGTGTAATTACTAATTTATCTATTTTTTAATAAAATAAGCAAAATATAATCCGACTCCTAGATCATGTTTTCATCTTACTTTTACCCATTACGGTCCTACATGGTTACTGCCATTACCTTCACTAAGAGACAATGAGATGACTTGTTTACCAGTACAATGCTTCCACATGGTATTTCAATCCTCCATGTACCCCCCTCTTTCTCTATTACGGCTTTCTGTCTATTTGGGTTAATCGACACATCTCCATCTATTTCCCTCTTTTGTTGAAACGGCACCGCAATAGACATTTAAATATTTATTTGATATATAATATTTTAAATGTGAAAAGAATTTTTGTTTTTCTTCTTCTTTAGTTTGAAACCGTGGCAATCACGTCTTCTTTTGGAGGACAATGGGCAAAAAATTTCTATCCTTCACTTTAAGAAATGATGGGCAATGCTGGGGAGTTGATGGAGTAAAAGAGAGCAATGAAGTTGACTCCTCAACGATGGTGGTTGTGAAATGGCAAACCAAAAGGGTCCCAATGGTTTCCCAACATGAATACATCTATCATCACATTGCCACTCGTTTGAGAAGCACTTATCTTTGTAGTTTCACATGCCCTTCTTTCCCATCATTCTTCCACACATGTTATGCTCAAAGCCATCAGCTTTAAAGGGGGTCAATGGATCGCTGTAGCAGGCAGAAAAAATTAAAGTTTGATTGGGGGATATGCTATTTTTGTACTGCTCCTCTCTGCCTATTTTACACGCTTGATGCAACAATTTTATAGGCAATCTTGCCATGATTCGAACATTAGATGTGTAGCAAGTAATGTTTTCTTTTCCTTTTTTATTTTTTTTAAATGATCATTTCTTTTTCGTATCCACATAATTTTACAGGGATCGTAATGCCTATTATAAAAGCTGACCCCAAATGCACATAAGGCTTGAATTATAAATTTTGGTTAATTTTGTCGTGAGACAATTAAGACAAGAAATCGATAAATGCATAAGGGAGATCCTTGGGTTATATTTTGTCTCTTTGCTTAAGATACGAGTAAATTAATTTTTGTACATTAAATTAAAGAACAAATTGATTATTTATATTAAAATTTTCATCCCTTTCTATTGTTAAAACTTGGTGTAGTTGAGGAATAATCAAAAAGTTACATATTTATACCTTTTATTGACGTACAAAGACTAGTTTTAACAATAGAAATGGATTAAATTTAACAAAAAGGACCCATTTGCTCTTTGATGTAATGTACAGTGATTAAATTGCCATTTTTTGAATAAAAAAATTATAATCTAACTCTTAATATAAAAACCTCTATTGTAGTAACCAATTTTGCCCGGGCCCAATACAGAATAGAGGCCCAAGTGATAAAACAAAAAATAACAAGCCCAAAATAATATAAGCCCAATAAACCAAAATAAACAAACAGAACAAAAATCCAAAAACAATAGTCCATTTACAGAACAAATTTGGTACCACATTAAAAACCAGATTAAACTAAGCCAAATTACAAACCCCTAAAACCCAATTACAGCAACCCACTAAACCTAAACTGCTAACCCAATCACAGAGGCCCAGCGGCCCAAAGTCTTAAAATTTTCGAAAACCCCAGCAGGGCCATGCGCCTCTTAAATTCGCCTCGCGGCGTGCGCCACTCACGCGCTTCACCTCATTTTGGCCACCACGCGCGTCGGTTCTTGTACCCACGCCCCGACGATTCGAGTTCCCAGTGCTCCTCGTCGTCGCCCACCATCGCCGCGCTCCTCGCACGCTCCACCATCGCCATGCCCTGCAGAAACAAAAACAAGGAACAACAGAGAAATCAAGGACAGAGAGATACGGGGAAAATAGTTGAATAATAGAAAATGGATTGTATTTGGCTATAAAGCCATTAAAGATTGATGTAATAGAGGTTCAGTTTTTACGATATACGAAAAAGAAATCAAACAAACACGAACGCAAGAATTATCAGAGATCAAAGAGATTAAAAGGTTGCTTTCTTTTTTTGTTTTGGCGATCGGCGATTTAATACCGTTTCTTTGCTCTCCTAGGCTTTGCTTACTATTTTCGAAATCAAAAAACAAAGATCAGTAACAAAACGAAATAAAAAAAAATGAAAGGGAGAAAGTATACTTTTGCGAACATCTTTGTTCTCCCCGTCGCAATCGGAGACGATCGAGGAGACCGGTTGGAGAATAAGACTTAGAATCGGTTATAAAAGTGGGTCGGCTCTTCAAGCACTGCTATTTGCCGTCCGCGGTGGCATTTTGGTAGCTTGAAGGAGAGAATCTGGGGTTGCGGTTAACGGAGAGAAACGGGGAAGAGGGAAGGTTTTCGGAGAGAAGATCTGAATTTTTTTTTAAAAAATTAAGGGATTAGACTGATTTTTTTTGTCAAAAAAAGGGTTTTTTATAAACTAAGCGAAACGACGCCGTTTATGGGGGCTAGGATCTGCGCATCGACCCGCTTGGTGACCCGGATCCGCGCCTCCCCGCTTTGAAGGATTATTTATGCGAACGGTCCTCCACTCTCTGATCCCTTTGCAATTTAGTTCTCTCAAACGCACCGTTTTCTCGACTGGGGATAATTTCTATTTTAATCCCTCATTTCTTGCGCGCATTTTATTCATGCCACCCAGTTCTCTTTTATTTTAGACTTTTGCCCCAGATTCCGGCTTTCATTTTAATTTAACCCTTACGTATATATTTTGTTTTCTTCAAATACTTTTCTATTTTACCATTATCTATATATTATTATTATTGCATTATTATTATTAGTATCATTATTATCCTTATTATTATCGTTATTAGTGTTATTATCACTATTATTATTATCATTATTTATTATGATTTTTTTTTCATTTATTATCTTTATTAAACCATATGTTGTTATTTTAATTTAATTTAATTCTATTTTTATTTTAACATCATTTTGAAACTATTCCATATGCTACTTATTTCTATATTCTGTGTTCTTGGCTTAAAATCATTTTGTCGACTATTTAAATTATTTTATGTATCGTTTTTTTAAATTGCTCAATCCATTGCTCAGTGGTTGTTAATGTTGATATCTAAATAGTGTAGGCTATGTGATCATTGTGCTTGTGTATATTATAATTCGTTCGTTCGCATTTCCATATTATTGATATTGTCACCATCCTTATTATTGTTTACATTATTGTTTCATTGTCATTATTATTCTTGTATATCAGTATTTTAGATTAATGATACTAATGTTGTATTACATGTATTATGTGTGGTCATCGCACTAAGTTCGTGTTACATTATCGTTATTCGAATATAACCCCGTTTCCGCTTTAAATGATGCTTCTTAAAACGAACAAAAAATCTTTTATGAATCTCATCCAAAGTTAAAAATTTCAAACAAGGCAATATTCTATATTTGGAGATTTGAGAGATCGTACCCTATGTGTTGGGTTTCGGTTCTCTCGCTTCGCCAAAGATCGAATACCCTTTTGATAAGTTTTATACACGAGTCTCGGGGATTAAAAGATGACTTTGGATTTGAGGATTAAAATCATTGTGTCCTATGTATTGGATGTGATGTTTTATTCCTTCGGAACGAGAAAATCTTACTAATCAACTCGAGAAAACTCAAATATTTCCAGAAAGGGATCGGTTCTTTTTTAAAATCTTTTATCATTTCCGACTTTCGACCTAATGACATTAATTAATCAATTTGGTACCAATTTCGGGCGTGACGAGGGCGCTAACCCTTCCTCGTACGTAACCGACTCCCGGACCTGTTTTCTAAAATCCCATAGACCAAACACCGTTTTAGTAAATCAAAACATTTTATTAAAACAAAGGTGATCCGATCGCACCTAATAAAGATCGGTGGCGACTCCCGTTCTTACTTTCAAAACCCAAGTTCGATTCCCGTTTTCACAAAAAAATGGTCGCGACAGCTTGGCGACTCCACTGGGGAGGCTTTGAGAGTCAGGCCATAAATTGATTTGGTTTTTGTCCTTTTGTCGAAAGTTTGGAAAAATGTGTTAAAAAATCATGTTTCTCTTTGATGCATTTGTTTGTGCTATAAGTCGAGTCTCATGAAATACTTTGGCATTGCATTGCACGACCATTGCGGTCACACCATTAAGTGGGAGTGAGAAGCTACTCTTTCATGAGGTTTTTACCTCCGTGCAAGATAGTGGATCACTTTCGGGATACATCCATACCTATGTCTTCGTGAGATTTTTATCTCCGTGCAGCCATAGGGAAATGTATTCCCCTGGACTGAACTCGGTCCATATGAGCCTATAATGGGTGAGGATCGAGGAATCTGCTGGTTCAGGTACCCTTGCTTTAGAACTGAACCACATATAGAGAGACCTAAGAGCCCGTTGTAGGTAGAACCGTGTAAATCCTAGTTGCTACCTTAAATAGGAGTTTGATTATTTCCTGTTTATTTCAAGTTCTTTTTGTACCTGATACTAACCTGTTGTGTTTTGCTTTTATTGCATGGCATTTCATCATAAAAAGGTGTTGATCCACATTCGGTTTCTAGATAGAAAAGCTTAACATGGAAAAGGGGTTTCTCGATAGAGTAGAGGATAATGTGGCCGTTCAGGTGTGGTCCAAAAGAATACAGCAAGAAAAAGGAGATAGCCTGACAGTGGGGCATGAATCAGAGTTATGGGATTTCACCCGCATTAGTGTGGCTCAAAATGACTTACGAGAATTGAAGGAAATATGGGACTCATGGGGGAATGAGGACAAACAACTATTCTACCATAATTACGGTGATTTGCACTATCTGCTGGATATCAAGGTAGACGAGTACCTATTTTGAGCTATTACCCAGTTTTGGAACCCCGCTTATAGTTGCTTCACTTTTGGAGAGGTGGATTTGGTGCCTACTATAGAGGAGTACACAGCTTTGCTTCGATGCCCGAGAATTCAAACTGGTAAGGCGTATTCAAGGTTTGCTAATGTCCCGGCGTTCTCAAGAAGGCTAATGAACATTACAGGGATGAGCGAGCAATAGATTACGGCCCGGATCAAGCAAAAGGGAGATTGTAAGTGCATTCATTGGAAACATTTGAGGGACTTGATCTTGGCGCATCCTGATAAGAAAAAGAGGGTCGATGTCTTCGCTCTAAGCATCTACGGTTTGGTCATCTTTCCCAAGGCGTTAGGGCATATAGAGGATGCGGTTTCAGACCTATTTGATAAACTTGATAAGAGAGTTACACCTGTCCCCACAATTTTAGCCGAAACCTTCAGATCATTGAACGCTTGCCGAAGAGCAGGCGAAGGGAGGTTCGTGGGATGTGCACAGCTGTTGTTATCTTGGTTTCATTGCCACTTTTGGAAGATAGAGAAGGTCTCATACAAAGTGTTTTTCGAGAACTATTCTCCTCTAGAGGAATTAGCAAGTACACCAAGGCGGGACGACCTATCATGAGAGAAATGGATAGCGATTCTCCAAAATCTGCAAGTTAAAGATGTAGAATGGAAGGCTCCGTGGATGATCACTGACGAGATCTTGTATCGGTGTGGAGGGTTCGACTGGGTTCCTTTGCTCGGAATATGAGGAGCTGTCGGATATGCCCCGTTACTAGTGATGAGGTAGTTTCAATCGAGGCAGTTCATACCGGCGACACATGGATTAGCCCAATGTGAATTTTCATACAAGGATGACAATTATAAGAAGAGAGTTCACGAGATATCAGATGCATGGACCCAAACCCGAAAAATGAGGAGACTCGCCATGGGGCCAATAACGACGCACGAGTACGACCGATGGTGGGGCAAAAGAATCAACGACAATGTCCCAAGGCCAGTCCAAGGGAATGCTCTACCAATAGAAGAGTAGCTACAAGTAATCTCGTCTGAATTAGAGATTATCAAGCAAGATTTCGAGAGGAAGAGCCGAGAATTGGGTAAGAGGATAGAGCAGTTAGAAGAGGAAAAGATGCAGTTGTGGTTAGATGTTGACATCCACAAGTACGAGGCTGAAAAATTGAAAAAAGGAAAGAATAAGGCCGAAGAGGATTTGGATAGCTTAAAGACGGACTACAAGAAGCTACGCATGTCCTTCAGAACTGCTGGTTTGGGCAAAACGTTAGAGCAATGGCGACAGGAAATTAAAGAACAAAGGTCCAGAGCCGATCAGTGGGAAAGGAAATTCTAAGATGCTCAAGTACGGGAGGACGCTTTGGAAAAAAGCCTGTCAGAAAGCCAAAGTGAACAAGAGAGGTTACGCGCCCAAGTAGCAGAATTAGAAAGGTCACTACATCTGCACCGTAGTCACAACTCGGTAGCCAAATTAAGAGCCAGTCAGAACAAGATCAAAGAAATGAGAGGAAGGATTGGGGAGCTCGAGACTGCATTACAAGATAGCAAAACTCGGGTTGAGCTCCTTTAAGCAAACAATGAACTTTGGAAGGAGCAGCTCCATTATTCTCAAGAACAGATCATAAACAGAGACTATGTAATGGGCGAGGTCGTGGCTCAAATTCGAGAGGTGGCCGATCATTTGCTAGCCTTGGCAGTTCGGGCTGATGCGTTAAGTCTGATGTACGAGTCAAGATCGGAGCGAGGCCAAAGTCTAGCTTGGCTCCTTAGGAAAGTTAAGGATTTAGGCATTAGAGCAAAGTCGTATATGTAATTGTCCGTTCTATGAAAGGAAATTCGTTTTCTAGTAAAGTTTATCTAATGGAATTGAATCAAATCAACACCTTTTTGCATTCATACCATGCATTTGTATTACATCGCATACATTAAGTATCACATTACCTTAATTATTCACTAAGACTAAAATCGTATAATCCACAGCTACGACATTACGAATCTGGAATCACATCATCCCTATAGGACGCGTCTAAGAACTAGAGCTATGGACGCCAAACTCAATGAGAGGACCGAAAGAATGGAAAGAATCCAGCAAGAGCTGCAAGAACAGTTAGCCAGGTCGTAGCAAGAAGTAAGGGACCTGATGATGAGATCCCGCGAGGAATCACTTGAGCATAAGGATCAAATGGCTAAAATGATGGTGATGTTGACGGCTCTGGCCAAAGGAAAAGGACTCGCGCAGAGTCCTGATATTACAGAACCCCACCCGAGAGTTAATCAGGATCCGCTCTATCTCCCAGGGTTCACACCACCCCATGCTCATGCAACACAAAGAGGATGTCCTCAAGAGAACCCGATAGGCCTAGAGCAACGACCCATACCACCGACTCATTTGGGGGCAAGGTGTTTACGTATCAAACTCTAGATTGTTCTGGATTTAGATGATCCGATAGAAATAGCTAGGTTAAAGAGGGATCATGATGCTGAGGAAAAGTATAGGATCTTGGAAGAAAGACTCAAGGTGGTGGAGGGTACTGGAGTCTTCTCTGCACTAGGCGCCAAAGAGCTCAGTCTGGTGCCCGATCTGGTTCTGCCTCCAAAGTTTAAAGCGCCAAATTTTGAAAAATATGAGGGAACGAGATGTCCGAAGGCACATCTTATCATGTTCTGTAGAAAGATGGCTGGGCACGTGAATGAGGACAAGCTGTTAATACACTGTTTCCAGGATAGCTTGGTCGGATCAGCCCTCCGGTTGTACGATCAACTTAGCACAGAGAGGATCCGGTCATGGAAGGACCTAGCAAGCGCATTCTCGTGAACAATATAAGCATGTTTCTGATGTGGCTCTTGATCGGCTGACGCTACAAATGTTGGAAAAGTAGCCAACGGAGACCTTCAGACAATACACTCAGAGATGGAGGGACCTCTCAGTCCAAGTCAAGCCCCCTCTAACTAAAAGTGAGGTAACAGTCCTCTTTATCAATACCTTGAAGGCGCCATTCTACGACAAACTGGTGGGAAATGCCACAAAAGACTTCATCGACATCGTAATGTCTGGCGAACTCATCGAAAACGGCATCAAGAGCGGAAGGATGGAAGGTTCCGAGAGCTCGAAAAGGCCAGCGCCTGTAAAAAGAAAGAGCCCGAAGCCCATATGGTGGGGACTGGGAACCACTACGCTTCCAATTCGTACCCAATCCAACCACGACCTCAGTTCCGCCCACCTCCAAATTTCTATTTTCCTCCTCAAAACCTCTATTATCAAACACCCCCTCCTTGCCCCGCCTATGCCGCTGATAACCAAAGACCATTCACCATACCCCCCCAAATACTACGTCTGTTCAAAGTCAGCCAAAAAATGAACAAAAATCGACAAGACCCAACCCCAAGAGACCCCAATTTACCCCTATTCCCGTGTCATATGGAGAACTGTACCTGAAATTATTGGAAAAATAATTAATCTCCCCACATTACATGGCACCACTAAAGCCCCCATTCTCAAAGTGGTACGATCCCAATGCTAATTGCATGTATCATGCTGGAAACCAGGGGCATTCTACAGACAACTGTATAGCCTTTAAGAGGAGAGTTCAAGGTCTTATCGACGCAGGGATTTTACGGTTTGACGGTACCGGTAATATGGCTAGAAATCCGCTCCCTAACTATACCGTAGGGAATGTGAGTATGGCGACACAGGAGGACAGGTGGCGAGCCAAATGTTGTGTCTCCAAAATAAGGACACATTTGATGAAGGTCTGGGAAATAATGATTGAGAAGGGTATGCTCGACAAAAGCATCAAGGAGGAAAGCATGAAGAGTCCGAGTTTTTGCGTCTTCCACGACATAGAAGGACATCACATCCAATCTTGCGAGAAATTCAAAGAGCTACTTCAAGGTATGATGGACAATAAGGAGGTTGAGATTTGCAATAAGATGGAAGAGGCCGATGAAAAGGATGTATGCGCCTCTGAGGGCCAATCATCAGGCCCCTCTTATAGCGCCGATCGACCTTTGGTGATCTACTACGAGGCAAAGAAAGAAGAGGTGAGACCAAAAATGATAATCCAAGTACCTTCTCCTTTCCCTTACAAGGATAGCAAGGTGGTGCCGTGGAAATATGATGTCAACATCACCATACCTGAAGCTACAACTGGAAACGTCAGCGAGGTGGGGCATTTCACTCGCAGTGGGAGGTGCTATTCCCCTGAGATGGTTAAGACAAAGAAGAAAGCCGTTGGCACGAGTCAGAAAGGGAAGGCACCAACACACGAGGCTTAGGGTGAGGTTGAAATACAATCTGAACAAGAAGCCAAGAGGCTCGTGAATGAGGATGAAGCGCATGAATTCTTAAAGTTTATTAAGCACAGCGAATATAACGTCGTAGAGCAGCTAAACAAACAACCAGCAAGAATCTCAATATTATCTCTGTTGTTGAACTCGGAGCCACATCGAAACGCTTTACTGAAAGTGTTTAACCAAGCGTATGTGCCGAGCAATGTACCTGTTGAAAAACTTGACAGATGGGTAATTTAAATGCGGACAATTTCATCTCTTTCAGCGATGATGAAATACCACTAAACGGTATAGGCTCTGTTAAAGCATTGCACATCACAACCGGGTGCAAAGGATATATAATACCGCATGTGCTTATTGACAACGGGTCTGCGCTCAATGTCATGCCGTTGATTACACTGTCTAGGATGCCCGTCGACATGTCTTATCTGAGGCCTTGTCATTCTGCGGTAAGGGCATTTGATGGAACACGGCGACAGGTCTTGGGAAAAATCGAGATTCCTCTGGAGGTGGGCCCGTGCAAATATAATGTCGAGTTTCAGGTCATGGACATCGCACTTTCATATAATTGCCTTTTAGGAAGGCCCTGGATCCATTCCGCTGGAGCAATCCCTGCATCTCTCCATCAGAAAATAAAGTTTATTATGGATAACCGCTTGATCACGATCGCTGGTGAAGAAGACATCGTCGCATCACTCTCTAATGACGCACCCTACATCGAGGCAAACAAAGATGCGCCAGAATGCTCCTTCCGTTCCTTCGAATTTATCAACGCTACATTTATCGCCGAAGGAGACAGGGCTCCCACACCCAAACTATCAAGAAACACCAAAATGGGAATCAAGTTGACTGTATGAAAAGGCGCCTAGGCAAGGAAAGGTTTAGGAAGACACCAACAAGGGATAGCTAGAGCGCTAAACCCGGTACACCACAAAGCTCAATACGGCTTAGGGTTCAAACCTGATGGACGACAAAAAAGGAAATAGTTGCAGAAACATCAGGGAAGGAGGATTGCAAGAGCCTCAGGTCGAGAAGTAGAATAGGAGCCCAAGAGGATTGCAAGAGCCTCAGGTCGAGAAGTAGAATAGGAGCCCATGACGTACCCACCCTTGTCGAAAACTTTTACGTCCGCAAGAATGGTGTATCCAGAGAGAGACGATTCACGAAACATGCTGCTATTGGTTGAAAGGGATTTTCAGAACTTCAACATAAACGTCATTGACAAAGCGGATGATATGATGAAAGGCATTTCAAAGATACGCCCTGGTCCTCCTAGATTTGTGTTGAACAATTGGACCGCCGAGGATCTCCTTGTAGTTTCTAGGGCCCTTCCAAAGTAATCCTCAATGATAACTTTCTGTATACCCCTAAGTTGAAAGGGAATCTGTTATAAGAGTTTGTGTTGGCTGTTTAGCTTTTAAATGAACAATCAATGAAGATGCATTTTGTCACTGTCTCTCATTCTCATTGGCCTCATATTTATTCCCTCTTCTCATAGCCTGTCCTTATATATATTTCATGTCATGCCATAGAATCACATTTGTAGGTTCCAATACCTCAATGTTCCTCTATAGTTTCTTTTCCATTTATCTTTCAGGTGCTTAGATATCGACGACGTGAACAATCCCGTTACTGATCCTAAAATTGACTTTGAGCAAGCTGCTTGTTTAGAAGAATCTGAAGCTGACGAGAATACTGAAGATTATGTCTCGACCCCTGACTTGCTAAGGATGATAGAACAGGAAGATAAATAGATACTCCCCCACCAAGAATCTGTTGAGACAGTGAACCTGGGAAACGAAGAAAAGAGGCAAGAAGTGAAAATTGGGACCTCCATCTCAGAGCACACCAAAAATGATTTGATCACCCTGCTTCATGAATACAAAGATGTATTTGCATAGTCATATCAGGACATGCCAGGATTGAGCGAGGATGTAGTGGTCCATAGGCTCCCACTGAAGCCAGAATGCAAACCTATCCAGCAGAAGCTAAGACTAATGAGACCTAAAATGCTCTTAAAGATAAAAGAAGAGGTTAAAAAACAATTCGATGCCGGTTTCTTACAAGTCTCCAAATATCCAGAATGGGTGGCTAATATAGTCTCAGTGCCAAAGAAAGATGGCAAGGTGCGAATGTGTGTGGACTATCGCGATCTGAATCGAGCAAGCCCTAAGGATAATTTTCCCTTACCGCACATCGATACGTTGGTGGATAACACGGCAAAACATTCATTATTTTCTTTCATGGATGGATTTTTGGGTTATAACCAAATAAGGATGGCTCCTAAGGATATGGAGAAAACTACATTCGTGACAATATGGGGAACCTTCTGCTACAAGGTGATGCCGTTCGGATTAAAAAAATACCGGGGCAACATATCAGAGGGCAATGGTGATGCTGTTCCATGACATGATGCACAAAGAGATAGAAGTCTATGTTGATGATATGATTGCCAAATCTCGAGGGGAAAGAGAGCATGTTGGGAACCTCAGGAAGCTGTTTGAAAGACTAAGAAAGTTCCAGCTGAAGCTTAATCCAACCAAGTGCACATTTAGTGCAACTTCAGGGAAATTGCTGGGCTTCATTGTCAGTGAGAGAGGTATTGAAGTTGATCCGGACAAGATAAAGGCCATACAAGAATTACCACCTTCATGGACACAAAAGGAAGTCAGAGGATTTCTAGGAAGGTTAAACTACATCGCTCGATTTATTGCTCAGCTCACCAACCAATGCGACCCAATTTTTCGACTCCTGCGAAAGCACAATCCTGGGGAATGGAACGAAGAATGCCAAGCTGCTTTCGACAAGATAAAACAATATTTGTCTAACCCCCCCGATGCTAGTACCACCAACTCTCGGAAGGCCGTTAATATTGTATCTGACGGTGTTCAAAAATTCAATGGGTTGTGTACTGGGGCAACATGATAAGTCGGGAAGAAGAGAAAATGCAATCTATTACCTCAGCAAGAAGTTCACGGAGTATGAAACAAAATATTCATCAATTGAAAAATTCTGTTGTGCTCTGGTCTAGGCAGCTCGAAGGCTCAGACAATATATGCTGTATCATACGACGTGGTTGATCTCGAAGCTGGACCCCATAAAGTACATGATGGAATCACCTGCACTCTCAGGAAGAATGGCACGATGGCAGATCCTATTGTCGGAATACGACATCACCTATGTGAACCAAAAGTCGATAAAAGGAAGCGCAATAGCTGACTTCCTAGCAACTCGAACGACAAAGGAATACGAGCCGTTAAGATTTGATTTCCTAGATAAAGATTTGATGTACATTACAGAAAAAGAATGTGAATCATCAAAAGAGAAATCATGGAAGATGAGCTTTGATGGCGTATCAAACGCATTAGGGCATGGGATCGGAGCAGTTTTAGTGTCACCAGAAGGGAATCATTATCCATTCACAGCCAGATTAAATTTCTTCTGTACCAATAACATTGCAGAATACGAGGCCTGTATCATGGGACTTCGCGCAGCTATTGAACGAGACATCAAAATCTTAAAGGTATCCGGGGGCTCAGCGTTGGTGATTTACCAAATCCGTGGAGATTGGGAAGTAAGAGACTCGAAGTTGGTCAAATATCGCGATCTTGTTGCAGAATTGGTCAAAGAATTCGAGGAAGTGACTTTTAATTACTTCCCACGAGAGGAAAACCAATTGGCTGATGCCCTAGCCACCTTGGCTTTAATATTCAAAGCGAACCGAGAAGCGGAAATAATGCCTCTCCAGATGAGCATATATGAGGCCCCGGCGTATTGTTTTAGCATGAAAAAGAGGCAGATGGGCAGCCATGGTTCCATGACATCTTAGAACATGTCAAGAATCAAAGATATCCTGAGCACGCGAATGGGAACGACAAAAGAACAATCAGAAGAATGGCAGCGGGATTTGTTCTTGATGGGGGCATCCTATACAAAAGAGGAAAAGATCAAGTGCTTCTGAGGTGTGTGGGTGATATTGAAGCCAGAAAGATACTTGAAGAGGTCCATGAAGGAATTTGTGGAACGCATGCCAATGGTCTCACCATGGCCAGGAAAATTATAAGACTCGGTTATTACTGGTTGGCGATGGAAAGCGACTGCATCAGTTACGCACGAAAGTGTTACAAATGTCAAATCTACGGCGATAAAATTCATGCAGCACCTTCGCCCCTTCATGTCATGACTTCTCCGTGGCCTTTTTCTATGTGGGGCATGGATGTTATAGGGCCAATTTCCCTGAAAGCTTCTAATGGGCATCGATTCATTTTTGTGGTCATAGATTACTTCACAAAATGGGTTGAGGCTACTTCGTTTGTGAATGTGACAAAGACCGCAGTTTGCAAGTTCTTAAAAAAGGAGATCATATGTCGATATGGATTACCTGAGAGAATCATTTCAGATAATGCTTTGAATCTGAATAACAAGATGATGAAAGAGGTGTGCGAACAATTTCAAATTAAGCATCACAATTCCTCACCCTATCGCCCAAAGATGAATGGAGCAGTAGAAGCTGCTAACAAAAATATTAAAAAGATTATTGGGAAAATAATCGAAACATATAAAGACTGGCACGAGAAGCTACCATTTGCCCTATACGCATATCGCACATGTATGCAGACCTCCACAGGGGCAACTCCTTTCTCTCTGGTCTATAGAATGGAAGCTGTACTGCCCATCGAAGTTGAGATCCCCTCTTTACGAGTTTTAATGGAGTCAAAACTAGAAGAATCAGAATGGGTACAAGCTCGATATGACCAACTAAACCTGATCGAAGAAAAACGCTTAAAAGCAATCTGCCATGGACAAATGTACCAGAAGAGAATGATCACGGCCCATGACAAGAAGGTACGGCCAAGGGAATTTTGCGAAGGAGAGCTCGTGCTGAGAAAGATTCTCCTAATACAAAAAGACTTTCGAGGAAAATGGGCACCAAATTGGGAAGGACCATATGTCGTAAAGAAGGC
The DNA here is from genome assembly GCA_025503065.1 of Gossypium bickii. Taxonomy (NCBI): domain Eukaryota; kingdom Viridiplantae; phylum Streptophyta; class Magnoliopsida; order Malvales; family Malvaceae; genus Gossypium; species Gossypium bickii. The sequence continues at coordinate 10,401,600 of CP106719.1, read as the reverse complement.
CTTCTCGGGTGGAGCTTTGATTCTCATTGAGATGGATGGGAAAGAGGTACCAAATCCAGTGAACTCAGATGTCGTGAAGAAGTACTACGCCTAAGAAGGAGGAAGAAAAAAAAGGGAAAAAGATCAAGATGAAAACCTGAAAGGGCGTCTTGAAAAAAAAAAGAAGAAGAATAAGAAGAAGAAGAAAAATCAGGATGGAAACCCGAAAAAGGCGTCTTGATAAACAAAATTGGGATGAAAACCTGAAAAGGCGTCCTAATGAAGGGAATTCGGACATAAAAAGTAAGATTCAAATAGGAAGTCAAATGGCGATATTATAATATTTAAAGCAGACTCGGAAGCTCAGAATCTTCTACGCAAGAAGCTCCGCTCGAAAAGATTCAGGATGAAGGAACGTGGAGAAGCTCATGCGTCAGATATCTAGAGCATTTGTGACGATTGAATCTGCTTTCTTTTTATAAAGTTTTCCTTATCGAATCATTCTTTGTCAATTTTCTTTGCTTGTCGCTTTGAAATAAATATGAATGGAAGGCATTTCTTTCGCACCTACTTGGTCATTCTCATGCATCTCGCGTTTTGTTCATTTAAATGATAAATAGCGAAATGACCTACTATAAACAAAAGGAATATTGAGCATTACCAGGATGAGGATCTGGTAAATACAAGAGCCTCAAAGCAAGGACAGTCCAACAGGGGGCAAAAGAGCGATATACGAGAAAAATGGATTATTCGTAAAACTTGAGGACGGGTACGAAACCTGAAAGAAAAGTCAAGAATCGAAGCAATGAATACAAGTCGTCATGAAAATCATAACGAGAGATACACGACAAACAAGCCCAAAACGCATGGCATAATCATGTAGGCAGAAGAGCATTTGAGCCAACACGTGCATATCATGACAACATCACGCATAACACATACAGGTACACCCATAGAGCGAGAAACTCTAGTTGTACCAGATCGAGAAAGGAGATATCCGAGCTCTACCAGACAATACGTTTTAATTTCTATTTTGTTTAAAATCGACTCATAATGCGAGAAGTGAGTTGGGCCTCGGGGCGCACGCCGAGGTACTTTTAATTTCTGTTTGCAATTCCTCTGGTCGCACGCTGAGGTATTTTTAATTTCTACTTTTTAATTTCCGTTAGCAATTCCTCAGGTCGCACGCTGAGGTATTTTTAATCTCTGATTTTTAATTTCTGTTTGCAACTCCTCGGGGCACATGCCTAGGTACTTTTAATTTCTGTTTGCAATTCCTCAGGTCGCACGCTGAGGTATTTTTTAATTTCTACTCTTTAATTTCTGTTTGCAACTTCTCGGGTCGCACGTTGAGGTACTTTTAATTTCTATTTGCAATTCCTCAGGTCGCACGCTGATGTATTTTTTAATTTTTGCTCTTTAATTTCTATTTGCAACTCCTCGGGTCGCACGTTGAGGTACATTTAATTTCTATTTGTAACTCCTCGGGTCACACGCTGAGGGTATTTTCAGTTCCTGTTTTCCAATTTCTGTCTAAAAAAAGAAAAAAAACTATCGAAAAAGGAAAAGAAAAAGAAAAAGGAAGGAAGAAGGGGTCAACTCATATTGCGAGAAGAAGGAACCAGTTTGGAAAGCTCAGATTTCGAAGCTACACTTTTCTTCGTGCCCTGAAGTCGCATTGGAGCAAGTTAAGCATAAACAAGATCGAGGAAAAGTAGATTGAAGCTGCGGGTCATCTCGCGGGAGCAGTGGTAGAATGGATCAAAGCAACAAGGTTTGAAGACGGTTGAGGAAGACGAGAACCAATAAGTCGAGGCTTGGCCAAGATCGGGCAAAATTGGTTCTTCTATTGTCTTTGCTCTATTCTCGTTTCACAACAATGAGCAAAGAGGGGCAGCAGTAGTAACCAATTTTGCCCGGGCCCAGTACAGAATAGAGGCCCAAGTGATAAAACAAAAAATAACAAGCCCAAAATAATATATAATAGTCTTTTGAATGTCCATTTACAAGAGAGCTCAAAGCCCAATAAACCGAAATAAACAAACAGAACAAAAATCCAAAAACAATAGTCCATTTACAGAACAAATTTGGTACTACATTAAAAACCAGATTAAACTAAGCCAAATTACAAACCCCTAAAACCCAATTACAGCAACCCACTAAACCTAAACTGCTAACCCAATCACAGAGGCCCAGCGGCCCAAAGTCTTAAAATTTTCGAGAAACCCCAGCTAACGCCGCCAATGACCTCTTAAATCGCCTCGCTCTCGCGTGCGCTCCTCACGCGCTTCACCTCGTTTTGGCCACCACTCGCGTCGGTTTCTGTACCCATGCCTCCGAAGATTCGAGTTCCCCCAGGCTCCTCGTCCGTTGCCCACCACTGTCGCGCCTCGCACGCCTGCACCATCGCCATTCCCTGCAGAAACAAAAACAAGGAACAACAGAGAAATCAAGGACAAAGAGATACGGGGAAAATAGTTGAATAATAGAAAAGGGATTGTATTTGGCTATAAAGCCATTAAATATTGATGTAATAGAGGTTCAGTTTTTACGATATACGAAAAAGAAATCAAACAAACACGAACGCAAGAATTATCAGAGATCAAAGAGATTAAAAGGTTGCTTTCTTTTTTTGTTTTGGCGGTCGGCGATTTAATACTGTTTCTTTGCTCTCCTAGGCTTTGCTTACTATTTTCGAAATCAAAAAATAAAGATCAGTAACAAAACGAAAGAAACAAAATGAAAGGGAGAACGTGTACTTTCGCGAACATCTTTGTTTTCCCCGTCGCAATCGGAGACGATCGAGGAGACCGGTCGGAGAATAAGACTTAGAATCGGTTGTAAAAATGGGTCGGCTCTTCAAGCGCTGCTATTCGCCGTCTGCGGTGGCGTTTTGGTAGCTTGAAGGAGAGAATCTGGGGTTGCGGTTAACGGAGAGAAACGGGGAAGAGGGAAAGTTTTCGGAGAGAAGATCTAAATTTTTTTTTGAAAAATTAAGGGATTAGACTGATTTTTTTTGTCAAAAAAAGGGTTTTTATAAACTAAGCAAAACGACGCCATTTATGGGGGCTAGGATCTGCGCATCGACCCGCTTGGTGACCCGGATCCGCGCCTCCCCTCTTTGAAGGATTATTTATGCGAACGGTTCCCCACTCTCTGATCCCTTTGCAATTTAGTTCTCTCAAACGCACCGCTTTCTCGACTGGGGATAATTTCTATTTTAATCCCTCATTTCCTGCGCGCATTTCATTCATGCCACCCAGTTCTCTTTTATTTTAGACTTTTGCCCCAGATTCCAGCTTTCATTTTAATTTAACCCTGACGTATATATTTTGTTTTCTTCAAATATTTTTCTATTTTACCATTATCTATATATTATTATTATTGCATTATTATTATTAGTATCATTATTATCCTTATTATTATCATTATTAGTGTTATTATCACTATTATTATTATCATTATTTATTATGATTTTTTTTTCATTGATTATCTTTATTAAACCATATGTTGTTATTTTAATTTAATTTAATTCTATTTTTATTTTAACATCATTTTGAAACTATTCCATATGCTACTTATTTCTATATTCTGTGTTCTTGGCTTAAAATCATTTTGTCGGCTATTTTAAATTATTTTATGTATCATTTTTTTAAATTGCTCAATCCATTGCTCAGTGGTTGTTAATGTTGATATCTAAATAGTGTAGGCTATGTGATCATTGTGCTTGTGTATATTATAATTCGTTCGTTCGCATTTCCATATTATTGATATTGTCACCATCCTTATTATTGTTTACATTATTGTTTCATTGTCATTATTATTCTTCTATATCAGTATTTTAGATTAATGATACTAATGTTGTATTACATGTATTATGTGTGGTCATCACACTAAGTTCGTGTTACATTATCGTTATTCGAATATAACCCCGTTCCCTTTTTAAATGATGCTTCTTAAAACGAACAAAAAATCTTTTATGAATCTCATCCAAAGTTAAAAATTTCAAACAAGGCAATATTCTATATTTGGAGATTTGAGAGATCGTACCCTATGTGTTGGGTTTCGGTTCTCTCGCTTCGCCAAAGATCGAATACCCTTTTGATAAGTTTTATACACGAGTCTCGGGGATTAAAAGATGACTTTGGATTCGAGGATTAAAATCATTGTGTCCTATGTATTGGATGTGATGTTTTATTCCTTCGGAACGAGAAAATCTTGCTAATCAACTCGAGAAAACTCAAATATTTCCAGAAAGGGATCGGTTCTTTTTTAAAATCTTTTATCATTTCCGACTTTCGACCTAAGGACATTAATTAATCAATTTGGTACCAATTTCGGGCGTGAGAGGGTGCTAACCCTTCCTCGCACGTAACCGACTCCCGGACCCGTTTTCTAAAATCCCGTAGACCAAACACCGTTTTAGTAAATCAAAACGTTTTATTAAAACAAAGGTGATCCGATCGCACCTAATAAAGATCGGTGGCGACTCCCGTTCTTACTTTCAAAACCCAAGTTCGATTCCCGTTTTCACAAAAAAATGGTTGCGACATCTATATTAATGCTTTTACTCAAAATAATAACAAATGTGTGAGAATTAATTAAGTCTTTTTAATTGAAAATATATATATATATATATTACATCTAAAATTAATTATTTTTCTAAAGCGAAGCGAGGGTATCTTCTAATAGATTTAATTTAAAACTTGTGCATTTTTCGATTTTACTTTTATAAATAAAAATCATAAAATGTGATGAAATATTTCATCACTAAAAAATATATAATTATAGAGAATGAAAAAGGTTTATATTTTCGCATACTATATATGTATATAAATATATGTAGATGTTATATAAAATTATCTCGCCCAAATCAGTTGTCTGAATTAAAAAAGGAAAATAAAAAAGAGCTTGTTCAACTCATAACTGAAGGATCACCATGCTTAAATGAGACTACTTCAAAAAATGACATGTGATCACCATACCTATAAGGTTTAGGTTGCTTCCTTGATCAATATCAATCTCTTACATGTATAACATGTGGACAAATGCTAAATTACATCAATCCCCCTAGGAGCCCCCTCAGAAAGACAATAAACCATCCAATCATATACAAATGCAAGTGTTGGAGGGCCACCATGACTTAACTAACTACTTTTCCTAGCAAGACACCTATCCATTGGCCCCTAGAACTAATTAAACCTTACGCTAGCCTCTCTCATTAACCGTATTCTCTCAAGACACACGTTTCAAACCTAAGCTTTGACAAATGGTTTAGAGAACCTTTGACCCTCATCCTTGGTCCCCAAAATTAATCTTCTCTACTCTTAACACCATCGTGTGAATCACTACTAACCACCATCTCCCTAGTTTGTATCAACAATTTGGCATTGTATGAGTCATGTCTCAAAAATAAAGGTTTCTTCACAGTTTCCAATAACAACATGATCCAAATGCTTAAATGTTATTCAATGCATGTAATCAATATGAAGCAACTGAACATGAATATCAAGCTTAACCTTTTTATGGTCATTTCGAATTTTATTCTAGTTCATTAATCCTTATTATTGGCACCTTCAATATCTTACATATCAAAAGGAAACACATGCACGACCACAAGCTTACTTATCTAATTATCATTGTTGCTAATTACAAGTTCATTACAGGTAGTGCAAGATAAATTATCTTCTTCTTTTTATACAATGACATGTTTTTTCTTTTACCAATTTGCCAAATTTAGAGATTTGGGGTTTTCTTAGATCTTGGTTTCACATCATTAGTATCATAGTTTTAGTTTAAGTGTTTAAAACAATTATCTTTTATTGTTTTATTTAGTAGTTGTGAATAAAATGAAAAATATAAAAAAAAAATCTCATTGTTTTAGTACATTTTTGTTAAGTTTGCAAATTTGCATCTATGAAAACAAGACGAGCATCAACAAAGACAACGTAAGAGTTGAAAGTTGCAATAAAATAGTAGACAATATTTGAGGAAAATTTTTTAAAACTCTAGGTGTCTAGTCAGTTTAGAACTCTTATTATTTCAAAGAGTTTTTATATTTAATTAGAGAGATATATTGTAAATAAAACTCCTTAATTATGGTTGGTTAGGATAGTTTAATTAGAGTTTTATGAAATTTAAAAAGCTTATTTAAGAGATTAAATATTTATTTACTTAGAGATTTAATTATATAAGACTTTTAAAATTGAATTTTCAATTGGTCTTTAGGAATTTATATATTTTTTAAACTTTGGCATATTGAAAGGCATATAAATACTTGGATTGGCCGACCATTGTAAATATGGATATTTGAGCTTAATAAAATTTGGCCATTATTCTTTCTTTTCGAGGTTGAATGATTCGCCTTGTTAATTTTTTTGTTACCTTTGTTTTTAGGTACACGTTATCTAAGGGTGGCATAGGGTGTTGCTCGATTATCGTTGTTTCTAGTTACAACTTTATTAGAGATGGTATTGTAAGATAGACTATCCGAATATCATTGTTTCTAGTAACAAGTTAATAAGAGGTGGCATAGACTAAATTATCTTATTGTTTTAACACAAACATATTTTTTTCCAATTTGCTAAACTTGGAGATTTGAGGTTTTCTCAAATCATGGGTTATGCATCATCTAAGTCTACATTTTTTATGGAAATAGGAAAGTTCCCTGTTTTTATGGTTTCTACAAGGTTATTGAGGTGAACTTAGAAAAAATTCATGCAACATTGAATATGAATTCTCATAAGAATATCAAGGAAATGCATCGCTTAACTAGAAAGGTTGTAGCATTAATTAGATTTGTATCAGAGACAGCATACAAGTGCTTGCCATTTTTCAAAGTTTTATGATCCTTAACTTGTTAGTATTTGAATGATTGTTAAGAACTAAGGTATGAAAGAATTTGATAGAAAGAAAATATTTCAACAGAATAACCTCTGTTCTGAATTGTCGAATATTGCTTGCCTTCTTGTATATTTTACATTGCAAAACTTTAGCTAACTGCCTCTTAACAAATTGCAAGCTGAATAGCAGCTTTTCTACTGACTTAGTAGCTGATTACTGACTTAGTAACTATCTACTACTCTAACATGCACCAATCTTCTCGACGGGCAAGACCCGAAGAGAATTTTGAAACCGATTAAAAATTGTTATTGATAGCGGTTTAGTTAGAATATCCGCTACTTGATCACAGGCAGGAACCTCACCAACCAAAATAGACCCGTCTGCAACTCGCTCACGAACAAAAAATAGGTTAAGCTCAACATGTTTGAACTTAGAATGTAATACAGGATTGGCTGCAACTGCAACAACACTAGAACTATCACACCAAATATTTGGAGTATCATTAGACTTAATCTGTAGTTCCTGAAGTAACGAAAGTAACCAGGTAACCTTACTAATAGCTGCAGTGAGGCTCCTATACTCTGTTTCAGCTGTAGAGCGAGAAACCACTTGCTACTTTTTGGAGCACCATGACACAGGAGAGGATCCAAAATAAACACAATACCCAGAAGTTGATCGATGATCGTCAAAATCTAGCCCCCAGTTGGCGTCAGTATATGCAACCAGAGAAAGTCGAATAGATGGTCGAAATACAATTCCAAGTTCAAGAGTCCCACACAAATATTGCAAGATGTGTTTTAGAGCAACCATGTGAACCATGGTAGGGTTATGCATAAAATGGCATATCCAATTTACTACATATGCAATATCAGGCCTAGTAATTACAACGTACTAAAGCACACTAGCAAGGCTCCCATATTTAGTCGAACCGTCTAAACAATCATCATCCTCTTTAGAGAGAGTGGATGAGCTAACCATTGGAGTATGAACACTCTTTACATTTGTCATTGAGGCGTGAGCAAGAATATCCCGTATGTATTTGGTCTAATATATGAAGATAACCGGAAAAAGAGCGTGTTACCTCTATGCCGAGAAAATAGTGTAGCTCACCTATGTCCTTAAGTGAAAACTTATCATTTAACAAACGAACAAATCAATCAATAGCAGTAGGAACACTCCCAATAATGATAATGTCATCAACATAGACCAGAACATAAAGTGTAGAGTCAGTCTTAACCCGAATAAACAAGGAAGCATCAGACTTCGAGGCACTGAAACCAATAGACACAAGGAACTACTTCAGCTTTTCAAACCAAGCCCGAGGGGCTTGCCGGAGACCATATAAAGCTTTCTTTAGACGACACACATGAGGTTTTCCTGTTGAATAATACTGAACATATCCTGAAGGTTGTTACATAAACACCTCAGTATCCAAGTCGCCATTTAAGAAGGCATTATTAACATCTACTTGACGTAGTTGCCACTTCTTGGAGACAACAACAACATAATAACTCTAATAATGGCAGGTTTCACCATTGGACTAAATGTTTCCTTGAAGTCACAACCCGAAGTTTGAGAACGACCTTTTGATACCAGTCGAGCCTTTTTGTGGGCAATTGTGCCATCAGGGTTCCTTTTAATTTTGAATAGCCATTTGCATCTGATGACCTTGCGATTTGATGGTAGAGCAACCAGCTCCCAGGTGGAGTTATTAACAAGAGCATCATACTCAGCCTGAGCGGCTGCATGCCACTCAGCTGTAGATAGGGCTTCTTCTATCGAAGATGGTTCGACAGCTTCAACAGAACGAGCTTTCGGCTTGAAGATACCTGCTTTAGCTCGTGTTACCATAGGATGAGTGTTGATCACTGGCATGAGAGAACTTGTTTCATCAGTGGATAAGGACATATTGATGTTGTCTAAGGGTAATTCCTCATTATTTTCCCAAAAGATTGGTTGATGAGATTCAGGAGTAGCAGTAGACACACTATCGCTCGAAAACAAAATGGTCATAGACGGTGACGCTTGAACGGGCTCCATAGATTGAGGTGATGGATTAATCATTGGTGGGAATGTTGAAACGTATTCCATAGGTCGAGTTGAGAAAATCCAAACCAAAGGTACTACTGTTGAAACAGATGTATCCGAGTCCGTTGCCAGTCATTGTGAACCATTCTCAGAAAACAAAAACCTATTTTCATCAAATACAACATGTCGGGAAATAACTATTTTGCCATTCGGTAAAAGACATTGATAACCTTTATGTTGAGTACTATAGCCCAAAAAAGTATAAGGTTGAGAGCGAAAATCCAATTTATGAGTCGCAAATTGATACGAACCCGGTTCTGTGAATTGATCCGAGTCGTAAGATTACCCGATCGTTAAATAAGAAGGTTTCGTTCGGATTCGGAAAGGGTTAGAAAATTCGGTTTTTTTTTTAAAAGGGCAGTAGACAAGGAAGGGCTCGATAGAAGGTGGTTATGGATTACGGAGGCTCGGTTGTGAAAGAAATGGACAAGTCGGGTTATAGGATTATTGGTAACTTAAGGTCAAGAATGAACCAAACTTCGGATGAAGGTTGACCCGAGACTTATAAGACTTTAAGTTAATTTGGAAAGAATTATGAGACCTTAACCCACTATCTAAAGAGATAGGAACCTCGGTATAAAGTTTCGAACGCCACACGAAAACGTGATAAGTTCGGATAAACAAAGAAACTGTTGACGCCACTACCTAGATAGATAAGTCAACGAATCTTTGGACGAAATTTGAGAGAAAATTTCTCAACAAATTTAAGGGTAAATTTATTCAAATTTCAAAGGTGTCTTTACATTGAAAATTCTCAAGCTATTTATAAGCATAAGAGCGACTATTTCTTTGACTAAATTACATAACCCTACATTGAAGAAATGACTAGAAAATATTGTAAAAAAATATAATAATATAAGTGGGAATTATTTAATCCCCATTTTTTTTTGCCGCCCAACATGTTTAATTCTATGGATTTGATCATGTTGGAAATAAATATTAAAGACATAATATGGTGGCCATTATTTTATTGCCATTTGTTTTTCCACCAATTTGAATGGCATTGAATTCTTCATGTGGGAAACAAATATTGGAAATATGGTGGCCATTATGATTTATTATCATTTGTGCTTCCACCAATTTGAATGGCATGGGAAGTGGCCATTATTCTAACCCCATGGTTGAATAGGCACCCATATATTCTCCTTTAAAAAAATACTCCACAATCGGCACTTATAAAAAAATACATGAATCAACTTCAATTCAGCTGAACATAGTTAAAACACAATTTAAACACTTTATTTAATAACTAGGCAAAAACAACGGTTAACAAGACATATTAATATTCAGCTATGACAAAGGACATATTAACTAAACAATTTATTTATCATGAAATAAATATGCAGCAACAATAAATGACTGAAGACAAATTAAATATGCATAATAAGGTGTTAAATAAACTATCAGCCGAACTAACTAGTATATTCAGCTTCAAATAAATTGTAAATGCGTGGCTTGCTCAATTTATCGTTCCCAAAATGTCCAATCATGATATTGCTTATGAGAGCCGTCACTTCCTTCTTAAACCTTTTAGCACGAGCACGAGTAATAGGCCCTTTTGGTAGCTCCAACGGATCTTCGGTAACCTTAGTGGGTGCCCGAGCCACGATCGTATCACAAATGGTCGTAAGTATGGGTAACAACAGCAACCAAAAACCCTAAGATGATCATAAGTTGGGTCACATCCATAAAGCGCCTTAAACGGGGATTGACCGTTGAGAACCATAGTAGGAAGGCGATTAATAAGATGAACTGCACAGCAGAAAGCATACCCCCAGTAATCCATAGATAGATCGGCTTGAGCCAACAGTGATAAGCCCATTTCAACAATGTGCCAATATTTACGTTTAGCCACTCCATTTTGTTCAGAAGTATACGGGCAAGTCAATCAATAAACAATCCCTTGAGAAGTTAGAACAGATGTGAAGGCCCGGTACTCGCCACCCTAATCACTCTAAAATTGTTTGATAGCCTTACCAAACTGCGTTTTTATCAGCTGTTGGAATCTAGTGAAGCACTCTACTGTCGGAGACTTTTGACGGAGAAGATAAATCCAGGTAAATCTAGTGCTCATATCAATAAACTTCACATAATACCGATTGGCAGCACAAGCAATAGACCCGGGACCTCAAAGATCAGAGACAATCAAATCAAAAGGTTGACACTAAGTATTAGACATAAGAAACGGCAGTTTATGCGACCGTCCTTGTTGACAAGCAGTACATAAACCATCAAGACTATATTTAGTAGGTACAATTTGACATTTATCTAAAACATTCTTAACTACGGATGCTGACGGGTGTCCAAGGCGTTTATGTCATAGAGTAAAAATCAGACACTCAGCAATCTTATTTTGAACCTTCATATGAGCAACAAAGGGAGTCTCAGTGGATGAAGCAGTCATCACTGGTACGGGAAAATGATTTAGTCCTTCACGAATGTGGCTTGTCAATAAAACTTCCCAGGTCACGATATCCTTAATAACATAATGTGTTGGATAAAATTCAAAGAATACAACATTATCATTGGCAAACTGTGATATTGATAGTAGATTCTTGCATATACTGGGCACACATAATGTAACACCCCTTACTCGGGTTCTACGCTAGAACCGGGCCCGAGGTGTTACCGTACTAAAACCACTTTATCGCCACTTAGGCTCATCGTGACTACTCTCTTAAGTCACCACAACAACCTCTTTACCCGACTTACGAGACCTACTCATACACACGAGGGCTCCCGAGATTATATTAGAGCTTTTTCAAATCTTAAAAATTTTCTCTCTTGTATAGGGTTAACACGCCCATGCAAAAAGAGACACGCTCGTGCGTAGACCCACACGCCTATGCTCCTCAACCGTGGTGAATCCTGACTACATCCACACGGCCTCAAAGCCTGGTCACACACCCGTGTGGCTAGCCCGTGGCCAACACCGACTAAACTCACATGGCCTATGCACACGCCCGTGTGACTAGTCTGTGCCCTATTCTGACTTAAAATGTTAACATGCAGGGGACACACGGCCAAGTCACACTCCCGTGTGTCTATCCACATGGACAAAAACAAAGCTATGTGCTAAGTTCCTTTCACCCATCTAGCACACACAATATGCATTCATTCAACACATCTATAATCAACTCAAATTGAAATGCAATCTCACATAGATAACTACAATCTTTTCATAAAATAAGGTAGCCAACTACTATGGCATTATACAAAATAGACTATCTATCTAAAGGCCAACACATCTTAGCCATTTACGACAAAATTCACTAACTTGTCTAGCCTCTATACATGCCATATACAAAACATGGAGTCTCGTATACCAGAGTGTGCTGATAATGTAGACGATCTTCCAATTGATCCTCGTATCTCAATTCAACACTTTTACTCTATAAGACAAGGGAAAAGAAAGGGAGTAAGCTTTGAGCTTAGTAAGTTTACACATAAACAATTAAGCATCATAGTATAAGCTAAACTACAATTAGCATCATACTAATATATAATGTACAACAATGCTTACTCTTTCTATCCTTTACCACATTTCCAACACATCATGAGTCACATACTCATAACCATTGAAATGCACCCCTGCATTCAATATCACATTTACACAATATACAACACAACAACATCAGTTCTCGATAATTTATCCACACAACTAATTTCTCAGTGGTTTCGCACTTAGCCTGCCACAATCAATTAATAAGGTAGTATTGCACTTAGCCTACCATAAAGGTAATCATAGTGGTTTCGCACATAGCCCACTAGACGATATACCTAACTATAGCATCGCACATAGCCAGCTCATCGTCAATATGCATTAAGATGGTATCGCTCTTAGCCCACCATTTAGCATTCTCACTACACATTCACATATCTACTTACTTAACCATACATCCATTCACAAATTCTACCACATTTATCCCACATAGGTCCTCAATCATTCTCAATCATGCTATACACTAGCTAGCATTAAGAAATTGTAAGTATGAATGCATTGCTTAAGCATAGACTTACCTCGATACTTAAAAGTATAGAAATATGCAGTTTAGTCCACCACCTTGCTCTTGCCTCAGTTTAGATCTGGGCTTCGTCTTTCTTGATCTATAATGAATAAATTACCCTTTTACCACTAATCTTTCTTATAATTATACTTTTGCTCTAAGGCTCGTAAAGTGATTTGTATTCAACTTTCTAGCCTTTCATGCTTAGCCGATCACTTACTCAACTAAAGCATTCACTAATTCTCACTAAATCACACATGTATGACCAAACTTAAAACTTTCACAAACTAGTCCCTACATGCATTTTCATGGAAAATCACTTAACAAAAGATGTTTCTACTACATCAAGCTTTCATATTCTTCCATAAAACATCAAAATACATGCATATCATACATGGGTACATTTTTTAACATCCATTATAGCTTATCAAATAGCTAAAAATAGCTTACTCATGCTACTAGGACTTCAAAAATACGAAGAATATCAAAAACAGGGCTTAGATGCATTTACTAGCAAGCTTGAAAAATTTGAAGAACCCTAACAATGGCTCTCTAAATTTTCGGCAGCCTTGGAGAAGAAGATGAATGAATTTTGTCATCTTTTCTCCCATTTTAATCATTTAATTGCCAAATGACCAAAATGCCCTTTTTGATAAACTTCTTATTTTAACTCATTCATGCCCAATTTTGTCCAAAAATTAAAAATTGGGAAAATTTCTATTTAAAGACCTCTAATATATATTATAAATCCATTTCACACAAATAGCTTCTAGAATCTCACATTTTGTAACTTTTACAATTTAGTCCTTTTGGACAATTCAACCAAAATTTCACAAAATTGCTTCATGAAACTTTCACACTAGCATGCATACATAGCATAAATCTCAAAAACTAATACATAAACCTTGGATTTGTGGTCTCGCACCACTATTTCGACTAGGCCCTAAACCGGGATGTTATAAGACGTTCGACAAACGCAACAATTTTGACTGAGTAGGTAAGATACTACTACCAATCGACGAAATCGTAGTAGGAGTCCCATCCCCCATTAAAAGAGAAGATTTACCTCAGTACGGAGTGGGGTCGTGCAAGACTGACGAATCCCGGTAGACATGATGATTGGCACCAGAATTAGGATACCAGGATGTGGTACCAACGAGCACGGGAATGTAAGAGTCATTGTTACCACTGGTTGACTCAAACTGAGTAGTGTTAGCCTGAGACCTTGAAAAATCAGAGTAATCCGAGGCACGTATATCACCTACCCGAGAAAGTCTAATACATGGGTCAAACCCTGTGTAAACCCGAGCCCAGGGTTTAGTGGGCCACGAAACTGGGCCACCATCAACGATTGCCTCAAACTCCGGTGGAAGACAGGCGAGTAGGATTTGAACCTTCTCCTCTTCTGAGATGTGAGATCCAGACTATTCTAGAAGAGCACATAGGTTTGCAATACGACCAACGTAATTGTGAGTGTACCTTTTTTTAAAGAATAAAGCTCATGATGATTCTTGACTATTTTACTCCTGTATCCGTCGCAAACTGACTTGTCGCCATGGTCCAGACATCACACGCCGTGTGAGCATTAGTAAAAGAGGGCAAAATCGATGGGCTAACAGTGGAGAGGAGGCACGACGTCAGAAGCCGGTCCTGTTGCATAAACACCGAAGCCGAAGGGTTAGGAACAAGATTTCCTTTAGGAGTTTGAATAAAGCGCGGTGGTGGAGGTGTAGTTCCGTCTAAGAAACCGGTCAGATCGTATCCATCCACAATCAACTTCACCTACTTGCGCCATTGAACATACGTGCCATCGTCAAGCTTAACAACCTCATGCTGAGGGAAGGAATTTACAACACAGTCACCAGTGAAGGTAGCCAAGCCAAGTTCGATGAAGGCGGAGTCAGCGGAGTTGGTGTTGGCCATGAATCTCGAGATCAACTGGCAAAAGATACCATGTTAAGAACTAAGGTATGAAAGAGTTTGATAGAAAGAAAATATTTCAACAGAATAACCTCTGTTCTAAATTGTTGAATGCTTGCCTTCTTGTACATTTTACATTGTATTTATAGAGAAAACTTTAGCTAACTGCCTCTTAACAAATTGCAAGCTGAATAACAGCTTTTCTACTGACTTAGTAATTGATTACTGACTTAGTAACTATCTACTACTCTAACAATGATGATTGTCAAAAAGCATTTGAAACAACTGAATGCGTTCTTGAGTTTTCTTCATTACTAGCATCACCACTATTAGGAGGCTAATTGAAAGTTTATTAGGTCACATTAGAGGAGACAATAGCAACTGTAATTAAGCAAGATGAAGGTTGCCAGATTGTGGTCTACTATGTGAATAGAGCTATAGAGAATGATGAGCTCAATTACATTGGATTGGAAAAGATAGAATTCACATTGGATGTAGCTAGAATAGAGCAATAGAGAATGATGAGCTCAATTACATTGGATTGGGAAAGATAGAATTCACATTGGATGTAGCTACCAGGAAGCTTTGACAATAATTTCAAGCACGTGCCATTTTAATTTTATCATATCAACTCCTTAAAGAGATATTTAATAAAGTTGATACTTCAAGAAGAATGTTCTAATGGAAAAAAAATGCACAGCTTGCGGTTATAGAGAGAATTAGCTTTCCCATTGAAAGTTAAAAAAAGTTTTCATTTTGTGTTCTTGGTTTGATTTGTTTAAACTCGCACTCAAAGCTATTTAAGTTCGAAAATAATGAAAAATGTCATTCGGTTGAAAGTCAAGATTGACTTAGACTACTTCATAAAAAGCACATGTATAATTTCAGTTAAGAGTTTATTGTTATAAATATTACAAGATTTTGTTTTTTTTTTTTTTTAAAAAAAAACTTTCATTGTGCCCAAAAATCTTGTTTAGTTACGTAGAACAAGTTTATTTGGGAGTTAATGATACTTCTCTTGTTTATGGGTGAATCCTTCGCTCAAATGTTTCATAATCATCCAAGTCCATAAATTAATTAGGTGTTCCATAGAACAAATTTGTCTCTTTTATTTATTTAATTTTGTTATCATTCTCCTCTTTCAAATTATCTATCTCATTTGTTTTTGTTTTTATTCATAAATTTTCTTTTTTGTTTTGTTTGTCATGTGGGTTTTTAAGGCAAGGATCTCATGTCCAGGGGCGAATCCAGGGGGGCTGGCATGGGCCCCGGCCCCCCTAAAAGGTAAAATTTCTATTTAGGCCTTTCAAAAATTTTAAAAATTTTAAATTAGTAAAGGTAAAATTGTACTTTGCCCCCTAAAATTATAAAAATTCGATTTAATCCTTTACAAATTAGAAAGATATCGGCCCCCTTAAAAAATTATCCTCGCTTCGCCCCTGCCCATGTTCATGTTATGCCCAAGTAATTATTTGTTTGGCCAAATTTTCATTCAAGGAAAAAACCATTACTCTCTTCTCAATTTGATCCTTTATGCTTTTCTTTTAGTCTCTTTCAAAACCCCTAGAATTTCCACGTCAGATGATTTTTCATCAGTTTCCATCTTGTCTGACTGTAAGTGGAGGAACAGCTCCTTCATCTTATTTTCAAGAAAATGCAGTTGGATTATGTTGATTTGATCCGTAGTTATTCTACAAATGAGCACTTTCTATCTTTCTCTCATCCCATCCATCTCTCACAAATAACTCTTACCATCCATCTCCGGTACCTTTAATTTGTCGGTCACCGGCACGCTTTGTATGACCAGATGTTAATTGAAAATTTTAAAAAATATATATTATAATTTGTCTACATTTAATATTATTTTACAAGAATTTACAAAGTTAAATTAACGATTCAATAATTTATATAAAAGAAATTAACAAAGTTAAATTTTAAGAGAATGTTTGAAATTTTTTTTTTCGGATCGAAACTATAGTATCTATCATCTATCATGGATGAAGTCAAAAAAATTATTTTAGGAAAGGCCAAAGATGAATTATAAATTTTTGAGAAGTTAAAGTGTGATTTTATCTTTGTACTAATTTATAATTTTGTAAACTTGAAAAGAATTAAAATACCTTTTTATTATTCTTTTTAGTGGGGAGGGCAGGACCACTTCTTATCTATACCCCTACTATCAATAGCAATAATTAATTTTTTGTTGGGTATTTTTAAAAAATAATTTTTTTGTTGGGTATTTTAAAAAAAAAATAATTGACCAGAAAATATTTTTCATTTATGTGAGTAGAGAATAATTATGAGATGAGCAATTGTTACTCTATATGTTTAAACGTTAGGAGAGAATCTGCCTAAGGAGAAGAAAACGACTCCTAAGGAGAATGTACGGTAGTGTGGTTGTACCCTGCATAGAGTGATTTGATTTCCTTGATTATCGATAACAAATGCTGCACCACCAACAGCTTGTTTGGGGGGCGAAAGGAAAAAATGAAATATTTAGTCGGTGGTTTTTTTTTTTTAATATAGTAAATTATATGTTTGTTTTTATTGAGTTAATTATACTACATTAGTTATATTAATTAGATTATTATATTACTAAAATTATTAATTTAACTTTTAAATGATGCATATGAACTTATTTAAGTAATAATGCGGAGGGAAAATTTCTTTCTTTTTTCTTTGTTATTGTAAAAGGAAAAATTTTAATTCAAATGTAAATCTTTTTTGTTGGTTGATATACTATTTAACAGTTGAGCTAATAATTTTAAAAACAAAAAAATTTAATTGATATAATATGATAGTGTAATGATGTAATTAGAATTTAATAAGAAGTAATACTAAATTTAAACATTTCCTAATAATATAGAAAATTGGTTATTGAGATATGAGAAAACGTAGGTTGATTTTGAATGGACATCACATGGAAAAGATGAAGCGAATGGGTTGACTTGTTGATCCCTCACTTGCCTAAATTATTAGCTCAATCAAATCAGCAACAACTTCACCAAATTAGTGTAAATGACTGATTTGAAACCTTAAGCAAATTCCTTAACTAAGCCGCACCTAACTAATTAAATTCTCACCTTCTATATTTTTCTTTAATTACAAGAGGAGGATAAAGCTCTAAACAACAACATGATTAGCGCAATTCGAACTTAAGCCACACTTGGGGCGATAAATACCCTAGCCATCAGGTCAATACATTGGGTCTCCTCTTCTATCTTGCGCTACACTATATTTTATTAGTTTCATCTATTTGGTTTTTATTTATAATTTTTTTAATAAATCGATTAAATCACTTAGGCAACTAAATTGAATTTATGGGTTTAATTCATCGATTCAGTCATTTTTTTTAATTGACTTAATCAATTTTAATATGAGAAAACTAATCCAATCAACTTTAGTTGAGAAAACCGACCAAACGAATTGACTTTGATTCAACCGGTTTAGTTGGTTTTTCGGTTAATTGATCTTGGATTATTAGATTTGGTTTATATGGTTATATATTTATTATATATTTTAAATATAAATATATTTTAAATAATTTAAAAATAATATAAATTAAATTAATTTTTTTGTCAGTTCGGTTCCGCAATTCAAAAACCGATAATCAAATGATTAAACTGAGGTCAAAACCAATCAACCTACCTGGCCCGAGTTAGTTTTCAATTAAAGCCAAAAATTGCACTCCCAAATTTAGATCCAAAAGCACATTAACTGAACCAAAAAATTTTGGTTTGGTTGGGTTGGTTTTTTTTTTTTTTCTAAGGTTTTTAAGATGTATTTGTAGAATTAATTAATTAGCTGAATTAGCTTGGGCTGAGCTATTTTATATTTGAATAATTAATTGAATTGGGTTATTTATTCAAATTGATTAATTAGGTTATTTATATTTAATTATTTAATTGAGCTATTTTGTATTTGAGTAATTAATTGGGTTGAATTATTTTATATTTGAGTTGATTGATATATAAGTGGGTGTATTTGAATACTGGATTGAGTTTAATATTTAATCAATTTATTTAATTTGGATATCGAAAATTAATTAAATAAGTCGCAAAATAATTAAAAAACTAAAATAATTTAGTTTATTTAGTCCATCTTATCAGTTTAACTGATATGTTACACCCATAACTACTCATCTATAAATTTATAAAATTATAAATTTGTACCATTATTCCCCTTAATTAAAGTTGTCCTTCAAGCCATAAAAATTAAGAAGTTAGAATTGAGATGTTTTAATTTGGAGACAACTAATTAAGAAAAAGTGATTTTTTTGCCCTCCAACTTTAAAAAAACATTTTATTTTAGCACTTTATTTAATTTTTTCACCTTTTTTAATCATTGAATTTTCTTTATTTATCAAATCACCTCAAAATGGATGGAAAAGTTAACAAATATTAACTTTGTTTGTATGAACATATATCATGGGTTGCACATGAGAGCCCGCAATCATGGCACACTTGTGTGATTCATCATGTTCAAGAAAGGTCATTCGGCCCAACTGGACTAACATGTTGCTTGGAGAAATTGAAAGCCCATTTACAAAGCATAACAAATATGGAACGTAATCTTTCAATATATGCAATTTTGGAATATATGATTCTATAATATTAGATATTTGATTTTATAGATAGCTTTTAATCTTAACTGTTGATATACTTTAATCTGTACCGTTGAATTTGGAGAGACTCAACTATAAATAGAGGTCTCTCTCCTTTATTGTAAATCACTTTAGTTTTGAGTAATAGAATTCTTGAGAGCATTCACTCAAACATTCTCTCTAGTGCTTTTTGCTTTTATGTGGTTTTGTTCATCTTTAAGTTGCTTTCGCTTTGTGTTGGTGCCTTGGAGGAATTATGTTTGGATCCTCAATTGTTGGGAGTTAGATTGACTTAGGTGTTTTTGAAGTGAAAAAATTACCTAAGGCTGCACCAATTGTGAGACTGAAGTTCTAACCTCGTGACATATACAAATGGATACCATATTAGCAATTAAACTTTTTAATTTTTTTAAAAAATTATAATATTTTTATTTTTTAGTTGTAGTAGGCCAATTTAGCCTGTGCCAACAAAAACCCAAATTGACCAGCCCAAACAAAATCCAAATAAATAAAACCAAAACCAAAAACTAATAAATAAAGTTAAAGTCCATTTACAAAATATATCAAAGCCCGAATGCACTATGGCCCAAAGAAATTAACCGAAACCCTAGCCCATCACATAAACAAATTATCAGAAACCCTAAGGTCTCTATCTAGCCTCCAGTGCTGTTGCCTCCATGCCACATCAACGCCTCGTCCCGAGGCTCCTCGCCCCAAGGCCTGACCCCTCCTCTGCTACCTTGTACGAAAACAACAAAAGCGTCCTTTCTCCGCCTCTGTCAACGCCTGCAAACAAACAAAAAGAAGGACAAAGAAAGAGAACAGGAACAGAAACATGATAGCAGAGAAACAGTGACAAAACAGTAGCAAAAATAGTGAAGGAAACAATATAGCATTCGGCTATAAAAGCCACGAAATTATCAATGTATTTTTACACACAGAAAACACAAGATTAATAAAAAAAGAATTCAAAAATTCCTAAAGGTGATCTTTTTTCTTATATTTCAGTTTCTTACAAATATATTTTTAAACAAAAAATATATAAAAAAGGGAAAAGGGTTGAAACTTACCTGCTTCTTCGTTTCTCGCCACCATCAGAGGTTTCCTCCATCCATGAAAGCCATAGAAACCCTTTAGGGTTTCGTTCGGGCTTCGAAAGAAAGGCATACAAGAGGTCATAAGATAAAGAGAGGCGTCAGCAAGATTTTTTTTTTCTTCTTTTTTAAGGTTTTTGCCCTTAGATCTAAACCTAGGTTTTTTTTTTAAAAAAAAGGACAAAAGGGGCATTTTTGGCATCTTCCGGCCACCGTGTACGATGGCGCCGTCGCCGGTGATCGACGGCCACCACGGTGGCTAATGGCCAGAGCTATGGCCGGAGAAAGGGAAAGGGTGAGAGAGTTGAGAGATTTTTTTTTTGTTTTTTTTTAAAAGATTGGAAGAGAATGAAATTTTTTAAAAAATTTTGACTTTTATAGGCCCATTAAACGACGTCGTTTAGGGCTGGCCACAATAGCCCTAAAACAACGTCGTTTCACCCCCGGACCCGTGAGCCGGCCCGACCCGCTCCAGAGGATCTACGCATTTTCGACTTTGGATATATTTGCCCGAATGGCCCTTTTGCTTTTTAAGCGGATTCTAATGTGGTCCTGTTCCTTTTTTTAAAAATTTAACCATTTAATTTTGTTTTGTTTTCACTTTGGTCCCCAGACAATTTTAAGAGAGGAATACTTGAAACGGCGTTGTTTTAGATGACCCGATGACTCGAATCCGGCCCGACCCGATTCAAAGACCCGCGTGTTTTGATAGGGATAGGGTCTATTTGTTTCTTTGGTCCCTCTATTTTTAATTGTTTTTAAAATCAAGTCATATTTTATTTCTTTTACTTTTTAATTTTTACCTTGAAATTTAAATTTCATTTCATTTCGGCCCCTGGACTTACCAAGGGAAATGGCGCAGGTTTTGGGATATTTTCTCAATTAATCCCTCATATTTTTTACGCATTTCGAAGTGACCCTTTGTATTGTTTTACTATTCAATTAATTTTATTTTATTATGTTTTTTATACTTGCAATTTTGTCTAAATTACAACTTCATCCTTGACTATTTAATATCAACCCTTTATAGATTTTATATGTATATTATTTTTTATCCATTTATTTATGTATTTGTTCATGTATATATATTTTTCTTTTTTACTCTTTTCGTATTTAAAATTCGTATTAATCTTTATTTCTTTATTTGCACATTTTGCTACTGCTTATTATTATTATTCTTATTATTGTTGTTGTTATTATTCATTTTATTAGTTATTTTATTTTTCTTTGATTGTTCATATTAGCATTGAAGTTAGTATATCATGTGATTATCGTGAATTGTTTTTATTAGTGTATTCATATTATTGTTATTTACTAGCACAACAATTTTATTCGCATATCATCATTTTAAATAAAAAAAAATACATTTTGTTTAAATATAGCACTTGTTATTATTCAAAAAAAATTTAAAATAAGACAATATTCCGTATTTAGAGATTCGAGAAGTCGTACTCTAACTTACGGGGTTTCAATTTTTCTCATTGAACCTAAAGGACCGAATATCCTTTTAAAATTAAAATACATGAGATTTAAATAAAAAATAAAGGCAAGCTTATTCTCAAAAGTTCAAGGTGTCGTGTCCTAACTTACGGGATGTGACATCTTGTTGCCTCGAAATGAGAGGGTCTTAAATATACTTTTCGATTTATTCAAGCAATTTGTAGGTAAAATATACATTAATACAAAGAGAGATCGTATTTTAAATTCTTTAAATTTTTAATTTTCAACACTAATACGTCAAGTAATCAACTAGGTACCAATTTTGGGCATCACGAGGGTGCTAATCCTTTCTCGTGCGTAACCGACTCCCGAACCTGTTTTCTGGATTTTTGTAGACCGAAAAACATTGTTTTCGTAAATTAAATTTTTATTAAAAAATATCAAGTTTCGAGATGATCTAATCATACCTCATATAAAAAGGATTGGCGGCGTCTCTCATTTTCGTTTTTAAAATAAAAGTCGACCTTTCAAAAAAAAAGGTTTCGACATTAGTCAAAATTTTTAAAATAATTTTATAAATTTCTTTTTTTAGATTTTTTAAAAATAATTAATTACTGATGTGTCATGCACGTTAGCAAAGTTGATGATTTAACAAAATGCATAAATTCAATAGTTAAAGACAAAAAAAATTAAATAAAGAGTTAAAATGATTTTTTTTTTCTAATCATTCTATATAAATGAAGTATTTTATTTGTAGATTTATGGAAGATGGGCATATTCAATTTTTGATTGCCCATTAGTTTGGTTTCTTTCCATCAGGGGATGGAATAGTTTGATAGCTAGCAAGGCTCATAACCTTCAGATCATAGGTTCAAAATCCCGTTTCTTTAACCTCATCTTAAATACATTGTTTTAGGCAGATGTGTTATTATGCTAAAAAAATAAGGATTTGAAAGGTAATCCTGACATTAATTATTAACATTTTTATTTTTATTTTTATTTAATTTATAGCCATAAATAAAATTAATTTCAACCGCATGATGTGTTATTAAAATTCTTTGATAGATAAAGATGGTATTATATTATTTTAAATATTTTGTAATTGTTTTTATCATTTTTTTGAGTAAGATAAAGTTCACATATTTTACTATTTTAAGATATGTGTTATGTTATTTTTAAAAATACTATTTCAGTTTTTTTTGTGTATTTAAAACATAAAAAATAATATATATTAATTTTTATCTGGTATGATGTTCAAGTTTAATTATATATAAAAATTAACATCTATTATTTTAATTTCTTAGAATTTTAGTACAAAATTTGTAAGATTTTAAAATATATTAAAATATCTTGTAAAAAAAGTTAAAATATACTATTCGTACTTTTGAAATTTAATTATCTTACTTTTATTTAAATAATTTAATCTATTTAAAAAAAAAACTAAAAATATAAGTTGGATGGGTAATCTTATTAAAAATTAAATTGGTAGAACATTACAATACTTTAAATATATTTTTTTATGAATTACAATAACAGGGCAAAACCCGAATAACTAACGCGACTCGAATTAAGGCCACACCTGAAATGATGAACACCTTTAACCATTAGACCATTACATGGGGTTCACTCGAAATATAATTTTAATTTATGTAAATATGGCTAAGATTTGCTTCCTTGTATCTTCATATTTTATAACCATTAATATAATGATTTAAAAAAAATTATATTCAATAAAATTACTATTATTAGATACAGGAAATCATAGATTCTGGAAATCAACACAGGTCATTAACTTTAGTATATTACCCTAAATTTATTGTAATTAAATCTCACATACATTTCATCCTTTTGGTCATTGAATCCCTAATTAATTGCTAGTCAATTCAATCTTTAATTAAAAAAAATTTTATATTATAAGTCACATGTTTACAAAAATCTTCTATACTTAATAACAATACTTCTTAATATATAGATATATATTATTTCACCCATAAACAAAGGAGATACATATAACAATTTTTACATTCTAAATTTTTTTCATCAACATTTATACATTAAAGATGTGTTTAATTGGGTGGAAAAATAGAGGGATAGGAGGAGGGAGTGAAAAAATAGAAAAAAAGAAAAGAAAAGAATTTTGAGTGTGTTTGGTTGAAAAAAAAAGTGAAGAAAAAAAAATAAGAGAGATGATCATTTTTCATCTTAATGCATAAAAATTAATCATTTTAAATTGGAATGATAAGAGAGATGTGCATGTTAATTCAAAAGTATGCATTTTCAAATGGTTTACTTTCTTTCCTTCTATTTTTCAACTCTACCAAGTATTTTCTTTTCATTGTTCAATCTCTCCTACCAAGCATACTTATGGAAAAAAATTTGTTTTCTATCCTTCTAATTTTCTAACCCTTCAATTTTTCATCCTTTCAATTGTTTTTCCACTCTACCAAGCAAACCCTAAAATCTTAATTACTCTTCTTTTGTATTTTATCTTAATTGCTTTGTTTTGATTTTACCTTGCAATGTTTCAAATTATAATTAACTTGTTGATTAATATAAGGTAACTAATCGCAATATACGAATAGCAAGAAAGGATAGTGTCAAAATTGTTATGAATCAAAGGTGTAATTTACCTTAAAATTGTATAACAATAGCATGTTGTTGATAGGTTTGAAGGTAAGGTGAATTTTGTCACAATTTTTGTGGTTGAAACAGTGGCCACAATTTGATGCTTTATTTTATTGTCTTATTTATCTATTTACAGAGTTGATAAATTTTACAAAAAAAAAATATTGGACTATTTGTTTTGAAAATATTTGGACAAGTTAAAGCCCAGAATATGAAAAAACCAATTGAGTTGAAGTTGAAGACTTGAAGAGTGGTTTTTTGTGGAACAAATTAAGTTGAAAACTTTGGATTACACAGAGACTCTTATGGAATTATTGTTCTATGCTTATTTTTAGCTTTACTTTATAGACAAATGATTAGAATGGGACTCTTATGTAAACAAAACTTAAGTACTACATAAACTTAAGTTTTGTCTAGGTTAAAGGTAACCGAGAGAAATTGAGATATTAGGAGAACACAAATTTGTTCAAGTGAGAAATGTTTTATGTGTACATTGCTTTTGTAAGCAATCAAGAGAGTCTTTAGGTTGCAAAACTAAGTTTTCAAGAGGGAAGCTTAGTGGGAGAGTGATCTAGTCTTTGTACAACAGTGAGATCTCTAAATTGGTGAGTGTTAGACCAATGCTAGGATGTAAATAATTGGTCATACTATGAGTAAGATAGTGAATCATTGCTTTGGACAAAGACCTGCATATATAGATTGAGGTTGAATTGCATAATTTTGATGTTCATTTTTATTTTTTAAGCACTTTTAATTTCGTAGTTAAAACTGTAACCACAATTTCAAAATTTGTTATTTATTTTTTGGCCCCAAAAGCAATTTCTAACTTTACTTCTTTCAATAACATAGTTAAAAAAAAAAGTATATGCAAAATAAGGTATCACTGTTAAATTAAATTTCATAGCGAGTTTTGATACTAATACCTTTTTTACAGCTAGTAATCCTAGAAAATAAAAGAAAATGTTACACAAACTGAACTCCAGATTTATATAAAATTTAATAAATTTATTCATATGATTTTAAAAAATATTGGTAATAAAGGAATTACTCATTGTTGTAATAATATTTGATTAGCTATCCTAAGCCCTCACCCCACGTGCCATTAGCTAATTACATGATAACAGGTAGTTGTTAGAGGCAATCACGGCGGTGCCGGGGCGGGAGAGTGGGACAGGGGTGAGCCTTAGTCTTTCACCTTTTAATAATTCCAAATTATAACCATAATAATCCATGTTAAAGAGTAAAAAGAAAAACAACAATAAGAAGATATATATGGTTGAGGGCCATTTTGTAATTCTATACTCTCATTTCAACAATACATTGCTTCTTTTTATCTTCATCTACAAAATCAATCATTCTTTCTTTTTAACAATGAATTAGTATGATTTAACATGGTTTTTTTTCTTAAAGATAAGGAAATGTCACCTACCTCCCACTATGAATTAACATTAACAAGCATCATATTTTATATTTTACTATTTTTTATTATTATTGTTAAGTGCTGGTATGATTAATGAAGTAATCAGATAGTGATACTTAGCATGATCCATAGACATGGAGGGATTAATTCAAGAAAAATGGATGAAGCTTTTAATAGATAATGAAGTTGATAAAATGGAGGAACTAATTCAAGCAATCAAATTGTGATACACCATGACATAATAATAGAAATTGATAGAATTTTTAACAGAAAAATCAGTTTGTTCTTTAATTAACGTGTAAGAACTAATTTATCTATTTTTAAATTAAAAAAAAAGTAAAATATAATCCGAACCCCTTGATAATACTTTTACCTTAAAAAACATATTTGTGTTAAGTTTGTGATTAGTTTATTTGGTTTATGGACAGGTCGGGAGGTATTGAAAAGGAAAAGAATTGATCAAGCCTTTCGTGAACAATAATTTAAAGACAGTATAATGTGTTTGCCATTCAATGGATATAATGTCTTTTTTCTCAAAATAAATACTAGTTTTAAATTACTTTTTTTTATAAAAAAAATTAGAATATTAAGATCAAATCTTCAATTAAATTCCGAATCCTCAATATAATATTACTGCCCATTGCTCTGGAAAAGTACACATTAATTCAACAAAACAAAGGCTAAATTTAGCCTCAATTTTTATCTATTTTTTTTAATATTTTCTTTTTAGTTAAATTTTACCATCTAACTTTTTAAAAATAGTTTAATTTTATTATCAATTTTTTAAAAACAATTGATTGATTTATTTTAATGAAAATATTAGCTAAAATGCTAAAATTTTAAACATGACCGTCCTTATAGTAATCCATGTATACTTCATATATATTTTTAATTTTGAATATTTTTTATAAATTTTAAATTATTTGATGATGTGGAAAATAAGATAAATAATATCATATCAGCATGAAGTATATGTAGACTGTTTTTATTTAAAAAATGATTTGATTTAAAAAAAATATAAGCATCTATGAAACATTGGTTGGTTGTAAGCAATATTGTTGGCTTGAAGCCTTCAAAATTTGTTTGTCTAAATGAACAAATAAAAAAGAAAGGAAATTGAGGAAACTTTTTGGAAAATAGAAAATTAAAATATCTTAATTGAGTCAAATTGACTACTTTGGTGGGCTACTTATTAGTTTTTATAATATATTTTTATGAAGTCATTATAATAATTATCTTTATCCAAAGATGCATTTGACTAATTATATCAAAAGAATGCAGCTTTTGTGTAAAGTTCAATTTTTTTTTTTGGTTGAAAAAGTGTTAGGAAAAAACAGAATTTGTATGAAAAGACATAATTTACATTGCATATAAAAATTAAGAAAATTTGATTCACTCCTTTTAAAGGATGAAATATTAGGTTTTCATAATTAAAATATTGTTTAATTTTTTTGGTGAAGTTGTGGTGTAGGATTTAAATCAATTAAACACTAATATATCTATTAGTAATTGGTAATGTAAAAAATAATTAAATTATGGAACATCATAAATAAAAATAAATTAATCTAAATAAAATTGAAATGATATAAATATATCAAATTTTGACACTTGTCTTTGGGCTGCTTCTCGGATGTTGGGCTTGTTTTAAACAATTAGGTTTGGCCCGTTAACAGATGTTCTTAAAAATCCAAACTTATAATAATTGTTGTTGGATATGGGTCCTACTTTTAAATTCATTCCACTTAATTTTGAGTAAATCACTCTCATTTACTCACCCCATATTAATATGTTTTCATTTTAGTCATCCCCGTTAATTTAATGTTATTGTACACTTATTTCAATCATCAAACTTTAATAAGTTTTTATTTTGATTACTCATTTATTTATTTTTAAATAATTTTACCTTTTTTTTCAAATTTGTTTTTTTATTTAGATTTTACAAAAAATTGAATTAATCCACTGTAGAGATGAAATCCAAGTTTTTCCCCGCAATTCATTTTTTTTTTTTGTAAAAATCTCAGTTTTTCCCCAAACAAACCCATGTTGTCCCCTTATTATTGAAAAAAAAAATAAAAATTAATTCTAAAAGAGAAAAAAATTAAAGGAAATTTAAAAAATGTCTTTTCCTTGTAAAAGTAAAAGTAATTTTCTATAAAACCTTAAGTTTTTCTTTTTAATAGGAAAATTAAAATTAATTCCTAAAACAATAAAGAAAACTAAAAAGATAAAAATCATTTTTCTTATAAAAACCTAAATAATTCTTTGTAAAATCTCATAATTTTTTCCGCTTTTCGAAAAAAAAACTAAAATTAATTTAAAAGGAAATTAAAATGAAAAAAAAAATGATTTTTCACAGTAAAAGTCCAAATTTTTTCCTATAAAAATCCAAATAGTTTCCCCATTAAACTCCATGTTTTCCTCCTTTCCCTTGGAAAAAAAATTAAAAAAAAAAAAGAAAAAAATTAAAATTATTTTTAAAAAGATAAAATGAGTGACCAAAACAAATACTTATTAAAGCTAGATGACTAAAATATAGTATACTGTAACATTGAATTAATAGTAGGTGACCAAAATGAAACTAATTATAGTTGGGTGATCAAAACAAAAATTATTGTTAATGGCAGTGTCTAATTTGAATTTTTTTTATTTTTCTGTACCCAAACTAAAAACTCATGAAAATTGGATGACCTATTGTATAATTTACCTTTTAATTTTCAATATTAAAAATAAAATTAAGCTTAGGGTTATTAATATATTATATATATCTACTCATTATAATTATTTATAACTATTAATTTGTAAGTTTTTTTGTTCATTGTATTGAACAAGTCTTTTCTATCCTTTTATCCTGTTATTTGTACATGTAAGGTAATAAAAGATAAAATTTTTGTCTGATCTTCATTATTAATTTATGTAGATATTTGATTTTGGTAATTAATGTTTTATCTCTACCAAGAGATAAAATTGTGTTTAGGGAAGTTGTGCTTCTATGGTTAGTAACAACATTAACTCGAAACAAGTATCATCGTTTTTTCACTTACTTTCTCTTCCCGAATAATTATTCTTGTTTAGAATAGTTGTTGTTAATGATATTGTTTGAGAATAGCTATGTTCGGAACAAATGTCATTTGATGTAGCTGCAATTTGAGAAAGATTCCTGTTGAGAATAGCTAATGTTCAGAACATCTCTTGTTTAGAATAATCACATTTCAAGAATAATAATGTTCATAACAATCATTGTTTAGAATAGCTTTTACGAAAAATATCACCACAGTATAACTCTTGTTCAAAATAACATCTACTAAGAACAATTATGCTGAGAACAACTGGCACTTAGAATAGGTCAGGAAAACACTTATTTATGAACGACTCTCATTAAAAAACAACTTTTCTTTGAGACTAACTTGTGTTCCAATAGAAGTTCGCAAAAGATGTTCCATATGTACTACTTCACCAAAGTAGAAAAAAGTGGTAATAACCTTTGAATATGGCAAGATTCTTGGGTTATTTTCCCTTTTCTGATGTCTAGAGAGTTTAGCTTGGTGGATCATATATAGAGGTAATTAAGAGGTTTT
The DNA here is from genome assembly GCA_025503065.1 of Gossypium bickii. Taxonomy (NCBI): domain Eukaryota; kingdom Viridiplantae; phylum Streptophyta; class Magnoliopsida; order Malvales; family Malvaceae; genus Gossypium; species Gossypium bickii. The sequence goes on along the minus strand of CP106719.1, from coordinate 10,372,006 downwards.
CTCTTATCTTTTTCCTGTAAGTGCCCCTTTTTTGCTTTTAGAAACATAGTGAGCTCTGGTTCTTTATTCACCATTACCAATAACTTAAACTCTTTATTAATAAATAACTATTAATGTCTTTGTAATGGAAAAGTCCATTTCATTATTCCTATTAATTGTTATGCTTTGTAAATCTAAAAATAAGAGCCCATCATAATGAACTATAGGCATTTTGGCGTTTTAACTTCCAAAATATCTCTAAAACTCTTTCAAACTACTCCCTTGCTTAACCACATTCTCAGCTATACACACCATTTCTTCTCCATCACTTACCACTATGTTTGATATTAAGAAATTTGAATCTAGTGGACTGGCCTAGCTAACTCACTGAGCACAGGTATTAAGAAAGTCAGTGTATGCTAGCTTAGGGATGTAAGAGATGAGATTTAAAGATGATTTCTATGTCCAAACTGTACCAACAGAGCACTAAGATATAGAAGTGATCTGTAGTAATTTGATATGTCAAATTAGGCTCTCCAGTACACTTGAAAAGCTTATTCTCAAGCAATTTAAGTGTCTTTTATATGTTTTTATCTATTTTTTTAGTTCTAAGCATTAATATACATTTTTATTTAGTTTTACACTCTTTTGAGACCCAAATTGACCAAACGTGCCATGGGGAACCTAACAATGTAATTAAGTTGGTGTAGGGAGACAATAAGGGCTCAAAGTCGAGGACAATGTCATTCTATGTGAGTATCGCAACACCAATGCCATGGAAGTCGTGATATAGTTGAAGGTGCTAAAGTGAAGAAATTGAGTCTTTTTCTAGTGGTATCACAACACCGAAATTCCCTATACCTCAATTTTGTTACTATTTTGGGTATTGTGATACCGAAGCTTGGGTATCGCAATACCGCTACCTGACTCAGATTGGGTCGCGTGCCCTATCACTTGACAGTCTCTAATTGGTTGGCTCGTGTTTCTTGGGAAGTCGCCTATCTCTTGGAAAATTAAGAAGTAGCACACTGTCTCTCGATCCTCAACTGAAGAGAGTATCGTTCTATGGCCTCTGTTACTTGTGAATTAAAATGGTTAAAGCCTCTATTGTTTAGTCTTGGGGTGCATCACCCTTAAGTTATTTCTTTGTTTTGTAATAGTTAGTCTGCTTTGCTTATTGCTCATAATCCTTTTAATCATGAACGTATGAAGCATATTGAGGCGGATTGTTATTTTATTTGGGATGCAATTCAGAAAGGTCTTATTTCTCCTTTATATGTCTTGACTATAGACCATCTAACATATATATTTACAAAGGCTTTAGGAAAGAAACGATTTGATTATTGTTTTAGCAAGTTGGACATTTACGATTTGCATGCTCCAACTTGAGGGGGTATTACAGAAAGATATAAATATTATGAGATAATTTATTTTAGAAGTAGTTTTTTATATTATAGGAAGTAGAGAGTGAATAGGAGTAGTTTTACTATTTTGATTCTATGTGCAATATGGCAAGTATATATAATATCTTATGTTGATTAATGATATTTGCGACTTTGCCTTACTATTTTCAGTTATGTTAATCTAATCTATTAAATCAAATTAAAACTATAGAAATCAATCAAAAGTTAATTGTGGAAATAATGTCCAAAAATTTGTAGTGGTGAAATAATCTTCAATTGATGCAACTTATTAATCTATATCTATTATTAATGGATCTAGGGTTAATAATTAAGATGAAAATATCGAGTTAATGTATATCCTACGAGCGTCTAAAGATTTCCTAAAGTAGGTGTATAGCTTATAAAAATTAACTAAACTATTAACTATTAGTATTATCAATCTTTCACTACCTAAATTGATGTATATTTTATAAGTAACCTCACAATTAATATATATATATGTATATATGTAAGACTGTCTCTATAATAGGACCTAAGTATGGTGTGTCACTAACTAAAAACAGACTAACTTAAAAATACTTCAATGGAAGCTTCGAATAATTATTACAAGGTTATAGCTATAAAACAATTTTTTAATTGTTATTCTATTAAAGTAAAAGAAACATTACCAATTTGTAATATTATCCAAGACACATGGTGTATAAACTTAAATAAGACAAATTCAGAAATAAAATACATTGACTTAACTCAAACATTAATACGTTATAAAAGTTTCATCAAAACAAGGTCTTAATAAATAGAAGTTTTATGTACACATCATTTTCAAAATACACCTATGTGTCACCCCTTAAAGCATGCATGATACAGGCACAAAGCAAACATCTCACAATCTAAACAGCTCTCTGGCATAGTCCTTGATCAAATTTCTTTCAGTCAGCAAATCCTGAGAAGGAAAAAAAAAAAAAAAACATAGTAAGTTCATATGAACTTACTGAGTTCCAAAGAGAAATTGTTCAACACATTAATTAGTATAATATATTAACTTTTCTAAAGATCATACACATATCACACACGCCCATTGGCGTATACAGAACTCAGACAGACTCAGTACGCCAACTCATGACTTGGGCATATACTGAAAACCAACTTAACATAACTTAAACAAATTCATCTTCATGTCAGCCACGTACTTAGAATTCAAAATCAAAAGCATATCTTGCAGATTATTCACATTCATTCTTCCCCCCTTATCTCCTCATATCATTTTCATTCTGAACAATATGTTTTATTGTGATCTGCCAATTCGGTTTGCAATATATCTGCCCTATTGGAGGCTATACAAACATATTTACATATTTCCTTCTTCACATATCAAAAAGTTCATACATATTAGTAGCAGATGGTAGTGACTTGAACATGAAGAGTGGCGTTTACTTCATATCACAAACAAATTGCACTTAGATTGATGACTTTAGATAACCACTATCCACACAACAACTTTCATTCATTACACACACACACATACACACTTGTCATCCTTTACAAAGGAAGAACACTTACCTTACACGAAATATAAAATAATAAAGTTATAGCATATGGAAGTTAGAAGGAACTCACCAGAAACTCTAACACAAGTTTATAAAGCAGGTCTCTTGCCCTTATCACTTGGACCCTTGTTATTTTCTTGAGCTAAAATGAAGATAATTCAACATATCATATCATCATTCCATCAAATCTGATCATGCATGCAAGAATCAACAACACTTATATAGAATCGGGAAGTTCCCTTCCTCACACACCATTTTAACACTTAAGCATATAGAATGAAGAACACGTAAATGCCTCAAAGAATAACCTAGGGTTCATTAGTAATTACCAGTAAGCTAGTACTAACGTATGAGTTAGTTGATCACTACGGACCTTACTCCAAGGAGGTTTTTCTGAACTTCGGTTTTCAAAGAGTTTTTTAGAGAAAATCTAGAAAGAAGATGAAATCGTCAGAGTGTTCAGAAAGACCACTGCTTGACCTTATATACTTAAACTCGAAGACAATGATTAGTGGAAAAATCAGATAAATCCACTAACTCTCTTAAATCCCGTGATTAAGTGCTGTTAATTTAATTTGATTCTTATCATCTACAGTAGTCTGGTTCCATTCTAACTAACTCTCAACGTAACTAGCCAAATTACCATATTTAAATAATAAAAAAATCTAACAACTACAAACTTATTGAGTTCACCAAAACATCTGAATTGGGCGAATACTAAACAGACAAAACATCTTAATTGGGCGAATACTAAACAGAAGAGTCTGCCAAATTACAAAACACGCTAAAACAAAGAGTTCACCAAATGACGCATACACATAGAATCCTATACTTATTCAAAACAAACACATTACTTACTCACATATATTCTTATTTTACCAAGACAAACTAAATAGTAACTAGATACAGAGACTTCGCCAGACGAACGTTAAAAAATCTTAAAAAAATAAATGAGCCCAAAAAACCGGTGTTACAAGAAGATATCTTCCCATATTCCTATTAATTATTACATTAAACAATATTTGATTATTTATTAATTTTTTCAACATCCCAATTTCGTTAATCGTCATATCAACTCTTCATGAATGATCCGACGTGAATTTTATTTATAAATTTATTTTGCACTTTTACTTAATCGATTACAAATCAGATAATCTAGTAAATATTTTCACTTATCAATTACTTAAAATCCATCTCTTTTACTGTTTCCATCATATTTTATTTGAAAGTGCAAATTTTACCATATTAGTTCACTTTGTAGATCAATTTCGGCACAATTAAATCAATAAAACATAATTTACTTCATTCATTCCATAATATAAATTGTAATAGCCATATACACATACCTTCATTTGGTTCGGAGATTTTTATTAAAGTATAATAATTAATTTAATTTTTAATGTTGGTATGTTTTGTTAATTTGGTTATTATTATTATTTTTGAGTTAAATTTAATCATTAAATTTTTTATTAAAAAAAGTTAAATTGATTTTTACTGGAAATGTTGACTAAAACATTAATTTTTAACGATGATGTGGTGGCAACCCGCGTCATAATTCACCTGCACTTTATGCTGACATGTTATTATTTATGTTGTATGTCACATCAATAAATGATTTAAAATTGATAAAATATTCAAAAAAATAAAAATTCAAAATTATAAAAGTTATAAGAAGCTCAAAAGAAATTAGCATAAAATACACGTGGATTGTTATGCGAATTGTCATATATAAGAAGTTAACGTTTTAGTCAGTATTTCTGTTAAAAGATTCAATTCAACTCTCTTTTAAAGATTAAAGGTGAAATTCAATTCTTTTTAAAAGGTTGAAAGCCAAATTTAACTAAGAAAAAAGAAGAAGAAAAAAGACCAAATTGACAAAATATATAAATATTAAGAGCTAAATTTATGTAAACATTTTTTTATTAACACTTACCACTCTTTCATTAACCCACCATTAATTATCCCTTAGGAAAATTTTGAAACCATCCAACCAGAATACCACAATTACAAAAGAAAGCTAAAATTTAAAGAGCACTTACCTAGCACCAAGCTCCTCACTATACTAACTTTAGCTTCAATTTTCTTCCTTTCTCACTAATAGAGATAGGCATGGGAACACATCAACATGAGAAGAGGTCAATAAAATATTAAGTGCAATATAATCAGGGACTGTATGGATGTAGTTGCAGTAATTTATAGTAGCTTGAAGGATTGCATAAAAAGAAGGGAATTGACGAGCAACTGCTGCACCTTCATTAGATGCTTTGTCTTCTCCTCAACGTACTACATGCAAAGCAACTCAATAGCTCTTCTTTTTCATAGATAAATTTATACATGACAATTTAATTTTGTTGAACAGCCACTGTGAATGGCCATAAATGACAGCAGCAATCACTCTTGAATTGGTAAAAGCCAAAGCTTGAGGCGATGCAGCAAGAAAACTGCTGCTGCTCTCTTCAGTATTGCTAATAGATATTTGGTAAATTCTTCTATTAGTCCCTGTACTTTGTAAAATTTGTTAATGTAGTATTTGCACTTATTCTAAAATCCGTTTGGTCAAACTCTATTACTAGTATTGTACTATACGTACAGTTGTAGATTTTAGTCTTGACGCAAATAACACACATTAATCCATTAACTAGATCTTTAGTGAGTAATATGTGAAAATAACAAACTGACATGGCATTACACATGTAATAATATATTTTTCATGTCAAGTTTTGGAAATAGAAAAACTTTAACTTAATGAACTTAACAATTATCATTTAGTAATGATTGGAATTGTAAAAATTTAAAAGTACCAGGGACTAAAAAAACCAAATTAAAGTACATGGATTAAATTCACAACATTCATAAAGTACAAGGACTAATAGAAAGATTAAACCTAAATATTTTCTTAATTGTGTAAAGATTTGTCAAAGTGGGATGGTTTTGCCACCTAGGAAGTAGGTTTTTAATTAGTTTCATGTCTATCAATGTGTCATTATCTTAATTAATTATGTCACTTATCACCACTACCTGATCCTTTATAGATTTTTTATGTGGTATAAACACAATTTAACCCCTCTTTACTAAATGGCATAATTACTCCTTGAGTCCTACAATTTATCATTAAACTTAAATTAGTCATTATATCACATTTCATTATGTTTGAATATCTTGCCACCTTTATATATATATATATATATATATATATATATATATATTCATCGATTTTTATTTTGGTTAATACCATTGTGTAATTAAATCATTTCCCTCTTAATATAATATCCATTTGCTAAATGGTCTAATTTTACTTCAATCCTCCCAAGTTATATCCATTAACGTAAGGATAATTTACACCTTTACTGCCTCACCTAGCAGAATGAGTACTTGTTTGGTGGGATTCCTGGCTCCCATTAGGCTAGACACCTAGCCTTCAAAGGTTATCATTAATACTTGCTGCCATCTTCCATGCATAAATCTAAAACTTCAATAATTTATTCTCATTTTATAATTTCTGATATATTTAATGACTAACTATTAACTCTCAATTTGCCACTTTTTCCCATTATTTATTTTCACCAATTTCATTTGTCTATTTCCTTCATCGCCTCTTTCATGTAATGGCCTGAGTAGTAGTATTATTATTATTAGGTTAAAATATGTAATAATTTATCACAGTTTTCGTAAATTTAAATTTTAATTCTTTATACTTTTAATTTTAGGTATTTAATTCTTTTATTTTTCTAGATTTCAAAATTTAGGTCCAATAGTTAACACTATTAAAATTATTTTGTCAAATTTAGGTTCATTATGTCATTTTTTTAGTTACATTGCTACCGAGTGAGTACTTTTTTCAAAATGTCACACTAATAGATAGGCTTAGATTAGAGTTCTAATCATACTAAAACATCCCTAGAATAATCAGAGTCCAACTGGGAGAAACAGTCTTACTTGAAGTCTAAAACGCAGCTGCCTACTAGGAGAACACGTCGTGACATCCGATGCATGCTCGTCACGACGTCATCGCCACGTTCATTTAGGGATTCATAGCGTTGTCGCAACATCACTTGTCTTCACATTGCGACATCGCCTTGTTTTACATCTTCTTTATCAAATCGTTGAACGTCTTCCTAAGTGCTTGTAAAACGTCTGATAAATGCTAGCCACACCCCACTAATCTCCACATTGACTTGTATTTATCACGCCTCCTTTTCCATTCCCTGTAATAGGCCAAACTCAAATTTTTCAGAATGTCAACCAAGTCTAAACCGTGCTCGAACTTGGAAACTAAAAGACTTCTAGTCTTCAAATCAAAGTTGTATAACATAATAAGGGCTAGTAATACTCGAACAGGAGAGAAAACATCAACTTTCTCCACCTGACTATAACCCTCTGCGGCCAATTTTGCCTCGAGCACTCTACGAACCATTCAAGTCTTAAAGACCAAAAGGGGATTAGATTATTCTCTAAATCAGGTACATGCCTAACATTTGACACTACTCCACCTTCAACTCGACTATGTGAAGAGCTACGAATCAACACCCTCGTCCTCGACCACATCAGCTACCTTTGTAATTATTTGAAACTACCAGAAATTGAAATTTGTGATCCGTCAAACTTCTCGATATCCAAAATCATTATTGTGTCATTGAATAATTCGATCTGCGGAAGCTGAACCTTGGCACTGATTTCAATTCGTTGGGGATCTACCTTTATAAACAACGAGCAAGAAAGGGTAGAGAAGATTGAACACAAATATTTACGTGGAAAACTCCTCTGAAGAGGATAAAAACCATGGGCAAATGAGGTATCGACTTTTCACTAAATGAGCAAACAAATGAGAGTACAATATGGAGAAAATAAACCTAAATGTACAAACCTAAACCCCAAAAAAAAGCCCTATCTCAGGAACAAAATTCTCTCCATATTTACCATGAAAACTCTCACCAAACTCATATGTGACTACATCTTGTCGCCTTCAAAGAAAAACCCTTGCTGATTGGCATTCCAAAATAGGGATACAATGGCCCCTTTAAATAAGCTTAAATTAGAGTTCTAATCATACTAAAATATCCTTGGAATAATTAAAGTCCAACCAGGAGAAACAGTCCTGTTTGAAGTCTAAAACGCGGCTGCCAAATAGGAGAACACGTCATGATGTCCCATACATGCTCGTCATGACATCATCGCCACATTTGTTTGGGGTTTCATCACGTCGTCGCGATGTCACTTGTCTTCACGTTGAGACGTCGCCTCTGTTTTACCTCTTCTTCGATAAATCATTGAATTATCTTATAAAGCGCCTGCAAAATGTTTGATAAATGTGATTCATACCCCACCAAACTCCACCTTGACTCGTAATTATTACGCCTCCTTTTTCATGCCCTGTAATGGGCCAAAATCGATGTAATGGCCTAAATTCAGGGTTATCAGAATAGCGGTTTTGTAACCACAAATCCGATTTAAAAAGAATATTTATTTTAAAAATTATTGCATGAATATTAATGTGATAGGAAAGTCTTATGAAAATATCGATAGAAAAATTTTACCGATTTAGTGGTTAATTAGAAAAAAAAAATTATTGAAGAAATTGGGTAAAAGCGAGGTATCGAGACCTCGATCTCATAAAACTAAGTCGAAAATATTTTTATAAATATTTATAAAATGTTGGTATTGTGGTATTAAAATTTCGTTAGAAAATTTTAACGTTTGGGTAGTCAATTAAATAAAAAAACTAAATTGAAAAATGTGTAAAAGTTGCTAGAATGATTAAATAGCTTAAGTGTCTAATGAGAAAGGATTTAAAAGGAAATTAGACCCAAAATTATATGGGCTGGAGGGAAACGGCATGTAATCATAAGAAAATTGATGATTTAAGGGCAAAATTGGAATATTGCATAATTAACTAAATAAAGTTAAGACTAAAGTGGAAATATCTAGATTTCATTTTATTTTTCTTCATTCTCATCAGCAAAAATGCCATAGGAGGGGTTATTTAAGCTGTTATTTTATAATTTTTGCATCAAGTGAGTTAATTCTTGCCCTTTTCTTATAATATTTATGTGTTTAAGATTTTTACAACTAGGTCCTACTATTAAATTCATTAGTTTTTGATTTTATGGATGAAATTGAAAGTTACCATGGTTGAGTAATGGAACTTTATGATTAATAAACATGGATTTGAAGTTTTAACTTTATTAAAAGATGGATTTACTAAATGTTTTTAGTAGAAATTGATTTTTAGGACTTAATTGTGAAAAAGTTTGGAATTAAGGTTTGATGCTGAAATTATGATTTCCAAAGGTTGTGAAGTAGTTTTAATTGAGGAAAAATCATCTCAATTGGGGGTGTTACTTGAGTAGGGACTAAATTGTAAAAATTGTAAAATTTGAGGTAAATATGAAATTTCAAAAATTGAGAGGTATAAATCATGAAATTAATTAGATTAAAATTAGATGCTAATAAATGGAAAATTTTATATTATAGATCAAGAAATTGAAGATAAACGAGTGAAGGAAAAAGTTACCGAATAGTCCCTAAAATCTAGAGGTGTTCATGGGCCGGGCCGGGTTTGGGCCGGGCTCAACTAAAAATTTAGGCCCATTCATCAGGCTCGGGTCGGGCTGGGCCCAAAAAATGGGCCTAAAATTTTTCCAAGCCCGACCCATATAAAAAACCTAAAACCCGGGCCCGGCCCAGCCTACCCATATTAAATTTTTATATAATTTTTCCCAGCCTACCCAAAAAATACTATAAAAATCAAAATAAATTTTTCCCAACAAATTGAAAATAAATTTTAAAAAAATATGTAGACTTAAATAACACTAAGATAGATATAACTTAACAAGCAAATACCTCTAAAATAATAATAAAATTAACCAATGCATTTAAAATAATAAAATTAACAATAAAATAAGTTTTATATAATATTTAATCAATAACAACAAAATAGTAGCAACATAATAGTAATATGGTAGCAAAATAGGGAGAAAACAACAAGAAAATAACATTCAAAAATAAAAAAAAAATAGCAGATTTTTTTTGTCATTTAGTGAATTCGGGTCGGGCCTGGGCCAAAAATACCTTACTGTAAGCCCGGCCCATTTTTTAAACGGGCCTTTTTTTTGTCCAAGCCCATTTTTCGGGCTTATATTTTTGCCCAAACAACTACTACAAATTGTTATGGGTAAGTTTGTGTAACTTGAATTATATTCTTAAATGCTTGGAATGTATGTTTATTGATGTGAATATGGTTTGGATGTTCATTGTATGATATTTTGATGAAAAATTGATAATTCTCGATAAAAAGGGGAAATAAATCCCGGTTGAATGAAATGGACTTCGATGGATCACTGAAAAGGGAATTGATGGTACAAAGGATCTAGCCCGGACGGGTGATCCTAATGATATAGCCCTACCGAAGAATATGTGTGAAATGGATTTAGCCAGGATGGGTAATCCAAATTAAGCTTATTAGAGTAATTGTCATTGGAGGGGATTTGCCTGGACTGGTAATCCCAACAATACTCTTTGAGTATATGTTACAGGGGATTTAGCCTGGATTGGTAATCCCGCTGTAAGAAATGAGGTTCGCGGGAGTGTGCTCTCTAGAAAAAGGTATACCCATATGTGTACGAATTGACGGACCCGAAATTGTACACAAAAGTGTACTACTAAATATTCATAAAAAATTCCAAGAAATTCAACTGGATAAATATGAAAAATGGAAGAACATGAAAATTATGGAATTGATGAGCTCATCAATCATATATCTTTGTATTGAATTTATATGATGTTGCTTAACTAATACAAAAGTTGAGTTTGTATGTGATAGGTATATGTTTATGTGAATTTGATGTGTGCTTGTGTTGTTAAATGATGGATGTATAAGTATGGTAAGTATAATTCTTGTTGCATGAACTTATTAAGCACTATGTGCTTACCCCGTTTTCTTTTTCCCTGTTTTGTAGTGCTCGGGAGCTCGAAGGTCGGGGATTAGTCGGAGCCTTATCACACTATCAACCCATATCTTTTGGTATATGAAAATGGCTTATTTTGAAAGAATAGCATGTAAAGACTAAATACCAATATTTACATGGAAATGGATGTTTGTAACCTAGCTATTGGCATGGTTAGAGTAAGTATAATTTTGGGATTTTGCGAAAAAAAAAATCCCTGTGATTCTGATTTGGTTCCGGTCTGGTTTCGATGCATAATTTGGGCTTCGGAAGCCCATCTAAGGGATGTAATAATAATTTTTGATAAATAAATAGTACTTGGTTCGGATAAATGGAAACTGGTTCCGTAAGTTCCGCTAATGCCTCGTACCCCATTTCGGTGACGAATACAGGTAGGGGGTGTTACAATTGATTTTTTCATAATGTCAACCAAGTCTAAACTGTGCTCGAACTTGGAAACAGAAAGACTCCTACTCTTCAAATCAAAGTTTTATAACACAACAAGGGCTAGTAATACCCGAGCAAGAGAGAAAACATCAAATCTTTCCACTTTAATGTAACCTTTTGAGACTAACCTTGCCTCAAACATTATGCAAACCATTTGAGTCCTAAAGATCAAAAGGGGATTAGATTCTTCTCTAAATCATGTATATTCTTGACATCTGACATGACACCACCTTCAATCGAGTTACGTGGAGAGCAACGAATCATCACCCTCATTCTCGGTTACATCAGCTATCTCCGTAATTATTCTAAACTATCAAAAATTGAAATTTGTGATCCATTGAACTTCTCAATATCCATAGTCATCGTTGTGTCATTAAACGAGTTGAACTGCGGAAGCTAAACCTTGGCACTGATACCAATTTTTTGGGGACTGACCCGTATAAACAATGAACAAGAAAATATAGAGAAGATTGAACACAAATATTTACGTGGAAAACTCCTCTGAAGAGGATAAAAACTACGGGTAAATGAAGTATCAGCTTTTCACTAAATGAGTAAACAAATGAGAGTACAATGTGGTGAAAATAAACCTCAATGTACTAAATGTACATAATTTTAATAATTTCTAGTATAGCATGCTTATATGCAACATTAATTATGTTTTCAATAATTACATAATTTTAGCAAGACTATCCACTAGAGTATCAATCACTAAAACATTTATATCTTGACCTACGAAATTCGAAATTAAGATCCGTTTTTTATTTTTGAAACTAGACTCAATGAAATTTGTACCATAAAAATTTCAGAATATCTACTTAATTAAATTAATACAGTTTATTCTTTAAATCCTCATTTGTTCTGCTGCTAGGCAGCTCCGACCCTTCTTCACTAAAAAATTATTAACTTTCAGCACAAGTATCATATTAATTTTTTGTTTATTTCCCTTGAAAATAGACTCATTAAGGTTTTATTCATATGAATTTCATATCCTAAACTTATTTTTGTAATTTAAAAAGATTTTCAAAGTTAGAATAGGGGAACCAAAAATCATTCTGACCTTGTCTCACAAAAATTACTATATATCATAATCTACAATTCCATTGCTTACATCGTTTCTTCTATGAAAAACTAGACTCAATGGAATTTAATTCCATGTTTGATTAAACCTCTAAATCAATTTCTACAATTGTTGGTGAATTTTCAAATTTTAGTTACTTCTACTATCCAAAACTATTTTAGTAGAAACATTTTTTTCCATGGTTCTTTTGTACTAACTTTCATCTAATCACATATATTTATTATACTTTTAGTTTCTGTCCAAATTAATCACTTATATTTATATATTGATAACATATTCATTTCTTTACCCTGATACTTTTCATAATTATAAATCATATTCACTCACTCGAAAACGTAGTGTCTCTTCATGTCATACTTCATCAATACTTTCTATCTCTAATGTATAAATTAAAATACACATATTATACTTTTCATTCATTATATATTTAACTCAACTCATTGAAATACAAGTAAGGTTAATTTAAAAACTTACCTCTTTTGACAAGAATTTCTTCTCTTTTGCTTCTCTTCCATTTCTTTTTCAACTTCATCACTATCCTTCTCTTTTCATCTATTTTTCTTCACTTCCATCTATTAGTTTCTAGCTTCTAGGTTGATGAACATACTCTCTAAGACATTTACTTCCATTTTCGCTTTCGACGCTCATAGAAATTCTCATGATTTTGGAGTGAAATAGTAAAATTGAATAACCAATGACCAAATTGTAAAAGAAGGAAATATTTTTTTTTCTTCTTTCCTCCCTTTTATAATACAATTTAATTATTAAAATATCTAATTTATTTATTATTAATATATTATTTAAAATATCACCAGCATCATGATTACAATCCAATGGCCTATATTTTGTACTTCAAGGCTAAGCAAATTTAATGGCCATAGTTTATCCATGTATCCAATGGTATTTTGGTAATTTTACTTAAAATTATTTATTATTATTTTGCTAAGTGACCATTTTGCCCCTGATCAAATTTTATATTTTCATTTATGTCCTTTTCCCTTTCGGTTATTTTCACTTTTAGTCCTTCAACCTTTTGAATTTACACTTTAACCTCTCAACTTTTGAATATTCACACTTTTAACCCCATCACTTTTTACTTTGTCACAATTTAGTCGATACCTCAAATTTATATCTCACAATATAATACTATATATTTTATTTATTTATTTTTGGACCTTCTCCATTATCCAGTACCTTCCTCCACTAACATTGATGTATTGTATTTCATTTACTTGATAATTCAATTATACACTTTCTGCATATAACACTTTACAAAATTTAGGAGGATAATTTTAGGGGCATTACATTTCTCCTACCCTAAATAAAATTTCGTCTTCTTAATTTGAGTAATTATAAATTCCATTATTTATTTACTTTCTTTCATTGCCTTGATATCATTCTCCCTTGTGATCATATCTCTAAAACTTTTTTATCCCAATAATGCACTTGCTTTTAAATTCTTCAGTCTCTTGAACATATATTTTACTTATCCTTCTATTTCATATAATTTTCTTTCATTTCTTCATGTATTCTTGTATATATTTTCAATCTATTAGTTATCTATAGCCTTCATATATCCTCCTAATTCTTGACATAAATCTTGACCTTCCATTATTTAACCACGATATACACATCACTTAATTCGCATTACATCACTAACGTATAACTTACTATACCACTTCATGACCTCCAATACCAAGTATAGGATATTCTAACTCATTAATTTCTATTTGAAGTTAAATTGTCTCTTCTCACCTTTACTTGATGGCCATAGTAAACTTTAACCGTTCAATAAACCTAACACATCACTTTAATTGTATTATTAAACTAATACATCATCGTATTTTTTTTTTCATTATTTCTAATAATAAGATTTCAAATTATAATTTACTTAATTGATTTTCTTATTTCATTTTTTCTCTAACATCCCTTATCCTTTATTTTATTATACATCTTATTTCACTAAGAATCTATCTCATATTATTTTCTACCAAAGGGGTTTTAAGGATGTTACAATGCCTACAAAACATCTGATAAATGCGAGACACACATCACAACCTTGATCAACTAGAGTTTCACTTTAACTCAAACTTTCATAGCTCAAATAAAATGTTAAAATATGTTATAAATCTCTATACTTTTTCAAAAATTAGGAATTTAATCCATATACTTTTATTTTATGAAATTCTTTACTTTTCAGATTTCAAAATTCAAGTCCAACCGTTAACACTGTTAAATTTTTTTTATTAAATTTGTTGTTATGATATTTTTCAAATAAAAAACACTCACTCGGTAGCCATATAATTTTTTTAAAAAAATGACTTTGTAATTAACTTGAATTTAATAATAAAAAATAATAATGTTAACAGTTAGACCTAAATTTTGACATATAAAAGATAAAAAAATTAAATTTATAAAATAAAGTACATGAACTAAATTCCTATTTTTTAAAAGTACACCAAATACCAAATAAAAATAGTAATGAAGAAAAAAATTACTAACAAATAAAGTAAACTAGAAAAAAACTCAATTAAACTCAAAATTTACTTAAATCAAATATTAAATTATTCAAGCTTTAATCAAAATTTATATTCAGTAATTTCAACTTATAAAACTCCACATTTTTTCATATTTTCAAAATTTATTTGAAAATAAAGGTCGTACAACTGAAAAATATGGAACTCCACGTTTTCATTTTCAAAACACACTACACAGTGCTCAGACCCAATCATTCAATGTTGCCCCATAAGCACAGAGATTTGGCCCACAGCCAAAGTAATTGAACGGTCCAGATTTATGATATTTTTCTCGTGTCCAAACACCGAAGTAGGGTCATTAATACCTACCACCCATATCTATGGTCTTTTTTAAAATAAAATAAAAATTAACTGAAAATAAAAAAAAAAATAAAAAAGGGAGGAGGAATGATCCACCTGTTTGTCAGTGACAATCGTACATTGCTTTGGGCAATGAGCAGCAGCTGGGACTCACCATCTAGAACTGATAAGGTCATTGGCCCCACCCCACTCCGATTTACCCTAATAATTCTCTCTTTAATCATTTATGGTTGTAAAAAAATAATCACCTCTAGCATTTCATATTTTTTATAAGATAAAAATGTTATATATTTTAATTAATAAAAACTTTATAAATATTGTATAAAAATTACTTTCTAAATATTTATAAGATCAATAAACTAATAAAACGTAGTTGAGTATTTTATTTTTTTAAAAAAATTGATATATATTTTACTCTTTTTAGTATTAAATCGTTTTTAAATTTAATTGGGATTTAAACTTAAAATTCATCACATATTGATATATATGCACAAATGTTATTAAAATGTGATGATGTGACATTGACAACCTCATATTATGAGATCTCATATTACAATATGTGGCGAGCTTAAAAGTACATAACGTTATTAAAAATTATAAGTGTTATTTTATATTTAGAATGAATTTGAACCAAATGACATTTAAGTTTATTTAAATTTCGACATTCATATGTCAAAGATTCATTTCGAATGTGTTATAGTAACTTGTCGAAACCATCTTTTAATATCGAGTTTGAAAAATGGGGATCGACTTTAAAAATATGGAAATTGAGTCGCCACCAATCCTTTTTTTGTTTAGGTGTGATTGGATCACCTATAAAACAATTTGGTCCACAAAATTCGAGAAAACGGGTTCGGGAGTCGGTTACGTGCAAGGAAGGGTTAGCACCCTCGCAACGCCCAAAATTGGTACCAAATTGAATAATTAATGTCCTAACGTCGAGAATTTGAAAGATTTTAAAACTACGACCTTTTTCGACCCATTTGAAGATACTCGAATTTGAATATTAAGATTCTCTAGTTCCAAAGGAGTAAAATATCACATCCAGCACGTTAGGATGCAACAATTTAAGTCTTCGAATTCTAGATTATCCAAAAATTCGTGAAACTTATGCATTGAGGTTTTGAAAGGGTGTTCTATTATTTGGGATCAAGCGAAAAATCAAAACCCAGCACGTTAGGACACGACTTCTCGGATTTCCAAACACAAAACATTGCCTCGTTTTAGAACCAAAGAAACATGAATGGAATTTTCTAAAAGGATATTCAGTTATTTGGGCAAATAAAAAACCGAAACCCAGCATGTTAGGGCACGATCCCTCGAATTTCCAAACACAAAACATTGCCTCATATTAAAGTTGAGAAAGCGTGAATGAAATCTTAGAAGGATATTCGGTTATTCAGTCAAATGAAAAATCGAAACCCAGCACATTAGGGCACGATCCCTCAGATTACCAAATACAAGACATTGCCTTATTTTAGAGTTAAGAAAACACAAATGAAATTTTAAAAGGATATTTAGTTATTTGGTCAAACGATAAACCGAAACCCAACACATTAGGGCTTAATCTCTCGAATTTCTAAACACGAAACATTGCCTTATTTTAAAACCTTTTGAATGAAATAATTTTAGAACTTGAATGACATTAAACACAACATTTTTCATAAGGTACAATGAAATACTAATATACAAGCAAGATATTAATCCATACATCAAATATTACAAATAACAAATTACAATAACCAACCAATAATTAAAAAAAATACAAATCACATGATAACAATAATTTCTAATGTACAATTTCTCTATTAATTAATGAAGAAAATGAAGTAATAACAATAATAATAGTAATGAAAATAATAATAGTAAAATAAAAATAATATTAGTAAATAATAATAATAATAATAATAAGGGTGGTAATAATGTTAAAATAGTGATTGTAATAGTAAAACAATAATATTAATAATATTAGCAGTAGTAAAACTAATAATAATGACATTTACAATAATGATAACATTAAAATACACAAAATAATAAATGGATTAAATGAAATAACATAAAGAAATAATCAAGATAAAAAATATAGGGATCAAATTGGAGTTAAAACAAAATTGCGGGGGTTAGATTATAATAACTAAATAATTAAAAGGATTAAATTGGAATTTAATCGAAAATATAGGGTAAAAATCGGAAATAAAGACAATAATTATGACTAAATCGCAAAACGCGGGTAATATAGAGGACCAAATCTGTAAAATTTCCTTTAGTCAAAACGCAGCGTTTGGAAAGGGCTATATCGCGACAGAATCAGAGAGCAGAGGGACTAAATGCGTAAATAGTCCTTTAACGCAGAAGGGCGCAGATCCGGGTCACGAAACGGGTCGACGCGCGGATCTACCCCCTCCTAAACGTCGCCGTTTGCCTCATTTCATTACTAAATACCTTAAACTAATCATATTATTTTATTTTTTTCTTAAACCTAACCCTAATCCTTCTATTTCCGCCTCAATCGCACTCTCAAAACTTTCTCTGCTAACCACTAAAACGCCATTGCCGACGGCAAGAAGTGGTCCGCTAGGGGTCTGGTTTGACTAAAGTCTTCGTCTATCCCGATTGCGACGGAGAAAACGAAGACGGATTCGCTCCACAGGTAATCCTTTTCTCTTTTTATTTTTGTATCTATGCTCAAAAGTAAAAAAAAGAAAATTGAAACAGAAACCCTAAATCGAAGAAAAGAAAAATGAAAATCACCTTTTGATTCTTTTGATTTCGTATTTTTTGTATTTGTGTGTACATAAAAAAAATCCCTTTTTACAATGCTAGTACATGGCATTTTATAGCCTGATAAAAATAAAATACACGGGATCTATCTTTTTTCCTTCTATTATATTCTGTTATTGCTTTGCTGGCTCTTTTGTTTCTGTTTGCAGGTGAAGACGTTGTGGAAGCGGGGTAGCCCGAACGCTCTACTGGCGTGGTACAACGCACATGGGGTTGGCTGAACGGCACTGGAGTATTCTGGAAACCGCTGCGGTGCACGTGCGAACTTGGCTACTCGAATGGCACTGGAAAACTCTAGAGAATTCTAGGGTTTCTGGACATGTTGAAACCCTTGGGCTCTTCGGGCCTATAAATTTTGGGTAGGATTAGGAATTGGGTTTTGTTTGTATTCGGGTTTTAATGGTGTTAGGCCTGCTGTAATTTTAATTTAATAGACTCTGGACTTTATTATTTGGGTTGGTTTCTGTTTGGTTTTACTGTTTATTTTGTTTTTGGTTAAAAATGGGCCAAGCAAAAATTGGGTCCTACAGCTGCCCCTCTTTGCTCATTGTCGTGTAACGAGAATAGAGCAAAGACTTCAAAAAGGGCCAATTTTGTCCGGTCATGCCTCTTTCAGTGCTTTTCTTCTTCAAGTAGCCTCGTTCCATCCCGCTGCATCTTCAGGGGCTGAGATCTAACGCTTCGATCCACTCAAGGTAATTAGACTTTTAATCTACTCCTGCAACTTCAGGATTGCCAGATCTGCTGTCTTCAATCCGCTCCACTGCAAACTCAGGGAGACAAGATCTAATGTTTTTGATCGCTCTCTCGTAACTTCGTGGATTGCGGATCGTTATCTTCAATCTTCCCCGCAACTTCGTGGATTGCGGTTGCTATCTTCAATCTGCTCCTGCAACTTCAGGATTTCCAGATTTGCTATCTTCGATCCGCTTCGCTCAGGAAGGCAAGATCTGATGTCTTCGATCTGCTCCTGCAACTTCAGGATTGCCAGATCTGATGTATTCAATCTGTTCCATTGCAACCTCAGGGATGCCAGACTAATATCTTCAATCTGCTCCTGCAACTTCAGGATTGCCAGATTTGCTATCTTCGATCCACTTCACTCAAGAAGGCAAGATCTGATATCTTCGATTTGCTTCCTCTTACTTCAGGAATGTCAAATCTGTTATCTTCGAATTGCTCCACTGCAAGCTCAGGGAGTCAAGATATTCGAATTCATCGATGTTGCGACAATGTCCTCTAGGGGGCCTATCCTGTAAAATCAATTTTATGTTTATACTTATGCAAAATGGTTATGATGCAATGATCAGAATGAATCTAATGCTCCTGACATTTGTATGAATGTAGAATGTCATGAGAATGGTCTTTTTACAAAGATTAGGATGCAAAGATCGGAATGAATCAAATGCCCCTAAATAGATGTTTCTTATAAATGACATTTGTATGAATGCAAAATGTCGTGAGAATGATTTATTACAATAATTAGGACGCAATGATCGGAATAAATCAAATGCTCTTAACTAAATGTGTTTTGCATAAATGCAGAATTTCATGAGAATGATCACTGCTTAAGGTTGTCACCGTTCATCGTTCATCAGGGTAATATGCTGCCCTGCTAGTATTCTTGACTGAAAACCCGAGGAAATAAATATCTTGCTCAACAGACTTGCCCCACTGTAACTTCAAGGTTCATCTTATTATGACTTAGAAGTATAGGGCTTGTAACTTATTCCATCAACTGATCACTCTTCGGGTGACCCAACCAGATGTGTATGCATGATGCTCGCATGGATGCAGAATATCATTTTTCTTGCGAATGATTCCCCTTTTACACCTGGGTTAACATTTCCCATCTTTCGTCAAGATGCGCAATATCCTATCATTTGTTCCAATGATATTTTTGACATATAGTTTGCAGAAATAGTCACTGTTTAGAGTTTCTTCCACAGATACTTCCAACCCTTAGGCCTGGTGTGTTCTAAATAAAAATCCTATTTCAGGTTCTTGTATTATTTAGAAATTTCCAGAATAATATACAAAACTCCTTTTATGAAAGTGTTATTAGTCTATTAATCATTATTTCAAAATAACATGCTTGAATATGATCTAATGATAGACAAAAAATGGAATTTATCAGAGACGAAATCTAAAAAGAATAGGTTAATTAAAAGAAGCAAACATTGCTGGAATACGAAATGATGAAGGAAAACAAATAGGTGCCCCAGATATCGCAGCCTGAGCTTCTCTATACGGACTTTCTAAAGACCCATTTAAGCTCAATATGTGTTTAAGAGATCAAAAGTACTCTGTTGATGCCCCAAGTCATAACATCTCTCCCTCCTTGTAATTTAGGTATAGGAAGATCACTGCCTGCCCCATTCTAATCACGATTTGAGCCGCCCTTTTCGGGTTTTCGACTCAAAACCCCTTTGGTCTCAAGGCGCCCTTTGCGGGTTTTCACCTTGGCCTTTCCATTTCATTTTCATTTTTGTTTTTTTCATTTTCTTTTCTTTTCTTCTTCTTCTTCTTCTTCTTCTTCTTCTTCTTCTTCTTTTTCTTCTTCTTCTTCTTTTTTTGAAGAAAGTCTCAAAGCGCCCTTTGCGGGTTTTCACTTTGGCTTTTTCCCTCTTCAAGCATAGTACTTCTTAACAGAATCTGAATTTAAAGGATTGGGCAAGTTTTTCCCATCCATTTTGGCTAAGATCAGTGCTCCTCCGGAAAAAGACTTTTTCACCACATACGGTCCTTCCCAATTTGGCATCCACTTTCCTCTGAAATCCTTTTACATGGGGAGGATCTTTTTCAAAACCAGGTCTCCCTCTTGAAATTCTCTTGGGCGAACCTTTTTTGTCATAAGCCCGCATCATTCCCTTTTGGTACATCTGACCATGACGGATAGCTCTTAGCCTTTTCTCCTCAATCAAGTTCAACTGATCATATTGAGACTGGGTCCATTCTGCTTCATCTAATTTTAGCTCTGACAATACTCGAAGGGAAGGAATTTCAACTTCTATAGGTAATACGGCCTCAATTCCATAAACTAATGAGAAAGGAATTGCCCCAATAAAGGTCTTGACTGATGTTCGATAAGCATAAAGAGCAAATGGTAACTTCTCATGCCAATCTTTATAGGTTTCAGCCATTTTCCCCACAATTTTCTTAATGTTTTTATTCGCTGCTTCTACTGCACCATTCATTTTTGGACGATACGATGACGAATTGTGGTGTCTGATCCTGAATTGACTACAGACCTTCGCGATTATGTTGTTGTTCAAGTTTAACGTATTGTCAGATATGATCCTCTCAGGCATTCCATATCGACATATGATTTTATTTTTTAAGAATCTGCTGACTGACGTCTTGGTGACACTGGCATATGAAGCAGCTTCTACCCATTTGGTAAAATAGTCGATAACTACGAAGATGAACCGATACCCATTTGAAGCTTTTGGAAAGATCAGCCCGATGACATCCATGCCCCACATGGAGAAAGGGCATAGGAAAGTCATAACATGCAACGGTAAAGGAGGCACATGAATTTTGTCCCCGTATATCTGACATTTGTGGCATGTTTTAGCATAATTGATGCAATCTCCTTCATGATTTGTCTAGCCATTGTGAAACCATTAGCATGCGTTCCACAAACACCTTCATGGACTTCCATCAAAATTTTTTTAGCTTCAACAGCGTCGACACATCCCAATAATACCTGATCCTTTCTTCTCCTGTACAGGACCTCCCCATCTAAGACATAATCACACGCTAGCCTTCTCAATGTCCTCTTTCATTCTCGGTTGCTTGTTCAGGATATTCGCGATTTCTTACATATCGCAATATATCTTGGTACCAGGGGTGATCATCCCTTTCTTCTTCCTCCATATTGCAACAATAAGTTGGGGCCTCGTAAATACTCATCTGAATGGGCTTTACATCCTCTTGTCTACTTACTTTAATCATGGAGGCCAAGGTGGCCAAAGTATCCGCCATCTGGTTTTCTTCTCGTGGAAGATAACTAAAAATGATATCGTCAAACTCCTCAATTAACCCCATGACTATCCTTCGGTAATTGATCAATTTGGGATCTCTTGTCTCCCATTCGCCTTTTAGTTGGTATATCCTTAGCGCAGAATCTCCATATACTTCCAACACTCTAATTCTGCGTTCTATGGCAGCACGGAGTCCCATAATACATGCTTCATATTTTGCCATATTATTTGTACAATCAAAATCCAACTTGCATGTGAACGGATAGTGATTTCCATTTGGGGATACCAAGACTGCCCCAATCCTATTTCCTACAGCATTTGATACTCCATCAAAGTTCAATTCCCAAAGGCGACCTTTTGCAGTGTTTTCTTCAGTAGCTGCCACATACATTAAATCCTCATTGAGGAAATCAAAATTTAATGGCTCATAATCTTCTAAAGCTCTGCTAGCTAGGAAGTCTGCTATTGCGCTCCCTTTCACAGCTTTCTTACTTACATAGACGATATCAAATTCGGAGAGTAGGATCTGCCATCTAGCCATCTTTCCATTCAAAGCGGTTGACTCCATAATGTACTTTAGAGGATCCAATTTTGAGATTAACCAGGTCGTGTGATACAACATATATTGCCTCAATTTCCGAGTCGTCCAAATCAACGCACAACACAATTTTTCAATTGGCGTATATCTCAATTCACACTCAGTGAATTTCTTGCTGAGGTAATATATCGCCTTTTCTTTTCTCCCCGAGTTATCATGTTGATCCAATACACATCTCATAGAGTGGTTAAACACCGTCAGATATAGGATTAATGGCCTATCAGGGCATGGAGGTGAAATATAGGATCACATTTCTCAGTTAACTGTGAAATAAACTGAGCAATGTAATTTAACCTTCCCAAGAAACCTCGGACTTCTTTTTAAGTGCGGGGTGGAGGCTATCCTTGTATAGCTCAGGCCTTGTCTGAGTCAATCTCTATTCTCTTTTCACTGACTATGAAGCCCAGTAGTTTGCCCGATCTAGCTCCAAAAGTACATTTCGTTGGATTGAGCTTCAATTGGAATTTTCTCAACCTCGGGAACAATTTCTTCAAAACCTGGATGTGTTCATCTTCTATTCTAGACTTTGCAATCATGTCATCTACATAAACCTCAATTTCTTTATGCATCATATCGTGGAACAAAGTCACCATTGCCCTTTGGTATGTAGCTCTTGTGTTTTTCAACCCAAATGGTATTACTTTATAACAGAACGTACCCCATAATTGTTATGAAGGTAGTCTTTCCCATATCCTTAGGATGCATTTTTATTTGATTGTACCCGGAGAAACCATCCATGAAGGAAAACAATGAAAAGCCTGCTGTATTGTCCACTAGAGTATCAATATAAGGCAAGGAGAAATTGTCCTTCGGGCTGGCCCTATTTAAATCTCTGTAATCCACACACATTCGCACCTTTCCATCTTTCTTAGGAACAGGCACTATGTTAGCTACCCATTCGGAGTATTTGACCTCTTGCAGGAATCCGGCATCGAACTGCTTTTTGACTTCCTCTTTTATTTTCAGCATAATGTCTGGCCTCATTCTCCGGAGCTTCTGTTGAACCGGCCTACAATCTTCTTTTATGGGGAGACGATACACCACGATGTCAGTGCTTAACTCTGGCATATCTTGGTATGACCAAGCGAAGATATCTTTGAATTCTTGAAGTAACTCCACGAGGTCTCGTTTCATCTCTTCAGTTATGCACGTTCCAATTTTCACTACTTTCCCCTCTTCCAAGGCCATAATCTTTACTGCTTCTTCATGAGGTAAAATTTACTTTTCCTCTTGTTTTACCATTCTTAACAAGTCCGGAGATAAGCCACAGTCTATGTCATCTTCAAAGTGCTGGGATCCCTCTAAACTCATGTCTTGCTCAAAAAGAGATTCTAAATCCGCAGTAGTGTTACTCATGTCATTGATATCTGAGGGCCTGTTGTAGGCACAAAGAATGATTGAATTTGGGAATAGCTATTTGTACGATATGCTTTTGAATGAAATAAAAGTGTGATTCAAAACAAAAGTCCAAGGAAAATAATGAAAGGATGAAAAAGAACAAGAGTATTTTATTCAAAATGATCTCAAGTATGTATTTCATAATGAAATTTAGATATAAGCCTATTTCACAAAGGAATGCTTATTGCTTCTAGGTTAAAAAGTAACAAGTATGTTCGGAACATTACTCTGAATAAGTTTTAAAAACTACAGGAATCTCTTCCGCAGTCCAATTATTCAGAACACTCCCCGGTTCGTAAGGGCAGATATCTGACAAGGTTCCTCCTTCAGTGATTTCCTCATGTATGGCATTGATGTGTACATTTTTTAGCATTTCTTCATTGTCCTTTTCCTCTATCATATTCACTCCAACATCAGTGTGATTTGGTAGCAGATTATCATCATTCGCCATGTTAGCTACTTTCATAACGCCCAACTTAATAAGTCTTTCCACGACTTTCTTAAAAGCTAGACAATTTTCTATTGAATGCCCCAAAACTCCTGCATGATAGTCACATTCGGCATTTTCATCGTACCATTTGGGGTACGGGGGCTGTAATGGTGCCAAGTAGAAAGGGGACACTCTGTGCTCATCAAACAACTTCTGATATAAATCTTGGTATGTTATTGGAATAGGAGTGAACTGAAGCTTTTTTGTATTCGTCCTTTGCCTAGATTCATTCTTGGAAGGAGTCTGAAGGTTTGTAGTTGTTGTCCTTGGTGATCCCACAGTAACTTGCTTTGAATAACCCTTATTGTATGCTCCCACATTGTTTACCTCGTTTTCTTTCTTTCTTAGGGCTGACCTTTTGGCACTTTCTCCCGCATCTATTTTACCACTTCTCAAAGCATTTTCGATCATTTCACCGGTCATTACCATGTCCGAGAAACTCTTCGTGGCACTTCCCAACATATGGTTAATAAATGGGGCTTTCAAGGTGTTGATAAAGAGCATGGTAGTTTCTTTCTCTAGAAGAGATGTATGAACTTGTATGGCAACCTCTCTCCATCTTTGTGCATATTGCCGGAAACTCTCGTTTGGTTTCTTCTCCATATTTTACAGGGTAATTTTGTTAGGGGTCATCTCTGTTACGTGACTGTATTACTTCATAAATGTATGTGCTAAATCCCTTCAAGAACCAATTTCGACATCGCCAGTGATTGTACCATTTAGATCTTTGCCGCTCCCGCTGCATCGCTTTTTGAAGCAATGAATTAGTAATTGGTCATTGTTAACGTACCCAGTCATTCTCCGGCAAAACATAGTTATGTGAGCCTCTGGGCAAGTAGTCCCATTGTATTTTTCAAATTCTGGTACCTTGAATTTGTGAAGAAGTATTAGATCTGGCACAAAACTTAGATTTTTAGCGTCAATTCCATATTGCCGATCAACGCTTTCCATGGCCCTAAATTTGTCTTCCAACCATTTGCATCGCTCCTCTAATTGTTTTGGCAATTCCGCCCTTGCTCTTTCCCTCTCTGCTGCCTCATCAAGGTCGGGAACGACAACATTAATTGGATAGTCTACTAGGTTAGAACCTGATCTATCTTGGAAGTTTGGCAGTATCGAGACACCTTCTTGAAATTGCTGGGGTTTAATTATAATGGATGCCTTTCGTGGATATATTTTGGGATGTGTCGGGGTAAAACTCGGGGGATATAGTCGATCTTCACTATCTTCAACAATGTTAACCATGGGGGTTTTCCCTTTGTCTGCCAGTAATTGAGTTAATTGGGACATCATGTTTTTTTGCGATTCCATCATCCGATCCATCATATCATGCTGGATCTTAGCAAGCTGCTCCTGCATTTGGAGTTGAAGTTTCTCCTGCATCTCCTTTTGGAGTTGTTCAAGCTTCTCTAGTCTCTGATCCATATCTTTTGTTTTCTTTTTTGTGTCGTAGGGATGCTTGCCGGTGTCCAGGTTAATGCTGAAATAACTTCAATCAATCAAGGTCCTATCATGAAATCTAATGCATATGATGTGATGCTATATGAATGCATGCAATGCAAAAGGAGCTGGTTCTGATTCAATTCCATTTAGGAAACTTTATTTAAAAACAAAGCTCTTTACATAAAGTGGATTACAAATATACGGACATCCGTATTGTCTTCCGTTTTATCAAGAAAGTCATTTTCCATGTCGAGCTCTCTAATTTAGTAACCGAACCGGAATCGACACTTTTCTCTAATATGAAAATGCATGGAAAACAACAAAAATAAAACAAATAGTCAGTACGATAGAAACGAAATTCAAAACATGTAAAATATTCAAGCACCTATTGGGTGACCACTAGGGTTTATCACAACTCCATCTGGGGCAAGCTCATAGGGCCTTTTACATGCAGTTTGAGTTCTAAAGTTGAGGGTACCTGAACCAGCAGATTCCTCAATCTTCACCCATTATAGGCTCAAATGGATCGAGTTCGGTTCAGAGGAATACATTTACTTATGGCTGCACGGAGATGAAAATCTCACGAAGACATAGGTACGGATGTATCCCGAAAGCGATTCACTATCCTGCACGGAGGTGAAAACATCACGAAGGAGTAGCTTCTCACTCCCACTTAAGGGTGTGACCCAGCGGTCATGCAATATGATGCAAAGTATTCTACAAGACTCGAACCACAGCAATCAAATGAGATGATGCAAGCGAATGCAATAAAAGGATCGTAATTTTTCAAATCAAATTTTCAATTTTCAACAAAAGGGCAGAAATTAATCAGTTTATGGCCTGACTCTCAACCAGTCCCCAGTGGAGTCGCCAAGCTGTCGAAACCATCTTTTAATATCGAGTTTAAAAAATAGGGATCGATTTTAAAAATATGGAAATGGAGTCACCACCAATCCTTTTTTTGTTTAGGAGTGATCGGATCACCTATAAAATAATTTGGTCTACAAAATTTGAGAAAACGGGTTTGGGAGTCGGTTACGTGCAAGGAAGGGTTAGCACCCTCGCAACGCCCAAAATTGGTACCAAATTGAATAATTAATGTCCTAACGTCGAGAATTTGAAAGATTTTAAAACTACGACCTTTTTCGACCCATTTGAAGATACTCGAAATTGAATCTTAAGATTCTCTAGTTCCAAAGGAGTAAAATATCACATCCAGCACGTTAGGATGCAATAATTTAAGTATTCGAATTCTAGATTATCTAAAAATTCGTGAAACTTATGCATTGAGGTTTTGAAAGGGTGTTCTCTTATTTGAGATCAAGCGAAAAATCAAAACCCAGCACGTTAGGGCACGACTTCTCGGATTTCCAAACACAAAACATTACCTCGTTTTAGAACCAAGGAAACATGAATGGAATTTTCTAAAAGGATATTCAGTTATTTCGGCAAATGAAAAATCGAAACCCAGCACGTTAGGGCACGATCCCTCGAATTTCCAAACACAAAACATCGCCTCATATTAAAGTTGAGAAAGCGTGAATGAAATCTTAAAAGGATATTCAGTTATTCGATCAAATGAAAAATCGAAACCCAGCACGTTAGGGCACGATCCCTCAAATTACCAAATACAAAACATTGCCTTATTTTAGAGTTAAGGAAACACAAATGAAATTTTAAAAGGATATTTAGTTATTTGGTCAAACAATAAACCGAAACCCAACACGTTAGGACTTGATCTCTCGAATTTCCAAGCATGAAACATTGCCTTATTTTAAAACCTTTTGAATGAAATAATTTTAGAACTTGAATAATATTAAACACAACATTTTTCATAAGGTACAATGAAATACTAATATACAAAGCAAGATATTAATCCATACATCAAATATTACAAATAACAAATTACAATAACCAACCAATAATTAAAAAAATACAAATCACATGATAACAATAATTTCTAATGTACAATTTCTCTATTAATTATTGAAGAAAATGAAGTAATAACAATAATAATAGTAATGAAAATAATAATAGTAAAATAAAAATAATATTAGTAAATAATAATAATAATAATAAGGGTGGTAATAATGTTAAAATAGTGATTGTAATAGTAAAACAATAATATTAATAATATTAGCAGTAGTAAAACTAATAATAATGACATTTACAATAATGATAACATTAAAATACACAAAATAATAAATGGATTAAATGAAATAACATAAAGAAATAATCAAGATAAAAAATATAGGGATCAAATTGGAGTTAAAACAAAATTGCAGGGGTTAGATTATAATAACTAAATAATTAAAAGGATTAAATTGGAATTTAATCGAAAATATAGGGTAAAAATCAGAAATAAAGACAATAATTATGACTAAATCAGAAAACGCGGGTAATATAGAGGACCAAATCAGAAATTTCCTTTAGTCAAAACGCAGCGTTTGGAAAGGGCTATATCGCGACAGAATCAGAGAGCAGAGGGACTAAATGCGTAAATAGTCCTTTAACGCGAAAGGGTGCGGATCCGGGTCACGAAACGGGTCGACGCGCGGATCGACCTCCTCCTAAACGTCGCCGTTTGCCTCATTTCATTACTAAATACCTTAAACTAATCTGATTATTTTATTTTTTTCTTAAACCTAACCCTAATCCTTCTATTTCCGCCTCAGCCGCACTCTCAAAACTTTCTCTGCTAACTACTAAAACGCCACTGCAGACGGCGAGAAGTGGTCCACGAGAGGTCTGGTTTGGCTAAAGTTTTCGTCTACCCCGATTGCGACGGAGAGAACGAAGACGGATTCACCCCATAGGTAATCCTTTTCTCTTTTTATTTCTGTATCTATGCTCAAAAGTAAAAAAAAATGAAACAGAAACCCTAAATCGAAGAAAAGAAAAATGAAAATCACATTTTGATTCTTTTGATTTCGTATTTTTTGTATTTGTGTGTACATAAAAAAATCCCTTTTTACAATGCTAGTACATGGTATTTTATAGCCTGATAAAAATAAAATACAAGGGATCTATCTTTTTTCCTTCTACTGTATTCTGTTATTGCTTTGCTGGCTCTTTTGTTTCTGTTTGCAGGTGAAGACGTCGTGGAAGCGGGGTAGCCCGAGCGCTCTGCTGGCGTGGTACAACGCACGTGGGGTTGGCTAAACAGCACTGGAGTATTCTGGAAACCGCTGCGGTGCACGTGCGAACTTGGCTACTCGAATGGCGCTGGAAAACTCTTGAGAATTCTAGGGTTTCTGGACATGTTGAAACCCTTGGGCTATTCGGGCCTGTAAATTTTGGGTAGGATTAGGAATTGGGTTTTGTTTGTATTCGGGTTTTAATGGTTTTAGGCCTGCTGTAATTTTAATTTAATAGACTCTGGACTTTATTATTTGGGTTGGTTTCTGTTTGGTTTTACTGTTTATTCTGTTTACAATATGTGGCGAGCTTAAAAGTACATAACGTTATTAAAAATTATAAAAGTTATTTTATATTTAGAATGAATTTGAACCAAATGAAATTTAAGTTTATTTAAATTTCGACATTCATATGTCAAAAATTCATTTCAAATGTGTTATAATAACTCAATATAATTTTTGTTATTATCACAAAATAATTATTGATATATTAATAAATTATTAATATCAATTTAGTAATATAGCAAAAATAAATAGTATTTTGGATAATGGTAAGTTTCTTTAAATTTGTGCTTTCATCTATATATATATATATATATTATAAATATTGTAGTACTACAAAAGAGGCAGTAACACACTTTTTTATTATTTTTACTATCTATATTACTACTAGAGTAAATATATTTTTTAATATCTAAATTTAGTTTCAATATTCAATTCATATTTATGTTTTTTTTTTCTAAACTAAATACTTAAATTTGATTTCAGCCACACATTTTTGACCATTTTTTTAACAAATTTAAAATGGAATGATATTGACCCATTTGGTTATTACGTGCGACATACATGCCATTAGTTAAATGTACCGGCCACATTAGCAAACCGGTTAAAAAACTGGAAAAAATTGTAGAAATATATAAAACTAAAAATGAATTAAAATATTTTAAAATTTAAAAAATTCATAAAAATAATATATTTAAAATTTTAGAAAAAAAAAACAGAATTTTAAAAAAATATAAAATTCAAGAAATAAAAGTTTGAAATTTTATTTTAAATTTTATAAAATAAAAATATATAAAAATTTAAATTTTATAGCTAAAATTTTAGAAAAGTAAAAAAAGTAATGTAAAAAGAAAGCAAAAAAAATTGAAACTTAAAAAATAAAATACTCAAAATGCATATTTATAATATATATAAGTTCAAATTTATATAAACTTTTAAATTGCTAAGGATATCTTTTATTGTTAATTATATTATTAAATTGACATTAAAATAATTTATTAGTATTATTATATGATGATAATAAATATAATATTAATTAATTAATATATATTATTAGATTAATTAATTTGTTCATACCATTTAAAAGTTCCACATAAAAATAACACAATATATTATTAATTAATAAAATTGAAAATCTATAAAATCATTGAATATAATTGGATAAATTAAAAATAAAAATCCAAGTTTTTTATTAAATATTTTAATTAAATAAATATAATTTATATATATATGATTTTATTTTAAATATGATAATAATTAATAATGTTAAAATCAATTTTTTATAATTAATAAAAATTAAATCTATAAATATAATTTTATTTTAAATATGATAATAATTATTTTATTGACAATTTTTTTATTAAATTTTGAATATAAAACTAATAGATAGGTTTTGCATTCATAACAAATTATTAATAGTTATAATTATTTTGTTAATAATGTTTCCATTATTGGTGAAATAGTTATTGTCACTTAATTATACTTTCAATCCATATTAAATTACATTTATTATTTTAAAGTAATTATCAATTAATTAGTATCACAATTATATATCAATTAAAACTAATATTTAGCACTATAAATATATACATCAACAAAGCATTTTCTCTCAAATAACATTAAAGAATTATTGGAAAATTTTATATTTTAAGGTTATGTTTCCATCACCAAAAAAGGGTAAATTTTCATTATTATTTGATTTAATAATACTTATGCATCAGCTAATGTTATTCATCATTGTGTTTTGAAATATTATGTTAAAAGTAATGGAGTATTAAAATATTAGTTCTTTGTAGGTGATTTTTTTTTTATGAAAAAGGGACTTACGATCATCATCAGTACATAGCTATGCCCATGGAGCTACTCTTACATCTCTGTCGAGGAGTAATTCATATTCGAATGTCAAGTTATTTTATCTAATTACTTAATATTTTACTATTTGTTGTTTTCCACTTTTTATTTTCATTACTTTCAAAATATTATCTTATTCTCTCAATTATTTTTCAAAATTAATAGACTTTTATTATAAATTAGGTTGATCTAATTTAATTAGTAATAAAGGTTTTTAAGTTATAAAAATATATTATTTAGTGGATTAAAAAATAAACATGTAAAATCATGTGACATTGGAACTAATAAATTTAAAAGAAAATTTTACTTAAAAAATTATTGAAAGCTTTTAAAGCATCTACACTTGTATAACATTTAATAGGGATAGGTGGGAATGTTGTAGAGAATGATCTAGACCGTTCTTTGTAATCAATTGTAGTCATCAAATCGAAAGGAGCTTGTTATATAAGAGAAGGCTCCCCTCCTTGATTTGATCACTAGATCTGAATGCGTAACGTCGCAATACATTGTCGAAGCAACTCAGACTATTTCAAGTAATTTAATCAAACAATTTGACATAAAATCATAATAATCACATACAATCGCAGTTATCAACATAAGCATAATGATTCAATGTTAAATGATTCAATAAATAGAGTTACAAATTTATGTTCGATAAAAAACGGAGTTAAGGCTCCAATCCAAACTATATTCATAAAATTTTAGCATGATGTCTCGATAGGGGATTATATGTCTTGAGATAGGCCTCATCTGTTCCACTATTTTAGCTTTAATGTTTGGATGTCTCGAGACAAGAGATTCTTGTCTCGAAACATGGAACAAAGCAAAACTAGTTTAGCTTCGATGTACCCTTGTCTCAAGAAAAAAACCACTTTGTCTCAATACTGGGTTG
This sequence comes from Gossypium bickii, assembly GCA_025503065.1. NCBI lineage: Eukaryota > Viridiplantae > Streptophyta > Magnoliopsida > Malvales > Malvaceae > Gossypium > Gossypium bickii. The sequence continues at coordinate 10,339,911 of CP106719.1, read as the reverse complement.
AGGTTATCTCAAGACTAACATGGAATGTCTCGAGACATTAACACTTTGCATGAACAATAAGGTAAATTTTATTCTAACAATTTCGAGACATGTTCTTCCTGTCTCGAGATTGAATGGCAAAAAAACCAAAATGTTTGTTTTCAAGCATTCCAACTAAAGCAAGTTATACCTAAAATAAGCCTAAATGTAGCATCAACACAATAACGATCGATTCAATACATGTAATCACAATCAAATACCATCTAAGCATACAATCCAATACAACTAGACAACACTTATCAACTAACACATTCAAACTTGTACGGCCATGCATAATTAGCTACCAATCAAAGGTTGAAAATCAATCTTGGAAACCCAATAGGTCACCTTACCAAATATACTGTAACATATATATACAAACAAAAATATCATAAGAACTCCAAAATACTTTTTAATGAATTAGGCACATGCCATATGTATTAAACATAGTAAAAATAATACAAAAATGGACTAGTTGAGAATTGATTACTTGGATGCTGATGACCACGATCACTCTAAAAACATACAAAACATGCGCATGAAAACAAACAAATCCATACATTGAGTATTGATTACTCAGTGGTGTTGTAACACCCCTAACTCGGTTTGGTCACTAGACCCGAGCTATAAGATGCTATGACAAAAAGCAGAACATATAACATTCGCATATAAAGTTTAACTTACAAGATTTTATGTAAACACCTTAATCAATCATGTTTCATAGCATTCATATTAAATACGGGTCTCAATAAGACTTATAAAGCTTTTAAACCAACCTGAGAACATGTAAGGACTTAATTGTAAACTTTACAAAAAGTATGAAACTTCAGTAAATAAGGGTCACACGGCTGTGTGACAAGTTGAGTTTATGTTGAGCTAGGTAGCATGGTCGTGTTGTCAAATCGTGTAACAACCTGATGCCGTGTATAACGGGGTCACATGGTTGTGTAGCTAGGCTGTGTAATAGACTGAAGCCGTGTAGGCCTAAATGCAAAATTTCTAACAAAGTTCACACAGTCGTGTCCAGGACTGTGTAACAGGCTGAGGCTGTATAAGTTGGAGTCACACAGTCGTGTAACTCATTGAGGCCGTGTACATCAATCAATACCCAAAACAAACAGACCACACGACCATACCACATGCCCATGCGTGGCACATGGCCGTGTGTCAGATCGTGTATACCTAAAAGAACCTTTTCAAACAAGATACATAGCCCTAGATCACTTGAACCACAAGCAAGCATTAAACTATCCCTAAACTTATTTAAGAACATCAAAAAAATGCCAAAACCACAACTTAAATCAATCATCCCAAGTGCCTAATCAATATGCCACCATAGGCACCACAATTTATCAAGATAAAATCAATCATTCACACCAAGTATAACCAAAGATTCATGCCATACATTCATTTTGAAATCATCATTCTCAAGTGTCAAAATCAACAAGAAAAATGCACCATAAGTATTAAACATACTTTTACCATCACATGCCACCATCAACCAAAAACAACCATCAGGGTATAAACAAGTACCACACATACAAGCACATTTATACAAGGCTATCAACTAGCCTAACTTCAACTCCAACATTTACATAACCATATATGGACACATAAAAAAGAATTGATTCAAAATTCCTACTTGCATATATACGTATAAGCAAAATACCTATTTACATGCCACTTATAACCTATCCCAAAATGATCAAAAATCTATCGAGTCATTGAACGGATAGTGTGAGCTTCGACTTGATTTCCAACCGACCACGTAATTTTTGATGATCTACAAGAAAACAAAAATAGCAAACGTAAGCATACACAATGCTTAGTAAATTCGTACAGAATTTAACATAACTTACCGATGTTAATATAACTTAAGCATTGAACACATAATTATATAAGTAGGTAACATGACATTCTTTGATATCCTATGCACATCACAAGCCCAACAAGGTTAGTTTCTTCACAATTGAACATAAAACATGATTTATGCCTTTATACCATATACAAAGCTAACATACATGGCTCATATAACACCATTTATTTTGCTACTAATTTGTACCATCATTTCCATTTTATAAACCTTGTTTTCACTCGTTGAAATATAGCAAAATAAATTCTGATACACAAGACAAAAAATGCTCACACGAGCTGTGAATATAATGCTCACACGATCTGTGAATGTAAGTACTCACATGAGCTATGAATATGGGCCTGCTCACACAAATTGTGGGACAAGATGGTAACTTTACACGATAAAACATACAAGACCAGCACCTGAGATGGTAACAACCCTAATGACATGTCATCTGTATCTTAATCGTTCACTACGTTCATACGGGGCCTCATTTTATATCCATAACTTCCAATCATTTAAACATCAACATATTAACATGAACTCAACTATATTCATACCCTTTTTCAATCACCAACACCAAATTTACCATTCATTATAGTTTAGTCCATCCAATATTCAAGATTATTGCACAAAAGATATTCAATTAAAAGTCATAAAAATACATATTAAATCAAAGAGGAAATAAATAAATCAGCTTATACATTATACAAACTTACCTAAACCGAAACAACAACAAACACAACACCAATGACTACTTAACAATTTTTTTCTTTTCGACGTTTATCTACCGGTTGATCCATTTCTTGATCTATAATATAATTTAATTCAATTATCAACTTCAAGTACTTATAGTATGCATATGACTATTTATTTAACATTTTACATTATTTTTCTAAATTTTTACGTTTTTTTCAATTTAATCCTTAAAACCAATACCTTTATAACTTTCACATTTAAACCCCAAATTTCAAACCATTTTCAATTCCATCCTTAGATAACCCTCTAGAACTGAAAATTATAGAAATCTCTGGATAACTTTATAACTTTTCCATTTTAGTCCCTATTTCAAAAACTAACAACCATCTCTTTACAAATAAGTCCTATTTCCTAGCAAAGTTCCAAACTATACCATTTAACATCCAAATAAAATTCAAAACAATAATAGTGACGTTTAAAATCTTTGACAGTTTTACAAAATAGTCTTTGGGCTAGCTAAATTAAGTTACAACGATCTCAAAAATATAAAATTTATGAAAAACGGCTTTGAAAATTAACACCATGCAATGACCGAATGTTTCCTTGAAGCTTAACAATGGCTTCTCCTTCTTGTACTTGTTTATTTCGGTGGTGGAAAAACAAAAGGAAGAAGATGATGGCATTTTGTTTCTTTTTACATTTTAACCATTAAAAATTAAATTATATTTTAACATTATTTTGGAGAAAATAAGCACCTAACTGCCCGCTTCCTAGCGAAGTGAGCAAATTACTATTTTGAACCTTAAACAACCATTAATCAATCCACTTAACTAAAAGAAATCAATAGAAATTAACTTTCCCAATTTTTATGATTTAATCATTTTTCCTTAATTGATCAACTAAAAATTAAAATCATTGGACTAAATTTTAATACGACACTCTATTAGACTCGAAAATATTAATTAGTAACATCTACAGACTCACTCATCGAATTGTGGTTCCCAAATCACTGTTTTCAACACCACTAAAAATCAAACTATTACATGTACTAACATTATATGAATTTAAATATAAAAAAAATTAAATAACAAGAATATAGTTATAACATTAAAACAAATTATTTTCAAAATATCTTGTGATATTCAGAATTAGAATGACATAATAGACATTCATTTATAGCCTTATTAACCGGATGCAAACACAAGTACAAGTACACGGATTTAACCCCTAACACTCCATAATAAGCACCAAAGTGTTGATCAAGCATAAATCTATTGACCTCCCTAACACACCACAGAACGTAATGCGCTGAAGTGCCAGAATAAAATTGCATTGAAGTGTCAGAATGAATTGCATCGTAGTGCCAGAATGCATTTATTCAATTTGGTCTCTATAAACTCTTTTATCTGAAATGCTCGTATGTTTCAATATTCATTATCAATTTGAAATCCAACTTTGAATTTAATCACTAGGGACCTCGTACTTCCATTCTATAACAAAATTTTCTTTCAACTTGCAAACTTCTCAATTTAGTCTCTAATGACATAAAATTAACTATATAAATTTAAGCTTTACTTAAATTTAATTTGACACTTTTTATTATAACATTAGCCTATTCCACCATACACTTGATTCATACTAGCTTGCATGGATCTAATCTTTTAAACCCAAAAATTCTCAAGCTTTCTATCAATGTTTCATCTAAATAAACTAAACAATTTCTAAATTCATGGCTTGGGTTGTAATTATCTACTAACATATATTAATAATCCATCAAAAATTTACAAGCAAAACCCACTTACCTTCCCAATTAAGTTCATGCCAATGGAAGAACAATAAGCTCAGTTTTCTTTTCTTCCTTTTTGTTTTGATTTGGGAAAGGGAGAAGATGATGTTTTCATCTTCTCTATCCCACTAAAGGATATATATAGATAGATATAAAAAAGTAATTAACACTTATTAGCAGCAACCCATATCTTTGAAAAGTCAAAGATAATGGGTGTTAGAAATTAGGCACCGAAAATAGGAGCATTTAATTTGGGCTGAAATTTGGCATAGGATAATTGCAATTCTGGTCCCTATTTGTATAGGTACTTTGCAGGTTGATCCTTGAACCTCAACTATAAATAGGCATAACTATTTCTCATTTTCTTCATCCCAAAATTTTCCATTCTCTACTTAAGACATTGTTCTCTCTCCCTATTTGTAAATTTTCACTTGTAATTTTGGAGTGAAATATATTTGGTAGTGCCCGAGGACGTAGGCAAAATTTGCCGAACCTCGTTAAAATTCTGGTGTTCTTTATTATTTATTTTTCATATTTTGTGAGTGTGATTGTAGTGATTTATTGTGCTATTAAATTATAATATAGGGATATTCTGGCTAGGAAAGACCTGGTACTTAAGTGATCCTCGTGATCCACCTCTTTTTCCTGGGAATTGAACTTAGTGTGATTTTTTCAGTACAATAATTTTACTCTTTTACAAGCTTCCGCGCAACAATTGGTATCAGAGCTAGATTCGTACTTGAAGAATACAACTGTTTATGGCACAATTTACGTATACGGCACTGTTCACGTATACAATAGTTAGGATTGAAGAGAAAAATGACAGAGGCATCGTCATCAGCAAGGACTACTGTGACCAATGCAAAATTTGAAGTAGAGAAATTTGATGGTACCAATAATTTTGGTATGTGGCAATGTGAGATCCTGGACGTCTTAAGTCAGCAAGAGCTGGATATAGCCCTTGAAGAAAAACCTGACAAGATAGATGACAAGGAGTTGGCCAAGATTAATAGATAAGCGTATGGTACAATCCGTCTATGTTTGGCCAAAGAGCAGAAATATTCTGTCAAGAGGGAGACACCAGCGAAGAAGTTGTGGGATACACTGGAAGAAAAGTTTCTAATGAAAAGCCTTGAAAATAGGCTTTATATGAAAAAGAAACTTTATCGATTAACGTATGCACCCGGTATGTCGATGAATGACCATGTAAACTCATTCAATAAAATTTTAGCAGACTTGCTAAATTTGGATGAGAAATTTGAAGATGAAGACAAGGCATTATTGTTGTTGAATTCCCTTCCTGATGAATATGATCATCTTACCACCACATTGCTTCATGGGAAGGACACGATCACATTTGATGCAGTCTGTAGTACGTTGTATAGATCTGAGACTCAAAAAAAAGATAAAAAAGATCACAGAGATACAACTACAGAAGTCTTAATAGTAAGAGGTCATTCACGCAACAACAAACTTGATAGAAGGGGAAAGTCCAAACGAAGACCCGCCAAAGATGAATGTGCCTTTTGTCGTGAGAAAGTGCATTGGAAAAAAGAATTGTCCTAAGTTACAAAAGGGCAAGGCTATTTCTAATGCATGTGTAGCGGAGCATGATGATGAGTCAAACTTTAGCTTGGTTGGCATGGCAATGGCATGTCCTACAAATGAGTGGATTTTGGATTCGGGATGTACTTACCATATGTGTCCTAATAAGGACTGGTTTTCTAGTCTTAAAAAACTAGAAGGTGGAGTTGTTCTTATGGGCAATGACAGTACTTGTAAGACAATGGGAGTAGGTACAATCCAATTGAAGAATCATGACGGCTCAATCCAAGTCTTGACTGATGTTCGCTAAGTACCTAGCTTGAAGAAAAATCTCATCTCATTAGGGGCCTTAGAATCTAAGGGGCTCATAATCACTTTGAGAGATGGATTACTAAAGGTAGTAGCTAGGGAATTGACGGTGATGAAAGGCACAAGAAAAAATAACTTGTACCTTTTAAATAAAATTACAATTATTGGATCAACATCAACAGTTTCTGCGAAAGATGCAGATTCAAAGGCTACCAAGTTATGGCATATGCGATTGGGACATGCTGGTGAAAAAGCTTTGCAGAATTTGGCGAAGCAAGGCTTGTTGAAAGGTACAAATTCTTGCAAATTGGAATTCTGTGAACATTATGTTCTGGGCAAGCAGACGAAAGTAAAATTTAGTTCAGCAATTCACAATACGAAAGAAATTTTGGACTACGTTCACAGTGATGTGTAGGGGCCTACCAAAGTGGCTTTTTTGAGAGGTATGCACTATTTTGTTACTTTTGTTGATGATTATTCAAGAAAAGTATGAGTGTATCTAATGAAAAGAAAAAGTGAAGTATTGGATGCATTTCTGAAATGGAAGAAGATGGTGGAAACTCAGACTGGTCGAAAGGTCAAACGACTTAGATCAGACAATGGTACTGAGTACAAAAATGATCCATTTCTACAAGTATGTCAAGACGAGGGCATTGTGCGACATTTCACTGTTCGGGATACATCACAGCAGAATGGGGTGGCAGAACATATTAATCGAACTATACTGGAGAAATTTCGGTGTATGTTGTCCAATGCTGGATTAGGGAAGGAATTTTGGGCTGAGGCAGTTACATATGCGTGCCATCTAATTAACCATTTGCCATCAGCTGCAATAAATGGAAAAACTCCTATGGAAATGTGGACTGGTAAATCTACTACTGATTATGATTCTTTACATGTTTTTGGTTCCACTGCATATTATCACGTAAAAGAATCTAAGTTAGACCCAATAGCAAAGAAAGCATTATTCTTGGGTATAACTGGTGGAGTAAAAGGATACCGTCTCTGGTGTCCTGATACAAGGAAGACTGTCTTCAGCAGAGATGTGACTTTTGATAAATCAACCATGTTAAAGGATTCACAAAAGGATGAAAAACCAGTAGTACTTTGCAGCAGGTGGAGCTTGAAAAGGTTAATGATGAACCGGCTAATATTAGAAGGACAAATGATGAAGAAGTTCCGACCTAAGAACCTCTGCAGCAACAAGATTCAATTGCATATAAGAGGCCAAGAAGAGAGATTCATAAGCCTGCTCGCTTTGATGATATAATGGCCTATGCACTTCCAATTACAGATGATGATGCTCCTTCTATTTACACAGAAGCAATAAGTAACCCTAATGGTGTAAGGTGGAAGCAAGCCATGAATAAAGAAATGCAGTCTCTTCATCAAAATAGGACTTGGGAGTTGGTGACACTGCCCAAGGGAAAGAAGGCAATTGGATGCAAATGGGTATATGCAAAGAAGGAAGGATTTCCTGGTAAAAATGAAATTCGGTACAAGGCTAGATTGGTAGCAAAGGGTTACACTCAGAAAGAAGGAATAGACTACAATGAAGTGTTTTCTCCAGTTGTGAAGCATTCGATCTATTCGAATTTTACTAGCCTTGGTTCAATAATATGATCTTGAACTAGTTCAAACTTGATGTGAAGACCGTGTTTTTTACGGTGATTTGGAAGAGGAAATCTATATGACTCAGCCAGATGGATTCAAGGCTGCTAGTAAAGAAAATTGGGTTTGCAAACTGACAAAGTCACTTTATGGATTGAAGCAATCTCCGAGGCAGTGGTACAAGCGATTTGATCAGTTCATGAAAGGGCAAAGGTACACAAGAAGTAAATTTGATCATTGCGTGATCATTGCGTGTATTTCCAGAAGCTACAAGAAGGAATTTTCATATACTTGCTTTTATATGTTGATGATATGCTAATAGCATCTAAGAACAAAGTTGAGATTGAGAGATTGAATACTCAACTCAATCTCAAGTTTGAGATGAAAGATATAGGTGAAGTTAAGAAGATTCTTGGCATGGAAATATGTAGAGATAGAGCTCATGGCAAAGTTAGTTTGTCTCAGAAGCAGTATCTGAAGAAGGTACTACAGTAGTTTGGCATGAACGAGCAGACAAAACCTGTAAGTACCCCGTTGGCTTCTCATTTCAAGCTTTCTACATAACTATCTCCTTCGACGAATACAGAACGAGAATACATGTTGCAAGTTCCAGATTCTAATGCAGTGGGTAGCTTGATGTATGCAATGGTGTGTACAAGACCCGACATTTCACAGGCAGTATGTATAGTGAGCAGGTATATGCATAATCCTGGAAAAGGACATTGGCAAGCTGTGAAATGGATTCTACGGTATATTTAGAAAACCGTGGATGTTGGATTACTGTTCAAGCAGGATAATACACTTGGTAAAGGTGTTATTGGGTACGTTGATTCTGACTATGCCGGTGATTTGGACAAACAAAGATCAACCACCGGTTATGTGTTTACACTTGCTGGAGTACCAATAAGTTGGAAGTCTACACTATAGTCTGTAGTTACGTTGTCAACCACAGAAGCCAAATACATGGCTGTAATAGAGGCTGTAAAGGAAGCTATTTGGTTACAAGGTATGGCTAAAACCTTGGGATTGGTTCAGGAGCATATTAATGTGTATTGTGATAGTCAAAGTGCTATTCATTTAGCAAAGAATCAAGTCTATCATGCACGTACAAAGCATATCGATGTATGATTCCATTTTGTGCGAGAAATTATTGATGAGGGGAAAATTCGTCTTCAAAAGATTAAGACTGCAGATAATCCCGCAGATATGATGACCAAGGTAGTAACAACAACCAAGTTCGAACATTGTTTGAACTTGATCAATATCCTGCAAGTTTAGCCGTTGAAGAAGGCACTATCAAGTGTTGTTGGCAAAGGCAGAAAGAATTGTGTGAAAATAAGATTATCCTAATCAAATCTTCAAGGTGGAGATTATTAGCAGCAACCCATATCTTTGGAAAGTCAAATACAATGGGTGTCAGAAATTAGGCACCGAAAATAGGAGCATTTAATTTGGGCTGAAATTTGGCATGGGATAATTGCAATTCTGGTCCCTATTTGTATAGGTACTTTGCAAGTTGATCCCTGAACCTCAACTATAAATAGGCATAACCATTTCTCATTTTCTTCATCCCAAAATTTGCCATTCTCTACTTAAGGCATTGTTCTCTCTCCCTATTTGTAAATTTTCACTTGTAATTTTGGAGTGAAATATATTTGGTAGTGCCCGAGGACGTAGGCAAAATTTGCCGAACCTCGTTAAAATTCTGGTGTTCTTTATTATTTATTTTTCATATTTTGTAAGTGTGATTGTAGCGATTTATTGTGCTATTAAATTACAATATAGGAAAATTCTAGCTAGGAAAGACCTGGTACTTAAGTGATCCTCGTGATCCACCTCTCTTTCCTGGGAATTGAACTTAGTGTGATTTTTTCAGTACAATAATTTTACTCTTTTACACGCTTCTGCGCAACAACACTCCATTAACTTAATTCGGCTTAGTCCATGAATATAACTCAGTTCAATTTTAGCATGATAATTGGTTACTAAAAATCGGCTAGACAAAAGTGTTCTTTTCTCTAGATGTTTGTGTCGAGAGTTTGGGAAACCCTCAAGGCTTATACGACTCAATCCATCAAGAATGGCAACTCAATTCAATTTTGGCATTATAACTGGTTAACAAAGAGATCCTCCCTCTAGTTAGAGTTTGCAAATGCTCATCTCATCATGTGGATAGATCTCTTGTCACAGACATGGTTAAAACTGATGGGAGTTAGAAGTAGAATTAGTTTGAACAATGTCTTGATTTATCTATATTATTTTCTATTTGGATTCTCTATACTGGCAAGAATGCAAGATGGGAACATCACAGTGGCCAAGGCTTGTTGGCACTTAAAGGAACTAGTGGAATCTAAAAGACAAAAAAGGGCAGGAAGTTTGGAAGTTCAAAGGTCCATAGAGGATAAGGAGCTTCTTATGGCTAGCTCTTCAAGGCAAATTACTAACTAATACGGAGCAATGTAAACGGGGAATGTCCGATAATCCTTGGTGCTTCATTTGCGGAAAAGAATTCGAATTAGTAATCCATGCATTAAGAGATTGTTCTATGGCTAGAAGTGTTTGGGAAAGGCTTCTTCCTGCACCTATTCGTAGCACTTTCTATGTTTTTTCTCTGTTGAACAGGAAACAAGAGCAATTTGAAAATTGGAAACTTGGACTGAAGCCAAATCCTCAATGTCATAATGTGGAATTTATGGGAACTTAGGAACTCCATAGTTTTCAATAATGATAACCATAACGCTGATAAATTAATTACGCATTGTTTGATATTTGCTAGGTACATTCTGGATGCTCGAGGAGGAAAGGACTTAAGGAACCGAAAGACTGAGAAACAGATACCATGGACTAAACTACCTTTGGGATGAACCAAACTCAATACAGATGGTGCAGTCTCGTCTCTGAAGAATATCGCTGCAGCTAGTAGCCTACTTAGAGATCACAATGACGCATGGATGGCGGGCTTTGCTCGTTGTATTGGTACTTGCTCTGTAGTCCAAGCAGAACTTTGGGGAAGGTGCTAGTCGAAGTGGACAATATCATGGTGGCTCGCATTTTGACATAAGATCTTCCTAATAGAAAGGACTTCAATATTGGCAGGAACATTAAAGATTTTTTAGTTAGGCAACGGAAAATCCAAATCCGACATGTTTATAATGAAATCAATAGGGTTGCCGACTGCCTCTCTAAAAAGGATCTTTTTGATGATCTAGGCATTAAATTCATCGACAACGCGCCAAAAGAAGTTGAAGAAATATTGTCCACTGATGGAGTCGGGATAACGTTTACTATGACTTGTTTATGCATTAACTAGTCTTTAAAACTTAATTTCTCATTTCTTTAGAATAAAAAAAACCTAAGGAATGCATTTTTGGCCTCTTCCAGGAATTATTTGCACAAACAAAATGCTGAAATGAAATTAATGGTGTAACAAAAATAAATATAAAAAACCCAAAAAATGGAGACTTTTTTCAGCCAAAACGGACGGCACCAATGTTAAAAATGGTGTCTTCTATCTCCCCCGAAACCTAGAAAGAACCTCATATTAATCACACCAAGAAAAGTAAATTTTCAACCTTTTTTGGCAGCAATGAAAACCAAATTGTATTTTTTTTTCTTTTTTGTTATTTGAAAGAACAATCAAACCTCACGTGTGTTACACATCAAACTACACAACTGATCGAAACAAGCAAAGAGATGACCGATGCATGGTGGTATTTGATCAACTCTACGACTGATGACTAGTTGCATCATGTCGGTTATCGCCGCCTCCAGCGCTTCCACCACCACCTGCACCTCCTCCTCCTCCGCCGACGTTGTTTGAATGAGACCCGCTCGCTTGTGATTCGGATACTTGGCGATAAGGATTCAATCCAGCTAATATATTTAAATGTCCTTCAGCACTTATGCCGGTACTTCCTCCTCCACCACCACCACCAGCAGCGCCACTAGTAACACCGCTTGAACCCAATTGTTGGCCTGGCAATAACGCCATCGGAGCTGGAAAATTCATGAAATGCAATCCACTAGACATAGTGCCCCTATACAAAGCACTGCTATTCACGGAAGGAAACGTCCATATAGGGTCGCCGCTCATTACTTGATTATTAGAATTAGTTACCATCCAAAAATTAGCCGGAATCTGACCGTGAGTTGCTGCTGGAATCACGCCGGTACTTGACTGCAACAAGTAACTCCCCATTTGATGTTGTGAAGATAAATCTTGCTCGGGTCTTCTCTTCCTTCCTAGACTATTTTCTTCATTTGCTGATATTTCTAACGAAGAACTATTATGATCACGCAACTCTTGCTTAGCTTGGAACATGGAATTCAAGTTACTGCTTGATTGGAGGTTAAGGAATGTCGGGGTTGTTTCTAATCCAATTCCTGGGAACAGACTTCTACGTTGTTGCATAGAGAAGTTGGAGTTGAAACCTGAGGATCGTAACTGAGTGGGAACCGACATGGTTGAGCCTGAACTTCGGAGGGAGATGTTGAGGGAAGTGAAGTTTGCTGGGATGGTTCCAGTACCAGTGGCGGCGATCACAGCTGGTTCAGCTTGTTGGAGTAGCCATTCAATGGTTTCACCATCAGATTTATGGCCTAATTCACGAGTGAGTTGAAAAACCCTGGCTGCACAAAGAGCTGGCATTCGGATCCTACGGCCACGTCCATCGACCTTGGTATGTCGATCTTTGGTTGAAGTACGTTTAGGGGGTGGTTTTTTAAAAGGTTCCGGCGAGATTTGGAGGCTTGAAATGGAACGACTCGTGTTGGGTTGATCAGCAGAGGATGAAGAAGAGGAAGAAGGTGGGACAAGGGAAGGGAAAGGAGGGGAAGGAGGGGAAGAAGAGGAAGAACAAGGCTGGTTATCATCTTCTTTTTTCTCAAGTAACTGGAATGGGAAAGTGGGGCGGTGCTGCTGCTGCTGTTGGTGGTGGTGGTGGTGATGATGGAGATGATGGTGATGGAGTTGATGATCATCACTTCCTCCTCCTTCCATGATATCATGAAAGTAATAGGTCGTTTCTCTAAAGGTGTTCTTTTGGGGGATCGGAAAATCTAGTAATTTATTCGTTTGGTGGGTCTTTCGATCTTTGTGTTTTTTAAAAAAAGAGTAAAAATGATTTAGAGGGGATGATAGGGAGGGAGTGTTAAGAATTAATTAGGTTATTATTTGTATTTGTTTTCCCATCAAAAGCTTAGACTGGAAAATTCGTTTAGAGAATTCATGTGTTTTGACGCAGATAAAGAGAAAAAGGATAAGGGAAGAGGGCAAGCTTTAAGCAACAAAGATAATGAGTGGAAATGATATGAAATGGGGTGAGCTTTAAAAAGCAATATGTTTTTAATAAAATATGATTATATGAAATGAATAGCAGCTGTGAATTATATTTGGAAAAAGAAGAAAAAAAAATAAAAACTTGGAATTTTGTTTTAATATCTTTTGATCAGTGGTTGGACAGGACAGCCCCTTTGGTTCAGACTCCACGTGAGGTGCTCTTTTTTATCATTCAATCCATAAAGACAGTGGTGGCCAAGGTGGGACCCTATTCCAAGTCAATTTTTTTAAAAAAATATATTTCTTTTTTCTGTGAGACTATTGGACCCATCTCATTCAAGTAATTATTTCATTTTTGCCTTTTGGGGATTCCTCCCTATATTTTTTTTTTTATTTTTCTTTCAAATTAGTGGGAGTCCAAACTTAAATAAATAAAATAAAATTTCTAAATTTAGATTTATGTCCAAAGTTTTATCCTCCTTCATTCCTATCAAATTCAGCATCAAACTCAACGTGTAACTACTCCGGTAAAAATACACCTATTTTAAAAAATAACCTTTTTACCTACTTTGACAAATAATAAAAGAATTCCACCACATACAAAAAGCCTAACACGATTAAGTAGACAGAGATACAAATTTAAATTTGAAAGCAATATTTAAATATTCTCATATGTATTATTTTTACACTACATGTATTATTTTTTAAATCTTAATTATATAGTTTTAAAATTTTTATTATTGTTAATTAAGTCTTAACTTGATTGGCACATTCATTGTTATTAATGTAGAAGGACGTGAGTTTGAGTACGCTGAAGCACATTATCCTTCCATTTTTTGTTGTGATTAAGGAAGGATTATGAATAGTTTTAAGCATTCTTTAAAAAAGAATAGATATTATCAAAAACATATATTAACAATTTTATTAATTATAACTTTTTCCTCTTATCTTCAAATTAAACTCATATATATATATATATATATATATATATATATAAAGTTGTTATTTTTATTAGGGCTTTTGCAATGTTAAAAAGAAAATTAATAATGGTATATGATGCGCTAAATATAATTTATATCTTTTTATTTAAAAGGAAAATGCCTTATATACAGTTAGTGAAATTTAAAAATTTCACAAATAGGGTTGAATTGAAAGTAAATATATATAAAAAAAATATAATATGTAACATCCTTAACCCGTAACCATCGCTGGAGTAGAGTTAAGAGGCGTTACCGATCATTTCAGAACATTTACAATCATTTCTCATCATAAGGTACATTATCATCTTAACATAACAAATCATATTCATGGAGTCCCTTAAATAGGTCCATGAGACCTTAAACATGTATTAGAAAGGGGTCGGGACTAAATCGAGTACATACAAAATTTTCTGAAAATCAAACTTTTTTCAAAGTTACAGAGGTCACACGACATCAGACACACCCGTGTGTCCAAGCCGTGTCAAAACAGGGCATACATACTGACTTGTCCACACGGCCGATGACACGCTCGTATGCTTAACCCGTGGTCGACACTGATTTATTTCACACGGCCAGTCACACACCTGTGTGTCCAGCCCGTGTGCAAGTCTGACTTGTTTTGATTTACAAACTTAAGAGACACGGTCAAGCCACACGCCCGTGTGCTCAACCGTGTAGGCAAATATAGGCCGTTTGTAAGGCCAATTTGCCACCCACACTTTAGGTCACACCTACACGCATCAAACCATTCCAAAATCATACCTCCAATGCATTCAAGACATACCAAAACATGCATATTTTACCTCTTAACAACATCATTCACTTCATATACAAAACCTAACTCAATCATACTAATTCAAAAACACCAACATCACAATAAAGACATATAAATCATTCATCATTTTAATCTAATTCAATTCATAGCAATTCTTATCACATCAACTCCCAAATCAACGATAAAACTTACCATAAATTGACCACTTCATTAGACCAACCATGAGCTTATCATACCAAAATATGCATCATATAACATAAACTACTTATTCATAAACATATTCATGATCAAGCCATATCACATGGCTATATTTACACATTTCAAAACATCAACCAAAAACTCTAGCCTATACATGCCATACTTTAATACATACAACTTCAAAAGGTACCAAAAGATAGTTCGATAGTGCGGTGATGATTCTCGATAATCCCCGAGCTTCTCGTAGCTTTAATAATCTATAAAACATTGAACAAACATACACACAAAGTAAGCTATCATAGCTTAGTAAGTCATAAGCAAATAAAGAACAAATAAACATTTGCATTTAAATCAACTAATCAAAATCACATATACATTAACCAATTACACAATTAATATGTTTACAACTCAAATATTATCACATTTACAATATCCATATAACATCAACTTTCAAACTCACATATACTCATAAGCACATATAAATTATCTTTTACCATTTCCAATTCATGTATCCATCATAATCATATACTTACCTTATTCACATATACATATTACAAAGCACATACCTGAATCTTTTAATTCGTTTTCACATCTGATCTCATCTCGATAATGCCCATTGAACCATTTGGAATTAATAAGGATACTCGGATAATCGGAAGGCTCGTACTATGCCAACGTCCCAGACGTGGTCTTACATGTAATCACATATCGATGCCACTGTCCCAAACAGGGTCTTACACGAATCAAATACGATGCCAATGTCCTAGATATGGTCTTACACGTAAACACAAGTCGATGCCAACGTCCCAGACGTTGTCTTACACGAAATTACATGACGGAATCCTATGTCATGACATATGTATCCTAACTATTCCTAAGGTTCGTACGGGGATTTCGGAAGTCTTATCTCGATCATTTAGGCTCGTAAATATTGCTCTCATGCTCAATTCATTTCAACAAATTAATTTACACATATAACAATTCAATTCGACACTATTAAATTAGATACAATAGAATTTAACAACATTATTTACTTATGAACTTACCTCGGATAACGACGGATGAAATCGACTACTCGACTACTTTCGACTTCC
Organism: Gossypium bickii; assembly: GCA_025503065.1. Lineage (NCBI taxonomy): Eukaryota > Viridiplantae > Streptophyta > Magnoliopsida > Malvales > Malvaceae > Gossypium > Gossypium bickii. The sequence continues at coordinate 10,323,763 of CP106719.1, read as the reverse complement.
CCCGATCTAATTCCGATTTCTTTCGTTCTTGATCTATATAAATTCAAATTTGACTATTTAATAACACATTTTATTCATTTCAATCCACAAACACATAATTAGGGCATTTTACACTGAAGCCCTAAAATTTACATTTTTGTCCCTATTTCATAAAATCACAAAATACACAAAATTTCATATTTCCCATGCTTGGCTGAATATACATGTAGTTCATATAAGTCCACACATTTCATTTATTTCATATTTTAATCCCTCAAAATATTATTTTTACAATTTAACCCAAATTACTCAAATTCATCAAAAATCCAAAGACAAAACATTATAATCTATCACATATATTTTATTTTCCATCATCAAACAACAAAATCACAAACTATCATCAATGGCAAAACATAAAATCATCATCAAATTCAAAAATTAAAACATGGGCTTTGTAGTACTCGAAGCGACGATCACAAAAACATAGAAATTATCAAAAACCGAATAAAACTCATACTTTAATTAAACTTGGAAGTAATCGAATATCAAAGATGTAAAAACCTAACTTTTCTTTCCTCAATTTCAGCTAGACAAGATGATAATAGCCATCTTTTAATGTTTGTTTTATTTTAATGGACATTATTTACTCAATTACCAAACTAACCTTATTAATTAACATATAAAACTTATATATATAAAGGCTATTGATGTCCATGCTAATGTTTAATGGACAATTTACCACATAACGATATCATCTTTAATAAACCATATCAATTTGACATATAATTAATTAGAACACAACTTTTACCTTTTATGCAATTCAGTCGTTTTTACAAATTAAACACACAAATGATCAAATTAAATCACAAAATTTTCAGACATATTAATTCACAAATTATAAACAAAAATAATAACATTTAAATATTTTTCTGACTCAGATTTGTGGTCCTGAAACCACTATTCTGACTAGGGTCTAAACCGGATTGTTACATAAAATATATGAGATACGTGATAAATATATAATTTTACAAGTTAAAAAATATGAAATATAGTTAGGAATTCACAAAAATATGTCTAGGTTTAATAGTTTGTGTTTTAATATAAATTATATTACTTACTTTTCTAAAAAAAATATCAATTTTAGAAATATGTGATAAAATATAAATGAATTTATTATTATTTTACTTACAACTTTATCATAATATTTTTCATTTTTAAAAATAGTTATTTTATTAATATATTAATGTGTCATAAAATTTTCAAATAAAAAAATACTAAAAAGAAAACAACAGATAAAATCAATAGAGATTTTTCTTGCATCTTATTTTCACTCACACAAGAGTATTATTTATAAGCACTTGCCATTCAATGCAATACAAATAAATGGAGCTTACTTAAATGCTTCATTAACACATACATCAAGCAACTTGTATATTTATTTTCATAAACGAAAGGGGGTTATGTAACAACTCGTTTTTAGTGATGTCAAAAATAGTAGTTTTGAGATCATAAATTCGACAAGTGAGTCTGTAAATATTATTATTTAATATTTATGAATAAAACATAATATTATATTGAATTTTGATTTGATAAATTTTGTTAATTGGACGAATAGTTAAGTTTAAGTGGTTTGTCCCTAAAGTCATGTGATTTTGGAAAAAGAGATATTGAGACTTTGTTTCTATAAATCGAGCCTGTAAATATTTTATTAAATATTTATGGAGTTACTATATAGGTGTATTGAAATTTGGTCAAAAAATTTTAATGTTTAGATAATTAATTTAGTAAAAAGGATTAAATTGTAAAAGTTATAAAAATTAATCGATATTAGTTTATTCATGTTTAATAGCCATAAATTCATGGGTGGAAGACCTTATATTGCGATTAGACCATATTAAAGTAGCTTGGACGATTAGTGGGTTGTTTTTAAGTATTTTATATGTTAAAAATTTATTTAATTAAAAGTAAAACATATTTTATAATAAAACAAAAGTAAAAGTCAATTTAATTTCATCATCTTTTTCATTTTTTGAGTTAACACCGAAACCACCATTATTTTAGAACCAAAGCTTCCGCCTTGGCAAATTTAATTGCATGGTAAGTATTTCTTAGTTGTTTTTAGTAATTTTTATGTTTTTGATATTGTTGTAACTTAATCTGGTTAATCTAGGGACTAATTCGTAAATGTTTTAATTTATGTCATTGATGAAATTATAATTTTTTTGAAGTTTGATGATAGATTATTAAGCTTGATAGTTAAATAGGACTATTTTGTAAAATGGTTTTGGTTAGTTTTAAGTTTAAGGACTAAATCAATAAAATAATAATTTTGGCATGAAATTCTTGTGATATTTTAATAAATATGGGATGTAATTTCATAGGGAAAAATTTGGCTAGCATGGAGTTGGTTTAATTATGATAAATTTGAAAGTTTCGGGTTTAGAGACTAAATTAAATAAACGATAAAAATTTAGGGTAAAAGTATAAAATGTTGATTAAAGGGTTAATTACATGAATTTTAGTATTTAAAAGTATTTGAATTGGATAATTGAATTAAATTATGACATTTAAATCAAGAAACGAGTCAACCAGACAACAATTGCGAGAAAAGAAAGTTAGCGGGGTAATCATCTATGTTAAAGAAAGTTAGCGGGGTAATCATCTATGTTGTGTTCATTGTCATTTTTGGATTAGGTAAGTTTATGTAATGAATGAATTGATTTAGTTGATGTTTTGTGAATTAATAAATATCTAAGTATGTTGTATTTAAATTTGCTTGCATAATAAGTATTAAGTTATGAAAAGAGATCAAATTGAAACGAAATTACAATTGAGGGTCATGATTGAAAATGGAGAAATTATACAGTTGAATTCATGGGACAAAGAAATGCTTAAGTAATTATATGATATGAATGTGAATCACGACCCGTATGAACCTCATGAATGTTTAGGATACAAATGACACGTCATTAGGGTTATTTACCGTTTCGGGTGCTGGTCTTGGATGTCCTATCGATGACAAAGTCCTGCATTTTTGGCTGATTCTTTACAGCTCGTGTGAACAGCGTCTTATAGCCTATCATCTCGACCCACAGCTCGTGTGAGCAAACCCATTTTATAGCTTGTGTAAGCATTTACAATTACAACTTGTGTGAGCATCGTTCTCGCATATCCGACATTATTTCATTTGGTTCATCGGGTGAAAAAATAATATATGAAAAATGATATATGAAATAGTTATATGACTCAGTTATATGAAAAATGATATATGAAATGATTATATGGAAATAGATATATGAAATGGAACATTGGATATAGATATTTGAAATGAAATGTGAGTTGTTAAATAAATAGGTGATGGTTGAATTGAGTTTTAAATGTGTTTATTTGTAATGTTTATGACATGATAAAGATATATGTTTCGTATATGTGAACTCACCAACCTTGTGGGATTTGTGGTGTGTATAGGAAATAAATGAATTCATGACCTTGTTTATATAATTAATTGCGAAATGTTTTAGTTACAACAATTACGGTAAGTTAAAGTTAAAGTTTAATACGAACTTACTAAGTTTTATTTAAGCTTACTCTATTTGTTTTTTCTTCTTTGTAGATCATTATATATGAGCTGTCAATTGAATTGCTTTTGGAGATCACACTATCCATCAACTCTTTCGGTAGTTATTCGTTTATTTTGGCTGGTTATAAGTGGCATGTAAATAGGGCTTTGGTATATGCATGTTGGTGATCATTTGATCATGTTTTGTGCCATTTAAATTATGAAATATGTGTATTGATGTAAATCTTTAATAGTATTTTGGTTGGTTTGGTAATTGATGGCACATGTGTGCTTGAAACTTAATGTTCGATAAGCTATTTTGTTATTTAGTTTACAAAATAAAATTTGATTATACTAAAATTGACGAATAAAATATTAAATTAAAATATATTCAATAAAAAGAACAATAAACAATCAATTTATATAATTAAAATGATTTTATACAAAAACTCAACGTTTTAAGTGAATTCATACTAAAGGTTGGTTTGGATTAGTGGTGCGTTTACTTACGATTAGTGTAAAAATAACGGTGAGATTGGATACTGTAGTGATACTATAACTTGAGACAAAAAGCAAATTAAACGTACTGCATCGCACTCAATTGTTCATCCAAACTAACCCTAAATAAATAAGAAGTGATGGATTCTAAATATATTGAACCAAACCAAATAACCAAAAGTGAATAGTTATACAAACCCAATCAACGTCTCAAGTTAAAATAATATAAAACTCGAAATATTTAAAATAAAAATAGCTTAATTTTTTTCATCCTCAAGCAAACAAATACAGATATGAAAATGGATTATTCGAGTTAAGAAGTAATATTATAATGGGTGATCCGGATTTCATCTTCAGGCGTAGTGGGAGGATGAGTCTTGTTCCTCAGCCTCAACTGCAAGTACTCACTGTATTGAAAACCTCTGTATTTGGGTGACTCACCGATGTCTTTAGTGAAGTGTGGCAATGGTTCAACCCATTTATCTCCCTGCAAGTTATAGAAGAAAGCAAAAGAGTATCTGCTTCTTCCTTTAGGCCTCACCACTCTGTGTGTCGCGCTTTTGAATTTATTGTTGCTCAATACCTTTGCCACAAACGTTTCCACCACCAAAACAGTCAATCAATTCTCAGAAAATGTAATGTATTTCGTATACAATGGCAATGTTTTTGGAATGGTACCATCTGTCTCTCGATTGTTTAATTCAAATAAAATAAATTATTAAAAATTTAAAAATATATATAAATTTTGATTTATGAGTTTTTTTTTTCTTTTCCAATCCGTATTTCTATCCATTTTCGATTCAACCATTTTGACAACCAATCAAGTCTAATTCAGAAAACATTGGCAACTAGAGTCCTTTATTAAAAGAGGAAGATGGTTACTATGTACAAAGATAAAAAAAGAGAAGTTAAGACTCTTAGAATTTAATTATTGTACTTTATGAAAGTAAAGAAGTTAATCCAATTTAATAACACTATCTTGTAATTAAATTCCTAAATTGAAACTTAGTAATTCAACCATTTATATGTAAATAATTAATAAATTAGTTCGTTTCAAATTAATGTATTTATTAATAATTGAATTTCTCAATCTTCGTAAAGTACAAACACTAGATTTGATAAATTAAAATAAAGAGATTAATCTCACAATTTCAATGAAGTAGAAAGATGGAATTCATCGTTAGACTGAATTAATAAATATTTGCTCCGCTCTACCATGTTTTAAATTTTAAAATGATTACTTTACTCTTTATAATATAGGTTAATATTTAATATACTGTCGGTATATAAATCTCGTGTACCATCAATTAACCACAGTAAGTCACCTCATAATTTAATAAAATAAACAACTTGTCACACCCTGAAAATCGATGAATCCAGAAAGGTGAGTAAAGTAGGTATGTAGGTTGTTGGGCGTGCTGTGGTAACATAGCCTGCCACCCTATTAGCCTGATGATGAGTTAGAGTATTGACGCATACTAGCATTAAAGCATCTGCCCGTTGGCAGTATCTAAGAAATTGATCACAGGATGTTTCCAAGAGAAGAAAAAGTACTGTGAAGGGGTATGCCCCAGAGTTTTGTTTACTAAGAGCCTGTCAAGCGTATGAGAAAGTTGTAGGAGACTTAATTATCTTTAAGATCAGAGTATAGAGTAGAGTAGCAAGGTGTGTGAAAGATTGCTTGTACATTAAAACAAGCCAACTAAACAAATCATCACAAGCAGCATGGTTGGCTATTTCTCAATAGGAGTCAATTAGATTAATTTGACCTTATGACTGGTCAACAGTAAGTTAAACCTTCACCGAATTTTATTGTACCTGTAAGTTAAACCTTCACCGGATTTTATTGTACCTACCCTGGATTTGGTAGGGAAATCAAGGACCGAGAGTATATTAATGGGAAGGGGACACTTCGAATGGTTTTTGCTATATGCTTAATGTTCAAGTTTTTTTTTTTTCTAACATCAATATTCTCTTATTCTTTTTCATTAAGGTCGAACTAAGATCTCATAATTTAATGAGTGGATGATTCAGCCTTCTGGTAAGTCTTACAACTTTGCACGTTACGACTATAGAAGGGAATAGTGTTACAAGAAGGTCTTGCATGGGGGTCGCTTGTAGTTGAAATATTAGTAAAATGTCTGTAATGGGGATTCTAATGGAAATCTTATGATCGTTTAAGCAATTATGTGTATATGTGTTTTTGATAGGCATCTACAAATACGTAATTAAGGTGAATAATGTGTGGCATAATATGATGTTGTTTGATATAAGATGTTCCTGGCATGTGTGTAGTCATTGCCTAATGCTTTCATATTATATGATTCCAGTACTTGACAATTTTAGGCTATGAAAAAAGGTGAGAAAGAGATTCATTTGTATTGCCTCCAGTAGGGCATGTATATTGCTAACCGGACAAATAGATCATTGTGAAAATATAGATTTATTGTGTAGCCTCCGAGGGGCAGCTATAATGCTAACCGGACTAGCAGATTACGAAATAAATCTGTGAAAAGTCCATGGTCATGGCAACATACGATAATATGCCAAGAGGGCGTGAAGGTATAAGACCATGTGGATAAGCCCTATGACATTTATAGAGATGGTCCACCAGAACAGTAAATGCAGGTTTCATGGAGAGCCTTAGTAGCGAAGCTTTTGTAGCCAATCCTTTGAAAAGCCTTTGCGGCGAATTCTCTAGAAAACCTTTGTGGCTTGTTATTTGGGAAATCCATAGAGTGAATTTTGTAATGATCAAGTGGTGTGACGCTAGTCTCCCTTACGTAAGATCTGGGTATGCTTATGAGACATTTTCTGATAGTACTCTCGATAGAGTAACCAACTAATGAATCCGCCTTGGTGATCTGCCATAACAGGGAACTTGGGACATTTGGAATGTTGATGGTGCAAGTATCTGCCAAACTTGGAATTTTTTAGGTTTTATATTGACGTTATCTGAGATTCTATTGCTTGAATTAAAACTTTAGATTCTTCTAAGTAAGTATGTCTGTCTGAACTGATTTGAAGATACAATGTAACTGGTGTTTTAATAATTGTTTGGTTCTGTAAAGGAATTCGTCAAGAGTAGTATCCGCGGATTATCGTTCTGAGAATCATATCTAACTACAAATTGCAAAGATATTGTGTAATGGGATTTGAAGTATGATGTAAAGTTTGAGATTCGCCAGTCAAGTCAGATGAGTATAACACGGTTAAGTGCTGAGATTGACGTATGGTTATCTGCAAATTAAGAACCAAAAGGTATCCGCCAAGGTCTGGGAAGGGATCTAAACCCTTGATTCGAGAAATTATACAACACCATTGAAAGGTAATAATGAGTGAGACCCACTAAGTTCCTTTGAACTTACATGCGTCTTTTGGTATGCAGGTCTGAGAATTGAACCAATGCGCCGAGAGGGATCAAGTTAGGGTTGCGCCATGGTGGTAGACCGAGGGCAATAATATGCATACAAAGGGACATCCATAGAATATGTTTTTCAAATGTCAAGTAGTAATATACACAACAAATATGTCTATCAAACACTTTGTTGTAATGCGACTAACGATAAATATATTATTCAACCTATTGTCTTAGAAAGGATTTTATAAAGATAAGAGGTACATTCAATATTACTTTCGTAGATTGTAAAATTTTGCTAAGTATATAAGTATCATAACATTTTATATTTGGATCCGGTAAATCAAATCGAGTATAGAGTGTTACACAACTATCAAAGTACTTATAAATAGATAATTATAAATTTATTTGAACAAAATTAAAAATTGGTTATAATTCTTTTTATTTTCATCTCCGGATGAAAAGCAGCAAAATAAATTCTTTGTTTAAAATATTAAAATATAAAAAAAAACCACAAAAAATCTTAATTTAAAGATTTAGGGTTCTTGAAATCTTTAAAGAAAAGCATAAACTGAAAAAATTAACTCTTTTTCTTATTGTTTAACACTTTGGATGTAATTTTTTTAATATTCAATATACGTATAAAAAACTTGTGCAATTCTTTTTTGTAGTTTCAGAACTTAACGTGATGTACTGGGTGAATTACCCATACATGTTGGATTTTTAACTAAAATTATCAGATTAGATCGGATTTCTTGAAATTTACTTGAATAGGGTGGTTTTAAAGAGTGTGTGTGAAAAGTTGTACAAGTTTTTAGCGGATTTTGCAAGAAAATGCTTCCAGTTGGACGCGGTTTCCTACTCAGTCAACAAAGCGCGTCCAGCTGGATACGTTTTCCTTATGTTCTCTCCTCGATCAGTTTAGGATTTTGTTAGGGTTTTTGTTTTTAGATTTTTAAATTTTTAAATTTTTTTATATATTCTTTAAGTTTTTTAAAATTTTCATATTTGTTAAAAATATAAATTTTGAAATTTTTATAAATATTTTGAATTTTTAAAATTATTTTGAAATTTATGAAATTACTCGTGTAATTTTTTTTGAGAGAGACCAATTTGTTTATTTTCAAAATTGACAGAGACCAAAAAGGATTTACACCAATCTGTTATTCAAATTGTAAAATTTAACTCGATTCAAACTCGAAACTCGAATTACGCATTCGAGTTAACTCGAATAATTCGAAATTTAAATTCTTTTTTCTAATCAAATTGGGTTTTACTCACCTTTAAAACAACGAGAAAATATACTAAAAAAAAAACATGCATATTTTTGAAAATATTCTTAGGATATCTGACCAATTTTGGGGTGAGGGACAATTCTGTAGGGGGTTGACAATGGGAGAGTTTAGGACCCGAAATTTCGTCCAATTAAACGCGCTTTGCTAACTTAGTAAAAAAGCACATCAAGCTGGAAGCGTTTTCCTGTAAAGTTCACTAAAACATGTTCATACACTCTCTCCAAAATCCATCTATTTCAGTAAATTTTGAAAAAATCAACCTAATCTGATAATTTTGGTTAAAAATCAACATATATAGTAATTCAGCCTGATGTACTGTGTAATTCTTTTAAATTAAATTTAAACTAAAAAAATTAATATAAAATATCTTAATAATTTAATAAATTTTTTATATTAAAAAGTTTTTTGAGTGGGCCAAGGAGAGAAATGGGCCTATGTGAACTTTTGTATATTAACTTTTATAAGAAAGAAAAAGAAGTGATGTTGTATTATTACCTGAATAACATCGCTTATGTTGACCACTAATGTGCCTTTTGCAGTGATCACAGGGATCCATTCCCCATCCTTACGAACTTCTAAACCACCTGCTTCGTCCTGGAACACCAAGCTGATGCAATTTGAATCTTCATGTTCTGTTAGTCCATTGTTCTCAGATTCAGTAGCTGGGAAGTAACGAAGAGCTACCATGAAATCCCAGCTCCGATCATGATTGTATTCTTTGAGGAAATTAGGAGGGAGACCCAAGCACTGATTCACAATCGTCTCCACAAGTAGACCTGTTTCTGTCAACTTGGAGAAAACATCTTCCAACACTCGTCTACCAAAGCCAATGCATCAAATCAAATAAGACGAGGTTTATATATATATGGTAAAAGTACTAACAACAATTGAATTGTATTTTGCCCGGAAAATAGACAACTTAGTTTCTGTATATTAACTCAAAGAATAAATTAATTATTTTTATTAAAATTTTTATCTAGAAATGAGATACACATGACATATTACTGCATCACACGTAACTCTTTAGTTATTATATTAGTTACACCAATTTTTAACAATAAAAATGAAACTAATTTTTTCATCTATATAATTTATATAGATTAATTTATTCATTTGTAAAGTATGGAGATAAAATATAATTTGACTGAGCACCTCCATGATTATATATATATAGAGAGAGAAACATACTTGAAATCAGGTGGGTTTTGAGGGAAAACATTGAAGGTAGATCCTGGTGGAAACATCAATAGATACTCATTCTTGTCAGGCGATTGTTGGGGCTGTGTGTTGTAACCAGCAGGAAGTGGTGCATTTGAGGCTGGACTGCTTTTCAGTTTCTCGTCGGAAGGATACTCGAAGAAAACTTTGGAGAGCTCTAGGGCTCGTTGCAGCAAGTTTATGGGGACACCGTGGTTCACAATTTGGAAGAACCCATACTCGGAACACGCCTTGGTAATGACTTCCATGGCCTTTTTCTTGCCATCTTCATCATTTTTGGTGAAAGGTGAGAGATCTACAGTGGGAATCAAGGGCTCTGCCATAAGTAAAACCAAGTTTTGTTTTGAATCGAGACACTCTCAGGCAGGAGGACATTTTGTATATAAAGACACCATTCTGGCAACTCCAAAATCAACGACCTACTTTTGTCTTTTCAACTCTGTCTTGGTGTGATTGGCTAGATACCTTTTTATTTTTTATTTTTTTATTTCACAAATATTCACTCAACTACAGAACTACAAAAATCAGAGTGCCATGAAAACATAGTTAAAATATTAACTAGACTGCCATTTATTTAATTTTCTTTATCTCCCCTTGATTATACTAAACTCACACCTACCAAGACTTCAAAAAAATTTCTAAGAACAAACTCTTTTTTTATACATAATAATATGTCACTGTATAATAATAATAATAATAATAATAATAATAATAATAATAATAATAATAATAATAATCTCATGAGAAAGTGAATGTATGGTAATTGAAAAATCCATTATTGAAGTTTTCAAAACTAAACTAATAATCGAATCGATCAAACCATCAATTCACTAATTTGATCAATTCATAGGATTCAATTAAATAAATTATTAAAATATTAAAAAAATCAATGCAACTAGTTTTTAGCTCGATTCAATCAATCTGTATCAATTCACAAGTCAACCAGTCTGATTTTTTTCAAAACCGATTTTTTATTCAACAACTGGTGGAGTTTTGGATTAAACAAGCTGACGAATGATCATGTCAGGAAGTCTTAAAATTTATATAACGAATGATCGACCCTAGAAACTAACTGTGATAGCGACTTGAGGCAAGTGCACCTATCGAACAGTAGTATAGTTTAGTGGCAAGACCGAGATGTCGAACCCAAGGGAACCAAAAGTACTAATACTGATTTTCTTTTTATTATTTAGCCTAAGAATTAAGGGAATTGTTGTTTAACCTAAAATTTACTAACTACTAAGCTGAAGATGCTAAGACACAGAGAAGGAATTGGGGAAATACTTTTGGGAAAAATCAATTGGTTAAGACAATACCCGAGGAAGAATCCACCTATACTTCACTTGTTTTCTAACTCTGAACTAGACGATTTATTCACTTGACTTGATCCGTAGGATTCCCTAATTTATATTAATACCTCTCTCGAGGCTACTAACGTCTAACCCTAGGTTGATTAATTGAAATCTCTTTCTAATTAAAACCCCTAGAATTGCATTATCTCAATCTATGGACTCCCATATTAAGTTTGACCCTCATCCGGCAGATTTTCGTCATCCTATCTCTAGGGCTGCAATCAACTCCGCTTAACTATGCTAGATCTATTCTTAAACAGGGAATATTCCTCCACTGCCTAAGCATATCAATACTTGAATCAATATCTCGAAATATCAAAACAAGAATTAAGAACACATAGTTAAGAACAAACCAAGTATTTATTATATAGTTTAGAAAACAATAACATCCCCCTCAGGTATTTGAGGGGTTTAGTTCATAATCATAAAAGAATACATCTCAGAAGAAAATATAAAACAAAACATAAGAAAAACCCTAAAACCCCCTGAAGGAAATTGAAGGGAAGATATTCCGTCTTGAGAGATGAATCAACTGACTTTCTTCGAGTAAATCCCACAATTCGACCTCGCTGGCTTGGCTCCTCGGCCTACCTGAACCCCCTTTGAAGGTTGGCCTCTAGGGTGTTTATATAGGCTTTTGGAATGTCTTTTTTTGCCTCTAAGTACCCTATTCCGAATAGAATTAAAACAGATCACGTCAGGGACACGCCCGTGTGGCACGGCCGTGTGAATCGAATCCAGGCCGTGGTCGGGTCTGCTAAAGAGGCACGGCCGTATGGCATGGGCCTAGGCCGTGTGCATTTCGTACTTTGGCCCATTTTCTCCGTTTTTGGCCCGTTTCTCGTTCGTTTCATCCTTCGGTGCTTCCCTAAATATAAAACATGAAATTAAAATATTAGGAGCACCAAATTCCATAAATCGGAGAATAAATCATCCAAAAGTATGCTAAATGTGGGATTAAAATATGTATATATTACGGTTTATCAAATACCCCCACACTTAAGCATTTGCTTGTCCTCAAGCAAAATTCTCTACTCACAATTAAAATGAACTTCCTCAATTCATGATATTCATCAATAGTGTTTCATCATAATTCATAGATAATTTATACATTGATAATTTAAGTAGAAGGGTCCTAAAGATTCAAACAATCAAAGTCATAGTTTCCCCTTACCTAAATAATCACCTTTAATTCAAAATCGACAAGAGTTGACATTCTCACTAAAGATTCACTCAAATCACTCAAAGTGTTTAAGGTTCAAAATTAAGCTCTCAAAAGTCGAACATGAAAAGTTAATCCCATAGGCTTGCATGAAAATCAAATCTCCACCACTATAAAATGAAATGATACACAGATCAAAAGGTCTTTAAAAAGGGTTGTAACGGGGCTTAGGTTAAAGGTGTGGATAAAGGCTAAATTAAAGGGTTAGAATCGAGATTGAATTGACAATTTACCTAACTAGAAAAATGAACTAATCCTGAATAATTACATCAATTGAAAACTTGTAATACTAATAATACGAGCTTCTTTTTCAAGATGTGGAATATAAACTTATAAGCTCACTTAATTATTGAACTAATAATGAATATACTTCAATTTTTTTTAAGAACAAATCAACAATAATAGGAAAAAACTTTAACAACTAAAATATAGAACATAGTTAGGCAACTGTTCAAAATCAAATCTCGACAAAAAGGGTAGTCAAGAGAAACGGTGATAACAAATACAAAATGGGTTTTGGGTTAATATTAAGGGGTGAGTCAATAAAAGGGTTGTTAGGATCAAAAGGGTTCACTAAGGGTTAATTGTGAGGGTAGGCTTTTTAGTAGAGTGAATGGGTTAAATCCTAAGTGCCTTTATCATTTCTGTATATCAATTCAATGATGTAGTCTTGACATGTATAATCGAAGCAAGTTCTAGAATAACAAATCAATGTTGAAACACTCATAATCAATAAAGTGAGCAAGAAAAGAATGTATGCTCTAAAAGGCTCAAAATCTCACAAAAATTATGCGTTTTTTATATCAACTTTGTAAATTTCAAACTTCAAGGTAATAATTAGATTCAGGTAGACAACCTAACAAAATTTTAATTCTTTTTTTTTTTTGAAAATAGACCCATCATGCTTGATTCTCTAGTCTCCTAAAGTTTAAATCATCACTGCACAATTAACTATGACTTAATCCAAAACATATCAAAGAAAATCATAAATCAATAAGAGTTTCATTCTAATTAGTAATATGAGAAAATTACTTAAGAACAAGACATAATTCAGGGGTTTGAGAATAATCCAAAAAGTTAAGAACTTTTAAAAATAAAATTCACCCCCCACAATTAAGATGTACATTGCCCTCAATGTACAAAGATATATAAGAAATCATAAGAGATGGGGAGAAGTGAAACTTCCTGAAATTTGGATGGATTCCTTGAGTTGGCAGTGGTCGTGGTGTGGTAGCCGCCGACAATCTCTGCGCTAGATGAAGAAATTGGGAATCTCGTGAAAAATTAGCCAGGAAATAATAAGAATAATTCAAAATATACTAATTATATATTTAAAGAAAAGAAAAATAAAAAGAAAGAATGTAAAAAGTAAATTAAAATTAAAAGAAAAGATTAATGGACTGAAAAGTCCTTATTGTTAGATGGTTTACAAAGTGGGTGTGATTTCTAAGGCCGTGGTGTGGTGATTCTCAAGCAGCCTTTAGGACCTAAATCAAAGAAAACAAAATAAAATAGACTAAATTAAGTATAAGAGAACTAAAGATAAAGAAAATAAAGGAGAAGAGAAAAGAAAAAGAAAAATGAAATTGACTCAAAGGTCCTTGTCCTGTCGAGTTAATGAAGCGGCCGGCATGAACTTATGTAGATCGGTCTTGCAAAAAAAGACTGTGCTAGGATCCTTTAGTTTCTTCGACATGGATAAGGTGTAGACCAACAGTTTGGAGAATGAAGAAGGGTGAAAATAAAAAGGGAGGAGAGTGTAAAGGGTATGGAAGAAGGGAAATAGGTAGTAGGTGAGAAGGGGAGAGGGGTGTTTTAAATAGAAATCTCAGATCTGGTACATCCCCACGCCCGTGTACCATGGGCGTGTTAAGTTACACGATCGTATCGCACGGCCATGTTGTGCTTCGTTCGTTTCTCCCACGCCTGTGTGCAGGTCGCCACGCCTGTGTTGATAAAACAGTGTCGACCACGGCTATATCGCACGACCGTGGTGCTTAGTCAGAGCCCGTGGCTTGAAGATATTTTTCGTCCTATTTCATACTAGCTCTACCACATCAGTACGGAAATCTGTGGTGTCCACATGGCCACGGCCACGGCTGTGTGGTATGGAAATCTGCACTTTGGTTAGTTTATAGTTAGGTGCTAAAAAGGAAAAATAAAAGTAAAAATAAAAAACGTAAAAATTAATGGGGTTAGTGCTCGGGTTGCCTCCCGAGAAGCGCTCGTTTAAAGTCTAAAGCTAGACTTACCTCTCATTCGCATAATCATGGTGGTTTGAGGAGTTGAAAATCCTTTCTCATGCTATCAGTTTTATTATCAGTATATAGTTCGAGTTGAGTAGCGTTTACTTTAAAAGTGTCGAATATAGGATTACTTACCTCGACTGTTCCGTATGGGAAGACATTGAGTACCTTAAAAGGGATTTCTTCACTTGTATTAAGTTTGAAAGGGATTTCTAATATTTGAATAATTGATTGAAAACTTATCACTAATAATACGAACTTCTTCTAAAGATGTGAAATTAATAGTTTAAGCTCATAACACTAATAATGAATAAATTTCCAACTTTTTTTTAATAAGTATTTACAATAATAAGATAGAGTTTAACAACTGAAATAAAGAAAATAGTTAGGCAACTGATCAAATCAAATCTCGACATAGGGGGGTCAGAGGAGGAGAAGTAAAAAATTTGGTTTTGGGTCTGTCTTATCTAACAATACCTAACCTCCGATCTTAAATTTGTTTGTCCCACGAAATGGCGTTGGTTCTGCTTCGTATATTCCTAGTTTCTCCTGGAAATGTTTCTTCCACTCGTCTAGTTCATCGATCTGAAGCCGTCGTTCCTCGTGAGTTATTTCTTTGTTGTCATGAAGTTTAGGATCTGTTTCAGTTGTGTGGTTCTATGGTGCTTCCTGAAAAGAAGGTTTAACCGAATGGTTATTAATAAAATTAATTTTCTCACCTTGATTACTTGATGTCCTAACTGAGTCGAGAGCCTGAAGACTGATTGATTTGTCACCTACACGGAGTATGAGTTCACCTGTTCCAACATCAATTTTAGTTTTAGCAGTTGCTAAAAAGGGTCTTCCTAAAATTAGGGAGATACTATTGTCCTCATCCATGTCTAAAACTACAAAGTCTACTGGGAATACGAATTTATCAATTTTTACGAGTACATCTTCAATTATACCCCTAGGAATTCTAATAATTTTATCAGCTAGTTGAATGCTCATCCTAGTTTGTTTGGGTTTCCCTAGACCTAGCTGTTTAAACATTTTATAAGGCATAACATTTATATTTGCCCCTAAATCAGCTAAAGCATTACCAATAGATAAACTACCAATTAAGCATGGAATTGCAAAACTCCCTGGATCTTTTAATTTTCGTGGTAGTCTATTTTGCAACATTGCTGAGCACATTGCGTTTAGTTCCACATGCGACTCCTTATCTAACTTCTGCTTGTTTGTCAAAAGCTCTTTTAAAAATTTCCTTGAATCTGGCATCTGCGAAAGAGTTTCAAGAAACGGTAAGTTAATATGTAAATTCTTTAAAAGTTTAAGAAATTGACTGAATTGTTTATCGGTGTTGTCTTTCTTTATCGCATTGGGGTATGGTATACGTGGTTGGTACTATTTAATTACCGGTTTTTGTTTGTCATGGTTTACCTCAACCTTACTTTCCTCTACCACATTCTCTTTCCTTAATTTGGACTTATCTAACCCTTCACTAACATGAGCTGTTATGGCTTGAAGTTGCTCATTCGGGTTAGTTTCAGTGTTGCTTAGCAAGCTACCTTGTGGTCGTTCGGAGATCAGCTTAGCAAGTTGACCTAACTGGTTCTTGATCCCTTGAATCGATGCTTGTTGATTTTTAAGTGTTGTCTCGGTGTTTTGGAAACAGGTTTCTGACACCGCTATGAATTTTGTTAGCATCTCTTCAAGGTTCGGCTTCTTTTCCTGTGGGTAGGGCTGTTGTTGAAAGTTTGGAGGGGGTTGTTGTCTCTGATTTCCTTGACCACCCCATGAGAAATTTGGGTGGTTCCTCCAACCTAGATTATAAGTATTACTATAAAGGTTATTTTGAGGTCTAGAATTATTACCCATATAATGAACTTGCTCGTTTTCAGCGCTCGGGTTGTAAGGTGGATATTCTGTATTACTCATCCCTCCTCCATTCATGTCGCACTGCATAACTGGATGTACCTGCGAAGAACCACATAAACCATCAACCTTTTTAGTTAAAAGTTTTACCTAGTTTGATAGCATGGTTACTGCGTCGAGGTTGAAAACACTGGCGGCTTTTGTTGGCCTTGTCTTCGTGACTTGCCACTGATAGTTATTCAGTAACATCTCTTCAATGAATTCGTAGGTAGCCTCAGGTGTTTTGTTATTCAAAGTTCCGTCGCCGGCTGAATCAATTAATTACCTGGTTGAGGGGTTCACACCGTTGTAAAAAGTTTGGACTTGTAGCCACAATGGTAATCCATGGTGTGGGCACCTTCTCAATAGATCTTTGTATCTCTCCCATGCATCGTAAAGTGTTTCTAAATCCATCTGCACAAAAGAAGAGATATCATTCCTCAACTTAGCCGTTTTAGCCGGCAGAAAATATTTCAATAAAAATTTTCGGTCATTTGTTCCCATATAGTGATTGATCCACGTGGAAGAGAATTCAACCACTGATTAGCTTTATTCCTCAAAGAAAAGGGAAATAATCGAAGACAGAACAAACTGATGTATCATTTGAGTTGTGTTAGGTTTCAGTTCAAAACTATTTGCAGCAATAGCAGGTCTAACAATACTTGACTCAGTTCCTGTTAAATTAGGTTTAACATAATCATACATAGTTCGAGGAGCATGATTTTCGGCCACCTCTGAGGTAGCGGATTATTCTCAGCCATCTCTTTGGTAGTATTGATTTTGTTTTCTTGCTCTTCTTGTATGTATTGTAAGCTTCTCCTTATTTCTCTTTTGTTTCTGCGAACTGTGCTTTCAATTTCACTATCGTAAATTAGCGGTCCTAACGGGTTTCTTCTAGTCATAAACTAGAATACCTGCCAGAAGCAAAGAAGAAAATTTAGAAAAGTAAAAATAAAATTTAATTGCAAAAATAAAATATGGCTAAAGTAATAAAAATTGAGCGTTCTTAATATTTTAGTTCCCCGGCAACGTCGCCAAAAACTTGATCGGGTCAGGAAGTCTTAAAATTGATATAACGAATGATCGAGCCTAGAAACTAACTGTGACAATGACTTGAGGCAAGTGCACCTATCGAACAGTAGTGTAATTTAGTGGCATGACCGGGATGTCGAACCCAAAGGAACCAAAAGTACTAATCCTGACTTTCTTTTTATTATTTAGCCTAACAATTAAGGGAATTGTTGTTTAACCTAAAATTTACTAACTACTAAGCTGAAGATGCTAAGACATAGAGAAGGAATTAGGGAAATACTTTTGGGAAAAACCAATTGGTTAAGACAATACCCGAGGAAGAATCCACCTAGACTTCACTTGTTATCTAACTCTGAACTAGACGATTTATTCACTTGACTTGATCCGTAGGATTCCCTAATTTATATTAATACCTCTCTCGAGGCTACTAACGTCTAACCCTAGGTTGATTAATTGAAATCTCTTTATAATTAAAACCCCTAGAATTGCATTAACTCGATCTATGGACTCCCATATTAGGTTTGACCCTAATCCGGTAGATTTTCGTCATCCTATCTCTAGGGTTGCAATCAACTCCGCTTAACTATGCTAGATCTATTCTTAAACAGGGAATATTCCTCCACTGCCTAAGCACATCAATACTTAAATCAATATCCCGAAATATCAAAACAAGAATTAAGAACACATAATTAAGAACAAATCAAGTATTTATGATATATAGTTCAGAAAACAATAACAAGATCCGTCTTAGGTTTCATCCCCGTCAGGTATTTGAGGGGTTTAGTTCATAATCATAAAAGAATACATCTTAGAAGAAAATATAAAACAAAACATAAGAAAAACCCTAAAACCCCCTGAAGGAAATTGAAGGGAAGATATTCCGTCTTGAGTATGATTTCGGCTTCTTGAGATTAATCAACTGGCTTTCTTCGAGTAAATCCCACAATTCGACCTCTCTGGCTTGGCTCCTCGGCCTACCTAAACCCCCTTTGAAGGTTGGCCTCTAGGGTGTTTATATAGGCTTTTGGAATGTCTTTTTTTGCCTCTAAGTACCCTATTCCGAATAGAATTAAAATAGATCACGTCAGGGACACGCTCGTGTAGCATGGCCGTGTGAATCGAATCTAGGCCGTGGTCGGGTCGTCTAAAGAGGCACGACCGTGTGGCATGGGCCTAGGCCGTGTGCATTTGGTACTTTGGCCCATTTTCTCCGTTTTTGGCCCGTTTCTCGTTCTCTTCATCCTCCGGTGCTTCTCTAAGTATAAAACATGAAATGAAAGGATTAGGAGCACGAAAATCCACAATTTGGGGAATAAAATCATCCAAAAGTATGCTAAATGTGAGATTAAAATATGTATATATTACGGTTTATCAACGAATAAGTCAAAAACTTGTCCAAGTAAAATTTAAATATCTTGATGCTTGATTAAGGCTTCATTTGTTTACAGTAAAACGTTGTCCAAAAAAGTTTTTCAGTCTTTTCCATTGTTTGTTTGGCTGAAAATAATTTCCTAATGTAAAATGTATTACAAAACACTGGAAAAGAAGCCCTTAATTTGGGAAAATGTCTTACCCTTTTTATTTTGGTAAGACATTTTTAGGAAAAGAAGCCAACACCAATCTTCCCTTTCCCTTCCCCTTCCCGTTCCCTTTCCCCCATCATTGACACCCCGATCTTCTGCTTGTCGTCAGCCAACAATGATTCTCAACACCAGACACCGGCGTTCATCTTTGATTTTTCCCATTTTCGCCTTTCATTGTCAAAATCTGCACTGGTGTTCATCTTCTTTTCTCGAAGGTAAGAACAAAAAAAAAATTGATATGGGGAAAGGGTGTTGTATTTTCTAATCTAATAATTGATAGGATGATATTGATATGCGTCTTCCTGAAATTCCTGTTCTTCCCTGGATTGGATGGGCGAAACTGCTCACGGTTAGCATATTCTCTTGTTCTCTTTTCACCTTCTATATTATTTGGGTAGGTGTATTAATGTGATATTAACTAATAACTAGAAAAGAATTTCGTTTGTTGATGCAATAATTTTCATAAAAATTCTATGCACTGACTCTACAAAAAGAATACATTGAATGCATAAAAATACATACTATTTCCCATTCTTGATTACTTCAAACTAAGGTTCCGTTCTTTGTATTTTGGATGATACGACCACGCCCGGGGAACGCCCTTGGTTCAACTCATCAAGCGTCGTTTGATATCTTTTGCAGGCAGATCTAGCTTGTTCCAGCTCAATAGAGCTCAATTCTGCTAGATGCTAGCTCATTGGCTTGATTCTATTTTATTTAGTTTCATGCATTTTTAGTTGTTGGAATAAATTCTTGTTAAATTAGTTTAAGTTATTTAATAAATTTAGTTAAGTGTTAAATGTGTCTTAAGCTATTTAATTTGTCCAAAAACATTCGGCATTAATAGGTCTTAAGTCATTAAATTTGTCTTGATTACTACATCAATTTAAGTTGACTTTAGCTTATTTAATTTGTCTCAATTCCTACAGCTATTTAAAATGTCCTAAGCTAAGACAACTTAATTAAGTTCATTTAAGGTGCCTTGATCGAATTTTAATGGCTTTGTAGGTGACTGTTCAGCTGGAATTAGTGTAACACCCCAAACCCGGTCTAGACGGTATGGCCGAATCTGGCGATGTCACATAATAGTGCTTTAGAAAATGTAATTACAATAATGCCATTTTTGTTATCTTAGGTTACCGTAAAAAATGAGTAATTTATTCATTCATTAACCATTTTTAAAACATTTTACATTGTGAAAGCTTTTAAAAGTAATTTACGAATTCGTGTTCTTGATAAAACATTTGTTTATTTTGAAAACTTGAGTTTTCTTACTTCTAATCGTAATACCATAAATGTTATAAATCCCATATTTAAAACAAAAATTCGTAATGGCCATGTTATATAAGACATACCCAGATATAATCAAACCATAATTAAAAATTAAACCATAAATAGATGTCCAGAACCATGGTCACTGTCGAGTCCGCCGCTGCACCGACCCGTCTACTGATGGGGATTACCTGAACATATTAAACAAAAAAGGGTGAGTTTTCGAAAACTCAGTGTGTAATCCCCATAGAAAACATACACACAGTAATATCAGATAACAAACATATATTCATAGTCCGGGTCTAAGCCCATTACAGATACAGTGTGGACCTTAGCCCACTCAGATACAGAATCAAATATATTCTGGGGCCTTAGCCCATTTCAAACATAATATGCAGATCAGAACAGAATAGCAGAATCCTACCCACCAGCCTCTACACACCAACTCCGTCCAACCCTACACACCATGTGGGGATCAAATCAACCCACCCATCCCTACACATCATGCTGTACCGAATGCGGCACATAATCAGAGAGTTGCAGCTGAACTGCCAGATAACAGGCTTGAGAGCCTTTCAGATACTTCCTCCGAATCATCAACCTACCCCGATGCAATGCAACATACATACCATGATATGCTTTTGTGCAACACAGTTCATACACTCAGTCATCAGAATTCATGCTCAATACAGAAATCAGAAAGTCAAGTCACATAATTAGGGGTCTAGGGGCGACCCATGCAACCTTACAGAACATTACAGAAAAATGGGCTCACAACCCCATGTGGCCCACACAGTCTGGCCCTGAATCCAACACGTCCGTGTGGGTCCACATGCCCGTGTGGCCCACACAGCCCAATTGGTCGAGCCTCTGTGTCGCACACGGCCTTGCCCAGTAGTCACACGGCCGTGTCACTCACACACGGCCTGGCTCGTCGATCACACAGCTGTTTGGTGACTTACGGTCTTACACACGGCCTACCACACGGGCAACCACACGCCTGTGTGGCATCGACAGTAAGGTTTTTGGCTTTCACTGAAACCTCGTTTTCTATGTTTTCGGGTACACACCTGGTATCTGATCGATGCTAACGCAATCCCGAGCAATCTCGAACCTATAATTGATATTCCAACGTCCAAAATCAGTTTTTAAAACAAAACTAAATCGAGATGCTAAACCCGATACCTTTCGAAAACCTCACCTTAAATTGAGTAATAGTGTTTCTCCACCACTTCAACACCTATCAACACGCTCCAGCCCTTTAACCTTCACCATAACAAACGAATCCCAAAAATTACTAAACCCAAAACCAAATTAACGGTACTTACTACACATACCGAGACTTACCACACTCGGGTGAGCACCAACAACGTTGCAAGACAAGAAAGGAAAGAGCGAATTTAAAAAAAGAAGGAAAAAAGGAGAGGGGGACAGTAGAGGGTTTGGAGAAGAAGAGAAAACTGAAATTTGTTGTTTTTTTTGTTGGGGACAGGAAAAATGAATAGATTTTTCTGATATTTCCCTATCATCTCCTCAAATCTCTCCTTACTATCAGATTTTTAGTCTAACACAAACTCTTTGGATGTGTTAGACAAAAATAATGCTCACGTTGGGGTTCGAACATAGGTCACTCAGCATAACCAACACTCCACTTAGCCACTAGACCAGCAGGCCCATTCTGTTAATTACTTACACACTTTTACTTATAAGCCTAATAACCAGAGATAGGGCTTTATTCATAAAAATTTCAAATTTTGCCTAAGTCAAGGTTTGAACCCAAGACTTCTCAGACAATCCCAGAAAACTTAACCACTGAAGCAGACAGATATTTCTGTCACAAAATTACAAATGCCAGAATTAATAAAATTGAGGCGTTACAACTCTACCCCCTAAAAGAAAATTTCATCCTCGAAATTTTTACCTGATCAGAAAAGGTAAGGATACTGCTGCCGCATCAAATCCTCAAGCTCTCAAGTGGCCTCCTTAGAGCTATGGTTCCGTCACAGTACTTTCACTAAGGGAATAAACTTCCTTCGCAGAACTTTAATATCGCGCTCCAGAATCTGAACCGGCTCCTCTTCAAATGTCAAATCTGGTCTAACCTCAATGTCCCCAATAGGAACAACATGCGTGGGATCAGAGCGGTAGCGTCTTAACATTGAGACATGGAACACATCATGTATGTGATCCAACTCCGGAGGAAGCTCCAACTAATATGCGATAGGTCCCACTCGCTTTAGAATACGGTACGGCCCAATAAACCGAGGGCTCAGCTTACCCTTGTGATCGAACCTCAATACATTCTTCCATGGCGAGACCTTGAGAAAGACTAAGTCCCTCATAAAATACTCAATATCCTTTCTTTTCAGATCCGCGTAGGACTTCTGCCTATCAGATGCTGCTTTCAGACGATCTCGAATCAATCGGACCTTATCTTCAGTTTCTGAAACCAATTTCAAACCCAGAACATGTTGCTCTCCCAACTTACTCCAACATAAGGGAGTGCAACACTTACGACCATAGAGGGCCTCATACGGTGCCATTTAAATGCTAGCCTGATATGTAACAGCCTGATTTTGACCCTAATCAGAATAGTAGTTTCGGGACCACAAATCTGAGTCCGAAAAATATTTTAATATTATTTTTTGTGTTAATTATGTGTGAATTTAAATGTGTGAAAGCTTCGTGAATTAATTTTATTGTTTATGTGCTTAATTTGAAAAAAAAGGGGGCTTAATCGCGTAAAATGAAAAATTAATGATTAAATATGAAAGTGCTTAATTGTTGTTGTCTTTATAATTAGGAGGTTTTATGATGCAACTAAACCATTATATAAGTTAGTGGGTGGAAATGGTCAATAGTAACCTTATTATATATGTTTTATATATTAATTTATAAAGGTTAATTAAGTAAAATAATAATAAAGTTAATATATGTTATAATATATCAAATTAAAAGCCATTGTCATCTTTTTCACCATCACCGAAACTTAGAAAATAAAAAGGGTTTAAGAGCTTTGAAATATTCGGTCATCATCTAGCTTAATTCAAGGTATGTTTTACTTCGGTTTTTGATAATTTTTACGTTTTTGAGATCATTGCTTCGAGTACTACAAGACCCGTGTTTGATTTTTTGAAATTGATGATTATTTTGTATTTTTCCATTGATGATAGCTTGTGATTTTTGTTGTTTGATAATGAAATATTAAAGATATGTGAAAGATTAACATGTTTTGTCTTTGGATTTTTTATGAAATTGAGCAATTAGGGCTAAATTGTGAAAATAATATTTTGAGGGACTAAAATGTGAAAAAATGAAATATAAGGACTTGTATGGAGCTAATGAATATTCAGCCCTAGCATGATATATGTAAATTTTGTGTAATTTGTGTTTTATGCAATAGGGACTAAATTGCAAAAAGTGTGAAATGTCAGGGGCAAAATGGTAATTTTCCCATTTATGTATTTTTTGGATTAAATTTAATGAATGTGTGTTTAAATTAGTTAAATTTTAATTTATTTAGATTAAGAACAGAAGAAAACAAAATTAAATCGGGGGAAGTCGAAAGTAGTTGAGTAGTCGATTAGTTGATTTCGTCCGTCGATATCTGATGTAAGTCTATAAGCATATATAATGTCGTTAAATTTGATAGTATATATATGTTACATGATGAATGGAATTTTTGTGAATATATTTGTGTATTGTCGAATGTGTATTGAGCAAAAAAAGCTATATTCGAGTTCGATCCGGTCGAGATTCAATGTCTGAAGCCCTGTACGAACCCTAGGAATAGTTAGGATACATATGTCATGACATAGGATTTTCGATATGTGTTATCGTGTAAGACCACGTCTGGGACGTTGGTATCGACTTGTGTTTACGTGTAAGACCATGTCTGGGACATTAGCATTGTATTTGATTCATGTAAGACCCTGTCTGGGACAGTGTCATCGATATGTGATTACATGTAAGACCAAGTCTGGGATGTTGGCATTGTACGAGCTTCCGACTATCCGCGTATCCTTTTTAATTTCAAATGGTTTAACGGGCAATGTGAAACAAAGACCAAATGGGAAATCGAATTAAAAGGTTCAGGTATGTGTTAATTAATTGTTTATATGAAACAAGGGAAGTTGATTACTTGAAATAATATTAAGTTATGTGAATATAAATTTCAGGTTAACATCTTTGAACATACAAGTGTTTCGGCTTATTTATGTGTTTATGATAATAAAAGTGAATAAGTATATGTGTATACGATTGATTATGTTCGGCCTTATGGTATATGTATGTGAGGTTATAATGTGACTTAGTATTAAACGATAACTAATATTTGATATTATGCATATTCGACCTGGTTAACATAATGTTAATATGTAATTGTGATTATATTTGTTTTTCTTATTGACGTGTCTAAAACTAACTATGATCACAATAAAGGCAAGCGTACCTATCGTTCAATAGTATAGTTATGGTAAGACCGGTAATATCGTATCCACAAGGATCAAGAGTACTAGTAATTACTATCTTTTTATTATCTAGCCTAAGAATTGGATTGATTTTGTTTAAACTAAAACTAATTAAAACACGACAAAGAAAGAATTAGGAAAATACTTTTTAGACAACTTATATGAGATAGGCAACACCTAAGGAAGAATCCACCTAGACTTCACTTATTACTTTTGATTCCTATGATTTATTCACTTGACTTAATTCGTAGAAATCCCTGATTTATGTTAATATCTCTTTCAAGACTAAAAACAACTGACTCTAGGTTGATTAATTGAAATCTCTTTCTAATTAAAACCCCTATTGTCACATTAATATGGACCCCCTTATTAGATTTAACTCTAATCCGACAGATTTTCATTGCCCTATTTCTAGGGTTGCAATCAATTCCGCTTAATTGTGTTGATCTACTCTTAAACAGGGACTTTTGCTCCACTGAATAAGCACATTCGACTTGAATCAATAACCTAAATTATCAAAACAAGAATAAGAACTTACAATTAAGAATAAGAAGAAGTATTTATCTTATAAATCAAATAATAAAATATTTGTCTTAGGTTTCATCCCCTTAGGTATTTAAGGGATGTAGTTCATACTAATAGAAGGAAACATCTTAAAATAGGGAAAACAACAAAACATAAGAAAACGCAAAAAACTTCTAAAGAACTTGATGGGAGATCTTCAGTCTTGATGGAGATCCTTCTCCTAAGCTGCTCCCGACGGCTGTCTTTGAGTATTTTCTGCCTTCTACTCGGTGTCTCCTTTTAGGTTGCCCCCCTAGGGTGTCTATATAGGCTTTGGAATGCCTTTCTTGACCCACAAGTAGCTTTTTCCGAATAGAATTAAACCTAGAGTCGGCAGGGACACACCCGTGTGACACGCCCATGGTGGACTCCTTTGGCCGTGCTCGATTCTGCTCGCCACTCACGACCGTGTGATTTCCTAGGTAGGCCCATTTTACCCCTTTTTGGCCCGTTTCTCGTTCTTTTCGACTCCCTAAGCTCTCCTGAGTATAAAACATGAAATTAAGGGATTAGGAGCATCGAATTCATCAAATCAAATGGAAAATCATCCAAAATTAAGCCAAGCATAGGGTTAAAATATGTGTAAATTATGGTTTATCAAATATCCCCACACTTAAGCCTTTGCTTGTCCTCAAGCAAAATCCTCAACTCACAATTAAAATTAACTTTCTCAATTCATAATTCTTATGAATAAAGTTTCATCATAATTCGTAGATAATTCATACATTGATAATTTAACTAAAAGAGTTCTAAAGATTCAAACAATCCAAGTCATAATTTTTTATAGCATGAAAACATAGGTGTTCCCCTTACCTAAATAATTACCCTTGATTCAAAATCGACAAAAATTGACATCCTCACTAAATATTCACTCAAATCACTCAAGTTGTTTAAGGTTCAAATTAAGTACTCAAAAGTCAAACATGAAAAGTTAATCCCATAAGCTTGCATGAAAATCAAATCTTCACCACTATAAAATGAGATGATACACAAATCAAAAGGTCTTTAAAGGGTTGTAACGGGGCTTGGGTTAAAGGTGTGGATAAAGGCTGAACTAGAGAGTTAGAATCGAGATTAAATTGACCATTTACCTAACTAGAAAAATAACTAATATTTGAATAATTGATTGAAAACTTATCACTAATAACACGAACTTCTTCTAAAGATGTGAAATTAACAGTTTAAGCTCATAACACTAATAATGAATAAATTTCCAACTTTTTTTAATAAGTATTTACAATAATAAGATAGAATTTAACAACTAAAATAAAGAAAATAGTTAGGCAACTGATCAAATCAAATCTTGACATGGGGGTGTAATATCTGGGATTTAGGGGTTATGTGTTTTAATTCATATTCATGTTGTAGTGTGCTTTGTGTGCTGTTGCATGTGTTTGGGGGCTTCGGAAACCTTGGGGTATAGGTAGAAGCCTTAGAATAATAATAGTTCTTAAGCTGATAGGGGGGAGCTAGGAGATCTAGGCCTTAAGAAAATTTATGTGTGGGTTATGGCACATGAATTCAGTTGGTAAAGTGGCAAGGGAGGCGCCACTTAGTGCTTAGGGGAGTGACGCCTCAGGGAGACTAGGTGGACAGGGTTTGAGTAGCAAGGGAAGCATTTTGGAGGTTTCTTTTTGCGTCAAGGGGAGTGAAGAGTTGGACGGTATAGGGACTTTGAATGGATGAGAATTGGACCTGGTCAAGGCACTTGAATTTTCGGCTAAGAAGGGAGATAAGAGTTGGACTCATTCAAACTCTTTTGAATGAGAGGAGATGAGGAGAAATAGGAGAAAAATAAGGGATTTGATAGAGGGAAAGGGAGTTGGCCGAAATTGGGATTCTAGAGAGTGCATAATTAGTTTGGGGGGCAATGTGTGCCGAAAGTTTAGTGTTATCAAAGTGCCAAATCGGTCACTTTCCTTTAGCCGAAATTCAGCTTCTTTCTCTCTTAGTTCTTATTCTCTTCTTTCATAACCAAAACCACACCAAAATCGACCCTTTTCTCATTTATTAGTCCTTGACCGAAACATCATAGACCATTAGGGTCACTTGCCTCTCATCTTTCTTCTCCTCTACTTGTTTTCTTTTAAGCCGAATCTATTTTCCCCTTCCTAGCTCTCTTCTTTGTTTCTCTTTTGTTAGCCGAAACATCTCTTTCATTCTCTCCATTGCCGCAATTCCTAAAACCCCAAACTCTTCTTCTTCATTCATATGTTGAAAGCCGAATGCACCTAATACTTTAGCCGAAATTCTCTAAAGTCTTCATCTTTCTCTCATTGTCGTTCCATACTACTTTATCTCCATTAAATCGAACCCTTTCTTTCCATAACTCTCCAAAGCCGAATCCCTATTGAGCCTCATCACTATTTCTTTTTCTCTTACTTTCTTCAAAGCTGAAGATACCATTGGCCAGAGTCTGCTCCAATCGATTCTTAACAGTAGGTAAGGGGTTCTTCTAATCGATTTTCTTCTTACTCTTTGTGGTTGCCGAAAGTTGAAAGTCTAACCCCATTTTCTTGGCATGACCGAAACCATGGAAGGTGTTCGGGAATTCTTGTAGTCGACGTTAAGGGGAGAGCTTTCGGGATTCGATTGTTTAAGGTAAGAGGATAATGCTATTCGGCCAAAGGCCATATTATTTTTAAGGGTTGGCCGATTCTAACTATGGTATTTTAGGAAGAGTTCGACAGAGATAAATGGGGAGTCTTTGGGATTCGGATCTATTTTGGTAAGGGTATTCAGTTAAGTTATAGATGTGATTCGTTTAGACTTTTATGTATCGATTAACCGAGTTTCTGATTAAGTGATATTCGATGGATGCGAGTACCAGTGGAGGAGAGAAAGGGGTAGTTCCTACCCCTAGATTCAAGAAACGTTCGGTTTCTGCGGTATGTGATTGGCCACCGGGTTGTGGGCTAGCCTCGGAAAGGGACAAGTAGATCACTGTGATCCCTGCCAGTGAAAGCGTCAGTGAGATCGAAAGTGTAGTTCTCTGTGTTTACAGGTGTGTAACCCCACCCTTTTCCCGATAGATTAATAATATTAAATATATATTAATAAGTTTTTGAATAATCACGGCTAAGGGTACCACTCAATGGTACAGTTTATTCAGGTACGTTACATCTAACCCTTGTTTATAATGGTTACAATTACCGGTATGAAAGCATGTATAATATGATATGGGCTTGGGATAAAGTATGTAGCATGATATCTGTATAATTTG
This sequence comes from Gossypium bickii, assembly GCA_025503065.1. NCBI lineage: Eukaryota > Viridiplantae > Streptophyta > Magnoliopsida > Malvales > Malvaceae > Gossypium > Gossypium bickii. The sequence continues at coordinate 10,294,997 of CP106719.1, read as the reverse complement.
TACGTTGCATGGGCATGAGGGTGATAATGTAAAGGGGAAGTGTTCTGGTGGTTTTACCATATTAATCTGGTGACTCATGTCACAATATTATATTTCCGGTGACGTTGTCGCAATATCCGGTGGCTATGCCACGTATTAAGGGCGATGAGCAGTTGGCTGCAGCGACTGCCTTCGAGGGTGTGTAGCGGATGGAGGGCCGATTTAGTAATCCCCATTGGTGTGACTAACTGGTACGGGTGGTGTGTAGAGGTTGGATATCTAGGTGGGTTCGGGTTGCATCTCCATTTTATGTATATATGTGATTTAATATGATATGATATGAGCTTATTGCTGTTAATGATTTCAGATGGGCTTTGCCCAAAATGATGTAATAAAGGCTATAATCAATTAGGAACCTGTGTTGGTTGTTGCACATTGAGTCTGTTGACTCACCCTTCGTGGGCTAACATTTTGTAGGTGATACTTAGTGCTATGGACCGGGTCGGCAGGGACTATGTGGTGGCCATGCTCAGCAAATTGCGGGTTTTCTTATAATTGAACTCTTTTCGTCTTCTTTAGTATGTTTTCTTTCGGGATTTATTTTGGTATTTAATCTGTAATAAGGCCACTACTTAACTGTGTTAAATTTTGCGTTTAAATTTCATGTCCATGCGATGGTAAACAAATGAGTAACTAAATACTTTTCTTAAAACAGCTTCAAATGTTTTATCACCTAATCAGCTATGGTTTTGAACTTAATGAGCTCTAAAATTTGGCAAAGATTTTAATTTATGAAATATAAAAGGGTGCGTTTTAAAGAAATACAAACTTAAGCGGCAACTTGGTTATCAACTTGATAAAAATACAAACCTGTTTTCAAATCGTCATATTTTATAAGAAGATAAAAACGAGATAAAGCTAAATCTTCCTTAAGGAACATGTCAGATCCGGTCGAGACTTGTTTGCCGGGTTTGGGGTGTTTCAGGGGGTCAAAGGAGGAGAAGTAAAAATTTGGTTTTAGGTTAATATTAACGGGTGAGTCAAAAAATGGTTCATTAGGGGTTAATTATGGAGGTAGGCTTTTTGGGATAAGCGGGTTAAATCCTAGGTGCCTTTATCATCTCAGTATATCAAATTAAAAATGTGGTCTCGACATGTATAATCGAAGCAAGTTCTAGAATAACAAATCAATGTTGACACATTCATAATCAATAAAGTGAGCAAGAAAAATATATGCTCTTAAAGGCTCAAAATCTCACAAAAATTATGGTTTTTGATGTCAACCTTGCAAATTTCAAACTTCAAAGTAATATTTAAGATTAGGAAAACAACCTAATAAAGTATTTTTACTCTGAAAATAGACTTATCATGCTTGATTCTCTAATATCTTAAAGTTTAAACCATCAATACACAATTACCTATGACTTAATCCGAAACATATCAATGAAAATCATAAATCAATAGAAGTTTCATTCTAATAGTAATATGAGAAAATTACTTAAGAACAAGGCATAATTTAGTATTGTTGACACCTCCACACACTTAAGTTTTACATTGTCCTCAATGTACAAAAATAGATATCGACAATATAGAAAATCATAAGATAGGGAGAGAAGTGAAACTTCTTGAATTTTGGTTGAACTCCTTAAAAATAAGCATGATGGACTAGGCATAGGTGAACTGTGAGAGGATACTCTGGTGGTGTAGTCGTTCCTTAATAGCGCCTTGAACCTGTTGAAACTGACCCGTCGAGTCGATGAAGCAGCCGACATGAACTTATGGTACCTTAAGCTAAATCTAAATGGTATGAAGAATAAGAATAGCATAATAAAGAAAATGAAGATAAATAATGGAAAAGAGATATGAATTTAAAAATTAAAGGGAAAAAGAGGGACCGTCGGTGGCAGGGATGGTGGTTGGTGTGGTGGCTAGGTTGGGGAGGAAGGGATTTGGGGAAGAAAGTGACCAGAAGGGGGTTTAAATAGAAATCAGGAGCATCTGGTTGCTTCCCATGCCCGTGTGCCCTGGGCGTGTTAAGTCACACAGCTTTGTTCATTTCTCCCACGCCTGTGTAGAGGTTTCCACGCCCATGTTGCTTAATCAGGGTCGACCACGGCCTAGGGACACGGGCGTGTCGCACACCCGTGTTACTTTCTCAGTGTCGACCGCGACCGTATCACACGGCCGAGGTATTTTATCGCAGCCCGTGTTTTGGGGAAAATTGTCGTCCTTGGTTCGCACGGTCTCTGCCACGCCGATGTGCGTATTTGTAATGTCCACACGGCCACGGCCACGCCCGTGTGCAAGGTTGTGTGGTAGGGAAACTTGCGCTTTATTAAATTGGTTAGTTTTTAGTTATGTGCTAAAAATCAAAAATATGAAAATTAATGGGGTTAATGCTCGGGTTACCTCCCGAGAAGCGCTCGTTTAAAGTCTTAAGCTAGACTTACCTTTCATTCGTAAAATCATGGTGGTTTGAGGAGTTGAAACTCCTTATACTTGCTATCAATTGTATTAAAATAAGGTTTTAGACGAGTACAATTTACCTTGAAGGTGCCAAATTGAGTATACCGTATGGGAAAGTATTAATTACCGTGAAAGGAGTTATTCCATTAGGTTCAAAAGTGGCAACACAAGGATCTGTATTATCCATTAGAACTCGGTCTCCAACCTTGAAGTAGTTTGCTTCATCTTTAGGTTCGTTATGGAGTTGCCTAGGTTTTGCTTCGTGTGTTTTTGGTTTCTCCTTGATATGTATCTTCCACTAGTCTAATTCATCGATCTGAAGCCTTTAATCCTCATGAGTTATTACTTTATTGGCACGAGGTCTAGGATATGGCTCAATTGTGTAATTTCATGGTTCTTCCTGAAAAGAGGGTTGAACCAAATGGTTATTAATAGAATTTATGTTCTCACCTTTATTACTTGATGTCCTAGCCAAGTCAAGAGTATGCAGAGTGATCGTTTCATCACCTACACAAAGTGTGAGTTCACCTATACCAACATCAATTCTAGTTTTAGTAGTTGCTAAAAAGGGTCTTCCTAAAATTAAAGGAACATTATTATCCTCATCCATGTCTAAAATGAAAAAGTCTACGGGGAATATGAATTTATCAATTTTTACTAGTACATCTTCGATTATACCCCTAGGAACTCTAATAGTTTTATCAGCCAATTGAATGCTCATCCTAGTTTGTTTGGGTTTCCCTAGACCTAGCTGTTTAAACATTTTATAAGGCATAACATTTATGCTTGCCCCTAAATCTGCTAAAGCATTATTAACAGATAAACCACCAATTAAGCAAGGGATCGTAAAACTCCCTGGATCTTTTAACTTTTGTGGTAGTCTATTTTGTAAGATTATTGAGCATGCTGCATTTAGCTCCACATGCGACGCCTCGTCTAACTTCTGTTTGTTTTTCAAAAGCTCATTTAATTTTTTTTTTGAATTGGGCATCTGCGAAAGAGCTTCAATGAACGGTAAGTTAATATGTAATTTTTTTAAGAGTTTAAGAAATTTACCGAATTGTTCATCTATGCGGTCTTTCTTTGTCGCATTGGGATATGGCACACGAGGTCGGTATTCTGTACTTACCAGTTTGGGTTTTTCATGGCTTATCTCAACCTTACCTTTTTCTATAACATTCTCTTGCCTCAATTTTGGTTTATCTAACCCTTCACTATTGTGAGTAATAATGGCATGAATTTGCTCATTTGTGTTAGTTTCAGTGTTGCATGGCAAGCTACCTTGTGGTCGATCAGATATGAGCTTAGCAAGTTATCCTAATTGGTTCTCGAGCCCTTGAATCGATGCTTGCTAATTTTTGAGTGCTATTTCGGTGTTTTAGAAATAGGTTTCTGACACCGCGATAAATTTTGTTAGCATCTCCTCAAGGTTCGGCTTTTTCTCTTATGGTTAGGGTTGTTGTTGAAAGCCTAGAGGGGGTTGTTGTCTCTGATTTCCTTGGCCACCCCATGAAAAGTTTGGGTGGTCCCTCCAACTTGAATTGTAAGTGTTACTATAAGGGTTATTTTGAGGTCTAGAATTGTTACCCATATAGTTCATCTGTTTGTTTTCTATGCCAGGGTTGTAGGGTGGGTATTCTGTATTATTCATCCCTCCTCTATTTGTATTGCACTGCATCACTGGATGTACCTGCAAAGAGCCACACAAACCATCAATCTTTTTACTTAAAAGTTCTACCTGGTTTGATAGCATGGTTATTGCGTCGAGGTTGAAAACACTGGCGGCTTTTGTTGGCTTTGTCCTCATAACTTGCCACTGCTAGTTATTCAGTGCCATCTTCTCTATAAACTCATAAGCCTTTTCAGGGGTCTTGTTATTTAGGGTTCCACCGGCGGCTGAATCAATCAACTGCCTAGTTGAAGGGTTCACACCATTGTAAAAGGTTTGAACCTGTAGCCATAAAGGTAACCCATGGTGAGGGCATCTCCTTAGTAGATCCTTATATCTCTCCTATGCATCGTAGAGTGTTTCTAGTTCCATCTGCACAAAAGAAGAAATATCATTCCTCAACTTAGTCGTTTTAGCTGGCGAAAAATATTTAATTAAAATTTTTTCGGTTATTTGGTCCCATGTAGTGATTGATCCTTGTGGTAACGAGTTCAACCACTATTTAGCTTTGTTCCTCAACGAGAAGGGAAACAACCGAAGGTGAATGGCATCATCAGAAATGCCATTAATTTTGAAAGTGTCGCAGAATTCCAGAAAATTCGCCAAGTGATTGTTTGGATCCTCATCTTGCAAACCATCAAACTGAACAAATTGCTGAATCATCTGTATACTGTTAGGTTTCAGTTCAAAATTATTTGCAGTAATAGCAAGTCTAACAATACTTGATTCGGTTCCTGTTAGATTAGGTTTAGCATAATCATACATAGTACAAGGAGCAGGATTTTGATTCACCGATTTGCGGAAACCGCAGGAGGTAGCAAATTATTATCGGCCATCTCTTCGGTAGCATTGGTTTCGTCTTCTTGCTCTTCTTCTATGTATTGTAGGCTTCGCCTTATTTCTTGTCAGTTTCTACGAGTGGTATGTTCTATCTCACTGTCAAAAATCAAGGGTCCTGACGAGTTTCTTCTAGTCATAAAATAAAATTACCTGCCAGAAGCAAATAAAAGAAAAAATTAGCAAAGTTAAAATAAAATAAAAATAAATTGCAAATAAATAAAATGGCTAAAGTAATAAAAATTTAGTGTTCCTAATATCTTAGTCCCCGGCAACGGTGCCAAAAACTTGATGTGTCTAAAACTAACTATGATCACAATAAAGGTAAGCGCACCTATCGTTCAATAGTATAGTTATGGTAAGACAGGTAATATCGTATCCACAAGGACCAAGAGTACTAGTAATTACTATCTTTTTATTATCTAGCCTAAGAATTGGAGTGATTTTGTTTAAACTAAAACTAATTAAAACATGACAAAGAAAGAATTAGGAAAATACTTTTTAGACAACTGATATGATATAGGCAATAACTAAGGAAGAATCCACCTAGACTTCACTTATTACTTTTGATTCATATGATTTATTCACTTGACTTAATCCGTAGAAATCCCTGATTTATGTTAATATCTTTTTCAAGACTAAAAACAACTGACTCTAGGTTGATTAATTGAAATCTCTTTCTAATTAAAACCCTATTGTCGCATTAACTCGATCTATGGATCCCCTTATTAGATTTGACTCTAATCCGTCAGATTTTCGTCGCCCTATTTCTAGGGTTGCAACCAACTCCGCTTAATTGTGTTGATCTACTCTTAAACAGGGACTTTTGCTCCACTGAATAAGCACATTCGACTTGAATCAATAACCTATATTATCAAAACAAGAATAAGAACTCACAATTAAGAATAAGAACAAGTATTTATCTTATAAATCAAATAATAAGATCTGTCTTAGGTTTCATCCCCTTAGGTATTTAAGGGATTTAGTTCATACTAATAGAGGGAAACATCTTAAAATAGGGAAAACAACAAAACATAAAAAAACCCAAAAAACTTCTAAAGAACTTGATGGGAGATCTTCAGTCTTGATGGAGATCCTTCTCCTAAGCTGCTCCCGACGACTGTCTTTGAGAATTTTCTACCTTCTACTCGGTGTCCCCTTTTAGGTTGCCCCCCTAGGGTGTTTATTTAGGCTTTGGAATGCCTTTCTTGGCCCACAAGTAGCCTTTTTCGAATAGAATTAAACCTGAAGTCTACAGGGACACGCCCGTGGTGGACTCCTTCGGCCATGCTCGATTCTGCTCACCACACACGGCCGTGTGATCTACTTATAGACGATAGTCCAGGCCGTGTGATTTCCTAGGTAGGCCCATTTTGCCCTTTTTTTGCTTGTTTCTCGTTCTTTTTGACTTCTAAGCTCTCCTGAGTATAAAACATGAAATTAAGGGATTAGGAGCATCGAATTCATCAAATCAAATGGAAAATCATCCAAAATTAAGCCAAGCATGGGGTTAAAATGTGTAAATTATGGTTTATCACTTATGACTTACTAAGCTTAAATAGCTTACTGTGTGTGTGTTCTTGTTTACCTCTGTCTTATAGATTTTAGAGTCACATTACGAGCTCGAGGATCGTCAATAAAGTCTATCACACTATCAACATCTTTTGGTATTTTGTTAAAGTTTGAATTCGATCTTATGGCATGTAAAGGCTTGCTTATGTTTTTTATTAGTTTTGGATCATGTATATAAATGACAATGCGAGAATGGCTTAATTTCCATGCTTATGTTCAATTTGGTTTGAAAATGGCTTGTCTATGATCATTTTGTTTAAGTTAGGTTTTATGTGTTTGAATGGGTGCTTGATGTGTTTAATTTTTATATTTGAATTTGAATATATATTTGATCATGATTTGAGCTTTCTTTCGAATGAAATATTCAAGTTTCATGTATGTGATAAATTTGGTTTATGCTAGGTATTAAAGTCTTGGAATATGAGTTGAATAAAAAGGTGATATTTAGTTATGTGCTTTGGTAATAAAGTTAATATTGGATGTTAGTTGAATCAAGATTATATTATGTGTTAATTAGGTATTTGGAAATATTGTATTTATATATGGGGTGTATTTAAAACATGTTTGATTTGAAGATATAAGTGACTATAAGATTCGATTTTGGTATTTATATTATAAAAATGAAACATGTACATGAAGGTTGGAAACCATTTATAATTCGGCTTAGTAATGAGGAAAAATATGATTAATTGTTCGAATGTGTATTGGTTGGATGATTATAAGTTTGGATGTATATAGGAAATTTTGATTCGGTTTGTTTTGATAATATATTTGAGTGTATATTGGTTATATATGTTCGGTTGTAAAATGGTAAGTAGTAAATGTGTTTCATAATTATTTTTTATATGAATCAAAAAGGGTAAATAATGTATATGGTTTAAGTATGTTTTGGTTAGTATTTAATGGATATTTAAAAGAATGTGATATGAAGTTCAGGCATATTAATATACATATGTGAATTAGGTGTACAATGAGATGTTGTTTACGTTTTGATGTTTAAAATATGGCTCTTGATTTTTTGATAAAAAAATGCGCACCATATATATGTTTATATAAGCTTCATTTGTATGTTTGGCCATGTGTATGTTACTATGATTACATATATGATTGACTATTATTATTATAAAGAGAAAATTTGTTCGTTTGGTTTGATATATGCAAGCGTAGAATTAATAACTGATATATGAATATTCGACAATAGAAATAGTATGTCTTGCTTATGCAATATATATTTGATATATGCTCGATATATGATTCGTAATGTTATATGATTGAAACAAACAAATTTTTAATATGTGGTTGATGTGAACTTAGGAGTATTAAGGTTCAAAATTTGAATAGGATAAGTGTATTGATGTGGTTCATTTCTGAAGCATGAAAGAAATAAATATCTGATTTGAATGTCTGTTTTGAATTGTGTTTTGTTTGGTAATGCCTCATAACCCAAATCTGGCGATGGATACAAGTTAGGAGTGTTACATGATAGCTATTGTTATAGGCGAACTCTGCCAACGGCAAATATTCCTCCCAACTAGCTCGGAAATCTATGACACAGCTCAACATATCCTCCAGTACTTGAATCACCCTTTCTGACTGACCATCTGTCTGAGGACAGAAAGCAGTACTGAAATCTAACCTTGAACCCAGAGCCTCGTGCAATTTCTTCCAGAACCAAGACGTGAAACAGGGATCCCTATCGGAGACGATCGAGATAGGAACCCCATGCAGTCTCACAATTTCAAATACATATAGCTTAGCCAACTTTTGGAGAGAAAAGTCTGTCCTAACCGGAACGAAATGTACGGACTTGGTCAATCGATCCACGATGACCCAGACAGAATCCTTCTTAGTGGGTGTTAAAGGCAACCCACTAATGAAATCTATAGTTACTCGCTCCCATTTCCACATCGGTATCTTCACCGACTGCAACAACCCCGAAGGCAACTGATACTCAGCCTTAACCTGTTGACAAGTCAAACAGTAAGCAACGAAATCCGTAACCTCACGCTTCAACCTTGGCCACCAGTATAACTTTCACAAATCTCGATACATTTTATTCCCGCCGGGATGCATAGTGTAAGGGCTACTATGCGTTTCCCTCAAAATCGACTGTCTCAAATCATCATCATATGGTACATAGATCCGACCGCGAAAATAGAGTATCCCATCACTGTTAGTCCCAAAATTAGTAATATCCCCCATTCGCAACCTGATGAAACCTCAACTCAAGAGATTTATCCTCTATCTGTTTACCTCTGATCTAATCAATCCATACAGGCTTAACCTGAAGGTCCGCTAACAAACTCCCATCGTCGAATATACTCAGTTGAGTGAACATCACTCTCAGATCGGTCATAGCCCTACGGCTCAAAGCATCTACCACCACATTAGCCTTACCAGGGTCGTACTCGATGGTGCAGTCATAATCCTTAAGCAGTTCAACGCATCTACGCTGCCTAAGATTTAACTCTTTCTGGGTGATGAGATACTTGAGGCTTTTGTGATCAGTGTAGATAGTACACTTTTCACCGTACAGATAGTGCCTCCAAATTTTCAGAGTGAAGATGACCACTACCAACTCCAAATCGTGCGTAGGATAGTTAGCCTCACGCGTCTTGAGCTGATGAGATGCATAAGCTACCACTTTACCATCCTGCATCAGAACGTAACCTAGACTCACATGCGATGCATCACTATATACAACGAAGTCCTGCCTAGATTCAGGCTGTATCAGAACCGGAGCCTGTGTCAAAACAGATTTAAGCTTTTCGAAGCTCTCTTTTTGCTTATCAGTCCAGACAAAGGGAACTCTCTTACGCAGAAGCTTGGTCAATGGTGCTGCAATCAAAGAGAACCCTTCTACAAAGCGTCAATAATAACTCGCCAACCCCAGAAAGCTGCGGATTTTAGACACATTCTTCGACTGTTTCCACTCCAACACAGCCTCAACCTTACGAGGATCAATACGAATCCCCTCCGCAGAAACTACATGCCCTTGAAAAGTTACTTCTTGGAGCCAGAACTCACACTTACTAAACTTCGCATACAACTGTTTCTCGCGAAGCGTCTATAATTCCACTCGGAGATGCTTATCGTGCTCATCCTCAGTCTTCGAATAAACCAGAATGTCGTCAATGAAGACAACCACGAACCGATCCAAATAGGGCTGGAACACTCGGTTCCTCAGATCCATAAAGGCTGCTGGTGCATTCGTTAGTCCAAATGGCATCACTAGGAAATCGTAATGGCCGTAACGAGTCCTAAATATCGTCTTATGTACGTCAACCTCTTTAACTATCAACTAGTGATACCCTGATCGTAGATCAATCTTGGAGAAAACTGAATCTCCTCGAAACTGGTCAAACAGATCATCAATCCTCGGTAGGGGGTACTAATTCTTGATGGTCAGCTTATTCAATTGACGGTAGTCGGTACACATACACATGGATCCATCCTCCTTTTTCAAAAATAAAATAGGTGCTCCCCACGGAGATATACTAGGGCGGATGAACCCACGATCAAGTAACTCTTGGATCTGAGCCTTAAGCTCCACAAGCTCCTTCGGTGTCATCATAAAAGGGGCGATGGACACCGAAGCTGTACCAGGAAAGAGCTCAATCCCAAACTCTACCTCTCGGCTCGAAGGTAGACTCGATAGTTCCTTAGGAAAAACATCCGAAAAGTCCCTTACGGTTCTGATGTCCTTAACCGAAGAGTCCCTAGAATCAGAAACACTGATGTAGGCCAAGAATGCCTCACACACCTTCCGTACTGATCATGTGTCAGAGTCTTAAAAATTTATAAAAAGAATGATCGAACCTAGAAACTAACTATGACAACGATTGAGGCAAGCGCACCTATCGAACAGTAGTATAGTTTAGTGGCAAGACCGAATTGTCGAACCCAAAGGAACCAAAAGTACTAATACTAACTTTTTTTTTATTATTTAGCCTAAGAATTAAGGGAATTGTTATTTAATATAAAATTAAATAACAACTAAGCTAAAGATGCAAAGAAAAAGAGAATAAATTAGGGAAATACTTGTGGGAAAAACCAATTGATTAAGACAATACCCGAGGAAGAATCCACCTAGACTTCACTTGTTGTTTAACTCTGAACCAGACGATTTATTCCCTTGACTTGATCCATAGGATTCCCTAATGTATATTAATACCTCTTTCGAGGCTACTAACGTCTAACCCTAGGTTGATTAATTGAAATCTCTTTCTAATTAAAACCCCTAGAATTGCATTAACTCGATTTATGGACTCCAATATTAGGTTTGACCCTAATTCGGTAGATTTTCGTCATCCTATCTCTAGGTTTGATATCAACTCCACTTAATTATACTAGATCTACTCTTAGACAGGGTCTGTTCCTCCTCTGCCTAAGCACATCAATACTTGAATCAATATCCTGAAATATTAAAACAAGAATTAAGAACACATAATTAAGAACAAATCAAGTATTTATCATATAGTTCAGAAAACAATAACAAGATCCATCTTAGGTTTCATCCTCTTCAGGTATTTGAGGGTTTAGTTCATAATAATGAAAGAATACATCTCAGAAGAAAATATGAAACAAAACATAAGAAAATCCCTAAAACCCCCTGAAGGAAATTGAAGGGAAGATCCTCCGTCTTGAGTATGATTCTGGCTTCTTGAGATGAATTAATTGGCTTTCTTCGAGTAAATCCCACAATTCTGGCCTCTCTGGCTTGGCTCTTCAGCCTAACTGGACGAGCCTTGAAGGTTGGCCTCTAGGGTGTTTATATAGGCTTTTGGAATGGCTTTCTTTGCCTCTAAGTACCCTAATCCAAGTGAAATTCCTCTTTGTCACGGCAGGGACATGCCCACGGCACACGCCTGTGTGAATCGTGGCCAGGCCGTGTTCGGGTCTATTAAGGAGGCACGACCGTGTGGTCTTGGGCCCAGGCTGTGTCGATTTCGTGATTTAGCCCATTTACTCCTTTTTAGGCCTGTTTCTCGTTCTTTTCATCGCCCGGTGCTTTCTTTAGTATAAAACATGAAATTAAAGGATTAGAAGCACCAAATTCCACAATTCAAGGAATAAATCATCCAAAAGTATGCTAAATGTGGGATTAAAATATGTATATATTATGGTTTATCAAATACCCCCACACTTAAGCATTTGCTTGTCCTCAAGCAAAATTCTCAACTCACAATTAAAATGAACTTCCTTGATTCATAATATTCATCAATAGTGTTCCATCATAAGTCAAAGATAATTCTTACATTGATAATTTAAGTAAAAGGGTCCTAAATATTCAAACAATCAAAGTCATAGTTTTTGTAGCACAAAAAATATAGGCGTTTTCCCTTACCTAAATAATCACCTTTAATTCAAAATCGACAAGAGTTGACATCCTCACTAAAGATTCACTCAAATCACTCAAAGTGTTTAAGGTTCAAAATTAAGCACTCAAAAGTCGAACATGAAACGTTAATCCCATAGGCTTGCCTAAAAATCAAATCTCCACCACTATAAATTGAAATGATACACAAATCAAAAAGTCCTTAAAAAGGGTTGTAATGGGGCTCGAGTTAAAGGTGTGGATAAAGGCTGAATTAGGAGGTTAGAATCGAGATCGAATTGACAATTTACCTAACTAGAAAAAATAAACTAATACTTGAATAATTACATCAATTATAACTTCACTAATAATACGAGCTTCTTCTCAATATGTGAAATTTTAAACTTATAAGCTCTCTTGATCTTAGAACTAATAATGAATATACTTCCATTTTTTTTAAGAACAAATCAAGTATAGGAAAAAACTTTTACAACTGAAATATAGAACATAGTTAGGTAGTTGCTCAAAATCAAATCTCGACAAAAAGGGAGTCAATGAATGGTGATAACAAATACAAAATGGGTTTTAGGTTAATATTAGTGGGTGAATCAATAAAAAGAGTTGTTAGGATCAAAGGGGTTCACTAGGGGTTAATTGTGAGGGTAAGTTTTTTAGTGGAGTAAGTGGGTTAAATCCTAAGTGCCTTTATCATCTTTGTATACCAAATTAATGATGTGGTCTTGACATGTATAATCGAAGCAAGTTCTAGAATAACAAATCCATGTTGACACACCCATAATCAAAAAGTGAGCATGAGAGGATGTATGCTCTAAAAGGCTCAAAGTCTCACAAAAATTATGCGTTTTTGATATCAACCTGGTAAATTTTAAACTTCAAGGTAATAATTAGATTCGGGTAGACAACCTAACAAAATTTTAATTTTTAAAAATAGATTTATCATGCTTGATTCTCTAGTCTCCTAAAGTTTAAATCATCACTGCATAATTATTAATGACTTAATCCAAAACATATCAAAGAAAATCATGATTCAAAGGAAATTTCATTTTAATCGTAATATGAGAAAATTACTTAAGAACAAGATATAATTCAGGGATTTTTAAATAATACTATAGTTAACCCCCCCACACTTAAGATGTACATTGTCCTCAATGTACAAAGATAGATAATAGCCAAATACTAATAAAATCATAAGGTAGGGAGAGAAGTGAAACTTCCTGAATTTTGGATGGAGTCAATGAAAAGAAACCGGATAGGAATTGGTAGAGGTGAACATGAAGGAGCGCCTCGAACCGCTTGAAATTGAATCCTCGATGCAGTCGGCCTGATTTTATTTTATCCTAAGCTAAATCTAAATGGCATGAAGAATAAGAAGAAAATGAAAGTTACCATGGAAAATAGATATGCGTTTATACAGAAAGGGGAAAGGGGGCGAAGACTTTGGTGGGGGGAAAGTGAACAGAAGAAGGGGATTTTAAAAAGAGGAATGGCCCATGCCCATGCCCTAGGCGTGTTATGTCACAAGGTCGAATCGCACGGCTGTGTTAAACTTCATGCATTTCTCTTACGCCCGTATAAAAGGTTCGCACACCCGTGTTGCTTAATTAGTGTTTCCCACGGCTTATAAGCACAGCCGTGTCGCACGCCCGTGTTCTTTAGTCAGTTTCGACCATGACCGTATCGCACGGCCATGGCGTTTTATCGCAGCTCGTGTTTTGGGGAATTTTTGTCATTGATTCGCACGATCTTTGACACACCAGTGCGCAAATTCGTGGTGTCCACACAGCCACGGCCACGCCTGTGTGCAAGGCCGTGTGGTAGGAAACCTACGCCTAAAAATTTTTGTTAGTTTTTAGTTAGATGCAAAAATTCGAAAATATGGATGTCAGTGGAGTTAGTCCTCAGGTTGCCTCCCGAGAAGCGCTCGTTTAAAGTCTTGAGCTAGACTTACCTGTTATTCGTATGGCCATGGTGGTTCGCGGAGTCAAGACTCATTTTTCTTACTATTAATTCTATCAAAATATATTTTGAGTCGGGTAACATTTACCTCAAAAGTGCCGAAATTAGAATGTGTTACCTCGATCGTTCAGTATGGAAAGACCTTAGTGCCGAAAAAGGACTTGCACCGTTTGTATTAAGCTCGAAAGTGGCTATTCGAGGGTCGGTTGCATCTGACAGTACACGAAATGTGAGCTCATGTGGTAGTTTATTTTGTAGAATTGCTGGGCACAGTGCGTTTAGCTCCACTTGCACCGTATCGTCTAACTTCCGTTTGTTTGTGAAAAACTCTTTTTAAAATTTCATTGAATCTGGCATCTAAGAAAAAGTTTCAAGAAACAAAAAGTTAATATGTAATTTATTTGGAAGTTTAAGAAATTTACCGAATTGTTCCTTTGTGTGGTCTTTCTTTATCGCATTTGGGTACGACACACGTGGTTGGTACTCGGTAATTACCGAGTTTGGTTTATCATGGCTTACCTCAACCTTACCTTCCTCTACCACATTCTCTTGCTTCAATTTTGGTTCATCTAACCCTTCACTATCGTGAGCAGTTATTGCTTGAGGTTGCTCTCTTGGGTTAGCTTCGGTGTTGCTAGGCAAGATCCTTGTGGTCTGTCTGAGATCAGCTTAACAAACTGACCTAATTGATTCTCGAACTCTTGAATCGATGCTTGCTGATTTTTAAGCACTGTTTCGGTGTTTTGGAGGCGTGTTTCTGACATCGAGATAAATTTCCTTAGCATCTCCTCAAGGTTCGACTTCTTTTTTTGCTGGTGAGGTGGTTGTTGAAAGCCTAGAGGAAGTTGCGGTCTTTGATTACCTTGACCACCTCACGAGAAATTGGGATGGTACCTCCAACCCATATTGTAAGTGTTACTATAAAGATTATTTTGAGGTCTAGAATAGTTATCCATATAGTTGACTTGTTCGTTCTCTGTACTAGGGTTGTAGGATAGATATTCTGTGTTGTTCACCCCTCTTCCATCTGTATCATATTGTATTACCGGATGTACCTGCGAAGAACCATACCAACCATCAATTTTTCTATTTAAAAGCTCTACCTGGTTAGATAACATGGTGACCGCGTCAAGGTTGAAAACATTGGCTGCTTTAGTATGCTTTGTCCTCATGACTTGCCACTGATAATTATTCAGTGACATCTCTTCAGTTTCTACGAGCGGTATGTTCTATTTCACTGTCAGAAATCAAGGGTCCTGACGGGTTCCTCCTAGTCATAAACTAGAATTACCTGCCAAAGGCAAGAAGAAGCTGAAAGCAAAATAAAAATAAAAGTAAATTGCAAAAATAAAAATGACTAAAGTAATAAAAATTGAGCGTTCTTAATATTTTAGTTCCCCGGCAACGGCGCCAAAAACTTGATCGTGTGTCAGAGTCTTAAAAATTTATAAAAATAATGATCGAGCCTAGAAATTAACTATGACAATGATTGAGGCAAGCGCACCTATCGAACAGTAGTATACTTTAGTGGCAAGACCGGATTGTCGAACCCAAAGGAACCAAAAGTACTAATACTAACTTTCTTTTTATTATTTAGCCTAAGAATTAAGGGAATTGTTATTTAATCTAAAATTAACTAACAACTAAGCTAAAGATGCAAAGACAAAGAGAATAAATTGGGGAAATACTTGTGGGAAAAATCAATTGATTAAGATAATACCCGAGGAAGAATCCACCTAGACTTCACTTGTTATTTAACTCTGAACCAAACGATTTATTCACTTGACTTGATCCGTAGGATTCCCTAATGTATATTAATACCTCTCTCGAGGCTACTAACGTCTAACCCTAGGTTGATTAATTGAAATCTCTTTCTAATTAAAACCCCTAGAATTGCATTAACTCAATCTATGGACTCCAATATTAGGTTTGACCCTAATCCGGTAGATTTTCGTCATCCTATCTCTAGAGTTGCGATCAACTCTGCTTAATTATGCTAGATCTACTCTTAGACAGGGTTTGTTCCTCCTCTGCCTAAGCACATCAATACTTGAATCAATATCCTGAAATATTAAAACAAGAATTAAGAACATATAATTAAGAACAAATAAAGTATTTATCATAGAGTTCAGAAAACAATAACAAGATCCATCTTAGGTTTCATCCCCCTCAAGTATTTCAGGGTTTAGTTCATAATAATAAAAGAATACATCTCAGAAGAAAATATGAAACAAAACATAAGAAAATCCCTAAAACCCCCTGAAGGAAATTGAAGGGAAGATCATCCGTCTTGAGTATGATTCCAGCTTCTTGAGATGAATCAACTGGCTTTCTTCGAGCAAATCCCACAATTCTGGCCTCTCTGGCTTGGCTCTTCGGCCTAACTGGACGCGCGCTGAAGGTTGGCCTCTAAGGTGTTTATATACGCTTTTGGAATGGCTTTCTTTGCCTCTAAGTACCCTAATCTGAGTGAAATTCCTCTTTGTCACGGCAGGGACACGTCGATGGCACACGCCCGTATGAATCGTGGCCAAGCCATGTTCGGGTCTGTTAAGGAGGCACGACCGTGTGGTCTTGGGCCCAGGCCATGTCGATTTCGTGATTTGGCCCATTTACTCCGTTTTAGGCCTGTTTCTCGTTCTTTTCATCCTCCGGTGCTTTCCTCAGTATAAAACATGAAATTAAAGGATTAGGAGCACCAAATTCCACAATTCAAGTTATAAATCATCCAAAAGTATGCTAAATGTGGGATTAAAAGATGTATATATTATGGTTTATCACGTACCAAATTTTTTTCCACCAACGTAGAAATCACATTAGGTAGGTAGTCTCGACGTTCCCCAATTACCACTACCTCGTTGTCCTCATCGATTCTCAAAACAACCCTTTTTGTTGCATAGTCCAGACTTACTCACTGCTTGACCAGCCAGTCCATTCACAGAATCAAATCAAACTCCTCGAATGGAAGCTCTATCAAATCGGCTAGAAACACTGTCCCTTGTACCTCTAATAGGATGTCTCTATATAGTTTACTAACCCGGATTGATTGCTCCAAAGGGCTCACAACAGTTAACTCGCTCGAAGAACTCTCAACTGGAATCCTCAAAGTTTCAGACACAGTACTAGCTGCGTATGAGGGTGTAGAGTAGAGGTGTACATGGGCCGGGCCCAACTAAAAATCTAGGCCCGTTTTATAGGCCTAGGCCCGGCCCAGCCCGAAATATGGGCCTAAAAATTGTCCAAGCCCGGCCCGACATGGAATTGGTAAACCCGAGCACGGCCCAGCCCCGCCCGTATTATTATTTTTATTTTATTAAATTAAAAATAATGAATCAAATACATTTAAAGAAAATAGATGCTTATTTTCTACTTTGAATCTTATAATGATACTATTCTATCATTTAATTTTCTACTTTGCGAAAATAGATGCTTAATTTGTTTAGCTTAATTTATTAATAATTTTTAGGGAAAAATATTGTGAGGTCTTAATAGGTCAAAGTAGACAATATCCTACAAATTGTAGCAGACTTTACATTTGATATCCAAGTCAATAAGGACAATTTGTTGGTTGCAAGAGGTCTTTTGCAAAGATACCATAAAAAACCACTAATAATTGAATTCTAATATTCAAAGTAAATAAATTCATTTTCAAAATTGTAGACAGCACGTACACATAGTGATGGGCATACAATGTGGAATTTTGCTAAAGCTTTCTTTTTTCTCCTGTAATATAATAAAATGCTCTAGTAAATAAATTATTGAATTCATAATTTTTTAAAAAAAAACGTGTTTTTTAATTCAATTGAATCCATTTAAAACAATTCACTCAAAAACCGATTCAAAATCAATTCAATTTTGTGTCCAAATCAATATACCGACTGTTAATTATAAAATCTTTATTTATTTAAAAAATATCAATTTAACATTAGGATTGTAGTACCAAAACAAAATCCCATCTCCATCCTCAATACCACTTGGACCAGTTAGGTTGTTATCATTTTCAAATATCTCATCACAAATCATAATTAATTCAAGATAATAATAATAATAATCAAACCATACAGATCCTGTATTCTTTTTCGCAACACTAAAAGAAATAGCAGATTGCAGACAATATAGTACAGATGCTTGAGTTGACCATAGCCCACGATATATAAACATGAACAAAAAGCTCAAGGGTTTAGAAGAAAACACCCCCACAATAGTAAATTAGAAACCCAACAAGCAATCTAAATTACAAACTTAAATTTTCGTAGAACAAAAAAAAAAGGCTATAAAGGATTTGTATACAACTACTTCAATTCAAGATAAGGTGAAAACTTGGAACCTCGTAAAAGATTTGTACTGATGAGTGATGATTATACTTTATCTTAAAGGAAACGATTATAAACCCTAACAAACAAGTATCGCCTTTATCATTTTGTTCATACATAGAAAAGAAATCTAAGAGAATACATAGAAAAGAAATCTAAGAGAAACCCAATTTTTGTTTCAGTAATAATATTAACAGCTCATCACTGTCATCACTGTCAGATCGTTAAAAATCTACAAGTTGAAAGAACAAGCCAGAAAGTTTAAGGGACAAATATTAGGGTCAATCAATTGTGCAAAACAGAGAATAGCATTAATCAATTGCGAAACCTTTAATTTTCTTTAACGTTTGCCATGAGATTAAGTAGAGGTTCCCCTAATTAAAGGAATGAGAAGTTGAGTTCCATACACTAAAAAAGAACTCAATGACAGACAAATAGCCAAATATGTAAGAAAGCATATAAACAAGTAGCAAACACTCATGAATAAAGTGTTGATTACTCGATATAAGCGACCCACAAATTGAGACAGATCGTTAAAAAGGTAGAGGGAGGAAGATGAAGAGGAAGGTTAGGGATTTTGATTTTAGAAATGGAAAAAAGGGGAGGAAGACGGGAAGAAAAAGTCATGTAAAAATATGTTTATAATTTATTTAAGTTAAAATTTTATTAATAAAAAAATAAAAAATAATATTAAAATATTTCGGGTCAGGAACGGGAAAAAAAATATACTCGAGGCCCGGCCCGTTTTTTAAGCGGGCCTCTTTTTTTGCCCAAGCCCATTTTTCAGGTTTATATTTTTACCCAAACCCTCCCATTTTTCAGGCGGGCCTTCGGGCCGATCCGGGTAGCCCGGCCCATGTACAACTCTAGTGTAGAGCCTATATCTATCAGTGCCAAATAAGGTATATTATGAATTAGAAACATACCCGTGATGACGTTCGGAGCATTGCAGGCTGCCTCACCTCAGTAGGTCTAGCACCTTTGCCCGGTGCTCTCTGTCTTCAGCTCATACCATTACCACCCCTAGCCTGACCTCGGCCCCTAGGTGGCTGTTGAGCTAATCTCGGTACCTGTGCATTACCAGTACCCTCAGCTTGCATCTGATTAGTTCTCAGCGGACAATCCCTGACACGATGCTCAGTCTACCCACATCTCAAACAAGCCCTAGTCGTCCTCCAGCACTCTCCCGGATGGCGTCTACCACAGTGCCCACAAAGTGTCACCCCAACAGGTGCAACAGGAGGCCCAACTCTAACTGGCCCATCAGATCTTGCCTTTTTCTTAGGTTTCATCACAGAATTCAAGTGTTCTGATTCCTTCTTATTATTACCTTTCTCGCGATTTTGGCGCTCAGCGCGCTCAACCTCTTTAGCGATCTTTGCCTTCTCCACTAAAGCAGAATAATCACGCTCCCTTTGCAGAACTATCAGAACCCGTAAGCTGTCCCTAAGTCTATCCTCAAAACGGACACAATTCTCATACTCGGTCTCCACCATGCCTCAGGTATAACGTTTCAGTCTCAGGAACTCAGCCTCATACTCGGCCACTGAACAATCCCCTTGGCTGAGATTAAGAAACTCACGCCTCCTAGTATCGATATAGCTGGCTCCCACATACTTACTCTAGAAAGCAGTCTTAAAGTAGTTCAAAGTCAGACGGTCGGGCTGAGTGCCCTCCTTAACTGTCAGCCACTATTGGTAAGCTTCGTCGCGAAGCAGAGAGACAGTCTCCTTAAGCTTCTGCTCTGCAAAGAAATCCAGATCGTCCATGATTCTTTCCGTGGCATCCATCCAATATTCAGCCACATTAGAGGCGACTCCAGTGACACCCTTGAATAATTTAGCCCCATTGGACCGGAGTCATTCTGTAACCGACCCACGACCCCCAAATCCGATGTTGGGCCTAGCGACCCTCTCTAAAATCCGTATCGTGGCTCAGGATAATGTATCATCCCTAGCCTCACGATAATGTGACCTAGTCTCTGTAGCAGGTGAGACCGACGACTCACTCATATCTAGATTAGGCAGATTCTCAGATGCTAAGGACCCAGTTCGAGCCCTTCTACGGCCTCTACTACTACCTCTTGTACCCCGTCCGCGGATACATCTTGTGGTCATCATAATTTTGAAATTTATCTGTATTAACAGTTTTATGTATTAGTTACTGTTCCAATATTTGTTAACAGATGTTTTATGCAGAACAGTATCAGAAGTTCAGAGTTCATTATCGCGAATCGCAGTTTTACTACGATATTCAGTTTCGTTAAAGTTTTCAGTTTACACTACCTAGAGTGTTTTCAGTACGGTATACTACCTAAGGCTGTTTCAAGCATACAAGTAGTATTTTCAGACAAATTTAAACAGAATTCAGAACACTTACAAGATCGGCGCTGGAGACTCGGTGTACCACTTACTTATTCCAAAAAAATATTTTAAATCATTTCGAAAAAGCTACTTTTAAAAACCCAAATATACAGTCGAGTTTTGCAACCTAACTCTGATACCACTAAATGTAACACCCCAAACCCGGCCTAGATGTTATGGCTAAATCTGGCAATGTCACATGATAGTGCTTTAGAAAAATGTAATTACAATAATGTCATTTTCGATATCTTAGGTTACCGTAAAAAAACGAGTCATTTATTCTTTCAATAACCATTTTTAAAACATTATACGTTGCAGAAACTTTTAAAAGTAATTTGCGAATTCGTGTTCTTGATAAAACATTTGTTTATTTTGAAAACTCGAGTTTTCCTACTTCTAATCGTAATACCATAAACGTCATAAATCCCTTATTTAAAACAAAAATTCGTAATGGCCATGTTACATAAGGCATACCCAGATATAATCAAACCATAATTAAAAATTAAACCATAAATAGATGTCCAGAACTGTGGTCACTGCTGAGTCCGCCGCTGCACCGACCCATCTACTGTTGGGGATTACCTGAACATATTAAACAGAAAAAGGTGAGTTTTTGCAAACTCAATGTGTAATCCCCATAGAAAACATACACATAGTAATATCAGATAACAGACATATATTCACAGTTTGGGTCTGAGCCCATTACAGATAAGGTGTGGACCTTAGCCCACTAAGATACAAAATCAGATATATTCTAGGGCCTTAGCCCATTTTAGACATAATATGCAGATCAGAACAGAATAGCAGAATCCTACCCACCAGCCTCTACACACCAACTCTGTCCAACCCTACACACCATGTGAGGATCAAATCAACCCACCCATCCCTACACACCATGCTGTGCTGAATGCGGCACATAATCAGAGAGTTCCAGCTGAGTTGCCAGATAACAGGCTTGAGAGCCTTTCAGATACTTCCTCCGAATCATCAACCTACCCCGATGCAATGCAATATACATAACATGACATGCTTTTGTGCAACACAGTACATACACTCAGACATCAGAATTCATGCTCAATACAAAAATCAGAAAGTCAAGTCACATAATTAGGGGTCTAGGTAAAGCTTACCGACCCTACATTAGGTCTACAGTCGACTAGGGCGACCCGTTCAACCTTATAGAACATTACAGAAAAATGGGCTCACACGCCCATGTAGCCTGCCTGTGTAGCCTACACGGCCCAATTTGGCCTTGGCTGCGTGGATCATACGGCTTGGCCCAAAATCTCACACGCCCGTGTGGTTCACCCGTATGGGTCCACACACCCTTGTGGCCCATAGGGCCCAATTGGTGGAGCCCGTGTGTCGCACACGGCCTTGCCCAGCCATCACATAGCCATGTCGCTCGTGCACGGCCTGGCTCGTTGTTCACACGGCCGTGTGGTGACTTACAGTCTTACACACGACCTATCACACGGGCAACCACATGCCCGTGTGGCATCGACAGTAAGGTTTTTATCTTTCGTTGAAATCCTATTTTCTGCGTTTTTGGGTACACACCTGGTATCGAATCGATGCTAACGCAATCCCGAGCAATCCCAAACTTATAATTGATATTCCAACATCCAAAATCAATGTTTAAAACAAAATTAAATTGAGATGCTAAACCTGATACTTTTCAAAAACCTCACCTTAAATCAAGCAACAGTGTTTCCCCACCACTTCAAAGCTGATCAACACGCTCCAGCCCTTTAACCTTTACCATAACAAATGAATCCCAAAAATCACTAACCCAAAACCAAAATAACGGTACTTACTACACATTCCAAGACTTACAACACCCGTGTGAGCACCAACAACGTTGTAAGACAAGAAAGGAAGAAGCGAATTAAGAAAAAGAAGGAAAAATGAGAGGGGGGGCAGAGGGTTTGGAGAAGAAGAGAAAACCAAAATTTGTTTTTTTGTTGGAGACAGGAAAAATGAACAGATTTTTTTGATATTCCTTCTATCATCTCCCCAAATCTCTCTCTACTATCAGACTTTTAGTCCAATACAAACTCTTTGGATGTGTTAGGCAAAAATAATGCTCACGCCGAGATTTGAACACAAGTCACTCAACATAACCAACACTCCATTTAGCCACTAGACCAGCTGGCCCATTCTGTTAATTACTTACACACTTTTACTTATAAGCCTACTAACTAGAGATAGGGCTTTATTCATAAAAATACTAAATTTTTCCCAAGTCAAGGTTTGAACCCAAGACTTCTCAAACACTCCCAGAATAGTTAACCACTAAATCAGACAGATATTTGTGTCACAAAAATTACAAATGCCAAAATTAAGAAAATTGGGGCGTTACAATTAGCTAGGTATATGGACGGCATTAAAGGGAGTTTTAGGCTGGAATTAATTTTGGCAGCTCATTTCTCTTCCCCAAAGAGGCTATTCGTGTATTGCAAGGGACAAAGAGGTATTCACACTAGTTTATTCAGCTCCCACATTCCTTTCACACCTAGGGGCTATTCAAAATCACCCTTTCACAGCTAGCAACTGATTGCATCCCAATGTTCACACCATGGTCTGTTTGTCTGCCCAAAATGTCATCAATGTTGCTGGTGTTTATTCGGCTGCCCAAGAGAGAATTTAAAATTGACTTTAAACTCTTTGGCTATACAAAAATGAATCCTTTCAGCCTAAGCATTCAACTCAATAAATTAGCTGAATTGGAACATTAAATCATGCTGATGGTTGGCGTCACCTAGGCCTAGAAGGTTTCAATAGCTTGTGCTTATTGACTAAGTTTATTTCAGCTTATTAACAGATCATTTAAGTTGAATTATGTGACTATTCAGCTAGGCCTCACTTAGCACTATAAATACTTTGTAATCAGCTTGTTTTAGAGACTTTTGCCAATTTTATGCTTAATTTGAAACTGGTGAGATTTCCAATTCTCTTTGTTATTTTCGAGACTGAATTAACTTATCAAGTTGTCTTGTGGCGTCAATCTTTCCTTTGCTAAACCAAACTTATCACCTTTGGTGTGGCGTTCATATACCTTTGGTTCCTATTACTTTTGATAGCGGGTCAAAGTTCTTGTTGATTTCTTTCCCTAAATCGAAATTCACCAAAGAGCTACTTTGAGACTCGGGTCAACAATCCCAATATTGTTGGTCCATTCTCGGCCCTTAGCCAAACTATCAATTTTCGTACTTAACCATCTTACTTTTGATCTTCGTTTGAAGCTTTATCTTCTATCTTTTCCATCTAACTTGAAACGAACCTAGCCTTACTCAATTTACGATCGGGCAAACTAATACGACTCAAAACAACAACAACTGAGCTCGTATCAGTTCTTGATACTGGAATAAAGCAATATGTCCTCGTAAATAACATGACCCTTATGTTGCAGGAAAGATGTGCTGGTGCTGATACTTTAGCCCTCGTTTCTCGTATATTACATAGATCTAGAACTCATCTCCAATCATTGCTGCTTAAGAGTAATACAGCTATAGTTGAAGATTTCTTTGAACACGTGGTATGTTTCTCATTTTCAATCATGTGGGTTAAGGAAATGCAAAACTTAAGTGGTTTATGTTGACGTATGGAACGGTGGAAATGTGCAACTGTACACAATCGTAACAAGTAATAAAGTGACAAGTAAATGTCGAGCTATCATACCCACAGGGACTGTGAAAGAATTATTTATGAAAATGATTTTAAACACTTTGGTGAAAGAAAAATATTTGGTTTTAAGAAATATTTAAAAGCTAAAAAAAACAAAGAAAAATAAAATAGAACAAAGTTCTAGTGCACGATTTCAAAAACTGATTTTAATCAAGATGATATAATTGTGTTGGATCAATCACATTTCTTATCTTAGAATTATTAAGCTCGTGTTTATACTTGTTAAAACATGGCAACTCAGTAATTTTCTAACTTATAAACATACTTACAAATAAAAATCCGTTCATCTCTTGTACATATTTCTATGCAAATTCGAATGATTAAACAGACTCTAAAAGTAAACATGTTATTGCACATACATATTTATTAAATTAAACAATCTCTCGCATATTCCTATGTCAATTCAAATGATTAATTCAACCTAACAAGCATATAAAAGATCATGTGATGTAACAAAGAATTTTTACCTTGAAACATTTTAATCACAAAATCCTGCAAATTATGCAAGGCATATGTATCGTCAGATACTGATAAACCGTAAAAGTAACATATTTTAAGCCCACATTTAATATGCTTTTGGATGATTTATCCCTTGATTTGTGTAAAAATGTGCTCTTAATCCTTTCTTTTCATGTCTTATACCCAGGAAAGCACCCGAGGATGAAAAGAACACAAAACGGGCCTAAAACAAAGCAAATGGGCCTTTCCACGAAATGACACGGCTTGGGCCAAAAACCACACGGCCGTGTCTCGACGAACATCTAGAACACGGCCTAATCCTGATTTACACGGCCGTGCCTCATTAAAGAAGTTCGAGCACAGCCTCCTCACCACCACACACGGCCGTGCCATTAGTAAAATCCGAACACGGTCAGGTCTCGATTTGCACGAGTGTGTGACATGGCCTTGCATCTGTCGCTGGAAAGAGCAATTTCAGTTGGAAAAGAATACTTCGGGATAAAGAATCGCATTCCAAAAGCCTATAAATATACCCCAAGTACCACCTTTGAAAGGAGGCGAAAGCTAGGCCAAGGAGCCAAGCCGAGAAGGTCAGAGTTAGGGAGGAATGCGAGGATAGCCAGTTGATTCATCCCAAGAAGCCAGAATTATACTCAAAACGGCAGAATTCTTCTTCAATTCCATCAGGGAGTTTTAGGATTTTTCTTATATTTTGTTTTATCTTTTCTCTTGTGATGTTTTCTTTTTACATTATGAACTAAATCCTTCAGATACCTTAAGGGGGATGAAACCTAGACAGATTTTATTATTTGATTTTTAAGTTATATGATAAATTACTTAGTTTGTTCTTAATTATGTTGCTTAATCCAAATTTAATGTGCTTAGGTGGAGGAGGAATAGACCCTGCCTAAGAGTAGATATAACATAATTAAGCGGAGTAAATCGGGCGCCTAGAGATAGGGTTATGAGATTTTGTCGGACTAGGGTGAAACCTAATATAAAAATCCATTGATTGATTTACTGCTTTCCTAGGGGGTTATTATAAGCGAACGAGAGTTCCACTAATTAACCTAGGATTAGACGTTATTCGCTTCGAGAGAGGGTTTAACATAGGTTAGGGAGTCTCACGGATCAAGCTAAGTAAAAGAAATCATATAATTTAAGGTTAGATAATAAGAGAAGTCTAGGTGGATTCTTCCCGAATATATCATAAAAATCAACTGAGTCTTTTTCAAGTTATCCCCAAATTCATCTTTTTGTGTTTGTTTCCTTAGTTTAGTTGTCCTCAATTTAGTTTAAAAGCAACCTTTATCTTAGTTAGGTTAAATAATAAAAAGAAAGTAAGTATTAACACTTTTAGTTCCTTTGGGTTCGATATCCGGTCTTGCCTAAGCTATACTACTGTTCGATAGGTACAATTGCCTTAATATCATTGTCAGAGTTAGTCTCCAGGTTTCATCATTCTTTTATAAATATTTAAAACTCTGATTTTACAGCGATCAAGTTTTTGGTGCAGTTGCTGGGGAACTACAATATTAAGAAAGTTCTATTTTTATTACTTTAGCCATTATTTTATTCGCAATTTATTTCTTTTGTTTTATTAGGTTAAATTTTAATTTTTCTAATTTTAATTTTTTTTATTTTCTTTCTCTTTTCTAGGCACCTCTAGTTTATGACTAGAAGGAATCCGAAAGGACCTTTGGTATACGATAGTGATATCGAAGCAACCGCTTGTAAGAATCGCAGGGAAACTAGGCGAGCCCTAGATTACACAGAAAGAGAGGAAGAAAACAGATCCAATCCTACTGAAAGGATGGGCGAAAACAACCCACCACTATGCGATGTGGGAGATCACAGTGCTCCACGTACAATGTTTGATTATGCGAAATCGCATTTAACAGGAGCAGAATCTTGTACTGTTAGGCCTGCTATATCTGCTAACAATTTTGAATTAAAGCTTAACTCAACACAAATGATTCAACAGTTTGTTCAATTTGATGGTTTGCAGGACGAAGATCCAAACATGCATATAGCTAATTTTTTGGAGTTCTGTGATACCTTCAAAATAAATGGCGTTTCTGATGATGCCATTTATCTTTGGTTATTCCCTTTTTCATTGAGAAATAAAGCCAAACAGTGGTTAAACTCGTTACAACGAGGGTCAATCACTACATGGGAGCAGATGATCGAAAAGTTTTTAATGAAATATTTCCCACCGGCCAAAACGGCCAAATTACGTAACGATATCTCCTCTTTTGTGCAGATGGATGTAGAGACACTATACGATGCATGGGAAAGGTTCAAATATCTCTTGAGGAGGTGTCCACACCATGGTTTACCCCTGTGGCTACAAGTCCAAACCTTCTACAACGGAGTAAACCCCTCAACGAGGCAACTAATAGATTCACCTGCCGGTGGAACGCTGAACAACAAAACTCCTGAAGCAGCATACGAGTTCATTGAGGAGATGTCGATAAATAATTATCAGTGGCAAGCTTCGAGAACTAAACCAACGAAATCGGTAGGAGTTTTCAACCTCGACACCATGACCATGCTATCAACGCAGCTAGAGATGATGAATAAAAAGCTTGATAGTTTGTGTTCTTCACAGATACATCCAGTCATATAGTGCGACCCTAGCGGAACTATGGTGAATCTTGAGTACCCACCCTACTAACTAGGAGCAGAAGATGAACAGATGAACTATATAGGTAATAATTTCCGATCTAATAATAATCCTTATAGTAACACTTACAGTCCAGGTTGGGGGAACCACCCAAATTTTTCATGGGGAGGGCAAGGTAATCAAGGAAATCAAAGTCAACAACCTCCTCATCCACAAGAGGAGAAACCAATACATGAAAAGGAATCAGTAATCACATACAAACGCCTACAAGATATTGAGAGAACCCTTAAAGATCAACAAACATCAATTGAAAAATTCACCGAAACATTTTGGGAATTTACTAAGACGGTTGGAATACTTACCAAAATAATTGAACCACGTACAGAAAATTTTTCTAAGGGGACAGAACAGGTAAAAGCAGTCACACTAAGAAGTGGAAGAGAATTGAGCGTACTGAAGAAACACTCCCTAACAGACAGTAACAAAGCAAGTGACAAGGGAATTGAGGATGTGACTCATTATGTGATGAAAACAAGCCATCACTCCCATACCCGGCAAAGTTAAAGAAAGAACAAATAGATGCAAAATTCAGTAAGTATCTTGAACTTTTTAAGCAAATACATATTAACTTACCTTTTGTTGAAGCTATTTCATGAGATCTTTGAAATCATAAAATTCTTAAAAGAACTCCTGACGAATAAAGAAAATTTGAAGAGGTGTCAACAGTGGAACTTAATGAAGAGTGCTCAGCCATCCTCCAAAACAAGCTACCAACCAAGTTGAAAGACCCAGGAAGTTTTACTATCCCTTGTCTAATTGGTAGTTTAAATGTTAAGAAAGCATTAGCTAATCTAGGCGCCAGTATAAATTTAATGCCTTATAAAATGTTTAAACAACTAGATCTTGCTTAACCAACACCCACTAGGATGAGTATTCGGTTAGCGCATGGATCCATTAAATATCCTAGAGGAGTCATCGAAGATGTTTTGGTCAAAATTGATAAATTTATTTTCCCTGTTGACTTCGTTGTATTAGACATGGATGAAGACATTAATGTTCCCTTAATATTAGGGCGTCCCTTTTTAGCCACTGCCAGGGCTGTTATTGATGTAGGAGATGGTAAGCTCACATTAAGGATAGGAGATGAAGAAATTATTTTCCAAATTTATGATGCCATGCGATATTCTAAATAGCAAGATGATTCCTGTTATTTTGTTTATACTACTGATCATATCATTCAAATTTCATTACAGGAAATCATACATGACGACACGATGGGCCTGTGTCTAACTCAAGAAGAGGGGGAATAAGATGAAGATGATGAGCTGAATTGGAAAACTTCGTCATCCAAACAAATGAAGGAAGAAATCATTGACAATGATGACGAAACAAGACAGAAGCCCTCCATCGAAGAGCCACCCAAATTAAAATTGAAACAGTTACCAAAACATTTAGAATACGCATTTCTCGGAGACAATTTTACATTACCAGTAATCATATCTACAGAACTAGAACCTGAGGAAAAAGAGGAGCTGATAAAGGTACTAAAAGAGCACAAAAAAGCCATAGCATGAAAAATTTCTGACATCAAGGGAATAAGCCCCGCGTTCTGCACCCACAAAATTCTAATGGAAGAAGAATACAAGCCTTGTGTGCAACCTCAAAGGCGGCTAAATCCCAACATGAAGGAAGTGGTCAAAGCTGAGGTCATAAAACTCCTAGATGCAGGAATAATTTATCCTATCTCTGACAGCACTTGGGTAAGTCCTGTACAGGTACTTCCAAAGAAAGGGGGAATAACGGTAGTGCCTAATGAAAGAATAAGTTGATTCCTACAAGGACAATCACAGGCTGGAGAGTTTGCATAGGTTATAGAAAGTTGATTGATGCCACCAGAAAACATCACTTCCCTCTACCTTTCATAGATCAAATGTTGGAAAGATTATCCGGGCATATGTACTACTGTTTTTTGGACGGACTCTCCGGCTACTTTCAAATCCCCATAGCTCCTGAAGATCAAGAAAAGACAACATTCACATGCCCATACGGTACGTTTGCTTATCGTAGAATGCCTTTTGGATTATGTAATGCTCCTGCTACTTTTCAGCGTTGCATGTTAGCAATCTTTGATGAACTCATGGAAGACATCATGGAGGTATTTATGGATGACTTCTCGGTATTCGGTAATTCTTTCCATCTTTGCCTTAAAAATTTAAAACAAGTGTTAATGAGATGTGAGGAAACAAACCTCATTTTAAACTGGGAAAAATGTCACTTTATGGTGAGAGAAGGGGTTGTGTTAGGACACAAAATTTCTAGTAAAAGGATCGAGGTAAATAAAGCAAAGGTCGAAGCTATAGAAAAACTACCCCTTAGTTCTGTCAAGGTTATCTGAAGCTTTTTAGGATATGCAAGGTTTTATAGAAGATTTATTAAAGATTTTTCTAAAATAGCTAAGCCTTTGACAAAATTACTAGAAAAAGATGTTCCTTTTGATTTCAATCATGAATGTTTAGTTGCATTTAATATCCTTAAAGATAAACTAATAAATGCGCCAATTATTATTGCACCTGATTGGAACCTACCCTTTGAATTAATGTGTGATGCAAGTGATTTTGCAGTAGGTGCAGTTTTGGGACAACGAAGAGACAAGCACTTTCAGCCAATTTACTACGCTAGCAGAACACTAACACCCCCACAAGAAAATTACACCACCACAAAAAAAAACTGTTAGCCGTATTTTTTGCTTTTGATAAATTTAGACAGTATCTAATAATGTCCAAAGTTGTCGTTTACACTGATCACTCAGCTCTTCGTTATCTTCTAAACAAACCTGATGCTAAACTCAGGCTCATACGATGGATTTTACTCTTACAGGAATTTGACTTGGAAATACAAGATAAGGGGCAAGCTGAAAATCTTGCAGCAGATCACCTTTCTAGACTTGAAAATCCACACACCAAAGAGCTCAACAAAGGTGAAATAAATGACTCGTTCCACGAGGAAAAACTCTTTTCTATGACACATTCTGAAATACCATGGTTTGCGAATATTGCAAATTATTTAGCAGCTAACATCTTGCCAAGAAAATTAACACATCACCAAAGGAAGCGATTCTTTGCTGATGTGAAAAATTATTTTTGGGAAGATCCCTTTCTTTTCCGCATTTGTGCAGATCAGTCATTGGAAGATGCGTTACAAAGACAGAAGCAAACAAGATCTTGGAACATTGTCATTCGGGACCATCAGGAGGACACTATAGTGGTATCAAAACGGCACACAAAATACTTGAATCAGGTTTCTTCTGGCCCACTCTATTTAAAGATGCCAACAGGTACGTTACCTCATGTGATAGATGCCAACGAATAGGTAATATCTCTAAACGTGATGAAATGCCCCAGACATATATGCTATCATGTGAAATATTTGATGTATGGGGTATTGATTTAATGGGACCATTCCCTAATTCATTCAGAAATAAGTACATCCTAGTAGCAGTCGATTACGTGTCAAAATGTGTAGAAGTGGAAGCTTTACCTACCAATGACACTAGGGTAGTAGTCAAATTTCTCAAGAAACTCTTTTCTCGATTTGGCACACCGAGAGAAATCATTAGCGATAGGGGTATGCACTTCTGCAATACTCAGTTTGAAAAAGTTCTAAAAAAATATGGAGTATATCACAAGACAGCAACCCCATATCATCCTCAAACCAGTGGGCAAGTTGAGGTGGCAAACCGAGAACTTAAGCGCATTCTGGAAAAAACCATTGAAGCAAATAGAAAAGACTAGGCATTAAAATTAGATGACGCATTATGGGCTTATAGAACAGCTTTTAAAACACCTTTAGGGACATCCCCATACAAGCTTGTATATGGGAAAAACTGTCATTTACCGTTTGAATTAGAACACAAAGCTTTTTGGGCAATAAAATTTTTGAATACTGATCTCAAAATTACAGGAAAGAGAAGAATGATACAGATGAACGAGATGGATGAATGGAGAACGAAGTTTCATGAGAACTCAAAATCTGCATAAGGAAGCAAAAAAGACGACGCCATGATGCTCGTCCCAAAAGACCGAGACAATTCAAAGTAGGAGATCTGGTTCTATTGTACAATTCAAGGCTTAAATTATTCCCGGGAAAACTAAAGTCAAGGTGGTTGGGCCCATTCATGATCAAAATAATTTTTCCATATGGCACTATCGAGGTAACCCATCCAACTAAAGGTACATTCAAGGTAAATGGTCACACACTGAAACTTTATAATAGCACAAATGTTGGAGATAAAAGAGAGGAGCTTATGCTCTATGAGCTGACTTTTAGAACCGAAAACAGGGAGAGTCTAGCTTAAGACTATAAACAAGCGCTTCTCGGGAGGCAACCCGTGCACTAACATACTAACCCGTGCACTAACATACTAACATTGTTTTTTTTTTAATTTTATTTTCCTAACATCGCATTAAAATACAGGATCATACACACGCCCTTGAACACAGCCGTGACATAGGCCATGTAGAAAACAGGGGAAGGCATACAGGCATGCCACGCACCGTGCCTAAATAGGGTAGAATTTTTTCCCCGATAACACGGGCTGCACCTCTTGAACACGATCGTGCCCCATGACCGTGTGAAATTATTCAAGTTACTAACTTTTAACACACGGGCACCACACGGCCGTGCCACACAACTGTGTAAAATTTCTGAGGTTACTAACTTGTTATACACGGGCTAAACACGGCTGTGGGACCTCGTCGTGCCTACAGTTTACCTTACCAAGCACGGGCGTCCCCAATATATACACGGCCATGCCACGAATTTTGAAGGCGCCTACTCCTGAAAAATGCGAAAAACATGGGCGAATTCAAAATGACACGGGTGTGCCGACAGACCGTGTCCCCCTCCCTATAAATATAAACTAACCGTCATCTTCCCCAAACACAAACCCTAAAATCAAAATTTTAACCCCCAAACCTCAAAATCCGACCACTCAACCAGTCTACCCCATTCCCACCACCGTTTCTCCTCAAAAATCTTAGCCCAACCACTCACACGGCCACAACACAGTCGTGCCCATGCCACAAACCCAGCAACACCACCGTGCGCGCCGCCGGTGTTCGTTATTCACCACCACTACTTGTTCATTTTTTCTTAAAATCTTTCTTCCATTTTTGCATATTTCTCCTTTATGTTATTTTGTGTTTAGAAATTTGATTAATATTGTTTAGTTTAGTCAATTTCTTGTTTAGTTTACAGAAATTCTTTGATTAGTTCACAGAAATTTGATTAATATTCTTTGTTTTCATTTTTCTTTGTCTTCATGTTTACTTTATTATGCTTATGTAAATTGCAAAATTTTCAATGTTTGATTCATCGTTTTATTAATGCATGTTAGAATAGTTTGTTGCATGATTCTTGAATTAATGCTTTGATATTGATAAAATGCAATTGGGAAATTTTGCAAAATATTGGTTGAACTAGAAAATTTTGCATTTGATTTACAGGAATATGTCGTCGTCACAAATTAAAAGAGCCGTCCCAAGCAAGAAACATAAAGGACCAGGATCCTCTTCTGCAAGTGCCGAACTTCGACACCCGTTTCTCTGTTTTCCACAAGACGCTCAGGAGGACCGATACAAAGCCATAAGGGAAAGGGCAATAGGCATTGGTCGCCGAATTGATTGGGAGGCCGTCAGACAAGTAAGGCTCGCTACTGATATCCAAGCACTACTGTCGACTGATCCATGGGAAAGCTTCTTCGAAATTAATGAGCCAACATACCTCGAGCTTACACTCGAGTTCTGCTCCACATTCACGTTACAAACAGTGATGGCTCAATTCGACGACCCTGGCACCATACAATTCCGTCTTGGGAGCGATGTACGTCAATTGAGCGTACCCCAATTCGGAGCAGCCCTTGGTCTCTACACAGCGGCATTCATCGCAGAAAACCCGCTAGCAGGTCTAAACTGAGAACCTCACAAACTCCCGTACAACTGCTGGCTCACCCTTAACCCAACGATGGCCATTTACAACCCCAGTAAATCTAAAGCAACAG
Source organism: Gossypium bickii (assembly GCA_025503065.1). NCBI lineage: Eukaryota > Viridiplantae > Streptophyta > Magnoliopsida > Malvales > Malvaceae > Gossypium > Gossypium bickii. Next base: position 10,261,674 of record CP106719.1, on the reverse strand, counting down.
CCCTTCCTCCTGCCTTACGATACATTCACGCCATACTCGCACATACCATCACAGGTCGAAAAGAGAGCACCGACGTCATCAACAAACACGACGTTTACTTTCTGTCCTGCATGTCTAAAGGACATGTGTTCGACTTGGTATACTTCATTGCATGCGCGATGCAGCATCAAACCGAAGCTCATAGGAAGGGAATTCTATCAATGGGATCAATCCTCCGCAATACATACTAAAGTCACCATCCATCGAGGAAGAGGACGAGGACATTTCTGATGATGTCCCACCACCACCAGAAGAGGCAACAAATCTGAGCCAGTATCCACACCGTACGGCCACATCATTAGCAGACATCTCTGCTCGACTTGATCAATTCGAGATGCATTTTGCTGAAAACGCCTGGTGTTTTGACGGAATAGAGGCAACGCTCCAACAAATATGTCAGCAACTCCACATTTCGTCATCAGCACCGCCACCGGATACAACTAATAGTGAGGGTCTCTGAGTTTTTTTTTTACTTTAATTTTATTTAGACTTCTTCATTTTTAAGATTTTATTTTATTTTATGCTGTTTAAATTGAACTTTTATTACAATTTTTTATCATTGGCTATTCAATTCTACAAAGCGTCCCTAACAAACTTTTTCATCGAAAAGATCACTAACAAGTGACTTTGCAGAATAAAACATATATACTCCATCTACACAACAGCACAAATAGGCGATATGCGAAATGTCACCTGATACCACACACTATCCACATCCTCAAGGAACTCGTCCGAATATACAGAAAGTAAAACTTTTCCCTCCTATCTTTTTGATTGATCACTAATTGTCATTATCCATCTTTGTACATTGAGGGCAATGTACATCTTAAGTGTGAAATTTGAATAGGTATTCTAAGAAAATGCCTAATTTGTCATTATTCTCAAACCCTGAGGATAAAAATGCCTAACTGTCTGCATTGTTCTCAAATCCCTGAATTTAATCTTGTTTTAAAGTAATTTTCTCATATTACTAATTAAGATGAAATTTCTAATGATTTGTGATTTTTATTGATATGTTTTGGAATAAGTCATAGTTAATTGTGCATTGATGATTAAATTTGAAGAATACTAGGGAACCAAGCATGATAAGTCTAATTTTCTAAAAATTAAATTTTTAAGTTGTCAACCGGAATTTGAATATTATCTTGAAATTTGAGATTTACAAGGTTGATGTCAAAAACACCCATAATTTTTGTGAGAATTTGAGCCTTACAGAGCATACATTCTTTTTCATGCTCACTTCTTGATTATGAGTGTGTCGACTATGAATTGTTATTCTAGAACTTGCCTCGATTATACATGTCAAGACCACAGTTATGATTTGATATACCGAGATGATAAAGGCACCTAGGTTTAACCCACTTACACGACTAAAAAGCCTTCCCTCATAATTAACCCTTAGTGAACCCCGTTGAGCCTAACTTTTTATTGACTTACCCGCTAATTTTAACCCAAAACCCTTTGTATTTGTTATTACCCTTTATTTTGACTACCCCTTAATCGAGATTTGATTTGAGCCAGTTATCTAAGTTTATTATTCTGGTAGTTAAATTTATCTTGTATTTAGTTTGTTCTAAAAAAAAAATTCAAGTTTTCAATATTAGTAGTATGGAAAGTGAGCTTACACAATCAAAGACTATTTCCCAAAAGAAAAAGCTCATATTAGTAGGATTTTTATTATTTTCAGTTGATGTAATTATTATCTTAGAAATTTTTAGGTAGGTAACTTATCAATTCAATCTCGATTCTAACCTTCTAATTTCAGCCTTTATCCACACCTTTAACCCTAGCCCCGTTACAACCCTAACAAAGACCTTTTGATCTGTTTATCATATCATTTTACAGTGGTGGAGATTTGATTTTTAGGCAAGCCTATGGGATTAACTTTTCATGTTTGACTTATGAGTGCTTAATTTTGACCCTTAAACACCTTTTGAGTGATTTGAGTGAATCTTTTGTGAGGATATCAATCCTTGTCGATTTTGAATTAAAGGTAACTATTTAGATGAAGGGAAACACCTATGTTTTTCATGCTACAAATTTATAACTTATCTTGTTTGAATTTTTAGGAATCTTTGAGTTGAATTATCCATGTATAAATTATCTATGAATTAGGATAAGGTGTTGTTGATAGGAATTATGAATCATGGAAAGTTCGTTTTAATTGTAAGTTGAGAATTTTGCTTGAGGTCAAGCAAAAGCTTAAGTGTGGGGGTATTTGATAAACCGTAAAAGTAACATATTTTAAGCCACATTTAATATGCTTTTGGATGATTTATCCCTTGATTTGTGTAAAAAGGTGCTCTTAATCCTTTCTTTTTATGTCTTATACCCAGGAAAGCACCCCAAGGATGAAAAGAACACAAAACGGGCCTAAAATGAAGTAAATGGGCCTTTCCACGAATTGACACGGCCTGGGCCAAGGACCACACGGTCGTGTCTCGACGAACATCTAGAACACGGCCTAATCCCGATTTACACTGTCGTGCCTCATTAAAGAAGTCCGAGCACGGCCTCCTCACCACCACATACGGCAGTGCCATTAGTAAAATCTGAACACGGTCAGGTCTCGATTTGCACGGGCGTGTGACATGGTCGTGCATCTGTCACTGGAAAGAGCAATTTCAGTCGGAAAAGGATACTTCGGGAGAAAGAATCGCATTCCAAGAGCCTATAAATATACCCCAAGTACCACCTTTGAAAGGGGACGAAAGCTAGGCCAAGGAGCCAAGCCGAGAAGGTCAGAGTTAGGGAGTAACGCGAGGATAGCCAGTTGATTCATCCCAAGAAGCCAGAATTATACTCAAGACAGCGGAATTCTCCTTCAATCCCATCAGGGAGTTTTAGGATTTTTCTTATATTTTGTTTTATCTTTTCTCTTGTGATGTTTTCTTTTTACATTATGAACTAAATCCTTCAGATACCTGAAGGGGGATGAAACCTAGACAGATTTTATTATTTGATTTTTAAGTTATATGATAAATTACTTAGTTTGTTCTTAATTATGTTGCTTAATCCAAATTTAATGTACTTAGATGGAGGAGGAATAGACCCTGCCTAAGAGTAGATCTAACATAATTAAGCGGAGTTGATCAGGCGCCTAGAGATAGGGTTACGAGATTTTACCGGATTAGGGTGAAACCTAATATGGGAATCCATTGATCGATTTACTACTTTCCTAGGGGGTTATTATAAGCGAACGAGAGTTCCACTAATTAACCTAGGATTAGACGTTATTCGCTTCGAGAGAGGGTTTAACATAGGTTAGGGAGTCTCACGGATCAAGCTAAGTAAAAGAAATCATATAATTTAAGGTTAGATAATAAGAGAAGTCTAGGTGGATTCTTCCCGAAGGTATCATAAAAGTCAACTGAGTCTTTTTCAAGTTATCCCCAAATTCATCTTTTTGTCTTTGTTTCCTTAGTTTGGTTGTCGTCAATTTAGTTTAAAAGCAACATTTATCTTAGTTAGGTTAAATAATAAAAAGAAAGTGAGTATTAATACTTTTAGTTCCTGTGGGTTCGATATCCGGTCTTGCCTAAGCTATACTACTGTTCGATAGGTACACTTGTCTTAATATTGTTGTCAGAGTTAGTCTCCAGGTTTGATCATTCTTTTAAAAATATTTAAAACTCTGATTTTACAGCGATCAAATACAATGCTAATTTAATCTTCAGCTACCTTAGAAGAATTAAACATGCACAGATTAAGTATTGTGTCCATTAATTATAATTTCAATGCGTTTAAATAATTAATTCATTAGCTATCTAAACAATTATAATGCCAGATAACTTAACATGATTTTACTTAATCAAGCATTTTACTGAGGCCTTTAACAGCATAAACACAATTTTAACAATTTAAGAAATCGAAATGCAATCAACCCAACACGAATTAAATTCAAGCTAAATTGATTAAATCAAATATTCCAACAGCATAAATATTCATAAACATGTTTGTCAAAACAACAACGAAATTTAAAGAGATAGGGAACAAGAAGCAAATCCGGTGTTTCTCTGTGGCTTGATTGATTGCTCTGTTCTTCGTTCTTCGTTGGCCTCGGCTATCAATGTGGCTTATGAACACTCCAATTGCTGCTCCGAATGGCTGGGAAAACACCTCTTTTCCAAGAGGAGAAATCGGCACAAGAACACATAAAGGGAAATGGGAAAAATGGGAATTGAGAGAAAGTGAGAGAGGAGAATGTTGGATGCTTGAGGTGTGATTTGAATGATCAGCAAGGGGGTGTATTTATAGCTGATTGTGGCTGCTAAAAATAGCAAATCCCATCAGCCAAAGAGCCATACCTTGGCCGGCCACCTATGTGGCAAAGTTGATGGATTCAACTTTGCTAAAAATAGCATGAGGCAAATCTACAAAGCCACAATATTTGGAGGGGTTTGAATGCACTTTGAAAAGTCTTCAAGGCTTCTTTGCAAGCTAAATTAATTAGCTAATAAGCTGATTTGGGCCAGCAATATGGACAGTTTGGGCTGCCCAACTCTTTGCTCGGTTCGGCTCAACCGGTTTGGTTTAACTGATGCGGTTTAGCTGGGCCTTTTTTCATAATTAATTAATTTATTTAGCCCAAATTAAATTGGGAATAAATTAAAATTAATATTATGACCATCTTCGGCTGGAAATAAATTCGCTTTGATACTTCAATTTGCTTCTCGATTTTGTTCTTTGAGCAGTGTCTGCCGAGCCAATTTTCGCCCTTTGTGCGAATCTATCGAAAATAGTAAAAATTAATCAAAATTAACTATAAAATTAATTAAAATTCATCATGTTCATATTTTTAGCACAATTTAATTATTTTGTAATATTTAATTATTTTCCGACAAGAATTTAATCGAAACTGCATAAATTTGAGTCAAAAAGGGTATGAAAAAGTATATAAATTTTCGTGTTTCCAACGTACATTTTGGGTTTTGTCTGAATAAGACCAGAATAGTTATTATTGACAATATAGGGCCACTGTGAAGCCACATTAACTGACTGAAAAATACTAGCAATAAGAAAATGTTAATTCTCTCTTCTTCACAAGACTGTCCTGATTTGTGTAATGAGGTATTTCAAAAAAGATGAGTTTTATTAAATAAATGGTCAATGCTATAAGCGGTCATTAAATAAATGGTCAATGTTGTAAGCGGTCAAGATTTTAGTTATACCTTCCATAGAAAAGCAAGTACTTTGTACCTCTAGACAAGAATGAGGGTCACTTTACTGAATCTTTTAAGTGACTTTGTGAGGTCAGTAAATAGAGTACTGGTGACCTGGAGGACTACAAGTTATCAAAAAGTGCAAAGTTTAATCATTTCTTTTTATTCATACATTGTGTTCTGTCCAAAAAGTCAAAATGCTGGTCATAGTCAATCAACCAACAGTGAAATGGAAATAATTAAAGGGTAAAGACCTAATAGAAGAACTATCATACAAACAGGTACAAGATTACCCAGATAACTGATCCAAGTAGAATGCAAAAGTAAATGCCACTGAAAGAGCTAAAGGATGCAAAGCTTGATAAAAGAAATTTAAATTCCCATTTTACTAGCTTATATTAGTTTGATTGAACTTTTTTGAACATATTAAACACATCATAATATATCCAAGCATTTGTTTTGTACTTCATACATATCGAATTTAGTGAAATCATTCTTCGGTGCAATGTATGATAAAAATTTGTGAATAGTAAATCCAACCAACCAAGCCAGATTCTTTGAACAATTAGTTGTGGGAATCTGTAAATTATGAAAATATAGGCTCTACCATCTTCTGCTAGATACCTATGATGATTGTATCAAATAAGTTTCCCTTTGTTTAATACATTAGTTAAATTCATTATTGGTTTTCCAAGTTAGTTTACTTGTCTAATCAACTGCATCTAATTATATGTATATGTTGAATTTTATGTATTCTGATATTAAGTTACTTTTTATTGCCAAGTGGATTCTGTTCCAGATCTTACAGAATACATACATAGGACAACCGCAAGAGTACTGCTCCACATTAACGAGTAAGATCATTAAATATCTCTTTTGATGGATAACCACGATTGGTTTCTCTTGTAGAAGCCAAAAAACAACCAAAAGAGTGCATATGAACAAAAGCTAAAATCTCTTCTGATGGATCATAAACTTTCATGGAAAAGACAAACCATAATCTTACTTCTATGAATGATAATGGATACGACTTTGGGTACTTGCTTAAGCTTTTGACTTGCAGGAGTTTACCTAATAGTCAAGCTGGGTTTTTTATTTGATCAAGATATATTTCCCTATGGTATACGATATCAAGCACATGATGAAGTTTTGCAACAGCCTTCATGGTGGTTTGAACAAGCTCGCTGAGTTGTTGGAAATGGAAAGAGTCGGTGTGTGCCATCAAGCTGGTTCCGATAGTTTGCTCACCTCGTGCACCTTTAGGAAGTTGAGAGATAACTTTTTCAACAGCTCCACAGATAAATATGCAAGTGTATTGTTTGGCCTTGGTGTCCAGAATGGACAGAATACTAATTAGAAGAAAATAATTGGAAAAAAATGTAGATGGATGTAGACTACTTAGAGTTTGAGCCTAAATTTTCTTTGTATACATTGTCAAAAAAAAAAAGATATTGTTGATTTAGCTGTGACTTTTCTCCTTTTGCTTGCATTGTCACTGAAACCTTAACTGGTTTTTCCAGTTAAAGTCCAGTGTAAATTATGCAGTTAGCGTTTCTATCTTTTTCGAAAATTATCATAAACATTTGCATTTTATTGACTTGGATTATATTTCTACAGTTTGTGTTTATTTCTGCAAAGTTCTATCTATTTCAATTGCTAGTTGCATTGGGATCCTCTTGAATAGTCTTAAAATTTATTTGTATGTTGTAGAATTGGCCTCTGTGCCTTAAAGTTGTTGAGGTCTCTTAGTCCTATTATTTTAGTATGAGCATAATAGGAACAGAAGATGCTTCTCTATCAGAGGAAGTGTATCTTCTACAAGTGAACATTGCTAGTTATTGGAACTTCGGAGTTGTAATTTATGCACTGAGATGGCAGATGTTGGATGGGGTTGTGTTCCTGCATATGAGTTTAGATAATAGTTCATATATTACAAACGGGGAAGGGGATGACAATTACAAGGTTTGAATCTTAGTTTTTGTGATGCCAACAAAGGGCTTAACCACTGCATCCTTATGATGTTGGCAGATATGGTTCATAAGGTGTATACCGTTAAGGACTTATTAGTGTTCTCTAAAGTCTGGGCAAGCTTGGTGCCCTTCGTTGGAATGAAAGAAGGATTAGCTCTTGAGATGTGGCTAAGAGAACTAAAATCATTGAAACTGTGGGTGGTATTTCTAGATGTGGGATTAACTATTTTTGAGTGAGTGCCTGTTGATTGCAATATAAGCTTTGTTGCATGCTTAAAAGGAAAAAGCTTGCTAGGCTTCTACCTTATTGGCATGCTACATCATGCAATACATGCAAGAAAAATATAAATTTATTAATATATATATAATAAACTCAATTAAACAATGAAATGATAATAAACTCTTAAATATATATTTATTTTATTTAAAACAATTTTTATAAAATATTTTCAAGAAATTTACCAAACAACATAAAATATTTTACACAAATTCATCCAAACACAAGAAAAGTAAATTATTTTACAGAAATTATTTTACTAACAAACAAACAGAGCCTAAATGATTAAAGTCACAATGCATTTTAAAATTTACAAACTCAAACTTTGATGAACATAAAAATTAGATTACTTTTTACTAAATAAACAGCTTTAATCGAAAAAAATCAAAACATGCAACTGCAAATGGTTGGTGAAAAGAATACTCTTGGTTTAATCAAATTGATTCAGAATCATGTTTAAAGAAAAATGATCTTGAAAAATAAATGCAGTAACTAGGGAAAAACTATTAGCCACATGCAGTAACCGTCAATTCCATTTTACCAATATATCACAAATTAATCATTGATAAATTCACATGTCAGCTAAATATCAACAAATATAATCTATTCTGCATTTTACACGGTAATTAAACAAAACTATAGATGAAGGCCAGAACTCCAATATTATGCAGAAAATTTCTTGACATCCGCAGGGAGGAAAACCTGAAAAAAGGTAAAAGATATGGGCAAGGATAAATGAGTAAATGCCAGCTGCTTATAAAGCAAAGAAAGCTATCTTGAATTTGGTTATCCTCCCCGTAACAACAGCATCTAGGAGACAACTTTACACTAAGTTCTTACTTAAAGCAAGGTAAGCAACAAGTATGATTAAAAGGCCAGCAGCGAATTTAGTTATCGTCATCATCGTCGTCTTCATCATCATCATCATCCTCGTCATCATCTTTTCCCTGTCAGTAGACAGACATTAATGATTTTAAGAATGTACTTGTAAATGATCTAAACATAATGCATCAACCTGATGAGTATATGTAACTTACAAAATTTCGATAGTCTGATATTTTTACCGTCTTTAAATATAGAATAGCTCATTTAGCCATTAGCATTTTCAACAAATTCACAGAAAATAGGAACAAAAGAAGACCTAGGTGCAAGTATTCACTATGAATAAAGCGAAAAGGCACCTAATGCTTTCAGAAATCAAGACTTCCATCGTTGTAATTTAGACCTCATTTCCCCCGCTTTCTTTTATACCACCACTAAATCAATGACTTCATCAATCAATATACCAAACTATAAGCATCTTCATTCTGTGACCTGACTCTTAAATTCAGTTAATGAGTATTCAACTCACAACTAATCTTTCTCTACATGAAATGGATTTCAAACAATTACCTTATCTCAAATTATATTTATCATACACCAGACAACTGCAACCTCAAATTGCTTCTTCATCCAATGTATGGCTTAAAAATGTTGAATCAGGTAGAGAGTTGTAGAGCTAAGCTGATCCGACATAATCTAAATGGTATGCACACAAGACAAGATCCATATATACCCACTGATTTCTGTCAGTAGGATAACCCGTGACCAATATTGGTCTCTAACGCATTCATGTATCCCAAGCCCAAAACATAAAACATGTTGTAGGAAAATGAATCTAGGTCCTCTATCTTGATTCAAATGATTTCTCTAGTACTAATATGACAAACATTGGCATGCTAGTATATTCACATAATCCAATTGGTTTATTCCACATTACTTTAGTACAATCAATGCAAGAATTTTATCAAAAGAAACCAGCGCATTATAGCATACACTACACCGTAAAGTAGTTGGAATACTGTGGGTTAATGTAATGCCATTATAAAGAGGAGAATTCATAATTTACAACATAAAGTAAACCGTTTTCAATAACTAAGTAAAATACTTATTAGAAGAACCAGTTAAATAGATGCAAGTCAAGTCTAACAAGCAAGATAAAACAGCAGGCCCTTGCAAGTATAGCTGACGCATGTCAGCTTAATTTACAATCACCTGAGTAAAAGGAGATGAGTAATTAAATCCTGATCACCATATACTAGCAGGAAAAGGATACCATTCTTGTCAATATTCTGATTTTTGTTATTACCAAAACCTAGTTCCATTGATAAACTCACATTTAAACTGGAAGAGAAACTCTAGTAAGTATAGTTCCCAGTTCCCCCGGGCATATCTAGATAAAAATAGTACTCAATCATTGGTGAAAAACAAACAAAACAAATATTAAAAAAAGACCAAAACCTACAGCCATGCAATTTTTATCTGAAAAGAAAAAAAAAATTCTAGTAAAAATGGTACATGAAATACATGTATTAATTTTTTCACAGAAACAAAAAACTTCAAAAAAAGGGTTTTACCTCTTCATCACCATCAAAATACTCTTCATCAGCCTCCTGCATCAAGTTGACAAAAACAATTAGCACAGAAAGTAAAACTGATCCAACAACAGGTATATAACAAAATCAGGGGAAGAAGCCAGAAGATCAAGAAGTTACATTGTTGAAATAAGTGAGTGGGTTGGGCCACAAATCCTCCTTGATAATCTCTGCTACCTGTAATGTTTATCAGGTGAAAGTTTAGATCAGCTCTGTTAGAAAATAAGTAGAAGTCTACAGATAGATAGTGCATGCAGGGAGAATTTACTTCATCATGAATTTCATCCATGTCATCTTTCTGATGAGCATCAGTAAACCAGGTAAAGAAACTGCATTCACACGTGTACCAAATTTAGTATAATATAGAGCTAATTGGAAGTATGACCGAGAATTAAAGAATCAATACAACACAGAACCTAACACTTGCGGATTAAAGTTATAATGCAACTTCAAAGAACCTAACAAGTATGTATAAATACAAAGCATTTATAAGTACACAATAAAATATTTGCCAAGAAATTGCAGTAACCAAAGCTTTACTAGAGTAACTAGACCAGACTAAATAAACATAATACATGTATAGAAAACTAAAAAGGAAACTGAATCTCTCATTGCTTGGCTCAATAAAACAGAAGATAACTTGTAAAAGAAATTATATTACTATAAAAGGCTAGTTTAGAATACAAAAAAGAATATATTACAAATATTGAGAAAATAGTACCGAAATTACAACATTTTACAACCTGAAGATATTAAATAAACTAATCTTGAGTTTTATGTTATGAAGTTCTAAGACAGAAAATTAATTGACAGGTATGATCAACAAACCTTTCTTCAGCAAGTTGCCGCTTGTTTCCTTTCTTCTCATGATTAACTCCATTTGGCAAGCCCTTAACATTGGAGGAGAGTAATTTATAATATACAAGGGAAACAGATACCTAGAAGAAGAATAGCCATCAAAAGAGGATAAGCCCTCACCATGCCTTCTTTCCACTTGATTTGGGTGGCAGTAATTTTAGTTCCTTCATCATGGAAGGTGAAGGACTTTGTAAGCTTTGAATCTTCAAAATACGGATTAGGATTGAAGTTCTGAGAAATTATAATCAAATTCAATCAGCAAGCCATCAAGACAGATTAGATATGAATTATGTTTCTACTACCAACCAGTGGAGTGCAAGAAAGTAAGAGCAGTTTCAGTTTCCTACAAAAAAGGTAAGAAAAGGAACATGAAAGAACTTACAAATGTAATAGAGTACCCGGATTTCAGATCTTTAAAATCCTCCACTTCAAGTGATGTAATATGTTTGAATATCTACCAGGTAATAATAGTTGAAAATAAGTAGATGTAGAAATAAGACAACAGTTCCATCTAAAATTACATAACAGGAAAACATCCAGAATTGCATTTAAAATATAAACCAAAAATCAGTTTTGCAAAGTAAACTATGAACAGGATGAAAGTTTTCACTTGAGGAGAGAAGTGACTTTACACCTTCTGATCCTCTTCAGTCAAAAGATCACCAAGAGCAGGATGACTCAAGAACTGCACATCAAGAAGGCCTGTGAATCTAAACATGGTTCTAAAACATGGAGAAAGCAATAGGATAAGGTCTACTAAATTATTACGAAAAAATAGAATCACTTACAGCTGTTAACCAGAAATCAGGGATCTTTTTAATGATGTCTTTCCGCTTATCATAGACTGGTCTGCGTACCTCATTGTACTTCTGCTCCACTTCCAAGACTTCCTCACTCGCCTCCTCATTAATCTAATTATACCAAAACGGAACAAACGTATCCGTCAACATTAAATCACCTTCTCCATAATAAGGCACAATAACCTAAAATGAGCCCCCTACAACCCCCATCCCTCACCCCAAAAAAAAGAAGATTCAGGAAGCAAGAGGAACATAACAATTAAAAGACTTGAGCTTTCAACAATGAATTCAGATATATATACAACAAATAATCAACATATAAATCCGATCAGATACAGAAACTAAGAGTAATAAAATAATAATTTTAACATTTATTTTATTTGCCAATGATAGAAATTACAACAATGTCGATACTTAAATCATTTCAAACAACTTTCAATTAAATTTATCCCAGTAAATCAAAATGAAATCCAAATTTTAAAAAAAAAAAATCAAATTCTACTAGCAGTTTTCTTGAAGTTCTCATAAACCCTAATTTAAAAAATATATATATGTGCATGGTATATAAATCATCGTAAAATGCAAACAGAAAAATAAAATGAACCTTCTCAAGCTCATCTTGGATCTCTTGAAGCTTTTCAATGGAAAGGACGAGGTCTTTATCGATTTGTTCAGAGTTCTCTTCTTCTCCTTTCTCTGTTAATTTCACCTTCTTTCCTTTGTCCGCCACCATCTCACCCAATTTTTAAAAAAAAAACAATCCCTAAAAATTCAGGTTTCCCGGTTTTGCTCCTTTCTCTTTGTTTTCTCTTCTCTCTAAAACCCTAAAAAAAAAAAATTTCTTAGATATCTACAACGGGGAAAAGTGAGAAAGGACAAAATGCAAAGGTTTTGGGAGCAATCTGCCCTGTTAGGGATATTTTTGGGAATATGCAAAAGAACCAATAAAAAACTGACAGCTGGACATTGTATGGTATTATTGTCATTACAAACCATGATAATAACCGAACTTCCGGAGATTCCATTTCAGAACCAGCATCGGAATCTATAAAGTACTTCACTCTAAGCTTGTAAAAGTATTATAATTTTTTTTTTATTAAGAGTTGGATTATATTTTATCTCTTTATTTAAAAAATAGATAAATTAATCTTTGTACATTAAATCAATGAGTAAGTTGTTACTTTTGTTAAAAATTTTATCTATTTTTACTATTAAAAATTGATCTTTGTACGTCCAATTGATGTACACATGCCACATGTAACTTCCTAGTCATTCTATCAACCAAGTCATCTTTTAATAGTAAAAATGGATGAAATTTTTAACAGAAAGGATCAGTTTGCTCTTTGATCTAATGTACAAAGACTAATTTTACTTTTACTTCTACTCCTACTCCTACTCCTATTCCTACTCCTACTCCTCCTATATCAATCGGAGTGAAGACACCTTCTTTGCTTCTCACAATCTCGTCATTGTCTCCAACTTCAAACTCATGTCGAACACCCATGTTTAACTCATCATGCTCAACAACGGTGGAATGACCCTCATCCTCGAGCTTGGGAATATCATACTCAACCTTTTCCATCGGAGTGTTCATTATGGCTTGGCATTGGACGACTTCTAATAATTGCTCCAATGTATTGGACATGGATGACATAGCAGCTTGCCACAAAAACATGCTCTCCTCCAACATTCCAACCTGTGTAGCAAGGGATGGGTATTCCATGCACTCGTCACTCTCCATGTTACTTTTCGAATAATTATATGGAGAATATGAATTTTGCTTCGAATAACTAGTCGACTACTCGCGATTGTAGCTATCTGCACCATCTGCATACCTATACGACCTATGAGAATGCTCGTATGAATATTCGTGTCATTTATGATCACCGTAATAACTCCAATGGCTCGTCGAATCTCCATTCGCCGAACTCAACTACTCTTTATAGTTGTACTGGTCACCCAGCCACATATATCCATTGTTATTAAACATGATTAAGCTAAATCTTCAACAAGGCAAATTAAAATAAAAACACAAAAATAAAATACTATACAATGAAATAAAAAGCTCTAACTGAAAACGCTTTGGTGTGCATGCGCTGAGGTAGAGAATCAACACAAAACTATCAAAAATAAAATGGTTATCTACAAGTGTGACAGGTCAGTTGTAATATTCATAGTATTATAATGGAACACTTTGGAGTATTCCAATGATCGAACTCAAATGATTGTCAAATTGGTAAATGTATTTATCAAATTAATTATGAGTTAAGTAATTACTAATCTAATTGAGTTGAAAATTATTAGTGCAACCAAATAAAATAAAATTTAAGCTATATCTAAATTAAATAAAAATAAAATATCAAACTAACTTTCTTTCTTTTTTACTGGAAACAGTGCAAAATGGATTGAAATGATGGTCAAATGATTCATGGTTTACTAACTAAGCTAATAAAGCTATGATGATTATATTGTTTTTCGCTCTTAACTAGTAAAGCTATGATGATTATATTGTTTTTCGCTCTTAACTAGGAATCTCCTCTTAGTCTCATCCTAAACTAAAGATATCACCTAAGCTCTCATCTCAGTCTCATTTAAGCATATAGATCTCTTCTAAGTCTCACTATTCGGCACAAATGTATCACAATCCTACATGATAAAGACTCATTTCGGTCTTATCTATCCAAATCTTTCACTTTAGACGTCAATTCTAGTGCAATATGCAATTTAATACACTTGAACAAATAACTAATCAAGGCATAGATAGTAACTTAGTTAAGTAACCCACTTATTAATCAACCAATAAAATGATTCAGCACATGATTAAGCTCAAATTTCACACAAGCATTTTAACAAACACATGGTAGACATAAAAGATAAAAGTTCAGAAAATACTCATTAATAGATAAAAATATGATGAAATGCTAGAGCTAATCCATCTCCATCCACAAGGTTCTAGCAAAAATAAAGAAACAAAAATGCTACAACAAAAAGAAAAGAGAAGAGAAGAAAAATTGAAAACCTAAACTAAGAAAAGAAGAGTAAAACTTATCTAATGTCTAATCTAATTTTCTACACTAGTCTCTAGCCACGCAAATAGTTTATATAAGATAGTATTATACGCAAAAAGATCCCGATAGTAGCCCTGGCTTTCTTCACTTCAACCATCAACAGTGGTATCGCAACCTTGAAGGCTGGGAGTCGAGACTTCGAGTTTTGTAACGCCCCTAACCCGTATCCGTCGTCGGAGTAGGGTTACGAGGTATTACCGATCAATACACATCATTTAACATACATAATTCATACATTTATGCATTCATACTCAAATACCATTTAATCACAAACACATTGTCCCTTCTAAGGGCCTACGAGGCCTTAAACATGCTTTAGAAATGGTTCGGGACTAAACCGATAACATATGAAAATTTTGGAAACTTTAAAAAAATTTCAACTATACAGGGGGCACACACCCGTGTGAACAGGCCATGTGCCTCACACGGCTTCAGACACGCACGTGTCTCATGCCCTATGGAAACAAGGCATACATATTGACTTGGGTCACACAACTAACCACACGCCCGTATGTCTAGCCCATGTGCCCTTTGAAGTGGCCACACACGCCCGTGTGCCACGCCCGTGTGCTAGGCTATGCCAAACTTGTAGGGTATACTGACTTATGCAACACGGCCAAGTCACACGCTTGTGTGCTAGGCCATGTGCCAATTAGGGGGTATACTGACTTGTACCACACGACCAGTCACACGTCCGTGCGTGAGACCGTGTGGAGCAAATTGACTTTAATTCAATTTCAACACTAGGGGACACACGGCCGTGTAATATGACCGTGTGTCACACACGGCTGAGACACACGCCCATGTCTTTACCCGTGTGGACAAAAATAGGCCATTTGCAAGGCCAATTTGCCACCCCAACTTCAATGTACCTATAAGGCAAAATGGTACCATTTCCATACACAAAGGGCAGCCAAATCAATCCCAATTCATGCATAATTCATGCTATACAAATACAACCATTTCACTTACTCAAATATATACCAAAACAACATTATCTTTAACCTTAATCCATACAATATATATACCAACTTAATATTCACAACCGAAAACCATCCTCAACTCAATCAATTCGTTCACTATAATACATAATATTTAACTACCAATTTGACATATAAGTTCATGCCACAATAAAACCTTTCTCAAGCTTTCAAACACCATAATTCAAATAACCATTTTAACTTCCATAATGTCTTGGTTACAACCATGCCAAAACAATCCATCTCACAAAGCATTATAAACATCTTACAAAAGTTGTTAACAACCATTCCTAATAACCAAACATACATCAATATTAACATCATTTACAAGCCAAATCTCATGGCTATAATCATAACCAAAATACCACATCTAGCCTATACATGCCATATACCATAATGTATAATTTCAAAAGTACCACCTTAGTTGTTTGATAGTGCGATGATGTTCCCGACGACTCTTGGATCTGAGCTAGCCTTGATTCACTATAAAACATAGAAAAATAACACAAAGTAAGCTTCATAGCTTAGCAAGCTCGTATGTGAATAACTACAAACCTTTCTTATGTCTCAAAACATGATCAACTACAAACTCATCGAACTTTCACTATTTAATACTCGAATAGGTTCTGTACGTACCTGTATCGCCTCATACTAACCTCTTTTTCAACCACATCATTCGTTTACCCGTTGAACCATTCGGAATAGAAATCAGATACTCAGGAGTCTCATACGATAAGTACCTATACCATGGCCCGTAGCCAAATCAAGGTAACTTATCTAAAGAAATATTATCATGGCAAAAAGCCAAACAATCAATTACACATGACAAAACCATATACAAATTAACTACTAACCTTTCTTATGTCTCAAAACATGATCAACTACAAACTCATCGAACTTTTACTATTTAATACTCGAATAGGTTCTGTACGTACCTGTATCGCCTCATACTAACCTCTTTTTCAACCCCATCATTCGTTTACCCGTTGAACCATTCGGAATAGAAATCAGATACTCAGGAGTCTCATACGATAAGTACCTATACCATGGCCCGTAGCCAAATCAAGGTAACTTATCTAAAGAACTATTATCATGGCCCAAAGCCAAACCATCCGATAGGCATGGCCCGAAGCCAAATCACCCGATATGCATGGCCCGAAGCCAAATCGGTAAAATACGCACCCGAAGTACTGATATCATGGCCCAAAGCCAACTCAACGTATCACTTACTGACATGTAAATAGTATCCCAAAACTATTCTTAAGGTTCAACCGGGCTTTCACACTTTTCGTTTCTATCATCGAATGCATCCGTAAAGTCGTTTTCACAATTCATACATTATCCATAATCCCGTTTTAACAATTTATGCAAAATTAAAGCATTTTAACATACATTTATAATGTAATAATCATATACGAACTTACCTCGTATTCTAAATTGACAGATCGGGTCGACTACTCGATAACCTTGATTTTCCCCCGATCTAAATCCGAATTCTTTCTTTCCTGATCTATATGAATTCAAAATTAACTTATTCAATCACATATTCTTTAAATTTAGTCCATATCACACTTTAAAGCACTTTTACACTTTTGCCCCAAGTATTTCACAACTTTTACAATTTAGTCATTATTTCACAAAACACAAAATTCACATAATTTCAATAAACCCAAGCTTGGTCAAATTATTTATATGTCCCTAGCAGTCTAAAAATTTCATTTATTTCACATTTCAACCACACAATTTGCATATTTCACAATTTAATCCCTATTATGCATTTTCATCAAAAAATCACTTAACAAAACATGTAAAACTATCATCAAGCTTTCATATTTCAACATTAAACATCAAAGAACACATAGATTCAACAATGTCAACTCTCAAAATCTTTAACAGTTTCAAAATTAAAGGTACGGGCTAGCTAGATTGAGCTGCAACGATTACAAAAACATAGAAATCATTAAAAACCGAGCTAAAACCGTACCTCAATCAAGCTAAGAGTGTGCCGA
This sequence comes from Gossypium bickii, assembly GCA_025503065.1. NCBI lineage: Eukaryota > Viridiplantae > Streptophyta > Magnoliopsida > Malvales > Malvaceae > Gossypium > Gossypium bickii. The sequence continues at coordinate 10,244,097 of CP106719.1, read as the reverse complement.
ACCTTTAACCAAATTTCATGGCTTTTCTAAGCCCTAATTTTTGGCTAGGAATATGAATGTAGGCTAATTCGGTTTTTTTGTTTTATTTAATTTTAACTTAATTATTCATTTACTTATTTAACCTTATTACTAATTCAAAATTTCAATAATGCCATGCCACTATCATCCACTACCCCATAAATGGTTTAATTACAACATAAGGACCTTAACTTTAAGGTTTTATAGCTATTAGACCTTTAGCTATTAGAACTCAAGTTTTACGCTTTACGCGATTTAGTCCTTTTTATCGAATTAACCAAGCAAACGATAAAATTTTTTCATGAAATTTTCACACATATACTCAATCATGCTGCAAACATTAAAATAATAATAAAATAAATATTTTGACTTCGGGTTTGTGGTCCCAAAACTACTATTCTGATTTAACCAAAAACAGGCTGTTACAACTCTCCCCCCTTAGGGATTTTCGTCCCCGAAATTTTTACCAGAGAATAGGTTTGGGTATTATTTTCTCATAGCATCCTCGGGTTCCCATGTAGCTTCTTCAAACCCATGTCGATGCCATAATACTTTCACAAATTCGATTCTCTTATTTCTCAGCTCTTTGATTCACGAGCTAAAATTTGAATCGGTTCTTCAACATATGACATATCAGACTGAATTTCAACCTCGGTCGGGGAAATGACATGTGAAAGGTCGGATTGGTATCATCGAAGCATCGACACATGAAACACATTATGTATTTTTTCTAACTCAGAAGGTAAAGATAGTCGATATGCCACTGGCCCAACTCGCTCAATAATCTCATACGGTCCGATGAATCGCGGACTCAGTTTCCCTTTCCGAACAAACTGCAATATCTTTTTCCACAGCGACACTTTCAAAATCACTTTATCCTCGATCTGGAACTCAATATCTTTTCGTTCAAGTCTGCGTACGATTTCTGTCAATCTGAAGCTACTTTCAAACTATCGTGAATTACTTTCACTTTTTCTTCAATCTCTCTGATCAAATCAACCCCGTGAATCTTATTTTCGCTAAGCTCAGTCCAGAACAATGGTGTTCTACATTTACGACCGTATAAAGCTTCGTATGGTGCCATCTTTATACTCGATTGGAAGCTATTATTGTAAGCAAATTCAATCAGCGATAGATATTTCTCCCAGCTATCTTCAAACTCAAGAATGCAACAACGCAACATATCCTCAAGTATCTGAATAACTCGTTCAGATTGACCATCCATTTACGGGTAAAACACAGTGCTAAAATGCAACTTTGAACCCAAAGCTTCTTGCAATTTCTTCCAAAATTGTGAAGTAAATCTTGGATCTCTATCCCACTTCCACTCAGGAATTATAATAGGCGGTAATAAACCTGACGGCATTTGATGCTCAGCTTTGACTTGTAGACAAATCAAATATTTAGAAACAAATTCTGAAATATCTTGCTTCATGTCGTGCCACCAATAAAGTTGTTTCAAGTCGTTATACATTTTCGTGCTTCCGGGATGTACTAATAAACAACTACTGTGTGCTTCGTTTACAATCTTCCAAATAAGCTCAGAATTTCTTGATACACATATTCCATCACGAAACATCAAACAGTCATCAGGCCCTATTCGAAACTCTGAATCAGAAGTGGACTCACACTGAGCTCGTTTTGCTTGCAATTCATTATCAAATTTTTTAGCCTCACAAATCTACTGTAGAAATAACGGTCTCGTTTTCAACTCGACTACTATCGAACCGTCGTCAGACAAAGCTAATTGTGTATTCAAAGCATGTAAAGAAACTAAGGACTTTCAGCTCAAAGCATCAGCAACTACGTTCGCTTTCCCCAGATGATAATCAATCACCAATTCATAGTCTTTTAGCAATTCTAGCCATCTCCGCTGTCGCAAATTCAAATATTTATAAGTCATCAAATATTTCAAGCTTTTGTGGAAAGTATAAATATAGCATTTCTCACCAAACAAGTAATGACGCCAAATTTTCAATGCGAACACTATTGCGGCTAACTCTAGATCGTGCGTCAGATAATTCTTGTCGTGCGGCTTCAACTGTCTTGAGGCATAAGCTACAACTTTGCCTTCCTGCATTAAAACACAACCCAGGCTATTTAACGATGCATCACTAAAAACTACGAATTCTTTACTCGACTCAGGCTGAACTAACACCGATGCCTCTGTCAATAATGCTTTCAACTACTCAAAGCACTGTTGACACTTTTCTGACCACTCAAATTTAACATCTTTTTGAAGTAATCATGTCATCGGAGTCACAATCATCGAGAAGCCTTTCACAAATCGTCTATAATAGTCAGCTAGTCCTAGAAAACTACGAACTTTGGATACATTTCTCGGTGCTTCCAATCTATAATCTCAGAAATTTTGCTCGGGTCAACTCGGATGCTCGCAGTTGAAACTATATGTCCCAGAAAACCAACCTCTCGTAGCCAAAACTCACATTTGCTGAACTTTGCAAACAACTGTTTATCTCTCAAAGTTTGTAACACGATTCTCAAATGCTCGGCATGCTCAGATTCATCATGAGAGTAAATCAAAATGTCATCAATAAACACAACTACGAATCGGTCTAAGTATGGCCTGAAAATCTAGTTCATCAAGTTCATAAAAACAGCAGGTGCATTTGTTAGTCAGAAAGGTATAACAAAATATTCATAGTGTCCGTACCTTATTCTAAATGCAGTCTTTGGCACATCTGAGTCTTTAACTCGCAACTGGTAATAACCCGATCTCAAATGAATTTTCGAAAACATTGTTGCCCCTTTTAACTGATCAAACAAATCATCTATTTGTGGAAAAAGGTATTTATTCTTGATCGTCACTTTGTTGAGCTATCGATAGTTTATACACATTCTTAACATGCCATTTTTCCTTTTCACAAATAACATCGGTGCACCCCAGAGAGAGAAAATCGGTCTAGTAAAACCTCTATCTGTCAACTCTTGCAATTGAGCTTTCACTTCTTTTAAATCTGTCAGACCCATTCTGTATGGAGCTATCGATATCGGCGTTGTTCCTGGTACTAATTCAATACCAAACTCAACCTCTCTGATAGGTGGTAAACCCGGTCACTCTTCGGGAAATACATCTGGATACTCGCACACAATTGGTACTAATTCAATCTTTGTTTCTGTCACTTTCGTATGAAGTACATAAGTAAGATAAGCTTCACACCCCTTTCTCACAAATCTCTGAGCTAACATAGACGAGATCACAACTGGCAAACTATTCAGATCATCAGATTCAATTCTAATAGTCTCATTATTCTGACATTTCAATTCAATTGTCTTTCATCTACAATTCACTATAGCATCATGCATCGTTAGCCAATCCATACCCAAAATCACATCAAATTCATCGAATGGCAACAACATTAGATTAGCCGAAAAACAGAAATCCCGATTCATTAACGGACAATTCTTGCAGACTTTGTTAACCAAAACACATTTACCTAAGGGATTCGATACTCTAATCACAAATTCAGTAGACTCTACAGGCAAAGTCTTACTAGATACTAAATTCATACATATATAAGAATGAGTTGATCCTGGATCTATCAATGCAATCACATTAGTATCATAGAGAGTGAAAGTACCAGTGATAATATCTGGAGATGACGTTTCTTCGCGAGCGCGAATAACGTAGGCTCTAGCAGTTGCTCTGGCCTCAGATCTCACAACTGAATCCTTTGTCGCCCTTCTACTACCACTTACATTTCCAACAATTCTAGGTGGTCTACCTTTATTCGACGTGTTACTTGGTCTCACATTCTGAACTTTATCTTTCTTATCCAGCTCAGGGCAATCTCGGATAAAGTGATCTAGCGAACCACATTTGTAACAAACTTTATTACTTTTATTCCAGCATTCTCCAAAATGTCGTCTCCTACACTACTGACACTCGGGTTTGTTGTCTCTCACACTGCCAACACTCGACACTGATGTAGCTTGAGCTTTAGAACCTGAGTATTGCTTTCTACGATCTCTGTTCGAATATTCGTTTAAAGCATTTGGGCGAGCATACGAATATCTGAATTTCTTTGATGAAGAATGATACGACTTACTCATCGATCTTTTTCTCGAGTCTCTAACTTATGAATTTGCTTTTCTCTTTTCTTTGCTAAGATCCCCGGCTTTACAAGCCCTTTCAACCAGAACGACAAATTCTTTCAACTCTAGAATTCCGACTAGTAGTTTTATATCTTCGTTCAACTCGTCAACGAACCGCTTACACATAATCTCTTCGGTAAAAACATACGCCCTGGCATACTTACTCAACCGTACAAATTCTCTTTCATACTCAGATACAGTCATTCGACCTTGTCTTAATTCTAGAAACTCCTTGTGCTTTTGATCAAGAAATGTAACGCCCCAAACCCGGCCCACGAGCCTTGACCGGATCTGGTATGTCACGGAGTAAAAACGTTTTGAAAGAATCGGGTTAACAGTGAAAATCTGAAAATATTGTTGAATTTGTAAAACGGTGTTTGCTAAAACTAAGATAGGTTGGTTTGATAAACACGATTGAGTTGAAAACTTTTTCTTTTCCTTTGAAACCATTTGATCATTTAGATTTTTAGAAATATCGGGGTTATCGTTAACTTGTTAAAATTTGCTACCCGATGGTGACGTCTTTGAAAACGCGTACGAATACTTATTTTGAAAACGTTGCTTTTACCGATTTGCTTAACAGTTTATAAGTTCGTGAATAATATAATAGAAATAAGGTAAAAACAACTACTTAAACATCCAAAATAATAATTAGCGGCCATATTACAAACCAAACCGAAATTTAGTAAATAGTAAACTTTAACGGTACGAAATAAAATTTCAAAGCCGAGGAACATGCATGGGGCGCCTTGAGTCCTCTCCGGCTCGCCTCTCGCGATCTACTCACTGTAAAAATGGTAGAAAAGGGGTGAGTCACCAAGACTCGGTGCATAGCTATTACACATGTCTCGACATATAGGCTTAGCCCATATCCACACAGTCCATACATATGAATATGCAATTATGAAGCCCAACCCATCCTAAGTCCATCCGTACTCCTACCTTAGCAGACTCCCTGCTTAAGGCCGTGGCTAATCCACCGATCACATAGTGATCCACATATCTTACCTTGGCAGACTTACTGCCCAAAGCCGTGGCCAAGCCACCGATACCATAGGGATCCCACAAATCAATAAATCCACGGTGATGCACACAGCTATCAACCGCCGAGATGGGCACTCAGCCAACATCTCCCTTGATGAAGCACATAGCTAACATCAAGTGTTAATGTAGCACGAGGCTAGCATTAGACCACGCACATAGCGTACACCCAATCTTCCAATAGTCACATCCCAAGTCCCATGCATATATGTATGTACCATGACAACATATTACTGAAACAAATATACATCACATGTCATCACATTTTTACACATTCATCAATAATCATTTATTATCGAAAATCACTAACCTGAGTATTCAATCACCCACCACGGGTATCCATCATCTTAGCCCTTATTTCGGCTAACATGCACAACATATACATTTACAAATAACACATATAAACAAGCAAGAGAAACGGTCGATAACTACGCACTTTGATTACTATGAGCGTTATGCCTCAATCTCGATACTATCACTAAAGCGACACTACGGCTATCTCGCCACGTTGTTGTTCGGACGCTGGCCCACACCCCGGCGGCCAATCTCGCACTGCCGAGACAGATCGTTTCTTAAACTTCAGGATAGGGATCTTCCCTTTACCTTCTTGACTGATATTTGCCTCCATTAATGATACTTAATCAGATCAAACGGTTAATCATCCAAGTCATAAATCTAAGTATCGAATCTTACTAAATATTTCTTACCAAAACAACCTTAAATCCCGGAGGCTATTATATGCTTCTTTCGATTAACCCCTACTCCATCATGGACAGAACCGATTAGCCCCCCCTTAAATACCAAAATAAATAGCCTTAGGCCGAAAGTTATTACTTACCTTGCTCGACTAAGTCCCGAAACCGCCACTTGTTCCTGTCAATTAGCTCCCGAAGTTATCGAAATTCCTACTTGATGTTCAAAATCCCGAAGCTTCTCCTTTAAAGCTCCTTCACGATGGCACATGCAAAAGAAACACATTTTATGGCCCTAAAAATATTCAGCCATCCAAACAACCAAGGCCTAAACCGATTGCTAAAGTAGAAAGATACTTACCTTTGTAGATTCGGCCTAAACTCTATAAGGATGAGTAATATTCGGCACTTAACCCCATTTCAAAACCGTAAATACAAGCCCCCAAGGTCCCTATTTCAGCCATGCACAAAGTGGGAAGAAAGAAAGCAAGGCATGAATTTCGGCAAGAACAAAAGAAAAGGAAAGAAGATAAATCCAAGGAATTTCGGCACCTCCTTGAACACTCAAAGCCGATCAAGCAAGCCCCCAAAAATACAACATTCGGCCATGCTCACAAATGGGGGGAAAGAAGGTCAAAGATTCAAAAATTTTGGCCAAGAACAAAGGACAAGGCCGGCCATGCTCTCCCTTTTGCTAATTTCTAACATCAATTACCAAAACACATTGTTTATTCTATCCCCCATTACTACCCCATCACCATACATAAAATAATAATAATAATAATAATAATAATAAATATAACTAACCCATCATCCTATAATAATAATAATATAACAACACCCCATCACCTAAACTCTTTCTTCAATAAATAAAAAAAAAAAAACATCCCATGCATAAATTAAACTAACCCATACTCCAACAATAAAATAATTAAAACTCCCCATACTTAAAATAATAATAATACTAAAAAAAATAACAATTATCCCAAGAAGCATTGCTCACGCGTGCATGCCCCATGCAGCCACCCTCACGCCGGCATAAAAAAATAAACCCAGGTGCAGCCCCCAAGTCTCGAACCCGAGACCTGGAGAGAATCCCCCATGCTTCCAACCACTCTTCTAACGCGCCTTTCATGGCATATTCTGCCATAAATTTATTTTAAACTACCCTTTGCTGGCCCCTTATGCTTTAGCGCTAAAAGCAAAAATAAAGCGCCTTAAGCGCGACCCCCAGGACTCGAACACGAGTCCTCCCAGCCGCAGCCCTCAAGCAACGTCCTTAGCGACTCCACCCAGGCGCTTCCTTGCGACAAGTTCCACTCCGAATTTCTTTTAAAACCTCCCTTTTCCCCTTAACGCCATTTTCCAAAAATAAAACACTTATGCCGCGCCCACGACTCAAACTCCAGACGTTATGGCGTTATGTCCAAGCCCCTAAGTGGCGCATGGAAGCCACTCTGCCAAGGCATTTTATATGCCAAACACGCCACAAAATTTCCTTTAAGGCCTCCTTGCCTTGTTTGCCAACAAAAATAAAACTCCCAAAATGCGATACATGCAGCTCGAACTCTTGCCCTCCTAAAGTACCCTAGCGCCCCAAGCCACTTTGCCAAATTATTCCTTTTGCTATAAACCCCACATAATTTCTTTTAAGGCCTCTTTTCCTATTTTCCTCTTTTTAACCTAAAATTCCAAAAATTTTCCAAAGCATCCATTTTAGTCCTCGAGCTTTAAGAACTCCTAAAATGCCTTCAAACCACTCTTAAAGCCTACCAACTCGTAAATTTATGCTCCAAACGCACAACCCCTAATTTAGGATGTTACAAGAAATCTTTGACTAATGTATTTTTTTCGGAATTTGGATTGAAAGAACTCCCAAGTAACCCGTTCTTTTGGAACCATAGATATCAACGTGTTCCACCATTGATAAGTGGTATTTCTCAGCAAAGATACAACACATTTAATACATTCATCAGGAGTACAAGACAATTCATCGAATACTCGAATTATATTTTTGATCCAGAACTCAGCATTCTCAGCATCATCATCAGCAGTAACCCAAAACTCTTCAGCCCCATATTTACGAATCTTATCTGTCGTAACCATTTTTTTTTAAAAAACAAAGATCGAACTTGGTTTTGAAAACGAAAATAAAAAGGGGAGTCGCCACCGATCTTTTATTAGGTGTGATCGGATCACCTTTGTTTTAATAAAACATTTTTGATTTACTAAAACAATGTTTTTGGTCTACGGAAAATTTGAGAAAAGCGGGTTGGGAGTCGGTTACGTGCGAGGAAGGGTTAGCACCCTCGTCACGCCCAAAATTGGTACCAAATTGATTAATTAATGTCCTTATGTCGAAAGTTGAGAATTATAAACAGATTTTAAAAATATGACTTTTTTGAAAAATATTTAAATTTTCGAGTTGAATATCAAGATTTTCTCGTTAGGAAGGAACAAAATATCACATCCAATACTTTAGGATATGATAGTTTGAATCCTTGAACCAGGATCATCTCGTATTTTCCTCGAATTGAGCGTCAAAATTTTCTCATTAGGAAGGAATAAGATATCGCATCCAATACTTTAGGACACAATAATTTAAACCTCGAGAACGAGCCTTTCGTTTGAAAAAGTGTTTGTTTAAAAGGATATTCACCATTTAGGTTAAGCGGAGAAAATCGCAACCCAATACTTTGGGCACGACCACTTGAATTCCTAAAGGCACGAATATTGTCTTTTCACGAGGAAATAGTTTGAGTTGAACAAAATCACTATAGTAGAGTTGAATAAAATATACAAGCAAATTACAATACAACTATACGTAGCAACATCAATATGTTAACGTGAGCAGTAAATAATGAAGGCGGAAATAGGACAAGTCTAACACGAATATGAAAAGAGTCAAACTAAAATAATAATAAGAAGTATGTATGCAGTCATAGTGCAATAATGGTGACATAGAAATAATAATAACATAATGATAGTATAATAGTAATAAAATGATAATAGCAATGATTCAAAATATGTATGATATAATAATGATGTAATACTAATAATGATGATAATAATAATAATAATAATAATAGTAAATATATAATATCTTGACGTAGTAATATAATAACTATATAACAACAGTAGCAATAATATAATAATAATAAATAAATATGGTAAATAGCAATAGAATAATAATAGCAATGATTCAAAATATGTATGATATAATAATAATGTAATAATAATAAAAAAATAATAATAATAATAATAATAATAATAATAGTAAATATATAGTATACTATCGTGGTAATATAATAAATATATAACAACAGTAGCAATAATATAATAATAATGAATAATAATAGTAAAGAGTAATAGAATAAGGTGAAAGGGCTATTAAGGACTAGATTGCATGCAAAATGAAATGGAAGGCCGAATTTTAAAGGACGAGGAGGCAGGCATCGAGGCTTGATCGAACAGGTCCACGAAGGGGAGGGGCCAAACGCGTAAATATTCCATTTAAAAGGTAGAGGGACGCGGATCCGGGTCGTCTAACGGGTAGACACGCGGACCCTACCCCCTGATGCGGCGTCGTTTCGATTGATGTCCCTTTTAACATTTTAACCCTAAACTAAAAAACAAAATAACTGCACAACCCTCCCCCTTTTCTTTCGCTCTCGCTAGGGCATGCCAAGCGCCCAGACCATTGACCATTGACTTGCCGTCGGCGAAGGCTCGCGAACGATCCACAGGTTCTCGTAAGTTTATTTCTCTTTATTTTTGTTATTATTTGTTTCAACAGTTTTTTGGAAAAATAAAAATAAAAAAGACAATCGAAGATCAACAGTAATAAGATGAAATCGGAAAAGGAAAGAAAAAAAAGAAAACCGCGTTCGACCTTGAAGTTTCCTTTGTTTTTATTGCTTATTGATTTGTAACCGCGGAAAGAGGAACCCCTGCTACCAGGTTTGCTTCGATTTTATTATAACCGAATTCATAAAGATTTGTTTTTTTGTTTTCTATTTTCCTGGTCATGCGTTTGGGGGAAAAAAGGACCCCTCCCATGTCGAGTTTGAACGGCTTTATAGCCGGAAAATTACAACTGTTCCTTAATTTACTATTTCGCCCATATTTGCTCTTGGTTGCCTCTGTTTTTGGTCTTTTGCAGGTGATGGGTGAAGCGTTGGTGGAGACAGGGGCTGAGGTGCATAGGCGCTGGAGCCGTTGGGAAGTGCAGGCGTAGAGAACAACGCTCGTGGGCACGGGGGACAACGAGAGGGGTCCGAGGCGCGCGCGTGGAGCGCATGTGAGAGACGCGCAGATCTGAAGCGGTGCGCGTGGTGTCCGCAGGAATCGACGCGCGTGGCGTCCACGCGGGAGGCCAAAAGCCGGCGGCGCAGGCAGCTGGGGTGACTAGGGGCTAGGGTTCTGAAGATTTTAAGGTTTTGTGAGTTTGTTGGGCCTTTGTCAAGCGGGTTATGTTGTTTTGAGTGTTAGCTTGTGTAAGAGGTTTAAAATTGCTCCGGGTTTTAGTTTAAAATGGGTGATTTGGGCTTTTTAATATTGGGTTTATAATTGATTCGTTATTCTTTTGGATGGTTAATGGTATTTTGTTTTATTCAAATTTTGGTTTTGCAATCAGGCTTGGGTTTGGGTTTTGGTTAAATTTTGACTAAATGGGCCCGGGTAGAAATTGGGTATTACAGCTGCCCCTCTTTGCTTATTGTCGTGAAACGAGAATAGAGCAAAGACAATAAAGAACCAATTTCGCCCGGGCCTAGCTAAGCCTTGGCTTCTTGATCCGCGTCCCTTCCAACAGCTTCAAACTTCACTGTAACTCTTCGCTTCGATTCATTTTGTTGGGGGCTTGGGGTGATAAGAATTCAGAAAAGAAGAGATCCATAACTTTGATTTTTCTCACTGAAACTTCTCGAACGGTGATAGGAATCCAGAAGAGACCCGTGCTTAGATCCTCTTGCTGAAACTTCTCAAAAACGAGCGATGATAGGAATCCAGAAGAGACCCGTACTTGGATCTTCTTGCTGAAACTTCTCGAAAACGAACGATGATAGGAATCCAGAAGAGACCCGTACTTGGATCTTCTCGCTGAAACTTCTCAAAAACGAACGGTGATAGGAATCCAGAAGAGACCCGTAACTTGGATCTTCTTACTGAAACCTCTTGAAAACGAACGGTGATAGGAATCCAGAAGAGACCCGTAACTCGGATCTTCTCGCTGAAACTTCTCGAAAACGAACGGTGACGGGAATGAACTTTCACTTTGCTTTCCCACTACCCTCAGGAAGACTTCAATCTTTTAACTGCTCCGTTGGAGCAAAATCAGAATTTTGATATGGTGGTGCCCCTTTTTGAGGGACCTGTCGTGTAGATATGCTTGTGTTTATGCAAATGATGAGGATGTTATGATTGAGATGGCTCAAATGCTCCTAACTATATGCGTCATTTACATGAATGCTGAATGTTATGATGATTTTTCACAATGTAGAATAACTAGTATGTGATGATTGCAATAAATCAAATGCTCCTAACCGGATGCGTATGGATACGTGAGGAGGACCCCATTTATGGTTTAGGTTGTCATTGCTCATAGCGAGATTCTATCACTGGTGCACTACGATTGCGGCAGATATAGGAAACCACAGAACGACGCAGCTTGCCCATCGCCATTTCATTTTCGCTCCCATTGTGCTCATCGAGACGTAAAGTTCGTACCTCTCACTACCACCTCAGGAGAGTAACACTCCTCTTCTTCTAACCCCCTTGCTGCGACTTTGAGGTGTAGAGTCAATAATGGTATTACAACTTCCTTATATGCCTAGACTGGCATTGTTCATTTTTTATGAAGGGCAGATTACCAACGAGGTGTCTGGCCTTTGTTCAAATAGACGATCAGTCGTTATTTTTTTAATATTTCTAAATCTTTGATGGAATGAATTTAGAACGACAGTCATGTTTCATGTCCTTGTATTATTAAGAGGCTTTCAGAATAATATGCAGGACTCCTTTTTATGAAAGTATTACTAGTTCTGTAATCGTTATTTCAATGTAAAATACTTAGGAAGGATCGGGAGTATAAGTCGAAGTGAAAAAAGGTCAAATCAAACTGGCAAATACAATCAAAGAAGGAGTTCATTGGATAAGATAATCACAAATTACAAACTTAGAATGGGCAGAATAGGAATTAGGTGCCCCAAGTATCGCAGCCTAGGCTTCCCTGCCTGAGCATTTGGAAGACCATTTTGAGTTCGACACGTGCTTAGGAAATCTTGAGCATTTTGTTGATGCACCGAGATGCAACATACCCCTTCCTTATCCATTCGAATGCAGCAGGATTCTCCCTTCTCAGTTCAAGCCGCCTTTTTCAGGTTTTCGACTTGAATCCCTTTTGGTCTCAAAGCGCCCTTTGCGGGTTTTCGCCTTGGCCTCTCCCCCCCTTTTTTTTTTGATCGACGTGTCCTTGGTGGTTTTTTCGCCTTAGCTTGTTCAAGCGAAGTATCTTTTGACTGAATCTGAGTTCACGGGGTTGGGCAGGCTTTTCCCATCTATTTCCGTTAGAATCAGTGCGCCTCTGGAGAAAACCTTCTTCACCATGTACGGTCCCTCCCAATTCGGCATCCATTTTTCTCTGAAATCCTTTTGTATAGGGAGGATTTTTTCAGTACCAGATCTCCCTCGTGAAACTCTCTTGGGCGAACCTTTTTGTCATAGGCTCGCATTGTGCGCTTTTGGTACATCTGACCGTGACGAATAGCCTTTAGCCGCTTTTCCTCGATTAGGTTCAATTGATCATATCGAGCCTGAATCCACTCAGTTTCGTCCAGCTTTACTTCTGTTAAAACCCGAAGAGAAGGTATTTCCACTTCAATAGGTAGGACTGCCTCCATCCTGTAGACCAGTGAGAAAGGTGTTGCCCCAGTAGAGGTTCTGACGGACGTTCGATAAGCATAAAGAGCAAATGGTAATTTCACATGCCAATCTTTGTAAGTTTCTGTCATCTTTCCCACTATTTTCTTGATGTTCTTATTCACTGCTTCCACTGCCCCATTCATTTTTGGACGGTATGGGGATGAGTTATGATGTTTAATGTTGAATTGACGACAAACATCTGCTATCATGCTGTTGTTCAAGTTCAATGCATTGTCTGATATGATCCTTTCGGGCATCCCATATCGGTAAATAATTTTCTTCTTTAAAAATCGACTAACCGCTGATTTAGTGACGTTAGCGTATGAGGCAGCTTCTACCCGTTTTGTGAAGTAGTCAATGACTGTAAAGATAAATCGTTGTCCGTTTGACGCTTTTGGTGAAATTGGTCCGATAACATCCATGCCCCACATGGAAAAGGGCCATGGGGAAGTCATAACGTGTAGGGTGGATGGAGGCATGTGAATCTTATCCCCATAAACTTGACATTTATGACATCTCTTGGCATAGCTGATACAATCTCCTTTCATGGTGGACCAGTAATATCCAAATCTCATTATTTGCCTAGCCATTGTGAATCCGTTAGCGTGTGTTCCACAAACGCCCTCATGAATCTCCTCTAGGATCATCTTGGCTTCTAAAGCATCGACGCATCTCAGCAATACTTGATCTTTTCCTTTTTTGTACAAGATGTCCCCGTCCAAAACATATTCAAGGGCCAATCTCTTGAGTGTCCTTTTCTCATTCTCAGTTGCATGATTTGGATATTCGCGATTCCTCACATATCGCAGTATGTCTTGGTACCATGGGTGATCGTCCCTTTCTTCTTCTTCTACATTGCAGCAATAAGCTGGGGCCTCGAAAATACTCATTTGAACGGGCTTTACATCCTCTTGCTTACTCGCCTTAATCATGGAAGCTAAAGTAGCCAAAGCATCCGCCATCTGGTTTTCTTCCCGTGGGAGATAACTGAAGGTGATATCGTCAAACTCCTCGATTAATCCCATGACTATCCTTCGATAGTTGATCAGTTTGGGGTCTCTTGTTTCCCATTCGCCCCTTAGTTGGTAGATCACTAATGCGGAGTCCCCATATACTTCCAGCGTTTTAACTCTACGTCCTATAGCAGCGTGGAGTCCCATGATACAGGCTTCGTATTCTGCCATATTGTTTGTACAATCAAAATCCAACCTGACTGTGAACGGGTAGTGATCTCCTTTTGGGGATACCAAGACTGCCCCAATCCCATTTCTAACGGCGTTTGATGCTCCGTCGAAATATAATTTCCAAAGGCAATCTCTCGCAGTGTCCTCTTCCGCAGCTGTCACATATATTAGATCCTCATTTGGGAAATCAGAGTTCAACGGCTCGTAATCTTCTAAAGCTCTGCTAGCTAGGAAGTCGGCTATCGCACTCCCTTTTATAGCTTTCTGGCTCACATATACAATATCAAATTCAGACAGTAGGATTTGCCATCTAGCCATCCTTCCATTCAAAGCGGTCGCCTCCATCATGTACTTTAGGGGGTCTAACTTTGAGATTAGCCAGGTCGTGTGGTACAACATGTATTGTCTCAATCTCCAAGTTGTCCAAATCAGTGTACAACACAGTTTTTCAATTGGTGAATATCTCATTTCACACTCAGTGAATTTCTTACTGAGATAGTATATTGCCTTCTCTTTTCTTCCTGTATCATCATGTTGACCTAGCACACATCCCATAGAGTGACCAAGTACTATCAGATATAGGATTAGTGGCTTATCGGGGCATAGAGGTGACAGTACCGGTGGGTTTGACAAGTACTGTTTGACCCTATCGAAAGCTTCTTGACATTCCTCGTTCCACACGCCTGGGTTATATTTCTTCAAAAGACGAAATATGAGATCGCATTTCTCAGTTAACTGTGAAATAAACCGAGCAATGTAGTTTAGTCTTCCTAGGAAACCTCGAACTTCTTTTTAGGTGCGCGGTGGAGGCAATTCTTGTATAGCCCGGACTTTGTCTGAGTTAATCTCGATCCCCTCCTTGCTAACTATGAAGCCCAATAGTTTGCAAGATCTAGCCCCGAAGGTGCATTTGGCGGGATTGAGTCTCAATTGGAATCTCCTTAACCTCAGAAACAACTTCTGCAAAACTTGGATGTGTTCTCCTTCTGTTCAGGACTTTGCAATCATGTCATCCACGTAAACCTCGATCTCCTTGTGCATCATATCGTGGAATAAGGTTACCATGGCCCTTTGGTATGTAGCTCCTACGTTTTTCAACCCAAACGGCATTACTTTATAACAGAATGTGCCCCACAGCGTTATGAAGGTAGTTTTTCCCATATCTTCAGGGTGCATCTTTATCTGATTATATCCGGAGAAGCCATCCATGAAGGAAAATAGTGAAAAGCCCGCTGTGTTGTCTACTAGAGTGTCAATATGAGGCAGGGAAAGTTATCCTTTGGGCTAGCCTTATTTAGGTCTCTATAATCCACGCACATTCGTACATTTCTGTCTTTTTTAGGGACAGACACGATATTGGCTACCCATTCTGAATATTTGATCTCCTGCAAGAATCCAGCATCAAACTGTTTTTGGACCTCTTCCTTTATTTTTAGCATAATATTCGGTCTCATCCTTCGGAGCTTCTGCTGAACTGGCTTGCAATCCCTCCTTATGGTTAAGCGGTGTACTACTAAATCAGTGCTTAAACCGGGCATATCTTCATAAGACTATGCGAAGACATCCTTGAATTCCCGCAACAGTTTGATAAGATTCTGTCTTGTTTCCTCGGCTATCCCTGTTCCAATATTCACCATTTTCCCTTCTTCCAACGTCACAGTCTCTACTACTTCCTTATGGGGCCGAATCTGTCTCTCCTTCTATCTACCATTCTTAACAGATCAGGGGACAGGTCATCTTCTGTGTCATCTTCAAAATTCTGTGATTTTTCTAAGCATATGTCTCGCTCAAAAGGATATTCCGAATCCGAGGTAGCGTTACTCAAGTCATTGATACCTAGGGACCTGTTGCAGTTTAAGAAAATGCAGGCGGAATGAATGAATTTGTAAATGAACGATTATATGTATGATAATGTTGAAAGAATGATCAAAGAACGAAGAAGGAGATGTTTGCTTCAAGCAAAGATAAAAATGCATTTCATTGATATAACGATACGTGAACATGTGCCTATTTCACAAAAGAAATCTTGCTACTCCTAGGCTTAGAGCAACAAGTGTATCCCGGACATTACTCTGAATTAGCCCTAAATACTACAGGGATTTCTTCCGCAGTCCAATTGTTCAAGATGCTTCTTGATTCATAAGGCTGAATATTTGGCAAGACTCTTCCTTCGACTGTCTCTTCGATTATAGCACTAATGTAGACAACACCCAACATTGTTGCGATGTTCTCTCCCTTCAGCGTCTTCGGCTCAGGGTAGATTACCCCTCCTGACACAAAGGTCCTGGATACGTGCGGGATTATCATGGGTTCCCACTTGGTTTCCTTTCCACTCAAACGAGCACATCTTCTTTCCTGTCTCCTTTCTAGCTCCTTCTTTCTTTGTCTTGCATCCGGTTTGAATCCCAGGCCAAAGCGATCTTGTTTCTCTTTCAGCATCGGGGCCGCCATTCTCCCCTGAAGGTGCTTTCCCAGCCCTTTTCCTGGTAAAGCGCCCTTCCCTATGGTCATTTTCAATCCCATCCTTGTAGTCTCGGAGATTTTTGGCTTCAAGATTTTGTTTCCTTCCATAACAAAAGTTGCATTCACAAACTCAAGAGATCGGAAAGAACATTTGATTGCCTCGTTGTTTGTCTCCACATAGGGCATGTCACTGGTTACGGTGGCAATAATGTCCTCCTCAGCTTTTATCATTACGAGTCGGCCATCCGCTATTAATTTCACCTTCTGATGTAATGATAAAGGTACTACCCCGGATGAATGTATCCATGGCCTCCCCAATAGGCAGTTATAGGACGGTTCGATGTCCATCACCAGGAAATCTATTTCGTAAGTGATTGGGCCAATTAGCAAAGGTACCTCAATCCTCCCCATGACCTTTCTTTGGGTGCCGTCAAAGGCTTTTACCATACTCTGGCACTCCTTCATGTGCGAGCTGTCCACTGGTAGTCTGTTAAGAGTGGATAAGGTCAACACATTTAACGCAGACCCGTTGTCTATCAAGACCCCTGGTAGTAGGTGCCCTTTGCATCTAGTGGTAATGTGCAAGGCCTTGGTGGACCCTCTACCACCTGGTGGTATTTCATCATCATTAAAATGGATGAAGTTGTCTGCACTTATATGGCCAATCAATCGATCCAACTTGTTAACCGAGATATCGCTAGCGACGTAGGTTTCATTTAAAGCTTTCATCAGTGCGTTCCTGTGCACTTCTGAGTATTGGAGCAAAACCAATACAGATATGCGCGTCGGCTGTTTGTGCAGCTGTTCTACCACGCAATATTCGCTGTGTTTTAGAAATTTTAGGAACTCCTTAGCTTCTTCCTCGGTTACCGGCTCCTTGGTCCTTGGCTCGGGCTCAGCCGTCTTTTCTTTCTCCTGTTCCACCATAGGGGCTTTCCCTTTTATTAAGTCGTAGCGCCTCCCGCTCCGAGTATGGAAGCCTTCATCTGAATCCCCCTTCATCGCATTAATCGAGCTCTTTGTGACTGCGACATTACACTCATAGTTCTAGGGAACTTCCTTGTTATCTTTGTAAGTGAAGGCAGCGGGCCTCCGTATTACCACCTTTGGCGCCACTCGAAATCCAGCCTCATCACCAGTCGAACCCTCCTTTCTAGAGACTGCTATGTTGCATTCGAGGTTCCGAGGAATCTCCTTATCATCTTTATGAGCAAGGGTGGTGGGCGTCCGTATTACTATTTTTGGCGCTACTCGTATTCCTGTCTCATCGCCCCTTGGGCGCGAGATAATGATCATCGGGAGGCCAGCTCTTGAACTTTTTACTGCTGACTCTAATGTGCATATGCTCCTATCTCTTGTGCCTTTACTATAAAATTTGACCTCTTTACTGTTCATTAAGTTTTGCACAAGAGTTCTGAATTCTCCACAAGTCTGAATCTCATGCCCCGACTCTTGATGGTATTCACAATAGTTTGCCAATTCTCCTTGACTTTCTTCTGCAATGACTAACCCGTGCCTGACCATTTCTTTCCAGACCCACCTCAAGGGGGCCTTGACCTCTGCAACATTCATTTTGATCTTTTTTTCTGAGCTTTCACTGATTGCATTGACTCCACCCTTAGCGTGATTAGGTAAAGGATTTGTTACGTTTGGCATGTCATCCAACTCGATTACACCCATGTTGATAAATTTTTCTACCAATTTCTTGAAAGCTAGGCAGTTCTCTATTGAGTGTCTCGTGATCCCTGCATGGTACTCACACTGGGCGTTCGAGTCGTACCACTTGGGGTATGGAGTTTGCATTGGTTTTAGATGAAAAGGGGACACGATATGCGCGTCGAATAAGGTTTGGTACATCTCCTTGTACGTCATCGGAATTGGCGTGAATTGGGGTTTCTCGTTATCTTGTCTTGAGGTGCTAGGCTCCTTTTTGGGTAACCCCTGCTGCCCCGTAGTTGTTGCTTTTGGCTGATTAATGGTGATTGACCTCGAGTGTCCTATGCTGGCGTTATTCACCTCGCTTTCTTTCTTTCTTGGGGGCATTCTTTTGGCGCTCTCCCTTGTCTCGATCTCTCCGCTTTTTATAATTTTCTCAATCATTTCTCTAGTGGTTACGATGTCCGAGAAGCTCCGAGTTGCACTTCCTATCATATGCATGAGGAATGGGGCTTTCAAGGTACGAATAAAGAGCATGGTGGTTTCTTTCTCCATAAGCGGCGACTGGACTTGGATGGCAACCTCTCTTCATCTCTGTGCATATTGCCTAAAGCTTTCATTCCCTTTCTTTTCCATATTCTGCAGAGTGATCCTATCAGGGGTCATGTTCGTTATGTGACTATATTGCTCCAAAAATGCTTGAGCCAAATCATCCCATGTCCCAATTTTGGCACGACTCAACGGATTGTACCATCTGGCTGCAGCTCCTGTCAGGCTGTCTTGGAAACAATGGATCAGCAGTGGGTCATTATTGGTGTAGCCCGTCATCCTTCTACAGAACATGGTGATGTGGGCCTCTAGGCAACTTGTCCCATTGTACCTTTCGAAATTAGGCATCTTAAAATTGTATGGGAGCACCAAGTCGGGGACTAAGCTTAAGTCATTGGCTTTTATTCCCTGACATTTACCGGCATTTTCCAAAGCTTTGAATCTCTCCTCCACCCATTTTGGCAGTTCTTGTTTCGCCTTTTCAGCCATCTCATCTAGATCCGGACATTTGGGATTGACCAGATTTTCTCTGGGTTGGTACCGAACCATCCGGAGAGGTGCGTCGGTATTACTGATTATCGGCACGATATTGTGGTTCGATAGTGATGTGACGCATTTCTTTGGGGATATGTATCTAGTGGTGTTTGGGCGTCTAGTGGGGGAAGAGGGGGATTATCATTGTCGTGCCCTGAGCTAGTGGCAATGCCTCGTTCTTTGGACATCAATTTCATTAGTTGGTTCATTATATCGTCCTGGGATTTTTGCATCCGCTCCATCATGTCCTGCTGGGTTTTGGCCTGTTGCTCTTGTAATTGTACTTGTCCTTTCATTTGATCCTGAATTTCTTTTTGCATCTGTTCTAGTCTATCCAATCTTTGATCCATTATTCTTGTCTTGCCTCTTGTACCGTAGTGATGTTCCAGGGTAACTGCCATAATTTTAGGGTCCTTTTGTGAGATTCGATGTGTATGATGCAATGTAATGCTGATGTATGAAATGTATGCAAAAATGTTGATTCCAATTCGATTTCCATTAGAATAGCCTTTTTGGAAAACAAGTTTCTTTACATAAAATGGATTACATAAAAGGCCTAGCCCTAGTACTTAACGTTTTGATCTCCTTAAGAAGCCAAGCTAACTCCCGACCCTTTTCTGACTCTGACTCGTACATTAAACCTAATACATCAGCTCGAACTGCCAAAGTCTGCAAGTGGTCTGCCGCTCCTCGTATTTGAGCCACGGCCTCTCCCATAACATAATCCCGGCTTCTGACTTGGTTCTGGGAGTCATGCAATTGCTGCTTCCATCGCTCCTCATTAGCTTTGAAAAGTTCTTCCCGTAGTTCATAACCATGCACGGTAGATTCCAGCTCTTCAATTCTTGCCTTTATTTCTTCAATTTTGCTCAGACTAGCTTTTAATTCAGCTATGGAGTTTTGGTTTCGATGCTGATACAGCAATCTTTCCAGCTCTGACACCCGCATTTTTAATTTCTCTTTCTCATCTTGGCCTTCCCTCAAATTCCGTTTAGGACATCTTCTCGCTCATGGGCATCTCGGAGTTCCCTTTCCCACTGACTCGCTCTGTCCTTCTCTTCCTTAATCTCTTGGCGCCATTTTATGAATTTGGCCCCAAGCCTTTGATATCTCGCGGACTCTCTTTTTGTAATTTTCCCCTTTATATTCAAACTCGCACTGGGCTAACCCTTGTGTAGGTGGTGTAAACTGTCTTGACCTGTACTGTCTTAACACGAGGAGAGGAGTGTATCCGGCGGCTCCCCATATTCCGAGCATGGGGACATAATCAAAGTCTCCACACTTATATAAGATTTCGTCTAGAATCATCCAATGAGCTTTCCACTCTACATCTTCTTCTCGTAAGCTTTGCAAAATCACCGTCTAACTTTCTTCTGTGATGTCGTCTCGTCTAGGCGATGCCACTATATTTTTCAGCGGAGAATAGTCTTCGGTGAAGATTAGACACGATACATTTTCTATTTTCTAAAAATGGCTGTGAAACCATGCTATTAAGAGTTGGGCGCGACCGATGAATCTTCCTTCGCCAGCTCTTTAACACGCGCTTAGAGATCTAAAAGTTTCGGCGAGAATCGCGGGAATAGGAGTGATCCCTCTGTCTAATTTGTCAAATAAATCAGACACCGCCTCATCCACATGTCCTAGAGCTTTGGGGAAGATGACCAATCCGTAAATGCTCAAATCCAAAACATCAACCCTCTTCTTTTCCTCAGGATGTGCCATGATCAAATCCCTCAGATTCTTCCAAGGAATGCACCTACAATCTCCTTTTTATTTCGTCCGGGCCGTAACCCATTGTTCGCTCATCCCCGTGATATTCATCAACTTTTTTGTGAATGTAGGGACATTAACGGCTCTCAGATAAGCCTTATCAATTTGGATTCTTGGGCAACGGATCAGGGCTGTGTATTCCTCTATGGTAGGAACCAAGTCTACTTTCCCAAAAGTGAAACACCCGTACGCAGGATTCCAAAACTGGGCCATTGCTCGGAACAAGTGTTGATCTATCGTGACATCAAGTAGATAGGGCAAATCGCCATAATGATGGTAGAATAACTGCTTCATCTTATCGTCCCACTGATTCCAAATTTCTCTCACTTCTTGAAGATTATTTTGAGTCACACTGATACGCGTGTAATCCCATAACTCTGATATGTATCCCTCCGTGAGGCTATCCCCTTCTCTCGCTACACTGTCTCGGCCCATATCCGGACGGCTGCATTGTCTTCCACTTTATCAAGAAACCCCTTTTCCATGATAAGCTACCTATTCAGCAATTGAATGGGAATCAACACATTTTTGATGTATATGCTATGCAAAGAGATGAAGATAAAACAAGTCATTATTTTGCATTTAATAAGCAGCAAATGAAAAGCTTAATCGGGTAACCACTAGGGTTTGGCACGGCTCTATCTAGGATGGCTCTTACGGTTCGTTATATGGGGTTCGATTCTAGAGTAAAGGTACCTGAACCAGCAGATTCCTCAACCCTCACCCATTATAGGCTCATACGGACCGAGTTCGGTTCAGGGGAATACATTTCCCTATGGCTGCACGGAGATGAAAATCTCACGAAGACATAGGTACAGATGTATCCCGAAAGCGATCCACTATCTTGCACGAAGGTGAAAACCTCACGAAAGAGTAGCTTCTCACTCCCACTTAAAAAGGGTATGACCCAACGGTCATGCAATATGATGTAAAAATATTAGGCGAGACTCGAACCATATAATCAGATAAAATGATGCAAGCGAACGTAATAAAAGAATCGTAATTTTTCAAATCAAATGTTCAAATTTTCGACAAAGGACATAAAATAATCAATTTACGGCCTGACTCTCCTTTTGCATCCCCAGCGGAGTCGCCAAGCTGTCGTAACCATTTTTTTTAAAAAAACGGAGATCAAACTTGGTTTTGAAAACGAAAATAAAAAGGGGAGTCGCCACCGATCTTTTATTAGGTGTGATCGGATCACCTTTGTTTTAATAAAACATTTTTGATTTACTAAAACAATGTTTTTGGTCTACGAAAATTTGAGAAAACGGGTTCGGGAGTCGGTTACGTGCGAGGAAGGGTTAGCACCCTCGTCACGCCCAAAATTGGTACCAAATTGATTAGTTAATGTCCTTATGTCGAAAGTTGAGAATTATAAACAGATTTTAAAAATATGACTTTTTTGAAAAATATTTAAATTTTCGAGTTGAATATCAAGATTTTCTCGTTCCGAAGGAACAAAATATCACATCCAATACTTTAGGATATGATAGTTTGAATCCTTGAACCCGGGATCATCTCGTATTTTCCTCGAATTGAGCGTCAAAATTTTCTCATTCCGAAGGAATAAGATATCGCATCCAATACTTTAGGACACAATAATTTAAACCCCCGAGAAGGAGCCTTTCGTTTGAAAAAGTGTTTGTTTAAAAGGATATTCAGCCATTTAGGTTAAACGGAGAAAATCGCAACCCAATACTTTAGGGCACGACCACTTGAATTCCTAAAGGCACGAATATTGTCTTTTCACGAGGAAATAGTTTCAGTTGAACAAAATCACTATAGTAGAGTGAGAATAAAATATACAAGCAAATTACAATACAACTATACGTAGCAACATCAATATGTTAATGTGAGCAGTGATAATGATGGCGGAAATAGGACAAGTCTAACACGAATATGAAAAGAGTCAAACTAAAATAATAATAAGAAGTATGTATGCAGGTCATAGTGCAATAATGGTGACATAGAAATAATAATAACATAATGATAGTATAATAGTAATAAAATGATAATAGCAATGATTCAAAATATGTATGATATAATAATGATGTAATACTAATAATGATAATAATAATAATAATAATAATAGTAAATATATAATATACTGACGTAGTAATATAATAACTATATAACAACAGTAGCAATAATATAATAATAATAAATAAATATGGTAAATAGCAATAGAATAATAATAGCAATGATTCAAAATATGTACGATATAATAATAATGTAATAATAATAAAATAATAATAATAATAATAATAGTAAATATATAGTATACTATCGTGGTAATATAATAAATATATAACAACAGTAGCAATAATATAATAATAATGAATAATAATAGTAAAGAGTAATAGAATAAGGTGAAAGGGCGATTAAGGACTAGATTGCATGCAAAATGAAATGGAAGGCCGAATTTTAAAGGACGAGGAGGCAGGCATCGAGGCTTGATCGAACAGGTCCACGAAGGGGAGGGCCAAACGCGTAAATATTCCATTTAAAAGGTAGAGGGACGCGGATCCGGGTCGTCCAATGGGTAGACACGCGGACCCTACCCCCTGATGCGGCGTCGTTTCGATTGATGTCCCTTTTAACATTTTAACCATAAACTAAAAAACAAAATAACTGCACAACCCTCCCCCTTTTCTTTCTGCTTTGCTAGGGCATGCCAAACGCCGCGCAGCTATTGACTTCGACCGTCGACGAAGGCTCGCGAACGATCCCCGGGTTCTGGTAAGTTTACTTCTCTTTATTTTTGTTATTATTTGTTTCAACAGTTTTTTGGAAAAATAAAAATAAAAAAGACAATCGAAGATCAACAGTAATAAGATGAAATCGGAAAAGGAAAGGAAAAAAAGAAAACCGCATTCGACCTTGAAGTTTCCTTTGTTTTTATTGCTTATTGATTTGTAACCGCGGAAAGAGGAACCCCTGCTACCAGGTTTGGTTCGATTTTATTATAACCGAATTCACAAAGATTTGTTTTTTTGTTTTTCTATTTTCCTGGTCATGCGTTTGGGGGAAAAAAGGACCCCTCCCACGTCGAGTTTGAACGGCTTTATAGCCGAAAAATTACAACTGTTCCTTAATTTACTATTTCGCCCATATTTGCTCTTGGTTGCCTCTGTTTTTGGTCTTTTGCAGGTGATGGGTGAAGCGCTGGTGGAGACGGGGGCCGAGGTACATGGGCGCTGGAGCCGTTGGGAAGTGCAGGCATGGGGAACAACGCTCGTGGGCACGGGGGACAACGCGAGGGGTCCGAGGCGTGCGCGTAGAGCGCATGCAAGAGACGCGCGGATCTCGAGGCGGTGCGCGTGGTGTCCGCAGAATCGGCGCGCGTGGCGCCCACGCAGAGAGGCCAAAAGACGTGCGGCGGCGGTGGGGTGACTAGGGGCTAGGGTTCTGAAGATTTTAAGGTTTTGTGGGCTGTTGGGCCACTGTAAAACTGGGTTATGTTGTTTTGGGCTGTTAGCTTGTGTAAGGGTTTAAATTCGGGCCCGGGTTTTAGTTTAAAATGGGTGATTTGGGCTTTTTAATATTGGGTTTGTAATTGACCGTTATTCTTTTGGGTGGTTAATGGTATTTTGTTTTATTCAAATTTTGGTTTTGCAATCAGGCTTGGGTTTGGGTTTTGGTTAAATTTTGACTAAATGGGCCCGGGCAGAAATTGGGTATTACATTATCTACTGACGGCTTGTTCAACCGTATTGGATCTATAACTTGAGGAACAAAAGGGATTTGTTGAGGAATAGGTGGGGGTGGAGGTTGTTAAGCAGCCGGATTCGTTCGAACGAACTCTGTGAACCACTCGTTCATTATTTAGAAAAAGACTTGTTTAGCCTCTCCCTCGTGGCTACTCGTTACAGGCCTAGAATCAGATGGCGTTGCCCCTTAAGCGGGAGCGGGCACATTACTCTCTACATCATCAGCTACAGCTCGTTCGGGATCCATTACTATACGAAAACACAATTTAAGCTGTCAAGTATTATCACACTATCGCAGAGTATATATGACATGTATAGCTAGACTCACACACACACTATGTTAGTTTTAGAATCGACTAAATTGTAGCTCTGATACCAATAAAATGTAATAGCCCTAACCCGTATCCGTCATCGGAGTAGGGTTACGAGGTATTACTGATCAATACACATTATTTAACATACATAACTCATACATTTATGTACTCATACTCAAATACCATTTAATCACAAACACATTGTCCCTTCTAAGGGCCTACGAGGCCTTAGACATGTTTTAGAAATGGTTCGGGACTAAACCGATAACATATGAAAATTTTGGAAACTTTAAAAAAATTTCAACCATACAGGGGTCACTTGCGTGTGAATCGGCTCGTGCCTCACACTCGGCCTGACATACGCCGTGTCTCAGGCCGTGTGGAAACAGGGCATACATACTGACTTGGGTCACACGGCCAACCACACGCCCGTGTGTCTAGCCCGTGTGCCAGGCCGTGCCAAAGCTATAGGGTATACTAATTTATGCAACACGGCCAAGTCACACGCCCATATGCTAGGCCGTGTGCCAATTAGGAGGTATGTAACAACCCCTACCCGTATCCGTTGTTGGAATAGGGTACGAGGCATTACCGGAGTTTACTGAACATTTTCGAATAATTTTGAGTCATTTATTATTCATATTCTAAAAATAATCATAACGTCCCTCTATTGAGCCCTCGAAGCCCAAAATATACATTAGGAACCAACCGGAATTAAATCGAGATCATAGGGAATTTTTCACAAAATTCTAAAATTTTTCTCATTTCAATTATTCACCCTATTAACAATTCGGACTTTGACGGATACACGGATTCCAACCCAAACACACCAGTATGACACATTGTGCCTAAAACGATACATAGTACCTGATTAGTAGTCAGTAACGATAGTAGTAACAGTAACAATATTCAACACACAAAGTGCTGAATCTGTAACAATAACGGTAACAGTATTGGACCCACAAAGTGTCGAACCGATAACAGTAACAATAGTCGGCACATAAGTCATGATCGATGAATCGATACTTGATAGCAGATTTAGGCTCGAGCCCTATTCAAAGAAGAAGCAGATGCGGTGTGGGCTTTAACCCAAAATAGTATCAGTGTAGTGTGGGCTTAGCCTATTACAGTATCATAATCAGAAACAGAATACATGTGGGCCTAAGCCTAATACAGTGACAGTATCAATAACAGAAATGCAACAATGCAACAATGCAATCATGCAACCCATACCAATCCAGCCAACACACCACCCGTACCAACCATCACACCATGTAGGGATAAAATCAACCCACCTAGTCACCACACCAATATTGCAGCATAGCTGCCAGTAATAATAACGTAGCAGTGCTGCTAGTAACAGTATATGTGGCAAAGCCACCAAGATAGTATTGCGGCAGAGTCGCAAGATTATCGATATTAAAGCAAAGCGCGCCAAGAATATTTTCGGAAAAGCCACCAAGAATAAAGACACTTCCTCCATAACAGCATCCCAACCCCACGCAGTATGTCATGAATGCAAAATACCATGCTCAAAATCAGTCGTACAAATCACAGACAAATCAATCACCTAATAGAGGCATTACAGTCATTTTACCTATAGGGGCATCATGGTAATTTTTTCTCCCTTGGGGTCTCGGTACAGTTAACAACCTTTTCGAAGGCCAACAGTCACCTCGAGCGACACAGATAATCCATTTGGTCAAAACAGTGTAAATGGGCTCAAAGCCCAATATTCGGCCTAAATGGGCCCACACGCTCGTGTGGCCTATTTGGCCCAAATTCCATCACGGCTATGCAAACTTCATAGCCCAATCCAGTTCCTACTACTTTTTATAAATTTTATCCATGTGAAGCCCACGAGCCTATTGGGCCCACGGCCCATTTCGGCACAAGTGCACGAGAACCCTAATGGTGGCCTCTTCAGTCTACCGCCCACGGTTGTGGGCTCAGTTTTTACCACTCGAGGGATCGCACGCTTGTGAGGGATCAAATGCCGAAGTTTCGACTTTTCGACTTTTGCCGGTTCTCAGCGGAGATAGTGTGATTACACAAGTCGTTCATATATTCTTTTCCTCCTCCTCCTCTCCATCCACATCCTTACTATAAATAACACACTTGTAAGTAACATTATCTATAATTTTTACTATTTATTTATGTGAATATTCAAGCTATCCATTATTAAGATCCGCTAATTTTCCCTGAATCTATACTCACGTATCTCCGTACCATAAAATTTTTAGAATTTTTTATTTAGCCAATAAGTACAGTTTATTCTTTAAAATCACCCCTGTTCTGTTGTCTGACAGTTCCAACCACTCTTCACTAAAATTTAATTATCTTTTTGTACAGAATTCAAATGATGTTATAGTTTGTTTCTTCTAAAAATACTCATTAAGGAATCTAACCATATAAATTATGTCCCAAAATTATTTTTATACAATTTTAATGATTTTTCCAAGTCAGAACAGGGGATCTCGAAATCACTCTGAACCAGTCTCACAAAAATCTAAATATCTCAAAATACAGAATTTCTTTGCTTTCTCTATTTCTTTCATATAAAAATAGACTCAATAAACTTTAATTTCATATGTCACTCAACTTCTAATTCCATTTCTACCATTTTTTGTGATTTTTCAAAGTTACTCTACTGCTGCTGTCCCAAAACTGTTTTCTTATAGCTTATTTTGCAATTAAATCCTTTACCCAATTCTAACTTGAAATTCTTTCAATTAAACCACTAATTCATCTTTTTGTTCATCATATGCTATGTTCAAAAACTTTAAAACTTCAAAAACCTCAACTTAAATTCATCAAAACTTTGTCCTAAAACTTATAAAACATCAAAATTAAAAGAAAATGGCTAAATTAACTTACCTATTAAACATCCAAGCTTTAAATCATCAATTTCTCCTTTTTCTTTTCTTTCATTTCTTTCTTTCTTTCACGTTTACTCTCTGTTCTTCTTTTCATGTTTTTGTTTCTTTTTTTTCTTTTATAACATATATATATTAGTTTATAATAATAATTGTTTTTATAAAAATCTACTTAATAACAAATATAATTAATACACTTGTACAACTATTAATTTACATTTGTCTATTTTTACCACCTTACAATTGTCAAGATCATAATTTATTTATCACATAAAAATCTTATTATACTTATTTAATATAAAACTATAATAATAATTAATAATAATAATTTAATATACTAATTTTAAGTATAAAAATCTTAGATTTATACAAAATGGCTTAATTGCCATTTTGGTCCTTTATAATTTCTTCTAATCTATAATTCAACTTTTACTCCTATTTCAATTTAGTTTTTTTTACTAGTTGCTCTTAATTGAGCTAAATTCACTTAATTAAAACATGATTAAACACATAACTAACTTTATAAATATTTTAATAAATATTTACTAGTCCGTTTACTAAAAACGGAGACACGATAACTCATTTTCTGATATTCATACTTTTGAGGTCGGTACAGGGTATACTGACTTGTACCATACGGCCAGTCACACGCCTGTATGTGAGATCGTGTGGAGCATACTGACTTCAGTTTAATTTCAACACTAGGGGACACATGGCAGTGTAACATGACCATGTGTTACACACAGCTAAGACACACGCCGTGTCTCTGTCCGTGTGGACAAAAATAGGCCATTTGCAAGGCCAATTTTCCACCCCAACTTCAATGTACCTACACAAGGCAAAATGGTACCATTTGTATACACAAAGGGCATCCAAATCAATCCCAATTCATGCACAATTCATGCTATACAAATACAACCATTTCACTTACTCAAATATATACCAAAACAACATGATCTTTAACCTTAATTCATACAATATGTATATACCAACTTAATATTCACAACCGAAAACCATCCTCAACTCAATCAATCCATTCACTATAATACATACTATTTAACTACCAATTTGACATATAAGTTCATGCCACAATAAGACCTTTCTCAAGCTTTCAACCACCATAATTCAAATAACCATTTTAACTTCCATAATGTCTTGGTTACAACCATGCCAAAACAATCCATCTCACAAGGCATTATAAACATCTTATAAAAGTCATTAACAACCATTTCTAATAACCAAACACACATCAATATTAACATCATTTACAAGCCAAATCTCATGGTTATAATCACAACCAAAATACCACATCTAGCCTATATGTAACACCCCAAACCCGACTTGGACGTTATGGCCGAATCTGACGGTGTCACATGATAGTGTGTTTGAAAACCGTAACTTGTGTTGAAATACTGTAACTTTGCTTAAAACATTTTCCGTTTAGAATCGTTTCATTATTACTTATTAATTCTAAAATGGTGTTAATTAATCAGTCGAAAGCTTTCAAAACGTTTATTCTATGCGGAAGCTTTTAAAATAGTTTGCGTATTCGTAAGTATTTTGTTAAAACATTTGGTTCCTTTGAAAACTCGAGCTTTCCTAAAACTAGTAGTTATAATCCACAACCAATAAATCCCAGATTAAAGAAAATTCCATAGAGACCATATTTACAATAAAATTCCCAAAAATTTAAAATAATAATTAAGTACAAAATAGAGTCAAATGAGGTTGTGTGGCCATCGCTGAGTCCTCCGTCGCACCGATCCGCCTAAGCCTAGGGATTACCTGTACAGATAAATCAGAAGGGTTAGTTTGCGAAAACTCAGTGTGTAATTCCCATACAGAACGAACAGACCAAATGCAATCACAGTCTGGGCCTAAGCCCTTTTCATTATCAAATTCAGTTTTAGTTAAGGCCTTAGCCTAATCTCAGTACAGAAGTAGTCATGCATTAGGGCCTTGGCCCATTACAGTATCAGTATAGTAACAAATATGCAGTCACAAAATCCTACCCAGCCAGCCTCTACACACAATTTTCGTCCAACCCTACACTCCATGTGGGGATATAATCGACCCATACATCCCTCACTCCAAATTGTACCAAATGCGGGACTAAACAGTAGTTGCAGCTGAGCTGCCAATAAAATAGGCTCGAAGCCTTTCAATACACTTCCTTCGAACAATATCAACCTCCAACCCAGTGCAATGTAATATACAATAATGACATGCTATAACATGGCAATATTGTATACAATATTAATTTAGTAAATACCATCATACTCGATAACATGTAAATATATATATTTATATCAGTCATACAATCATTTTAGTCAACTAGGGGTCTAGGTAAGCTTATCAACCCTACAGTAGGTCCACAGTCGACTCGAGCGACCCGTGCAACCTTAGCAACAAAATAGTGAAAATGGGCTCACATGCTCATGTCATTTGCCCGTGTGAGACCCACACGCCCGTGTGTCCCACTCGGGCCAATTCGGTTCGGTCCGTGTATCGTACATGGCCTGCCTCGTCGATCACACACTCGTGTTCCATCACAAGGGCGGCCACACGCATGTGTGGCGTCGACAGCCCCATTTTTTAGCTTTTTGTCGATTACCATTTTCAATGTTGTGGTTACACACCTGAAATGTTTTTGATGTTAGCGCCACCACGATCACTCCAGCATCCTAAAAACGTCAAACTAGAGTTTAGTACGAATTTAATCATGATTGAATTGCGGTAGTGAAGCCGACAATAACGATTATTCAAAAGCTCTCCTACCCTCAACACTTTGACGATCCACTACAAGTCAGTGCTATACCAGCCCAATTCTGCTTAATTTCTTACCGTCAAACAAAAACTAACCCTCCAATCAGTCACTTTTAATCGATAACTACTCAAAATTTAGTGAGGTAAAGCAAACTATAATCGTAAAATCCTTACCTTCAGTCATACTCTGATGAATCCTAACAACTATGGCACCGTCGAGAACTACCTCAGTCCCTTAGTCCTCTCATAACACCAAACAAAAACCCCTTTAAAAACGCATTACCAAACCAAGATGGAGGGCAAAGTAACCATACTTACCAAAACGCCACAAGGCTTACGGAAAAGACAGAGTTAGTAACAGAAAGCAAGGAAAAACAGAGATAGAGTGGCAGCAGGGGAGAAAGCGACGTGAAGTAGGAAGAGAGAAAAACGAAGAAAAGAAAATAGATGAGAAAGTTGGAGAAAAGAAAAGAAACGTCAGTGGTGGAGGCAGAAGAAGCAGAATTTGACAGATAACTTTTTGAGAACCAAAATTTGGAAATAGAGAGAAAAGAAAAAACAAGAAGAGAGAAACTGTCAAAAAAAAAAAAAGAGAGAGTGAGGTAGGAGAGCCAAATTTGCAACCATAATTTGGATATTTTCAAACTCATCACTCCTTAATTTCCTCCATTTATCCCTAAATCCACTCTCCAAAATCGCCCACCCCTCCCTCAACCACTGAATTCAAATTTCACTCAAACTCTTCAATATTTCAGCTTAGCCAAAACACCCACACAGCACAAGCAACAAAATAAAACACTCCCTTGCATGCACAAGGACTCGAACTCAAGACCACCAGCATCTTGACACTCCACTTAACCACCAGAACAACAGGCCCATTCTGACATATTTAATTATAAGCCTACTAACCCGAGATAGGGGTTTATTCATTTAAAAACAAAAAAATTGCCCAAGCTAAAGCTTGAACCTAGGACTTCTCAGACATTCCCAGAACATATAACTACTGAAGCAGATACAAATTTTGTGTCACAAACATACAAAACAAAATATTAAGGATTTTTGGGGCGTTACACTATACATATATAATTCAAAAGTACCAACTTAGATGTTTGATAGTGCGATGATGTTCTCGACAACTCCCGAATTCGAGCTAGCCTTAATTCACTATAAAACATAGAAAAATAACACGAAGTAAGCTTCATAGCTTAGTAAGCTCGTATGTGAATAATTTATTTCATTGAATAAAGGCAAATCAACCAATTACACATGACAAAACCATATACATATTAACTACAAACCTTTCTTATGTCTCAAAACATGATCAAATACAAACTCATCGAACTTTCACTATTTAATACTCGAATAGGTTCTGTACGTACCTGTATCGCCTCGTATTAACCTCTTTCTCAACCACATCATTTGTTTACCTGTTGAACCATTCGGAATAGAAATCGGATACTCAGGAGTCTCGTACGATAAGTACCTATACCATGGCCCGTAGCCAAATCAAGGCAACTTATTCAAAGAACTATTATCATGGTCTGAAGCCAAATCATCCAATATGCATGGCCCGAAGCTAAATCATCCGATATGCATGGCCCGAAGCCAAATCACTCGATATGCATGGCTCACAGCCAAATCGGTAAAATACGCACCCGAAATGCTAATATATCACTTACTAACATGTCAATAGCATCCCAAAACTATTCTTAAGGTTTAACCGGGCTTTCACACTTTTCGTTTCTATCATCGAATGCATCTGTAAAGTCGTTTTCACAATTCATACATTATCCATAATCCCGTTTTAATAATTTATGCAATATTAAAGCATTTTAACATACATTTATAATGTAATCATCACATAAGAACTTACCTCGTATTCTAAATTGACGGATCGGGTCGACTACTTGATAAGCTTGCTTTTCCCCCAATCTAAATATGAATCTTTCTTTCTTAATCTATATGAATTAAAAATTAACTTATTCAATCACATATTCTTTCAATTTAGTCCATATCACACTTTAAAGCACTTTTACACTTTGCCCCAAGTATTTCACCACTTTTACAATTTAGTCATTATTTCACAAAACACAAAATTCACATAATTTCAATAAACCCAAGCTTGGGTGAATTATTTATAGGTCCCTAGCAGTCCAAAAATTTTATTTATTTCACATTTCAACCACACAATTTGCACATTTCACAATTTAATCCCTAGTATGCATTTTCATCAAAAAATCACTTAACAAAACATGTAAAACTATCATCAAGCTTTCATTTTTCAAAATTAAACATAAAAGAACACATAGATTCAACAATGGAAACTCTCAAAATATTTAACAATTTCGAAATTAAAGGTACGGGTTAGCTAGATTGAGCTACAATGATTACAAAAACATAGAAATCATTAAAAATCGAGCTAAAACCGTACCTTAATCAAGCTAGGAGTGTGCCGAACCTTCAAAAAAATTTCATGGCTTTTCTAAGCCCTAATTTTCAGCTAGGAAGATGAATGTAGGCTAATTTGGTTTTTTTTTGTTTTATTTAATTAGAACTTAATTACTCATTTACCTATTTAACCTTATTACTAATTCAAAATTTCAATAATGCCATGCCACTATCATCCACTATCCCATAAATGGTTTATTAAAACAAAAGAACCTTAAATTTAAGTTTCTACAGCTATTAGACACCTTTAGCTATTAGAACTCAAGTTCTAAGCTTTACGCGATTTAGTCCTTTTTATCGAATTGACCAAGCAAACGATAAAATTTCTTCACGAAAATTTTACACATATACTCAATCATGATGTAAAAATTAAAATAATAATAAAATAAATATTTTGACTTCGGATTTGTGGTCCCAAAACCACTGTTCTGATTTGACAAAAACGGGCTGTTACAAGTTTGGTATTGCGACACAACACATTGAGTGTCGTAACATCCTCGACAGACTGCTCCAAGCTAGTTTCTCGTTGAATTCGTGCTCCCCTGAGGTGATGGAGGCTCAATGTCGTGAAATCCTGGCATTACTGTAATGATACCCACGACAATTGAGGTCTTGGTCTTCCTTGATGTTTGACATTAATCATCTCTCTACACAACTCAAATCAAACATTAGATTCCCAATGGCATAGTTTTGCCTATTTGGGTCTTAAAAGAATTAAAATATAAGAAAAATATTCATTAACACTGTTTTTATTTTTTTCTTATTCTTTATGACATTTAGATTTAGCTTAGGACACAATAAAATTCGACCGGCTGCTTCGAGGATTCAATTTCAAACGGTTCGAGGTGCTTCCCCACGTTCACCTCCAATCCTATCCGATTTCTTTTCATTAACTTCATCCAAAATTCAGGAAGTTTCACTTCTTCCCTCATCTTATGATTTTATGATTATTTTGATACTATCTATCTTTGTACATTGAGGGCAATGTACAACTTAAGTGTGTGGGGGGTTAACTATAGTATTATTTGAAAATCCCTGAATTATGCCTTGTTCTAAAGTAAGTATCTCATATTATGATTAGAATGAAATTTCCTTTGATTTATGATTTTTATTGATATGTTTTAGAGTAAGCCATAGTTAATTGTGCATTGATAATTAAATTTGAAGAATACTATAGAATCAAGCATGATAAGTCTAATTTTTCAGAATTAAAATTTTTTTAGGTTGTCTACCTGAATCTGAATGTTATCTTAAAATTTGAATTTTACAAGGTTGATATCAAAACACCCATAATTTTTGTGAGATTTTGAGCCTTATAGAGCATAATATTCTTTTTCTTGCTCACTTTATTGATTATGAGTGTGTCAACATTGAACTATTATTCTAGAACTTGCCTTAATTATGCATGACGAGACCACACCTATGATTTGATATACCGAGATGATAAAGGCACCTAGGATTTAACCCACTTACTCCATAAAAAGCCTACCTTCATAATTAACCCCTATGAACCCCGTTTAATCCTAACAACCCTTTTTATTAACTCGCCCACTAATATTAACCCAAAACCCCTTGTATTTGTTATCACCATTCCTTTTTGACTACCCTTATATCGAGATTTGATTTGATTAGTTACATAATTATATTATTTCAGTAGTTGAATTTATCCTTTATCATTTGATTTGTTCTTAAAAAAAATATTTCGAAGTATATTCATTATTAGTTCTATAATTAAGAGAGCTTACATGTTTAAATTTCAAATCCTGAAGAAAAAGCTCGTATTATTAAAATTTTCAATTGATATAATTATTTAGGATTAGTTCATTTTTCTAGATAGGTAACTTGTCAATTCAATCTCTATTCTATCCTTCTAATTCAGCCTTTATCCACACCTTTAACCCTAGCCTCGTTACAACCCTATTAAAGACCTTTTGATCAGTTTATCATCTCATTTTACAGTGGTGGAGATTTGATTTTCAGGCAAGCCTATGGGATTAACTTTTCAGGTTCGACTTATTGAGTGCTTAATTTTGAACCTTAAACACTTTGAGTGATTTGAGTGAATCTTTTGTGAGGATGTCAATCCTTGTCGGTTTTGAATTAAAGGTAATTATTTAGATAAGGGGAAACACCTTTGTTTTCGTGATACAAATGTATGACTTATATTGTTTGAATATTTAGGACTCTTTGAGTTAAATTATCCATGTATACATTATTTATGAATTATGATAAGACATTGTTGATAAGAATTATGAATCATGGAAAGTTTGTTTTAATTATAATTTGAGAATTTTGCTTGAGGACAAGCAAAAGCTTAAGTATGGGGGTATGTGATAAACCGTAAAAGTAACATATTTTAATCCCACATTTAGCATACTTCTGGATGATTTATCCCTTGATTTATGTAAAAATGTGCTCTTAATCCTTTCTTTTCATGTCTTATACTCAGGAAAGCACCGGAGGACAGAAAGAACGAGAAACGGGCCTAAAACGGACCAAATTGGGCCAAAGTGGAAATCGACATGGCCTGGACTTAAGCCCACACGGCCGTGCCTCCTTGAGAAACTAGAACACAGCCTGATCCCGATTCACATGGCCGTGCCTCATTAAAGAAATTCGAACACGGCCTAATGACGATTCACACGGGCGTGTGCCATGGCCGTGTCCCTGTCATGGAGAAGAACAATTCTACTCGGAAAAGGATACTTAGGGGCAAAGAAACCTATTTCAAAAGCCTATATAAACCCCCTAAGTGTAACCTTAAAGCGGCGGTTAGCTAGGCCAAGGAGCCGAGCCGAAAAGGTCAAATTTGTGGAAATCACTTGAAGATAGCCAGTTGATCCATCTCAAGTAGCCGAAATTCTACTCAAGACGGCGGATCTCTCCTTCAATTCCTTCAGGGGGTTTTAGGGATTTCTTATGTTTTGTTTTATCTTTTCTTCTGAGATGTTTTTTTTTATAGTTATGAACTAAACCCTTCAGATACCTGAAGGGGATGAAACCTAAGACGGATCTTGTTATTGTTTTCTGAACTATATGATAAATATTTGATTTGTTCTTAATTATGTGTGCTTAATTATTGTGTTGATATTTTCGGGATATTAATTCAAGTTGGATGTGCTTAGGTGGAGGAGCAAAAGTCCCTACTTAAGAGTAGATCTAACATAATTAAGCGGAGTTGATCGCACGCCTAGAGATAGGGTGACGAAATTTTGCCGGATTAGGGTAAAACCTAATATGGGAGTCCATAGATCGAGTTAATGCGATTCTAGGGGTTTTAATTAGAAAGAGATTTTAATTAATCAACCTAGGGTTAGACGTTATTCGCCTCGAGAGAGGGTTTAATATAAATTAGGGAATCTTACGAATCAAGTCAAGTGAATAAATCATCTAGTTCAATTTTAAATAACAAGTGAAGTCTAGATGGATTCTTCCTAAGGGTGTCATCTTGATCAACTGAGTTTTTCCAACAGTATTTCCTCAATTCATTCTTTTTGTCTTTGCGTCTTTAGCTTAGTAGTTAGTTAAATTAGATTAAATAACAACTTCATTTATTTTAGGCTAGATAATAAAAAGAAAGTTAGTATTAGTACTTTTAGTTCCTTTGGGTTCGACAATCTGGTCTTGCCTAAGCTATACTACTGTTCGATAGGTGCACTTGCCTTAAGTCGTTGTCAGAGTTAGTTTCCAGGTCCGATCATTCTCTCTTTATAAATTTTAAGACTCGACAGCTACGATCAGCAAGATCATTAAGTATTCAAGAGATCTTAATTTGACATATCCAATTACGACAGATCATGTTCCCCCCTAATGTCCATGGTGGTAACGATAAATTCATTTAATCAGGGGTTAAGAATGGTCAATAAACTACTATTGGGGCCTATCAATTTTAGGTTGGACAATCATGGAATCTTAAAGATGGTAAGTGGAAATTACTTTGGAAATCGTGTGACCCTCAAAGAACAAAGCAATTTTTATGGCTTGTGATGTTTGAGAGACTCATGTAAATTTTTGAAAAATTCCAACGAGGTTTTACTAAGTCAATAGCTTCTATGTTGTGCGATGCAGCAATGAAAGATATCATTCATATTCTTTGGGATTGTAGTATGGAAAAATTATTTTGGAGCTAAGTCATCTCTTTGCCGAGTAGTATTGGATTTTTATTTGTCTCTGATGGATTAGGTTAGTGTAAACTTGCAAAATTCCTTTGCTATGAAATTGAGGGGCTCGATTGGGAAATTTTTTTCATGATTTGTTATTGGAAACTATGGAAAAAAGATAACAGTTACATTTTCGGGTAAACGAATTATTGTGTGTCCTAATTGGTAGCCCATTGCACAAATTAGGCAATGTATTTCAAATTGACAAAAGGTCAAGGGAAGGCATTGATCTGCCATAATTTGTTAGGCATTGATCTGCCATAATTTGTTGTATTCGATTAGGCCCAATTCTATAGTTAATGAGTTGGTGTTATAGCAAATTAATATAGTTTTTATTAAGTTTCCCGTCTTAAGACCTAGTAAATAAAATGAGCATTTTTATATGTTTATGACCTTCTAGGCCAATCTGGGCTTAAGGGGATGCTAGCATGTTGATTAAGTGTGCAGGACATCATTCAAGGGCAAAAGGATAGTGGATTATTCCTGATGTTGCAACACAACAAGCAGAATACCCAAGGAGTAGTCTGCTAAGGATGTCGCGACACAGGCTAGATGGTGTCGCGACACATTCCTGAAGACACCAAAAATAAAGCAAACTGCCTTTGGTGTCACAACACAGGCTTGAGGATGTCGCGACACAGCTGTGACGAGGTCAATTTAATAAGCAAGGGTGTTTTCATCTATACAACCTAAATTAACATGTTCAACCATCCTTACTTGACCCAGTTAGGTCATAATACATGTAATCTATAAATACTCGCTCAAAACAACACATTGTGGGGATTGGTTATTAGGTTTTTATTTTGTTCTTAGTTTTTACTTAGTTGATTTTATGTTCTTGTAATCGGAAGATCATATTCCGAAGTGAGACTTTCACGAGCGGGGATTGTTTCAGAGTCACGATTTCATCGATAAATCCATGAACATCTATTTCCTTCATTCTATTCTTTATATTTCTTTCTTTAACATTGTTAATTGAATGTTTGTGTAAAGATTATAATTAATTTATACTTTATACATATTTTGCATGTTTCAGTTGTACTAATCTAATTAATGGATTGACGGATAGAGTTTAATTTGGATTGGTTAGATATGGTTGAGTGCAATTAAACCCTAGGATTGACGACCCTAGGAAGTCATTTGGGTAGAAATTAACTCGAAATTCGTATTGCCTACCAAGCATCACTTAGCAGATTAATGGTTAGGGAAGGAATAACTTAAACCATAGGCTTGACGACCTTAGGAAGTCATATAGGCGAGAATTAACTCAAAATCGAGATTGCCTATTTGTAAAAACCTTACCCTGCCCTAGTCTGAACTGTGTCATCGAGAGGTGAGTAATTCTTGTCGACTAGTTAGGTTAGTAGAAGGCTGAGAAGCCCTGCTAGGTTAGTTAGTAACCAACTATTTAGAAGCCTACATTAATAATTAATCAGGTAAAACAATTGCATCTAGGCTAAAGGAACTCACATAGTCGAACAAGGGATAGGAGAAGCCGATACATGAACTTAGGAATATATTTAGGTTTAATTCAATTTATTTGGTTACTATTATTATTATCATCTTGCTTCCAAATTAACATTACTAATTCATAGCTCGAGTAGATTAGTAGTTATTTTAGGTAATTGGCTTAATAGCAGTTTTTCCCAAACTGAAATCCCTAAGGTACGATCCTCGAAATACTTACTAATTATTTTGTTGTAAATAAACTATATTATAACCTGACCCGTATACTTGCAAACACCGTCTTAGTTTATAACTTTAGTTGCAGTATTCTCACTTTCGACGTTGATACGTGGGGAGGCAGTCAGGCATCGTCGATTAACAACAAGACAAATGAGGCTTGGTAGAAACCAGATTTTGGTTGGGTAAAATCAACACAAAAGGCTCTAAAAGTATATGATAGATCGATCAAATATACATAAGTACCGAACACTGAAAAGGATTTGTCAAAAAAAATAATTTTGACTCTTCTGATAATTGGGGTTCATGATATAATTATATTATATTTGTTACCAACATAATTGGAAACCTAATGGGTCACACATGATAATAAAATTTGGGAATTAAAATAAAATAACTAAATTTAATAATTATATAATGTCCATGGATTAAAGGTGTAATTAATAAAAAGTTGGTTAAAAACCTAAGCCTATACATATAACTTATGCCTCCCTTTTCATTGAGAATTTAGGGTCTTTTTTTTGTCCTTTTTTTCCCACATCAATTCATAGCTTAGAAGAAACTTTCTTGAGTTTTTGCTTCAAGTTTTGATATTTCGTTTTTGAGGCTGAAATAAAAAAGGTAAATGCATATGATCATATAACTAGCATTAACAAAGTGGATCTTGATGTTACAAAGATTTTCTAAATTCTTAGTGTGGAATACCGTTAGAGGTTAACGTTTAAACAGCGGCATGTTTTCGACAACCAAGCTCAATGTTCGTACGGGAGTGGATAAATTTTAATTGGTGATACTGACCCCTTGGTTAGAGGTATAGATTTTTTCTGCTGGTTTTCATGTTCTTAGACATGATAAAAACGTCCAACTAATCCTTGGAGGAATACGATATTGTATGTTCTAATTCTTCTATTGAGCTACACTTTGATGCAAGTTTATTTTAATTTTTATTTTTCGGGCTTGTAATCGAATTCCAACACTTCAATCATCCTCATTTTCACAATTTTGAATAGTATAGCAATAAAGTTTCCTCATTTATTTTGATAGAGACTAAATTGCTCCTTATCCTATAGTTTATTAATGAAAATAGTTAACACAATTGTCAATTGTGCTTATTTGCTCACATTCTAATAGTATATGGATTAAATTACCCTCTTTATTTTGAAAGGGACTAAATTACTTTAAACCCAATAGTACATGAACCTTTTTGGTATTTATTTCTTAGGGTAAACTACACCCAATATCACTAAACTATTAGTAAGTTTATGTTTGAGTCACTTAATTTCAAAAAATTCCAAAATGGTCACTGAACTGTTCAAAGGTTTTTATTAAAGTTATTTGGTTGTTACTTTTTTTAAATGGTCTGGGTAGCGAGCTCCAAGCGACGATTGGATGATCGATACGGTGGATCAATACCCATCGATGAGTAGAAAAACATACATTAGATCCAAGTTGATCTGACGGTTAGTGACGGAGATCGTAGAAAAAGGTTGTTTGTATTTTGGTTTGCATATTCATAACGTGTGGAAGAACATACTTTAGATCCAAGTTGATATGACAGTCAATGTCAAAGATCGGAGAAAAAAGTTGTTTGGATTTTGGCTTGCATATTCATAATGTTCAAAGCAATTTCATAAAAAAAAATTGAACTGTAGAATAGAGAGGATGGAAAGCTTTCGATTGGTGCAGGCAATGCGAATAGAGAAAGTCATACAACGACGACTTTAATAGCCTAGTGACTTAAATGAAAACTTTCAAATAGTTTAGTGACCATTTTATAACTTTTTGAATTTAAGTGACCAAAAACGTAAACTTAATAATAATTATGTGACTTAGGTATATTTAAATAAAAATAACCCATAGTCAAATGATAATAAGGGTGTTAAATTCTTTTCATCATTCTATAAATATTTTTCAAATAAAAATATGTTTTGAAAATTGCACACTATATTTCAGAACTATTGTTTTCAATAAATCCTAGTTTAAACATTTGAAATTGTTAATAAGTGGAAAAAAAAAAATAGTCATATGGTTTTAAATGGTTTGTCCTTGTAGTCCCCATTTTTGTCGAACACTTCAAACCACCACTAATAATTCCCATTAGTTATGCTTCCTTTTCAGGTAGACGTAGAATTAATTTGTTCGGTTTTTTTTTTTTTTTCTTTCTATCTTATGGTTCATATTAAACCTGTTATGGCTTTCAATTTGTAATTTGGTGCAAGACATTCCTTTGGCAATGTTACGGCCTATTACTTGTTTTGTCTGGCCGACATACCTTTTGCTTTCTGGGTTAATGCTGATGTTGGAAATAAATAAGAAAAGTAGGTGCTTTCTTGAACTCATTTTCTGTTGTTTTTTAATGGTTAATGTGCTGAGTTCTTAATTTCAAAGGCTCAAAAATCAGTTGATGTGCATCTTTTGGATATGTAACAATTAGGATTTTAGCCTAGTAGTTAAATAAGGGTACCTGTTCCGAATGGTCCATTGCCAACTGTTTTGATTTTTAGCCTCAATCCACTGCCAACTTGTAGCTTAATATATAGATGTAAATATTTATTAGGAGTTCTTAGATAATTCTGATTTAATGTTGATCTTTGAATATTTGATGTGATGGACAACCTCTACTTTCCCTCCTTTAGTTTGGAGATATTGATGTTTGTTTATGGAAGTCCGAATTTTTTAGTCCGAATTCTGATTAATGGACCGATATTATTATTATCTTTGGTGGTCGATGGGGGATTTGTCTCTTGATTTTGTGAGAGCTTGGGTGCTTGAAGAGGCAGCGGATTCAACCAAGTAGGAATGCCTTGTTGGGTGCCTAAAGAGGTGGATTTGGGGGGATTTAAACACATGCCCTATAGTTAGCCCAAGTGGTAGTGTAGTACCCGTAAGTGTCATATATGTTATAGGGCATAGACTCAAATTCTACCCAAGTGAAAATGTTGAGATTTCTTTTTAGATGGTAATATGCACATGTACAATCTGACTTCTCAGGCACTCAACTAGACACTGTCACTCTGTTGAACTCCCTACCTCTTCAAGAAATCAGGCTCTCGGTGAAGTCATAAGACAAAACCCCCATAGGAGATAAATTAACTCTTTAAAGGGTTTACTGACCTTCTATGGACAACACTTCAAAGGCATCTCTCAAAGAAGTCAACCTTCCCTCAATAAGGTTCAAAGTAGTTGAAAACTAATCTTCGAATTCCCTTTGGTTCGTATGTTATGTTGTACCATTATCTCTTCATCACTTTATGCCCTCATAAAAGAAAATGTTTTTTTTTATTAGTTTGTAAAAATTTCATGAAATATATAATATATTGAGACAAGCAGGATATGAGTGATCAAGATAAGATTTATCCCTCCTACATAATGCGAGCAATATTTTAAGCCCTTGATCGAATGAGGCTAGAAATATATGACCATGCTCAAATGAGTTTATATAAGATATTAGACTTACCTGTTTATCTGCTTTACTTTAATAAGTATTTAATAAATAGGAAATTCTATTATCGCATGTTTACTTCTTCACCCAAAACTCTTCCTAGCATACTAGAAATTCAAGAGAACTCACTATGAGGTTCATCGATTGTATAATATTGAATTCTGATTGTGAACCTAATAAAATATTAAACTTATTATTAGTTAAAATTTTTAAAATTGACTCTTAATTTCATCTCTTAAAATGAAATTATATTCATAATGGTTTTAATGTAATAATAAAAAAATTTTAAGGTATAATTTATGTTTCAAATGTAAATATATATATATATATATTTGGAATTAATGACTGACTCCCTTCAACAATATTATTTCAAAGGTTCAAAATTGACGTTTTCTTATTATCGTTATTCTCAACACTTATTAATTTAAAAAGAGTATATTCATTTTTTTTAAATTTCTATTCTATATTTGTGTTAAAATATATGACAAAAACAAATGAAGGGTTCTGATAAAATAACATGCCATCACTTAAATATGTCATTGTGGGCAGCAGTCTTGGTCGCTTCCATTATTGAATTATATCGCCATTGAAAGTATAAGCTTTCCTTTAAATATATAGGAAGGAGAAACTTGATGCCATGACTTTCTAACACACGGCACCTTTTCATCCAATGGTTTGCTTACTTTAAATTCCAGCAATCCTATATAAGTATTATAGAGTATTCTATATTAAAAGTCAAATTATATTATATTTTTATTATTTAAAAATAAGTAAATTAATTTTTATATGTTAGATCAAAGAATAAGATGATCATTTCTGTTAAAAAATTTATCTTTTTTACTATTAAAAATTAGCGTGACTGGCCAAATAACTAGATAGTGACATGTGTACATCATATTGATGTGTATGAACTAGTTTTTTAACGATAAAAATGGATAAAATCTTTAACAAAATAATCAATTAACTCTTGTTAACAAAATAATCAATTTACTCTTTTAATCTAATGTACTTTAAATGTGAGATTCTGTTGTGTACTTATTTAGAGAATATTCAACAATTTATCTGTCAAACAAGTAAAACTTTGGACAAGACTAAGCATCTTTTGTGTCCTAATAACTACAAGCAAACTAAAAGAATGCATTGTCTTAAATTGGAACATCTCAGTTTATAATTGGTCAAATTCTATAATTAGTTTTTCTACTTTACTCAACTTTCAAAGCTAGTTATTATATAAATTTAATCTTTCTATTTTATGATTTACAATTCTCAATCCAGCAGTTAATTTTGATTAGAATGTGTCGTCAAAGTTAATGACATGATTTTTTTGGGGCTTAATATATTAACTGACCTATATAATTAGGAAGTCATCAATATTTAAAAAAAAAATTCAGATCAATTTATGTGGCACCGGTTTGTACTCTAACTCTACTTCGCTTGGAGTTGATGGACCTTGATTGAGAATTTAGAATCGTCGATTCCTACCAAATTTTAAAGATTTTACATGGAGATGTCTTAAAAAGTATATCCCTATCAGTGTAAGATTAGTGGTTAAAGAGGTTAATGTGCCTATTGCTTATTATTCTGCGTGGGGAGGAAACTTTAGATATATTTTTGTTTCTTGTGATTCGGTTCGTGCGGTCTGATAGCATCTCAAGTGGTATTATACCATAAGTTAAGGGTTTGAATCTCACCAAAGGTTAGATGCTCACGTTGCCTTTTGATGAATGTCCGTACATTCACGTATATTCGAGGTGCCTCCTCTCATGAATAATACACGACTCTCCGTAGAAGGAGAGGCAAAATCCTTTCGAAAAACAATACTTTTCATTGCTGAGAGATCATGTCAGCATCTCGAAAACAACACATTGAAGACTTCTCATAGAAGAGCTAATCCTTTGTTAACAACCATAAAACTAACATAAAAGAAAGCTTCACTTAAAAGTAGAAAAGAAGCTACAAAACATGAATGTCCCCCCAGTTGAAAATCAAGAGAACAATAATAAACTTTTAACTAATGATTGAAGATAATTGATCAGACAAGTGTGGTCTGTTTATGTTTCCGGGCTGTTTTGTATTTCAGTGAAACAAAACTATGTGGACCATTGTTGATGACCAAATCAGTAGTTTAAGATTGTATGTAATATTTCTGGAGAAAATTACAGATGAAAAAAAAAAAAAGAAAAAGAAAAATTTATGTCATATGGGAAAGCTTCCAGCCATCTTTATCCTTAATCACCTTTAAGATTTCTCATGGAAAAAAAAAATCTTGTTTTGGTTCATGAGAAATCAAGATCTTTCATACTGGGCATGGCGGTGACTGGTTTTGGAAACTGGTGCAACTTTGTTGGCTTTGCTTTCTCATCACTTCTATATGCA
This sequence comes from Gossypium bickii, assembly GCA_025503065.1. Classification (NCBI taxonomy): domain Eukaryota; kingdom Viridiplantae; phylum Streptophyta; class Magnoliopsida; order Malvales; family Malvaceae; genus Gossypium; species Gossypium bickii. The sequence goes on along the minus strand of CP106719.1, from coordinate 10,199,375 downwards.
TTTTCAGCAACCATTACTGCTTTGTGACTCTTGCATCCCAATATCCCACCGGACCGGCTTCTTTGTGCTTCTTTCGTCACTCTACCGGCCGGAACTCTAATATTTTCCGATGATTTCTTCCCATCACGATCTGAAATAAACGAGCAATCAGCTGCTGCGCTGGCCGTGACGACACTCCATTCAATGCTGGTCTCACTTGGTGCATATGGGGTCATACAACTAGACATGCCATCAGATACTTGCCTTGTAAACAAAGCTTGACCACTTCCTGATATGTTATCGATCTCGAACAGATCCGAACTCGCATCGCTCTCGATATCATCACCTAACCGGCTGCTTCGAGGTATTGATGAAATGGTTGGGGCATTAGGAATGGCATCCCAACTTAACATAGACAGTTTCCTCTCAAGGTTCTTGGCTATATCTCCTTTCTTAATTGCAGTGGAACCAAAAACTTCAAGGGATTTTCTTGGATCATCATCAAGTTGTGCTTTAACTGTCACATTTTGAAGCCCCGGATTAAGAGCCGGCGGTTTATAATAGTATGCCTCTCGATTCAATCCAACGCTCATCCGATCGAAACTCTGGTTGTGCAATTTCGCTTGATACCGCTTCCGTCGATCAAGATTGTTAGGCCTATGATTGATTTGAATTTGATCTTTTCTATTCTCAACCACCCTTCCATGATAATCAACATTTTGATTGACATAAACAGATTTCCCATCCGAACAAGACCCGGTGCAGCTAAGATTCGAGAAAAAACTCCTCCCATCAACCTTCTTTAACCTGTTTTCAGATCGGTTCCTCACCGAACTCCGTAACAAAACACTTTGACTGTTCCAACTTGCTTCAGAACTCGCACTCGGAGTTCCAGGCCATCGCCTCGGAGTCATCATCCGATGCGGATCGCCCCGGTTTGGTACAGGCTTATTCGAATACTCTTCATCATCATCATCATCCAGTTTCATGCTGAAGTATTTTTCAGCACCAAAGACACTGGTTTCACCCTCTTCAAGCATCTTGTTCCGGTCTAACCGTGCAGGAGTAGTACGGATTCCGGCACTCGGAGCAATGGCAGGATGGGGATTTTTCCTCTTATCGCTTTCCATTATGGAAGCCTTTGAGATTCTCAGGAAACTGTATAAGTTCCATGTTCGGGATTGAAGATTTGTATATATGAAGAGTAGATGTAGGGTAGGAGTGCAACTTTCAAAGGTGTAAATTCAGACCCTACTTTTGCCTGGGGCTTTGATTCACAATTATTCACTCTTCTCTCACTATTGTACTTGTTATTTTCATTCTGCACCTAAATTTCATGATTTGGGGAATTATCATTAATGTGCAATTATGTTACTTCTCACTCTATAGATATGTTGAATGCTTTTCATGGGCATTTTAATATACATTAAATAGGAATTTTGAATATAAATAAAAAATTAAATACCCCTTTTGGCACTTATATATTATAATTAAATTATCATTTTGGTATCTTTACTAATTTTTTAAAATTATTAGTTTGACCTTTATACTTTTTCTTTAATCCCCATTACTTTATCTATATTTTCCGTTAAAAAATTTTAAAATATCAGAAAATAAAAAAATCATCAAAAAAATTTTAAAAGCTATAAAAATTTTAAAAAATTTTATAATCTATTTTTTAAAATTATGACAAATATTTTTTAAAAAATTATAAGTATGAAAATATTTAATAATTTTGTTTGGAATTTTAGGTTTTTAGAAAATTTTAGAATTTTATCAAATTTTATGCTAAAATTTTGAAAATTTTAGGATTTTCTTTTTGCAACTTTTTTATTTTTAAAGAAAATTTGAGTTTTTTATAGGTGGTAATACTTGATTGGATGAGGTGATTTTTTTTAATGGAAAATGATGAAATTAGAGAGATTAAATTGATAAAAACGATTCATATACTGAAGTGATAATTTAATTATAATATAAGGTCCAAAAGAAGTATTAAACAAAATGAAAACAAAGGATTAAAACTAGGCTTAATGTTCAATTTGGCCCCAGATCATGCATGTTTTCCCACTTTGATACCTAAATTTTTTTTTCTAAATTTGTACTTAAATTATCATTCTGTTACTTAATTCAGCCCCTTTTTTTTTTGTAATGGTATTAAAAAAAATCGGTTGTCACATGACGCCAATAAGAATGTACCATGTGGCACCTTTCAACCAATCATAATATGTCACATAGCACTTAGGTTTATTTAAAATAAAAATATTGAACCACCATTGAGCGGATATTGATCAATAATTTACTATTGTTGACCAAATGTTGAACGACGTTGACCGACCATTGACTTAAGTTGATCATCCATGCGGTGCTACTAGAACATGCCACGTTACCTTTTAAAAAAATATTATATATAATATACGGTTTAAAAACATAAAAAATCACATATAATATATGAATAATTCAAAAAAAAGTTTAAAAATATAAAATCTAAAATATATAAAAAAATTTTAAAATCAAAATATTATATAAAAATTAAAAAATTGTCAAAATATTTTTTTTCAAAAACTCTAAATTCTAAAAATTTAAAAATATATACATCTTAATTTCTAAAAATTTATATATATTTTTATGAAGTGTCTATTTTGAAATTTTAGATATACTATTTTGAAGTTTTAGAATTTTGAAAAAAAATAAATTTTATAACAAATCTTTTAGAATGTAAATTTTTGAAAAAAAAAGCTTTTTTTTGTAATTTTTTAAAAGTTAATATTTTTTAATGTTTATAATTTTTTCAATATTTATATATTTTTTTATTTTTAAAATCTTTTTACATTTTAAAACAATATATTATATAATATATTTAAAAAAGGGTGATATGGTGCGTTCTAATAGCACCACATGGACGACCAAAGTCTGTCAACGATCAATCAACTCCGATCAATGGTCAGTCAACACAGGTCAACAGTGGGTCAATATTTTTATTTTAAATAAATGTAAGTGTCACGTGGTATATTTTTATTAGCGCCACGTAACAATCGATTTTTTAACACAGTTACAAAAAATGAACTAAATAACGAAATAATAGTTTAAGTACCAATATAAAAAAATATCAAAATAAAAAAATAAACATAATTCAGCCAAATTCTAACATTAAGAACCTTTAAAGGTGTGGTCACAAGGGGCACATGATTGCACTTTAAAGTCTATTCCATCCAACTTATCAATAAATCGAATAAGCAAAAAATTATTTTAAAAACAATTTTAATATTGGATTAAAATCAAAAGTTGATTCCAAGTTTTTAATGCATATTATAATCGGTAGAAGAAGTGTCATTATCATCGCCCCCATCATCATCCTTTTCTAAAGGCAACAACATTTATTTCTTTATAATGGTATTCACATAAATAAATAAAAACTCCAAAGGGTTAAAAATATGGTAGAAAGGAAGAACGAAAAACTAGGCACCTTTTAAGGTAATCCAACTTTGCTGGAAAATTTTAAATTAAAATGAAGGATAAAATATATGGTTAGTTTCCGTAATTTGATAAAATTTAAATTGTAATTCGTATACATAAAAAAGTTAAAAATTAAGTTTTAATTTTTATTTAAAAATTTCAATTTAGTCAATTAAAACTGTAAGTATTTTCTATTAAAATTTGTCAACTTGAAATTTTGATTAGACTATCCTCAAATAGTATATAATTGTGGCCTCTAGGGGATCTCTCTGTTACCTAGTTGCTCCGAGCCTTATATACCATTTGTCCCTTATCCTTAGGTACCATGTGTCATGCTACCATTGGCAAGTCAGAGTCAAATGGCCAAGTGATCTAATGATATAAGTTTAGTAGTTTGGCGGCATGATTTGCTCTGTGTCACTTCGAATGAGACGTTTTGATAGGAGCGTAGTGTGGTGATTAATGAATGGGGCTCACTTGGTTGTTAGCTTGGAGGGTTTCTGCAAGAGATTTGTCTACATTATTCATGGGCTTACTGCTTGGTCCGGGCAGTTGGGGTATAACAATTACCCCCTCACCCGGTCTAAAGGGAGGCTATATAGTGCTCAGCCTTGAAATGCGATCATGTCCTTATTTTGGAGGAGAAGTGAGATGTGTTGATGGAGGCTCTACAGTTAGTATGAAACGCTTAGAATTTGAAATGGCAAGCTTGTGTGCGTCTAAGACACGTCTAGCCAGCATTTCACCAAACCTTGAGCCATTTAAAGACACTCATTAATGGTTGTGTGTTACAATGCATTATTAGGAAATGATGCTAATAATTTCCTATTATTTTGAGTTTCAAAATTGTCAGCCGCCAGGTGCAGCACTTTGGTTCGTGATTTAAGGTCATGCTTGTTGGGTTCTAGAAGCGTCTTTTAGCTTAAGGGGTGTATATATACTCAAGGCACTTTATTATTTTTCACCGGAGTTAGAAAATTTTCCATAGTTTCTTTCTTTTTCTAAGTCATTGCTTTTTTGCATAGTTCGTAGCGGTGTCGATTTTAGTGCTCTGTAAGTTCGATCACTTTGGTTTTTTTTTTTTTTACTATTTTTTCTCAATTTCTTGAGCAAAAATAATGAGAGGAAATTGGGGTGTGAGGCATGGAGTAGTTCGAATGTTGATAAGCGTCAAAAGACAACAGTGAAGAGGGTTGAGAGAACGGTATGTGTGGGTGGGTCATTTGAGATCCTGCAACTAGGCGTGTTTTAGATACTATTTTGTTTGACATAGCTGAATCAAAGAATACACCCTGGGATGTTGTGCTTCACCAAAGACCAAGATGAGGAGGGCTTAAGCACTTGGTCATAGGAAAGGCTAACAACTTGGGTTTATATTGGATGAAATACATCTTGGTTGAGCACAAGTTCGTAGAGGATTTTACCTTCCCAACCATGTGGAAGTTGCCTCCAACTGACCTAAGACTGTTCAAACCCAAGTTGAAAGATCCTTTCAGCATAAAATAGTTTGAGGTTGATCATGGTTCAGAATGTGTGGATGCATTGTGTAACGATCCAAAGTTAGTGGTGTCAGAAAATATGATTTCGAGACCCTGTTTCCATAAACTGAGTCTGTAACACCTCCTAACCCCTATCTGTCGCCGGAATAGAATTATAGAGCATTACCAGACTTTTCAGAATGAATACAAACATTAAACAATTCAATTAATATACACTTCATAAATTAATCGTATAGTCCAGCCCAAAATATGTGTAACATCCCCTAACCCTAAACTGTCGTTGGAACAGGTTATGAGGTATTACCTGACATATCAAATCAAATACGAAATTTTAACAGATAATTTACATACATTTCATAAATAATCATAAGTATTATCCAAATCAATTCAATTGATTTCATAATATTAACATTTCATTTATATTGTATATAACCATCCAAGGTTAATTTATAATACTATTCACAAACATATTTCAAAATGACCTAAACAATCAACTTAGGTACATGCCATTTCACAAAAGAGAATATACATCATCACTTTGTTTAGTTCGGGATTTACTTGGATGCTGAACCGGAACTTTTGACTTCAACTAATCTGCGCACGGAAACAAACCGTACGTTGAGTATATACACTCAGTGATATTACTAAAATTCAAATTTATAAATAATATAGTAAATTATGTTGTAACACCCTGAACCCGGCCTAGACGTTATGGTCGAATCTGGCAATGTCACATGATAGTGCTTTTGAAACCGTAGCCACACTTAAACCATTTCTCACTTTTTAAAAGTGTTTCATTATTTTATGGTATTTCTAAATAGTGTCGTTCGTTTCCAAACCGCTGTCCGTTTTCCAGAACACTTATACTTTGCAGAAGCATTTAAAACAATTTGCGTAATCGTGGTGTTTTGGTAAAACATTTGTTTCTTTTGAAAACCCTCGCTTTCTTACTTCTAGTAATAAAACCATAAAACATTTCAAATGCTAAATTTTAACAAAATTCCGTAATGGCCATAATTACATAAAATTTTCCCGGATATAATCAAAACCATAATTAAGTATAAAAACTGTGAATCTATCGTGAAGCAGAAGCAGTGGTCACCTTCGAATCCTCCGCTGCACCGATCCGTCTAATGCTAGGGATTACCTGAACAGATTTAAACAGAAAATGAGTTTCGCAACTCAGTGTGTAATCCCCACAGATATCAAACGTACAGAGTAATCACCAGGAATCAGAAATTACAGACCAGGCCAAAGCCCATTACAGAAACAGTTTGGGCCTTAGCCCACTCGGATGCAGAATCAGATATATATAACAGGGCTTAGCCCAATCAGATACAAAGTCAGAAATATATTAGGGCCTCAGCCCAATCAAATACAGAATGCATATCAAAATATCAGAATCCTACTGTAACACCTCTAACCCGTAACCATCGCCAGAATAGGGTTAAGAGGCATTACCGGTCATATCAGAACTTTTACGATCATTTCTCAAACATAAATACATCATCATCATCATATCATAACAAATCATATACATAGAGTCCCTTTAGAAGGTCTACGAGACCTTAAACATGCATTGGGAAGGGGTCAGGACTAAACAGAGCTCATACAATTTTTTTTGAAAACTTAACATTTTTCAAAGCTATAGAAGTCACACGCCCATGTGGGCAGGCTGTGTGAGGCTCAGACACACCCGTATGTCCAAGCCGTGGCAAAACAGGTCATACATACTGACTTGTCCACACGACCTAAGACACGCCCGTGTACTTGACCCATGGGCAACATTGACTCAATTCACACGGCCTGTCACACGCCCGTGTGTCTGGCACGTGTGCGAGTCTGACTTGTTTTGAAATGCAACCTTAAGAGACACGGTCGAGACACACGCCCGTGTGGGCAAATATAGGCCATTTGCAATGCCAAATTGCCACCCAAATTTTGGGTCACACCTACAAACCTCAAACCATATAATTTCATACCCAAAATGGCATCCAAACATACCAAAACATTGCATAGTTTAAACTTTTAACATCATTATTCATTTCATATGCAAATGTAACTCAAATATAGCAATTCAAATCATCAACTTCACATCAAAAACATGTAATCTATACGTCATTTAATCCCTACTAATTCATAGCATTTCTCATCATATCAATACTCCAAATCAACCATAAACTTACCATTATAAACCATTTCATTTAACCATTTATAAGCACATCAAAACATTCCAACTTATACATCATATAACAAGCACAAAACTCATCCATAAACACATATTTTATCAAGCCATATCACATGACTAAATTTACACATCTCAAAATATTCCATAATCACTAGCCTATACATGCCATATACCAAATATACAACTTCCAAGAGTACCAAAATAGATGGCCGATAGTGTGATTGAGTCGCTGACGATCCCTAGATTCGAGCTAACTTTAATAACACTGTAAAATAGAGAAAGACTTCACACAGTAAGCTTTTTAAGCTTAGTAAGTTCGTAATATAACACATTTAACTCAACAATTCAAATTCAATATACAATATTAACTATCACATGGTGTAATTCACAATAATACACAATTTCATCCGTCGTCAATACTCACATGATCATCCATTTATCCCATATACAATATCATCAACCACATAGGTTCCGTACATACCTATACCATCACTTAATTAACGATCACTTTTGCTACTCAATGCTCAATATCACAATTCGTATGATCTTCTTTAACCATTCGATTTACTCGCACACTTAGTGCCAATTTCTTAGCCGAAGCTTTAATATCATCGCACACTTAGTGCCTTCACATTAAACTGAATTTGACTCGTATCGCACACACAGTGCCAATCAATATAGTCAATGCTTTCTTTATTTTGCACACATAGTGCCGTTCACCACTGTATTGATCCTACTTACGCACACTTAGTGCTACATCTCTTCAAACCCATCATTCACATTACTAACTCAACAACCACATTTCCATTCATTGCATAATATGTGAACATAAATTTAACAATTCGTATTATACACGAACTTACCTAGGACGTAAAAACACGATACAAGTCGATTACTCGAGCACCTTGTTCTTGCCTCTTTTCTTGATCTATACATATTCAAATTTAACACTTTCATTCATCAAACCATTCAATTCAATCCAAATACACATATTTAGGGCATTTTACAAAATAGCCCTTATATTTTCACATTTTGACATTTTAGTCCCCTATTTCATAAAATCACAAAATACTCATAATTTCATTACACACATCCTAGCCGAATTTTCCCCTAGCTCATATAAGCCCATATATTTCATTTATTTCACATTTTATTACTTCTATTTCTCAATTTCACAATTTAGCCCAAATTAGTCAAATTCATCAAAAATTTAAAGACAAAATATGTTAATCTATCACAAAGCTTAAACAATAATCAATGGCACATCTCAAAATCATCATCAAATTCTAAAATTAAAGCATGAGCTTGATAGTATGCTAAGCAACGATCACAAAAACATAGAAATCATCAAAAATCAAGCTAAAACCATACCTTAATCAAACCAAGAGTAAGCCGAAATGTTAAAGGTTCCAAGCCCTATCTTCCTTTCAAATTTCAGTGAAGAAATGTCAAAGATGAACATAAAAATCATTTTGGTTTTATTTAATATACATTAGTACATATTTTACTATTTTACCCTTAATGAAACCATTTTATATTCACCTAATATATGCCCATCTATGTCCATCCCCACTATCAATGGTTTATTCACAACATAAGGACTTCTTATTTAATAAGCCATGACAACTAAGCACTTTAACAATTAGCATACAACTTTTGCATTTTTTACGATTAAGTCCTTTTTCACAATTCGGCACACAATCGATAAAATTTTCACACAGAATTTTCACACATGCTTAATTATATACTATAAACACAAAAAATAATATAAAATATTATTTTGACCTTGAATTTGTGGTCTCAAAACCACTATTCTAACTAGGGTCTAAATCGGGCTGTTACACCTACCCACCAGCCTCTACACACCATCTCCGTCTAGCCCTACACACTATGTGGGGATATAATCAACTCACACATCCCTACACACCATACTGTACCGAAATACGACACATAAACAGAATAATGCAGCTGAGCTGCCATATAACAGGCTTAAAACCTTTTAGACACTTCCTCCAAAATATCATCAACCCTCCCCGATGCAATGCAACATACCAAATATGACATGCAACAAGCAAATAACCGAATATACACTCAGTTCAGTACATATATCATGCTCAGTCAGACACTATATAATCAGATTACATAAATAGGAGTCTAAGTAACGGTTACCGACCCTACAGTAGGTTCACAGTCGACTTGGGCAACCCGTGCAACCTTACAGATCATTTAAAAAAAGTAGGCTCACACGCTAATGTGACCTGCCCGTATGGGCCCACACGCCCGTATGGCCCACACGACTTAATAGGTTGAGCCCGTGTGTCGCACACGGCCTTGCCCGGCAATCACACGACCGTGTCACTTGGGCACGGCCTGGCTCGTTGTAACATCTTGAATTATTGGGCTTATGCGTTTAATGGGTGAATATGTGTAATGTGTTAATTTAAGTGTTAGGGGTCCAAATTGGGCTGAGGATTAGGCTAAGGCCTTGAATAAATTATTAGATTGGGCATTAAAGAATTAAAAGGTGGTAATTATGTTTAAAATGCCAAACATGGACTTGTGGCCCAACAATAAATGGCACTATAAGGGAATTAAAAGTGACGCCACACACAAGGGATTTAGGGGCCCAAAATTTAAGTTAAATGAAGCCCAAATCTTTTAATTTAAGTGAGTTAAATTTCGGCAATTAGGTTTAATGAGGTGGACGGCTACAAGGCTTAAAAATAAGAGATTTATATGGATTTAATAATTGATAATTTAAGAGATAAAAAGGAGAAAAGATAGGAGCCTATCTACAAGGCAAGTGATGGCCGAAAATCCATCACCTAGAGAAGTGTAAAATTCGGCTACTGCATGGCAAAGAGGGTGCCGAATTTCCCCTCTCTTTTAGCTTGAATTTTAAGGGCGTTTTTGGTTTTTTAGCAGTAGGTGCGGAAATATCTAGAAATAGGGGGGATAACTCCTTGATTCTGACATTTAAAAAACCCTAATTCTCTCTATTATTTGTGCCGAATTCTTTAGCCTCTCCCTCTCTAATTTCTTTTCTCCAATTTTTTTCAAAAGCCGAAACTCTTCCCCACTTTTTCCTCATTGTGCCGATTTCTCTTTAAAAAGCCGAAATCTCCATAGTTTTTCTTTATTCATCCTATTTGAGAATTAGTTCTATTCTTTCGGCATTTAAAACTTTTCTTTGACATTGACGAATCCTCTCTTCAAGTGCTAGCCGAATCCCACATTCTAAGGTAAGTGTCGACTTTTGTTAGATCTCATATTTTATCCCCAGTTTTTGAAAGGCAAAAAGCTGAAAAGCTAATAGTTTAATTGTTTTATGATTGGGCGGCAACTTGGGATTTGAAGGAAGCTTGGTCAACTAGATCTAAAAGCCGAAAATAGCTAGTCTCCAATTTCGGGATTTTAAGGTAAGAAGATTTGTTATTCAAATATATAAAATTGGGTAGAACACTAACCATGGCCAAATATAGGAGAGGCCCTAGTTTCACATCCTTCCGGCTTTTTGAGCAAAGTTGTAGATCGATTTAGCAAGGGTATCGACATTAATCAGGTGTGTAGATCTCTAACACACTACTAATCCTGTATGTATGTATTTATGTTAGGGGCTGAAAAGCCAGAAAATGAGGCTGTATGAACAGTCGTGTATAGATCCTTATCACATAATTTTTATTTTGTATTATACCTGTTAGGGGCTGAAAAGCCGAAAAATGAGGCTGTATGAACAGTCATGTGTAGATCTCTAACACACTACTAATAAACCTGTATGTATATCTATTTATGTATGTTATGGGCTAAAAAGCCGGAATAAGGCTGTATAGACAGTCGAATAAAACCCTAAAAGGGTTTGGCAAGGATGCCAGGTACGTAATCATAGAAATCTCTATGTGTATCGATATATATATATATATATATATATGAAAGCTTGTATGATGTTTTCTTTATGTGTGTATGCATGGGGTGGGATTTTGATATGATGAAGGGGAAGAAGGTCGCATAGCGATAGGTGGCTTTGCCACATAGGTCACATAGTGATCGTTCTTTATGACAAGCAGCTCAGCTGTCGAGATGCTACAATATATTATTAAGGTCGCATGGCGATCGGTGGCTGAGCCACGTTATATTATAAGGTCACATAGTGATCGGTGGCTATGCCACGTTTAATGATTCCTGAATAATAGGAATAGGCAGTACGGCTGTCGTTATGGTGTGTAGCGGATGGAGGGTTGATTGTAGAAATCCCTAAGGTGTGATGGTTGGTACGGGTTGGTGTGTACGGGATGGAATTCTAGGATGGGTTGGGCTATTCATCATCTATTATCTGTCATGTGATTATGATTGTTTCCATTGTGTATGGGCCAGGGCTCATAATGTGTTTATGGGCCCAAGCCTTTTGTGTGTTTTTGGGATTTGCACAGTATGTCTTGGTGACTCACCCTATTATTTTTCCTAACTTTGCAGATGAGCAGTAGATCGTGGATATGGGAGCCGAGACGGACTCGAGGGGCCATCAAATTTTATTTCTACAAATTATTTTCGGGATTTTTTTAAGTTTATTTTATTTTTATTTGGGAATATTTATGTAATAAGGCCCTTAGTTTTTATTCAACTAAGTAGTTTTCAATGTTATGCAACATATGAATATACCACAAGGTTTATTTACATTTATTAATAAAAATACAAAGAGGTTTATTTTCAAAGAGTCTCTCCTTTATTCAAATTTAATTAATTTAACTTGTGTTTTCAAAATGCGATAAAGTGGTATGTGTTCGATAACATGCCGGACCTGGTTGAAACGCATGGGCCGGGTTTGGGGTGTTACATTTTGGTATCAGAGCCCAGTTCAAAACTCAGGCTGTGAAATGGGTCTAGTACTGTTTTAAAAAGTTGATAAGAAAATGTTTTGGATGAAGATATGGCCTTCGAGTGTACCGGCACCCGATCCACCCAAGTAAGTATTCTGAACTCCTGATTGTGATATAAATGTGGGCTTCATGGGCTTTATGGGACGTAGACTATCTAGATTAGAACTTGATGGACTCTAGGCTTAGACAAACAGCTCTTCAATTCCATAAGACTTAATTTCACTAAACAAAACCTGTAAACGAGTCGCAAGACTAAGGTGTGGCAACAGGCATATGCATGTCTAGGAGTAGATCAGGAAGAGCTTGGTATTTAAGCGGTCAAGTGACTCACCTCCTCTTTCTTTGGAATCTTACGGTGCATAGTGGACTGTTCACTTTAGCCATGACAGGTGTGGCAATAGGCATACGCATGTCTAGGAGTGGATTCAGTGGAGAGCTTGGTATTTAAGCGGTCTTAGCCTGACTGACTCACCTCCTCTTTGCTGAATCTTACGGTGTGTAGTGACTATTCACTCTAGCTATAAGGACTTGTTCATGGGCTAAACCCATAATTAAAACCCGAAAGGGACCAACCACCCTGTTTGAAAAAAAATCCCCAAGTGTTGTAAAATTTTCAAAATACTTTTGAATTGTGAAAATTTTCAATCAACCCTGAATTTATAAACACTTATGTTTTAAAAATTTACCCGAAAACCTCATATTTACAAGAATAACCTGGTTTATGAAACAAGATTTTCCAAGAGTACCCCTGCTTAAAAAGAAAAAACAACAACAACAACAACATCAAAACATCCCTGGTTTGTAAATTACCAAACTACCCTTGTTTTGCAAAATGACCAGAATACCCCTGGTTTGTAAAATTACTAAATTACCTTCAGATTTCAAAATTGCCAAAATACCCCCGGATTTCAAAATTACCGAAATACCCCTAGGTTTCAAAATTATTGAAATACCCCCAGATTTCAAAATTACCGAAATACCCCTAAATTTCAAAATTACTGAAATACCCCTAGAGTGTAAAATTACCGAAATACCCCCATATTGCAAAATTACCAAAATACCCTTATTTCACAAAATCACCAAGGAACCTTATTTTGGAAAATTATGAAAATACCCCTATAAGATAAATTACGAAAGTACCCCTAGGTAGTGAAACAACGAAAACACCCTTATATGATGAATGTAAGTTCATGGATGTTATTTGTATGTTGATGATTGAATGTATGTGGTTCCCTGGAACTAGGAGACAAACTTGAGATCGAAACCCGTAGATGTAATCTCGAATTGAAAGAACTACTCTTAAACTACTGTTCATAAGATTGTTCATGGGTAATCAATGAAAGAAATTAATAATTCATAAAATTTCTAATCAGATAAACGCGAATCAGTAGAATGAGTACAAGGGGACGAGGACGCTCAAGATGCGAATACCGGTGCGTACTCTACCATAGTATTCTAAGTGTTTCCTTTGGCTTTAGAATTAGAGTGCGGAGCGAAAGCATAGTGGTGAGACTTGGGTAGTACGATTAATAGTTAGTTGGAAATTTCGAGGACGAAATTTCTTTAATGGGGGTAGAACTGTAACATCCTGAATTTTTGGGCTTATGCGTTTAATGGGTGAATATGTGTAATGTGTTAATTTAAGTGTTAGGGGTCCAAATTGGGCTCAAGATTAGGCTAAGGCCTTGATTAAATTATTAGATTGGGCATTAAAGAATTAAAAAGTGGTAATTATGTTTAAAATGCCAAACATGGGCTTGTGGCCCAACAATAAGTGGCACTATAAGGGAATTAGAAGTGACGCCACACACAAGGGATTTAGGGGCCCAAAATTTAAGTTAAATGAAGCCCAAATCTTTTAATGTAAGTGAGTTAAAATTCGGCAATTAGGTTTAATGAGGTGGATGGCTACAAGGCTTAAAAATAAGAAATTTATATGGATTTAATAATTGATAACTTAAGAGATAAAAAAGAGAAAAGATAGGAGCCTATCTACAAGGCAAGTGATGGCCAAAAATCCATCACCTAGAGGAGTGTAAAATTCGGCTACTGCATGGCAAAGAGGGTACCGAATTTCCCCTCTCTTTTAGCTTGAATTTTAAGAGGTATTTTGGTTTTTAGCAAGAGGTGCCGAAATATCTATAAATAGGGGGGATAGCTCCTTGATTCTGACATTTAAAAAACCTTAATTCTCTCTATTCTTTATGCCGAATTCTTTAGCCTCTCCCTCTCCAATTTCTTTTCTCCAATTTTTTTTAAAAGCCGAAACTCTTCTCCACTTTTTCCTCATTGTGCCGATTTCTCTTTAAAAAGCCGAAATCTCCATAGTTTTTCTTTATTCATCCTATTTGAGAATTAGTTCTATTCTTCCGGCAGTTAAAACTTTTCTGTAACAGTCCAAATTTGACCCTAATCGGAACGGTGGTTTCGGGACCACGAATCCGAATTAGAAAAATATTTTTATATTATTTTGCGTGTTAATTATATATGTTTGAGCATGTGTTAAAATTTCGTAGGCAAACTTGTCCGTTTGTGTGTTCGATTTATGAAAAAGGATTAAATCGCATAATTGGTAAAAATAGCCAACTATTAAATTTAGTGGCTAAATTGAATTGTCTCCTTATTGATGAGGATTTAAATAGTAAATTGACCCTTTTTGGCAAGATAAGGGACGGCATTATGCTTTTATAAAGCAATTGCATGCCTATTTTATTTTAATAATATAATATTGCATGCTTAGTTTATTTTAATGAAAATATTGCATGCCAAGTTTATTTTAATATTATAATTTATTAACTAGATGGCATGTGCTTATATTATATAGCTTTGATATTAATTATAAAGGTTAAAGTAATAATAATAATATGTTAGTGGAATGTTAAAATATGTATGGATATTATTAAAGAAAGAAAAGATGTTTTATTTCATCTCTTTCTTCTCCATCTTCTTCACCGAATTCACAAAGAAAGAAGGAAGCTAAAACTTTCATTTTCATTCGGTCATTGCATGTACTATTGAGGTGAGTAATTGAGCTTGATTTTTGTAAATTTTTGCATCTTTGAGTTAGTTATATTGAGTACTATCAAACCCATGTGGAAATTTTAGAGTTTGAAGTATGTTCTAAGTTCGGCCATGGATGAAAGCTTAATGTTTTTGTTGATTAATGGTGAAATAATAATGTTAGGTGATAGATTAGTGAGTTTTTGTCTTTACATTTTTGATGAAATTGAGTATTATGGATTTAATTAAAAATATTTTTGGAGGACTAAAATGAAAAACAAATGAAATGTATGAGCTTGTATTAGGACTATGAAAATTCGGCCCTAAAGAGTCAGAGCCAAATTTTGAGTATTTGGTGTTTCAGTGCAATAGGGACTAAAGCGTAAAAATTTTAAATGTCGTGGGTAAAATTATAATTTGCCCGATTATGTGTTTTTGGACTAAATTGAATGAAAATATGTTGAATGAGCTTAATTTGAAATTATTTAGATCAAGAACAAAAAAGAATCGGGATTGGATTGGGGAAAGGAGAAGTTAATTGAATAGTCGGGAAACGAAGTCCGTCGATATTCGAGGTAAGTTTTTAAGCAATCATATTGCATAGAATTTATCTAAATTGATGTATATAATTTTAATGGAAATATATGTACCATTATGTTGATAAGCTGAATGTGAGGTATAAATACATGTAAATGATACACTCGACTATGTTATAGATCGTGTAATGAACATTGTACTATATATGTACCTATGTGGTTGAGGTTTAAGCTTTATGAATGTATATATGAATGTGAATAAGTAGCAAGCTTGAGATATGCACTAAATGTGCAAATTTGTGACACCGAACATTAAGTGTGAGAAATCGGTCATTTGGCACTAAGTGTGCGAATTTTATTATACCGAGCACTAAGTGTGCGAAATCGGTTGTTATGCACTAAGTGTGCGAATTAAATGTCCGAGTACTATGTGTGCGAAATCGGCTAAAGAGCACTAAGTGTGCGATCAATTGTAATCTCAAAGATTGAATTCAGTAAGTTGATACTATGAGATCTTATCATTCGAAATCTAGTTTATATGTTAAAGGGTGGCTTAGATGGATCGTTATTTTAAAGGTATAATTTAATATGATTAAGTTTAGTTCGATTGAGATATGATGTTCGAAAAATTCGTACAAAGATTATGAAGTATATAAAAGTTTCGATATATGAATTGGTTAGTAAAACGACTTTATAAATATGATATTGGACTTTGAGCCTAGCGAGCTTTGTGCCGATGAAAGTATTCGGGCTTTAAGCCTAGCGAGCTTTGTCTTTGTGGATAATATCGGGCTTTAAGCCAGCTTGAGCTTTGTGCCGATGAAAGATATCGGGCTTTATGCCCAGCAGTGCTTTATACCTAGGTGAATTATTATAAGTATATGCTTAAATAGATTTTTGATGATGTGGAACTTAAATTCGGTAAATGAGTTCGATGTTCAGGTATGTGTAAGTCTATTGTTTATTGGAGATAAGGTAAATTAGTAAATTGATATTTGTTACTAGTTATATTTGATACAACTGGAGAATGTATGTGAATTATATGGATTGAAAGGTAAGAAAGAAAATTTAGTAGTTAACATGTATATACTTGAACAAATGTATATGTATTGGTCTTGAGATGAGAAAGTGATTTATAGATCGATGTGAAATCTATTATTGAATGTGTGAGTGTTTGGCCTTAAGGCTACGAAAGGTGAAAGTTTATGAATGATGATAAATTATGAGTAAGTGAATTAGATATAAATTATGAGATGGAATATATGCATGATTACGATATCCCATGAATAAATTGGTGACTGACTGTGTATTTGAGTTAAATGATTCAGGTACGTATGAGGTTTAATTTTAAATGAAAAATAAGGTAAGTGAAGTTACTTAACGAGGAACATGGATTATATGAGAAAAGTGATTGTATATGTGTATGTGATTAACTAAATTTGGCCTTTTTGAATTGAATTATTTATGTTTCTATGGTGAATTATTTGCTTATGGCTTACTAAGCTTTCAAAGCTTACTTTGTGTAATTTTCCTATGTTTATAGAGTTTCAAGACTTGCTCGGGTTGGAAGTCGAAGGAGATCTCATCACACTATCAATTTTTGTTTAGTAAATAAATGCTTGGAGATTTAGTTACGTGGCATGTATAGTCTAGTTTTGATATTCTTTGGTTTTGAAGTTGTATATATTTGTATAAGCCATGCGAAAATGGCTTGTCCATCTTGTTAAATCTTGGAATTTATATTTTGGCTTGACTACCATGTTTGGTTCTGGTTTTGGTTGATTTGGTTTTGGGTATATATAAGTATGATTAATGTATGGAGTTTAAATGAAACAGCTTTTTGGTTAACTTGCAGTGAACGTGAATTTTAAAAATCACCAAAAATAGGAGAAATGGAATTAGAAAGTGAATAAGATATAGAATTAAAGCTTATTGTGTCTATTTTTTATTGGAATAAACAAGAACATTATTGAAATTTCTGTACAATGAGATAAGCTGAGTTTTTGTAAAGATAGGTCGAACCATCAAACAAGTGAAATAGGGAAACTTTGATGAATAAACTGTACTAATTGACCATATGAAAAATTCTGGAAAAATTATAGTAAGAAGATATATGAGTCTAGTTTCGGAAAAAATTTACGGTTCTAAATTTCGAGTTTCGTAACTCGAGTTATAGTCAATTTAGTCAACATGATGCAGATGGATAGTTTCAATTTTTATGCCCCGAATTAGTAGTTAAGTTTAGTAATACCTCGTGCTCGACTCCCACAACGGTCTCGGGTAAGGGGTGTTACATTTTCTTTGACATTGACGAATCCTCTCTTCAAGTGCTAGCCGAATCCCACATTCTAAGGTAAGTGTCGACTTTTGTTAGATCTCATATTTTATCCCCGGTTTTTGAAAGGCAAAAAGCCGAAAAGCTAATAGTTTAATGGTTCTATGATTGGGCGGCAATTCGGGATTTGAAGGAAGCTTGGTCAACTAGATCTAAAAGCCGAAATTAGCTAGTCTCCAATTTCGGGATTTTAAGGTAAGAAGATTTGTTATTCAAATATATAAAATTGGGTAGAACACTAACCATGGCCAAATATAGGAGAGGCCTTAGTTTCACATCCTTCCGGCTTTTTGAGCAAAGTTGTAGATCGGTTTAGCAAGGGTATCGACATTAATCAGGTGTGTAGATCTCTAACACACTATTAATCCTGTATGTATGTCTATATATTTATGTTAGGGGCTGAAAAGCCAGAAAATGAGGCTATATGAACAGTCGTGTATAGATCCTTATCACATAAGTTTTATTTTGTATTGTACCTGTTAGGCGCTGAAAAGCCGGAAAATGAGGCTGTATGAACAGTCGTGTGTAGATCTCTAACACACTACTAATAAACCTGTATGTATATCTATTTATGTATGTTATGGGCTTAAAAGTCAGAATAAGGCTGTATAGACAGTCGAATAAAACCCTAAAAGGGTTAGGCAAGGATGCCAGGTACGTAATCATAGAAATCTCTATGTGTATCGATATATATATATATATGAAAGCCTGTATGATGATTTCTTTATGTGTGTATGCATGGGGTGGGATTTTGATATGATGAAGGGGAAGAAGGTTGCATAGCGATTGGTGGCTTTGCCACATAGGTCACATAGTGATCGGTCTTTATGACAGGCAGCTCAGCTGTCGAGATGCTACGATGTATTACTAAGGTCGCATGGCGATCGGTGGCTGAGCTACGTTATATTATGAGGTCACATAGTGATCGGTGGCTATGCCATGTTTAATGATTCCTGAATAATAGGAATAGGCAGTACGGCTGTCGTTATGGTGTGTAGTGGATGGAGGGTTGATTGTAGAAATCCCTAAGGTGTGATGGTTGGTACGGGTTGGTGTGTAGAGGATGGAATTCTAAGATGGGTTGGGCTATTCATCATCTATTATCTGTCATGTGATTATGATTGTTTCCATTGTGTATGAGCCAGGGCTCATAATGTGTTTGTGGGCCCAAGCCTTTTGTGTGTTTTCGGGATTTGTACACTGAGTCTTGGTGACTCACTCTATTATTTTTTCTAACTTTGCAGATGAGCAGTAGATCGTGGATATGGGAGCCGAGACGGACTCGAGGGGCCATCAAATTTTATTTCTACAAATTATTTTCAGGATTTCTTTAAGTTTATTTTAATTTTATTTGGGAATATTTATGTAATAAGGCCCCTAGTTTTTATTCAACTAAGTAGTTTTCAATGTTATGCAACATATGAATATACCACAAGGTTTATTTACATTTATTAATAAAAATACAAAGAGGTTTATTTTCAAAGAGTCTCTCCTTTATTCAAATTTAATTAATTTAACTTGTGTTTTCAAAATGCGATAAAGTGGTATGTGTTCGATAAACATGCCGGATCTGGTCGAAACGCATGAGCCGGGTTTGGGGTGTTACACTCATCGATCACACGGCCGTGTTGTGGCTCACAGCCTTACACACGGCCGTGTTGTGGCTCACAGCCTTACACACGGCCTACCACACGACCGTGTAGCATCGACAGAATCGTTTTTTGGCTTTTGCTGATTCATGTTTTCTGTGTTTCTGGGTACACACCTGGTGTTGATTTGAAGCAAAAACACTCACGAGACCACACGCACCTAAAATTCAGAATACCATCACCCAATTTCAGTTAATACTTCTAACTTAACGAAATTAATCCACCAACGAAACTTCACAATACACAATGAGTATTCGTAAACTTACGAACGAAGACTTCTAATGCTCAATTTGCTGCAGGAGTTCCCACCGATTCCTGCCCTTCACCTGATATCGAGAGAAACAACACAAACTCTCACGTTAAGCACTTTGTCGAAACATTACTAAGTTTTTACTAAAACACGACTTACGGAATGAGCGAAAACCAACGCTGAACAAAAGAAGATGGATTGGAAAGAAGAAATCGAAAGGGAAAAAAAGGATATGGAGGCAGATTTTTAGCAGAAGAGTTGGGGAGACGACAAAAAAGTTGGAAAAGAATCTTGGGGAGATGAGAGAAAAGAATTTGAAATCAAAAGGAAAATAATTTTGATAACTCCCCATTATCCCACTATACTCTCATCCTCAAACACCTTAGAATTCTGATTCAACTAAAACTCTTTCAATCAAACGAGCAAAATAAAACTATCCTACGCTCACGCAGGGATTCAAACACAAGACCTCATGCAATCAAACACTCCACTTAACCACCAGACCAACAGGCCTATTCTGATATCATTTTACCAACAATAACTTAAAAGCCTACCGACCCCAATGAGAGCTTTATTCATAAAAAAAACCAAAATTTACCCAAGTTGTGACTTGAATTTGAGACCTCTCATACACACCCAGAACACTTAACCATTGAAGCAGATATAGAATTGTGTGTCAATAAATTTTAGAAACACATATAGATATTTTTGTGCTCCAAAAACACATAAGCAGGAATTAAGGAAATTTTGGGGCGTTACATATGCATATTTAATTTACACAATTAATCTTTCAATAACCGTTTCATAAGGTGTATTCAATTAATTCAATTTACACAATTAATCTTTCAATATCCGTTTCATAAGTTGTATTCAATTAAACTCATATTGTATTTCATTAATTTCAATTCATTTCATTCCCACTTCTCATTCCGATATCTCAATCCATTTCATATACATAATCATTCAGTTTATCAATTCATCCAATGCCAATTCTAATTTCTAATTCGTTCATTTACCCCTATTAACTTGACTCGGAATTTGACGGATACACGGATCCAACCAAACACACCAATATGGCACCTAGTGCCTCATCAGATAGTTCGAAGCAATAAGTTGACACCCAGTGTCTCATCGGCCATGCCGAAGTAAGTTGGTACCCAGTACCTCATCGAATCTATCCGAAGAATATAATGACACCCAGTGTCTCATCGACTGGAAGTTAAAGTAAACCTGAACACTTTCAATCCTATGGCATGCCAACTATATTCGGCTTAGCCCGACTAGTTAATAGGGTGTCCAATTCACTTTCTCAATTCAATTTCAATCAAATTCATACCAATCTCAAGTTCTCATATTTTCAATTCAATATCACAGTAACTTATTTAATTCAATTCAAATCACTTTCAATTTCCAATCAATATATATTCAAAAATTCACATAATTCATAATTCAATATCATTTCTTACCTCAATTCCACTTACCACACACATTAATTAAAATTAAAAAATAAATAATAACTAAATTCGAATTATAGTAATACAAACCGTAGTTTTTCTCGATTTACTCCTCGTCAATCTTTTCTTTTCCTTTCTTGGCCGATGTCTTTGGCACAATATTAGCTATGAAAATTTAAAATAATTTACAATCATGAATACAATATCAATTCAAATCAAATATTTAAATTTTCTATTCAATTTTTACCTTAATTTCAATTTAATCCCTAACTAAAATTATTTTTCATTTCTATCACAATTTATACCTTATTTTCACTTAATTTCTACTTATAGCTTAACTTAACCCTCAATTTTCATCACAAAACCCTAATTTTAAATTTCTTACAATTTAATCCCTATTACACAAAACCTACAACTTATTCTACAATTTAATCCTTTTCCTAATTCTAATTTGAATTTCTATCAACTCAATCTCTAATTCATCAATTAATTCAACATAAACTATATCCAAAAATCTACTAACTTTCAAAATTTCAACATATACCTAATAGTATTTTGTTCTAGGATCATAAAAACTCAAAAACTACAAGAAAATGAATTAAATAGACTTACCAATTTGAATTTGAACCCTTAAAATCCCCAAAATTTCTTTTTCTTTCTTTTCTCCCTTCTTTTTCTCTCTTTTTCGTTTACAATTTGCTATAATGTTTCTTATGTTTGTTTATTTTATATAATAATATAATAATATAATATAATAAAATAATAAGACATATCTTTTACTTAAATAATAAGTAAATATATAAATGTATTACAAGTGTATATATATATTATTACACATGGTTTCATGAAATACCATACATTTTTCATTATTTGGTTTATTTAATAATAATATAATATAATTATATAATATAATAACATACTTATTTATTAAGTTAATATAATATAATATATATTTTTAATTAAAAATATTTTTGATATTACACATGTAAACCGCCTCAACTTTAAAAATAGCTATAATTATCTATTTAGCCCCTTTAATTTTTCTTTAATCTATAATTAAACTTTCATAATTTATTCAATTTAATCATTATACCTAATTAACCTTAATTTAAACCAATTCTTCTAACCAAAACCTAATTTATCACACAACTAACTTCGTAAATATTTATAATAAATATTTACGAATCTGTTTTGCTAAAACGGAGACCCGACAATACACTTTTTTCGATGCCCATAAATTTTGTGGGTCGTTACAATATGTGTTAAAGATGAATCGAAACTCAATCGGAAACTCGGAGAATTTTTCAAGAAATTTCAATTTTTTTCCTAAATGCAGGACACACATGCCCGTGTGGCCAATGGACACGCCTGTGTGACTCTTTGACATGCCCGTGCTTCAGGCTGTGTTCTATCCCGTGTAACTCCCTGACTTATATCACACAGCCAAGTCACACGTCCGTGTGCTAGACCGTGTGGTCAATTTATTTTTCGAAAATTAAGTGCATTTTTCACACGGCCAGCGCACATGTCCGTGTAGTAATAGCTGAGCATTCTGTTTAAAAAAAATTAAGTTGCAGAGGACACACGGTCTAACCACACGCCCATGTGAAAACTGTGTGTCTCACACGATCTGGTCACACGCCCGTGTACCAGGCCGTATGGACTTAAAATGAGCCTTGTACATCAAGATTACCAACCCTGCAAACTTATACATCAAGCAACTCAAAAATCAATCGTTTAACCAATTCAAAACATATTCAAATATGTCTAAAACATGTCAAAACAATCAATTTAATGATCTAATCAATGTACTTTCATAGGTACTTCACATATACTAACCAAATCAATCCAATTAAAACCCATTCAAACTAATTCTAATTTCATACTAATTTTCTACTATTACTTATCATTTGATAACCTTCACATATCATATATATATATAACACCATTATCATATTACAACATCATTTACTAACATTTCCCAAAATGACAAACATATGCATGCCATTACCAAAAAGAAACATACTTCACCCCACTTGAGTTCGGGATCTCGGATGGATGCTGATTCGACAATTTGATTTCAACCTAACCTACGCAAGGAAAATAAACCGCACGCTGCGTATAAACTCAGTGGTATTTCTATAATCCGAATATTTAAAAGGAAATAACATTATAAAACATACACTTTAAACCATATAAGAACATTAGCCAATCAATAATTTAATCCATCCATTTAACTTTCATTTCTCATCAATAGCTAATTCAAATAGCTTTTCTTACTTTGATTCACATATCCTTTAACAATAACAATACTCTTTTCATGAACCCTTGGTTCATGCATTTCATTTGTAAAATTTAACTCAATGTCCAATTCCAAATTCACATACAATATCATTCAATATCAATCTTATTGCCAATTCATTTATTTACCCCTATTAACACGACTCGGACTCGGACGGATAAATGGATACAACCAAAACACACTAATATGGCACGCAGTGCCTCATCGGATAATTCGAAGTAATAAATTGACACCCAGTGTCTCATCGGCCATGTCGAAGTAAGTTGGTACCTAGTACCTCATCAAATTTATCCGAAGTAATAATGTGACACCCAGTGTCTCATCGACTCATGGTCGAAGTATCCCTGAACTCTTCTAATTCTATGGCATGCCAACTATATCCGACTCAGCCCGATACAGTTAATAGGGTTTTCAATTTTAATTTCTCAATTCAATTTCAATCAAAATCCACACCAATCACAAATTCTCATAATTTCAATTCAACTATTTACATATGCTTATAAAATTCAATTCCATTCAATTCAATATCACAATATCAATTACTTACCTCAATCTACTTACCATACACATTAAGTAATAAATTCAACAATTAATTATGAAATTTGGAATATAGAAATACAAACCGAAATTTCCCGAGTCACTCCTCGTCAACTTTCTCTTTTCCTTTCTTAGCTGAGGTCTCCGGCACAACGTTAGCTACGAAAATTAAACAATTTAAATTCATCAATACACATAATTTTACCTTGAATATTTAAATTTTATACACAACTTTTGCCTAAATTCCAATTTAATCCTTAATCAAATATAACCTTATTTTCTTCACAATTTTATTCTTTATTTTCATTCAATTACCACTTAAAACTAAATTTAACTCTCTAATTTCACTATAAATCCCTAAATTTGAAATTTCCCAATTTAGTCCCTATTACTTCAAACCTTATAATTTGTTTTACAATTCAATCATTTTCTCAATTCTAACTTGAAATTCTATCAATTTAACCCCTAACACTTCAATTTATTCAACATGAACAACTTCTAAAAATCCACTAACTTCTAAAATTTCAACATAAATCAAGTAGTACTTTGTTTTAGGATTCTAAAAACATCAAAATTACAAGAAAAGGGACTAAATTGGCTTTATAATTTGAATTTGAACCTCAAAACCCTAATTTCTCCCTTTCTTTTTCTTTTTTCTTTTTCTTTCCTATTTCGTTTGCTCCTCTGTTTCTTTTCTATTGTTTTATTTCTTTTATTTCTTTTATTATTAAACTATTATAATATAATAAAATATAATATAATATATATATTCATACTTAAATACTAAGTAAGTATATATATATTACAAATGTATGTATGTATTTATTACACATGTATATTACCATTACCATACAATTGTCACAATTTGGTTTATTTATTTATTTAGTCCCTTAACTTTTCTCTATTCTATAATTCAACTTTTACTCTATATGCAATCTAATCCTTATACCTAATTATTCTTAATTTCAACTAATTCACCTAGCCAAAACCTAATTAACCACACAATTAACTTGGTAAATATTTTTAATAAATATTTATGAATCCATTTGTCAAAAACGAAGACCCAAAAATTCACTTTCTAGTACCCGTAAATTTTGGGTCATTACAGAGTCTATAAATATTCAATAAAAATATTTACAGAGTTATTATGTAATTGAATTAAATTTAGGATAGGTAATTTGGTCGAAATTGTGTTCAATTAGGGCCCAAGGACTAAATTGTAAAGGTTCATAACTATATATTAATAATTGGCCAAAGACTTAATGACTTATATAGAAATTAAACCAAGACCTAAAATGGTAAATATACTATTTAATAATAATAGTGGATAGTTGAGTTATTAAATTTGTTAAAATAATATTAAGATTATAAGTATATTAAATTATAAAAATCATAAAATAAAAAGAAGATAAAAATGTATAGCGGAAGAAAAGAGAAAGGATTTTCTCCTTTCTTCCTCAAGTAGTCTAACCACCAAAATTAAAGAAGAAACAGTCGACCTTAGGGGTTTCAAACTTTGAAGCTTCAATTGGTTAGTTCAATTTAGTCTTTTTCTTATAATTTCTATGTTTTTGAGGTCATAGGAGCTTAATCTAGCTAGTCCATATATCAATTTGTAAAACTGTTAAAGTTTTAGAAAGTATTCATTGTTGATTGCTTGAAGCTTTAGGTGTTAAACTGATTGATTTTAAGCTTAAAGATGAAAAATAACTAAATTGTAAAGTTAATTGATAGTTTCATACTTTAGAAACTAAACTGAAAAAAAAGTAAAATTGGTTGTAGAAATAAGAAATAGGAGGTACCTAATAGACAGAAGTGAAATCATATTTCAATTTGGAGTTTTAGATTGAAAGTTATGTTAGTCTTGATTTTAGGGGCTAAATTGAATAAATTACAAAACTTGTATAAAATGACAATTGTTTGTGGATTTGGTTGAATTTTAATGGTATTATGTATTTATGTTAATCTGTAGCTAACATCGATCAGGATTCCTTGAGAGGAAAAGGAAAAGCTAAAGCCGACGACGAATACCATGAAATTTACAGTTTGTATTTCTATGATTTGGGGCCTATTTAATTACTACATTTTCATGCCATTTCACATCATACATTGTTGAGGTAAGTCATTTAGGACTACTTGGGCTGATTTGATATGTATAAGATTGATTTCTGAGATAGAGACTAAATCGAATAAAGTACAAAATTTGGAATTTACTTGATAATTGCTAATTGGTATGGACTTGTGTGGAATTATGTAATGTAAGTTATGGAATTATAATATGTTTTTTTATTTGATATTTATGATTTGTAAACTGAATTGAATATAAGGAATTGGACATGAAATACCATATTAATTGTTTGGACCGAGTCGGATATAATTGACATGTCATAAGGTCAAAATACTGTTGATAGCCATTGTTGTTGGGCAACCCAGGATGGTAGATTATTTAACGATTCATCATTGTTAGGAAATCTGGGGTGACAAGTTGATCGAATTGAGAAAATCATTGTTATCGGGCAATCCGAAATGGAATTATGTATCGTTATAGCGTCATCTTTGTCGGGCAACTCGGGGTGACCAATCTGTGTATCTATTCTAAGTTTGTGTTGGTTAATATGGTTATAAATAAAAGAAATGCTTAATTGACATATGATACGATCTATTTATGAAAATCAATATGCTAAATGAAATGAAAACAAGCCTTGGAGGCTGATTATAGATTTAAGAGTCAATAGACTCGGAAACGATTCGAGATATTGTATAAAGTGAGATTTGTATGTATGCTCATATTTGTTAAAGAGGAAGAATATGCAAAATTTATTTTAGCTATATCTAATACTTTAAATGAATTTAATAGCTTATGGAAAAGTTGGTATGTTTGTGAACTTATATGCATACTCAATGGTTGTATTTGTGTCACTATGTATATAAAGATGATATATACATAATCAATGGTTTAACATCATTTTGGTATTGAAATTGTGCATGATGCATATGTGTAATTAATTGTCTTGAATCATAGATTACCACTGAATGTATTTGTAACACCCTTAACCCGTATCTAACGTCATAACAGGGTTACAGAATATTACCAGAATTTACAGATCAATTAATATACATTTCATTTAATTTAGCATTCATATAATAAATCAATCAAAATCAATCTTAAAGTCCCTTATACGAGCTCTTGAGGCCCAAAATATACATTAGAAACAAGTCAGGACTTAATTGGGTACTCAGAAAATTTTTCGGAAAACATTCAAACTTTTCAAAGGTGCAGGGGACACACGATTGTGTGGCCAGGCCGTATGTCTCACACGGTCAAGAGACATGCCCGTGTCTAAGGCTGTGTGGAATTCGAAATAGGGACACATGGCCGTGTCCCAACCCGTGTCCAAACATGTGAGCTCTTTGACTTATGTCACACGGCCAAGCCACACAACCGTGTGCTAGGTCGTATGAGCATACTGACTTTTATTATTAAGGTGCAGGGGTCACACGGCCAAGCCACACGCCCATGTGCTAGGCCATGTTAGCATTATGTTTTGCTTTGTTTTAAAAATACAAGGGACACACAGCCATGTCACCTGGTCGTGTGTCACACTCGGTTGAGACACATGCCCGTGTCTCTACCCGTGTGGACAAAAATAGGCCGTTTCCAAGCCATATTTCTCACCCAATTTAACTTCAACCTAATCCAACATTTTTACACAACAACAAGCCATAACAAGACATTCAAAACAAGCTAGAATCATGCCTTAAATACATAATATCTTCACATACAACTAACATTCTTTTAAGCACCTCAAATGACGTATTATAACATGTATGTTCATGTGTTCAATATATTCATATATATAACTAATTTATATGCATAATTGTACCCAAGGTTTACCAAGCTAGTTTGCATTATTTCAGACCAAGTTACTTAACTAACAAAACTTACCATTTGATACCAAAATGTATTTCGAAAACTAACATATTTAGTTATATATACCTTACATATCAAGGTACTGATTCATGACCAGTTCATTGCATACCAAAACACATGTATATAAATGCACATTTAGCTAACACTTTACCTTTCACTAAACATCCATAAACCAAACCACACATCAACCACATAAAGCAAATGTGCACAAACCAAAATGTGCCAAAACACAAGTCAATTAAGTGGCTAATCTCAACAAAACATATATAAGCCAAGATTAGCCAAAATAACCTATACATGCCATTATAATCATAGTCAAAACATTCGAAAGTACTGATAGAATCGATGGATAGCGTGATATAGTTCCAACAAGCTTCCAACCTGATCGAGCTTCCGATAATCTGAAAGGTAAAGAAAAATAAATTCTTAAGCAATAAATCCTTAGTAAGCTCGTATAAACTTTAATCATATCAATTCATTTAAAATATGAAATTTATTCATATTGTGAATAATCCAATAATGATACTGCAATACTCATGAAGCTATATTCATCAACTCACAAGATGAATAAATCCACAGTATCACTTTTACATGTTATCCTAGCATAGTAGGATTTTAAACAACTTTAAACTCTTCTAAATTTCTTTATCTTCGTTTGCATTTCTTTACTTCTAACACTCATTCCATGTGCATAACACACAAGTCATAAGCATAATATTCAATCATAGCCACAAGCTAGTGCATTTAAACATAGCCTTTCTTGAATTAATCCCATGATAAGTCGTTTCATAAGAAATTGCACAATTTAAACCTTACCAATCTTTCATGAGCACTTGCATATTTTCTCTTGAGTACTTAACATTTCAATGCATCATGTAAATAAACATATTACCATTCAACCAACAGCTTAGCACTTGCCTAAGCATCAACAACAAAACTTGTTAGCATACTTACACATATTCCATATAAATTCAACATTGATAAACTTATTTTCTCAACATGTTACACTTGAGTTTATTACTCGTATCAATTTACATAATTTCCTTGTATCAACATCTAAAAGATATTCACATATGTACATATCATGATGCATATCATTCTCTTACTGTTTCTTCATAAACATATATCATTCATTTCTTTATATCAGTATACCATGTACCATCATTTCTATGTATTTCGTATATATATATTTTGGTAATAGTTCGTAATTACTAATGTACTTAGTCATCAGGCAAGTTTTATACACATGTATCTTCTATCTCATATTTCAACATGTCACGTAATATCAGTTTCATGTATTTCAGGCATATACGGCTAATAATTCATTTCGTACTTATATTATTTCAAATCAAAATTTTGCTCGTTGAACCAATTAAAATATCGATAGACACATGGGTAGTACACACGAAATGTACAAAATTGTAATATGTCAATTCATATACAGGAATGTTCATACGAGCACATTAACGAGAAGTTCTTCCGAGCCATATAACAGGAAGCTCATGTGAGTCATGTCATGGGAAGCTCATCCGAGCTTTATAACGGGAAGCTCATACAAGCCAATATCGGGAAGCTCCAGATAGCCAATATCGGGAAGCTCATGAGAGAGCCTTTAATTGGGAAGCTCTGGAGAGCCATATATCGGAACGCTCAAGACAGCCAATATCAGGATGCTCATGAGAGCTAATAACGGGATGCTCTTGCGAGCTGTGGTGTGTCCACAACACATGTAGGACTACAACCAATTCGGGAACCCTATATCCATTGAATTTCATTTGTTCAAACGAGACTTAATACTTGTCGGGCATTGTAGGAAATGTGATTAACTTTCATACATGGAAAATACACAATTCACACACATAACATTCCAAATAAATCATATAAATATAAAATTTAGTTACATGAACTTATCTAGCTAAATTGCAGAAATATTAAGATTCAGGGGTATTTTGGTAATTTTTTATTTTCCTCGATTTTCTACCCGATCCTGATCTGAATTAATAATTTAATTCAATATATTAATTTAGATAATAAAACAATTCATTTCATGTAATTTGGTATTTTTTATATTTTTACAAAATTACCCCTAAAGTTTTACTTTTATTCAATTTAGTCATTGAGCCCAAAACATGCAAATTAACCATTTTTAATACAAACCCAAGCTAGCTAAAAATTCATGGCATTCAATACAGCCCATTTTTACAATAATTTCACAAAAAAAACCTTTGTATTTTTACTATTTCAACAATTTAGTCCCTAACCAAAAAATTCATTAAAAATCACTTAATAAAATACTTTTAATTAACAACTAATATCTCAAATTAATAATTTAACATCAAGAGTCATATATATTCATCAATGGCAACATCCAAAATCTTTAACAAAATAAAAAACATAGGTAAGGTTTAGTTAGACCTAATTGTAACAATCTCAAAATCATAAAAATTATAAGAAACG
The DNA here is from genome assembly GCA_025503065.1 of Gossypium bickii. Taxonomy (NCBI): domain Eukaryota; kingdom Viridiplantae; phylum Streptophyta; class Magnoliopsida; order Malvales; family Malvaceae; genus Gossypium; species Gossypium bickii. Next base: position 10,168,931 of record CP106719.1, on the reverse strand, counting down.
GTTAGGAATTGAACTCACATGAAGCAAAATTGAAAAGCCAGCTTAAGTAGCTCTCCTTTCTCTATTTTGAACCGAAACTTGAAGAAGAAATTATCTAGAAACTTTTAAATTCAATTTGTTTTATTTTTAATAATTTATTATAAGACATAAATTACCAATTCAAAAATCTTTTTAAAACCATATTTGACTCATAAATATTAAATAATAAATTTTACGAGCTTACTCATCGGATTTTGTGGCCTCGAACCACTATTTTCGACACCGCTGAAAATCGGGTTGTTACAGTTTTACTCAATGAACAATTTGTAGTATTTGATCGAGTCAAGTTGAATCGAGTCAAAAAATTTTGAGTTAGTCGAGTTGACAAATCCTATTTTAGCAACCAAACTCAATTTGATTTTTTTTTTTAATCGAATCGAGTCAAAAAAATTCGAGTCAAATCAAGTCGAGTTAACGAATCCTATTATTTATACTTAATGTTGCGTTTAAATCGACCAATTATTTAACTAGTAGACGAAGTACAAGATTATTTAACTACATGAACAATATAATGATTTTGCCTTTTAACTTAATGGGTAAATATTTATCAAAACGACGTAGTTTTACCTTTTAATTAATTATTTTGAATTTTAACTTTTAAAAAAGTAAACATTTATCAAAACAACGTAGTTTTGCCTTTTCTTATTCGGATTTTCGGATAACTCAAATTGTGTAATTCATATTCGAGTTAAACCGAAAAACTTAATTTTTTATTCGAGTTGATCCAAATAACTTGATTAACTCAAATAATTCGAACTATTTAATTCAAAATTTAAATTTTTTATCTAGTTTTTCGAATCGAATTGGTTTTTGCTCACCCCTATGCACATGTAACTTAGATTCTTGGTGGCTAATGAAGAGGTCCTCTTAGCATCTAGTACCCGAACCCGGCTCAGTAATGCTTGTACATTTCCAGTTTTGTTTATAACTTGGCATGTATCTATCTAAGTTAAGTCAAGTTGTTTGATGTTAAACTCTTATATCTTTTGATTTGGGTGTGTTAATATGTAAATTGGATAAATGATCATGTCTTATGTAAGTCCTTATAATATATATATGAGCATATTCATAAGGGTAGGAATGGCTGGTATGTGGAGTGATGATTGAACATAATATGTCTTGGATATTGATAAGGTTACATATAAATCATGTAAGTTTTTATAAAAATGTGATAATAATGGTTAATGCTTACTTGATGATAGTTTGTTAGATGATCCTTGGAAGGTACATAGGAATGTGAAATGGTACTCAAGTATATGTATGAACTTAAACCTGATAAAATGTAGTAATTGTTTGATTTATGTTCCTTTGATAAATTGAAATTGGGATGTTGGTGATAGATTGAATGATAATGTTGGTGTTGTATTGAAAGATGATGTTGATAACATGTATAAATGTGGATATAGCCTTATTTTTTAGGTAACTTTTGGGTATGGTTTATTTTGATTTGGGATGAAATAGATACCAAATGCAAATTCTAGAAATTTGCTATAAGGTATCGATACATTGGGTAGGGTATCAATACTTAGCATTTTTCAAGCAAATTTTCAAGAAACAGAATCCAAAAACGGTATCAATATCAGACTAAAGTCTCGATACTTTATATTAGAGTATTGATACTTTACAAAGGTATCAATATAGTTATTTTTGTTAATTTTTGGCAAAACATCGAACCTTAAATTGGTATCAATACCAAAATATCAATATCAATACCTAGATGTGAATATCGGTACAATGAGCCTAGTATCGTTACCTTTTATTTTAAATTGATTTTTCTGAACATTGAAACTAAAAATGGTACTGGTACTTATCAATGGTATCGATACCCATTTTGAAACTTTGAAAACTTTGCAATTTGATCACATTTCATGTTTGGTTTAGTATTTGAGCTTTCATAAGCTCGAGTGAGTCTCAGAATGTTTACTTAGTGTATGATTGTTGTATTATGGAATGTTCAAATTCATGTATAAATAATTTAAGTATAGTGTTCTCAATGTTAGTTGCTTTGGTAACGTATGCGGTATTCTATTACTTGAACCTGACGATCGAATCAGGCAATAAGGTGTTACACACTGCTTGATGAGTGTAAGCCATAGCGATTTTAATTAAAATGACCTGGCTAGGGAGTTTTGAAATGAAGCCCAAGACATTCTGCCACATATGGAGGTATGGCCATATGGTGGACAAGATGAAGAGGTTCAGATTTTGCTAGGTGTCACTCCTAAACTTGGCAATATTTGATGACGTATGGGTTTTTCCCTAATTGTAGGTGAAGTAAAAAGAAAAATAGTGAATACTTGTACTTTGATATCGAGGTAGAAGATGGTGAGGATGTTGTGAGGGGTAGGTGACACTGGAGGCACCTCGAGATATGGAGTTGGGGGAGTTAGGAACTATCCGCGGGAGGTGCTAAACATTGGTGGGAGTCTGGAATAGTTAGAGCATTTTTTTTCTAGTGACTTTGAAGATACTAACACATGTCTTCCCACTGGTGAATGAAGTCTAGAGGGTGCTATTGAATCTAGACGAACAATTTTCAAAAGTACGGATATGGAAAGCCATGGGATCCTTATCAAAGAGTTGCCTTCAAATGAAGAAGAAGGTTCTTTAAATATTCCTCATTTGGATGAAGCTGTAGATGTGTTGGCCTTACAAATCATGTTTACGAGAGCGGGAGTGGTTTAATAAATTCATGAGGGATCACCTTGTGAATCCTTGCCTTGTAATATTGTTTGGGCTTTTTTTAGCTTCTCTCTCTCTCTCTCTCTTTTCTGTTTGTAAGTATAATGGCTAACACTTCTGTGGATGATGAAATAGATGTTGCGCAGGCACTGTGATAAACCGTAAAAGTAACATATTTTAAGCCCACATTTAGTATGCTTTTGGATGATTTATCCCTTGATTTATGTAAAAAGGTGCTCTTAATCCTTTCTTTTCATATTTTATACTTAGGAAAGTACCCAAGGATGAAAAGAACTAGAAACGGGCTTAAAATGGACCAAATTGGGCCAAGAGAGAAATCGACACGGCCTGGCCCAAATACCACACGGCCGTGCCTCATTAAAATTTCGAACACGGCCTGGCCACGATTCACACGGGTGTGTGCCATGGCCGTGTCCCTGTCGCTGGAAAGAGCAATTTCATTTCGGAAAGGATACTTGGAGGAAAAGAAACACATTTCAAAGCCTATTCAAACACCCTAGTAGGAATTCTACTTAAATTAGGATACTTAGGGGCCAAGTAAGGCATCTCAAAGTCTATATAAACACCCAATGGGGCAACTTGAAGGAGGAGTTTGACAGAGGCCGAAGCAGGAGTCGAGCTAGGCCAAGGAGCCAAGCCGGAAAGGTCAGAATTGTGGGAATCGCTCGAAGTTAGCCAGTTGATCCATCCCAAGAAGTCGGAATTATACTCAAGAATGCAGAATACTCAAGGGAGTTTTAGGGATTTCTTATGTTTTGTTTTATCTTTTCTCTTGAGATGTTTTCTTTCTTAGTTATGAACTAAACCCCTTAGACACCTGAAGGGGATGAAACCTAGATGAATCCTGTTATTTGATTTCTGAATTTTATGATAATTACTTAGTTTTTTTCTTAATTATGCATGCTTAATCCAAATTTGTTGTGCTTAGGTGGAGGAGGAATAGACCCTGCTTAAGAGTAGATCTAGCATAATTAAGTGGAGTTGATCAAACGCCTAGAGATAGGGTTACGAGATTTTTTCGGATTAGGGTGAAACCTAATATGGGAATCCGTAGATCGATTTACTGCTATTCTAGGGGGTTATTATAAGAGAACGAGAGTTCCACTAATTAACCTAGGGTTAGACGTTATTCGCCTCGAGAGAGGGTTTAATATAGATTAGGGAGTCCTACGGATCAAGCTAAGTAAATAAATCATATGATTCAGGGTTAGATAACAAGTGAAGTCTAGGTGGATTCGTCTAAGGGTATTGCCGTGATCAATTGAGTTTTTCTTCAAGATATTTCCCAATTCGTTCTTTTTGTCTTAAGTGTCCTTAGCTTAGTCGTCGTTAATTTAGATTAAAACAAACTTCACTTTATTTTTAAGGCTAAATAATAAAAAGAAAGTTAGTATTAGTACTTTTAGTTCCTTTGGGTTCGATATCCGATCTTGCCTAAGCTATACTACTGTTCGATAAGTACACTTGCCTTTATTCGTTGTCAGAGTTAGTTTCCAGGTTTAATCATTCTTTTATAAATTTTAAAGCTCTGATTTCAGCGATCACACTGCTCAACAGTATTAATGTTAAGATGCATCAAAAGAGTGTTGGAAAAAATCCGGTTTGAAAATGTTTTTCTTGCACAGCAGAAAATTAAAATTTTGAAAATCGATTCGATTTGTGATATTTATAGCAAAAAACCTTAACTGAATTCGTACTTGTGTTTTTCGGCTTATCAGACATTTGTTATTTTCGACTTTCAACCAAATGTTCTTCTCCGCTATTATCGTACCACAAATTATTTCGAGTATGGGCTCGAATCAATTGAATAGAAACACAAAATTAGAAAAAGTTTTCTCCTTTTGGGGTGAAAACAAAAAATCTCTCTTCTTAATAGAAACCAGTAGAATTGTTATTTCAGAAAAATATTTGTAATAGTTGAGAATAAATTCTCTCTATTTTTCAGTAGAATAACAATCTCTCAAAGTTGTGTTCATAGTTCTACCGGTGCCATTTATTTATAAAAACAGAAGGTAGAACCCTTGTTGAGTTGTAGTGGTTTATTTCAAATAGAAAATAATATTCTACTTAGAATAAGACTAAGGTGGATGGCACACCCTAGTATTCCTACTAGGGTTGCCACCCCCTTCATGTCAATGAGGGGTTTTTGGGCCTCTCTCACATCGGGTCCAATTACGAGTACTTGTAATTGGCCTTTTTGACCCAGTACTCTGTAATGTGATCCAACCTAATTCAGTTTTTCTATTTCCCAAAATAAACTTTAATATTTATATATAAAATAACTTTCTCATCCCTATCTTACCCCTAGCAAAAGTTTGACAATTTTATCCTTGGTAAAATTTTGACGATTTTTCCCCTAGTAAAATTTCAAGAAAATATGCTAAATATTTCACAACTCAACATGTTCATTATGACTAAATGGTTTATTTTCATTTTCGGGCTTCAAAACAGTCCAAAAACATAAACTCATTCTTCCGATCATTTTTTAAGTAATCCATATAGGATTGCAAATGGATCATTTCCATGTCCATTTTTGGAAACCTGCATTCATTTTCAAATGATTTCATTTCTCCATTTTGGAGAAAACCATAATCGTTCCTGAATGTTTCCCATTTCTCTTTTCTTATTCATTTCGATTCAAACACACAATTCATTTATAGTTTCAATGAGCTAGCGGAGGGACCAATTGGACACATGTAGTTGAGGCTTAAATGGTTTATAATTGAATTCCAGCTTTTCACCTATTAATAATAAACTCATTTAGTCACAAAGTCATTCCACTATAGTATCGTGACTGAGCTCTCCACAACGACATACCATTACGAAAGCAACAACTCAGTGTTCGTCCAATGACCTTGTCATAAGGTATCATTGATCTCTTTGGGAAAATATTAGTTCTCCCAATATGATCCTATTTTATCTCATGGTAACCATTACATCTTCCTTCATTAAAAATCAATCACTATTAAATAGTGATCAAGTCATTCATCATAAAGACAGACGACCCATGGCTACTTTACTTTTCATCAATCATGTAATCCCAATGAGAGGATATCATTTAATCATATTTTGGGTTATGAATTCCATTGTTGTAAATGATGCTACATACTATAGAAGTCGTACACTCAATGCACCAGCTTTCAGTTCCTTATCTATTTGAACTTAGGCTTTTACTTACATCAAAGTGTACAAGTCACACATACATAGTCCGTCATCCACTCAAGATTTAGGTATGCCACACTATGAACGTTGCAATTGAATAAGTCCATAAATGGATTTTGGATCTATTATGCTTAGGTCATGTCCGATGTACTGTCAGTCTAGCCAATCACATCTATGTCTCTATTTTCTAAGAGTCATCCACTCCGACGCCTAGGACAAAGCATCTTCCCCATTGGACTTGATAGAAAACATATTAGTCTTTCAATTGGTTTGCCTATTTCCAATTAGACGAAGGACATGTTTAGATTCATCTACAAATATAAGTTGTATTTTTGTATTACGATCCGACCACGTAATACCACTTAGTATTAGTTAAACATTAGATAACCAGTGAGCAACATTTGCTTCCATTTTGCTTTGCGTGAAAAAAACCATGTGAGAACAATATACAAAGTATTAATATAATTCATGAATAATTTTATTAATTAATCTATTTGAAAAATTACAAGTGTACTTAGACGAAAATATTACATTAAGGCACCAGATCCAACAAAGAGGTCCCACAATGTTTAGGGGGAGAGCTCGCAACAAAAATGAGTCCGCTGGAAGGTGGTATCTACTTGTTCCCGAAGCAACATTGGTGTAGATGGCCTTCCTTCTATCCCACTATTAGTGCAGGCAAGGTTGTACCATCTTCGCTCCTGCTACCCTAGTTCCATCTGCTTCACCCTTTAATGCCTATGTTGGGAGTGGTTTTATCAAATGAATGTTTGGCACAACTTCCAGTACCATTGTGATGGCTAGCATTTCCCAGTTGCACCACCTTATCATGTTTTATGCAATATGCTTATCATCTCTACTAGCCTAGGTTTGTGTATGGATACTAGTGGCTAGTAGCTGGGATAGGCTTCATAGTATATTTGTTGATATGGATATGGTAAAGCAAATTGATTGTAAGGGTTGTTATAGTGAGTTCCAAAGTTCTGGGTTAGTTGGGTATGATTAAAATTTTGGTTTTGCTTTTGATTGACTTGATTGGTAGACATGTTGGTTTCTAGGTTTTCCATAAAAAAAGATGTCATAACGGGAGTGAGTCCACGCTTACCATACAAATTTTAATGGTAATTTAGTTAACGTGGTGAAGATGTGCGATTCACTTCGTTTGGTACAAGGTAGAGATCCATCAAACATAGTGGCTGGAGAAGAGAGTATGAAGGAGAAGAAGAAGAAGAAGAAAAGAGAATTGGGTTTTGTGGTATTTGGAGGATCTCTGTGCTACCTAGTTGTTTCAAGCCTTCTATACTCTTAATCCCTTATCCCTAAGTGCCACGTGTCATGCTACCATTGGTGAGTCAGAGTTTGGTGTCCTGAAGGTATAGGTTTAAGTAGGCTAGCATTATGATTGCTCTGTGTGACTTCGAATGAGATGTGACAAGAGTCTAGTGTGGCAGTTAATGAATAAGGCTCATTCAATCATTGGCTTGGAGGTTTTTGCAAGGGGTTTGTCTGCAACATTAGTTAGCTTATTGCTCATTTTGAACAGTTAGGATGTAACAAACTTTTTAACTTTTAAAGTATAGAGATCAAATCTCAAATTCTATATAAGTTCAAATATGATGCACAATAATATAGAGTTAAAAGACAAAAAGAATCTTCCTTGTCTTAAAGCTAACGGGGCTAATATTTATAAGGTTGTTAGAAATTTAGTCCTTATATTTGTATTTTCAGGAATTTAGTCCTCTACTTTTTAAATTTCAAGTTTAACTGTTAATTCTGTTAAATTTTTTTTGTTAAATTCAAGTTAATTACATTTTTTTTCAATTACATTGTTACCAAGTGAGTAGTTTTTTATTATTATTTCAAAATGTCACAACAAATATATAAAAAAAAAATCAGTGTTAACAATTGGACCTAAATTTTAAATCTGAAAAGTAAAAAAACTAAATTCCTAAAAATACAATTACAAAAACTAAATTTCTAATTTTTGAAAAGTATGTTTAAAACACCACTCTTTTAAGGACATGTGTGAAGTTAGTTTTGATTTTGTTTTTCCATTTTAAATATCAATGCATGTCACAATCACCCAATTCTAAACAAAGTAAACGTAAAAAAAAGTCAACCATAATAAAGCTACTTTCACATTTCCGTGGCTATTTTTCTTATAATCTTACGATATCAAATGATAAATTGATTTCTGAAAAAATGTGTCCTCAACTAATCAATGCTGAATTGCATATTTCTTTGTGTTAACTAGAAACAGTTACATTCCGAGATAAGATTAATTTTTAACCTTCTTCTTTTTGTTATTTGCTGTGATAATATCTCCCACAACCCAATATTTTTTTACCGCAAATAGTACCTTTTCAGATACTAGAAGACCGTCCTCGTGATCCACCATTCTAGCATCCCATCTCATTCCTCCCACAATTTTCTTTACCTTGATCAACACGTTAACGTTATCACGGATTATGACGGACCCTTCAGGCCGTAAAATTCGATCCATCTCCAGAAGAATGTCTTCCGCTTTACATCTGCAACGATAAAACACAAGCATATAAGCTTCCACAGTTCTTGTAATCACCAAACATGTTGTACATGTGTGTGCAAAGATGAATTCGATCAGTTGAAAATCTGGGCAAACGCTGCTTCCTAGGCAAGTCATTTAAGGTTCAACCTGTTGAGTTCTGCAATTGATACTAAAGTATGAACATAGTGACTTCGAATATAGAGCGAAAACTTACTTATCCTTGTACAAACTGAAGATACCGTTTGCGTGAATGAGGTCGTATGTCCGAGGATACGTAGAGAAAGCTTCACACCTGACATACAGAGGAACCCGGAAGGACGGGATCCGTTACAAAATAGTTAAGAAAGTCACTTTAAGGATATATATATATATACACGAACTGGGAATCAGAAATGTTATAGTTACCAGTCATGATATATGCCGATCAATCCACGGTCGGAAATAACTCCCAATGTGTCTTTTTCGGCTATTGTTGGCATAACATTCATGACCCACAGCTTTGGAGAATCAAGAGCGGCAGCAAAACTTCCTAGACCGGCATTCATGTCCATGATGTTGCGAAACCTCCCAGAGTCGATGAGATTGTTTATACTCTTATATGATTTGACATGCTTCTCCCATACCTGAATATCCTCTTGATACATATCGACAGATACTCCGGGAACAGATCCACTCGATATTCTAGGAGGGATAGCATTAAGCCTATCTGGAAAGGGTTTCCATTCTTCATATGACTTGGTTGACTTCGGATAAGGAGCTACGCATGCTTCCATTTTCTTGTACCTGTGTAAACAATACAAAAGATTCTTCAAAAACAAGCAACTTAATTCCGTTGTTCGAAATTGTCATTTCTAATTAGCCAATATACATATGAAAATCCGTTTATAGGCAATACTATACCAGACATCATCCGGATAGCTTGGTTCACATAGATTCGGTTTTATATCTTGCTGGCGACATAAATCGTAATTTGTTCTTTTCTTCCAAACAGCAATGTCACCCAGCTCATCCAGCTTTTCCCAACAAAGGAGTCTCGCAATCTCTTCGATTTTCCTTTGTTCCTCTTCGAGATCCTCTTTAGGACGCTTCCATGCTCTGAAATAAGTCCTCCAGTTGATAGGAGGACCAGAAAGAACCCAATAACCACCTGGTCGAAGAACTCGATCGACTTCCATCATGTACAATCCATCTGTCGAAAGATGTTCAATAACAATGTTATAATGTACATTCCATCATATAGGAGTTGGCATATGCTTAAATTATCCCACATATGGAGCCCCCCTTAGAAAGGCTCCTCAAAAAAGATAACTTTTATAGTTTTCATGCTCACCATTTTCGCCCCATGGAATCAAGCAACGAGAACAATGAGCCATGTCAAAGGCTCTCGTAGCAAATGGCATCTTTATTGATCCGAGAACTCCGATGACAGCTGGCACACCTCTTTCAAGAGCAAATTGAACTTGTGCTTCATGAGAATCTCTAGGTGCAAATGACATTGTTATAACGTTCTTTTTGAATAGATATGCACCGAGACTTGCAACCTAAACACCGTACAGGAAAAATCAATCTGCTACGACGAATTTAATAAAGAATGCATGAAAACAATTCAGCCAATAACATTACAATAGTTTCTTCAATGCTAAGTTTCAATTACATCAAAAAGCATGTTAGTTGAAGAACATACTAGAATTAGAAACCTGATTTATAATTTAAACTTACCCCACATCCTGTATCTAATGCAGTTCTCACCATACCATTGTCTATCGGAATCGCAGATGCAAGTTGATTAATATACGTATCGGCTCCTTGCGGAAATTGCGTACCTCCACCTGGGAACCTAAACACATTTCCCTCATACTGAATCCAGTTTTGTACAGCTTTCTCGACTGTCAAGCTCTTATAGGGTGCGTTCGCAAATGGCACATAGTCCCTACTTTGTGGCCATGGAAATGGTGTTGCATATCCTTTGGGAGCCGGGATAAGACACTGCAGCTTCTCATCTTCAGGAGGACAATGTCGTTCCCGGTAGATCATATTGTCTCGAGGAAATCTCATCGCCCTCATTTGATCTTGACAAGGCGTGTAATCGACATACTTTGCATGACATGATGGGAACTCTTTGGCTGCTTTGTCTGAACCATCAGCCGTCACAAAGTCATCACCATGATGAGTCTCGTAGTTAAGGTTCGAAATGACGCTGCAATCTGTTTGTTCAGTGATAGCAGAGGCGATCTTGTCGCCTTTGCCGAAACCGCTTCGTTGCCAAGCACCTAATATATAGAAGAAACAACATAAACCAATCACTATGAAAATCGACGCCGAGCTCCTCGATTTCAGCTCCCCGGAGTTCCCTTTAATTGCCATAATTCTCCTTAAATCTGTTAACTAGAATGAAGAAAAAAAAAAAAAAAAGGAAATCCTTCAGTTAGGCCTCATTAACTATAACTAAACATGAAAATAATTCAATTAAACCAAAGGGTTATGGCACATTTCAAATTGAAATACAATTAGACTCATATTGCTACAGATATAATTAAGAATGAAACAAACAAGGACAGATCAAACACGAAAACCAGTAATGCCCATGGTGATCATACAGATATACTATATATATATATTTCAATAACGATCAGGTGTGGACTAATATAGAAGAAAATACAGAACTTTAATGAGATTCAAAAAGCAAAGGTTGAAACTTTTGGAATGAATTATGATTGGTTCAACAATGCATTAAAATAAGATAAAATAAAATAAAAACAACCCACTTTACGATTGAAATAACATGTGAGAAGTAAAAATTGTAAGAGAAAAAGATTCAAAGTTTCTTACAGAATACCAATGTAAGGAGGGAGTTGTAACTAAACCATGAGCAAAGGTTTTTGTTGCAGGGGGGAGGGGATTCCAGAGAAGGGAAGAAAGGTAGTTTTCTTTAAAAATATAAAATAAAAAAGGGAAAAATGGGATATGGAATGGGTTTGGTTTGTAGGCTTTTGAGTTGTTGTGGGCAAGTTAGTTTGTTGAGAATGTCGCTCTGTGTTTTTCGGAGGAAACTATGAACTTGTTCTTTCTTCTATTTCCATTGCCACTTTTTCCGGTTTTAAAATAAGAAATTATTTTCCCTCTTCTTTATTAAAGAAAAGAAATTAATATAAATCTTGTTATAAAGAAGAAACTTTTGGAATTTAGTTTAAAATTTTATAAACGCATCTTCCAACTTTACTAGTCTTCCATTTAATTTTTCGTTTCTTTTAGTATTTTTTATTAAATCATCAAAAAAATAATACACGTAAAGTGCTACATGAATGATATGACAATATTTAATTATTTTATAAATTTTTTTATAAACTTTATAATTTTTAATTTTAAAAAATAAATTTTGAATTTTTTTGAATTTTTAAAATTTTAAAAAATTATTAAAATGCTAATATGTCATCTACGTGACGATTCACGTGTATGCCATATCAGCAAAGTTAAAAAACATTAATTTTTTTATCTATTTTGGAATGATTTGACAGAGAGTACAAGTTTAAGGACTAGAAAAGGCGAAAAATAAATAGAGGGCTAAAATGATTTCTTTTGTAAAGTTAAAGAGCTAAAAAAAAAAATTTATACAACCTTTCCCAGAACTTATACAAGCCTACTTATACTCTAAAAGTTAACCCGAGATTGAAAAAGGACCAAATTGCAATGTTTTCAAATTTTTAGATCAGGTATCGATACCTCTGCCTGGTACTGATATCAATTTGATTTTCAATGTTTAGAAAAATTGAACAAAAATAAAAGATATCAATACCTTTCATAAAGTATAAGTACCTTCTACAAAGTATCAATACCTTACCTTGTATCGATATCACTTTATAATTCGATGTTTTGAAAATTTAAAGAAAAATTACTAGAGTATTGATGCCCTTCCCAATGTATCGATACCTCATAAAAAATTTCAAATTTTGCATTTGATACCTACCTCATTTGTAACATCCCCTACCCGTATTCGTTGTCAGAATAGGGTACGAGGCATTACCGGAGTTTACGAATTTTTTTTTATTTTATTTTTACTCAATATAGCCCCTTTATAGATATCTAGCTTTCCCTGCAAATTTTAAACCGAGACCAATCCACATCAACCAACCCAATTCAACATATTTTCAAAATAGATTCATGCATATTTATAAGATAACCTCAACACATACCAAACCAAGATTTGTTAGCCATACCAATGGCTGACCTTACATTCATTTCATATTAACATTTACTTTATTAGCTTATACATGCTATTGATTTCCAAAATAAAGTTTCTTTATATACCGAAATCTTGAGATTGGTAGTGTGATGTGTCTCCGACTGAATCCGACCTCCGAGCTCTTAACACTACAAAATAGGGGAAAAAGAAACAGAGTAAGCACTTTGTGCTTAGTAAGCCCATGTAACAAGAATTATACTTACCTAATATTTTCAATACAATGCAATAAACATTCATATATCCATTCAATGCATTATTACCCTAACATGCACAAACTCAACATCCAAGTTAGTCCAATAATTTCCATATATCAATAATATATACCATGATTGATGAGCTCATCAATACCATGATTTCCATTTCCTTGTTATTTTTTTTTTCATATTTATCCCATTGAATTTCTCGGAATTTCGATGGATTTTCAGAGGTACACTTTAGTGTACAAATCCAGGTCAGTCAATTCTTGTTCATGTGCGCACATATCCATTTCAGAGAGCACACTCTCGCGAACCTCATCCTTACAGAGGGATTACCAGTCCAGGCTAAGTCCCCCGCAATGACAATTACTCTAATGAGCTTGGATCTGAATTACCAGTCCAGGCTAAATTCAGACCCCAATTCGGATTACCCGTCCGAGCTAAATCCATTTTCTACATATTCTTTGGGAGGGCTATATTAGGATAGGATCACCCGTCCGGGCTAGATCCTTTTTACCGTCAATTCCTTTTCAGAGATCCATCGAATTTTCCTTTCATTCAATCAGGATTTCTTCCTTTTTTTATCAAATATACCAATGTTTCATCAATCTTCATACAATGAACATTCAAATTATATTCACATCAATAACATACATTTCAAGCATTTAAGAATATAATTCAAGTTACACGAACTTACCTCAATACTAGTTCGTATACAAAATCTACTAATCCGGGACTTTTTCCTTTCTTCGATCTAGCTTTGTATTTGAGTTTTCCGGATCTAAATAAATAAATTCAATCATCAATTCAATACATTTCATGTTCACATGTAGCATTCTCTATAATTCTATTATTATTTTTAGTTCATTCAAATCTATCTACTTGAGTTATAGTCACTAAATTATTTTTATCTTGAGCTAAAGAATTCCAAATTATGATCATCTAATTTTTTCTGAAACTAGACTCACATATCTTCTTCCCATAAAATTTTCGGAATTTTTGGTTTAGCCAATAAGTACATTTTATTCTTTAAAGTCACCCCTATTCTGCTGTTTGACAGTTCTGACCCTTCTTCACTAAAAATTAATTATCTCTTCATACAAGATTTGGATGATGTTCCCGTTTATTTCTATTGAAAATAGACTCATTCAAGATTCTAAACATATAAATTTATGCCCCTAATTATTTTTATCCAATTTTTTATGATTTTCTAAAGTTAGAACAGGGGAACCCGAATTCATTCTGACATTATCTCACAAAATTCATTATATCTCATGATTTACATATTTATTGCTTATACTGTTTCTTCTATGAAAAACTAGACTCAATAAGCTTTAATTTAATATTTTTTTCATCTTCTAATTCGATTTATACAATTTATGGTGATTTTTCAAATTTAGTCTACTGCTGCTGTCCAAAACTATTTTAGTGCAAACTGTTTATTACCATTTTTCCCCTAAGCTTTCAATAAATGATAATTTCGTCCCTGCTCAATTAACTTCTCAATTGAGCTGATTTCTCTCAATTAAAAATTTATTCTATCACTTTGAACTACTTTATAACCTTTGGGAATCAGAATTTCAGTAATAGACTTTAATTCCAAACATTTTCACAATTAGGTCCTAAAAATCAATTTCTATTGAAATTATCTAATAAAATCATCTCATAAACAAATTAAAGATTCAATTTCATTCTATTTCATCATAAACTTACAGAACTCAACCATGGTGGATTTCAATTTCATCCATGAAATCAAAGACTAATGAATTTAATAGTAGGACCTAGATGTAAAAGTCTTAAAAACACAACAATTACAAGAAATAGGCAAGGATTAACTTACTCGGTGCAAAAATTATGATATACCAGCTTATAAAACCCTCATATGTCATTTTTGGCTGATTAGAGTGAAGAAAAATGAAGAGATTTCTAGATATTCCAAATTAGTCCTACTTTTATTTAGTAAATTTTGTTATTTTCCCATTTTGCCCTTATTTAAGTAATTCTCTTGATTTTTCTCAGTTTATGCCGCCCAAAATATCTCCTTTGGGCTTATTTACTCTTTAGATCCCTCCTCATTTGACAATTGAGCTATTTAATCCTTCTAATAACTTTTACACCTTTTTCAATTTAGTCATTTTTATTTAATTACCTACCCAAACGTTAAAATTTTCTAACGAAATTTGAATACCACATTACTAATATTTTATAAATATTTATAAAAATATTTCCTACTCAATTTTATGAGATCAAGGTCTCGATACCTTGTTTTTACCTAATTCCTTCAATAATTCCTTTTTCTAACTAACCACTAAATCGATAAAATTTTTCTATCAATATTTTAATACGATTTTCCTACCATATAAATATTCATGAAAATATATTGAAATAAATTTCTCTTTAAATCGGATTTATGGTTACGAAACCATTGTTCCGATAACTTTGAATTTAGGCCATTACATCATTCCAATCCATTACTCATACCAATTCACATCTTAAATACCAATTCATATGCTTTACATGGATTCTAACCAATATCAAAACATGTCATCTTTAACTATGCATCAACAATTCATCATTGTACCATTTCAACTAGGATCTCTATCACATTGATATACATTCAATAACATGCTCATACCCTAATTTTATCAATTAAACAAATAATACCAAACTTCAATTACCAACTTAGTATATACATGTTTATAATCATTTACTAATTTCAAATTTAACAATCCCAAACATAACAATATATTAAGGTGACTCCATTAGGTACATGCCAACTAACAAAACAAAAGGGATCCACTAACATTATTGAGTCCAGGATTCTATCTAGATGCTGAAACTGATATTTGGGATCTCGCTTGAACCTTAACCTGCACACGGAAAACAACCATATACTGAGTAATAAACTCAGTGATATTTCTATAATCGGACATTATAATACAACTTAAATAAATTAAAAACTCTTAATAAAAAGGTCATTCAATACCAATGCCAAACAACATGTTATAACGTACATTCCACTATATGAATCATTTCCTTCAAGTTCCATTAACTAGTATAGGAGTATCATACATTATCACAACATATCCCGAATCAAATCAGTCGATTTTTTTCTCAATTTCATACCAATCTTCCGGGCTTATAATTCAGTTTACATAATTTTTCACTTTAGCCATTCATTTCATATGTCATTATCAATTTTACATTTTAAATCCCTATTAACCTGACTTGAACTCAAACAGATACACAAATCCAAGCAACATACCAATTTTGGCACCCAGTGCCTCATCGAAAAATCTGAAGTAAATAAATTAAGCCCAGCACTCATCAGTATAACTGAAGTAAAAGTTGTGTCCAGCATTCATCAACACATAGTCGAAGTAACCCGTACTCCAACTATCTTATGGCATGCCAACTATATTTGACTCTACCCAAACAGTTAATAAGGTATCTATTTATCCAGTTCATAATATAGTTCAAATTTCACAACTTATCATTTTCAATTCATCAACTAAATCATCAATTAATAAGTATAATAGCATGATTCATCCCAATTCAAATTCAATTTTACATTTACACCAATTTACAATATTTTCAATTTAGTTTTCTATCTTAATAATCAATCAAAATCATATCAAGTTAACTCGATTTGTCAATTTTAGCTCACTTGACCTGCCACAATCCGTTGTAGTAGGTAAAACTACTTTTTATACTTACTAGCTCGTAGGAAAGCAATTTCATTATGTTTTCGTTTAGTTTTCACTTATAGTACTTAAGCAATAAAATGAAAATTTTTAGTAATTTATATGACCTTGTGGCCCAAAGTAGGCCTAAAGGTAGACTAATAGGACTGGTGAGTGTGCAGGACATTATTCTGAGGCACAAAGATAGTAGGCTGCCAGCGATGTTGCAACACGGAGCTTGGATGCCGCAAAACAGTGAACAGAGTACCAAAGGAGTTGTTTGCCATCAATGTCACAACACAGGCCAAAGGGTGTCGCGACACCAATGTGATGAGGTTACTTAATGGGATAAAGGTGTTTACAGGAAATAGTCTGTCGTTTTAGGTCAAAGATTAGCAGCCAAACCTAAACCTATAAATAGAATTTTCTAAACACTTTAAGGATAAATTTTTACTTAGTTTAATTTTACTTTCAATTGTAATTTAAATTTCCTTTCAGTTATAGTTTTTATTTCAGTTTTCTATTTCGTTCTTCGTGGGGATTGGATTGTAGGTCAATCAACTCTTCACGGATTACCATTCGCCCTATTATAATTATATCAGGAATTTTCTTATCTCTGTTCTTGATTTTTTATTAATGTTTATCTTTTCAATCAATTGCATTGCATGTGTTAAATCCATAGGGAACTAATCGAGTAAGGAAGATTAACGAGCGGATGTGGTATTAATTAACATGCATGTAGGGTTTCTTAGCGGATTAGTTGGTTGGGATAGGAAAAACTTAAAACCCTAGGCTTGACGACCCTAGGAAGTCATATAGGTAGGAATGAACCAGAAATAGATATTGCCTATCCATGAAAACCTTACCCCAATCCGGTCTGAATTGTGACATCGAGAGATAAGTAGTTCTTGCCGACTTATTAGGTTAGTGGAAGGCCGAGAGGCCTTGATAGGTTAATGACTAGTTAATTGAATGGAACCCGAAGTAGGAGTTGATCATGAAGACTGAAGTAAGTTAGTCTTCTGTCATTTAATCTGATAAAATCTACAATTTGTTTCCACACTGTTTTTATTATTTTTTATAAAATATTTTTCGTCGTCACCTTAGGAACAATCGTAATATAATTTAGTTAAAGTACTAACTAGACCCATTAGTAGAAATTAATATTAGTTTAGTATTGCCTCCCTTGGGTACGATCATCGGAGTACTCCAATACTTTATTGTACAAACTTTATTACAACATGACCCGTATACTTGCGAACACCGCCTTAATTCCTATCTTTAGTTGCAATATTCTCACATCTGATGTTGGCACGTTGAGAGGCTGTCATCACCTCATAAACTTACCATGCAAAACAAAATAGATATGCAACAATTGAAGTGGTTCGAATTATAGAAATACAAACCGGGAATTCCAAGCATTTAATCGACAACTTTAGCTTTTCCTTTCACTCTCAAAGAATTTGGGTCAACATTAGCTATAGATTAACATAAACATATAATACCATCAATATTAAACCAAATTCACAATCAATTTTCATTTTATATAAATTTTGCATTTTATTCAATTTAGTCCCTAAAACCGAAATTGGTATAATTTTCAAATTTGAGCTTCGATTTCAAAGTCGATCTCAAATGCATCCTTCTATAACCTTCTATTATCAATAAGTACAGAAGTTTTACACAAATTTAAAATTTTATACACTTTAGTCCCTATGTTCAAAACTAGCAATTAAACTTTACAAATTAGTCATTTTTCACTTCTAAGCTCAAAATCTAATAATTTAGTACCAAAAACTTCAAGAAATCAACAATGGAAACTTTTAAAAACTTAAACAATTTTACAAAATGGTACATGAGCTAGCTAAATTGTAACACCTCCTAACCCTTATTTGTCGCCGGAACAGGGTTATAGAGCATTACTGGACTTTTCGGATCAAATACAAACATTAAACAAATTAATTAGCATACACTTCTTAAATTAATTATATTGTCCCTTTTTTGGGTCCTCGAGGCCCTAAATATGTATTAGAAACAAATCGGGACTAATTCAGGTTCTATGAGAATTTTTCATAAAATTTCAAAAATTTTCCTAGATGCAGGGCACACACACCCGTGTGGCCAAGGGACATGCCTGTGTGACTGATGGGCTCGAAACTTAACTAATATTTCGATAAAGGCAAGCGCACCTATCGAACAGTAGTATAGCTATGATGAGTCTGGAATATCTTATCCTCAAGGACTAGAATTACTAGTAATAACTATTTTTTATTATTTAGCCTAATAATTAATGGGATTTGTTTTTAATCTAAAATTTAACTAACTAATTTACTATGAACGCGACAGAGAGTGAAGAAAGTAATCAAATAAACCAATGAATTAAGACAATACCCAAGGAAGAATCCACCTAGACTTCACTTATTATTTTGACTCTGAATTAAACGATTTATTCACTTGCATTGATCTGTAGAAATCTCTAAATTATGTTAATATTTCTTTCGAGACTAAGAACAACTGACTCTTGGTTGATTAATTGAAATCTCTTTCTAATTAAAACCCCTATTGTCGCATTAACTCTATCTATGGATTCCCTTATTAGATTTGACTCTAATCCAGCAAATTTATGTCGTCTTATTTCTAGGATTGCAATCAACTCCGCTTAATTATGCTAGATTTACTCTTAAATAGGGACTTTTGATCCACTGATTAAGCACATCAAACTTGGATTAATATCCTGAAAATATTAAAGTAAGGGTTAAGAACACATAATTAAGAACAAGAACAAGTATTTATCATGTAATTCAAATAATTAAATAATAAGATTCATTATAGGTTTCATCCTCCCTAGGTATTTAGGGAGTTTAGTTCATAACTTAAAAGGAAAACATCTCAGAATAAAGAAAACAACAAGACATAAAGAACCCAAAAACTTCTTAGGAAAATTTATAGAGATCTTCAATCTTGAATGAGATCCTGCTTCTAAATTGATTCCAATGGCTTCCTTCGAGTAATTTCTTCATTCTACTCTGCATCCCCTCTTTTGTCCTTTTCTAGTGTGTATTTATAGACTTTAGAAGGTTCAGAAACCCTAAAAATTGGGTTTTTCAGCGTAACAGGGAAGTAAGGTGCGAAATCGACACGGGCTGGCACATGGGCGTGTGCCCAGCCCGTATGGCTCACATGGGCGTGTGCCCAGCCCTTGTGGATCTTGAAAACTCTGATTTTAGCCCCTTTTTCGCTCATTTTGCTCCCAAATGCTCTCCTAAATATAGAAACATGAATTTAAGGGATTAGGAGCATCAAATTCACTAATTTTCATCATAATCATCCAAAAATATGCCAAGCATGGAATTAAAATATGTTACATTTATGGTTTATCAGTGACCCTATGACATGCCCGTGCTTCAGGCTGTGTCCTACCCCGTGTAACTCTCTGACTTACATCACACAGCCAAGCCACACGCCTGTATGCTAAACCGTGTGTCACACACGGCTGAGACATACGCCCATGTCTCTGTCCGTGTGGAATTACCTGAGCATTCTGTTTCAAAATTTCTAAGTGCAAGGACACACGGCCTAACCATATACCCGTGTGTAAGTCGTATGTCTCACACGGTCTGGTCACAAGCCCACGTGCCAGGCCGTGTGGACTCAAAATGAGCCTTATACATCAAGTTTACCAACCCTGCAAATCTTGAACATTAAGCAATTCAAAAAAAAACCATTTATTCAACCAATCCAAAACATGATTAAACACTTCTAGAACTTGTTAAAATAGACATCCTAAATGCCTAATCAATGAACTCTCTTAGATACCTTACTTATCAAAACAATCCAACAAGTTATCATTCAAACCAATTTCTAAATCATACCATTTTATAATATCAACATAGCACATATTTTTATATATAACCAACCAATATCATCTTATAATATTATTTAGAAACACTTCCCAAAATGACAAACATAAACATCTTAGGTACATGCCATGTAACACCCCTCACCCGTATTCAACACCGAAATAGGATTACAGAGCATTACCGAACTTATAATTCAATTAAACATTCATTTCACGTACATTTTTGAATTTCAAATAAACATCATTCAAATTCGACCACATTGTCCCTAATACTAGCCTACGAGGCTCAAAACATGCATTTAGGGTGGTTCGGGACTAAACCGATAACTCAAGAGATTTTTACGAGACTTAGAAAATTTTTCAAACTACAGGAGACACATGCTTGTGTGGCCTGGCCGTGTGGACATTCGAAATAGGAGCACATGGCCGTGTCCCAGCCCGTGTCCGACCCTATGTAACTCTCTAACTTGGGTCACACGGCCAACACACACGCCAGTGTGACTAGCCCGTGTGCCCTAGAAATGGCCACACACGCCCGTGTACCAGGCCGTGTGCTAGGCCGTGCCAAACCTGTAGGGTATACTGACTTATGCCACACGACCAAGTCACACGCCCGTGTGCTAGGCTATATGGAGCATACTGACTTGATTTTTAACTCAACACCAGGGGACACACGGCCATGCATCCTGACCGTGTGTCACACACGGCTGAGACACACGCCCGTGTGGACAAAAATAGGCTATTTACCAAGCCATTTTGACACCCAAATGTGTATGTACCTACATCAAACCAAATGGCACCAAAACAAGACGTAAATAGGCATTCAATCAACCTCATCCAAGCATCATTTATACCATTTCAATACTAACCAATACCAAACATATCAATACCACAATGTGCCATTCAATTTATACCAAAAACTCATAATCTCAAATCAACAATACAACCACTTTCAACCATGCATCATTTAGCTTAATCTCACAAACATACCAAATTCAATTCACAACCGTTTAGTACCCTAAATTATCAAATATCATCAAGCATCACATATCCATCAATAAACACATAACCAAAACCATATGCACATATGAAAACACAACCAAACCAACCAAATTAAGCCAACTCTCATGGCTATATACAAAACCAAAATATTAACATTTACAAGCCATTTCAAATGACTAAATTCATTACCAAACTATATATCAAAATGGCCATAATCCTATAAATCTCATATACCCAAAATACTTAAGTTTAAAAGTACCAAGTGATAGTTGGATAGTGTGATGAAGTCTCCGACGTTTCCCGAATCCGAGCTAGCTTTAATTTCACTATAAAACACAGAAAATAAACAAAGTAAGCTAAAAAGCTTAGTAAGTTCGTATAGTATAAAAATTAACTTACCAAATATGCACAACTTAAGCAAATAATACCTAACATAACATAATTCATATTGAATCATCAACCTACCACATATTCATTCACAAAATTATATATAACTTTCATAATTTCCTCATTTCAATACTTTTACGGTTCATATACATACATGTACCACCTCGTATCAACTTATACACAACCACCTCTCTGATATACCCGTTGAACCATTCGAAATACTATCGGATACTCAGAAATCTCACACCCTAAGTGCCACAAATACAGCTGAAGCTATCTTAATCTTGTATCACACATAATGTTCACACTAGAGCAATCAACGGGTCTACTCACACAAGCTGACGGTCAAGACGAAGCTACACGGTGCTGCTCACACAAGCTGATGAGTATCCGCAACACATGCCGGATAACTCAGCCACCGGTAGAACGTACGGACCAGTACCCAAAACCACATAACCCCTATCCTAATCTATTCCAAAGGTTTAACCGGGATTTCTTATTCGCCGAATCATCATCGAACATGTCTGTAGAGTTGTACTCACAATTTATGCAATATCAAAGCCTTTAAAGTACAATTATAACCAAGTTTATTATATACAAACTTACCTCGAATGCAAAAACGGCGTAACAAGTTGATTAATCCAAAACATTGTTCTTTCCCCGATCTAAATCCGTATTTCGCCTTTCTTGATCTAAATAATATCAAATTTAGTTTATTTAATTATCACTCTACCCAATTTAGTCCAAATTACACATTTACGCAAATTTACACTTTTGTCCCTAATATTTCAACATTTTTACAATTTAGTCCTTATTTCATAAAATCACAAATTCATGCAATTCAACCAAAACCCATGCTAACCAAATTTCAATTAGGTCCCTAGCAGTCCATATTTTTAATTTATTTCACAATTTAAGCACAAAATTTACACATTTCACAATTTAATCCCTAATTGGACATTTTACTAAAAATCACTTAACAAATGTTGTTTATCTAACAACAAGCATGCATTTTCTACCATTAAACATCAAAACACACCAACATTCATCATTGGAAAACCCTAAACCTTTAACAATTTTACAAATTAGTCCCTAGGCTTGCTAGATTAAGCTGCAACAATCTAAAAAAACGTAGAAATCATTAAAAACGGGACAAAACCATACCTAATTGAGCAAAGATAGCATGGTCGAATATTGAAGTTAAGAAAATGGTTTTCTTTCCCTTGCATAATCAGTTAGATGAAGAAGATAATGAATAAAATGGCTTTTGTTTTATTAAATTATCATTTATTAACCAATTTACCTATTTAACCTTAATTATAAACTATCAAAAACACTTAAAAGATGTCCAAGAATGTCCAATCATATTAAAAATGGTATATTTACCACATAAGTACCTCTATTGTAAATTTCTATAGCTATTAGACACCTTTAGCTATTAGAACACCACTTTTACACTTTATGCGATTTAGTCCTTTTTATCAAATTGACCATTCAAACAATAAAATTTCTTAACGAAACTTTCACACAAATATACTATCATGATTTAAGCATTAAAATAATAATAAAATAATTATTTCAACTTCATATTTGTGGTCCCGAAACCACTGTTCCAATTTGACTAAAAACGGGCTGTTACATGCCATTACCAAAAAAAACATACGTCACCACGTTTTGAGTTCGAGATCAGCTTTGGATGCTGATTTGGCAATTTGACTTTAACCTAACCTGCGCATGAAAAACAAACCATACACTGAGTATAAACTCAGTGGTGTTTCTATAATCCGAACACTTTAAAGAAAATATCATAATATAACATTCATATTTAACTTAACATAAGCATTAACCATACAATAAATCAATTCATACATTAACTTATTTCTCATCAATATCTATCTCAAATGGCTTTTCTCCTTGTGGTCACACATCATTCAGCTATAAGAATTTCCATTCATGAGCCCATGGTTCATGTATATCATTTGCATAAATCATTTCACTATTCAATTCCAATTCCAATTCACAGACAATATCATTCAGTATTGATCAATTTTCCAATTCATTATATACCCCTATTAACACGACTCAGACTTTGGCGGATACACGGATCAAACCAAAACACACCAGTATGGCACCCAGTGCCTCATCGGATAATTCGAAGTAATAGATTGACACCTAGTGTCTCATTGGCCATGCCGAAGTAAGTTGGTACCCAATACCTTATCGAATTTATCTGAAGTAATAGTTTGACACCCAGTGTCTCATCGACTCGTAGTCAAAGTATCCCTGAACTCTTCCAATCTTATGGCATGCCAACTATATCCGACTCAGCCCGATATAGTTAATAGGGTTTCAATTCACTTTTCAATTTCAACCAATATTCATTCTAATTCAAATAATCACTTATGCTTATAAATCAATTCTATTCAATTCAATATCACAATATCAATTACTTACCTCAATCTACTTACCATACATATTAAGTAATAAATTCAACAATTATATAAAATGTAACAGCCCGTTTTTAGTCAAATCGGAACAGTGGTTTCGGGACCACAAATTCGAGGTCAAAATATATTTTATTATTATTTTAATACATGTCGCATGATAATATATTTGTGTGAAATTTTCATTAAGAAAATTTATCATTTAGATGGTCAATTTGATAAAAAGGACTAAATCGCATAAAGTGTAAAAGTGGAGTTCCATCGGCTAAAAGTATTTAATAGATATGAAATTTTAATTTAGAGGTACTTATATGGTAAATATACCACTAATAGCATGAGTGGACAATTATGGACAACCATTATGTGTATTAAATGGTTTAATATTAAGATTAAAATGGTAAATGATAATTAAATAAGTAAAACAAAAAAAACCACAAATCTATCATCTTTTAATTTACCATCTTCCATCGAAATTTCAAAGAGAAAAAGGCCATGGGAATAAGCTAGAGTTCGGCCATTTCAAGCTTTAATTGGTGAGTAATTTTGACTCCGTTTTTAATGATTTCTATGTTTTTGTGATCGTTGCAACTAGTACTAGCTAGCCCAGGGGCTATATTGCAAAATTGTTGAAGGTTTAGGGTTTTTAAATTGATGAATCTAGGAGTATTTTGATGTTTAATGGTAGATAATGCATGGTTGTTAATAGATATACAAGTTTTGTTAAGTGATTTCTAGAGAAAATGCAAAATAGGGATTAAATTGAGAAATGTTGAAACTTTGTGGTTGAAATGTGAAATAAATGAAAATATGGGCTGTTAGGGGTATAATAGTTATTCGGCTAGCATGGGTCTATTGTGAATTTCATTAGTTTGTGATTTTATGAAATAAGGACTAAATTGTGAAAAATGTGAAATATGTTGGGCAAAAGTGTAAATGTGTTTTAAAGTGAGTATTGGACTAAATTGAATAAATAGATGATTAAATAAGTTAATTTTGATTATATTTAGTTCAAGATAGGAGAAATACGGACTTGGATCAGGGAAAAGATAAAGTTATCAACTAATCGCCTCATTTTGTTATTTACACATCCGAGGTAAGTTCGTATGTGATAAATTTCAATACAAATGTATTTTATATTCTTTGAGATTGCATGAATTACAAATACGAGACTGTGGATATGAACGATAGTGATCCAAAGACGATTCGATATTCTAAATCCCGGTTGAACCTTAGGAATAGTTTAGGATGCTAGTGACATGTCATTAGGGGATCCAGTGAGTTGGCTTCGGGCCATGATATAGCACTTCGGGTGCGAGATAAACCAATTTGGCTTCAGGCCATGCATATCGGTTGATTTGGCTTCGGGCTATGATATCAGTATTTCGGATAAGTTACCTTGATTTGGCTACGGGTCATGGTATAGGTACTTATCGTGTGAGATCCTTGAGTAACCGACTTCTATTCCGAATGGTTCAACTGGTAAATGAAAGACGAGAATGTGTATGAGAATTGTACAAGATGGTACAGGTATGTGTATAAACTATTTTAGCATTGAATCGAGAAAATGATGATGAAAGTATACAATTTTGTGAATGAGTATTTGAAAGGTTTGTTAGCTAATATAAGCTGCATGTTGTTGTATTCAAATTATTGAATTCTATTTATGTGATTGCATTAAGTTTATTTCATACGATTTTACTAAGCCTTATAGCTTACTTTGTGCATTTTTCCGTGTTTTATAGTGATACCAAAGCTAGCTCAGATTCAGGGATTGTCGGAGATCGTTTCACACTACCACCTATCACTTAGTACCTTTGAACTTTGGTATTTTGAGTATATGGCATGTATAGGCACTTTGAGTCATGTTGATTATATTTTGGTAATGATGTTGGCCAAGTGAATTGGCATTGTAAATGTTTATATTTTGGTTTGTATATATAGACAGGAGTGATGGCTTAATTTTGGTATATTTGGTATATTTGACTCATGTGCATATATATATGCTTATGTCTTGTGTATATTGACTTGGTTGTGATGATTGATGGTAATAAGTATCATGAGTGTTAAATGGATGATTTGTGAATATTGGTATGTGTAATGCCCAAATTTCGTCCGGGCCTAAAACCCAAACAAAAACAAAAATAACAGCCCAATTTGCAAGGCCCAAAAAGCCCGAAAATTAAACCCCTTTTCAGAAAAGCTAGGGTTTCAGAAACCCTAGCGCCAACCCCAAATGCACGCATCCCATCATCCACGGTCGGCCACCAACGCCAGCTCACGCACCACCTCTCCATGTCTTCAGCCACCAAGCGCACATGCGAAAGAGGACAAAATAACAGCAACGATAGCAAAAAGTACAATAATATTATATTTTTATTTTTTCTTCAATATTCGGTTATAAAAACCGAAAAAAAATCATGTAAGAGGACCCTTTTTTTTTCTTGGGGGGCTCGGAATAATCAATCAAAAGACAGATTCAAAAAAAAACACAAAATACTCAAAGGTATATATTTTTTTCCTCTTCGTTTGCAAACACACACACATACACACACATATATATATACATATATATATATACACATATACATATAAATATAAAAAAAAAAGAAGAAAAACTCACCTTTTTGGCGATTTCCGGCCACCGCGTGTGTGTGACCGAGCGGTGGTCGTGGTGAGTTCCCTCCCGGAAATCGCGCGGCCATTTTCTCTGCGCAGAGAGAATGAGAGGTGAGGAGTGTTTTCTTTTGAGATTAGGAAAAATGAAATTTTAGCAAAGAAAAGGGGCTTTTATAGTTCATTAAAGCGGCGCGCCGTTTAGGGCCTATCTCGGTGGTCCCAAAAGCGACACCGTTTGGTGCGACCGACCCGACCGATTCGACCCGCTCGACCAAGGATCCGCGTGCTTTCATTAGGAGGGCTAATTGCGCATTTAGCCCCTCCGCCCTTTTAAGTCTTCACGATCAAGTTTTTTTTCTTTCGAATTTCGCCTAAGTTTTATTCTGTTCTAATTTGGCCCCTGAACTAAGCATAGTGCTTGGAAGTGAGGGGAAATTTCCTTTTGGTCCCCCTCCTTCCGCGCATTTGAATAGACCCTCCCCTTTGTTTTATTTCAAAATCGACCCCAAGATCTTATTTTAAGTTCAATTTAATCCTTCTTAGTTATTTTGTAATCCTTTTAGTCTTTTTGTCATATTATTGTTATATTTATATTGTACACATTCATTATTGTACTATTATTATTACATTTTCATTACTATCATATTTATATTAGTATATTATATATTTCATACCCTTATTATTACTATTATTACGTTTACTATTAATATTATTATTGTTTAGTATTATTATTAGTTATATTATTTATTTTATATCTTTATTATTATTATTTATTTTTACTTTTATTTCTATTATTATATATTATTATATTGTACATATTTAACATTATTCATTATTATTATTATTATTATTGTTATTATTAGTCACTATTATTATTATTAGTTACCATTAGTAATATTATTAGCTATGCATACATATTTACTATTATTATTATTACTAACTTTATTATTATTTTTATTATTATTATTCGTTTATTTTATCTTTGTATGCTACTACTTCTATTATTATTACTATTATCCTATCATCCGTATATACCTACTTACTATATTAGTATATTTATTATATTTATATTATTATGTTGTATATATTTCGTATCACTAATGTTTTCATAATATTACTAAATTACTATTATTATTATTATAACCACATTTGTATTACTATATTATATATATTTCGTATTACAATTATTATTATTTTTCATTATTACCATACTATTTACTATTACGAGTATTATCATTATTATATTATTATGTTGTAAATATTTGGTATTATTATTGCTATTATTGTTACTTTATTATATTACATACACGTATATATTATTATTTAATATTCATTCATATGTTTACGCTTCAATTATTTCACATATCTTCGCTATTCTTCACATTATCATTTTTTCGCGCAAGACCACTTTCCACGTTACGAATAATGCTTTTTTTACATAACCTAAGATTTTTATCAATTTTATCCAAAGACCAAATTTTAAAATAAGGCAATATTCTATATTTGGAAATCGAGGACCGTACCCTATGCGTTGGGTCTCGGTCTTCTTGCTTGACCAAAGATTGAATAACCTTTTGTTAGTTTTAATGCATGAGTCTTGGGATTAAGAGACTACCTTGGATTTGAGGATTGGAATTATCGTGTCCTATGTATTGGATGTGATATTTGGTCCCTTGAAACACGGAAATCTTAATATTCAATTTTAAGAAGACTCGGACATTTCCAAAAGACCCAAATTTCTAAACTCATTTATAATTTTTTAAACTTTCGACATCGGGACACCAATTAATCAATTCGGTACCAATTTTGGGCGTGTGAGGGTGCTAACCCTTCCTCGCATGTAACCGACTCCGAACCTAATTTCTCAAATTTTGAAGACCAAAAACATCTGTTTTAGTAAATCAAAATGTTTTATTAAAACAAAGGTGATCCGATCGCACCTAATAAAAGGTCGGTGGCGACTCCCCTATTTTTAGTTGTTTTCCTGTTTTCAAAAAAATGGTTACGACAGCTTGGCGACTCCACTGGGGAAATTCGAGAGTCAGGCCGTAAATTGACTAGTTTTTGTCCTTTTGTCGAGTTTGGAAAATTGTGTTGAAAAATCATGTTTCTCTTCAATGCATTTGCTTGTGTTGCGGTGTCGAGTCCTGTGAAATACCTTGGCATTGCATTGCATGACCATTGCGGTCACACCCTTAAGTGGGAGTGAGAAGCTACTCTTTCGTGAGGTTTTACCTCCGTGCAAGATAGTGGATCGCTTTCGGGATACATCCGTACCTATGTCTTCGTGAGATTTTTATCTCAGATGCGACCATAGGGAAATGTATTCCCGAACCGAAACTCGGTCTATATGAGCCTATAATGGGCGAGGATCGAGGAATCTCTTTGGTTTAGGTACCCTCGCTTTAGAACCAAATCACATACGGTTGAACCACAAGTGCCCACCCTAGGTAGAGCCATGTTAAACCCTAGTGATCTCCCGGATAGGTACTTTGTTTATTACTCACGTGCTAACGCGTTCTCTTTTGATGTTGATTGCATTACATTGCATCATCATGGAAAGGAGGTGCTGATTAATATTCGATTGCTAAATAGAGGAGTTTCTCATAAGGAAATGAATTTCTTGATAAAGTGGATTGTAACGTGGTTGCCCAAATATAGTCCGAGTAAACGACGGGAAAAGGCTAATAGTACAAGACTTTGCTCGAGGATTCAAGCCAACAATGATTATTCACGAGTCGTCATGAAGCTTATGAACAATCATAGAGGGTGAACAAGTAAAGAGGAACAGTCCGAGCCAAGCCCCAAAGAACTAGAAAGGGCACTTACGAAAAAAGCGCACGAGATATGGAATCCGATCATGAAGGAAGGGACTAGTGTGTTGCTTGGACTATGAAGGCAAAACCGTATATTTAATCTGTTTTATGTAAAGAACTTTATTTTCTAGAAAAGTTCTTCTAATGGAATTGAATCCATAATCGGCGCCTTCCTTTCTTTTTGCATTCATTCCATGCATTCGCATTGCATTTCATGCATTTACATTTGCATTTGCATTTAAGAGAACCCCCAAGCTAATAAATTAAAACAAATTTCAGAAGAAGAAGGAGAGGAAAGTGAAACCTGGAAGCTGAACACCCATACGGCACGCGAGCTAAGTCTAAGAGAATGGATCAAAGATATGAGCAACTCCAAAAGGAAATGGCACAAACACAAGAACAGTTGGCCCAAATCAAGCAGGATATGACGAATAGGATGATAGAGTCCAAGAAAAACTTGACGGCTCAAATGTCCCAAATGACCCAACTCTTTGAGCGGGCTTGTGGAGAAAGGAAAAGGCCCAATGGTTATTAAGGAGAAGAAAATGAAGGCACTCCTTGGTGCTACCCCACCACATGCACCTATCTGACCGGGAGAATACTTTCCGCGGCCACCTGTCACGATTAGGCCCCAACAGGGCCGAGATAATATCAGACCCCCCGCGAATTTCCAAGCAGGTTCCGGATCCAACCTAGGGGATAACCCTGCTAACTTGGTTGTCCCTGATTTTGACATGATAGAAGAGACAAGAGCTGAATCCTCAAGGCAGTTAGAGGATCGTTGTAAATGGTTGGAGGAGGAGGTCAAAGCTTTGAAAAATGCCACCATCGCACGGTGTTAAAGTAAAAGAGTTGAGTTTAGTCCGGGCCTAATACTCCCGCCAAAATTCAAGACCTTAGGAGTTTGAAAAATATAATGGGACCGATTGCCCGAAGCCCACATAACGATGTTACGCCGAAGGATGGCGGGATACGCCGAGAATGATCAAGCTGTTGATTCACCGCTTTCAAGACGATCTAGTCGGATCGGTGGCCAAATGGTATAACCAGCTAACCCGCGCTCAAGTTAATTCATGGGAAGATTTGGCACAAGCTTTTACGAAACAATATGGTCACGTGGCGGAAATAGTGCGGATAGAATAACATTGCAAAACATAGAAAAGAAGCCAAGCGAGGACTTGTGCAATACGCCTGAGGTGGAGAGAAGTAGCTACCCAGGTCCAACCACCCCTCTCAGAGAAAGAAACCGTCAAGCTATTTATCAGTACTTTGAGGGCCCCGTTTATCACCCACATGGTGGGGAGCACAACTCAAAGCTTCACGAGATATAGTCTGGCGGGGAGATGATTGAAAACGCCATAAGAGGTGGAAGGATCGAAGTAGGTGAGGCTACTAGGAGATCCGTCCCCAGAAAGAAGGATAATGAAGTAAACAACATGAGTACGTACAATAAGGGATACCCGAAAGCAATTACCGTTAATCCGTCAAAAGTCATGGCTGTTAAGCAGCAAGGGACGACGGGGCAAGAGCTAGGCCCAAGACCAAAATTCAAGAGACCCCAGTTTACGCCGATCCCGATAACATACAGAGAGATGTATCGACGCCTATTTGATGCACACATTGTAGCCCCGTATTATCTAGAACCATTACAACCCCCGTTCCCTAAATGGTACGACCCGGATTCTGAATGCGAATACCATGCGGGAATAACGGGCCACTCGATCGAAAATTGCACTGCCTTCAAAAAGGTAGTCGAAAAATTCATTAAGATGGGGATTATAGAGCTCGATGATCTGCCTGGTTCGGGGAACCCATTACCCAATCATGGGAACGGAGTGGTAAACGTGATCGGGAAGGATAGAACAAGAAAGACCAAGGAAGACATCTCGGATATGAAGACCCCACTAATAATCGTATGGGGGGAAATGATCAAAAGAGGGTGATAAAGCCAAGTCTCGAAGGAGGAATCGAAAAGCACGAAAATTGCTGCGCGTTCCACGGAGCGGAAGGGCATAAGATCCAGGACTGTACAGAATTTAGACTATTGGTGCAAGGCTTCATGAATAATAAAGAGTTAGAATTTTATGAGGAAAGCTCAGAAGGAGGGGACATACATGCGACAGAAGGAGAATTGACCCGTCAAAAGGCTAAGTTTCCAAAGATTGTTATTTCCCGCCCGAGAAACCCAGAAAGTGGAGCTCAAACAGTGCCTAAGATTATAATCAAGAAACCAGCATCCTTTCCTTACAAGGATGACAAAAAGGTACCGTGGAACTATAATTGTAACGTGGCAATACTCGGGGCAGAAGGATCAACCAGCACTGTATATGAAAACCAAAAGGAGGGGTTCCACACACGAAGCGGAAGACGTTATGACCCAACGAGCGTCAGAATAAATACGACAAAATTAAAGGCCATGACAATTGAGCCAGATGAAGAACCTAGCGCCCTCGTCAATGTACCCGTAAGAGAGGAAGAGGCAAAAGAATTCTTAAAGTTCTTAAAGCATAGCGAGTACAGCGTGGTGGAGCAATTGCATAAGCAGCCAGCCCGTATTTCGGTGCTAGCTTTACTATTGAGCTCGGAAGTACACCGCAAGGCGTTGATGAAAGTACTTAAGCGAAACTTACGTTATTAAAGATATATATCGTCAATAAACTTGACCGATTAATTGGTAACATAAGTCTTCGATAATTTCATCTCCTTCAAATGACGATGAGATTCCATGCGGGGCATGGGATCAACCAAGGCCCCGCATATAACTACTCATTGTAAGGGATCCATCCTACCTAGCGTGTTAATTGACAATGGGTCGGCCTTGAATGTCTTACCATTATCGACCTTGAAAAGGTTGCCAATAGACGATTCTCACATGAAAACATGCCAAAACATAGTGAGAGCGTTTGATGGCACCGAAAGAAGAGTGATGAGAAGGATAGACATACCACTACAAATCGGGCCGAATACATATGAAGTAGATTTTCTGGTGATGGATATCAATCCCTCATACACTTGCTTATTAGGAAGACCCTGGATTCATTCGGCAGGGGCAGTACCTTTATCCCTCCATCAAAAACTAAAATTGGTGGCAGATGGTCGATTGGTCACTATCAACGCGGAAGAAGACATCATAGCGACAATTACCAATGACGCGCCATATGTGGAGGCAAACGAGGAGGCTGTTGAATGCTCTTTTCGGTCTTTAGAGTTTGTCAATGCGACATTCGTTCGTGAGGGGGCTAAAATTCCGGTACCCAAGATATCCAATACCACGAAGATGAGTCTGCAAGTGATGATTAGTAAGGGGGCCTTGCCAGGAAAAGGGCTAGGAAGATGTCTCCAGGGTGAAGCTCAAGCGCCATCATTGAAAGAAAAGAGAGACTGTTTTGGCCTGGGTTTTAAGCCAAATGCCAGCGAGATGAGAAGAGAAACGAAGAGGAAACGGGAGAGAAAAAGAGCACGGCTGAATGGGGAAGAAGTCATGTGGGAACCAATGACGTTCCCTCATATATCCCAAACCTTCGTATCTGGAGGAATAATTCACCCCGGAAGAGGGTTGTCGAATAACGGTCTATACATCAACGCTATAGACGAAGGAGAGACTGGACAAAGGAACACAGTGGGCATTCGCCCTTATGAACTTGGGAGCATTTTGAACAATTGGATCATGGAGGAATTGCTCGTAGTTTTAGAAATTCCACAGAGTAACATTCGAGAACGCGTTTGTTGTTTTAAGCCTAAGAACAATAAAATCTCTTTTGTGAAACGGGCTAATGTTCAGAAATCTTTATTTGAATGAAATGCATTTTGGTTTATTATCACAAATATTCCGTGTTTTCCTCTAAGCAAATTTCTTTTTGTTTTTCTTTTTGCTCATTCATGACATGAATAATTGTCCGCAAATTCATTCTTCATACATTTTGGCACCCATCACAGGTCCCTAGATATCAACGATATAAGCAACGACACTACAGACTTAGAGGCCCATTTTGAGCAAGACATGTGTTTAGAAGGATCTCAGGATTTTGAAGGTGACAGAGAGGGTGACTTATCCCCGGATCTATTGCGAATGGTACAGCAGGAAGAGAAACAAATCCTGCCTCATGACGAGGAGGTGGAGAACGTATCCTTAGAAGAAGGAAAAACGGTGAGAATCGGAGCACGCATAACCGAGAAAACAAAACAAAATTTGGTGGAATTACTGCGGGAATTCAAAGATGTCTTCGCATGGTCATATCAAGACATGCCGGGCCTGAGTACTGATATTGTAGTACATCGCCTCCCCATAAAGGAAGAATGTAAGCCAGTGCAGCAAAAACTACGGAGGATGAGGCCTGACGTAGTATTGAAGATAAAAGAGGAAGTGAAGAAACAGTTTGATGCTGGTTTTCTCCAAGTGGTCAAATACTCAGAATGGGTGGCCAATATCGTTCCTGTCCCAAAAAAGGATGGAAAGGTTCGGATGTGTGTAGATTATAGAGACCTAAATAAAGCCAGCCCAAAAGACCATTTTCCCTTGCCTCATATTGACACGTTGGTGGATAATACGGCGGGGTACTCGTGGTTTTCTTTTATGGATGGATTCTCCGGATATAATCAGATCAAGATGCACCCTGAGGACATGGCGAAGACCACCTTCATAACGTTATGGGGCACCTTCTGTTATAAAGTAATGCCATTCGGACTGAAGAATACGGGGGCAACATACCAAAGGGCCATGGTAGCCTTGTTCCATGACATGATGCACAAAGAGATTGAAATGTACGTCGACGATATGATCGCCAAGTCTCGAACGGAAAAGGAACACGTTGAAGTTTTAAAGAAATTGTTCCTAAGATTAAGGAAGTTCCAATTAAAGCTCAACCCAACCAAGTGTACTTTTGGAGCTAGGTCGGAAAACTCACCGGGCTTCGTGGGTCGCGAAAGGGATTGAAGTTGACTCGGACAAGGTCAAAGCCATACAAGATTTGCCCTCACCACGTACTCAAAAAGAAGTTCGGGGCTTTCTTGGAAGACTAAATTACATTGCTCGGTTTATTTCACAGTTAACCGAGAAATGCGATCCTATATTCCGTCTTCTCAAGAAACACAACCAAGGGGTATGGGACGAAGAATGCCAGAGAGCTTTTGACAAGGTCAAACAATATCTGTCGACCGCCCCAGTACTATCTCCACCGAATCCAGATAGACCATTGATACTGTATCTATCGGTGTTCGATAACTCCATGGGATGTGTGCTTGGTCAACATGATGAGTCAGGAAGGAAAGAAAAGGCGATATACTATCTCAGCAAAAAGTTCACCGAATGTGAAATGAGATATTCGTCTATCGAAAAACTATGTTGCGCTTTGATTTGGGCAACCAGAAGGCTAAGGCGTTATATGTTATACCATACGACACTGGTTAATTTGAAGCTTGACCCGTTGAAATATATGATGGAGTCGATCGCTGCGAGCGAGAGGATGGCAAGGTGGCGATTTTGCTATCTCGAATTTGACATAGTCTCACGTGAATCGAAGGCTATAAAAGAGAGTGCAATAGCGAATTTCGGCCAGTGAGCCTCGAGAAGATTACGAGCCTTTGAGCTTTGAATTCCCAATGAAGAGTTGATGTATGTAGCGAATCTTTGAAGAAATTCCGTGGAAGTTGAACTTTGATGGAGCGTCTATAACGTCGAGAAATGGAATTGGGGCAATCTTGGTGTCTCTAATGGTGATCATCATCCACTTACATGCCGATTGGATTTTGATTGTACAAATAACATGGCGGAATATGAAGCTTGCATCATGGGAATTCGAGCGACCATAGAGCGGAAGATCGGGTGTTAGAAGTATATGGAGATTCTGCACTAGTGATTTATCACTCAAAAATGAATGGGAGACCGAGATCCTAAACTAGTCGAATATCGAAAAATAGTTTTAGGGTTGATTGAGGAGTTTGATGACATCACTTTTAATTATCTCCCACGTGATGAAAACCGGATGGCGGATGCCTTAGCAACTCTGGCTTCTATGATCAAAGTAAACAGGCCAGAAGATATGAGACCCGTCCGGATGAGTATTCTCGAAGTCCCGACTCTTGTTGTATGTCTGGAAGATGAGGAAAGAGATGATCGCCCTTGGTATCAAGATGTGTTGCAATATATAAAAACCGCGAATACCCAGAGCATGCAACGGAGAGAACGAAAAGGACGCTCGGAAGATTGGCCTCTGACTATGTATTAGATGGGGATATCCTCTACAAAAGAAGAAAAGATCAAGTGTTACTGAGATGCGTTGATGCCATAGAGGCCAGGAAAATTCTAGAAGAAGTTCATGAAGGCGTTTGTGGAACACATGCCAATGGTTTTACAATGCCGGAGCAAATCATGAGGTTTGGATATTATTGGTCCACCATGGAAGGAGATTGCATCAACTATGCTAAGAGGTGTCACAAATGTCGATTTATGGAGATAAAATTCATGTGCCTCCGTCACCTTTACACGTGATGACTTTCCGTGGCCCTTTTCCATGTGGGGCATGGATGTTATCGGGCCAATCTCACCAAAGGCTTCTAACGGACATCGTTTCATCTTCGTAGTCATTGATTACTTCACCAAGTGGGTAGAAGCTGCCTCGTATGCCAATGTCACAAAATCGACAGTCAGTAAATTCTTAAAAAAGGAGATCATATGTCGTTACGGAATGCCCGAGAGAATTATATCGACAACGCTTTGAACTCGAGCAAGAACACACATAGCGGATGTTTGCGGCCAATTCGGTATCAAACACCACAACTCGTCCCCATACCGTCCAAAAATGAACGGTGCAGTAGAAGCAGCTAATAAAAATATTAAGAAGATAATAGGGAAGATGACCGAGACTTATAAAGATTGGCATGAGAAATTACCATTCGCACTCTCACGCTTATCGAACGTCGGTCGGAACCTCTCACTGGGCAACACCTTTCTCGTTAGTTTACGGGATGGAGGCGGTCCTACCTATTGAAGTAGAAATACCTTTCCTTCGGGTTTTGTCGAAATAAAAGTGGATGAAGTTGAATGGATCCAGGCTCGATACGATCAGCTGAACTTAATCGAAGAAAAGAGGCTAAGGGCTATCCGCCATGGTCAGATGTACCAAAAACGAATGATGCGAGCTTATGATAAAAGGATTCGCGAGAGAGTTTAAAGGAGGAGATCTTGTGCTAAAAAGATCCTTCCCATACAAAAGGACTTGAGGGAAAATGGATGCGGCTAGGAAGGACCATATGTGGTAAAAGAAGCTTTCTCCGGAGGTGCATTGATCCCGATGAAATGGATGGAAAAAGCACGCCCAATCCCGTAAACTTCGGATTCGGTCAAGAAATACTATGCTTGAAGAGGCCAAGGTGAAAACCCGCAAAAGCGCTTTGGGTCAAAAAAAAAAAAAAAAAAAAGGAGGCAAGATGAAAACTCAT
Source organism: Gossypium bickii (assembly GCA_025503065.1). Classification (NCBI taxonomy): domain Eukaryota; kingdom Viridiplantae; phylum Streptophyta; class Magnoliopsida; order Malvales; family Malvaceae; genus Gossypium; species Gossypium bickii. The sequence continues at coordinate 10,131,819 of CP106719.1, read as the reverse complement.
AAAAAGGCACCACGGATTCAAACGATCTTGCTACACCGGAATAGACAAGAAATGAAGTTGGGGGCATCAGCAAACACTTTGAGTCATCTAAACACATGCTAAAGCCCAAAATAGTCTTCATGAAGTTTGTATGTAGAAGCCCGATCAACGATATCCAGGCACCCTGACCTTTGACATTTTTTTCAAGACATGTTCTCTGGACAGTTTTTGTATTTCGGACAATTAATTCAACTTTCTTCTCAATTCCTTGCCACATGTTGCATTAAAATAATGAGTGCTGAACTAATAACTTCACAAAAAAGTTACATATATTACTTTAGAAATTTCTAAATAAAACAGAAACCAAATAGGACAGTTGTTCAAAATTCCCCAAGCACGTGTGAATTTGAATTCTTGAGTCGTGTTCGGCAATTAGGATTGAAATATATCTTTGGGGTCATTTGGGGATGGTATGGCAAGTCAATCGTGAATCGAGCGATGAACAAAAGGTTGTAATTCCCAAAGGGGTGACAATCGTCATATGACTTACTGACTCATGAGCCCTAAAATTACCATAAGGACCAAGTGTTCAAGAAAATGATACTTCGAGATAAATAAGCGATAACGCCTTGGAAAGAAATCAAACTCATAACATGTTTGCATCATAGCATGTCTGAATAGGAGCATCTGACTCACCTCGATCATGACATCCTAATCATTAAGCATAAGCATGCACCCATTCTACAGGTCATGCCCTCGAGAAGGGCGGTAGAGTAGTCAAAGACAGCAAGTCTGGCATTCCTGGCACGCAGGAACAGATTGAAGATGGCAGGTCTTGCATTCCTGGCACGCAGGAGCAGATCGAAGATAACAAGTCTGGCATTCCTGGCACGCAGGAGCAGATCGAAGATAACAAGTCGGCATTTCGCACGCAGAGAGCGATTGAAGATAGACAGTGCGGCATTCTCGCACGCGCGAGAGCGGATCGAAGATAACAAGCCTAGCATTCCTGACACGCAAGAGCAGATTGAAGACAACAAGACTGGCATTTACGAGTTACTGGAGGATCAAATTGAAGTCGATCTAAGTTGCGATAAAATGGACCAAAGCAACGAAAGGTAAAGGGCTAGAATGAAGCCATACGAAGAATAAGGGCACCAAAAATCCAGAGTCAGTGGACCCGGGCAAATTTGGGCCTTCTTTATGTCTTTGCTCTATTCTTATTACACGACAATGAGCAAAGAGGGGCAGCTGTAATGCCCAAATTTCGTCCGGGCCTAAAACCCAAACAAAAACAAAAATAATGACCCAATTTGCAAGGCCCAAAAGCCCGAAAATTAAACCCTTTTCAAAAAGCTAGGGTTTGAAACCCTAGCGCCATGAACCCCAATGCCGCATCCCATCATCCACGGTCGGCCACCAACGCCAGCTCACGCACCACCTCTCCATGTCTTCAGCCACCAAGCGCACCTGCGAAAGAGGACAAAATAACAGCAACGATAGCAAAAAGTACAAGAATATTATATTTTTATTTTTTCTTCAATATTCGGTTATAAAAACCGAAAAGAAATCATGTAAGAGGACCCTTTTTTTTTTTTTCTTTGGGGGCTCGGAATAATCAATCAAAAGACGTGATTCAAAAAAAAAAACACAAAATACTCAAAGGTATATATTTTTTCCTCTTAGTTTTGCAAACACACACACATACACACATATATATATACATATATATATACATATACATATAAATATAAAAAAAAAAGAAGAAAAACTCACCTTTTTGGCGATTTTCGGCCACCGCGTGACGGTGACCGACGGTGGCTGACGGCGGAGTTCCCTCCCCGGAAATCGCAGCGGCCATTTTCTCTGCAGAGAGAATGAGAGGTGAGGAGTGTTTTCTTTTGAGATTAGGAAAAATGAAATTTTAGCAAAGAAAAAGGGCTTTTATAGTTCATTAAAAGCGGCGCGTGCAGTTTAGGGCCTATCTCGGTGGTCCCAAACGACACCGTTTGGTGCGACCGACCGATTCGACCGCTCGACCAAGGATCCGCGTGCTTTCATTAGGAGGGCTAATTGCGCATTTAGCCCCTCCGCCCTTTTAAGTCTTCACGATCAAGTTTTTTTTTCTTTCGAATTTCGCCCTAAGTTTTATTCCTGTTCTAATTTGGCCCTGAACTAAGCATAGTGCTTGGAAGTGAGGGGGAAATTTCCTTTTTGGTCCCCCTCCTTCTGCGCGCATTTCGAATAGACCCTCCCCCCTTTGCTTTATTTCAAAATCGACCCCAAGATCTTATTTTAAGTTCAATTTAATCCTTCTTAGTTATTTTGTAATCCTTTTAGTCTTTTTGTCATATTATTGTTATATTTATATTGTACACATTCATTATTGTACTATTATTATTACATTTTCATTACTATCATATTTATATTAGTATATTATATATTTCATACCCTTATTATTACTATTATTACGTTTACTATTAATATTATTATTGTTTAGTATTATTATTAGTTATATTATTTATTTTATATCTTTATTATTATTATTATTATTATTATTTATTTTTACTTTTATTTCTATTATTATATATTATTATATTGTACATATTTAACATTATTCATTATTATTATTATTATTATTATTATTGTTATTATTAGTCACTATTATTATTATTAGTTACCATTAGTAATATTATTAGCTATACATACATATTTACTATTATTATTATTACTAACTTTATTATTATTATTTTTATTATTATTATTCGTTTATTTTATCTTTGTATGCTACTACTTCTATTATTATTACTATTATCCTATCATCCGTATATACCTACTTACTATATTAGTATATTTATTATATTTATATTATTATGTTGTATATATTTCGTATCACTAATGTTTTCATAATATTACTAAATTACTATTATTATTATTATAACCACATTTGTATTACTGTATTATATATATTTCGTATTATAATTATTATTATTTTTCATTATTACCATACTATTTACTATTACGAGTATTATCATTATTATATTATTATGTTGTAAATATTTGGTATTATTATTATTGCTATTATTGTTACTTTATTATATTACATACACGTATATATTATTATTTAATATTCATTCATATGTTTACGCTTCTATTATTTCACATATACTGCTATTCTTCACATTATCATTTTTTCGCAAGACCCTTTCCACGTCGCTCGAATAATGCTTTTTTTACATAACCTAAGATTTTTATCAATTTTATCCAAAGACCAAATTTTAAAATAAGGCAATATTCTATATTTGGAAATCCGAGGGACCGTACCCTATGCGTTGGGTCTCGGTCTTCTTGCTTGACCAAAGATTGAATAACCTTTTGTTAGTTTTAATGCATGAGTCTTCGGATTAAGAGACTACCTTGGATTTGAGGATTGGAATTATCGTGTCCTATGTATTGGATGTGATATTTGGTCCCTTCAAACACGGAAATCTTAATATTCAATTTTAAGAAGACCTGGACATTTCCAAAAGACCCAAATTTCTAAACTCATTTATAATTTTTAAACTTTCGACATCGGGACACCAATTAATCAATTCGGTACCAATTTTAGGCGTGACGAGGGTGCTAACCCTTCCTCGCATGTAACCGACTCCCGAACCTAATTTCTCAAATTTTCGAAGACCAAAAAACATCTGTTTTAGTAAATCAAAATGTTTTATTAAAACAAAGGTGATCCGATCGCACCTAATAAAAGGTCGGTGGCGACTCCCCTATTTTTAGTCGTTTTCCTGTTTTCAAAAAAATGGTTACGACAGTATGCTTGTGAAATTAGGCCAAATAATGTACATTTGAGTTTGGTCATTTTTTATGTTTGAAGTAATTGATAATTGGTGTGAATTTGATGGTAAATTGGAATATTGGGTGTCTTGTATATTTGATGGTAAATCATTTTTTTAATTCTAACTTGAAATTCTATCAATTTAACTCTTAACACTTCAATTTATTCAACATGAATAACATTTAAAAATCTAATAACTTCTAAAATTTCAACATAAATCAAATAGTATTTAATTCTAGGATTCCAAAAATATAAAAATTTCAAGAAAATAGACTAAATTAACTTACCAATTGAACTTGAAACTTGAAACCTATTTTTCTCCTTTTTTCTTTTTCTTTTTCTTTCCTTCTTTCTTTCTCTGTTCGTTTCTACTTCTTGTTCTTTCTTTTAATTTCTTTTCTTTCTTCAATTTGTTTTATTTGTTATAATAATATAATATAATATAATATAATAATTATTACTTAAATATTAACTAAAAATATTTTAATATATGAATTTTATTTTAACACATGTCATCATATATATCATCATAATTTGGTTTAATTACTTATTAGTCCTTTAACTTTTCTCTATTAACTTTTACTCTATATGCAATCTAGTCCTTATACCTAATTACTCTTAATTTAGACAAATTCACCTATTCAAAACCTAATTAACCACACAACTAACTTCGTAAATATTTTTAATAAATATTTATGAATTCGGTTTGAAAAAACAAAGACTCGAAAATACACTTTTCGATACCCATAAAATTTAGGTCGTTACATCAATTAAGCTCTTGGAACCTCAAAAACATATAAATTATAAGAAAATGACTAAATTATACTCACCAATTGAGGGACTAAAGTTTAGAGCCCTAAATCGACTCCTTCCTCCTCAACAGTGGAGGTTTCTATCCTTTGAAGAAAAAAAGAGAAATGTTTTCTCTTTCTTTCCATATTTTCATATATATTAGTTTACTTTTATAATTTATAATTTAATATAATTAAAAAATTTAACTTTATTTTAACAAATAATTCTAAAATGGTATATTTTTCATTTTATATATTGGTTTAATTGCTATATAAGTCATTAAATCTTTGACCAATTATAAATATACAGTTGTGAACCTTTACAATTTAGTCCCTAGACCTTAATTAAATGCAATTTCGACTAAATTACTTGTCAAAAATTCAATTCATCTACAACATAACTTCGTTAAATATTTATGGACTCGATTTACGGAAACGGGGTCCTGAACCTATCTTTTTCGACACCACTGAAAATCAGGTCGTTACAAAGTAAATTCAAATTGTATCAAATATAATCAACTTATCTAATTTAGATGAGATTAGATCATCTAATTATATTATAAAAATAATATAAAATAAATTTTAAAAATATTAAAAAATTCAACTTCTTAAAAATAATTAAAACAAATGTAAATAAATATAAAAACTCCAACTTTTTAATCACTACATTATTACTTTTTTTTAGGGATACTTCTAATTTATCAATGTTAATAATCTCTTAATATTTGGAAAAATAGATAATACTAATTGGATTCAACTAAATCACAATACACATCAAGTTCATGATGCAAAGTATTATTAATCTTATATTTACATGGATATAAAAATAGAGTTGAGAAAACAAAACACATCATTCATCCTAAAATGATTTTGATCTTGCCACTGAAATGTTCCATCTTCAACCTTTAAATTTCGTTTTATATTTCTGTATTTGCATGAATAATGCATATATTTTTAAATATTATTGTTTGAAAATGATTTAATGTTGAATGGTATTTATATTGGTAAATTTTAATTTTATTGATATATAATTGTGATATAATTAGATGATAATTAATTTAAAATAATATCTAACAATTAATTATTAATATACTTAATTTTGTAATTCAAACCAATAAAAATTATATTATACAGATAAGAGTAAAAAATATTATTAATTGTTATTTATAAAAGTAAATCTTAATTTTAATTGATATATAATTATAATAATAATTAATGATAGTCTAATGGTCAAGGGTATTTATCGCCGTAAGTATGATTTGGGTTTAAACCACCTAGTTGTATTTGTTGTTCGGCTTATAATATTTTATTAATATCTAATATAATACTATGGTAAATCTTAAGGACATATAACTATATCACTAATTTATAAGGGTAAATCTTAATCTGAATTGATATAGAATTGTAACACTAATTAAATTATAATTAATTTTAAATAACATCTAATAATAATTAATTAAAATATTTAATTGGTTAGTCAAATAAATAAAAACTATTATTAACAAATAAAGAATTAGTGTGAATGTCAATAATATAATCAACAATAAAGAATATTGTGTTTATTTTTTTTATAAAAAAATTGATTTAATCAGTCAAATGCAATCCTAAGTCTATTCTCTTACAAATTGTAGACTACAATTTAAATTAGATTGGATATCTATAATTTTCATTTTGAACAATTTAACTAATTAATTTGATTTTAGTTAAATAAATTATTGGAATCTTATAAAAATTTTAAAAAGTATATAATTGAAAATCGATTGAACTAATTCCGAATAGTGGATTCTTGTCCGAATAAATATATGGACCGACTCCAGCGATCCAATTAGAAGGTACGATGGATAAGATAAGAGTCCGACTCCTCTCCCTATAAAAACCCTAGCTCGTCAAGGAGAAAGATTCTTTCTCGTTCAATCCAGTATATTGCCAAGAAAATTGAAGAGTAAAATTAGTTATTTTTAGTTATTATGTAGCACTATATCACTTGATACAAAAAGATAAATAAGAAAAAAGTTATCTACATTTACAGGCTGTTTGTCGGAGACGAACTGAAGATATCAATTAATGCCTTAGGTTAGTTTCTTATCTTCTTATCCTCTGTTTTTCTTTCTATTTGATTTTTAATTGAAATAATAAGGAATTTACTTAATTTACATGGAAATGGGTTAAATTTTAATAGCTTCAAATCCTGCTTATCTCCATTTTCTTCTTCTCAATGCAAATTTGTAGCTAATAGAATTTTCTTTGATGCCCTGCAACTCAACTAAGTATCCATTTTTTGCCTCGCACTCTTTCCTTTTATTTTAGTATAAATTTCACTGTTCTATATTCGAAATTTTCACGCTATGCTATGTAAGAACAAAATGGAATTCTTTACCTGTACTGTTTCTGGCCGTGGCCCATATCGTTCTAGTAGGGGTCACTTAGGGTACCTTCTTTGCTTTTGGTTCTGCTCAGTTTCAAATTATTGTTAGTATAATTTCCAGTTTACCTGATGCTACCGATCTCTTTTGATGTTGCAGGACATTATGGGTTGATTGTGTTAATGTTCTTTGTTTAGGCCTTGTTGAATAATTGTTCAGGTGCTTAAGGTGGAGATTTAGACAATGGTGTTGTTGACTCATCAATTGCAGGTATTCTAAGAAAACTTTGGACTAAAACTAGTAGATTACAAGTTAATGGGATCAAGATATTGAATAAAAGTTCTTTAGAAACAAGAGCTTGATGGCTGAGTTAAAAAGTTCCCACCTGACAGTGCATAGGTCCGATGAATCCATGAAGTGATAAAATCCTGTTCTGGAGGCTCTCTTATGAACTACTTTGAAGATTATTTGTCTTTTTGAGAAGAGTCTTATTTGTTTTCATCTATTAACATAGATATCTCAGCTTTCATTTAGTATTCATCTGAAAACTTGTAAGCGTGTTGTTCATTTTATTGGATTTCAGGATTCACATATAGCATTTCCATCAAGGCCTTTATCAAGGGGGAAAGGTTTGACATTAAAGCGACATGTAGTTACAGTTCATATGCTTGGGAGAAGAGAGAGGGGCATATCAAGGCACTCTGTTTGTTCAAGGTAACCAACTTCTCCCCTATGATTAGGCAATGTTCAATGTTGGTAGCTTGTCACCTAGTATGATACTTAGTTCGATAACTTTGAGGCTATATTTGGAAGTGCTGATCCTTAAAGGACTATGCTTTTAAATTAGCATACTAAATTCATTTTGGGAAAGAAAACCAAAAACGCTTACTCTTAAAATATTTGTTTCCTTTCCCCCGATTTGTCAATTCTTTTTTAGTTTTATCATATTCTAGATTTAGAAGCAAATTTACAAATTGAATGAAGGGAGGTGGGGAATCAATGATTTTCAACGAGTGTCTATAAAAAAGTAGGCTGGTTTGTTCATTTCTGAGCTTACATAAGAAAAGAAGCCTTTCAGTTTTCCTAACCTTATTTATTGCATAGGGAGAAGTCCCATTCCTTTTTGCTATTTGTAAATTGCTTTGATCTTGTTGGTTATATTAAACATCAGTGATGTTGAATACACAGCGTAGAACTTGTGGTGCACAAAACTTCGTCAAGATAATTTTAGGTTGATCTGATGTGAGTTTGTGAATGTGAAGAATTGTTATTGCTCTGCTAAGATTGGCAAAAAGCAACCAATTGGTTCAATGATACTTATTCTCTAAAAATGCAGGTCTCTGCCAATCATGTTTTCTTGTCATTGATGTCTTTTCCTCTGATAACATTTCTTGCCTCTGCCTTCTTTTTGTTTTCTTTACTTGTGAGGATGGGAAAGATGGTTTTGCTTCGCATGGTGTGCCAATAGAGCGGGCCCAAACATTGTCTTTGATCTTTTATGGAATTGCTTGACAGTGCTATTTTACTCTTTCCAAATAAATAACTTTTGGTTGTGAAACTAAATAAATTTATTCTCTTCTAAAAATTTTATGCGACTATCGCAATGAACACTGGTAAAGGGAAACAGCTTTGCATTTTGAAAAGGATGTGAACTAGTTTTCCTTTCATTTTCTTCAAGTACTTCCTTTTTCATCTTATGCATTGTAAACATATAATTTAGATGTCTTATTATTGCAGTATAGGGGCTCCTCATACCTGTGGTTCAAAAGTAAAAAATGTTGGAATTTCAACCTTCAAAGGCAGTGGTCAGAATAATGAATCGAGAGGCAGAACAAATAATGCATTTCTTTCCAAGAATACTATTAAAGTTTCTTATGTGCCAAAAGACAGGGAAGAGACCATGATAGAATCTCCAAATGTTCATAATGTTCCACTTGCCTATGCCTCAGAAACAAGTGAGAACCATTTGGGGTCCCCTGCTATTCAGAAATTATTCAAGAAATGGATAATGATATTGCTCTCACAATCCCCACATCAAGTGATGGATGAAGTTATGGGAGTTGTACCTCACCCAAGGGACACATCAGAAACTCAAATTGGCACCCAAAGCAATGGAAAAAGCGAGATCCTAAAGATGGTTTGGAGCCATTTCTGGGATATGGATGTAACCATTAAAATACCCATATTATTATTGTAAGTATTTCTTCCATGAAAGGCATTGTTTTTAAATATTTGTGATATGATATAGATGCACAATGCCTTTTCTCAAGAAAAAAGTGAGAATAAATTATTTTTTGACTGTGTTAAGGGCTTTTGGTATTGCTCTGATCAACTGTTGCTGAGGTAGCTGTTTACCTTGTTTGGATTCTGTCATTGTCAACTGATACTATTGCTTGCCTATCTATCCTCTGGATGATCAATTCAATGTTTACTGATATCATATGTTGTATGTGTCAAATTGTAACTTCGAATCATTCTCTATATTAGTACTTTCTGTCAGTCTTGCTTTGAATGCCATCCCGTCTCATTAAATTGTAATGTTATTTTGATAACCAATGCCGTGGATAATTTATTTGATGATCTTTAGATGAAAAAAATGCAATTATACATGTATGTACATTGCTAAGAAATGCATTTCTGTGTCTGCAGTATTCCATTGTACATGGCTGTCAGTTTGATTTATGGGGCTGAAGTTTCAAAGGAGTTAACTCCTCTATGGGTATTTGGGCCTCTAATTGTGGCTCTTTACATCAGGATTCTCAGAGGGTTGTGTGCACTCTATGTTTTGTGCTTGAAGCATACACTTCAAATTGTTGAGAACTTACCGACTTATTACGTCGTGGCTTATAATTATATTGCACATGGAAAGCTGAAGGAAGAAGTAAGAGCTCGTGTGTGGCAACCAGTGGTAGACATAAAGAACTTGGACTACAAGGAGCTATCTAGAAGAAAGATGAAAGATTTCCAAGAGTGGATGATGGAGAAGTATGTGGACATTGTGGAATCGGTATGGCCATATTATTGCAGAACCATCAGATTTCTGAAGAGGGCTAACATCATTTAGGGTTTGGATTCTGATACAAGTCTTAGGTGAGATGAAAAAGAGTGGCATTCAAATTCAACCTCGAAAATGTTCGAAATTTTGAAACAGAGCTAGCAATTAATATGATGATGATGATGTAGAGCACTAGTTTTGTTAAAGCTCAACTCAAGGCAGTTCTTATTTTTGCTTGTATTTTGATATACATGGTGATGTTATGTAGTAGAAGATGGTTTGCTTTTGCGTGGGATGGTTCATTCCTTGTAACAGCTTCTTATCCGTTTTTCTTCTGAGTTCGAGTTGTATACAGTCATTTTAACTTGAAAGTTCCTAGTTTTTGCCAATCATTTTGAAAATAGAGGCAAACACCCAAAAGCTCAATCTCCGAGGTATGGATTCCACTGTTGTTCTCGCAAATTAGAAAAATTACAACCAAAACACTATAGAACAAGTATATCTGACCCATTAGCTAAATTCAATTTTTCTCAAACCTAAACTAAGAAGACAATTTTTTCACAGAACCCCTCTCTAAATTTGTCCAAGGCATAAAATTTTCTTCTCAACTTCCTACGTGCGGTTAAATCTGGAACATGTCACCTTGCAATGCATTTCCAATGGAATCCAAGACTTTTAGGGTAAATTTACTAAGATTGAAAATCTCTTTTTGTTTTGGAACGCAATTTGAAATGTCTTGACCTAAATTCAACAGCTTAAGTTATGATCATTTTAGCAAAAATTACTCAAAACAGAATATTTTTTTAGAAATTTAATAAGGAATTTTTAAGTTGGAAGTCACTTTAGCCATCAATTTCTATTCTTTAAGCATAAGTTTTAGAATTTTATATTACTTACAAGTTTATTAGATATTAAATAATTTTATTTGTTCATTTAATTAGTCTCTCCAAAAGTCAAGCTGCCCATTATCAACTTCCCATATGACACCCTGTTTCACCTCTTTCTAGGCCGTACTAATTCCTTTCCATAGTCGCGAACAGTTATCAACATGGAGATCATCAGGGAGAGTGCCAACCTATTTGTATTTGGACCGGAGTATTTGCACCCATAGTTGATCCAATTTGAGAATCAAATTGAAATCAATGAACGCCGCATTCTGTAGGCATAAACTTTTGAATCCAAGGCAACCCGTTTTTACAGGTTGGCAGATATCGTCCAATTTGACAAGGTTAATCTTCCGTTTATGACCCTAAATGAAATTACAAATAATTTTCTCCATTCCTGCGAAACACTTTCGGGGATACAGCCAACTGCATTGCATAAATGGGAATAGCTGCAAGGACTGCTTTAGCCAAAGTAATCCTCCCAGCAAGCGAGAGAGTATTTGCTTTCCAACCAGCAAGCTTTTGTCTCATGTTCGAGATAAAATACTGAAAGGTTGCCTTCGTTACACGTTTGTGGAGTAAGGGAACACCTAGGTACATCCCAAGATTACTCACGCAGTCCTTAAGAGACACATTCTTAGAGTCTTTTGACAGCTTACCTTGTACCCAGAGTACATACCAAAAGTGCTTAGAAAGATCTCATAGTGACCATCTGTTCCACATATGCCTCAGTAAACAGGATTAAATCGTCGGCAAAAATTAAATTACCAATCACTTAAATAAAAATTTTAAAATAGTTGAATAATTAAATTATAAAAAAATTGAGTACAACTACTCATAGATTAGTCAGAGACGAAATTATTTTCCTTTCTGTTTCCTTTATTTAATTTCTTCTGATTGTGGGAAGAGGAATGCTAGACTTGTTGGATGATCTAAATAAGCTGAGTGTTGATGTTTTTTCTCTATATAACTGATCATAATTAATTGATTTATTTCTAAAATTTCCTTTATAAATTCCTGACCACCGCTCTCATCTCTCTCTTCACCCGTCCCCGCCGCCAAACAAGCCTCTCGCGCCACCACTTTGTCTCAGCCTCGTCTTTCTCTTCCTCCTATTTTATCCCTCTCCCTCTTCTCCTCCTTCAGTCCCGGACCCAAACTCTCTCTTACCTTCAAGTTTTCCGACAGAGCAGGAAATTAAGTAAGGTATGTTTTGAAACCTAAGCTTTTGTTGAAGATTTGTACTTGAGTCATTATCTGGTCTCTGCCTCTGCATCACTTTGCTAGATTTGCTTTTCAGTTTCCTGCTTGTTAGACTGATATCACCGCTATTTTCCGTTATATTGCTATTTGCTGACGTGATCAGCTGTTATTCATGTGAAATAGAGGCTGCGGCGCCGCTAAGCCACCGCAATTTGAAACTTGAGAATAATTGTTTGTTTTCTTTCAAATACTGGAGCATTCGAACTACTTCAATTTTTCACGTTGCAAACACGCTGAGGATTAATTGAAACCCTCAGACTACCTTTTGATGTCATCTCCTTGCATTTCCTTTTCTTTTTTTAATGGTTTGAATTCATATAAAATCACATCAATGGACGATTACCTGGAACTTTGTTGTGAAAACTTCCTGGCCTTGCTCTTTGTTATGCTTTCTACTTTCTCTCTCTCTCTCTCTCTATATATATATATGGGACAACCACTTACACCGGTGTATAGTTTTACACTCTTTTGTATCTTTTTGTACAAAAATTACAATTATATCAATAAATTCAACGATTGGAGCATTAAAATATTAATCCTACAAAGACATACGAACCGATGTAAGTGGATCTCTCCCCGTATATATACATATCCAGACATACTTTTCATTTTGTTAATGGTACTTTGGGCCTTTGTTATGCTTCTTATGTGTTAATAAATGAAAATGAATATGGGTTTGGTGCAGGTTGTTTGTCATTACCATTTATCTGAAAATGGCAATAAAATTGACAAGGAAAGTATTTGTGAATCCTTGCTTCCTTAGTTACAACTCTTCGCGATTCCTTGTCAGGTTGAGTTCAGATCATGACACAAGGTTTTTCCTTAGCAAATTTTTTGGTGGTCTGCAAGAATCTGGTGTGATATGCAGACATCTATCCTTTTCTCCTGCTACAAGTCTGGAAAGGTTAAGTTGGGAAGGTTCTTCTCATTCAGTGTTGTTGACAAAGCTTGAAAATGCTTTGAAGGATCTCAAACTGGATGAAGCATGGGAAACTTTCAATGATTTTATAAGGTTGTATGGTTTCCCTAACCATTTGCTCGTTAGCAGGTTCATTACTCAACTATCCTACTCATCCAGCCCTTGTTCACTACAAAAAGCTTATGATTTGGTTATGATGGTCCTGAAAGAGAAATCGTATCATCTTCAGCCTGACATCTTGGTTAAGCTAGCTCTTTCTTTATCAAGAGCTCAGATGCCCATTCCATCATCAACGATTCTTAGATTGATGCTGGAAAAGGGGATGTTACCCCCAATTAATGTATTGCAGTTGCTATTTCTGCATATGGTCAAGACAGAGGTTGGGGCATGTATAGCATCCAATCTGTTGATCCAGATTTGTGATAATTATGTACGATTTTGTTCGGGGAAAAGCCCTTGTGCAAACTTGCTGAAACCTGATACAGTGATCTTTAATCTTGTGCTTGATGCTTGTGTTAGATTTGGCTCATCTCTCAAAGGTCAACAAATTATAGAATTGATGTCGCAAACTGGAGTTGTTGCTGATGCACACTCAATCATTATCATTGCTCAAATCCATGAAATTAATGGACAGAGGGATGAGTTGAAGAAATTTAAAGATCATGTTGCGCCTTTACCAGTGGCTTTTGTTTCTCATTATCGACAATTCTATGAATGTTTGTTAAGCTTGCATTTTAAGTTTGATGACATTGATGCTGCTGCTGAGCTTCTGTTGGACATGAATAGATCACGGGGATCCCATCCTATGGATGATCCTGGGAAGGATTTCCAGAAGCCTCGTTTTGTTCCAATTGGATCTCAGAATCTCAGGAATGGACTGAAGATACAAATCATGCCTGAGCTGATACATAAGGATTCTGGCCTCAAAGAAGAAGGTAAATCAGATCTTGTTTTGTTTAGGGATAAGAAACTTCTTCCGTCTAATAGGGCTCTGTCCAAGCTCATTAATGGTTATAAAAGGCATGGGAAGATGGATGAGCTGTCAAAATTTTTACTTGGCTTAAAAAAGGAGCTATATTCATCAGGCGAATCAAGTGTGATATGTGATGTTATAGATGCATGCATTTCATTAGGCTGGGTGGAGATTGCTCATGACATTTTGGATGACATGGAATCTTCTGGGGATTCCTTGGATTCTAGTGCATATACGGCACTCCTGACTGCTTATTATAAAAGAAATATGTCTAGGGAGGCAAATGTACTGCTAAAACAAGGAAGGAAGGCTGGTTTGGTCATAAATTTAGCTAACAATATTGTCTTATCCAAAAATGTGCCATCAAATGTAGGCAGAAGTTCTCTTTCCATGAAGGAAGCATCTTCCATTTATCAACCAAGTCTGTCCAAATGTCTTGTTGAAGAAGTAAGTGATGCGGAGAAGGCTGTATCTCATATAATCTATGAATTGAACTCTTCTATTTACTTCTTTTTCAAGGCTAAAATGATGGGGGATGCACTGAATATATACCGAAGAATGCAAGAGATGAAAATCCAGCCCACTGAACATACGTTTATGTATTTGGTATGTGGGTATTCTTCACTAGAAATGTATCGTGATATTACCATTCTATGGGGTGACATGAAGAGAATCATGGAGACTGGGAGCTTAACCCTGAGCAGTGATCTGTACGAGTTTTTGCTACTCAATTTTCTTCGAGGTGGATACTTTGAAAGAGTGATGGAGGTCATTGGTTATATGAACAAGTGTAACATGCATGTTGACAAATGGATGCATAAGAGTGAATATCTGAAAATCCATAAGAATCTTTATAGGAGCTTAAAAGCATCAAAAGCTAGAACTGAGGCTCAAGGTAAAAGGTTTGAGCATGTTAAGGCTTTTAAGAAATGGGCTGGCATTAACTGAATGTTTTCAAGCATTTTGGGACGGAAGTCGAAGTTGAATGTGCTTTCTCTGCAGGTAAGGAAAAAGGGTTTTTAACATTCATTATTCTTTATCCTAAATCATGTTGTTTGTTTTCTCTGTAATTAACTAAGGTGTTTTTTGGATTTGGACTGTTAAGGACATGGTAACAGAAGAGGGAGCCTGGAATTTGGAGGCATTCAGAGATTGGCTGCCGGGAGAAATAGTCAGAAAGATTGCAAGCATTCCTCCCCCGCACCCCCAAGCAGGCCCAGACAATTTTTTTTGGATATACATCCAACGGGGGCTTCTCGGTCAAAAGTGCGTATCAAATGATAAAAGAAAACACATGGAATGAGCAGGATGGAAAATGGAACGATTGCTTACTAACCTTGAATGGGTTAGACGAGGTATTAGTCAGAACAGAGCATGTCCAATGTGCCAATATGAAGCAGAAGACAACTTACATGTTCTTAGAGAGTGTCCGGTAGCTAAAGATATGTGGAAATTGATTGTGTCAGAAGCAAGCTGGTCTCAGTTTTTCTCTAATAACTTATTGGAATGGGTCAAAACAAATCTAGGAAACCACGGGCGGCTGCCGAGGCATGGAGTCCCTTAGTCAACGCTTTTTGGTACATTAACTTGGCGTATATGGAAAAATAGGAATCTTTTTGTATTCCATGGGCTCACATGGAGTTCTGTGGAAGCCATTAAAGTGTAAATAAGTTGGGGATTCTTCTAGGAATAGCAATTCAGAATATCTTTTAGGAAATTGTTTGAACGGTAGGGTTGGTGAATGTTAGTTTTAGTGGAGTAAATTCAGGATTTTCTCTTTTATAAAAAAAAAAAAAAAAAAAAAAAAAAACTAAAACTAAGGTGTTTTTAGATTTAATGTCCATCCTTTGTATTGATTTAAGGTTTAATTCATGATTTGGTCCCATTTTTTCACTTTAGCATCTGAACTTTTTCATGTCTTAATTTGGTACATAAAGTATCAATTTTTTAATGCAGAAAACTAGGTGGCCAAAAAAAAAAACATGTCTTCGTTGGTTTTGGGTTTGAAATGAAGAGAAGATGATTGCTCTTTTGGAATTAATTGGAACGTTAGTGGATTACTTCTTTCTGTAAAAGTAACTCCATTACTTGTATATTCTAACATTCCTCTCCTATCTCTTTTTTCAAATTAGTCCTCAACCTCAAAATTTCACAATTTTTCATTCTTTATCCATTTAATAGTTGCTAAAAATTCAAAAACAATTTCTAACTTCAAGAATTAAAATTTCTCTACTAAATTAAATTTGCTTTTCAGTAATTAATCTTGATAAACCTCACGGAATTTCATCGAAAATTTACAAAATTCAACACTGAAAATTTTAGGGTGTTACAGGTAGAGATGTTATGGATCGAGCTTAAGTATAATATTAACACTTTAAATTTTTAAGCCGACCTAGTTTGAAATATAAGTCTAAAATTTTATCCAATCTCATTCATATTTGTAAATGGCTAATCATATTTCATTTTAGGTCTGTTCATATTTCTTTTGAATTTTTAAAAAAATATTATATAATTTTAAATTTTAAATTTACCAATTTTATATACTTTTTTATTTATTAACATTTTATTCATTTTTTGGGTGTAAATTAACACTTTATATGTAAGCATCTTAATTTTTCAAATATTTACATTATAGTATTATATTTTACTATAAATTAAGTTTTTGTGTTGTAAATTATATAATAATAATAATAATAATAATAATAATAATAATAATAATAATAATAATAATATAAATATAAAAAATGGGTCGAGTTAGGTTGAGCTTGACCTATATTTTAAACAGGCTTAATTATTTTGTCCAAACTCATTTTGGGCTTAATATTTTTTCACAAACCCTCCTAAATTTCGAATGAGCATTTTGGAGTTAGACAAGTAGCCCGACCCATGAATATTTCTTGTTACATATACTTCATAGTTTCACCTTTTATAGCATATTTAAACCAAATAGATGAGTTCAGAGTTTCCAACCATTTATATTAACCATTCTTGTAAAGACCCGGGAGTTGTATAACCTTAAAAAAAATTGTATCATTGAAGATGCCTCGGGCATCGAATGTAACGTTGTCTAACTGGGGTCATTTCTAGCTTGGATTAAGGGGTGGTATAATACTACTACTCCCCTTAAAGTTTCCTATCCAAATCCTTAAATAACCTCTCAAATAAGAGAAACAAAAATATTAAAAAAAATTAAAACCTCTAGAAAGTGGATATACAAAGATTAAGATTTGAAAAAACAAATAAGCACAACAAGTGATTTTTAAAGGAAAATGAGTATAACAAATGAAATAAGAGCTTTTTGGACTTTGATATTTGAAAGTTTGCTTTTTGTTTTGATTTGAGTGTTCTTGGACCCTATTTATACATTCTCATTTATTTGAGTGGCATCGATGCCTTGAAGAAAAATAGCCATTGAATGTATTTGAGTATTGATACTTTCAAGATAGATATCGGTACCTCATGAGGATGTATTGATACTTGATGAACATGTATTAATAACATACTCTTTTAGACAATGTTATTGTTGTGTTTAGTAAGAGAGTTCAAAAAATCTATTGAAGATGAATAATGAGGTGTTTTTGGTGTATGTTCTTTTTTATAGTGAAATTGTAGGAGGTGATGTTGGTTGTGTATTTCAAGGTCGACAAAGAGTAGGTTTGCGATTCAAAAAAAATGTGAAGCTAGCAGAAATAAAAAGGAAGATCAATGCGAAAATAATTATCCGTTGTGGAAGGGCAATGTCCAAATTATTTTACAAGTTTTCAGTCTTTACAGATCCGTTCAAATTTTGTGAGATGCAACTGTTAGATAATGATGACTTGGGCATTATGATGGAAATATAGTGGTCGACTGGGAGTGAGAGCCCCCAACCAGTTGAGTTATTTGCCGAGTTAGCTGACTTAGAGCCTGTTGAGAATGTTAGTCCAATAAGTCAACATCGTGAATTTGACTTTGATCTTAATGTTGGATGGACAGAACAATTAGAATGCGAAGGGACATCGCAGATGCCCAAAAATCCTAATTACGGTGGGAGTTCGTATAACAATCCTACCCCTAGTCCCCGTCTACAAATACATCTAGAGGTGATAATAAGCATAGAGGAAAATGTCAGAGAAATGACTAATAATGGTGAAGATTATGATCAAGACATTGAAGATTTTAATGACCCCGATGTTGATGAGGTTCCGGACGATATCCATGATGAAGGCCCGGAAGAGGTTAAAGATGTTCACGACCATTCATTCAGTAACCCGAGTCGTGGCATTATTTTACGAAATGAACTTGGGGCGACATGTTGAACGTATATCTAGATGCAGCGCATGCATCCGATTTCCCTGAGTACGCCGATATAGTACCTGCTTATAGATTAGCATCAAATTCACAGTTCGAGGAGTTGTTCGTTGGACAACAGTTCGAGAACAAGGCAGACTGTGTGTTTGCCATCAAACAATACATCATGAAGTTGTCGATTGATTACAAGGTTTCCAAATCTACACCGACATTATATGTTGGGGAATGTTGGAGAGCCGACGATGGGTGTGGTTGGCGAGTTCGAGCTGCATTTATATAGAGGACTCAACAGTGGCAAATACGAAAAATAGAAAGGCGTCATGCATGTACTGTCACACGTATGTCTCAAGACCACCGAAAATTGGATGCCAAAAGTATTTGCAACTACATCATGCCACTAGTGAAAGATAGCCCAATCATTCTTGTGTCGACATTAATTACAGACATGCAAGCTCGATTTCAGTACAGAGTGTCGTACAGGAAAGCGTGGTGGGCAAAATAAATGGCCATGCAACAATTGTACGGTGACTGGGATGAGTCATACAATGAACTTTAGGGTTGAATTTTAGCGATGGTGGAGTACATCCTAGGAACTGTCGTGGACTTGTAAACATTGCCTTATAAAAGCCCTAATGGAAAACTGGAACTAGGGAGAAGAGTTTTCCGTCGACTGTTCTGGACTTTCGATCCATATGTTAGGGCATTCTCCCACTGCAAACCGCTAGTGCAAATTGATGGAACATGGCTTTATGGAAAATATATGCAGATACTTTTGATTGCGATTGCACAAGACAGTAACGGAAATGTACTACCAATCGCTTTTGCCATGGTGGAGTCGGAGAACTCCGAATCGTGGGCATATTTCATTCGAAACTTGCGAAGACATGTTGTCAGGCAAGACAACATTTGCATTATCTCTGACAGATCGAAGGGTCTTGTTACTTTGATTTGGCAATCCGAGGTTCCGTGGAGGTCCGTCTATTTTATTCATCACATCGCTGTCAACTTCCACAATGAGTACAAGAACAAAGACTGGCGTAAACGAATTATGAACATGGGTAAAAATATCATATTTAAATTCGTATTTGTAAATATTTCGAGTCCATTTCCTAATTGGGATGGTAACGCATTTTATCGGAATACATATGTAGGATACGAGCTAGAAGCATATCGATTCAGACATAAGTTGGCGAGGTTAGAGACTGATATGGTGGGGTCCAAACCTCCTCTTAGACAGTGGTTGGGTAGCATGGAGCCATGGAAATTGGCTTAATATTTTGACGAGGGATACCGGTATGGTCATATGACAACTAACCTCGTTGAGGCCGTTAACTCCGTCTTGAGGCGTATGCGTCACTTGCCAATTTAAGCGGTTTTTTCAGCCACATTTTACAGGTTAGCAACCTTAATTCCAAAAATGGGGTTGAAACAAGCAAAACAGTTAGAGGCAGGACACGTGCACGTTAAAAAAATCAGGGATGCCATGAAAAAAATGCTTAAAGGGTGAGGTCGATAAATGCATAACTATATTCCCGAAATTTGAAACTTTTCGAGTGACAGAGTATATCGGTCGTCGGTCGGGGATCCCGCCATGGTCCTACGGAGTTGATTTTCAAAACAGGCAATGTGAGTACGGGATGTTCCAAACACTACGGTACTCGTGTGCGCATATGGTTGCAGTGTGTGCTACCTACAGTTTGAATGTCGAACAATATATCGATGATATGTACACACTTGAATGTACGTTGCGTATTTGAGGTAACGAGTTCCCCGTATTAAGGGATGTATCGACATGGGAAGTACAACGCCTGCATTTAAGATGTTGCCAAATCGGTCACTACGTAGAAGAGTCAAAGGTCGACAGACAACAATGATGATTCAGAGCAACATGGATATAAGAGAACAAGTCAATCCAAAGCGTTGCACCATGTAACACCCCTTACCCGAAACCATTCCCGGAGTCGAGCACGAGGCATTATTAGACTTAACTTACTAGTTCGGGGCATAAAAATTAAAACTGTCCATCTGCGTCATGTTCCCTAAATCAATTATAACTTGAGTTACGAAACTCGAAATTTAGATCCGTAAATTTTCCTTGAAACTAGACTCATTTCTTACTGTAATTTTTCCAGAATTTTTGTTATGGTCAATTAGTACAGTTTATTAGTTAAAGTCTCACCTATTACGCAGTTCAACAGTTCTGACCTCTCTTCACTAAATATCAATTATCTCATAATATACAACTCTTTTTCCTACACCATTTTTTTATATAAAAATAGACTCAATAAGCTTTAATTCTATTTTTGGTGATTTTTCAAAATCACGTCACTGTTGCTGTCCAACTATTCCCCTGCATATAATTACATAATTTCTTTAAAGTAACTATCAACTAGGCATTTCATAACATCCAAAACATGTTCTTAATTAACCCTTATAATGGCTAATCATTACCAAGCATTTACAAGCCAATATTAAGCCATATCATAAGGTCATACACACAAAATAGCTAAGTCCCTATACATGCCATTACTTACAACTTTCGAGTCACAAAATACCAATATAATCCTTTGATAGTGTGTAACGATCTCCGACGTCCTTTCGATCCCCGAGTTGGCTTGTAATACTATAAAAAAAATAAAGAATGGGAGTAAGCATAAAGCTTAGTAAGTTTACATGTAAATAGATAACAACATTCGTAATGAATTATCTTATTCTTTTCTTATCAAGATCACTTAAGCTTTTAATTCAATATACTTAAACTTGTATTCTTACCTTACCTTTTAACATGAATTTATCTTACCTTACCTTTTTAGCTTGAACTTGTCTTACCTTTACTTTGGTATACTCTTTGAATTTTCCCGTTGAACCACTTTGGAATACTAAGGATACGCGGGTACCTTTCCTTTTGAAACTTAACCATTGCCATGTCTTGACATGGTCTTACATGGTATCCTTGCCTTATAAACTCACCAATGCCATGCCTTGGCATGGTCTTACATGGGACCTTTGCCTTATAAATTCACCAATGCCATGCCTTGGCATGGTCTTACATGGGACCTTTGCCTTATAGTAACTTATCAATGCCATGTCTTGACATGGTCTTACATGATTTCCTTAAACCCTAATGTCATGACATTTGTATCCTACACATTTCTAAGGTTCAACCGAAACTTTCTGAGATAGCTTTTCCGTCAATTCATACTTGAGTCTTTAAATAATAAATTTACAGAATAAATATGTAAATGCTGGAATTTAAGAGTGTTAGATGTAAAATATCTTAGATGTAAAATATCATAATATTGCATTTATTTACTGTAAACTTACCTCGAAACAAAATACGATCAACTATACCGATTTAGTCCACTATCTTTTTCTTTCCCCGGTCTAACTCCGGATTTCATTCTTCTTGATCTATAATAGCAAATTTAGCTTATTTAATACTCACATTTACTAAAACAGTCCTTAACTCTAACTTTGGAAAAATTACAATTTTGCCCCTAAACTTTTACATATTTACAATTTTTCCTCTAGGCTCGAAAATTAAACTTTAGCCCTTATTCTTATGTTTTATAACATGCTGAACATTTTTCCCTTCTATAGCAACTTCAAATTCTTACTATAACACATACTTATGAACAATAACAACTTTTACTAATTAGCTCGTTTTCACCGAAAATCACTTAATAAAAATCGTTCCTCTACTCATTAACATGCATAATCTACCATCAAACATCAAAATACACAAGCTTTCAACAATGGCATAATTCTAAAATGTTCACCAAAATAAAAAAATTCAACATGGGTTTTGTAGATAACTTAGTAACGATATCGAAAACGTAAAAATTATTAAAAACCGAACTCAAATCACTTACCTATTAAGCTTGTAAAGGCTGAATATTACAAAGCTTCTTCTCCCTATCCTTTTCTCTTAGTTTCGGCCAACCATGAGGAAAAGATGAACACTTTCATCTTTTATTCATCTTTTATCAATTACATTACTATATATATATATTAAACTAACATATTTTAACACAAAATATAATAAAAATTCCACTCAGCACTATTACAAACACATCATGACCGGCCACTATGCATATTTCTCTTTCATTTTGTTTATTTTATTCTATTATAACCACCAACATATTAAAATAATGCACCATTTTCACCTAAAGAAGTAATAAACAATTAAATCATCATTTCATGCACACCAACCGGCCACTAACCTCCCTTTATGGCCAAATTGCTACTTTAAGCCTCAAATTTATAAAACATCAACGATTAAGCACTATCACATCTAACCATCAAATTTTCAATTTACGCAATTAAGTCCTTATTTCAAATTAAACACACAGGTAGATAAATTAGCTCACGAAAATTTACCACATGCTTAATCACATATCAACGGTACAGAAAATAATATTAAAATATTTTACTGACTCGGATTTATGGTTTCGAAACCACTATTCTGTTTATGCCCTATTTCGGGATGTTACACACCACATGTAGAACAATTGGCCACAATCGGGGCAAATATCCCAATGAAAACGTCTACACTAGTCAATCTTCACGGTCTAAAAGAAATTAAATGTTGTACCTGATTTTTGCATTTTATGATCTTTTATAAATAAAGTTTGTATTATTTAGTGTTAAGCTTTTATTTAAAACAGTTGCAACTTTTAATACTTTAAAAGATATTATAAATTATACAAAAAAAGACTAATATATAAGTTGTGGAACCCCAAACCAATACAACAAATATTACATAACACTTGAAATTTACATAACTCAAAATTGGAAAGAATCGAGTGTGGTATCGTCGTTCGGGGTATAGCGATTTACGGGGTGGAAATTAGGGTGTACTGTACACATCAGGGGGATCGGCGACTGGATCGAACGTGGCCTGAGGCGGGGTGGAGTACATGTTATTACCAAACATATCAAATGATATCGGTGGTTGCTCTGGATGAAATGAACTCGAACCGCCTATGTCCGGGTGATATGAACTCGAACCATCCATGTCCGGGTGATATAAACTTGAACCGCCAATGTCCGAGTGATATAAACTGCTCTACGACTCATCACAAAAAGCGTCAACCTATTAGTCCGATGTGTTCAAAGGTTGGTCCTCCGAATCGGGCTCCACCATATGTTGATCCCCTAGCTTCTCCATAAGTTGATTTCCACGTCTGTAGCCATGACCCGGTACTATCATAAGTTGTCCACCATATAAATAAACACGCCATCGAGTCATGTACCACTGCATGTATTCAGTCGAGGGACTAAAGTTAAACATTCAGGAGTACATCTCAGGCCGCCTGTCATACCTGGCATTCCATAGTGCTACATAACATTGATGTTCTACGCTCCAATCTGTTGTATGTTTCCCCCTCATGGTCTTATCGTGGACATCAGCAAATTGTTGTGGCTCGACCGGTACAAATTGTCTACACCAAAATTGTCGCATAACTCGATCACCATTGTACCACTTAACGGTTGAGAAATTCAGCACCGACATGTTAATGCACCGCATATGGGCTTCAGCGTGAACCCACTGAGGAATAAGGGTTGCAATGTTCAGTGCATAATATGGCATCCACAAGAACTGCACAATATAACATAATGAGTCAAGTCACATCACATACTGCAAGTGGATAAGTTAAATCAACATTACTTTATCCATATTAATATATATTACTTTCTCTTCGGCGTATGCCTCTATCATTTGACGCGGTAAATGATTAATGTTTGGCTCGTAGCAATTCCCGGAGACGTGGTCCATCTAAAACCAAAACAAGCACGTTAGCAGTTAAACTTTGGAAAATATTATCCACACTTATGAGTCGTCAAATGTTAAGTATAATTTTGTTTTTACCTATTTATAAGTGGCCATGAATATGGTTAGTGCCTAACAGCCGCTAGAAATGGCATCCTCTATAAAGCCCAAGACTGCAGCAGACCTAGATAACTAGCCATGTTACTAACCCCATGTTTTGTTTCTTGGTAAAGCTCATAGTACAATACGGTCAACACTGCCGATCTCCAGTTGTAACTATCGGCACGATAAAAATCCTCCAACAGAGGCAAGTACTTTAAGTGGACCCTATTAGACGTGTTGTTCGGTATAAGTACCTCCTGATTAGCTGCATAATATAGGCTCGAGCAGTACATATCACCTTGTTCTCAGTGGCAGTGCTCGATAACTCTTTAAAATTTGCTCTCAACTATGCCAATGTAAAGCATGTGAAATTCTGTTCCCCATCACTAGGGACCGTCCAAGCAATCTGTGGCATAGTTCTGAAGGTTCCAACACTTTGCTTCGACCCGTGACCATAGCATCATCAACTCATAACCTAAGTTGCATAGCGATGTCTTCCAATGTGATAGTGCACTCCCCGCACGGCATAATGAAGGTGTGGGTCTCCGTACACCACCGCTCAACCAAGGCGGATATTAAGTTCGCCCTCAGGTCAAACCTCCGGATCAATGCGACGTCCCCAAATCCCGCTAACTATAAGTATGACATGATCCGCTCGTCTAAATCGTACTTGGGAAAATGAAACCGCGACCTCAAAACCCGATACCCATCCTGTATGGTAAATGTTTTAAAAAAATATGATAAATCAATTATCTATTTAATTTAAACATAAAATTATATATTGAAGAGTAAAATTGAAAGGTTGAGAAAACAAAAACATCACACTTATATTATACCAACGCAGTCATTCTAAGTATTTTTTATTTAAGTTAAATTAAATAAGTAATAAAATATTAATAATAGAATGAAGATTTGTCATAAAATATTAATAATAACAAGTAGAAATCAAATGTGATTATTATGTCCTAATCATAGTTAAGCATTAAAACTAAAGGCAACTATATAACTACAAAAAGTACATAAAAATAATAATGTCCTAAAAAACTATAGGTGGTATGGATAAATATAAAAATAAAAAAAACTTATTTTTATTGACTTGATATCTATAATAATACATAGAGTTTTACATATAATATAAACTAGGCATATTCAAACTCGAAAATTTATCTTACATACGAGAACTTTTATAAAAAAAATTCACTCGTTAAAGACAAATATAACTTTTTTGTACCCCACAAATGGAACCAAACACAGTAAACAGTAAAATTAAGCAAAAAGGTCGTCATATTAAAAAATTAATATATAAATTTATGAATGTGTACTAAAATTAAAAAAATTATAACTAACACGTAGAGATTAATTTCATGCTAGAAAATAGTTAAAAATGAATAATAACAACCAAATAGAGATCAGTTTCATGCAATCAAAGCACGTTGAGCAAAGTAGCGCTTAGCAAAAAAAAATGAGAAACTAAAATGATTTTTTTATTTAATTTATAATTAATTTTACTGTTTTGTTGATCCTCGATAAAGTGTGATCTGTATTTGCTCCAGAAGACATTTTGGTATCTGCATAATATAAAAAAAAACATAAATATAATATAATTAATTATTATGTTACAATATCTATAAAATATAAAAATACAAAAAATAAATTATAAATAACTTACATTTTTTTTCTCTTTTCTTCCTTCCTTCTGAAAGGGAATCAAACCTCTCCTTATATAACATTCATCATTTTTTTTAAATTAATATTTAGGTTAATGACTGATCACATCGCTGATATCACTGACACAGTGTGACCAGTTATAATATATATTTTTTATTTTTTAATTTAAATTTTTACTTTTTTAATATATATATTTTAAATAAAGTCATTTTTTTAACAAATAAATACTTTTTCTTAACAAATATTTTTTTACTTTTTTCTAATTAATTCAAATTTCAATTTTTTAAATAAAATATTATTTTTTAATATTTTAAATAGTATTTTAAAAAAAAGTGTGAATATCTTTAAAAATAATTCTATCTCCACCAAAGTTTTAAACACTAAAGTAGAATTTCCTTTTGTTGAAAAACCAAAAATAAGAAATCTCAACTTATTAAAAGCTTTATCCATCCATAATGGGCAAATCAATAATTTAATTAATTATAAACAGAAACAAATCTCTTTTCTAAAAGAAGAAATATGTTTTAAAAAATTGACTGAATAATTAGAAAAAAGATAAGTACAAAAAAGGATAAATCAAATCAGAGAAGAAATAGAATCAACAATTTGTTCTGACATTCCCAATGCTTTTTGGAATAGGAAAAAACACGAAGTAACAATACCATATGAAAATAATTTTGATGAAAGACAAATACTCATAAAAGCAAGACCCATACAAATGAACAAAGAAATGGAAGAATTTTGTAAAAAAGAAATACAAGACCTTCTTAATAAAAATTTAATTAGAAAAAGCAGTTCTCTTGAGTTTGTTGACATTTTATGTAATAAAAAATGCAGAACTCGAAAGAGGAACGCCAAGATTAGTAATTAATTACAAACCTCTCAATCAAGCCATAAAATGGATTAGATATCCAATACCAAATAAGAAAGATTTGGTACAGAAACTTTGTAATGCAAATATTTTCTCAAAATTTGACATGAAATCGGGATTTTGGCAAATCCAAATAAAAGAAGAAGAAAGATATAAAACGGCATTTACTATACCATTTGGACAATATGAATGGAACGTAATGTCTTTTGGATTAAAAAATCTCCATCCGAATTTCAAAGAATAATGAATGATATTTTTTACCAATATTTTCAATTCAGAATAGTATACATCGATGATGTATTAGTGTTTTCAGAAAATTTAATTAGGAAAAGCAATTAGGAATGGAAAAGCAATTTTGTTAAAAAGAAATGGAAGAATTTTGTTAAAAAAAAATATAAGACCTTCTTAATAAAAATTTAATTAGGAAAAGCAATTCTCCGAATTTAATTAGAAATGGACAATATGAATGGAATGTAATGCCTTTTGGATTAACAAATGCTCCATCCGAATTTCTAAGAATAATGAATGATATTTTTTACCAATATTATCAATTCACAATAATATACGTCGATGATGTATTAGTGTTTTCAGAAAATTTAGAAAAACACTTCAAACATTTATCCATCTTTATAAAAGTCATAAAAAATAATGATTTAGTAGTTTCTAAATCCAAGATAAGTTTATTACAAAACAAAGTAAGGTTTTTAACTCATTACATTACCTAAGGAACCACTACCCCAATAGAAAGGTCCATAGAGTTTGCTAGCAAATTCCCAGACCAAGTCATTGATAAAGTCCAATTACAAAGATTCTTAGGAAGCCTCAATTATGTCATAGACTTTTATCTAGGTCTTAGCAAAGTATGTAAACCGTTATATGATAGGCTCAAAAAGAATCCACAACCTTGGACAAATGATCACACCAATATTATCACCCAAATTAAAAAACAAATCACTAAGCTTCCTTGTTTATATTTAGCCGATCCCAATGCCCCCAAGATTGTAGAAACAGATGCTTCTGAAATAGGATACAGTGGGATCCTAAAACAAGTTAAAGGGGGAAAAGTGCAAATAGTCCAGTTTAGTTCCAGACACGGGAATCCAACTCAGCAAAATTATAGTACTATTAAAAGAGAAATTTTATCAATTGTTTTGTGCATTACAAATGTAACATCCTAAATTAGGGGTTGTGCGTTTGGAGCATAACCCAAGTGTTAATGGGCTTTAAGAGTGCTTTGGATGTGTTTTAGAGGTTTTTAAAACTTTAGGACTAAAAGGGAAGCTTTGGGAAATTTTTGGATTTTAAGAGTAAAAAGGGGATTTGGGTGATGGAGGCCTTAAGTATAATTTTGGGAATTTCTTGACATGAACTTGGGCTTAGTAAAGTGGCTTGGGGCACTGCTTTAAGGGCCTTGGAGGCCTACGCAGGAGGGGAGGAGTTCGAGTAGCGCGGGGCGCATAGGTTTTTATTTTTGCCCCTGGAAGGGGAGCAAGGCAGGGAGGCTTTAAAGGAAATTTTCTGGTGTTTATGGCATATAAAATGCCTTGGTAAAGTGGCTTCCATGCGCCACTTAAGGGCTTGGACATAACTCCATAACGTCTGGAGTTCGAGTCGTGGGCGCGGCATAAGTGTTTTATTTTTACAAGTTGGCGTTAGAGATAAAGAGGCTTTATAATAAATCGGGACGGAATTATGTCACAAGAAAGCACCGGGGTGGAGTGGCTTGGACGCTTGCAGCAAGGGAGCTTCACGAGGTCGAGCGTTCGAATCCTGATGGAGGCGCACGGGCGTTTTATTTTTGGTTTTGTTGTTAAGGCGAAAGGGAGCTAGCGGAGGAAGAGCTTAAAAGAATGTTGCGACGTGTTATGGCATGAAAGACGCGTTGGCAGTGTGGCTGGAGGCTTGGGATTGTTGCTTCAGGTCTCGGGTTCGAGACTTGGGGGCAGCATCTGGGTTTTCTTTTTGGTGTGGCCGGCGTGGGATTGTGGCCTGCATGGGGCATGCACGCATGAAGCAAAGGGTTGCTTTTTCTTTTTATTTTATTTGTTTTGGAAGTATGGGGCTTCAATCTTTTATTCTATTGTTTTTATTATTCATTTTTTTTGGTTGTTTCAAAGCTGCAAGAGCATGGGCTTAAACCATTGTTTTTATTATTTTTGTTTGCTTAGAATGATGGGATAGTTTTATATATTATTATTATTATTATTATTATTATTATTATTATTATTATTATTATTATTTTATGCTTAATGATGGGGTAGTAATGGGAGAATGGTTAAACAATGTATTATCTCTTTTCTAAGTGATGGGTCTTGTGCTTGGGGAAGGAAGCATGGTCGTTTGATGCATGTTTGGGAGACTCCCTTGGTCGGCCTTGTGTGTAGCATAGAGAGCTTGGCCGAAATTCTTGCTTTGCCTTTCCTTTCCTTCCAAATTCTTCTTGGCCGAACTCCTTGTTTTGTTCTTCTTGCCATATTGCCTTGGCCGAATTAGGGAGGCTCCAAGGATTTGTATTTTCGGTTTTGAAAGGGGAGGGGTTAAGTGCCGAGATTCACTTAGTTTAGGCATTCATCCTTTTTGCCGAAAATCCTCTACAATTCTCCTCTTCTTCTTTATGTTCTCTCTACCGAAATTCCTCTCTATTTCTTTGAAAGCCTATGCCCTTTGTCACTAAGAGTGATAGCCAAACATAGCATCTACCATTATTTTTGTTACCAAAATCCCCAAGCTTAAAAACCCTCTCCATTGTTGTGTCCATAACCGAATCTTTATTGAAGGGGCTGTCGGCTAATTGCTTTTGGTTTCTCTTCAAGCAATGTAATAGTGGTGCATTAAGGGAGATCTCTCGGGATTCGATTCTTCAAGGTAAGTCACTAAGGTATTCGGCTAAGAGACATTTTCCCTAGTTTTATGTATGAGCCGTTTCTAATAAGTTGTTAAGCAGGGATATTGGTGACCACAAGAGCAAGAAAATATTTTGGGACTTGGAAAAGCTAAGTAAGGAAGTGTAGTTTTGGCCTTAGGCCATTTTGGTATTTAAATGGCTAACTGATTTCTAACTTTGGTTTTAAAGGCAAATCGATAGCAGTAGGACAAGTTTCGGGATTTTAGATTTTGTTAGATTCAATAGATCGGGATCTCGCTATAATCAGGTGCGTAGTTATCGCACTGTTCTCTTGCTTTTTTACATGTGTTATATGTAAATGTATATGTTGTGCATGTTAGCCGAAATAAGGGCTAAGATGATGGATACCCAAGGTGGGTGATCATATAACCAGGTTAGTGGTTATGGTATTAACCTTTCAGTGATTTACAATTTATAAATGATTATTGATGAATGTATAAAAATGTGATGGCATGTGATGTATATTTGTTACGAGTAATATGTTGCCATGGAACATATATATATACATGGGACTTGGGATGTGACTGTTGGAGGAAGGGGTGTACGCTATGTGCGTGGTCTAATGCTAGCCTCATGCTACATTAGCGCTTGATGTTAGCTATGTGCTTCATCAAGGGAGGTGTTGGCTGAGTGCCCATCTCGGCGGTTGATAGCTGTGTGCATCACCGTGGACTGATTGATATGTGGGATTCTTATGGGATCGGTGGCTTGGCCACGGCCTTGAGCAGTAAGTCTGCCAAGGTAAGATATGTGGATCACTATGTGATCGGTGGCTTGGCCACGGCCTTAAACAGTAAGTCTGCCAAGGTAAGATTTGTGGATCACTATGTGATCGGTGGATTAGCCACGGCCTTGAGCAGGGAGTCTGTTAAGGTAGGAGTAACTGATGGACTTAGGATGGGTTGGGCTTCATAATTGCATATTCACTTCATAATTGCATATTCATGTGTATGGATTGTGTGGATATGGGCTAGGCCCATATGTGGAGACATGTGTAATAACTATGCACTGAGTTTTGGTGGCTCACCCCCTTCCCCTATCATTTGCAGGTGAGTAGATCGCGGAGACGGAGTCGGAGAGGACTCGAGGTGGCCATGCTTGAATTTGAAATTTTATTTCACATCGTTAAAGTTATTATTTACTAAATTTTGGTTTGGTTTGTAATATGGCCGCTAGTTATTATTTTGGATGTTTAAGTAGTTGCTTTTACTTTATTTCTATTATATTACTAATGAACTTATAAACTGCTAAACAACTCGGTTAAAAAGTGATGTTTTCAAAATTGTACTCGTACGCGTTTTCAAAAATGTTACCATCGGGTAGCAAAAATTTTACCAAGTTAACAATAACTCTGATGGTTCTAAAAGTTTAAATGATCAAATGGTTTCAAAGGAAAAAGGTTTCAACTCAATCATGTTTATCAAATCAACCCATTCGAGTTTTAGCAAACCCCGTTTTATAAACTTCAACAATATTTTTTAGATTTCCACTTAAATCCAAATTTTTTTTAAACGTTTTTACTCTGTGATATGCCAGATCCGATTGAGGCTCGTGGGTCGGGTTTGGGGTGTTACAAATTGGTATCAGAGCCCGGTTCAAAACTCGGCTGTGGGGGCCCAAGGCCCAAAAATGTTTTCTTGACAGGCCTCTGTGAAATATTATGGAAATGGTTTTGTTCTAAACAGCATGGCATCGAGTCTCCGGCACCAATCCGCTCGGGTAAGTATTTCTAACCTCTGTGTGAATGATTATCTGTATGGGCTAAATGGGCTCGTAGATTAGTGAACTAAGATCGGTTGGACCCTAGGACTAGTCTACTCAAAAACAAGTGCATAAGACTTAAGGACTGAAATGACCATAGAGGTGTAGTAAATGAATGTGTCTCTACTTATGAATGTGACTCTCTGAATTAGAATAGCGAACTTGAATAGCAATTTTGTATGATCGAAAGAACCACTTCTAAATACTTTATTTCATAAAATTGTTCGCGATTAATCAGTGGAACAAAATTCTGATGCATAAAACTTTCTAAGTCAGATTGCGCGATAAGAGATGAGTTCTAGGGGGCGTGGTCATAGTGGACGCGGTAGAAGTAGAATGGCAGCACCGGAACCGGTAGGGTCTGGCCATGGGTCAAAAAACGAAGTGCCGCCGCCAGCAGTGGGCGCGGAGGATCAAGATCAGACTGGAGAAGATAACGCAGTATCGCGGGCCATGTTACGAGTGCTAGAACGAGTAGCAGGAGCTAATGTGGGAAATAGAGCTCGGAAGTCAGTATCGGAAAGGCTTAGGTCAAACGGAGTCGAAATTTTTAGAGGAGTATCGGGAGTAGCTCCAAATGTAGCGGAGTATTGGCTGGAAGCAGTCGAAAGAATCATGGATGATTTGGGTATCATCGATGAGAAAAAGTCGAAAGTCTTTGTCTCGTTGCTCCGAGATGAGGCTAATCGATGGTGGCTCACCGTCAGGCAAGGTGTTCCGGCAGATCGAGTAGATTGGGAGTATTTTAAGCTTAAGTTTGAAGGAAAGTACGTAGGAGTCAGCTACTTGGACTCGCAAAGGAAGACGTTTCTAAACTTGGTACAAGGAAGCAAGTCGGTAGCAGAGTATGAAGCAGAATTTGTGTGGTTAAGTCAGTACGCCAAAGGGATCGTGGCTACTGATTATGAAAGGTGTGTTCGGTTCGAAGATGGGCTACGAGACAAGTTGCGAGAGTTGATTGCTCCGCACAGAGAAAGAGACTTCGCCATTCTAGTGGAGAAAGCTCGGATAGCTGAAGAAGTTAAAAAGACCGTAAGAGAGAATCGAGAGAAGAATAGGAATGGGGATAGGAGAAATTTTGGATCGTCTGAATCATCTGAGGGTCTTCGGAAAAGACCGAGGGTTAAAAATTTTGCTCGTGTGACTAAGCCAGCTACGGGAAATCGGGACCGTCCGTGTGCTCAGTGTGGAAGGTATCATGTCGGCGAGTGTTGGAACCGGAAGCGAGTATGTTTTAGGTGTAAGTCTAAGTCTCACTTGATTAAAGACTGTCCTCAAGATCCGAATAAGGCTCGGACGGCAGGTCAAGGCTATGTGCAGCTGGGTAGAGATGGTCGGCAAGCGACAAGGGGTCGTGGTCCAAACCATGGAGGAAATGGTTTTGGCCAAGGTTGTGGAACACCCGGCAGAGGAGCGGAAGGCTCGAATACGAGACCACCAAGGATGTGATAGCGGGTAAGTTTCTTGTTATGGAATATCTACTATTGTTTTGAGTTTTATAAGATTGGTTCATGCTTGTATTATCGGTGTAGTGCTTAAAACCCTGGATGTGAACTTTAAGACTGTGCCTAGAAGTAAGATAGTTCTTTAGATCAGAGTGCGCAGCGGTGGAGTAAGTGTGATAAGTGAGGATGTACGGATGTTCGTTAGTAAGTAATTTCGAGGACGAAATTATTTTAAGGGGGGTAGAATTGTAACATCCTAAATTAGGGGTTGTGCGTTTGGAGCATAATGCAAGTGTTAATGGGCTTTAAGAGGGCTTTGGATGTGTTTTAGAGGTTTTTAAAACTTTAGGACTAAAAGGGAAGCTTTGGGAAATTTTTGGATTTTAAGAGTAAAAAGGGGATTTGGGTGATGGAGGCCTTAAGTATAATTTTGGGAATTTCTTGACATGAACTTGGGCTTAGTAAAGTGGCTTGGGGCGCTGCTTTAAGGACCTTGGAGGCCTGCGCAGGAGGGGAGGAGTTCGAGTAGCGCGGGGCGCATATGTTTTTATTTTTGCGTCTGGAAGGGGAACAAGGCAAGGAGGCTTTAAAGGAAATTTTCTGGCGTTTATGGCATATAAAATGCCTTGGTAAAGTGGCTTTCATGCGCCACTTAAGGGCTTGGACATAACTCCATAACGTCTGGAGTTCGAGTCGTGGGCGCGGCATAAGTTTTTTATTTTTACAAGTTGGCGTTAGAGATAAGGAGGCTTTATAATAAATCGGGACGGAATTATGTCACAAGAAAGCACCGGGGTGGAGTGGCTTGGACGCTTGCAGTAAGGGAGCTTCACGAGGTCGAGCGTTCGAATCCTGATGGAGGCACGTGGGCGTTTTATTTTTGGTTTTATTGTTAAGGCGAAAGGGAGCTAGCGGAGGAAGAGCTTAAAAGAATGTTGCGACGTGTTATGGCATGAAAGACGCGTTGGCAGTGTGGCTGGAGGCTTGGGATTGTTGCTTTAGGTCTCGGGTTCGAGACTTGGGGGCAGCATCTGGGTTTTCTTTTTGGTGTGGCCGGCGTGGGATTGTGGCCTGCATGGGGCATGCACGCATGAAGCAAAGGGTTGCTTTTTCTTTTTATTTTATTTGTTTTGGAAGTATGGGGCTTCAATCTTTTATTCTATTGTTTTTATTATTCATTTTTTTTTGGTTGTTTCAAAGCTGCAAGAGCATGGGCTTAAACCATTGTTTTTATTATTTTTGTTTG
Source organism: Gossypium bickii (assembly GCA_025503065.1). Lineage (NCBI taxonomy): Eukaryota > Viridiplantae > Streptophyta > Magnoliopsida > Malvales > Malvaceae > Gossypium > Gossypium bickii. Next base: position 10,097,753 of record CP106719.1, on the reverse strand, counting down.
CTTAGAATGATGGGATAGTTTTATATATTATTATTATTATTATTATTATTATTATTATTATTATTATTATTATTATTATTATTATTATATGCTTAATGATGGGGTAGTAATGGGTGAATGGTTAAACAATGTATTATCTCTTTTCTAAGTGATGGGTCTTGTGGTTGGGGAAGGAAGCATGGCCGTTTGATGCATGCTTGGGGGACTCCCTTGGTCGGCCTTGTGTGTAGCATAGAGAGCTTGGCTGAAATTCTTGCTTTGCCTTTCCTTTCCTTCCAAATTCTTCTTGGCCGAACTCCTTGTTTTGTTTTTCTTGCCATATTGCCTTGGCCGAATTAGGGAGGCTCCAAGGACTTGTATTTTCGGTTTTGAAAGGGGAGGGGTTAAGTGCCGAGATTCACTTAGTTTAGGCATTCATCCTTTTTGCCGAAAATCCTCTACTATTCTCCTCTTCTTCTTTATGTTCTCTCTACCCAAATTCCTCTCTATTTCTTTGAAAGCTTATGCCCTTGTCACTAAGGGTGATAGCCAAACATAGCATCTACCATTATTTTTGTTACCAAAATCCCCAAGCTTAAAAACCCTCTCCATTGTTGTGCCTACAGCCGAATCTTTATTGAAGGGGCTGTCGGCTAATTGATTTTGGTTTCTCTTCAAGCAACGTAAGAGTGGTGAATTAAGGGAGATCTCTCGGGATTCGATTCTTCAAGGTAAGTCACTAAGGCATTCGGCCAAGGGACATTTTCCCTAGTTTTATGCATGAGCCGTTTCTAATAAGTTGTTAAGTAGGGATATTGGTGACCACAAGAGCAAGAAAATATTTTGGGACTTAGAAAAGCTAGGTAAGGAAGTGTAGTTTTGGCCTTAGGCCATTTTGGTATTTAAATGGTTAACCGATTTCTAACTTTGGTTTTAAAGGCAAATCGATAGCAGTAGGACAAGTTTCGGGATTTTTGGTTAGATTCAATAGATCGGGATCTCGCTATAATCAGGTGCGTAGTTATCGCACTGTTCTCTTGCTTGTTTACATGTGTTATATGTAAATGTATATGTTGTGCATGTTAGCCGAAATAAGGGCTAAGATGATGGATACCCAAGGTGGGTGATCGTATAACCAGGTTAATGGTTATGGTATTAACCTTTCAGTGATTTACAATTTATAAATGATTATTGATGAATGTATAAAAATGTGATGGCATGTGATGTATATTTGTTACGAGTAATATGTTGCCATGGAACATATATATATATGCATGGGACTTGGGATGTGACTGTTGGAGGAAGGGGTGCACGCTATTGCGTGGTCTAATACTAGCCTTGTGCTACATTAGCGCTTGATGTTAGCTATGTGCTTCATCAAGGGAGGTGTTGGCTGAGTGCCCATCTCGGCGGTTGATAGCTGTGTGCATCACCGTGGACTGATTGATATGTGGGATCCCTATGGGATCGGTGGCTTGGCCACGGCCTTGAGCAGTAAGTCTGCCAAGGTAAGATATGTGGATCACTATATGATCGGTGGCTTGGCCACGGCCTTGAACAGTAAGTCTGCCAAGGTAAGATTTATGGATCACTATGTGATCAGTGGATTAGCCACGGCCTTGAGCAGGGAGTCTGCTAAGGTAGGAGTAACGGATGGACTTAGGATGGGTTGGGCTTCATAATTGCATATTCACTTCATAATTGCATATTCATGTGTATGGACTGTGTGGATATGGGCTAGGCCCATATGTGGAGACATGTGTAATAACTATGCACTGAGTTTTGGTGGCTCACCCCCTTCCCCTATCATTTACAGGTGAGTAGATCGCGGAGACGGAGCCGGAGAGGACTCGAGGTGGCCATGCTTGAATTTGAAATTTTATTTTACATCGTTAAAGTTATTATTTACTAAATTTTGGTTTGCTTTGTAATATGGCCGCTAGTTATTATTTTGGATGTTTAAGTAGCTGCTTTTACTTTATTTCTATTATATTACTAATGAACTTATAAACTGCTAAACAACTCGGTTAAAAAGTGATGTTTTCAAAATTGTACTCGTACGCGTTTTCAAAAATGTTACCATCGAGTAGCAAAAATTTTACCAAGTTAACAATAACTCTGATGGTTCTAAAAATTTAAATGATCAAATGGTTTCAAAGGAAAAAGGTTTCAACTCAATCGTGTTTATCAAATCAACCTATCCGAGTTTTAGCAAACCCCGTTTTATAAACTTCAACAATATTTTTCAGATTTCCACTTAAATCCAAATTATTTTTAAAACGTTTTTACTCCGTGACATACCAGATCCGGTTGAGGCTCGTGGGCCGGGTTTGGGGTGTTACAACAAAATTCCAAAGTGATTTATTAAATCAAAATTTTTTTTTACGAATCGATTGCAAATCAGCAAAAGAAGTTTTACAAAAAGATGTTCAAAATATTAACTCAAAACAGATTTGTGAAAGATGGCAGGCAATTTTGAGCATATTTGATTTTGATATTGAATACATAAAAGGAGAAACTAATTCTTTGCCTGATTTTCTCACCAGAGAGTTTCTTCAAAAATGCCACCCAAACTCCGAGAGAAAGGAAAAGGAAAAATAGGAGAGTCATCCAAAACTCAAATTTCCTCAAAACCAATTAAGTCATGGTATGAAATTTGACATGAAGAAGAAAATGAGAGATCATCATCATCATCAAAATCCTCCAAAAATACAATCGTTCAAGATGCACAAGATCCAAATGAAATTGGTTCTCAAATCAAAAAATGGATTGAGTCCCTTTCTTAATCCCTAGAAGTGGCATTGGCCTTTTCTCAAATGAAAGAGGAAACTCCTCTCAAACAAATTGCTCGTGAAGCAGCAAATATTTGAAAAAATAAAGAGATTGTTTTACACAAACCAAAATCTCTCAAAAATGTTTTAAAAGAGACATCTCTCTAAGATGTTTTTCCAATAGAAATAGCAGTGTCTTCACAGACTGCTACATAAAAATCTTCACAATATTTTCCAAACAAATGTTTTGAAAAACTTCTTGTTATGAAGGAAGAATTTTCTGAAAAACCTCCACATATACTAGAAAAAGAACTTTTCAATGGATGGCATTTCAAACCATTGGATTCTCAAAAACCCCAATAGTCATAATATACTGGTTCAAACTGGATCAGTACGGTTGAAACACTACACAAACCCAAAAGATCCAAATTTTATTACCCATTCAACAGCCCAAATATTAAAAATTCTTCAGCCAAGGGATTGGAGTGAAAACCCAAATTTTCCAAAGAGATTTCCAGCCAAATTTACCACCAAAATTGACCACCACCCATATTTTACATATTGGGATTACCAAATGGCATGGTACAATGCCTTCTTAATGAACAACCAACACATGGGACATTCTTGGCTCATATATTTCAAATACGGTACCCAATTGAAATTCCCAAACTGGTTCCAAGGATGGTAGAATTGGTATGGACCATCATCCTTTGAGATCCTTCCAGAAAAAATTCAAAATTTATGGCCCAAATTCTTTCACAAATTTTAGCCTGAACCAGACCAAAAACACATTTACAGAACAATCCATTTTTTCTCAAAACTGTGCATTTCTTGGATTGTTTCTTGGAATTATTCCTATGAGCAAGATCAATGTGTTGGAATTCCATTACTAGTTCGAAACTATAGAACTAAATGGTGGGACAAGTTTAATGATGAAAAATATGATTCAAAATATTTGGATAATTTTTTTCAACAAGAATATGAGATTATGTAAGTCCGCAGCCCCGGATCAAACCACAGCAAAATTCTTTCAAGCAAAATCGACAGCTAGTGCGATGTTAACTCAAGCCAAGAGCAAGAAGGAATACAAAAAACTCATGGCTGAAATGCTCAGCTCAACGGATTCCGATCGAAGATGAGAAATCTTCAGCGTCTTCAATCAAAACGGTAGATCTTGCATAAGATACCACTTCAGTAACCATCACCAGGACCAAGAAAAAGTGATGCAAGAAAGGACAAGTGAACAGGAAATATTCTCTAAAGCAAACAGTAAATATTCCCTGCAAGAAAAGACGAATGAACAGGAAATATTCTCTGAAGTAAACAGTAAATATTCCCTGTAAAAAAAGACGAGTGAACAGCAAATATTCTCTGGCGTAAACAGTAAATATTCCCTGGCAAGAACAGTAAGATTCTTTGACGCATGAATAGTAATTATTCTCTGTAGTTTGTATTTTTGTAACCAGAGAATATATTCTCTAAAAATTTTTAATTATGTAATCAAAGTTTCAATTTTGTAATGATGAAATGGATTAAATTTTCGATTCAAATGATGTAAAGAGACAACAGCCCTCTATAAAAGGCTATCAGGTTGAGAATGAAATGCACGACTTGAAATACCCATTTCAGAAATCAAAACTCGTTTCTTACAAATTTTATTTTCAAATTTTATTTTCAACTTACAAATTACGATTACGATCCTCAGATCCTCGAGACAAACTGGTATCAAAGCTTGAAAATATTGAAAATAATAAAATTTGAAAGATTGTTTGATTAAATTTTTAAAAAGGAAAATAATTTAAAACTTAAATTTTAAAAATTTGGAGAAACTTTAAAACTTTGGAGAAACGAGTTTTGATTTCTGAAATGGGTATTTCAAGTCGTGCATTTCATTCTCAATCTGATAGCCTTTTATAGAGGGCTATTGTCTCTTTACATCATTTGAACTGAAAATTCAATCCTTTTCATCATTACATAATTGAAACTTTGATTACATAATTAAAACTTTTCAGAGAATATATTCTCTGGTTACAAAAATAAAAACTACAGAGAATAATTACTATTCATGTGTCAAAGAATCTTCCTGTTCTTGCCAGGGAATATTTACTGTTTATGCCAGAGAATATTTCCTGTTCACTTGTCTTTTTTTGCAGGGAATATTTACTGATTACTTTAAAGAATATTTCCTGTTCACTCGTCTTTTCTTGTAGGGAATATTTACTGTTTGCTTCAGAGAATATTTCCTGTTCACTCGTCTTTTCTTGCATCATTTTTTCTTGGTCTTGGTGATGGTTACTAAAGTGGTATCGTCTGCAAGATCCACCATTTTGATCGAAGACGCTGAAGATTTCTCATCTTTGGATTCGGAATCCATTGAGCTGAGCATTTCAGCTATGAGTTTTTTGTATTCCTTCTTGGTCTTGGCTTGAGCTAACATCGCACTAGCTGTTGATTTTGCTTGAAGGAATTTTGCTGTGGTTTGATCCGGGGCTGAGGACTTACTTAATCTCGGATTCTTGTTGAAAAAATTATCCAAATATTTTGAATCATATTTTTCATCATTAAACTTGTCCCACCATTTAGTTCTGTAGTTTCGAACTAGTAATGGAATTCTAGTACATTGATCTTGCTCATAGGAATAATTCCAAGAAATAATCCAAGAAATGCACAGTTTTGAGAAAAAATGTGTTCTGCAAATGTGTTTTTGGTTTGGTTCAGGCTGAAATTTGTCAAAGAATTTGGGCCATAAATTTTGGTTTTTTTTCTGGAAGGATCTCAAAGGATGATGGTCCATACCAATTCCACCATTCTTGGAACCAGTTTGGGAATTTGAATTGGGTACCGTATTTGAAATATATGAGCCAAGAATGTCTCACGTGTTGGATGTTCATTAAGAAGGCATTGTACCATGCCATTTGGTAATCCCAATATGTAAAATATGGGTGGTGGTCAATTTTGGTGGTAAATTTGGCTGGAAATCTCTTTGGAGAATTTGGGTTTTCACTCCAATCCCTTGGTTGAAGAATTTTTAATATTTGGGCTGTTGAATGGGTAATAAAATTTAGATCTTTTGGGTTTGTGAAGTGTTTGAACAGTACTGATCTAGTTTGAACCAGTATATTTTTATAATACTGTTGGGGTTTTTGAGAATCCAATGGTTTGAAATGCCATCCATTGAAAAGTTCTTTTGCAAGTATATGTGGAGGTTTTTTTGAAAATTCTTCCTCCATAACAAGAATTTTTTCGAAACATTTGTTTGGAAAATATTGTGAGGATTTTTGTGTAGCAGTCTGTGAAGACACTGCTATTTCTTTTGGAAAAACATCTTAGAGAGATGTCTCTTTTAAAACATTTTTGAGAGATTTTGGTTTGTGTAAAACAATATCTTTATTTTTTGAAATCTTTGCTGCTTCACGAGTAATTTGTTTGAGAGGAGTTTCCTCTTTCATTTGAGAAAAGGCCAATGCCACTTCTGGGGATTAAGAAAGGGACTCAATCCATTTTTTGATTTGAGAACCAATTTCATTTGGATCTTGTGCATCTTGAACGATTGTATTTTTGGAGGATTTTGATGATGATGATGATGATGATCTCTCATTTTCTTCTTCATGGCAAATTTCATACCATGACTTAATTGGTTTTGAGGAAATTTGAGTTTTGGATGACTATCCTATTTTTCCTTTTCCTTTCTCTCGGAGTTTAGGTGGCATTTTTGAAGAAACTCTCTGGTGAGAAAATCAGGCAAAGAATTAGTTTCTCCTTTGATGTATTCAATATCAAAATCAAATATGCTCAAAATTGTCTGCCATCTTGCAAAAATCTATAAAACTTTGTAAAACTTCTTTTGAGGCAATATTTTGAACATCTTTTTGTAAAACTTCTTTTGCTGTTTTGTAATCGATTCGTAAAAGAAATTTTTGATTTAATAAATCACTTTGGAATTTTGTAATGCACAAAACAATTGATAAATTTTCTTTTTTAACAGTACTATAATTTTACTGAGTTGGATTCCAGTGTCTGGAAGTAAACTGGACTATTTGCACTTTTCCCCCTTTAACTTGTTTTAGGATCCCATCGTATCCTATTTCAGAAGCATCTGTTTCTACAATTTTGGGGGCATTTGGATCGGCTAAATATAAACAAGGAAGCTTAGTGATTTGTTTTTTAATTTGGGTAATAATATTGGTGTGATCATTTGTCCAAGGTTGTGGATTCTTTTTGAGCCTATCATATAACGGTTTACATACTTTGCTATGATCTAGATAAAAGTCTATGATATAATTGAGGCTTCCTAAGAATCTTTGTAATTGGACTTTACCAATGATTTGGTCTGGGAATTTGCTAGCAAACTCTATGGACCTTTCTATTGGGGTAATGGTTCCTTGGGTAATGTAATGAGCTATAAACCTTACTTTGGTTTGTAACAAACTTATCTTGGATTTAGAAACTACTAAACCATTATTTTTTATGACTTTTATAAAGATGGATAAATATTTGAAGTGTTTTCCTAAATTTTCTGAAAACACTAATACATCATCAACGTATATTATTGTGAATTGATAATATTGGTAAAAAATATCATTCATTATTCTTTGAAATTCGGATGGAGCATTTTTTAATCTAAAAGGCATTACATTCCATTCATATTGTCCATTTCTAATTAAATTCGGAGAATTGCTTTTCCTAATTAATTTTTTATTAAGAAGGTCTTGTATTTCTTTTTAACAAAATTCTTCCATTTCTTTGTTCATTTGTATGGGTCTTGCTTTTGTGAGTATTTGTCTTTCATCAAAATTGTTTTAATATGGTAATGTTACTTCGTGTTTTTTCATATTCCAAAAAGCATTAGGAATGTCAGATCAAATTGTTGATTCTATTTCTTCTCTGATTTGATTTATCCTTTTTTGTATTTCTCTTTTTTCCAATTGTTCAGTTAATTTTTTAAAACATATTTCTCCTTTTAGAAAAGAGATTTGTTTCTATTTATGATTAATTAAATTATTGCTTTGCCCATTATGGATGGATAAAGATTTTAATAAGTTGAGATTTCTTATCTTTGGTTTTTCTACAAAAGGAAATTCTACTTTAGTGTTTAAAACTTTGGTGGAGATTGAATTATTTGTTACTTTATAAAGTTTGAGTATGGATAAGAATGGGGTTCCTAATATGACATCTTGGGTAATATCTTTTATCATTAGAAAATATGTTTGATATTTTATACCTTTGTTGGATATTTCTGCATTGGGAATTTTGTAAGTAATTTTAGTTTTTTACCATTTGCAGCTTTAAGAGATTCTAATGTTTTGTCATAATATTTTGTTGGAATTATCCCTTCTCTAATGCAGTTTTGGTCCACTCCTGTATCAAAAAGGGCTGTTGTTTCTAATTGAAATTCATTATTTATGACAATATTTATTTTTATTAAATATCTTTGAATAGATACTTCAGTTAGAACTATCATATATTCTTGGGTATTTTCTTGAGTTGAGTTGATTTTAATGAACTTTTTCTAAGATTTCATATTTTAAGGTTTGCATTTGTTTTTTCATTTCTTGTTGTTCCATTTTAAACTGAGAAAGTTCTAATTTAATTTGTTTTATTTCTAACTGTAATTCAGAATTTGTAATTTGTCTTGGTTTTATTTTTTCATATTTATTAAATATTATATCTTGTATATTATACATTTGTGATTGACTAGAAATAATTTCTTTTTCTTTTTCTGGTTTATCTTTTAATGAGGATTTTAATTTCAAAAGGTATTCTCTTTTAAGTTTTGGGTCTTGAATTTTATCAATAATTTCAATCATAAATTCTTGGTCTTTGGTTAACATATTAATTGAGGGTTCATTTTCATCATCAGAAGATTGGGATGTTGTATGTAATTCGTCTATTTTTAATTCGTCTGTTTCAGTAATTGTATCATTTTCAGAAGAAGTTGTTTCTAAGATAATCTAATTTAATTTTTGTTCTATTTTTTCATCTTGATTTAAATTATTAATTTTTCTTTTAATTTTACAATATTTTGAGATGTGTCCTGGTTTTCCACATCTATAACATTTTGTTGTTTTATCAATTTTGTTTTCTGTTTTTTGTTGCTTCTTTTCTTTTCTGTATTTTCTATATTTGGGTTTTTTATAATATTCTGAAATATTTTTTTTTTCCTATTTTTTGGTTTTACAGGGCAGGATGTTTTTGAATAAGAAGGTTCATTCCTAATGTCAAATTGGTAGCAGAATGACCCTCATTCTTTTTACATTGATATCTTTGTTTCTTAAGTTGTTTTTGTAATTTTAAATCTTGACAAATTTTTAATCTTCCTTTTTGGGTGAAACTAATTAGTTCACCATATGTAAACTTTTCACATGGAATAATACCTCTATAATTTTCTCTTATTTGATTTCTAACTTTTTCTCCTAACAAAGTAGGAAGTCCTGCTAGAAACTTTTCTTTCCAAAACGGTTGTTGGTTATCAGATCTTTGCATAACTCTAGTCATAAAGACATCTTTATACCATTTAAAATCGGTTAATTTTTTGCATTTTAAATTTGATAATAATTCTAAATTTCTATCTTTAATATGAGAAGGATCTCTTATAAAGTGTTGAGAGATTGAGAAAATTAAAGTTGCTACTGCATCTTGGATTTCTCTTCCTTGTCAATCTAAAATAATTCTTCCTTGATCAACCTTTTTTATTTCTTTTAAAATTTCTTCCTGTTGGGTTTTAGTGAGTGCATGATCCCACCATCCTTTAAATTGACCAGTAAATCCAGCAACTAAAAGATTGGCTATAGCATGATCACTAATTAATCCATTTTGGTTTTGGGTTTTATAAACATTTGAATCCATCGTCATTTGTTGTAATAAACTAAGAATATTGTATTCAGACATGTCATCTATATTCCATTCATAAATTGTATTAGCATTGTATTTATTTTGGAAAACAGGTTTTTCTTCTATATTAAGATCAGGTGCAGTGGTTTTTGGATAATATAATCTTTTTGGTTCTTTCCAAGCCATCTTGTTAATTAGTTGTTCATCTGACTGGTCAGAGTCAGATTGGGAGGATTAGTGTAATGTATTTACTGAATGTTGGGCTTGCATTGAGATATCAGATGCAATTAATTCAGACTTGTAACTTTCCAAAGCATCAAGCCTATTTTGGATTTCTGTTAAGAAATCATTTTGGGGTTTTTGCAAAGGTTTTGGAATCTCTAAGGTATGAATATTGGTTCTTTAGAACTTTTTTCTATTACCTCTTTTACTGGTTCTTTCTTAATCGGTTGACTTTCCACCAAATTCTCAATATAATCTAATTGTTTTCCTATAGTATGAAGACTAATATTTGTATAGTTGTTTTGTTCTACTATCATTTTAATATCTTTTGATGAGATTTGTTCTCCTGCATCAGGAGCTCTCATTCTTAAAGGATTTACTTTTATTCCAGTACTTTTGTGAAGATATTGAACCTCCATTAAAAGGGGATGTCGAGATTTAACTTCTCCTTTATTAGTTTGTCATCTAGAATTATGTTTTATTGTATTAACAGATTCTGAATAATATTCTTCAAACCATTCAAAGAATTTTATATGAATTTTATGGGTATTCATAAATTCATAATATTCTTGAAGAATGCTTTCTTTTTTACCATTATAATTTTTAAAGTAATCTTCTCTTTTTTGCTTATTTTTGTATGAATAGAAGTGCTTTCTACACCATTCCTTATTTATCTCAAAAGTTTTTTTTTCTAAAATAAATATTTCTGAATTTTCTCCTTGTCTTTCATTATTAGTCATTGATGAATATGTTGGTGACATATTAGGTGAATTTTGGGGACTCTCTTCCTATTTGGCATAGATTGATTGAGCTATATTTGAGGGATTATTTATTCCTTGTAAATTGGTTCTAAATGTTGTTGGGATAGAAGAGACAGAGGCTCTAGTGTCCTAAAATCTGCCGTTTGTGTTTCTGGATTTGACTCTCCTTCTAAATTTAACCTCCTAAAAGCTGTGATGGTACTTCCTATTTCGAATGAATGTCTTGGAGGCATTCTTCGTGGCCTGTTGAATATTAATTCAACTGTGCCATCTTGGTGTTAAGAGATTTCACTCAATGAAGTGTTTCTTATGGGAGTTGATGCCACAGGGTCTGTAGCACCCTTAAGTTTACACCTATCAGGAAGGTTTATTTCATGCCATTGTATTGTTCTTGGAATTATGGTATGCGATCTTGAAGTATTTGTTTCTATTAAGAGGGTTTCTCATTTTGGGCTTTGGAGTAAAGCCTTGGTATTAACTACAGAATACATAGCTTTGAAATGGAGTCTATAGACTAATGTTAATGCTTCCGTACCAGGAAGCATTTTGTAGTTATGGGTATGTATTTGGAGGGTCAAAGATTGTAAAATATTTTTGTCAGTCAAAGAAACCATAAAATTTAGATAACAATTAAAATGTATTGGGCCGGTACATAGGCTTGTTTCTATAGTTCCTAATAATGAGTCATTAAACATGATGTGTCTTTGGTCTCTTAAGACAATTAAAATTGAGGTATTCTTATTGGCTTCAACACTAAGAGGTTTGACACCAACCTGGACTAGTCCAAAATGGACATATTTATATTTTTGTTCTTTGAGTTTATTAATGATGACTCTATCTAATAATTGGATTGTTTCATATTCTTTTTGAAGAGGTAAACTCCTTTTGTTTTTATAACGTAACTACAAAAAGCATTTAAATTTTTAAAAGTTGTTTTCTTGTAGACTTGGTTTGTTAGAACTCTTGGAAGAGTCCAATTTTCAAATCTTTAAGGAATATTTTCATAATGTTTTTCTTGTTCATTAACAGTGTTGTTTGAAGTTTGGTCGGACTCTTGAGATTGATTGGAAACAAAGCTTACAGAAGAATTGGTTCTTCTAAGGAAGGGAAACATTCTTTGTTTTCTTATTTCTACAGGGGGTTCTACTATCAGGATTTTCGAATTATTAAAGTTACCTACAGGGATACTTTGTCATTGACACGCCTAACCCTTGGCTAACTGGACAGTGTATCAATACTCAGCAAAATAACAATACATTAATGAAGACAGTTAAACCAGAACTCGAAAATATTGAAAACAAATTGAATATTCTCAAAACTTAAAAATACCTGCTCCTCCTTGTCTTTGATACTAGATTGTCCCGAGGATCGTAATTGTAATTTGTAAGTTAAAAATAAAATTTGAAAATAATAAAATTTGAAAGACTGTTTGATTAAATTTTTGAAAAGGAAAATAATTTAAAACTTAAATTTTAAAAATTTGGAGAAACTTTAAAACTTTGGAGAAACGAGTTTTGATTTCTGAAATGGGTATTTCAAGTCGTGCCTTTCATTCTCAATCTAATAGCCTTTTATAAAGGGCTATTGTCTCTTTACATCATTTGAACCGGGAAATTCAATCCCTTTTATCATTACATAATTGAAACTTTGATTACATAATTAAAACTTTTCAGAGAATATATTCTCTGGTTATAAAAATACAAACTATAGAGAATAATTACTATTTATGCGTCAGAGAATCTTACTGTTTTTGTGAGGGAATATTTACTGTTTACGCTAGAGAATATTTCCTATTCACTCGTCTTTTCTTGCATGGAATATTTATTGTTTACTTCAGAGAATATTTTCTGTTCACTCGTCTTTTCTTGAAGGCAATATTTACTGTTTATTTCAGAGAATATTTTATGTTCACTCATCTTTTCTTGCATCATTTAAAAATTTATTTATTTTTATCAAACAACGTAGTTATATTTACTAATAAATTTTAACAGTAAGAGTTTAGTACTTAATTTTTCATTATTTAAGTTTTCAATTTATCAAACAGACCCTTAGTTATAGTGTGGATTGTTCCAATTATTAATCTGCTTGTGCAGTATTAACTAATTATAGTTTGGATTTTTCTAATTTTTAATTTGTTTGTAATTTTATACTTTTGTATTATAATAATTTTAATTTTAATTTAAACATATACTCAAATAAGAGCTATAGAAGCAAAATATTTATTGATTATAAAGCAAATCCATAAACAAGTCTTTAATGACGTTTTTGAATCTGTCAACTCAAAAAGCATACTAAAGTTAGCATAACACAAAATAAAAGTGAAGCAAAAACCCATAAAAATATTTATTTATGTAGCTAGATTCTTCAACATATCATGTGAATAAAGTCCCCCTTTGCATCATTTATTCACACACATAACCCAACATTTCCTCTCCTCTCCAAGCAAAGTATCATTCCATCCGCCACTATTCCATTTTCTTTCTTAAATAAATTTCCAATCCAAATGCAATTCCCTATCCCACTCTCTAGCCATGACTTTACTGTTCATGCTCACTGTTTGTTTGAGTTTTCTAGCATTATTAGCTACACCAAGTTTTGCCACCAATCAAGCTAACTCGTGTCGATCATATTGTGGAAATATTACCATAGATTACCCATTTTCTCTTGATTACGGCTGTGGTCATCCTGGTTTTAGAGACCTATTGTTCTGCATGAATGATGTGTTAATGTTCCATATCAGTTCAGGGTCATACAGAGTCCTAGATATAGACTATGCATATCAAGCACTCACATTACACGACCCCCACATGTCAACATGTGACACCATCGTTCTAGGCGGTAGAGGCAACGGCTTCACCGTTGAGCAATGGCGAGCACCATATTTCAATCCAACGCCTGATAATGTGTTCATGCTCATAGGTTGTTCAGCTGAATCACCATTGTTCCAGGGTTTCCCTGGGAAGCATCTGCCATGTAGGAATGTATCAGGAATGGGATGTGAGGAATACTATGATTGTCCAGCATGGAGCCTGATTGGTCACAAGAAGGTAGGATCAGTTTATGGGTCAGGGCCGCCAGAGTGTTGTGCGGTGGCATTTGAGGCAATCAAGGCTATAAATCTGAGCAAGCTGCAGTGTGAAGGGTATAGTAGTGCATATAGTCTAGCACCGCTAAGAGTTGATGGGGCAGGTGGGTGGTCTTATGGGATTAGAGTGAAATATTCGGTTCAAGGAAACGATGAGTTTTGTAGAGCTTGTGAGGCCACTGGTGGAGCATGTGGATTTGGAACCGACGGGGTTAACCAGTTGTGCATGTGCGGCAGCTTCAATTCTACCACCAATTGTGATTCAGGTCAGATATATATATTCCTAAGAATCTTATAAGAAATTTGATGGTTTATCAGTTTGAAAATTTTCAAATGTATGATATGTAATTAACCTATGCATACCATTAATTTGTTGTTCAATCGATTGGTACGTTAAAATACCATGGAGGCCCTCGTATTTAGAGTCGAATTTGCCCACTCTACTTTAAAAAAAAAAAAAGAGTTAATCCATATACATTAGATCGAAGAGCAAATCAATTCTTCTATTAAAAAATTCATCTCTTTCTACGGTTAAAAATTAATCTTTGTACCTCGACATAAGATACACATGGCACACCATATGTAACTGTCTAGTTATTTTATCAGTCATAATTAATTTTTAATAGTAAAAATGAATAAAATTTTTAACTAAAAGTAGTAGATTACTCTTTGATTTAAAATATGTAGACTAATTTACTCAATTTTTTTGAGTAAAAAATAAATACAATCCAACTCTTACTATAAAAGTTTCGTGGTACTTTTCCCTAAATGTTTCCAAACATTTGTCTCTTAAGGCTCCAGTTGAGTTTGGCCTACCAGATTTGTGCAACTATGTGGTTAGTTTGATGGTTTAAGGATGTTTGAAGTAATCAAACTTTGTATTGTGCAGAAAGCTCAACATCCAGTAAAATGACACTATCATTGGCATTCTCATTAGCAGGTATCTTTTCTACCTCTAATTTTTTATTTGAAACTTAATCTTTTTACTTTTATTTTTAGATTTTAAAATTCAAAATTAATACTATTAAAATTCTTTTATTAAATTCACCACTAATATAACATTTTGAAATAAAAAAATACTCGTTTGATAAACATATAATAAAAAAAATAAACTTAAATTTAATAGAAGAATTTTAATGATATTAACAACATGACTTATATTTTTTAATCTGAAAAGTATAAGGATCAATTCTTTAAAATAAAAGCATATTTTAATACTTAGTTAATAAATACATTTAAATTTTTTTAGATATCACAATTCTTAGGCCTAACATGATAAAATAATTAAAATATAATTATAATACGAAAAAAACAGAACCAGGAATATAAGCATTAAGCACTACATTACTAAATTGTTTGCAGGAAGTTTTATATATATGACAACCAGGATAATGGGCAGCCAGTCTTGAGACAGGAGACATTCAACATTTTGCTTATCAACTCCATGTAAATGCTACTTTTGTCTTGGCTTATACCACTACATTGTTTGCATAGCTTCTTAATTTCTGTTATATACACTTTTTTGATCTCTTGTTGAGGGAGAGAATATATATATATTATGTTCCCATTTATACCAATCATTTTGAGTTGGTCTAGCAAAATTAAAATATTTTAATTTGAACATTGCAGAATGATTAAATTGCCAACTTTTACATCTCTGAATTTCATGTTTTAAAGGGTTAAATTTGTATTTAATTCTAAACTTGTACTCGATTATCATTTTTGGCATTTAAATTTTCTTGATATCAATTTGATATCTAAAGTAACAAAACAGGAGTTAAAAAAGCTCCTCTTCAGCAAAGACTCGTTGCCTATATATAGGCAATTTCTTAAACTAAGGAACAAAACAAACACTATTCACTAATTAAATCACTATTCACTTGAATAGTGAATTTACATCATACATGACATAAAGACAAATATTAAATATTTATTATGCAACGTGGACTTTTACACTTATGACGCTACATGATGAATGGTAGGTACTTCTCATGCACTATTACGGATACAAAAATAATGGAAAAAGTTGGATTCAATTGTCAACTGCTCCTATTGGAAATAGGATTGACTACGGATTCGAGCCATATACACATGGTTTCATAAAACCGTATGATTCTCCCGATCTAAATCAAGCAGGTTTTACATGAAGAAGGTTTGCCTCGGCATGTTCTATTCGATACGAGTAGGAGAAGCGGTATTCTTAAAAAAATAGAGAAATCGAGAACCAAGTCAAGATGATACGGATCACCCCTTCTTCTTCTTGCGCCAAAGATCTTACCATTTCAGGAAGGAAGCTGGAGTTACATCTCTTTTCAGTTCCATTCAAGAGTTCTTATGTGTTTCTACGACCCTTTAAGACCCCAAAATTTTGACAAATTTCTTTTCTTAGGAACACATACAAGATTCGTCACTACAAACAGGATAATGGTAACCCCACGATTAATTACTTCATTTATGAATTTCATAGTAATAAAAATGCATGTCCTACCGAAACAGAATTTGTAACTTGCTATCCTCTTGCCTAGCGGGCAAGGATTTACCTCCGTGGAAAAGATGATTCATTCGGATCCGCATGAAAGCCCTACTCTATTGCATTGCAGAATCCATGTTGTATATTTGAAAGAGGTTGACCTCCTTACTTCTCTCATGGTACAATCCTCTTCCATTGAGCCCCCTTTCTCCTCGGTCCATGAGAGACAAAATGTAATGTAAGACTAGGACTGGCGCCAACAGTTAATCACGGAAGAAAGGACTCACTGAGCTGAGATCACTAACTAATACTAATCTAATCTAACTAATACTAATCTAATACTAATAGAATAGAAAATACTAATATAATAGAAAGAAAAGAACTGTCTTTTCTATATACTTTCTCTGGTTCCGTTGCTACCGCGGGCTTTATGCAATCGATCGAATCATATAGATATCCCTTCAACACAACATAGGTCGTCAAAAGGATTTCAGAGACTCACCAAAGCACGAAAGCCAGGATCTTTCAAAAAATGGATTCCTATTCAAAGAGTGCATAACCGCATGGATAAGCTCACACTAACCCGTCAATTTGGGATCCAATTTGGGATTTTCCTTGAAGGGTATCAGTAAGGAATTGAAATGTAATAATATTGATTCATATAGGAGGAAAAGGTTCTCTATTGATTCAAATGTTGTACCTATGGGATAGGGATAGAGAAAGAGGAAAAACCGAAGATTTCACATAGTGCTTTTGATCAAAAAATCAATTTAATTTATTGCGTACCCATTGCTCAATGAGAAAATGAGTTAGATTTTATAGGATCAAACCTATGGGACTTAGGGAATGATGGAAGGGAATAAAATAAAAAAATCAAAAAAAAGATGGAAAAAATAATAAAAATAATAAATAAGTAAATAAAAATGAAATAGAAGAACCCATGAACAAAACCCATATTCCAAATGAACAAATTCAAACTTGAAAAGGATCTTTCTGATTCTCGAAGAATGAAGGGCAAAGGGATTGATCGAGAAATATCTCTTGTTCTTATTATAAGATTGTGTGATTGGATCCGCAGATGTTTGGTAAAAAAAATCTTCTCTTTTGAGAATAATCAAAAATAGAATGGTAGGTGATCAAAAATAGAATTGTAGGTGATCAAAAATAGAATGGTAAGTGTAGAACACAATAAAACACACTACGTGACAAAATACATAAAAAGACGAAAAGTCTCGAAAATGGCTTATATTCTCGGGAATGACATATTTGTCGTGTTTGTTCATCCCATAACTTCACAAACTATATCTAGATCTTCCTTCTACAGGATTTCCTATTTGATACTCTCGAACTTCTTTGAGTGCTTTTACAAAGCTTTTATCGTCCACAATATTGTCGTCCGTTTGGTATCTATCAATCTTGCATATACATAGGCTTGATGAACCCAATCGGTTAAAAGGAGGTTTAAAAATTTGAACGAGTCAACAGTAGTTTCCTTAGTTTGTCCAATATGGGTTACGTATGAAGGAAGTGAACTTTGATGGGATCAACATCGATAGGTTCACATGCCTTGTCATTAATGGGTCTTGGCAAGAAACACAATTTTTCTTACTAATCTTCCATGCTTCACTTGGTATTCCATGTTTTGTACTAGTTCGTCCATGTTGGGATTTTGGACAAAGATGAATGAAGGTTAATTAGAAGCTTAAGCAACAAGGCTCGAAACTTGCTGAAGAAACAAAATAAAAAATGTATTGAAGAGCAGAACAAAAAGAAAAAAGAAAAGACAGTATTTGTTGGTTGAATTTTCTGATAATTTCATTAACAATGAAAGATGGCATGATGCCAATACATACATCAGCAATACATTTGGTCAATATAAACAAATTTCACCTAATCATTACCTACTACCACTAAGTACATTGAAACTTATATGAAAACATTGCTTGCATACATAGATATACTGATTTACCAATCCATTAGTACCTAATTACATTAAATACATCACCAACCAAGTTCAAAACAAACTAGATTACATGACATCAACTAAACTAAGAAAACAAAACAGTAGCAAAAGCTTTAGCAGCTGCATGCACTTCATCCAGAAACATTACAACAGCTTGATCTTCAACTTCGTCCACATGACTTGGGCTGCATAGTCTGCTTCTTGGTAGCTTCATGTGCTGCATGCAGCCAACTTCAACACTCCTCATTGGCTTGCATGCTGCAAACTCCCATTTTTGCTCTTAAATCTTCAAATCTTGACACACTAAGAGGCTTAGTCAAAATATCAGTTAGTTGTTCCTCTGAACTACAATGAATCAATTTCACTTCTTGTGCTTGTTCCATTTCTCTAACAAAATGAAGCTTAATGTTGAAGTGCTTTGTCCTTCCATGGAATATTGGATTCTTTGCATTTGCAACAATAGATTGATTGTCACACATAATCTATGTTGCTTCCCTTTGGTGAAGATTCAAATCAGCCAAAATCTTCCTTAGCCAAATGGCTTGGTTGACAGCTCCTACAGCTGCCACATATTATGCCTCTGCTGTCGATTGAGCAACAACAGATTGCTTCTTTGAACTCCAACAAAAAATGGTTGAACCAAGTGTAAAAACATACCCTGAGGTACTCTTCATGTCATCTACCAAACCAGCCCAATCACTATCAGTATAACCAACCAATTTCATGCTTTCAGCTTTGCTAAACAACATTCCATAGCTCAGTGTACCTTTAATGTACCTGAGAACTCTTTTGGCAGCTTGAAAGTGCTTCTCATTACAGCAATGTATGAATCTTGAAAGCAAACTCATAGCAAACATAATGTTTGCTCTAGTGGCAGGTAAATAAAGCAAACAACCAACCAAACTCTTATAGGTTGTTTACTAACCTTTTCAAAATCACCATGGCTCGATAGTTTCTCTCCAACTGCAACTGGTGTGCTTGTTGCTTTGCAATTAAACATGGAGAATTTGTTCAGAATCTTTAAGGCAAAAGCCTTCTGACTTAAAAAGATCCCTTGTTCAGTCTATGACACTTTCATCCCTAGAAAGTAGGACATTTGCGCCAAATCAAACATCTCGAACATCTTTTCCATCTTCTTTTTGAAGTCAGCAAGCATGGCAGTGTTGCTTCCTGTTACCAGTAAATCATCAACATACAGAGACATTATGAGCTGAGTTTCAACTTCTTCTCTTTTCACATACAGGGTAGGTTTTTACTATTGGTTCAGCCATTTTTTGTTAAAGTTCAAAGAAACAATCTTTTGTTGCTCAATCGACGGTAGAGGCAGAATATGTGGCAACTGCAGGAGCCGTCAACCAAACCATTTGGTTAAGGAAGATCTTGGCTGATTTGAATCTTCACCAAAGGGAAGCAACAGAGATTATGTGTGACAACCAATCTGCTGTTGCAATTGCAAAGAATCCAGTATTCCATGGAAGGACAAAGCATTTCAATATTAAGCTTTATTTTGTTAGTGAAATGGAACAAGCACAAGAAGTGAAACTGATTCATTACAGTTCATAGGAACAGCTAGCTGATATTTTGGCTAAGCCCCTTAGTGTGTCAAGATTTGAAGATTTAAGAGCAAAAATGGGAGTTTACAGCATGCAAGCCAAGGAGGAGTGTTGAAGTTGGCCTGCATGCAGCACATGAAGCAGCCAAGGAGCAGACCATGCAATCCAAGTCATGTGGATGAAGTTGAAGACCAAGCTGTTATAATGTTTCCAGATGCAGTATATGCAGCTACTAAAGCTTTTTCTACTGTTTTGTTTTCCTAGTTTAGTTGATGTCATGTAATCTAGTTTGTTTTGAACTTAGTTGGTAATGTATCTAATGTAATTAGGTACTGATGGATTGATAAATCGGTATATCTATGTATGCAAGCAATGTTTTTATAAGTTTCAATGTACTTAGTGGTAGTAGGTAATGATTAGGTGAAATTTGTTTATGTTAACCAGTTGTATTGCTGATATATGTATTGGCATCATGCCATCTTTCATTGTTAATGAAATTATCAGAAAATTCAACCAATTATCAGAAAATTCAACCAACAAATAGTCTCTTTTCTTTTTTCTTTTTTTTTTTTACCTAAACATTTCAAGCTTTTATCAGCTTGTTCATTTTCAACTAAGTTTAATTACAATGAAACTAAAGAGAAAACATTGTTGTTACAGCAAGCATACGTGCTGCAGCATGTTTACAAGCTACATGCACTTAACCA
The DNA here is from genome assembly GCA_025503065.1 of Gossypium bickii. Taxonomy (NCBI): domain Eukaryota; kingdom Viridiplantae; phylum Streptophyta; class Magnoliopsida; order Malvales; family Malvaceae; genus Gossypium; species Gossypium bickii. The sequence continues at coordinate 10,077,411 of CP106719.1, read as the reverse complement.
AAAATAACATAGCAACATGGTTGGCCAATTTTAACAGTCCACGTACCTCTTAAGATAGTTTTCCTACGGATTTTCTTTGTATGGTTGGAACTCGCTCGAGGGTTGGACTTTGTTCTTGATGCACAAGTTAGTTAAAATACCTTTGTACCATTTTGGCTTCATGAACGGGTTCTCGTACAGGGAATAAAAGAAGTTAGTATGGATTTTTGTCATTGGTGTGAATCTTTTGTTCGTGTAGGGCCTGTGGAAGAGGATTATTATGTAGGTTTCTTCGATGTAATCTTTACGTCGATCTTTCCATGTCTCAGTGGTTGAGAACCATTCTAGGAAGGTTCTAAGGGTGTTCCTTATGAAACGTCCTGTGACCACCTATTGAATGTTCTTTGTTGGAAACTCAATGGCGATTGTGTAAAGTTGGGTTAGGTACCATAACAGTAAGAGTGCTTCTTTCGGGAGGCTTTCGTAGTACAGGGTGCGAAAGAGTTCGAGGAACAAAAATTCCGGGTTTATGCCTATGGGTCTGATAACACTGTCTCTGTGTTTTTTTATTACCTTGGACTAATGGTAGAACATTTGTTTGGCTCTGGCTTCAAGGGTTTTATGACTTATGTCATCTTTTATTTCACTAGGGAGTTAGTCTAAGAGGTCATTTGAGGAAAAGCAAGTCTAGGTATGAGGTTGTGGAGGTGTTTGAAAAAGAGGGAGAGGAAAAGCATTAGGGATGGTAAGGACCCATAAACGCGATAACTGATATTAGTTTAAGCTGGAGAGGTTTGGATAACATGTCCAAGACAATGTTGGTGTTGCCCTTTTATATGCTTGAAGGTAAAATTGTAATGGCTGAACCATTGTGCCCATCTTAGGAGATGAGCATTGGGTAGTCTCTTTTTGAAATTTAGCATTTGGCTAAAGGCTACCATGTCATATTCAATAGTACTATGACATCCGATCAGTTAAAAATCAAATTATTGAATGCCATATTTTACCGCTAGTACCTCTTTGAAGGTGGAGTGGTAGTAGATCTCTAAGTCCTTGAAGCATCTGCTATTATATCCGCATATTTTTCTTCTTTCGTCTATCTCTTCAAAGAGTACTACAGACCAAAACTTTTTACTTGCATTTGCTTGCAGAATCATGTGTGATTGTTCACTTTGTGAGGGAATCTTTAAAGTTGGGATCACTATAAACTTTTCCTTCAGTGTTTAGTGTTTCTATGTTCACTGGCCTGGCGATTCCTTTTTCAATGGTTTCTTGAGGGGACTGATTATTCTCTTTAGGTTCGAAATGAACTCACTCAAGTAGTTTACAATTATGAGAAACTATTGCACTTGTCATTTCGTGAGGTTTTCATTCGAGAACTATTGAAGCATTTAGGCGATGTGAGATTGCGCCATGTACTATTCATCTTTCAGGTGCATGCCTAGGAAGTTGATCTCTAGCGTGCACCACTACTTGAGTTGAGAAAATCATTCTAAACTTTGTTGAAACATCGCTGGTCAAAGAAAAAGTGTTCTTGTTGATATGAGGGTGTCAGATTTATTCATATCGAAAAAATTCATAAGTAATTTTTTTCTCTCAATTAGCAAATCAACCAAGAATATCAAGATTGCTAATTGGTCTCAACTGTGGGAATAGCACAAAGAGTTGAGTTGTAAACTAGTCAATAAAAAGGTAAAGAAAACTTTGAGGTAATTCACTTAAATGATTGTGATTTCGTGTTTTGCTTGAATTTTCTTGACAAAATTGATGTTTTATTAATTCTTTTTGCAGATTGTATTTGTATCTTAGATACTCAACAACAATGCATTATGCCGGTGAGTTGAGACACGAAAGGTGGAACCAAGGTATTGCTGACAATCTAACTAGCTAAAGATGTTCCGTGTGGTGTGAATATTAACTTGGTAGATCAGAATGCTACAAAAACCCCCCTTGAAAATGCTAAAGGAGTAGAATAACACATATTTAGTGTTTTACATTATACTTACCGTTGGCTTAAAAAAGATACAAGGACCCCTTCAAAGTTTAAAAGCGAGTAAGCCGAGTGACTTACAAACCAGAGTTAGCGGCAAGACTCAATGTGAACCCAATGTTCAATGAGGCATGCCTAAGCTTATTTGTGTGAACCAATAGGATCCAAATCAAGACAAGTCACAACAGGGGCAAGTAAAAGCGGTGACCCCTTACAATCAAGATGTAAAAGAGAAAAATACAGTGCAAGTTAAGCGACAACAGAGACATAAGCCGAGGCAAATGTTTCTAGAGGTAAAACTACCTGATAGAGAGTAGTTGGCAATCAACCGAGGCATTGAAACCGTTTTGAGATGAGTCAAACCAATATCATCCTGAGGACGCGACAAGGGTGTCGCTAGAATGAGTGGGGGAGAATGGCACAGGTCGCGGATCAAAACCTATGAAAATTGCGCACAGGATGTCCCATAGAGGTCAACTTATTAAATGATACTCAGTTGACCCACATGAACTAACCTAATTTGTGAAACCTATAAAGAAACCCATCTACTACTAGAATTATCAAAGTAATTAATGTAAATCTTAAAAATGTATATAGTTTAAGTCCCTTCAGACTCTCATCTTGAATATACACACAAATCTCAATCGTTTATAGCGTTAGTCTTGGAGAAATCATCTATAAATAAAAACATTCTCCTCATTTGTATTCACTTGGTTGTAGTCCTTCATAATAATTGAATACTATTGAGAGCATTTACTCAAACATTTGATATGCGCTATTTTTCTGTGAATTTTTGTTTGTTTGTAACTTTTTTTTGTCTTTCGAGTTTACTTCCACTTTGCTTCAGTACCTTAGAATTTCTACAAGAATTCTCATTTTTCAAGAATAGGCTAACTTAGACCGAATTTGAACTTCTAACCTCGTGATACATACACATGTGATAGGAATACTAGTGTTTACATATTATGTTTTTTTTCACCTCATTAATTATTTGAATTTTTCAATCACTTTAAATTTTATTGCTTGAATATTTCAATATTTTAATTTCAAATTTGTTTATTTAAGAATTAAATTATTATATACCATATCTAAAAATTTAATCCCACTTTGTTGATCGTAGTGAGCGGACATATTCTAGTTTTATATAATTTGAAACTGTTGAAGTCTCCTAAAGTCGAATCAACCCAAATTCGAAACAATGAACCATCAGGAAAGTCATTAAGCTTAAACCAAAAAACGATATTTTTTTTTTTCTCAGCTACATTGGCTCTTTGCAAAAATCAAGTGGCATTCCAAAAATGAAATATCCCAATGACGAATATGGACCAAAAATTAGAAAACTAATTTTTTTAAAAAAGATAGAAATCAAACCAAGCCTACTACTTTTCTGGCCTAAACTGCAAACATGTCCTTCAATTAATGCCACTGAACATTTCCTAAACCAATACAAACTTACCGGCTAAACTTTCAAGCTGCCTTGGTTTTGGGCTTTATGCGCTTCACCCTTGAGTACAAGAACACTCCAGCAAGAGCAATTCCAGTGCCTGCCCAAGATATCACCAGAATAAGATCTTAATTATATAGAAGCCTTAAAAGGACCAAAACAAACAACAACAAAAAGACCTTCTCAGTAAAGATCTAAGTGGAATGTAAATCTTACCGAGAGAGTTAATAGGTGAGACAGGTGTTTTGAAGAATAGAACAGAGCTGACAATAACAACCACCCTCTTCACACAGTTGCCTACGGAATGAGTAACAGGGGATACCCTTTGCAATATCATATACGAAACCTGCATGATTACAATCGAAAACTAATTAGCTTTGCACTTACTATCATGTGTGAAGAAAAAAATTAAGGTTACATTAAGAAGGTTTTGGCATCGATAATTCAACATAAAAAAACAAAACAAGAAAACACAAAAGGACATTACGATATCCAACATACTTCCTGAACTCATCTTGCATTCAACATTTTCTCCATTATTTTCAAAAGAAAGGTGTAGCCAAGGTTCCCTAGATCAAGTACATAGGATTTCTTTTCAAATTTGGTTACACAAATTAATTTGATAATTAAAGCAGATAGATTGAGTATAATGAGAACAATGTAAAACATTAAATAAAAATAATATCAAGGCACAAACTTTTCATAGATTGTTTTTTGATCAGAAAAAACTTTAAAATTTTCAATAAAATAATCCATTTAAATAAAATATCCAAATTATTTAAATTATTAAAAATTTTGCATGCGTCATGATGTCAAAAGATTTGTGAATTTATTGGTTTTGATTTTGACTCTTTAATAAGAATCCTCTCAAGCTTTGACTAAGGAACCTTAGCAAAGTGTTGCCCCCTTTTTTACTTATTCATTCCCCACAGTTCTAATTCAGAAACCAATGACTTCATGTTCAAGTTTGCAGTTCTTAAGGAAGACAGGAAAAACCATCCAACACCCAACGCATCCTCACCTGCTGATAGGCATGGAAGCAAAGAGCAGCGAGTAGAGATCTTACAACAACTTCTTTAACATTCAAACCCTGTTCGCCAAGATAAAGACATAGCCAAATGAGATGAAAATTTCAACAAGACTTGTTAATCAAATGCAAAATCAGGGTAATTATAGCAACTTTAGCTCATTGAGTGTACTCACAGCAGATTGCAAATAGGCAGGGGTAAACTTGACACCCTCCATGAAGAGAGCCACAGGGGCTAGCAAGATAAGAGACATAATTGTTATTATTGAGAAGAGGGTAATGTTGTCCATCGACTCCTGTCACATAATAACAGCTAGTTATGTGCCAATATTAAAGTTAGTCCCAAATTAGATCTGAACTATAAAAAGACCATGTTGCACTCTATGGATCAAATGGTGGATCAAAATGCCACTCAGACAGAGTTAGCACTACAGAGACCAAACACAAGAAAGATGAAGTAAAATAACCTCTTTATTAACCATGACTTTTTTGCTGAGAACATTACGAGACTGGTTTGTCAAATTCGAAGCCATTGCAGTCCAGAATCCAGCCCTTTATAAAGTAAAGCAAAGGTTATACTCAAAGTTAAAAAGGTAACCAATTCAATAAGCACTTGATATCATGATCTCGGTACCAGAATCAGAAATGTATTGCACATGAACAGTGTTGTCATGGGCACAAAGTATACCCTAGGTGCTAAAACCCTTGTACTGCCTCAGGTGCAAAGTGAAAAAGAAAAAAACAAGGCACTTACTTGCCTGAAGTAAAGCATAATATGTATGTATTTTTGTAAGTGCTTCTGTGTGTCTAAAGAGTGATCTAGTTCACTCACAAAACATGCAATTCTTCTGTAGGTCAATATGCATGATTTCTTATGATCTACAACTGTTGTTGAATACTCAACTATTAAAAAGTAGCAAGTTTGATGCTATCCCTTCCTTACTTGTAAAGGTACATCTAACGAAAAATGTGAAACTAAAAGAAAGTAAAGAGAACTTCATTCAGACAGGCATTTTTTATGCTTATCGCCTTCTAGAAAAGCATGCCTAGGTGCAACAGGCATGCAACTCACCCAAGCGGGTCTGAGGTGGTTCTGTTATCTAGCACTAAGGCGTAATCACACCTAGACGCACACCTTGACAACACTGCGCTTGAAAGAATTTCAATGGTTAAATATAGGTATTAGCATATGCATTTTCTAACCAATTGAAAGAGGCCTCAGTGACAGATGCAAGTGCAACTCCTCCAACAATTGGTACAAGGGAAGCAACTACCCAAAGAGTTGGCAACTGTAACAACAAAACATCATAATCCAGGTTAGAACAGCCAACATGAAATAACACTTTGAACAACTTCAAGAGATATTGAAGGGCAAAGGAAACTCAAACAGGTATAATTTTTTTATCCATCTAAATTAGGATGTTATGTTTTGATATTTATAGATGAGAATGTGAAAAAGAAAGAATTGACCAAAGAAAAGCTAAAAGGAAACCAGACCTCTCCTAGAAACATTGCAGAAAGCACAACTGAGAAAAATGGCTCCATAGCTTTAATCGTGTGAGTGAACGAAACAGCCACTTTTCCAAGACTCATATTCGTAAAAAGATTGCCCAAGGTATGCACCACAGCAAGTGGCAGAATAGCAGCAAGCTGGCAGGAAAAAATTCAAGAATCAGTATCATTTCAGAAAAGAATCACTATTGGCACTGAAACAGTCCAAATACCTGAGCACCATTGATTTTTGGTCTCTTGTACAAATTAAAAGTCCACATTATAGTAACAAGTATAGTCCCAACAGCAAACTGAATTGCAGTGACAGTTATAGGGTAATGGAAGGCCTTCAGAACCTGTGCACAACGAAACACAATTCAATCACAATTTATTCTCTTCATTATATTCTGAGATTCAATTTAGTTACCAAAATTAAAAGTAAATACTGATAAAACAATACTATAATTTATTAGAAATGAGCACAAATATAGAATATAACAACACTAGATCTAACATCCATATAATAATTTTGTTATCCAAAAAAAATAAATATTTTATTATTTTCAATTCTTCAACATAATTTGCTTTGCAACCAATCGCTATTTACTTTTTCGACAAAACGGCGTTTAAATAAAATCTTTCATAACTTAGAATTCATTCGATTGCATGTGTAGTAATCATTTAGATTGAACTGTAGAATTTCAACTGAATTTACTTTTCCAACAAAAGATTCTTTACACCTTAATTTCAGCTGATTTCATATTAAAAAATAAATAGAATAAAATAAAAGGTAAAATCTAAGGAAACTTTAAGTTTTTTTTTTTTTTAACGAAGAAAGGAGAAAAAAAAAAAGAACCTGTTTGTTGTAGATATTGAAGTAGATGTTGAAAATGTACCACAATCCAAACAGCAAACCAAGCTCCAATGTCTTGAGCAAGCTACCTGACTTTCCGGCTTCACCGGCATTCTCGGCCGCCGTTGCTCTAAGTTGAAGGGGACTGGGTTTAGAAAGAGAAGGAGCGGAGGTCCAGGCCCTGAGAGGCAAAGGCGAGGAGGAAGAGAGAGACCAGGATCGCTTAGGGAAAGAAGGAATGGAGATGGCATTGGTAGAATCAGAAAAATCACGACCTTTGGAAACGGCGCGAATAGGATAAAATGTAAGATTGGAAGCGAAATCCCGGGGCTTCAGATAAGGATGTGAAGGAGGAGAGGGTAAAGAAAAAGCAGCACTTTGCATGGTGCTGGTGGTTATAATTTGATGAGAGATCTGAAAGGGAGATTTATGGAGAGAAATGAAATTAGCTTTGGGGAATCCGTCAAGAAAGAAAGGGGGTTGTTGGAAGCAGCGAGTTTGTAGTGTTGTGCTACTTCCCTTGCAGTCCCTGAGACAGTGAGGACTCGGGAAGACTATGAGAATTACAGTATGCTTACGGACAAAAAAGCTTACCCTAACCTTTTACTGCTCCATTTGAGCGGTGAAATTAGTGCAAGAGCTCTATGGATTATTTTATTTTTATATAAAAATAATTTAAATTTAATATTATTATATTATTGGGCTAGATAAATAATAAGGGATGAATAAAAGTTTGGATAACATATTTAATTAGACCAAAATACACGAAAAGCTCAAATAAGCCCGGATAATACAATGGGTGACAAATTCTAGCGCGTGTGGTCGCCCTCAAAATTTTACTTCAAGATTAAAAAATTATTTGTTGAGAACTCTTGTATCATTTTTTCTATAAATAAGAACTATGAGTTAACCCATTAATATACACTTTTGAGCACCAATGTTCTATTGAAAAATAATGACAATTTATTTTAGAGAATAAATTCTATTTTCTGCAAGAATATTTATAGTTTTTGTTTTATTTTGTACGATGATTTAATTTGTTTTTGAGCCCACACTGAAAACGGTTCAAGGTTTGAGAGTAGTAGATAAAATCGATCAGTTGAAAGTCAGGAAATAACCTAAACCGCCTTCGTACAAAGCATAAGTATAATTTCAATTAAAATTTATTGCAATAAATATCACAATAGCTCGATTTTAAGAAAAATTTTAAACTTCTCCTATTCCTAATAACATTGTTTTCTAAATCAATTTTTTCAACACCTCCAACACTTAAAAGAAAAAAATTCGTCCCAAACTCGATTCCGAAATATACTAAGAAACTTGACTTTGACTTAAATTAAATTTAATTATTTACTTTTTATTTTACAGTAAATAAGGTTATTCTTTTTTGAATTTAGAATTAAAATTTGATATATATTAATATATTTATTTATTGAAAGAAATATATATATCATGGGTAATTTTGTAAATATGGGAGGGGTGGATGTGCCTCAAATCCAACCTCGATCTATTCCGACTATTTTTTGTAATTTCAGAAAAAAAAAATTCTACCCTACTAGATTGGGTCAAAACGAAACCCGTCGAATTCAATTATTGTTTCATCCTTTGTCTAGAATTATATTATATTATAATCTCATTATAATATACAATTACCATATGTATTATTTATACTTAATGAAATGCATACAAACTTTACAGAAAAATGATAGATCAATATTATCAACATCTTTAACCATTCATTGTATTTAGCTTAAAAGTTTGATACTATATTAATAGTTATACTAATAATTACGTAATATATTATATATAAATAGTTATAGGCAGAATTGCAAAATTTACTCTCAACATTTGAGGGTTTTCACTTCTGTCCTTAACCTTTTTTTTTTATTTAAAATCTCACTCATAATGTTGTAAAATTTTTCAAATGAAACCAAAATGGAAGGAAACTGTTAATCAATTAACGTTCAATATTTTTGTCTTAACACCTCATCAATTGATGTGAACTTTTGAACTAAATTTATTAAAAATTAAAAAAATTAATAATTATCATATATTAAAAATGTATAAATAAATAAATAAAAGAACTTAAATTTAAAAAAAAATCATTTTTCCCCCTCTCCTTCACGTCTTTCTATTTTCTTTCTTTTTTTAATTTTTTTTAATCCTCTTCTTATTTCTTTCATTGTTTCTTCTCCCCTCCTCAAAACAAACCCCAACCGCCAGTCGATGCTCCATCGCTCGCCAATGCTGGCCTCTGATCCTTCAACTGAGGTGGCATGCCACATCAGACAAAAATGTTGATCATTACTTGACTAACAATTTCTATCCATTTTAGCCTTATTTAAAAAAAAAATTCAATGTTGTGGGTGAAATTGCAACAAAAAAACATTAAGGGCCAAAGTGAAGACCCCCCAAATATTGAGGGTGAATCATGTAATTCTGCCATTGTAATATTAATAATTATTTATAACATATGATAATATTTTTTTGGTACCTTCAAGTATGTTTTACTATTCATGTTGAAGATTTATAAATTTCCCTTTCAACAATATTATCTTCAAAATTCGAATCATATTCTCTTCTTAAAAATGCAATGTACCTTACAATTATACTCAACACCGTTAGTAACATATTATAATATCAAATAAGAATTATCCTACTGTTAATTTATATTCCAAAAAGGGGTAATATAAATTTTAACCCGTTAGATTAGCAACTATATTTATTTTGGTATTTATATTATTTTATTCACTTTAATATCTAAATTTTAAAAATATAAAAATTTAATGAAGTGATACTTTAAATATTATAATAGAACCCAAGTCAAGTCCAAAGGCAAAAAAAAAAAATAATTGCAAAGTTTTAATACCAAAAAGAAAGCCAAAAATTATATAAACCTTCAGAAATTGTGTAAAAAATTCAAAACATTCTTGTGTCTAAAGATCCATAAAAGCATAAATATGCGTAAACGATACTAATAGCAAAAAAGATGAATGGTAAATTTTACAAGTATTAAAATGGTTAAATCGTTTAATTTTAATGTTCCATATAATAATATCCCTGAAATTTAAAATCAAGTACCTGTCTATATCAATTTTTTTGAATCTAGTATCCAAACAAATTTTCTTTTGGATTTGCATATCAAAAAATCCAAATCCTTTCCCCACTCAAATTCAAGTTCCCAAATGGTTCGTAACAGCAAAAATGTTTTAGTGAGGGCATAGCAAGAATAAAGTGTACGTCGAAGCATATAATCCACAAGTACCGAAGCTAACCATGCAAAAAAATCTAAACAATAATAAAATAAAACAACATAATATGCTATCCTCGGGGAAGGTTAAGTTTAAACTCAATACTTGGATACATCGTGGACGTGCACTTCATTAGTGCAATTTCACCAACAGCAATGCGTTTTCCCAAAAAAAAACATACTTAATGTAGAATGTACAAACTACAAAAGTTTGAGCCAAAATCATTGACAGATATCGTACAATACATGTCCATCTAACTAAGAACTGTTCCCAATTTCATCGGTTATCATCTCATCTTTAAACTTTTCAGTATCAGAGACTAAACCTGTCTTGTTTTTGTCTTCAGTTGGCAGCATCTTGTGCTGCAGCTCTAGGTTAAGCCTTTTAATCTCGTCGTCTTTCTCTTCTAATTTCTCTTGCAAGATAAACACCTGCAGCACAACCCAGCTGAATTATCAAACTTAAGCAATTACAACAGCAACATAAATGATAAAACAACATGACGAAATACTAGTATATTGGTGCCGGCTAAATGAACATGATTAGCATTTGGTAAAATATAAACCAAGAAACATCCAACTTGATGTAACTATGCCTTCATCAGTAAAATAGCAATTGGTGAATATATGACCCTCCTTGAATATGATAAATATAATATACAAAAAGTAGTAGAATTGTTATTAACTGAATTGAGTCAGCAGATACAGTCTACCTGGTGATAACCATTTAGTGTTATCAAGGGCACAAGGTACACTCTAGGCACTAGAACACTTATATCACCTCAGGCATAAAAATACTTGCTTGAGTGAAGCACAATGTGTGCGTATAAACTTAAACAATTACAATAATTGACTCTAAACTTAAGTTAAAGATTTATAACCAAGAGTTTATGATGGTGGTAATTCTCTCTTTTCCTCAATCATGACCATTCATGCAGGTCATCCCTTTGTTTGAACAAGAATGGTGTTATGGTCTCGAGTTTGGGGTTGACTAGTCGAGAGCCGAGACATTGGACGAGTAACACAAGAATCTAATTTAACTAAAGGGTCTTTGCCCTTATTTTGATTCCTATTGCCTATGGTTGTGGAACTATAAAGGAGTTGCCTACTGTTAAACTCTAAAGGAAAAAACAACATTGGAATAGTTGTTTTGAATTGAATAACGTCTTCCTAGGTTGAGCCACAAACTGTTTGAATTACCAAATCCCCCATGTCACTTTTGGTTCCAGATTCAATTGATAGAATGAGAGCTATGCTTCCCCTAACATGTAGAAGACATCCAACCCAACCTTATCCTAAGAGGCAATATTATTTGTTGCCCAAAAATCTCTCATTTATGTAGCCAAACAAGGGTTTCATCCGATCCATTTTATGTAGGGAAATCAAGTTTGATGTATTTAGGTACTATTTCCCTACCCACGCTGCCATAATGGACTGTTGTATGTCCATGATGCTTCTACTACTAAAACGAACCCCAAAGTGTGCAGTTTGGTCACAAGTGCAGTTTGGGATGTCTTGGTCAAAAGTCTCTATCCCTTTCCCAAGAAAGAACTTGCACAATAGAACCTAAATATGTTGTCTCTACCACTTTCCCAAGAAAGAACTTGCACAACATAACCTAAATATGTTACAACTTTGCATCAACTCGTGCCACTAATGCAACCAACCACGCTTCATGTTGAGTCAAAGCCTTGCATAGTAGGTTTCGAATTTTCTCATCAAAGGTTTTCTCGTTCTTGGTGCCTAGTTCAAATACCAAATTGTTACGATACCGAATCTAGGATCAAGTCACGAAACATGAAACAGGAATCAGATTCAACTAAAGGATCTTTGCCCTCATTTAATTCCCTAGTTTTGCCTATGGTTGTGGAACTCTAGTAGAGTTCCCTACCACAAAACTCTTACCTTTAATTTACTAAAACTTTCAACTTTCAACTTGTTTATTCATTAATAATTTTCCTCTTAAATAAAGGTTTACAATTTAAGAAACAAGATGAAATTCCTAATTTCATGTTCTAAGGAAAAGAAAATGACAACCAAGTATCCTAATTTATTAGGAAAGTTTATTTAAACTAACAAGGAAATTTTAAGAACTCAATATCAAACCAAAATCTAAATCAAATCCTAACAAATCTTATCTTTCCCTTACCTCAAGTCCTAAAAAAATGGAGATATTTTACTATTACTGAGCTCTCTAATTTAATCAAAAAGTTTCAACTACAAATTGCAATTCACCAATATGTTTCATTTCCCTCAGTTTCTTGTCTAGTTCCTGATAATACCTTAACCTTGGATAGATTGTAGGCAGAGTTTTGGGTTTGAGCTTTTTTCTTTTTCCTTTTTCACACAAATTTGCTTCTATTTTGGCTTTTCTAGATAATAAGTTTCATCTCAAGTCCTGAAGGAAAGAAAGGTGAAGGCGTGAAGCTATGAAACTGTTTTCAGAAAAAAATGATAACAGAAAAAGGTAGTGGGAATAGTAGTAGGATACGAAAGTGATTAGTCTACAAAATAAGCGCTCAAAGAGGAGGTTCCAGATATAAATAGCGTCAAATAGAAAAAACACTTATTGCTCCAACTTTACAATGACATGGTTCAATGACATCAATCGGGAAAGAAGATGCATGATGGAGAGGCAGAGCATCTAGTGTTGCTTGTACATTAAAAGTTCATTTTTCTTCCATAAATTATTGTCTTTCCCACTCTATAACATAGCAATATAATGATACTATCTCAAAACATGTCTTAGCTTCTTCAAGCAAATGCCAATTATCATGCAAATAAAAGGGCATTAATTTATGTCAAATAAGGAAAGTAGGCGTAAATAACACATGATATGACTCAGCATGATGGTTATATTGAGGTCAAGTGGCATGGAAATGGCAATTTCATGATAATAAGGGAATTTCCATCTGACGCTCATTTAATGTATGGTATTTGATGATTCAATTTAATGAGAAGATCAAAGATGAGAGAAAGATAACAACCATTTCATTTGATCTTTCCGCATCATTTGTCAGCCCCTCCATTTGTTTGTATAATGCTGCAAGCAACAGAACAGCAACGATCAAAGATGGGCATGAACCAAATTTTCAACCATGGAATAACAATTTCAACTACAGAAAGGCAGAGAGCATATTCAAGTTTTCATTAATGTTGGATATCCCAATCTGGTTCATTCAACCAAAATTCATAACTTATTTAACACGGACCTTCAAATTGACTTCTAAGTTCTGCATTTTGAGATTTTTGTAAGGCAAGTTTCATGGCCAATTCATGCATCTGCATTGAACAAAGAGTGAACAAAGAGTAAGTAAAAATAAGCATAAATAACAAACCAATGTCTCAACATAATAAATCATATGCAGCTTTGAAAGACATTCTAATCTATTCAGGATTCATTCCAGTTCGAAGTGCAAAGATGCTTTTACAATGCAGCCTGTAATTATCACAATCGATCTATTTGCCACCCCCTAATTTTATTATGGGGGAGATGAATGCTTAAACACATAAATTGGCGTGCACCAACAAAGTAATGCATGTATTACCGCATACCTTTCCTTCCTCTGCTTGAGTACCAATCTCCTCATTTTCCTCTTGCAATGTTCTACACTTTGCCATCAGCATCTTTCCCATTTTGCTTTGAGGAGTAAAACTAACAGCAGCAATATTTTCCTGCAGCTCTTTAACTTTCTTGTCCTTTTCCTCAACCAAATTCTAGTACCATAACAGTAGAACTATAAATAACTGATCCATAAGCACAATGGATTACTTAACAGCATATATCTCCACTTCTAGCATAATGACATTAAAATAACACTGTATCTGTATGGGTAATCTATAAGCACAAGGCAACCTAACAGCAGATTAAACTTACAGGCCCCAACTTTTAAATCTTTAACATGTTCTAGATTACCAACCAGAAACGAGTAAGAAGAATTTGGATATGCATAAAGTTTAAAAAACAAACAGAAACCGAACTTGTTTCAGGCCTAATCCATTGTGACACCAACTTGTCAAAATTTTCAAACCACCCTAAAGTCCAAAAGCCCAAAGATTAACTACAAATAGTAATATTACAATGGTCCATCTATGGCTTCTAATACAGTGCCTGCCAGAAAAACATGTTACTCCCTTTCATTCTACTTCATTTAGAAAACAGATACCCTTGCGCTGATAAGCAAAAAGGAACTTTAAGAACAAACCTTTAAACGAGTAAATTCCTCATGAATGGCAGGATCTAGTAGTAACCTTCTGGCCTGTCACATAAGCCACAAAGAAAATTAAACAGGTAGAAAGGTGCAAAACATCATTTAGTTCTAGGTCATGTAACAGAAACGTTAAAAAAATCATGTCTAACAAATATCTGGACAAAAAAGCATAAGAGAAGCAGATATTTGATGAAATCAGACCCATAAATAATACAACAAAATGTTGAATCGCATAAAAATGTTAGGAAGTAACAAGAACAATTAGCTTAAATACAGAGGGCAGGTTCGATTGGGAATTTGGAATCATTAAGACAACTTATAGTGAAAACTCAAAACTCAAAAGATAGATATAATGCCAATATCAGATTATTGGAATGCATAAAATAAGGGTACATAAGCTCTTACGAAATGCATTTTATGAATTTTTCTTGACCATCCTCCCAAGTAGAAAATAAAACAACAAAAGCAAAGAAATTTATAATATCTGCTAATAGAGATAACTTCATTCACTTTGAAGTGAACATTAGATAATACCTGCATTGATGGTGGCTTCAGTTGAACTTTCAAGTCACGAACTGCTGACTGGAAATTAAAAGAGATTTTGGTCATAGTTGGCCAAGCTATTAGACAATCATGTCCAAGCAATCAATGCACTAAGTGGGGCATAATGCTTTATATAAGAGAATAACCAAAAAAAGGGTCAGGGTGATTGTATAGAAGTAAGAAAAAATGGTAAAGGTGCCCCCAGATTCTTTCAGAATCTGAAGTAGAATAAAGGTCATGACAATCTACACCACAAGCAACAGCAAAGAGAAACTCCCAAAAGGAAGATCGTAAAGGATTGCACATAGATGAGCAAAACGAATTCTCACTCCACTAGATTTAAAGGAGTCCTCTCCGACTTGAGAATCAACAATAGACAAACATCAACAGTGGAAAAATAAGAAAATATGCAGTTTCCTCAAGAAGGAAATGCAGCATACATTTGAAATAACATATTCACCAGCAAGTCCTAATGGTGCACATATTAAAACTAAGGTTTTGCATGGTATGGTGAAAAGAAAATTGGAAAAGAAGAAAAGTTACAAGATAGAATATATTTTTCTTTCCATTGGTGTGTTTGGTAGGAAAGATGTGTGTTTGGTAGGAAAGATGAAGAAATGAAAAGAATAAGAAATTTTCTTTACATCATTGCTTGGTAAAGTTGAAAAATGAGAGGAAAGAAAACAAAAAAAAAAAAAAAAGAGGATAATCTTGTAAATATGCACACTTGTATCTCTTTACTTTTCCCTCCTCTTATCATACCAATTTGGAATGATTTGCTTTTATGCTTTATGATGGAAAATGGTCATCTTTCAGAATTTTTCCTCTCACTTTTCTTTCCTACCAAGAACACTGAAAATTTATTTTCTTTCAACTGTTCCACTCTACTCTTTCCATCTTTCTACATTATCACTCAACCAAGCACACCCTAAAAGATGAGTCACTTCAATAACAATCTATACTGGAATTAAAATGCTTTTAAGAACAATCATTACTGCACATTGATATACATTTTGCTTATCTTTACCAGAAATATCCAAAAATTAATCTCATCCTCGCACATTGCCATATTCCACCAGTTAGACAGCAAACAGCATGCTAAACAATCATAGATGGTAGTCAAGAGGGAAAACAAAATTAAAAGATGTCACCTTCAACTCAGCAATCTCCTGCTCACGCTTTGCAAATGTTACAATAAAGGCAGCTTCTTTTTTCTTGGCTTTTTCTAGCTGGAAATAAGAACAAAGCATGCATGAAATTCTGATTAACAGATAAGAACAGTTAATGCAGAAAACATATAGTGAGAAAGTAAGCAATATCAAGTTCTTACTTGTTCCTTCAGTGTCTCCTCAGAGGATTTCAGAGTTTGAAGATAATTCATTACTAACTTGGGTTCTACAGAAAATGGAACAAGACAATTGCTCCATCAGAAAAGTAGCATACCCAAAATGATTAATATTTAATAGAACTTCGAACTGGAAAGGTAATCAATAGGTCCTAATATATGAAACATAAATATAGAGAAGACTACAAGAAAAGTCAAACCAGGAGCTATTCCAGCTGGTATGAAGGGCTCATTCTGAAATGCAGAATGCCATTTCTGAATCTCTGATTTTGCAGCTTCAAGCTCCGTCTAAAACAGAAAACATCATAATAAAAAGATCCAAAAAAAGAAGAGAAATAAGAGGAAAAGGAGAGAGAAGGAAGTACAGTTTATGACAAAAGGTATGAAAGTTCAGGTGGTTGCCATTATATTCTTCAACCATGAAAATTTTTATGGACTAAGCTAATTCCATGCCTATATAATACCATTTCAAAGTGAAAAGGACAGAAAGAGCTAACACAGACATGATAGCTAGAGTCCTAAAGACAAGTCCCTTTCCAAGCCTATTATAGAATTGTTTTATTTTAGAAAGGATTAAAAAAAAAGGAAGAAAGGAACATTGTAAAGTATCCATAAAGGTCCTAAGTCAACAAGGAAGCATAAAACTTGTAAAACCAAAAAGACAAAACTTTGAAAAAACTATGTTGTAGATGGTTTTTCATATAAAACTTATTCTTTTGTGAAGCAAAATTTCCATGCTTAATGTCTTAGTATCTATAGTATTTCCAAGTAGGCGAGTTTACAGCATTTATTTATTACACATATACAAATTAAACAAAGAAACAATTCGATGATATCAAACAATGGATGATACATACTTGGCACGTTGCAAGGGTGTCCTTACAATTCTGAAGGCTGCAAAAGGTGGAAGAAAAAAAAAAAGAATCACGATAAAATGTGAAGATAAATCTCACAGAAAATTGCAAACAAACAAGTAGTTACATAAACGTGATAATCTCATATGTATAAGTCGTTCTATGCATTACACCTCTCACGAAGTGACAAAATCATCCCTGTTGCTACACCGGGGGCAGTTTCTTCTACTTTAGAATTGCCCTACAATACAAACAGACAAAATTCCTCGGGTTAAAATAACTAAACTAATATATTTTGTTTCTCCACAAATGGCTTCTCGAAGTCAAGTGATAAATGAGTAGGAAATAAATAAGGATGAAAACTTAGAGCACTAAGGTTCCATATTCAAAATTTCCCTCAAATCCATTGGGTTTAACAACAACAACAACAACAACAACAATAATAATAATAATAAACCTTAAAAACTATTGCTACCTTTTTTGATCCAAAAATATCGTCCTCATCGTCCTCAAGATCACCAAAACTTCTTTTATTACCTGAATATGTATTTGAAAGAAAAAATAATAATACAAATTGTTCATTTAAATAAATTGCTAAAAAAATATTGTAGGAAAAGAAGGAATCAAATAAGGTTAACCTGAATGCCTTGCACTATGACTCCCAGGAAAGTCACCGCCAAAATCGTCATCCTATTCTCCAAAACACACCCATTTATCATTGGAAAAGGCAAAAAAAGATATTAGAAACCCTAAAATGGAATGCATTAGCACTGCATAGTAAAGAGAAAGAAGCATCTCACATCATCGAGATGCGCGTCAGAAGCCATTGAAGGCAGGATTCCGGCGGACAAAACCCTAGAAACTTTGATTTTGAGTGAAAAGCTAAAAGTATCACTGTGGGCGGAACCAAGATACCCAGTTCGAAATTGGGAAGGAAGAAGCTCAGATCCCCTGTGACCGGTCACAGGATTCTGTTTGAGGAGATCAATCCAAAATGGCAGTTTAAAACAGTCAAGAGTCACTCCGATTATATTATCATTTTTAATAAAAAAAAATAGCAAAATAAAATAGAAAATTCATTTTTCTATTAAAATTTATTTTTATTTTTATTATTAAAATTATTCTTTGAATATCGTTATGATATATGCATCTCACGTCTTATTATTTAATTATTCCATTAATTACATCATCAGATTCTTTCTCCAACCCTTAAATTAAAATAAAATATTTGATAAATAATACATTAAAAAATATAAGTTGTATCAAAATAAATTTAAAACAATATTAAATATTTAACAAGTATTAAAATATTTAAAATAACTAATTTTGACATCACATGCATTGCATGTGATTTTACGAATTTAATATTTAGTTATTTTTTTAATATTATATTTTAGATGTAGTAATTAGCATAAAATAATATTTTTATTGATTTATTAAATATAATTAAAATATATTAATTTATCAATTCAAATATTATGATAGAAAATTTTCAAATAATAATTGAAACATTTTTAACATATTCAGCCTACAATATAGTTTTACTTTATGTAATTAACGCAAAGTATCATTATTCAAAATAATAACTAGGCAAACTAAGGCCTATAGGTCGCTTTTTTTAATTAGGGTTTTATGCTGATTTTAAATTTAATTAGGGATATGAGTTGATTGTAACAGCCTGATTTTAGCTAAATCGAAACAGTGATTTCGGAATCACAAATCCGATGTCGAAAAATTATTTTAATATTATTTTTGGTGTTTATAGTATGTTATTTATGTGTGAAAATTTTGTGAGCTAATTTTATCGTTTAATTGCCCAATTTGATAAAAGGATTAAATCGCATAAATGCAAAAGTGAGGTTATCATAGTTTAAAGTGTTAAAATGCTATGAGATATTAAATCAAAGGTCCTTATTATGAAATTAGACCATGTATAATGAGGATGGACATATATTAAGCATGTTTTGATGTATTAATAAAGGTTAGAATAGTAAAATGCAAAATAAGTAAAGATTAAATAAAACAAACCAAATTTCCTTCCTAATTATCATCTTCTTCACCAATTCATAAAAGAAGAAAATCCATTAACAAGCTTTGGAAGGTTCGGCTCTTGCATGTTCTAATTGTAAGTCCATTTTGATTCAGTTTTTGATGATTTTTACGTTTTATACTGTTGTTTTGTGTTCTAGCTAGTCCATGCCTTAATTTTTGAAGTTGTTAATGATTTTGTGAAGTGCCATTGATGAATGCTTGAGTTTTTGAATGTTTTATGATGAAAAATGAATATTTGTTGATAGTTATACAAGTTTTGTTAAGGGATTTTGAGTAAAAATGCCTATTAAGGGTTTAATTGTGAAAAGTGTAAATTGGGTGGATGAAATGTGAAATAAATGAAAGTTTTGGGCTGCTAGGGACTTATATAAAATTCAGCCAAGCATGAATCTTGTTGAATTGTGTGAATTTTTGTGTATTTGTAAAATAGGGACTAAATTGGAAAAATGTGGAACTTTAAGGTCTAAAGTGTAAAAATACCTAAATATGTGTTTGTGGACTGAATTGAATGATTTGATGAATAAATGAGTTAATTTTGAATGTATATAGATCAAGAACCAAAGAAATCAGATTTAGATCGGGGAAAATCAAAGGTTATTGAATAGTTGATCCAGTCCGTTTATCCCGAATAAGAGGTAAGTTCATATGCAAATAAATATCTTTGAATTGAATTATATATGTTTAAATGTCATTGAACTGTTATGAATGTTGAATAATCAAATACGGACAAGAATCGACAGGGTTACAATATTCGAAAGTCCCGTACGAATCTTAGGATTAACGATATGTGATTATGAGTAAGACCATGTCTGGGACATTGGCATCATTATGTGATTACGTGTAAGACCATGTCTGGGACATTGGCATCGTTATTTGATTTCGAGTAAGACCATAGCTGGGCTATCGGCATCAATATGTGACAACATGTAAGATCATATTTGGGATATGGCATTGTGTGAGATATATGTGATTTTCGAGTATCCTTAACAATTCCAAAAGGTTCAACGGGCAAAGTCAAGTCGAGAAATAATGTGTGAATGAGTTAAGTGACTCAGATAATCGAAGCTAGCTCATATTCGGGAATCATCAGGAATATCGTCACATTATCAATCAACTTGTTGGTTCTTTTGGTGCTTTGTAAATATGGTATATGGCATGTATCGGCTAGTGATATGATGATGTGTTTTGAGATATGATTTTAGCCATGAGATTTGGCTCATAAATGAGGTAAATGTTGGTGTGTATTTGGCCATTTGAGTTGGCTTATTTTATGAGTTTGGTAAGTGAAAAATGATGTTTATAAATGTCCTTGTGTTTTGGCATGTTTGTCATGGATGTTGTGATGATTAATTGGTATGATTTGAGGTTTAAAATAGATGATAAGATGATGAGAAAAATGCATAGAAAGGATAGGTGAAATTGTCGGTAATGGCATATTGTTTTAGTATGCTTTGGATTATGATTTGAGTAGTGAAATGAATGGATTTTAAATGGCATGATTTGTATATGAAATGGCATGTTTTGATTGCCTATAAATGTATTGAAAAGGTATGAAATGATGTGGTTTTGGTTTGCTTGAGGAGGGTGAGAAATGTGGCTTAAACCAAGCCTATTTGCACCCCACACAGTTGAGCACACAGGCGTGTGACTCGACCTTGTGTCTACTGTAACTTAATTAAGCAAGCCAGTGAGTTACAAGGCTTAGACACACGAGCATGTCTACTGGCCGTGTGTGACACATGGGCATGTGGCCGGCCGTGTGACCCAAATCAATATACCCTTCAGATTCCACACGACCAAGGCACACGAGCGTGTCTCCGACCGTGTATATATGCCCTGTTTCCACACGGCTTGTGACACGGGCGTGTCTGGTGGCCGTGTGAGGCACACGACCTGTTCACACGGGTGTGTGATCGATCAATGCATGAAAATTTTATAAGTTTCCCAAAGTTTTCAAATGTTATCGGTTTAGTCCTGAACCTCTTACAGACATGTTTTAAGGTCTCGTAGAGCCTTATAATGAACAATGTGACTATGTTGGATTGATGTTTATGTATCAATAGATTCTTGGATGAGAAATGTATGTTGTATGTTGTGATTTGTTAGGTAATGCCTCATACCCTGATTTTGGCGACGGATACGGGTTAGGGGTGTTACATCGATTTAGTTGGAAAGCTTGTTCAGTTGGACGCACTTTTCAGTTTTCTCTCTTAGGGTTAGGGTTTTATTTTTATTAGGGTAAGGGTTTTGGTTTACGATTTTATAGGATTTAGGGTATTTTGAAAGTGATCAAGGTTTTCGACTAAAACAGCGGAAATAATTAAGTAGTTTTGAGGGGTCGAGGATGTGATAACGTGCCTCAACACACATACATTTTGTAATAGCCCAAATTTCAGTGATGTCAGAAATAGTGGTTCGAGACCACCAAATCTGACAAATAAATTTGTAGATTATATTATTTAATATTTACGAGCTAAATGTAGTTTTTAAAAGATTTTTAAAATAGTAAATTGTGTTTTATAAAGATTTATTTCGTCAAGAAATTGAGAAAAAGAGGTATCGAGATCTCAGTGTTATAAACCGAGCCATAAATATTTTTATGAATATTTACGGAGTGTCAATAAGGTAGTATTAAAATTTCATTAGAAAATTTTGACGTTCGGGTGGTTAATAAAATAAAAAGGACTAAATTGAAAAAGGTGTAAAAGTTGCTAGAGGGATTAAATAGCACAATTGTCAAATGAGGAAGGACCTAAAGTGTAAATAAGCCCAAAGGAGACATTTTAGGCGGCAATAGCTGAGAAAAATTAGGAAATGGGTGAAATAAGGGCTAAATTGGAAAATTACCAAAATTAGATAAACAAAAATGGGACCAAATTGGGATATCTAGAATTCTCTCCATTTCTCTTCATTTTCATCAGCTGAAAAACAGCCATGGAAGAGAGTTCAAGCTGGTTTTCATACTCTAGCTTCATGTAAGTTTAAGTCTTGCTTTCTCCTTGAAATTTCTATGTTTTTGGACTTTTACAATTGGGTCCAACTTACTATGTCATTAGTTTTTGATTCTTTGGATAATTTTTAAAGTTTATATGGATGAGTGCTGGAAGCATATGATGAATAAACATAGAATTGAAGCTTTAATTTTGATATATGATGATTTTATCAAGTAAAATTGATGGAAATTGGTTTTAGGACCTAATTGTGAAAGAGTTTGGAATTAAGGTCTAATGCTAAGTTTCTGATTTTCAAGGGTTATGAAGTAGTTTAAAATGATAGAATAAAGTATTAATTGAGAAAAATTAGCCCAATTTAGGGGTTAATTGGACAAGGACTGAAATGTATGAACTGTGAAATTTTGAGCAAAATGGAAATCAACACTTTGCACTAAAACAGTTTTAGACAGCAGTAGTAGTCTAACTTTGAAAAATCACCAAAAATTGTAGAAATCGAATTAGAGGATTAATAAAATATTGAATTAAATATTATTGAGTCTAGTTTCTTATGGAAGAAACGATGTAAGCAATGAAATTGTAAATCACGAGATATTATAGGTTTTGTGAGACAAGGTCAGAATGATTTTGGGTTCCCATGTTCTAACTTTGGAAAATCATAAAAAATTGGATAAAAATAATTAGGGGCTTAAATTTATATTTTTAAAGTTCTGAATGAGTCTATTTTTAATAGAAACAAATGGGAACATTATCCGAATCTCGTATGAAGAGATAATTAATTTTTAGTGAAGAAGGGTCGGAACTATCAGACAGCAGAACAGGGGTGAATTTAAGGAATAAATTGTACTTATTGGCTAAACCAAAAATTCTGAAAATTTTATGGTAAGAAGATATGTGAGTCTAGTTTCAGGGAAAATTAGCGGGTCTTAATTTAGAGTTCTGTATCTCAAGATAAAAATAATTTAGTGACTATGACATGGATGGACAGATTGAATATTCATATAAATAAATAGTGAATAATTATAGATAATGTTACTTACAAATGTGTTATTTATACTAAGGTTGTGGATGGAGAGGAGGAGGAGGAAGAATATATGAATGACTTGTGTATAAATTGATCACATGCCTGATTATAATTGATAAATGTTAAATTAGAAAAGATATAATGTTTTATTTGGAATATTTATTATGAAATTATGATTATTGTTATAATACAAAAATTGAACTTGTGAGTTTATATGGCTAAATTTTAGTGATCATTTGTTAATTTTATGAACTTCATGATGTGTTATTTCATATGTATTGATGATAAAATCGTGAATAATGTAAAAGCATGAAAATTGAATAAATGATCAAATTAAGCACTTCAGTTTAGTGACAAGATGAATTGACGGAAAAGACTATGGTTGAACCATGGCAACAAGCGATAAGTGATAGCTTCGGCTACACTTATCTGATCAAGGACAAGTGAAAGTAAAAAGTGGTAGCTCCGACTACCTAATCAAGTGGAAAGTGGTAGCTTCGGCTACCTGATCAGTGAATAGTGGTAGCTTTGGCTAACTGATCAGTGAAAAGCGGTAGCTCCGGCTACCTGATCAGTGAATAGTGGTAGCTTCGGCTACAAGTGACAAGTGATTTCCGTGTAAGACCATATCTGGGATATGGCATTGGTGTGATACATGTTTAAGATGTAAGACCATAGCTGGGCTATAGCATTCTAGTGAAAAGTGATGAATTGACAGATAAAATCATGGATGACCCATGACAAAGTGTGAAACATAGGTATGGTATTAACCATACTGAGTTGTGAAACGTAGGTATGGTATCATCCATACTAAGTTGTGAAACGTAGGTATGGTATTAACCATACTGAGTTGTGAAATGTAGATATGGTATCATCCATACTAAGTTGCGAAATGTAGGTATGGTATTAACCATACTGAGTTAAGAAATGTAGGTATGGCATTTTCCATACTGAGTTGTGAAATGTAGGTATGGTATTTCAATGAGGAAAACCATACTGAGTTGTGAAACGTGGCACTGAGCAACGACGTACTCAAATTCGTAAGACGTTTCCTAATTTGATAATAAGTAATACTAGATGAGTGAACCAAATGAAAGAGATTGAGTAGTATCATGGCATAATGATAGTGAAGATGTAAGACCATGGCTGAGTTATGACATTTTAGTGAAAAGACCATAGCTATGTTATGGCATCAGTGGTTATCAGTGAAATTCAGTGCATATCGGTGCATACCAATTCCGTAAGACGTTCACTAATTTGACAAAGTTTGGTAAGCGTTACATAGAATTATGTGATATAAGGAATTACGAGTTGATGAAACATGAACATAGAACTTGGTTGATGAATGAGTTCATTTGGGATTATATATTTGTACACCCTTGAGTGTATTCTTTGTATGAATTGGTATTCCAAATGAGTTAATGAGAAAAGTTCAAATATGAAATAATCTGAATTCGAAATGAAATATTATGAAAATGTACTTGAAATACATTGATATATCTTGTATATGTTATTTGAGTTCATAATGTGGAAAGTAAATGTATGTGGAAATTTGAGATAATGATATCTGTACATGGGATCTATTGGTGGATACGTACATCCAATTTTATATGATAAATTTTAGTGAACATTGAAATTGGACTCAATAAGTGATTTCACAATTTAAATTGTGATTGGCAGGAACAGTTAGTGAGTTGTATGTTTATGAATTGTTACATGTATTTGTGATAAACCGTAATATGTACATATTTCAATCTCACATTTGGCATACTTTTGGATGATTTATCCCCTGAATTGTGGAATTTGATGCTCCTAATTCTTTAATTTCATGTTTTATACTTAGGAGAGCATGGGAGGATGAAAAGAATGAGAAACGGGCCAAAAATGGAGAAAATGGGCCAAAGTATGAAATTCACACGGCTTGGAGAAATCCACACGACCGTGTCTCTTTAGCAGATCCGAACACGACCTGGACTCGATTTACACGGGTGTGTCCCTGACGTGACCTGTTTTAATTCTACTAGGAAAAGGGTACTTAGAGGCAAAGAAAGATATTCCAAAAGCCTATATAAACACCCTAGAGGGCAACCTAAAGGGGGGCGTTTAGGTAGGCCGAGGAGCCAAGCCAGAGAGGGCCGAATTGTAGGATTTACTCGAAGACAGCCAGTTGATTCATCTCAAGAAGCCGGAATCATACTCAAGACAGAAGATTTTCTCTTTAATTTCCTTCAGGGGGTTTTAGGGTTTTTCTTATGTTTTGTTTTACACTTTCTTTTGAGATGTATTCTTTCATAAACATGAACTAAACCCCTTAAATACCTGAGGGGGATGAAACCTAAGACGGATCTTGTTATTGTTTTCTGAACTATATGATAAATACTTGATTTGTTCTTAATTCTTTCTTTGATATTTCAGGATATTGATTCAAGTATTGATGTGCTTAGGCAGTGGAGTAAAAGTCCCTGTTTAAGAGTAGATCTAGCATAGTTAAGCGGAGTTGATCGCATTCCTAGAGATAGGATGACGAAAATCTGCCAGACTAGGATCAAACCTAATATGGGAGTCCATAAATCGAGTTAATGTAGCACTAGGGGTTTTAATTAAAAAGGTATTTCAATTTATCAACCTAGGGTTAGACGTTAGTAGCCTCGAGAGAGGTATTAATATAAATTAGGGAATCCTACGGATCAAGTCAAGTGAATAAATTGTCTGGTTCAGAGTTAAATAACAAGTGAAGCCTAAGTGGATTCTTCCTCGGGTATTGTCTTAATCAATTGATTTTCCCAAAAGTATTGCCCCAATTCATTCTCTGTGTCTTAGCATATTTAGCTTAGTAATTTGTTAGTTTTAGATTAAACAACGATTCCCTTAATTCTTAGGCTAAATAATAAAAAGATAGTAATTGCTAGTACTCTTAGTCCTTGAGGATATGATATTTCCAATCTTGCCATAGCTATACTACCAAACGATAGGTGCGCTTGCCTTATTCGTTGTCATAGTTAGTTTCTAGGCTCGATCATTCATTATTTAAATATGAAGACTTTCAGACACGATCAAGTTTTTAGCGCCATTGCAGGGGACTAAGATATTAGGAACATTTGATTTTTATTAATTTAGCCATTATTTATTATTTATTATTTATTATTTTTCTAATTTTTCTTTTCTTTTCTTTACTTCTGATAGGTTTTTCTAGTTTATAACTAGAAGGAACTCGTTAAGACCCTTGATCTTTGACAGCGATATAGAAGGTAACATTCACAGAAATCGTAGAGAAATAAGGCGAAGCTTACAGTACATAGAAGAAGAGCAAGAGGACGATAACAACACTACCGAAGAGATGGCTGATAATAATCCGCTACCTCCGGTAGTGGCCGAAAATCATGCTCCTTTACTATGTATGATTATGCTAAACCTAATTTAACAGGAACTAAGTCAAGTATTGTTAGACCTGCTATTGCTGCAAATAGTTTTGAACTGAAACCTAACACAATTCAGATGATACAGCAATTTGTAAAGTTTGATGGTTTGTAGGATGAAGATCCAAATAATCACTTGGCGAATTTCCTAGAATTTTTCGATACCTTCAAAATAAATGGTGTTTCTGACGATGCCATTCGTCTTCGGTTGTTTCCCTTTTCGTTGAGGAATAAAGCTAAACAGTGGTTGAACTCGTTACCACGAGGATCAATCACTACATGGGAACAAATGATCAAAAATTTTTTGTTAAAATATTTTCCGACGGCTGAAACGGCTAAGTTGAGGAATGATATCTCTTCTTTTGTGCAGATGGATTTAGAGACACTTTACGATGCATGGAAGAGATACAAGGATCTATTGAGAAGATGCCCACACCATGGATTACTCTTGTGGCTACAGGTCCAAACATTTTATAGCGGTGTGAACCCCTCAACCAGACAGTTGATTGATTCAACCGTCAGCGGAACCCTGAATAACAAAACACCTAAGGCTGCCTATGAATTCATTGAAGAGATGTCACTGAATAACTATCAGTGGTAAGTCACGAGGACTAGGCTAACAAAAGCCGTCAGTGTTTTCAACATCGACGCAGTAACCAAGCTATCAAATCAGG
Source organism: Gossypium bickii (assembly GCA_025503065.1). Classification (NCBI taxonomy): domain Eukaryota; kingdom Viridiplantae; phylum Streptophyta; class Magnoliopsida; order Malvales; family Malvaceae; genus Gossypium; species Gossypium bickii. The sequence continues at coordinate 10,050,307 of CP106719.1, read as the reverse complement.
TAGAAATGTTAAATAAAAAGATTGATGGTTTATGTGGTTCTTCGCAGGTACATCCAACTATGCAGTGCGATACGAATGGGGGAGGGATGAGCAATACAGAATATCCACCTTAAAACCCAAGTGCTGAAAATGAGCAAGTTCACTCTATGGGTAATAATTCTAGACCTCAAACTAACCCTTATAGTAATACTTCCAATCCAGTTTAGAGGAACCACCCCAACTTCTAATGGGGTGGTCAAGGAAACCAAAGACAGCAACACCTCCCAAGTTTTCAACAACAGCCCTACCCACAGGAAAAGAAGCCGAACCTTGAAGAGATGCTGACAAAATTCATTACGGTGTCAGAAAATCGTTTCCAAAACACCGAGACAACATTTAAAAATCAACGAGCATCGATTCAAGGGATCGAGAACCAGTTAGGACAACTTGCGAAGATCATATCAGAACGACCACAAGGCAGCTTGCCAAGCAACACTGAAACAAACTCAAAGGAGCAACTTCAATCCATAAAAACTCATGTTAGTAAAGGGTTAGATGAACCCAAAATAAGCCAAGAGAATGTGGTTGAGGAAGGTAAGGTTGAGGTAAGTCATGATAAGCCAAAACCGGTAATTAAAGTGTACCAACCTCGTGTACCATACCCCAATGCGATGAAGAAAGACAACACAGATGAACAATTCGGTAAATTTCTTAAACTTTTAAAGAAATTACATATTAACTTACCGTTTCTTGAAGCTCTTTCGCATATGCCAGATTCAAGGAAATTTATAAAAGAGCTTTTGACAAACAAACGGAAGTTAGACGAAGAGTCGCATGTGGAACTAAACGCAGTGTGCTTAGCAATGTTGCAAAATAAACTACCACGAAAAATAAAAGATCCAGGGAGTTTTACAATTCCATGCTTAATTGGTAGTTTATCTGTTGGTAATGCTTTAGCTGATTTAGGGGCAAGCATAAATGTTATGCCTTATAAAATGTTTAAACAGCTATGTCTAGGGAAACCCAAACAAACTAGGATAAGCATTCAATTAGCTGATAAAACTATTAGAATTCCTAGGGGTATAATTGAAGATGTACTCATGAAAATTGATAAATTCATATTCCCAGTAGACTTTGTCGTTTTATACATCGATGAGGACAATAATATTCTTTTAATTTTAGGAAGACCCTTTTTAGCAACTTCCAGAACTAAAATTGATGTTGCTACAGGTGAACTCATACTTCGTGTTGGTGACGAAACGATCACTCTACAGGCTCTTGACTCGGCTAGGACATCAAGTAATCAATGTGAGAAAATAAATTCTATTAATGACCATTCGGTTAAACCTTCTTTTCAGGAAGCACCATGGAACTACACAACTGAGCCAGATCCTAGACCTCATGCCAACAAGGAAATAACTCATGAGGAACAAAGGCTTCAGATCGATGAACTAGACGAGTGGAAGACACATTTCAAAGAGAAACTAGGAATATACGAAGCAAAAATGAAGCAACTCCATGATAAACCTAAAGATGGGACAAACCAATTTCAGATTGGGGATCAGGTATTGTTGGCTAAAACAGACCCTCGAATCTCCCATTCAAACCTTAATACAAACGAAAAAAATCCCTTTTAAGGTACTCAATGTCTTCCCATACGGAACAGTCGAGGTAAGTAATCCTATATTCGGCACTTTTAAAGTAAACGCTACTCGACTCGAACTATATACTGATAATAGAACTGAATGCATGAGAAAGGATTTTCAACTCCTCAAACGACCATGATTATGCGAATGAGAGGTAAGTCTAGCTTAAGACTTTAAACGAGCGCTTCTCGGGAGGCAACCCGAGCATTAACTTTACTAATGTCATATTTTCAATTTTTAGCACCTAACTACAAACTAACCAATTTAATAAAGCGCAGTTTTCCCTACCACACGGCCTTGCATACGGGTGTGGCCGTGGCCGTGTGGACACCACGAATAGGTACATGGGTGTGGCGGAGATCATGTAGAAACAGGACGAAAATTTTCCCTAAGATACGGGCTCCGACTAAACACCACGGCCGTGCGAGGCGGCCGTGGTCAAAATTGCCTAAAGAACACGGGCTGAGATAAATCTACACGGCCGTACGAGGCACCCGTGGTTGATATTATCAGCTTTTTCACATATCGCCACCACCACCTCGAGATCACTCCGATAATGAAGACCTTTGAGTCCTTTTATTTTCTTTATTTTTATTTTTATTTTTATTTTTTATCTTTATTTAAGTTTATTTTTATTTATTATTAAACTCTTTAAATATTTAAGTATAATTTGATTTCTTTTATCTCTGGCTGTTTAAACTCTCGAGTAACTATAACAAACGTCCATTAAATAAGAACTCCCTAAAAACTTTACTAATGACTTCGCAGTTTGAAAAGGTTCAAGGTGCCACTCAAGGAACGAACACACCACCGGAGTATTCTCCACCACCTTCACCTATGCCTAGTCATCATGTTCATCATTGATCATCCTCCAAGGATTTCGATCCAAAATTCAAGAAGTTTCACTTCTCCCTATCTCTTATGATTTCATGCTTTTAATCTCTAGATATATATCTTTGTACATTGAGGGCAATATACATCTTAAGTATGAGGGTGAATTTTATTTTGAAAAGTTCCTAACTTTTTGCATTATTCTCAAATCCCTAAATTATGTCTTGTTCTTAAGTAATTTTCTCATATTACTATTAGAATGAAATTTCCTTTGATTCATTATTTTTATTGATATGTTTTAGATTAAGTCATTGATAATTGTGCAGTGATGATTTAAACTTTAGGAGACTAGAGAATCAAGCATGATGAGTCTATTTTCAAAATTAAAAATTTTGTTAGGTTGTCTACCTGTACCTAATTATTACCTTGAAGTTTGAAATTTACAAGGCTGATATCAAAAACCCATAATTTTTGTAAGATTTTGATCCTTTTAGAGCATATATCTTTTCTTGCTCACTTTATTGATTATGAGTGTGTCAACATTGATTTGTTATTCTAGAACTTGCTTCGATTATACATGTCAAGACCACATCATTGATTTAATATACAGAGATGATAAAGGCACTTAGGATTTAACCTACTTACTCCACTAAAAGCCTACCCTCACAATTAACCCCTAGTGAACCCCTTTGATCTTAACAAACCGTTTATTGACTCACCCACTAATATTAACCTAAAAACCACCTTGTATTTGTTATCACCATTTCTTTTGACTACCCTTATATCGAGATTTGATATGATCAGTTGCCTAACTACATTCTTCATTTCAATTGTTAGATACTTGATTTGTTCTTAAAAAAATAAAGTATATTCATTATTAGTTCTATGAGCTTATACGTTTAAATTCTACATCTTGAGAAGAAGCTCGTGTTATGAAATTTTAGTTGATGTAATTATTCGAGTCTTAGTTCATCTTTCTAAGTTAGGTAATTTGTCAATTCAATCTCGGTTCTAACCCTTTAATTCAGCTTTTATCCACACCTTTAACCCGAGCCCCATTACAACCCTTTTTAAAGACCTTTTTGATTTGTGTATCATCTCATTTTATAGTGGTGGAGATTTGGTTTTCATGCAAGCCTATGGGATTAACTTTTCATGTTCAACTTTTGAGTGCTTAATTTTGAACCTTAAACACTTTTGAGTGATTTGAGTGAATCTTTAGTGAGGATATAAATTTTTGTCAGTTTCAAATCAGAGGTAATTATTTAGGAAAGGGGAAAATACCTATGTTTTCGTACTATAAAAACTATGACGTTGATTGTTTGAATCTTTAGAACCCTTTTGGTTAAATTATCAATGTATGAATTACCTATGAATTATGATGACACACTATTGATGAATATTATGAATTGAGAAAGTTCATTTTAATTGTGAGTTGAGAATTTTGCTTGAGGACAACTAAATGCTTAAGTGTGGGGGTATTTGATAAACCATAATATATTCATATTTTAATCCCACATTTAGCATACTTTTGGATGATTTATTCCTTGAATTGTGGAATTTGATGCTCATAATCCTTTAATTTTATGTTTTATACTTAGGAGAGCACCGGAGGATGAAAAGAACGAGAAACGGGCCAAAAACGAAGAAGATGGGCCAAAGTATGAAATTCACACGGCCTGGGCCCGAGCCACACGGCCGTGCCTCTTGAGCAGACCCGAACACGGCCTGAGCTCGATTTACACTGGCGTGTCCCTGCCGTGACCTATTTTAATTCCATTCGGATTAGGATACTTAGGGGCAAAGAAAGACATTCCGAAAACCTATATAAATACCCTAAGTGTGACCTAGAAGATGGGCATTCAGATAGGCCGAGAAGCCAAGCTAGAGAGGCCAAATTGTGGGATTTACTTGAAGACAGCCAGTTGATTCATCTCAAGAAGCCGGAATCATACTCAAGACGGAATATCTTCCCTTCAATTTCTTTCAGGGGGTTTTAGGGTTTTTCTTATGTTTTGTTTTATACTTTCTTCTGAGATGTTTTCTTTTATAAACATGAACTAAAACCCTCAAATACCTGAGGGGGATGAAACCTAAGACAAATCTTGTTATTGTTTTCTGAACTGTATGATAAATACTTGATTTATTCTTAATTATGTGTTCTTAATTCTTGCTTTGATATTTCAGGATATTGATTTAAGTATTGATGTGCTTAGGCAGTGGAGAAAAATTATCTGTTCAAAAGTAGATCTAGCATAATTAAGCCGAGTTGATTGCAAACCTAGAGATAGGATGACGAAAATCTACCGAATTAGGGTCAAACTTATTATAGGAGTCCATAGATCGAGTTAATGCAATTCTAGGGGTTTTAATTAGAAAGAGATTTCAATTAATCAACCTAGGGTTAAATGTTAATAGCCTCGAGAGAGGTATTAATATAAATTAGGGAATCCTACAGATCAAGTCAAGTGAATAAATCGTCTGGTTCAGAGTTAAATAACAAGTGAAGTCTAGGTGGATTCTTCCTCGGGTATTATTTTAATCAATTTGTTTTCCCAAAAGTATTCTCTTCAATTCATTCTCTGTGACTTAGCATATTTAGCTTAGTAATTAGTTAGTCTTAGATTAAACAACAATTCCCTTAATTATTAGGCTAAATAATAAAAATATGGTAATTACTAGTACTCTTAGTCCTTGAGGATACGATACTTCCAGTCTTGCCATAACTATACTACCAAACGATAGGTGCGCTTGCCCCAATCGTTGTCATAGTTAATTTCTAGGCTCGATCATTCATTACATAAATATTAAGACTTTCTGACAGGATCATTAGTGTATGATAGATGACTTTTGCTAAGTGATTTTCGGTAAAAATGCCTAAAAGGACTTATTTGTAAAAGTTGTAAAATATGTAGTAAAAGTGAGAATAAATGAAAACTGTGGGCTGTTATGAGTATGTATAAGGTACGGCTAGGCATGGATATTGAATAAATTGAATGAAAATCATTTTACGAGCCTAGGGACTAAATTGTAAAAATGTCAAACTTTAGGGTTAAAAATGTAATTTTTGCCATAATATGATTTTGGGCTGATTTGAATAGTGTAATGATTAAATAAGTTAAATGTGATAAGAAAACCGAGGTTTGGAGTTAGAACGGGAGAAAAACAAGTATTTAACGATTTAGTCGTTTTTGCCATTTATATGTCGAGGTAAGTTTGTATGTTTAATAATCATTAAATTATATGTGTATAAATGCTTAATTGATATAATTATGGTAAACATTATATTATTGAAATGAAATGTGAATGTTATTGAGTACGATACTACGGAAATGATCGACAAAGGTTCAGTACAGTGAAAGTTCCGGTTGAACCTTAGGAATAGATAGGATATAAATGTCATGACATTAAGGTTACTGAGATTATGTGTAAGACCATATTTGGGATATGGCATCAATATAAGACATTCGTGTAAGACCATATCTGGGATATGACATCGATATGAGATTTCGCGTAAGACCATAACTAGGCTATTGGCATTGATACGAGATTACATGTAAGACCATATATGGGATACGGCATTGGTACGGTACTATGTGTACGAGATCCCCGAATATCCTTTAGTATTCCAAATGGTTCAACGGGAAATTCAACGAGTATGTCAAAGATGAGAAAATATATGAATATGTTATGTGATGGTACAGGTATGTACATAAAAATCAAAGAAAATGAGCGCAGTATATGATGAACAAGTGGTAATATTGTGATTGAGTAAGTTGTGCTTATGAAGCTTAAATGACATTTATGTTGAAACGTATTATGTAGTTCATATGATGAGCTATTAGTATATGACAATTATGTTGATTTGTATTATGTTGATATTAAATGACATTTATCTTCATATGACATTTATGAAGTTTTAATGACATTTATGTTGATATATGTTATGTTATTCATATGATTAGCTGAGGGCAAGAATGTGATTGAGTAAATTATACTCATGGAGTTTAATGACATTTATGTTGAAATATGTTATGTTATTTATATGAGGAGCTATTGGTAAGATTGTGATTGAGTAAGTTGTGTTTATGAATTTTTAATGACATTTATGTTAATAATTGTTAAGTTATTTGTATGTCAAGTGTATGAATAATGTTTTGTATTATTGCATATGAACTTACTAAGCTATATAATATAGCTTACCCCCTTTCCTTTCCCATGTCTTTTAGGGTTATTAAGCTAGCTTGGGTTGGAGTTCGCCGGAGATCCTATCACACTATAAAGCTATCATTTTGGGTATAAGTGAATTCAAATATTTTAAGTCTATGGCATGTATAAGGACTTAGTCATATGTTGAATGTGTCATTGTGATTGTAGCCAATGTGTTGGCTTGTGATTGCCAAGTGTTTGTTCGATAATTGGCCATGTAGATTGGTTCATTTGGGCTATCATGATTGTAAGCCTAAGTATATATATATGTGTGTGTGCGCTAATTACTTTGGTGATATGGTCATGGTATGCTTGGTGAATGATAGAAATGTTATTTATGACATGGATGTGTGATGTTTGGTAATGTGGTCTATTGATGAAATGATAAAGTGGTGTACAATTAGTTATTTTGAAAGTAGTCAATTGTGACTTAGTAAATGTTGTGAGTGTGATAAATATGGATATTGTGTTGGTTATAATTGTGGTTGTTTGGTTGCTCTTATATGTTTGAATTTGTGCCATGTGACGTTGTGTTGATGTGTGCAAGTAAGAGTGGCAAAATGGCTTGGTAAATAGCCTTGTTTTTGTCCACACGGGTAGACACACGAGCATGTGTTTAGGCCGTGTGTGACACACGGTCCGCCCTACGGGCATTGTGTTTCGGCCGTGTGCCCCCTGCACATTAATTTTGGAAAAACAGAATGTCTAGAATTGAGCACACGGGTAGAGATACGGGTGTGTGTCTTAGCCGTGTGTGCTACACGACCTAGCACACGGGCGTGTGGCACGACTGTGTGGCACAAGTCATAGAGCACCCTAATTTGTACATGGTCTGAAGCACGGGCGTGTCCCCGAGGTCACACTGGAGTGTCCTTTGGACCACACGGGCGTGTGAGCCTTGCTTCTAGTAAAATTTTTCTAAGTTTTGTAAAAATTCTAAAGTTCTCGGTTTAGCCCCGAACCACCTCCAAAGTATGTTTTGAGCCTCGTAGGCTCGTTTTAGGGACGATATGAATGTATGTGAAAAGTTTTAAATTTGGATAGAAATTTCGTCTCAGTTTTGTATGTTTTTTTGTGTTTAAGTCCGGTAATGCCTCGTACCCTATTCCGGTGTCGAACATGGGTAAGGGGTGTTACAGAAGCATAAACAGGTTCTGAATGTAATAAAAATATACCTGTCACAACATCATTAGCATCACTGTCCTCACAAGTCCCCACAACATAAGCTCGAGCTGGCGTTCTGGCCTCCGACTGTTGAGTAACAACATCATTTCCCTTTCTAACACCACCTCTCAAAAATAAATTATTACATATACCTCTGAGAATAAATGAACATATAGAATACCCAGAAGAGATCACTACAAGATACTCGACTATAACAGATGCATTCAGATATCTTTACAATTTCAACACTATCCCATTGACTACTACAGTCATCAATGATCCCACATTATCCCAATCACTAAAGAAATCAATTCAGAAGAAATTTCAATTAACCCATTCTTTAAATACCATACCTGAATAAGTCGATTACTCATGAATAACTTTTTCCTTAATAGCGACATTGTGTATCCCGAATAATCTTCAGAAAAATCTGATATCTCTTCTAGAACTCTCTTTACTTGCTAACTCATCCTTAGCTCTGGCAGCGTTATTATTCATTCAGCTATTGAACTCTTCAGTTTCACACTTATAAGCTTAATGAATATAAATCTTGTAAATTCCATTGTATAAAATTGTACATGTGAGGGGGTGAAGGTCGTAAAGCCTCAAAATTTGACTCTCATATACACACATATAACGTAACATTTATCATCAACATAATTGTAGTAACCCATTTTGCCCAGGCCCATGAAAACCAAAATGAAAAAAATAATAATAAATGTCCTTTTACAAAAGCCCAATTTTAATGGCCCAAAATTAAACCCAAACAGACGACCCAAACCTACTGACCCAATACCCCATTACACCAGTAGCCCAATTACAAACCCAATACCACCAGCTACCCGAAATAGACCCAACAGATCCTAAATGGACTACCCAACTAGGACCCATGCTCGCACGACCCAAAAAGGCCAAAAATTTAAACCAGTTTCAGTAAGCCTAGGGTTTTTAGAAACCCTAGGCGCCGCAATAGCCAGTGTCCCAACCTTCATGCCGCAAGCGCCGCACCCATCAGCCCTCTGTCATGCCGCCATCAACGCGCACGAACCCCGCACCATCGCCAAAATCTTCGTCACCACCTGCAAAAAGAAAGGAAACAGTAACAAAAATGGCAGAAATGATCTATTTACTTTTATTTTTAAGGCTATAAAAGCTTGATTTATTTTGTAACAGAGGACACGATAGATACACAAGAAAAACAGAGATACAAAACAGTCACAAAAATATACAGAGAAATAAAAAATATTCGTTTACAAAGGTGATCTACATGCTGTTTACTTGTTTGTTTGTTTGTTTGTTTGTTTTTTGTTTCGTGCATGTTTTGTTTACAAAACAATATTTTTTTTTTAAAAACGAAGGTTCTTACCTTAACGCCGCCGTATGCGACGGCGCGTGAGCGATGATGGCCGGAGGTCGACGACCTGTGAGGGCAGAGCAAAATCTTAAGACCCCAGCTTTTTTTTTTATTTCGGTGCTAAAATGATTTTTTTGGGCCAATTTTGACTTATATAATAGTTCAAAAACGACGCCGTTTTTGCTTAATTCAATAAGTATAAAACGACGTCGTTTTAAAAAGAGGATCCGCACGTTGACCCGAAAACCCGGGGAGGATCCGAGCGTTTTTATAAAAAGGGAAATTTACCCTTTTAGTCCCTCCGCTATCTCATTAAGTTTAATTTCGTCCAATTCAACATTTTAATTATTTTAAATTAGCCCAAAAACTTATACTTTGCTTCAATTTAGTCCCTCGGACTGCTTTAAGGGCTAAAAATCAGAACGACGTCGTTTTGGGAAGAAGGCATAATTGCCTAATGAGTCCCTGCAGTGTGACACGCGTTTTAATTTAATCCTTTTATATTTATTTTATTGCTATTTAATCCTCTTTTCTTTGTTTATTTTTTATTTTATTTTTTTAAATCATTCTATATATTTAATTATTCTATTACTATATATTTAATTATTTTACCATATAAAAATGTTATATTATTATTTATATATTAACTTTGTTTATAGTATAAAAATTCATATACATATTTTTTATGTATTAACCTTATATATATATATATATATTTTGGTTTAATATTATTTATATTATAGTTTGTATATTATTTACTACATTATACATTTTTAAATTTCTACATCGTATAGTAGTATGTTATATTATATATAAATTCTAATTTTTTTGTATATAAAATTTATTTATATTATATAATATATTTTATTTATATTTTTTTATATTATATATTTAATTTTATGATTAGTATATTATATATATGTTTTTATATAAAAATATTATATATTTGACTAATTATTTTTAGTATATATAATTATTTATATATGTATTGAATTATTAAATTATATATGTTTATTATAAGTACTTTTATATATATTAAATCATTTTAAAACTCGTCACATTCTTTTTATCTTTTCAATGTTTAAATATATTATTCCCTTTTTCATTTGATTTTGTTATTCCGTGAAAGTTTTAATTTATTTTATATGTTTATTTATTTATGTCATTTTTAATCGTTGTTCTTGCTTAACATAGTTCTTCATATATTCATTCATGTTATATACTTTTATTATTTATTTGTTAGTATAATTTGTAGACATGTAGAATTGCTATTAAATATATATGTTGTAATGTATTCATGCAATGTTTTACTCAATCCATTTTTCTATAAAAGTACCTTTTAAATTGACGCATTTATTTCAAATAATTTTAAAAAATAATGTGATATTTAATATTTGGGACTTCGAGAAAAATTGTGCCCTAACTCACTGGGTTTCATTTTTTATCGTTGAACTTAAAATATTAAGTATCCTTTTCTTTTAAAAAAAATTCATAAATTTTCAATTCAAAACTTATTCTCAGGAATTCAAAACGTTGTATCCTAACTTACTGGATATGATGTTTTGTGTTTCGAGATAAGAATTTTCTAAATAGAGGTGAGCTTAATTTCAAAGCCATGAAATTTTATATCCTAACTTACTGGGTATAATATTTTATTTTTTTGAGATAGGTAAGTCTCGGTTTTATTTCTAATAAAAAGGATTATATTTTAAAATTTTTCAAATTTTTGACAATAGGACATTATTTTATCGATTGGGGTACCAATTTTTGGGCGTTCTGAGGGTGCTAACCTTTCCTCAAACGTAACCGACTCCCGAACCCGTTTTCTTGTTTTTCATGGACCAAAATCAAATGTTTTAAAATAAAACATTTTATAAAGGTGATCCAATTACACCTAAGTAAAAAGGATTGGTGGCGACTCCATTTCTATTTCTTGAAGTTGATCCCCGTTTTTCAAAAGTAAATTTTAAAAACGGTTTCGACAATAATCATTATAATCATTCGACATTTTTAATTATAAAACAAAAACAAATATATATCAGCATCCAAATCCCGACTCAATTCGACTCAATTATGGCATGTACCTCTAGACTCAATTTCGAGCTCGATTTAGTCTGAGAATCAGCTAAACCTACAAAGCTCTGATACCATTAAATGTAGCACCCCTAACCCACATATGTCGCCGGAATAGGGTTTCGAAGCATTACCGAAACTTATCAATCAAACAGACATAAATATACATTGATATCACATAATATTCAGGTCAAAAACCAATTAAATTCATACATAATGTCCCTTATTTGAGCCCTCGAAGCCCAAAATATGTATTAGAAATAAATCGGGACTAATTCGGAGACTCAGAGAATTTTTCGTAAAATATTAAAAATGTTCAAAGTTGCAGGGTTCATACGCTCGTGTGGTTAGCCCGTGTGTCTGGCCCTGTAGGCTCAAAATGTACCTTTAACAAGAAGTTTACCATTCCTTGCAAGCTTGAACAATAAGCAACTCAAAAATCATTCGTTTAACCAATTCAGAACACAATCAAACACATCCAAAATATGTCAAAATAATCATCCTAGGTGCCTAACTAATGTATCCTCATAGGTACCACAATTATGTCATCAAAACATATCAATAAAACATCATTCAAATCCAATTTATAAACATGCCAAATTCAATCTATTTTACCTATTTCATGTTCATTTAAACATTAACTTAAACTTGTCATAATATGACCTCAAACATAAACACATTTATATGTATATAACCATCCAATATTGACTTATAATCTTATTTACAACCAATCCACAAAAAGATTAATATTTAGACACGCTAGGTACATGCCGCCACAAAAGGAAAAACATCACCACGTTTGAGTTCGAGATCGTTATTGGATGATGAATTGATGATCAAAATTTAGTACTTAACTTGCGCACGAAAAATAAAACCATACGTTGAGTAAAACTCAGTGGTATTTCTATAATCCGAATATTTATAGACAAAAGATAATATAATATGTACATTTTAATTTTAAGTACAATTGAATATTAAAAACCACATTAATTTATACAATGACATTAGTCATTCAATTTTTCACTTCATAAATACATCATTCATACCATACTCAATTCTCATTATTTGCTATGTAATAGCTTTTCACAATATGATACACATATCATTAAAACAACAATATTGTTCATTCCATATGCAATTCATGAATACACAATTCATGTGTCTCCATTATAACACTTTATTATTCATTTACCCCTATTAACACGACTCGGACTCGGACGGATACACGGATCCAACCAAAACACACCAGTTTGGCACCCAGTGCCTCATCAGATAATTCAAAGTAATAAATTGACACTCAGTGTCTCATCGGTTAAACCGAAGTAAATTGACACCTAGTGCCTCATCGAATTAATTTGAAGTAATAAATTGACACCCAGTGTCTCATCTACTCGAAGTCGAAGAAATTCCTGAACTCTTCCAATCATATGGCATGCTATCTATATTCGACTTAGCCCGATACTGTTAATAGAGTTTCAATTCACTTTCCAAATGCAATAAATATCCAATATTCAAATTTCACATTAATCACAAATTCATATAAATTCAATTCAATATCAAAATGCCAATTACTCACCTCAATCACTTACCATAAACATTTAGTCAAAATACAACAATTAATATTTAGATTCAAATTATAGAAATACAATCTAGAAATTCCGAGCTATTCCTCGTTGACTTTATCTTTAGTCGAGGATTCTGGTACGATGTTAGCTACATAATTAAAACAATTAAAATTCATTAATACAACACAATTCAATCTCATATTTAATATTTTAATTTTTACTCAATGTTTACCAAAATTCCAATTTAGTCCCTAAACCGAGATTAATTTTATTTCTTCACAATCAGTCTTATATTTTCATACAAATTCCACCTTAGACTAGATTTAACCCCCTAGTTTCATTTAAGTCCCTAAATTTTAAATTTTCACTATTTAGTCCCTAATAATCAAAATTTACAATTTATTCTACAATTCAATCCTTTTTCATTTCTAACTTGAAAATCTATCAATGTAGTCCCTAATACTAAAATTATTCAACATAAACATTACTTAAAAACTTAATCATTTCTAAATTTTTTATATGGGTCGGGTAGTATTTAATATCGGAATTCCAAAAACATAAAAATTATAAGAAAATGGACTAAATTGACTAACCAATTAAACTTGGAACTTTAAAACCCCTAAGGCCCTTCGTCTTCCTCCTTTCTCCCTTTTTCTTTTTCTTTCCTTTTTCTATTCTATTTCGTTTGGCTCTCTGTTTCTTTCTTTCTATTTCTATTTCTTTTCGTTTTATTAATATAATATAATATAATATATACACTTAACATTTAAGTTTTAATATTATAATAGTATAATATATATTTTAACTTTAAAATTTTATAAAATATACACTTATGCCGCCTCAATTATCATCATTGGCATAATGTCTTCTTTAGTCCTTTTAGTTTTTCTTTAATTTATAATTCAACTTTTATCCTTTATGCAAGTTAGTCATTATATTTAATTACTCTTAATTCATGTAAATTCACTTAACCAAAACTTAATTAATTACACAACTAAAAATATTTACTAGTCCGTTTTACAAAAACGGAATTCCAAAAATGCACTTTTTGACACCCATGACTATCGGATCGTTACAAAACTCGTTTGGTTGAGTAATGATCCTTGGCAACATAACTTTCAATCTGTTGACAATAACTTTTATTAAGACTTTGTAAGGGACTGCACAAAGACTAATGGGCTTGAACTAAGAATAATCCTACTTTGAAATGAGGATTAGAAGCGCATCATTCCAAAAAATTGATTAGACGAAGATGCCCTTAATCATCTGGCATAAGGAACGATCAATAACATCTTAATAACACTAATAGAACCTGCAAAGTCATAAACAGTAGTGGACTTAAGTGGTGTCATCTAAAACAAAGTTCTGCTGATCTCTTCTGCAGAAATCTCAGCATCTAAAAGATGTAACTCAGAAGTACTTAGAATAGGAAACCGACCTCCACTTTCACCCGTAATAATGCCCTTCCACTCTATATAAACGATTAAAGAAATTAACAACTTCGTCTTTGGGTAACTCATTATCATAGCACTAACTTCCATCACTAACCTTCAAGGTTGTAATATGATTCATTCGTGTCCTTCTCTTAGCTCTACAATGGTAAAAGTTTGTATTACAGTCACATTGAACCATCCCATCACAACAAGAAATTTGACACCACATCAACTCCTGGTCAAGTAGTATTTCAAGTTTCGTGCGCAAGTCCACTTCTAGTTTTAAAAGACATGGGTTTAACGCCATGTCTATAGACTTCTACAGTACTCGCTTGATCTTTTCCAAAACACATCTCTTTCTCCCCTTAATACTACAAAAATAGAAGAAACTTATATTCCACCTACGACCTGCCCACCAACTTGAGTCAGTGTTTGTCGTAGGAGTCGTTGCATCCTAGCTTGAACGAGCAAACCCTGAGAAGCCATTGTACAATAACCAAGTCAAATGAAACTGAAATAGCCTCAACCCAGTCTCATGCCACTTCTCACCAAGTGAAAGTATCAAGGGATGATGGTCCGACTTGATACAGGTTATATGGTAATTTTTTGTAACAACTCGATTTTTATTGGTGTTAGAAAAGTCGATTTTGAAATCAAATTTTTTTAGTCAATATAATTTGAGATATACGCGTTGTATATGATCACGTCCCAACATGCGTGCTTTGGAGCTAAAGAAAATGCAGTTGAATATTTGAGTGAAGTGTAATGTCTGCAAATGTACAACTCAATTTGTAATATAGTAAAATTTACAACAAAACACTGAGAAGCATTCCGATGATCACACTCAAGGAGTCAAGAGAGGTTTATTTAAACTAAATTAATAGAACAAATCACACACTACCTAAGTCTAAATAACTATCATGTACTAGTCTTATTACAATAAAATAATTACGAGATGAATCACAAAACAAAACTAAAGCGTAATACCGGTAACGACACAATGACTAAAATGTAACAAATTCATAACATTAGTGACCAAAGCATAATGAATTAAATTCCAGTGATCAATCTATAATTTAGACAATACATAAGGGATTATTTTTATAATTTACCCTAATTAAACCGGTGTAAGGCTTGAATTCAATTTTAGAAAACCCTTTCCTTTTCAAATTTAAATCCCTCTTTTTTATCATTCCAAGTCCAAAAACAGAATCGCACGTTATAAATAAAAGTATATAATTATATACTTTTTATAGTTAGGTGGAGATAGTGCCAAAGCTATTACCAAAAAAAAAAAAAAAAAAAAAAAAAAAGAAAGGTAAAATCATCCTCTCTTACCTTTTAAAATAATACTCACATGATATTCCCATTCTGACCAGTAGGTGAAGATTTTGGTATACAAAATAAAGGTTTCATCTATATATTAATATTTAAATTGTATTATTTTTTATTTTGATATTTAATTTTTTTTACCATAAATGACATTTAAACTATTTTTTCTCTTTAAGTTTATTTTTAGTAGTCAAACAGTTAAAAGTTTATTTTTAAAAAGAAATTAACTCATAAATTGGTATCATAGTTATCCTTTTTTTTTATATTTAAATATTTTTTTGTCCCAACCTGTTTCTAAACTATTTTCCCTCCCAAATTAATACATTTGTTAGTTTAAATATTAATTAAACATTTAAGTTTCTTTAAAAAATAATCAATTAAAAAGTTACTCTATATTATTTAAAATCAAATAGTGAATAAATGATAGAAAATTAAACATAAAAGACTCCCTTGAAAACCAAGAGTGCTCTCAAAGAGTCCTAGAGAGATCAGTTTCTACTGTGGCTTAGGATGGAAGAGGGTGGTGGAGTGGAGAGGGAGGGCAATGAAGAGATATCATTGTTGGCTGAAAAATTGATTCAATTGTCGATTAAGAGATCATTGGTGGTCCCCAGTGAAAAACCTACTCTGATCTGTTCAGTGTGGACAAAAAAGTTTTTTAATCCAGATAGTTTTAGAGCCCAGATGAAGAGCGTATGGAAATCCAAGAAGAAGTTTGAAATCCAGACAGTGGGGCAGAATTTGTTTTCCATTACTTTTGATCTAGAAGACGATTTAGAGTTTATTTTGGAGGGTAGGCCATGGCTCTTCCGCAAGTTCCTTATTTTGTTTGATAGATTGAAGAGTCCAATTGAACGTGACCAGATTCGATTGACTTCATCACCGTATTGGCTTAAGATTGGCATGTGTCCTCCAGAGTTTGATAAGAAAGATATGTTGCATGCGATTGGATGTACTTTTGGTGGGGTCCTTAGATCTGAAGTTAGTGGTGATTTTTGCCGATTAAGGGTGAATTTGGAGGTTCAGAAACCCCTTAGAAGAGGTATTTTTGTCTCTTGTGAAAAAGAGGTCAGTTCTTGAATTCCTTTTAAATATGAAAAGCGCCTAAATTTTTTTTTTTGGTCATGATAAATTAGATCATAGCCTTCATGATTGCTTGGAGATAGATCCTGCAAAAAAGGCAAAAATCAGAGAAGATCCACCATTTTCTATCGCATTAAAAGCAGAATCTAAGATGATGGGAAAAGAAAGTGTGAAATTTAATACATTTTCCATAAAGCAGGGGGTGCAATGTTCTTATACAAGGCAGAATGCGGTGCGGGACAGCCAAGAAGATTGGGGTGAATCTAATCTTTTGAATGGGAATACTAATGGAGGGATAGTCTTGGCGAGGTGGGAAGATGGATTAAAATCTAGGGAAGGGCAGTTTTCTTTACTACAGCATACGGTACATGAAGCAAAACCTAATGAAGGTGAGGAAAAGTTCACTACTTCAAGGAAAGCTAGTTGGAAAAGATTGGCTTGAAATAAGCAGGAAAATATGATTATAAGTAGTGGTGATAGGAAAAAGAGAAAAAGTCCTGATAAAGTTGATGATGAGATGTGTTGGGAATTAGTGGATCAAGGGGGCACGGAAAAATTAAAAGGAGTTTGTGGGGATGTTTTATCAGGAGTTGGTAAGGAGGCTATGATTGATGAGGAAATTTCGATGGTTGGCTTCAACACTTTAGAATCGGCGGCTGCCAATGGGCAAGTCGACCGGGCGCCATGAAAACATATGTTGGAATGTCCGTGGGTTGGGGAGTCCACGGGCGGTGAGGAGGCTGCGAAACTTATATAAGCAGTAAAATCCCCAAATGGTCTTCTTAATGGAGACTAAATTGAATCAAAAACGTATGGAGAGGGTTAGGAGGAGTTGTGGTTTCAGTAGTGGAATTGATATTGAAGCAGATGGGTCTCGTGGAGGTTTAAGTCTTGCATGGAAAAGCGACATTGGGGTTACGTTGAGGAGTTTCTCGAAATGGCATATTGATGTGTTAGTTAGGGAGGGAAGTTCACAGGAGTGGAGATTTATGGGTTTTTATGGTTCGCCGTATTCAAAAGATAGAAGTTGTGCTTGGAACTTGCTCAGACGTTTAAGTCAGGATTACAACTTTCCTTGGCTTGTAGCAGGAGACTTCAACGAAATTTTGTATTCTTTTGAGAAGAGGGGTGGAGTTCCCAGAGAACAAAAGAGAATGGATGCTTTTAGGGATACTTTGGAGGATTGTCAATTGATGTATATGGGTTATTTGGGTGTATGGTTCACTTGGGAAAGGGGTAACCTTCTAGAAACAAATATAAGAGAACGTTTAGATAGAGGGGTTGCCAATGAAGCATGGCTACTTTTATTTCTAATGGGAAAAATACAGCATCTTCCTCATTCTACGTCAGATCATTGTCCTCTTCTTTTAACTACAGATAACCCACCCATACTTTTAGGCTCTAGAAGTTTTAGGTTTGAAGCATGGTGGACTATGGAGGATTCGTTTGAAGGAGCGCTAAAGGAATTTTGGGCTTCATATAGTGTACCGTTGTGGGAGAAGTTGATGTGTTTGCAGATTTATTTGAAGGACTGGGCCAACTCTATTAGAAACAAGAAGGTGGGTCTAAAAAGGAGGCTTGCAAAAGAGCTAGAATTCTTGTTAGCAAAAGACAAAGATGATGAAACAATGTCAAGAATTATTGATACAATGATACAATTAAATATAGAGATTGATAAAGAAGAAGTGTATTGGGAGCAAAGAGCGCGAGCCAATTGGCTTCAGTTGGGAGATAAAAATACAGCTTATTTTTATAAGTGTGCATCTTTTAGGAAAAGGACTAATTGAATTACAAAATTGGTGTCAGAGGACGACAATGAGATAACCGATGGTTCAACAGTACTTGAGATAGTTACAAAATATTTTGAAGATCTTTTTACTTCTAAGGGTATTGGTGACTCTCGGAAGGTGTTGGAGGGTATAGAAAGGGTTATCACAAATGAAGTTAATGAGTTTTTATTAGCACCTTATCGTGAAGAGGAAGTTTGGGCGGCATTGAAATGTATGGGTCCTACAAAAGCCTCCGGACCGGATGGCTTCCCAGCTTTGTTCTTCCAACAATACTGGCATATTGTGGGCAAAGAGGTAATGAACTTTTGCTTAAGTATTCTTAATGAGAAGAAAGGAGTTGATATAGCTAATGTTACTAAATTAGTACTAATTCCAAAGATCCCTAATCCGTCAACTTTAGTCAATTTTAGGCCAATAAGCCTATGTTCAGTTCTTTATAAGATTGTGGCAAAGGCAATTGCAAACAGGTTGCAGAATGTTATCGACCTATGTATTGATGAAGTACAGAGTGCTTTTGTTCCTGGTCGATTGATAACTGATAATATAATCTTAGCTTATGAGATCCTTCATACATTTTGACAGAAACGAATAGGGAAAAAAGGTTATATGGCGGTTAAGTTAGATATGAGTAAAGCATACGACAGAGTAGAATGGGATTTTGTGAAGAAAATGATGCTCTAGATGGGATTTGCACAGGAATGGGTGGATTCAATAATGAAATGCATTAATTCAGTGTCTTATGCTGTTAATATTAATGGTCAAAAGTGCCGAATTTTTCATCCCTCAAGGAGATTTAGGCAGGGGGATCCACTTAGCCCTTTCCTTTTTCTTATTTACAGTGAAGGGGTTTTTTCTTTAATGAGATCGGGAAATCAGGTAGAATTGGTTAAAAGGGCAAGGGTTTGCAGAAGAGGGCCAGCGATATCTCACTTATTGTTTGCTGATGATTGCATGTTATTTGGCGAAGCCACAGAACAGGGAGCAAGAAATATAAAAGCAATTCTGAATGAGTACGAGGGTTGTTCGGGTCAGTGTGTTAATTTGAACAAATCAATAACTTTTTATAGCTTAAATCCTTTAGAAGCTGCGAAAACATTGGTGGAATGAATGTTAGGAGTACGTCGTTGCTCGAGCCAAGAGAAATATCTGGGTTTGCCCAATATGGTGGGTAGAAGGAAAAATGCAGCATTTCAGGATATTCTAGATAAGATTTCTTTACGAATTGATAGGTGAAGTAACAGATTTTTGTCACAAGCGGGGAAAGAAGTCTTTATAAAATTTGTCTTGCAGGATATTCCCACTTATGCCATGTCTTGTTTTCTTTTTCCTAAATCTCTGTGTGAGAAGATCGAGAGTAGTTTTGCCAAATTTTGGTGTAGAAAGGAGCTGGGAAGCACGGTATTCATTGGTGCAAATGGGGTTATTTATGTAGGCCCAAAGAGGAGGGAGGTTGGGGTTCAGAAACATGGCACAATTTAATTTAGCTTTGTTAGCAAAGCAAGGTTGGAGGTTTTTAACTTATTCGGACTCATTAGTTACGCGGGTTTTCAAGGCCAAGTATTTTTCAGATTGTAGTTTTCGTGATTCGAGATTAGGAAGATCATCTTCTTATGTATGGCGTAGCATTTGGGCAGCAAAGGCCTCTTTAGAAAAGGGTTTGATATGGAAAGTCGGTTCTGGCGAGGAAATTTCAGTCTTTGACGACGCATGGATTCCAAATTATGAAAGTGTTAGATTAACGTCCCGAATTGATAATTTGCATTTGGTTAAAGTTGCAGATTTAATAAAAAAAATGATCAGAGGGAATGGAATAGGAGGCTGATTGTAAGTACCTTCTCAGTTGTTGAGGCAGAATTGATTCTTCAAATCCCTTTGGCGAAGGAACCGCATGCAGATCTCCTTGTGTGGAAAGGCAAATTGTCGGGTGAGTTTTCTGTGTGCAGCTCCTATCAACTATTACAGAAAAATGATTCTATAGCTTATGCTTTACAAGATATCTACAAAAGATTTTACAACAAATTGTGGAAATAGACATTCCCTTGAAAATAAAGCTTTTTATATGGAAAGTTTCTCTGAACTATCTGCAGTTGGGATGAATCTGACCATTAGAAACCTTTCAACAATCCGCTTATGTCCTCGGTGTGGAGCTGAAGTGGAAACGATGAACCATCTTTTTCGAAAATGCCCTGTATCAGTTCGGATCTGGTCAAATTTATCAAAAATAATGTTGGTAGCGGATACATCAGCAGACTTTGTAGAGTAGCTTACCAGAGCTTTGGCTAATATTCCTTTGACCATGTGTTGTCTTTTCTGTGTAATACTTTGGGCCATCTGGGGGGACAGGAACTCCCGCATTCATGACAAAACAGATAGATCGAGCAAGGAGATAGTTAGTTTTATACATGGATATATTCGAGAACTAGAGGCAATCAGAAAAGTCAGTCATAGTACCTTAATAGATGGTGTCAAATGGAAAAATCAATCTGGTCTGGCAGTGAAGATAAATTTTGATGGAGCGTTCGACGAGAGTTCTAAACTTTCAGCATCGGGGGTAGTGGTTAGAAAGCGTTTCGGTGGTGTTCTTCTCTCTAGTACAGAACTCCATCACGGAGTGGCCTCAGCTTTTGCCATAGAAGCCATCGCTTGCCGCCGGGCTACTTAAATAGCTTTCGACATAAAAAAAAACAGAGGTTATCATCGAGGGAATTCTTTGGCAATAATAAAAAAATGCAACATGAGAGGGATTGATAAATCACAAGTAAGCCCTTATATCCAGGATATTTATAAGATGCAGTCGAAAGTTACAAATACAAGTTATGAGTTTGTTCCTAGATCAGCAAATAAACTAGCCCATATCCTCGCAACAGAGACACTGAAAAGGAAAGAAATAATTTACCTGGAGAATGCTGTTCCATTCTATGCTGAGGCACAGTCGGAGATTGAATATGCAAGGGAGCCAGATTGATAGGGAGAAGGTAGAGTCTGGAAGGAGGAAGGGTATTCATCTGTTTCAAAATGAGGACCGATTTGTTTTCTCTCTTTCCTCGTGATAGGTAAAGCGCCATTAAAGACGGAGTGATTGATGGAAGGGGAACAGACTGGCGCAAGAAGCTGATTGGGCAGTTAGGTCGGCAGGTTTTTAATTTCTATCTTTTAATTGTTAGTTTTAGTTTCCCGTTTCTTCTATTTGCTGGGCCTTTAAGTTTTTGGGTCACTTTTTGTTATTGTTAAGTTTTTAATTTAATAAGAAGCCCAATTTGTTATATTCAAAAAAAAAAAAAAATCAATTAAAAATTGGCATGTGAAAAAAATAAAAAGTATTATTTTCTCTTATATATATATATTTTACTAGATCGATAGTCGAACCAATTAAGTTTCCAATTCTTAATTGGAGCAGTTCATTAAATTCAATCAAATAAATTATTAAAAAAACATAAAAATGGAAATATTTAAAAAATTAGAGAAAATCAGTTCAATTGGGTTTTTTTTAGCTTGGTTCAATCGTTTGTATCGATTCGCAGGTTAATCAGTTCAACCCTTGTCCCAAATCAATAACCCAATTGGTTCGATTCTAAAAATACTGGTTTTGATCGATGAAATAACTTTTTCGATTCCATGAAGTCGAGTAAGTAGATTATGAAGTTCGATAACATAATTAATTGTCAGCGTCTCGTTCTCGAGGGCAAATTTCAAGTATCACTAATATTATCAAACATTATAAAGGAAGAAGAAAGAAAACTAAGAAGGAAGAAAATGAAAAAAATTTAAGAGAGAAATAATGTAAAATAAAAGAATTAAAAATACTTTTTTAAGTTTATATGAATTGAGGATTTATTATTGGTTGAAAATGGATAATAGAAGAATAATTTAAGTACTATTTGTTACAAAAAAAAAATAAGTGCCAACTTGAGAAAAAGGGTATACTTTAGATACTAATATGTGGGTTAACCCTTTTTTTAAATATATTTAATGGTTTGAATAAGTTGGGGCTAATGTAGGTAGCAACTTGGAAAAAACAAAGAGTATAGTTTAAGTATTACTTGTAAAAAAAAAAAAAACCAGTTTAGGTACCAAGATGGAAAAACTGTATAGTTTAAATATCAATTTGAGGATTAAGCCAAAAATAAAATAAAAAAATATTATTAGGTTAAATATGCTATAAGCCCCTAAACTCTTTGTAAATTTAAAAATTATCCCTATACTTTTATTTCTAGAAATTTAGTCCATTTATTTTTTAAATTTACACTGTTAAAATTATTTTGTTAAATTCAGGTTGATTATGATGCCATTTGTTTAGTTACATTATTATCAAGTGAGTTTTTTATTTCAAAATGTCACATCAAAAAATTTAATAAAAAATTAATAGAGTTAACAATTAAACCTTGAAATTAAAAAAAATAGGGAACTAAATTCTTGAAAATAAAAGTATAAGGACTAAATTACTAATTTATGAAAAGTACAAGGATGTAGGGCATATTTTAACCTTATTATTATTATTATTATCCAACAATTCAGATGGAGACCGGATCAGGTTTATAAACCCAGAAACAGCTATCAACTTCATTATAAACCAGAAAGCTTTTTAAGTTTGAGATTGGAAGTGAAACTAAAATAACTGAGATAATATGGCGGTCCAAGTTCCGAGTCGACAATTATTCATCGATGGCGAGTGGAGAGAGCCCATTCTCAAGAAGCGACTCCCAATCATCAATCCTGCTACTGAAGAGATCATCGGTGAACTCTTTTGTCTTTTGCATCTTTTTTATGTTTTGGATCGATCTTTCTAGTTTTCTTGATTGGTGGTTTAATAAGTTTATTCCGTGGTGTTTAGCGGATAATGTTTTAGAAATTATTGAAAATTTGAGGTTTGATGCGTTTTTTTTTCCAGGTAACATTCCAGCAGCTACAGCTGAAGACGTGGAGCTTGCGGTGGTGGCTGCTCGGAGAGCTCTTTCTAGTAACAAAGGCAAGGATTGGGCTACCGCTCCTGGCGCTGTCCGTGCCAAGTATTTACGTGCCATCGCTGCTAAGGTAAACATGCCGTGAACTTACTAGTTGTGTAGGATTGTCTAGTGTCTAGACTATTTGCATTCGTTTTATGATTTCATCTTGTTATTTAGCTTTTTGAACTTGCTGAGAACGTGGTCCCTTAATATGAGGGCTTAGGGGCTCAATATTATCAATAATTTCATATTGTGATCCCATATGCTGAGTCTATTTGTAGGTTGCCTGTTGAACTAAGCCATCCAGGCGGTTGAGGCATATCTGGGTATATGAAACTGAAATAAGAGAAGCCTTCAATCTACTTCCTGTTGTTTGTGTCTTATTTCCTCCAATCCGTAGCCTTGTAATGATTCCCTTGGGATCTCCTAACTTCTTACCCTTTCTGATTCTGAATGAATTGAAGAATATGCTGACCTTTGAATTGGCTGTATTGCTTGATTTGATGTCTTGTGTTTATTTGAGTGATCCAGGTAACAGAGAGAAAAACTGAGTTGGCTAAGCTTGAAGCAATTGATTGTGGGAAACCTCTTGATGAAGCAGTTTGGGACATTGTATGCTCGTCACACTGATGAAAGTTTTATGATTCAGTGTTTAGTGTATTTTCTTACCCGTTCAATTTATTTCATTCAGGAAGATGTTGCTGGATGTTTTGAGTACTATGCAGACCTTGCTGAAGGCTTAGATGCAAAGCAAAAGGCTCCTGTCTCTCTTCCTATGGAGACATTTAAGAGTTATGTGCTTAAGGAACCAATTGGAGTTGTTGGATTGATTACTCCATGGTACTTATATTTTATTGTTCTTTGTGCAATTGAAGTATAACTATTTCTAAATGTTGTTATGCTGCTCTGCTCAGTTTCCCCAATAAAAGTACAGATTTATCATTATCCTTGCTCAATTCTTAGGTTTTGTTGTCCAATTTATCAAAGCTAATTTTTTTGCATTGGACTTATCTTTTACTTTTTTGGTGCATCATACATATGCATGAGCATTACATGAAACTAGGCCCCTGTATTAATTTTAGCTTTTAAGGTAATTGCAAAACCGCTGTACTAGTTGTAAGTTAAATTAGTTACTCTTACAGGCTTGATTGTTGCATTTTTTCTGTTATAAGGCTACATATCAATTCATTCTACTCATACATCGGTGCTGACTTGAAGACACTTAATAATGGCTTTTTCATATTGTTGTGTTTCTGCTTTTTTGAAGGAATTACCCACTATTGATGGCTACATGGAAAGTTGCTCCTTCCTTGGCTGCTGGTTGTGCTGCAATACTGAAGCCTTCGGAGTTGGCATCTATGTACATTCTTAACTTTGTTGCAGTAATTTGTCTGTTATATGAGAACTTGAGGGCATTTGTTTATATTTTTCATTTGGAACCAACAATGCTGCTAATTATGTATGCATTTTTACTTTCCAGCACCTGCTTGGAGCTGGCTGAAGTGTGTAGGGAGGTCGGTCTTCCTCCTGGTGTCCTGAACATTCTGACTGGGCTGGGCCCTGAAGCTGGCGCTCCTTTGGCATCTCATCCAGATGTTGACAAGGTTCAATTGTCTTCATTCCATTGATGCTTTTCTATGAATTTCTGATTTCAGTTATTGACTATTATAAGATAAATATCAATTTTGGTATAAATTTTAATACTTGGTTTTAAGCAGATTGCCTTTACTGGAAGCAGTGCAACAGGGAGCAAGATAATGGCAGCAGCTGCTCAAATGGTGAAGGTATATTAAAGTTCTGGAAACAAAAATGTTTTTCCTTTTCTCCCATTTTGTGGTCATAATCACTTTATTTCCTTCTGTGCACAAATAATTATGTGCTTTCTTTGTCAGCCTGTTTCTTTAGAGCTTGGTGGGAAAAGCCCAATTATTGTGTTTGAGGATGTTGACCTTGACAAAGGTTAGTGCCATCTGAATTGCAGTTTAAGCATATGTTTCTGTACAGTTGGATTCTGAAACCTATCATATTACAAAAACCGTACAGCATGATGGTAGTTTTTTTTCCTGACTTTATGTTTATAAAGTTTAATAAAATTCTTTTTGATTCAATAGCTGCTGAATGGACTGCATTTGGTTGCTTCTGGACAAATGGACAGATTTGCAGTGCAACATCCCGTCTTATTGTACACGTAAGTTGCTTGATGATATTGTTAGTTCTTTCTTTATACGGTTCTGAAATATGTTTTCATAATGCCATATTTTTGGTTCAATACTTGGAAGGGGAGTAGTCTATTGCTACTTAAATTCTAAAAGATAAATACAAATAAATAAAGATAATTAAAGATAAATGCTAAAATTAAATATAAATAATAATCTTTAATAATTATCCTGATATAATTAAAAATTAAATAGAGTCTTGTGTTTATAAAATTCTCTTCTTTGCACTTTTGCCCTCCAAGTCTTCCATACTTTGCATTTCTGGCACCACTTCTCTCCTACTTTGCATGTTGGCCCATTTAATCTTTAAATTCACACTTTTAGCCCCCAAATTTCTTTTTGCCTTCGATTTAGTCCCTACAAGATAAAAAACCATAAATAGCTCAAATTAGTAGGATCATACTCAAAATAAATGTGTAATTAATATATAAAAATATTGTATACACCATACAACCTAGAGGGGCTCCTTAGTGTATCTTGTTTGGAAATTAAATAACCATGCAAATTAACTTCCCTTGGACCCCAATCACAAATGTCAAAAGCCTAACGTGAAGTCAGCGACCAGACTGGACATACTATTTCAGTGAAGCACTTGAAAAATGGAAATCAAATACAGTGACCCAGCCAGAACTGTAATCAGAACTTTATGCACCTTTCACCTCCTTACATGTTTTATCACAATTTATTTGCTTAAGCAAACAGTGTTGCCATGTGAACGTACCTCTTTATTGCCCAACTGCTCTTCTGTAAATTTGGTGCTATGGGCTTAAACATCATATCAATTGGAATATTGTGCTGAAATTTTTTGGGGCTCTTTGTAGTTATTTTTGGAAGACATGATTTCTCATTTCTGATGTAGTGAGCAAGAGTTGTAAATATAACTAGTTTCTGTTCAATAGATAAAGCAAGCTTATTTTTATGCCCTGGCAGCTGAAATCTCATATAACAGATGTACTATAGTATTTTATTTAGTCAGAAGTCTATCCTAGTTCCTTTTCCTTTTCCTTCTTGGTCCCCTCTTCTCACTGTGAAACTGCAATGTTCAAATGTCTCAGGAAAACATCGCGAGAGAATTTCTGGACAGGCTTGTGAAATGGACTAAAAACATTAAGATTTCTGATCCCTTTGAAGAAGGATGCAGGCTTGGCCCCGTTGTTAGTGGAGGACAGGTAAGGGTTCTGTTTGAGCAATATGTATCATTTTGCCTTCTTCCTTTTCTTCTATTGGAATGGGAAGCAGTACCAGTCAGAGTTGTTAAACTATTCCACCCTTGTTCCTTTTGTCTCATTAATGCTTTTTGTTAAATCCATGTTGGTATTTTACGTTCTTCAGTGTCTATGAATCTCTTGATAGGTATTGGGGTGAGGTATATACAATGAATTTGTAATTATGGGTGATTTGGAAATGTTACTAAATGAGTGGATTGTAAGACATGCTAATACCTATATTTTCACGATCAGTAGTTGCTCAAATTTTATTTCATTGGTTGCAGTATGAGAAAGTATTGAAATTCATCTCAACTGCTAAGAGTGAAGGTGCTACCATTTTGAGTGGTGGAGTTCGTCCTGAGGTATTTGCTGCTGCTGCTTGTTATTAACACTGTTTCTCTGTCTAAACTTCTCATATTTGAGAACTATTTGACAGCATTTAAAGAAGGGGTTTTTTGTTGAACCAACTATAATAACTGATGTGACAACTTCCATGCAAATCTGGAGAGAAGAAGTTTTTGGACCTGTTCTTTGTGTCAAGACATTTAGTACAGAAGAGGAAGCCCTTGAACTGGCAAATGACACCCAGTAAGTTCCCGAATTCTCGTGTTGAAGTGCAGTGAATTGCTATTTTGTCTGGTTAATACCATAAAATGTCTCTGATTTCTATATATTTTTTAATTTCCAGTTATGGTTTGGGTGCTGCCGTGATATCAAATGACCTGGAAAGATGTGATCGTGTAAGCAAGGTGAGAGTTGTTTATAGTCGGTAGTTGAATCTTTTAGCTTATATGCACCTTAAGGGTGTGCTTGATAGAATAGAAAATGAGAAAAAAAAGAGTGAAAAATTAGAATGAAAATTAGTTTTCATGTTGTAAACTATTAATTAGTGATTTCTCCCCCTCCCGTTTTGCAGAATCTCCAAGCTGGAATTGTGTGGGTCAATTGTTCACAGCCATGCTTCTGTCAAGCTCCATGGGGAGGCAATAAACGCAGTGGCTTTGGGCGTGAACTCGGGGAATGGTACGCACCCCGATTATCCAAATTATATTAAAACAGTGTCATCTTATTAGTTGTCCTCTTACGGTTTCATTGTTATAAATGCTAAGCATATATGTGCTCCTTGCATCACAAAACCGTTGTTTTGAAAACTGGACCAGATCTGCCTGAGTACCAGTCCTGCATAAGGGGTTTGACCGATTGAATCGGTTTTTATTATTATTTTATTTTAATTTTTATGATTTTTTAAGAAACTATTCAATTGAATCGGACAGATCAACCGGATTGGGAACCGGTGTTCTGACTGGTTTGATCATCGGTCCAATTTTGAAAACCTTGCACGAAACCGATGCTTTAACTTCCTCATTCAAAAGAAATAGGGACTGTTTCTAAGAACCGTTTGGTTTTTCCACAGGGGTCTCGACAATTACTTAAGTGTGAAGCAGGTCACGCAGTATGTCTCCGATGAACCATGGGGGTGGTATCGCTCGCCATCAAAGCTGTGAGAGTATTGGGGGCTGTTCGAATAAATAAACCATCGAGGACATAAGGTAAGATCCATTAAAGAGTTAGTATTTATGAGAGGATTGGCATGTAGTGAAGTGATTAATGAGAAGGCAGGATTATCGTTCATAGAACTCAAATATGAGACAGACTGCAGCATCTATGCATCAAGTCTACTGTACCTTGTTTTTCAATATATACATATACATACATATACATGTATGAATGTATTATGGTTTGTGATCTATGAGATGAATGGATTAGTTTTATGTATTAAAATATGTGCTTATGCATAGAACTTAGTAATTTTTCTTATAATTAGTTTTAACTCACGTGAACGATATTAAACTATATGTTTAAATCAATAGAAATATTAAATATATTTTTAAAATATTGCTAAGAAATAATATTGAAAATGTTTTAAAAAATAAAATAATTTATACATTTTAAAATCATTTCATATCAAAAATAATTTTCTTTATTTTAAAAAGTAAAAATTTATAAATTAAAGGATTCAAAGATTTTATATATTTAAATAATTAATTCATCAAAGTTCTAAATAAAAATGTGTACATATAATAATGATGCGTGCTAATATTTAATTAATGGTTATGATATAAAAGATTTGTTCATAATTTATTAACCAATCAAAATAATTGATTATAAGAATTGCGGTTTAGTTTATTATTTTGTATTCAAGTTTGATTTTTTTTTAATGTGGTATTTGTATTATGTTTGGTTTAATCTATTTGACAAAAAAATATATATTTTGGTATTAAAAGGTAATGTTGTTAACTTTTTAGAATTTAATTTAAGTTTTAGGATTGATTTTATAAAAGTTAATTGCTAATATTATTAGATTGAATTTTTTCTAATTTTGTTAATAAAATAAATTTAGTGTTAATTGCAAATTTATTTAATTTTGCGTTTAGGAATAAATTTAGTGTTAATTGCAAATTTATTCAATTTTGCGTTTAGTTTGTCAAATACAGTATGACGGATGTGATTTAATTTTGATTTTAAGGTTAATTTGATGAAAGTTAATTATTAATATTATTAGTTGATTATGGATTTTTATCAAATCAACTTTATAACCCAAATTAAATACTAAAAAGTTATCACGGTTATTTTCGATAACAAAATCTATACATTTCGTAAAAGACTTACCTAGCCATTAACAATTTCGAAATTAAACAACCAAAGACAATAATTAATGATTAATGGTATTAACAAATTCCACCCAAAAATCTAAAGTGGTAAGA
Organism: Gossypium bickii; assembly: GCA_025503065.1. Classification (NCBI taxonomy): domain Eukaryota; kingdom Viridiplantae; phylum Streptophyta; class Magnoliopsida; order Malvales; family Malvaceae; genus Gossypium; species Gossypium bickii. Next base: position 10,020,716 of record CP106719.1, on the reverse strand, counting down.
TAGAAAAAAATATCAAAAATAAAATATACGAGTTATTATTAGAACATCTAATTTAAAGTTGACAACATATGATTCCACATAATAACCCCCCCCCCCCCACAAAAAAAAAAACTAAAATAAAAAATTTCCCAACCCAAACCAACCCGGTTACCCAACCCAAACCCATTTTCGCCCACATTACTGGAACTGAAAAAAAAAAAAAAAAAAAAAAAAAAACTTGTAAGAAACCAAACATGTCCGTAGCATTATCATCATCTTCTCATCAAATTTCCTTAGCCAACGCTCTCACATTAAAAGCTTTTTTAATCGCTAAGCCTTAAAAAGTAATCCGGGATTATGTTTACGTTGCGTTTTGGATCGAAATGACAATGAGAAGTAAGGCCTAACTTTAGTGATATAGCCTGTACGGGCCCTAATCGGTCTAAGCCCAATCGAATCTGCGGCACTTGGGTCAAGCACCCGAAAGACGGGAAGCAAAAAAGGGACGGTTTGGTTTGTGTTCGACGCTAGTGTCCTGTACGTGGATTTAATTTAATCCTCTAAGATAAATTTCCCAGTTAGGTTTTGGAATAAAAATCCCAAGTTTCTCTTCTTGATTTGCTGTTTCGCTGTGTTCTTGAGATATGGCAGGGAGAGAAGTTCGTGAGTACACCAATCTGAGCGACCCCAAAGGCAAGTATGAAAATCGAAACTTGAATCGTAGGTTCCCGATTTGTTCTTTGTTCTTTCTACTGATTAAAAATCTTAATTGCAGATAAAAGGTGGGGCAAAGGAAAGGACAAACTGGACGATGAAGATATTGCTTTCCAGCGTATGGTTGCCAAGGTTAGAGCGTCGCCTCTTCCATCTTTTGGCTTCCTCCTGAATTTGATTATTATTATTTCTTGGTTTTATGGGAATTGTGTTATGCGAACCTGCCCGCACGCTCTGGACCTTCTCTTATGGTTTCTTTTGGATATCGATTGTTCTAATGGAATCTGCAGTTTCTAAATCCCTTACCATTTCAGTGAAAGAGCTCTTGTTGTCCAATGGGACACAATGGCTGGTTTTATCTCATACGTAACAGCATTCATATGACAGAAACCATTATCAATTCACTGTCTCGTTTCTTTGTTCTTATACATACATCCTAGAGAGCATTCAACCAAATCAATAGATTATGAGATTCCCATTTGTTTTGCTGAAAATGACTTTGGGAAATCCATTTATCTCAGTTTCTGGTTTTTATGGCCGAAATTTAAATGGTCTACCTAATAGATTGGTGAAAATTTCTCCTTTTTAATCCACAAGATAATTTTGGAAGGAGAGAAGATAACCTAATGTCTTGGTAGTCATCAAAGACCCATATTTCCCTGACACTCACCACATGGACCCTCTCATTACCAACTATCCACCAACACGGCTGTTTTTAGCTGCCTACAACAGCCCTCTCCTTTTTCTCATACTCCTTTGCTATGTCTACGACCTGCCTTCCTTTTCCATGTTCTATTCTTCCCTCTTCGCCTCCTACATTACTCTCTTTCCTTAATTTCCATATAGCTCTGAATCCCTTGTTGTGGTATTTTGTGGCTGCCAAGCTAAATAAGTCACAACCCATCTTTTCATTCCTCAACCACTGTCAACCATTTTCTATTTCTATTTTCATTAATTGCTGCTCCATTTCTCATTTGTTTGGACTTCTTTTTTTGGTTAGCATCTAATTTTGTGATATTTTATAAGCTTTGATTAATTTGTTCGGAAATTTTGCCTAACTTGGCTATGGTGATGGTGAAAATTTATTGATGATAAAAAGGAATGATTCAGGTAGCTTTAACAGGTTTCCATACAAATTTGAGCAGTTGATAATCTTATGGTAGTTTGTGGGTTTTGATGTAGAGGGTTAGGGTTTAGATTACCGATAAAGTGTTTCAAAGATGGCAAACAATGGAAAGTATTGTCAATAGTTTCATCCAGAGAACAAAATTCATACTGTTACAGAGAAAAGGGTTTTGTTTTCCAAATGTAAAACAAGCATAGCCTTAATATGTACGACTTTGGTTGGCCTTTTCATTTGTGGCTCTATTTAATGCTAATTCCTTTAATCATTTCTATTATCTCAATTTTCCTTTGCTGCTAATGCCAGTTCTATCATCTAAAGTTCAAGGTTCAATTAGATATTTGTTTGAAGGTACAAGAGTGTGCTTGCAAGTTTTTCTAGATTATTTAGATGTACCATGGCATATTATGCCTTGTGTGATCTGGACTTGGGTGAGTGTTGGATATGACTATGTATTAAGGGCATTTTAATTTTTTCTAAGTTCTGCCCTATATTATGAGGTTTTAATCTGTATGCTCATAGCTGTCGAATGTGTGGTAGATGCTAGTACTTGAAAGAAAATGAAGAGCTAGTAAGATATAATATATCTTTGACAGTTCTAGGACTAAAAGTGGAAGGAATGATTATGTTTGCTATAATTTTAATAATTTACTTGTTGAATTAAATCTGGCTGGCATCAATTTCTTGCTATAAATACGAATTTGTGGTAGTTTTCTGATAACATGCCCTGGCAGGGATCTTGGCTTCTCCCATTGGGCTTTTGATACAAGCAGATGCAAGAGGTAGCTGGAGAACGTGGAGGCTACCTACATGGGCGAGGCGGTAGCTCTTCTATATCTGTTCCTACATCTTGAGACCCCAATAGAATTTTCTTTTGGTAAATCTATATATTATTATGTATTATTTATGCAGCTTTGGACAGTGATGATTTACTCTATCTCAAGGAGCAGATGGAAGCTGAGGAGGATGCTGAACGCCTCCTGCGCCGTACCGAGAAACGGGCATTTGCCGCATTTAAGATATCCTATTTTGAACATTTTTTGTGACTCTTGCTCCCCATGCCATGTAGATTTTGAGCTTTTATTTGGCAAATAATTAATTGAATTCACTGCCACGTGCTTTTTTTGCATTGGTTTCTTGCCACATTTTTATTATATTCGTCATTTTTCTTGCTTGTTGCCTGCTTTGTGTTTGCTTCTTACAACATTTTATGCCACTTGGTAAAAAACATAGGATGAGCATGGTTTTGTTTAAGGTATTATGTGCTGAAATATGTAGGTTCATCCCTGTAACTTCTATTCGCGAAGAGCTCATGATTGTTAAAGAAAATGAAAGTCATTTTGTTTGTTATGGTGTTTCTCTTGTGTTAGATCACGCAGTTTAGGTTGAGCAGAGTCCAATTGTTCATTGCTACTCTGGTTTGCTTTGATTTTGTTGCAAACCAAGCAGCTGATTCGTCAGTGGAAAGTAATTGTCTTTTTCTTGAATTTGTGTTCATTTGAGTTTCTTGTTTTTCTAATTGCAATTACTACTTTGAAAGAGGAGGAAGAAATTGTTGATTCCTCAAGTGAGGAAGAAATTGTTGATTCCTCAAGTGAACTGTTTTAACATAAACATCGTTATCAGTAGAAGTTCAACTTTCTATGTTGCATGTCTTAAAATTCTAGCATCAGTTCCCACTTTGTTTTCTCAGTTGCATTAGATTACTCGACGAGTTGTTTCATATCACACAAAGTTGATCTTGAATGCTGTATAGTTTTGTCTACCTAGTACATGTTTTATATTGGTGCTCACTTTTTCTTAACCATTTGACACAAAGCTGCAAGTTTAGCAGATTCCTCACCTGCATCCTTTCCTCTTCCTCTTCGAGTTGAACCCAAGCCAAAGAGTGGAATCAGGTTTCTCTCTCTCTCTCTCTCTCTCTCTCTCTCTCTCTTGTAAAATATTTATAGTTATATTTATATTTCTTGACACTGTTATGTTATTATTATTTTAATTTACCATTTTCTGTTATCTTCTTTGTTTTGCAGACAGCAAGATTTGCTGAAAAAAGTTGTGGAAGTTAAACCGAAACGCCCCAAAATTTCATCCCCTTCCAGCTCTGAGCCTGAGGGGAATCAATCCAATTTACAATCTCAGGGGCAGGAGTCCAACCATGAGAAGAAGATTGGGCATTGTGTTTCGGAATCAAATACAGCAGAAAAGCAGAATAAGGTGGAAAAGTCTACCAAATCCTTATTAGGCTTAGCCTATGCAAGTTCTGATGATGATGATGATTGACTGATATATACATGCATTTGACTTGTAATCTACATGAAAATGACTTTGTTTTTGTTTTTCTCCCTCCATAACCAACGCTCACATTTTGTAGTAGGTTTAATATCGTATTTGACCTTTAGGTATTTTAAGAAAATTTTCAATATGGCATCTTATAAAATAGTACAATGTGGAACTTGTATCATGTATACTACTATTTCTTGCGTTATATTGAGTTTGGTATGTTAAAAATACTGACATGGTAAATTATAAAATAGATCAAATATAATCATACTATTAAAATAATTATAACAACAATGAGCATGTTCTTTTAATGGTTCTCTAGTATTGTCAAGTTAAAGTTTAAATTTCATCTACTGTAAATTCTGTATGTTTTATTATTATTATTATTTTAAGATTTCATTTTAAAATGAATGGTATTCTCATAGAAGTAGCATATACGTAGAGGAGGCCTGCAAGTTCTTTTTCCTTGTATCTTTCAGGTCTGATTAACTAAAGTAATTTTAGATATTTCTATAATTTTTTATACCATTAAGTGAATCGAATCTTATTTATATAATTTAATAATTAAATTTAAATAAAAATATTTACTATTATTTTGACTCTAAGAGAAACAACTATGAATCCCAAATATGAGTCAGATTAAAGAATACCAAATAAAACATCGGTCGAAATTTTATTCTAATTTGAGCATCTCAATATACATACGAGTAAAAATTAGGAAATACTCCTGATTTCCCTAGTTCACAAAATGCACAGTAACAACCATTACATCACAACTAGGGTAGATAAAGGGGCTGCGAAATAGGAGGGAGCCTAGAGGCGGCAAACGGGAGCGGATACAAATATCATAATAGTATTTCGTCTTGAACACTGACGTTTAACGTCTTGTGCGGAAGAACAATGCTATTGGTGACCACGACTTCATCTTCAACAGTCACTGCTTCTCCTGTAACAGATATGCGAATATGATTAACAGGTTGTCTTACGTAAAGGAAATGGAAAAATAAAACCAAAGGAAATGTTTGCAAAGTACCAAGAATTGTGATTCCGAGTTTTGCTTTATAGTCTCCTTCAGCCTGCAATGAGTCGAGTCGATTTGAATTTAGCGTAAAAATGGCAGGTAGAAGAGCAAGAAAGAGTCATTCGGCAGGAGACAATCTTGAGAGCAAATTTATGGAGGCTGGTATTCATCATCAGTCTGAAGAACATTCAGCCTAGGTTACCTAGACTTGGGAGTGAGTGTTGAATATAGCTTTGAATCCAAAAAGGATATGCTCAATTTTCTAAGTTTTTCCGATCATACCTCAAACCCACATCCGAATATGCATTAGACACAAATGTTGAACACTTGTAAAAAAGGTTTATATAACATAGCTTTTAGTCATCAATATCATGTAAAAATAACCATAAGTTAAACTTGCCTGAACACGGGACCATTTCCCGATAGAAGACTTCCACCCTACAATTGCATGGAAAACAACAGCATTTTCCTGAAAACAGAATAAATGAGTCATCAATCTGGACAAAGCAAATCAATCATGCGTCAGATTCAAGGGAACCTCAGTCAATGTTTTTATAGCAATTTGAAAACATTGAATTCGGTTGCATACCATGATTTCAACGCCATCAAGAATGATACAACTAATGAGCCTTACACCTGCTCCTATACGCGCATTTGCAGATATTGAGACATTGGGACCGATCTGTTTAACCATGTAGCACTAGCAATCAATCCCATAGATGATGCAGGCAACAGAAAAGAAAAAGAATGCTCATATAACTTGAGGAGTAGCACAAACATGGGAGGGAAAATGTTTTCTAACCTCTGTGGGTGCTAATATTATTTTTGAAAAGCATTTAGGGAATGTGGCAAATAGCATATAAGTGTCGGTAACATATACTTTATCACCCACTTAAAACAGTCCATTAAACAAATGAACACTTTAATAGACGAATTACCTAGAACAGCAGCACTCTACTCTCCATCATACATCATGATTAAAACGCAATGAAAAGATTTTACCTTGGCACTTGGATGTACTTTTGCTGATGGATGAATATTAACATCGCCAATAATGGTGGCACTTTTTGTACCATCCCCACTAGCCAAAAGATTGGGAGAGGTGAACCGAAATTGTGCAAGATACAGGCCAGAACACTTTAAGGACTTTCTGCAGATGTAAACATGAAAAAATCAGGGTTAGTCGAAGGGGAACTTATGCTTGGCTTGTTCATTTTATTACGCATTCACTTGGATTTTGTTTGATTTTTTTTATTTTTTTATTTTAATGCTGGTTTCTACGTTTTCATTAAAAAAATAATACAAAAACTAGGGGGCAAAATGAAGAAGGGGAAGAAAAACGAGGCGGAAGCTACTGAAACAAATTGCACCATACCACAGTTTGGCTTACCCTGGTGTTTTGATTTGTTCCCAGAAATCCATGGTCTCATATGTATACAACTTCTTCTTCCCCGCAAAAGGGGTAAGGATATCTTGATCCAACCTTACAAAATCTGACGGAGGATTCCTGGTAATAGGAGCTCTTATTAGGATACATGTTGAGGTTCCAACATAAAGACAAATATTTCTCTATATAAAAGAACGCCAAAGAAAGGCACAACCAGTACTAAAAATCAAAATATGGGTTGAAACAGCCTGAGGAATATAAGTGTGCGGTTTAGTTTCATTTAGATTCCAGCACCATCTAACTAAAGAAGTGAGTGTAAACTATTGTTGTATAGCCCCCCGCCCCCCTCAAAAAAATGTCAAATTATCAAATGGATATTTCAATGGCTTTGAAAAAAAATTAAACGTCATTAATCTATTATTAGAATTTTGTGTCAACAGCCAGATTGTTGAGGTAGAATACATGGAAAATGTAAAAAAGATGGCATGCCACATATCATAACTTCATCAGCATAGGTTGATTTGAATGGAGATAGCGAAGAAGTGAAATAAACTAAGTGAATATTTACTTGTGTGATTCATAATGACAGAAAGAGAAGCGAATGAAGTATGCACCTAGTATGCTGTAATGCTGTAAAATCAAGAAAAGAACAGATATACCTTGTAGCAGACTGGAGGGCTTCAAAGCTGGAAAGACGTCTCAGATTGGCTAGAGATGGCAAAACATGAATTGAGATTTTAGTACAGTGAAGATTAATGATATTCAGATATAACGGGGATCTGAGCAAAGAAAAAATTTCTACTGATAAGGATGTGGAAAAATGGCATAGCTTCAAAAGGGAAAAAAACACTAACCTTCGAAATAATCCACAAAAAAAGAAAAGAGAAAGAAAAAGAAAGATGCCAGTGAATTCAGTTTATGTTTCCAATGAGTACATAGCCATAGCAACTTTGAAATTAGAAGCACAATTTAAAGATTGTTTATTACTGACCTCTGTCTTTCCGTTGAGAAGAAACACCGTGGATAGCAGTAAAAATATCTGGTGTAAACACATAGACACCACAGTTGATTCGGTCACTTACCTGCATGATGGCAAGTAATTGGAGCAGAGCATCCCTTAAATTCAATCAAAGTAACAATAAATAGAGAATATTCGAAATTGTAGTTGAATCTCTGATACTTCACATACGAAAGTTTCAGGTTTCTCTGTATAATGTAACAGTTCATTGGTGACGGGATCTGCTACCAACTCCCCAAACTCACTGGCTGACTCAGCTGAAACCTGCAAAGAGACGAGAATAAGGCCAAATGACAAAAGAAAATACAAGTCCTAAAATATCACACCACGACAACCAACCTTGATTACTAGGATAGTTCCCATACCACCATATCTTTTGTGAGCCTCTACGAAGGCAAAAAACAGGTAAAAGGAAGAATTAATCTTCAAGGAAGACAAAATAAACATAAATAAACTTTGCAGTAATTTTATCCGCGCCACTGCTAATTGCAGTTAGGCTTTGTACGCCATTGCTTTTCAAAAGCACTTTCGGAGCCATAAGCAATGCTAAAGAAATAGCTTTTGAGGCCAAAAGTGCTTTTGAACCCAAACACAAAAGCTAAAATTTATAGCTTTTAAGTTTGGAAAAAAAGCACTTTTGGAGTTAAATGACAATTTTAAGCCTTATTTATAATCCAATGTATCTTGTGTAATATTTATATTGGGTATACAATTATTTCCCCATTTGAAATTTATTTCAAATATATAACATTATATATTTGTATTTGTAATGGTTATACTTTAATATTTAAAATATAGTTTATATATTCAAATTAGATTTTATAAATAGTCAATATTAATCACTTAAAAATATTTAAAAATTATATTTCAATTTTATATATCAAAATATTAATAATGAGTTACAACAAATTCTTTTTTTTTAATATTTTTACTGAAATATCATAATATTAATGAATTTGAACATCATTTAAATGCATTTTTTTTTTACTTTACAACATCATGCCTAAGATGAATATTTTATTTCTCAAAAGCACTTTTTGACAGTAATAGCAACCTTTTCAAAAGCAATGCTAAACTAGCCATTAGTCCTAAAAGATTGACACTAGAGTTTTTGCAACGCAGAACACACTACACAGCATGATAGTAGCATGAAACTATATTCAGAAAATTAAGATTGATACATTACAGGGTTCAAACATTGTGAAGAAGATTACCAAGCATTTCTGGGAGTGGAAAACTGCAGCAAACATCACAATTCAGCAAGAAGATATGAGACTGCAAAAACAAAAGCACACAACACATATAACTTTGTCAAAGTAAAGTAAATATGGACAAACAAGGCAGATTACAGCCTGTGTATTTTTCTCTATGAAAGATATGCCTCTATGAAGGAAACAGGTTAGGATATAAACCGGATTATCTTCCATGATCAGATCTCTGAAGTTGTAAAGCCCACCAGCTGAACCATGTGGTTTGTCTTCCCTTAAGTATCTAATAACAGCAAGAACAAAAAGGATTAACTCTAAGATGAAGCAATCATAAAGACACATCAATCCCCTCATGAGAATGTATAAATTTAAAGCAAGGATTTACCTGACTGGAACTCTTAGCTCAGTAGAGATTGATGAGACATACATAGCGAATTCACGCTCTTCATAGAAACCGACTAGATAGATCTGTGCTAGATTTGGAATCTACAGCAGAGATATTAAACTTAATACATACCAGAAACTATAAACCAAAAGAGTATTTTTCATTTTCTGTTAGTATAGATCCAACATTTTACCCTTTTACAAGCAGAAATGGGGTGATGAACCATAGGTTGTCCAGCCAAAGGAAACAAAGGCTTTGGAATGTTCAATGACAATGGACGAAACCGAGTGCCTGCAATCCGCAAATTCAAAGGGAATTTTAAAAATTGCATTACAATTCTCAGTCGAAGATCCCCAGCAAATAATTGAGAAAGAAAGAGATTCAATTTGACATCAAAGTCTGAACATAAACGAAAAGAAAGAAAGACAAGATCACATCATTCACTGCATACAAAACTCCATATGCGATCCAAATAATCCGAAACGGAATTATAAACAAGCAAGGCATAACATTGAAGATGACAAATTTCGCCGTAAGATCAAGGCCATACCTTTGGTGGGTCCACCCACCATGATCACAGCAACCACTTTCTCATCTGATACCCCCATCTTCAAATCAATAAAAGAAAACCCAGATCTCCAATAACAGCAATTGCCCTTATATAACAAAACTAAGACTACCCTTTCCTGAAAAGCTCACTAACAAAACAAATTCACACCCAACACATGATCCGGATGAACAATTTCGATGAAAGTTCAGTAATCCGCTAACAACCAGATAAGCACGGAGTAGCAGTGACTGAAATGTTCGAAACTTTAAAAGTTAGAAAAAGGAAAGAAAGAGCTGAATGTTGAGAGATACGATAATGTAAAAAAAAGGGAAGCAATTTTCTTGAAGATCCAGTAAAGTGTCGGATAAAAGGGTAGAATTTGGGATATGTGAAGACAAAGCTGAGACCACTCGCTTACGATAAGTAAGCTAAAAATATAAAAATGAGAATGAAAACAAATCCATATATAAAACTAAAAGGCCAAAGGAAGGAAGTTTCCTAGCCTTTTTGCGCTTTGACAAGCTTAAGACATTTTCTGGTACTGAAAAGCGTACAAAAATGAAAATGAAAACAAATCCATATATCTGTTTCCCTGGCGTGTATGTATGTTATGTTTGTTGACTATGATGATAAAAAGACTATCTATAGCCAGCTTAGAAGCTATTACCGAAATAAAACATACCACCATTTCATGGATATGTTTCATCTCTCCTTTATAATTTTCGTTTCATGAAAAAACATATATCATCAAATTCATACATCAATACTTCTAGATTTTTAAACAATATGTCTTTAACTTTATAAAGAGTTAAACTTTATTTTGAGATTTAAACTTAAATACTTTATCAAATCATTTTAGAATAGATCGAAAATTTAACTTTTTTTAATTTTACTAACATGATATATACATGACAATCTATACCACGTCAGTAAAGTTATTTTTTTATTATTTTGGATGATTTAACAAAAAAAAAAGTGAAAAAATAGATGTAAAGCTAAAATGAGCTTTTCTCACTGCTTCTACACTTAAATCTAAAAATTAGTGCAATAGGAAATAACAATCTTCCCTTTATTAATAAATTCACGAACTTGCCATTATAAATAAATTTATTGAAGTTAGGCTTAATTGGAGAACATGTTGTACATCCTTTTCTCCCTTTTCTCTAAGATCTCATCGCATAAGTTTTGTATTTAATAGTATCATACAATACATATGCAGTGACCATTACCATTGCCCTTGAATAAGGTTTTTAAGTTATAATATCTCATCCCAATTTTTTCTAACCAATCCCATAAAATACATGCATAAAAGCCATACAATTTCAACAATTTTTCACACCCACTCTTCTTTTAATAAAAGCCAGCCATAAAAAAATTTATTAACCTAAACTTGTGTGTCTTTTTTCCATTCCCTGTTAAGTAAAGATGAAAAGAAGAAAGAACCATCTTCATGAAATATTTAATTTAATTTCACTCTTTACCCTCTTAATGTTCAATAAGAAAATCTTATGGTTTTACAATCCAACCCCAAAACATTAGTTTTTTTAAAAAGAATTATGCACAAACCTAAAAAAACTCTTCATATATCCTTGATTTCAAGATAAATCAATTCCTTTATAATTATTATCATCAACATTTGACGATAATCCAAAGAGCTTTTGACCATGATGCCTCCTCTACGTTTTTGCATAAAGTTCTTATACAATTTTAATATTGAAATCAATAAAAGACTTATTGGTGTAATTTTTTTTCTTTTTACTTTTGTTAAACAACGATTGCACCTTTTTCCTTCACATTCTCTTTTCTTTTTCCCTCAAATTTCTAATAGTCACTCTTGACCAAAGTTCATCTTTGATCTTTCCAAGAGTCCTCGCTTTCTTTGTTTTTAAAAGTCAAACCTATCTGTCATTATGTACTTCGTTAATTTCATAGATGTTATATTTATTTTCATTCTCTAATGGTTTGATCATGACCTGGTTGCTTCAATTTATAAAGAATTTAGGCCATCTTAAATTAAAAAGCCTATAAATTGTCTCGATCTAATGTTGATGTACGAAGCTCTTCTTCATCCTTAGTGGCCATTTTCACTTACCAATATTTCTTGATAGTTACCTCTACATGGATCACCAACATCTGCTCCTTTATGGCTACATACCTAATTGCTAAATACTATGCTCCCTTTCTCCATTAGTATGTCCGACATTTAAAATCCCTTAAGTCAATTCATTAGAACCAGTTAATTTAAATGCACCCTATGTTTTCTTTCACTTTCTCCACCTCTAACATGGACTTGTTTCTTTATCTTTCCTAGTTTCTTTCTCCGATCATTAGAACCACTTGATTAAATGCTAGATGACACAAGAGAAATGGATGGATTATAATCATTTTCCAAAGAAAAATAATGAATTGAAGATATCATTGCATTATAAAACTCTAATATGGAATTGTCTGCAATTGAGTATCAAAATCTCCTTAATACAACTTAACTAAATAATTAAAAGTTTTGTAGTAATTTTATTGTAATCATAACTTTTCACGAGTGAATCTTCCATTGATACTACCTAACAATGTTTTAAATTATTATCATATTCTAGTTATGAAGAGAGACTTCCATCACCATTACCTAGTAATCTAAATATCATATAATCTAAACATGGCCCTGGTTCTGCCTCTTTAAACCAACTCAATATCCAATCTCATCCCTACTTAAGGAACATTTTTTCATCCTATCCACTTGAAACTCAAGAAAAAGTTTTTTTTTTTCCCCCTAAGATTCTCTTTATAGTGATTCCTTTCAATTTATTCTCTTTAAACTTATTTCTCAAGTTGTTAACTTTTGAAAATTTTATTGTAGTAGCAATCAAACATATTTCTCTAAACTATTTATGTTAACACCTTAAAATTTTTGGTTCATTAATGGCAATGTTCCAAGGACATGCATAATAGAATTCCTTAGAAATTGGAATGAATTCATTAAATAATTTCTTTTAAAGGAATTAATTAGATATTTGGGAAAGGAAATTGTAAAGATCTATGTGAGTTCAAAATTTTGGAAAGGGAGTTAAATTAAGATTTGGAGAAAATATAATGATTAAAGTGTAAATTGACCATTACGAAGAAAGAGTAGTTCAATAATCATCTTGAGTGAAGAGACATGGAAAAATATATTGGCATGAAGATTTGAGAATCAAGGAATAGACTAAATTGACTGAAAGTGAAAAGTATAAGGACTAAAGCATAATTTTTGCATAAAGAATATTTTAGTGATAAATTGAATGTGAGGTTTATTAAAAGGGTATTTTGGACTTTTTTTTTATTAGAAATTTAAAATGAGAAAATATGTTGGGCACATGGGTAAGTTAGTAGCCATAGATTTTAATAAGAATAGCAAAAGAGATATTAGCACAAGGCATGGCAAAGGCTTTCATTCAATAATATAGCAATGTAATAATACAATGGATACCAATGAGTGTGACATGAGGGAGGTGATCATGACATATTAGTACAAAAAAAATTTCAAATAAAAGCACAAAATATGTCATGGAAAAGGTATCTAAAGATATAGCATGTTAATGTAAGATACCAATTTAATGAGTTTTAAGTCCTAAGTTTGACTAAATCTAATCCTAAGCTCTTAACTTAAGTCCAATCCTAAGTTTTAAACTTAAGTCTAATTCTAGTTTTATGTCAAATCCTAAACCTAGTTCTAAGATTAGTCCTTAAGTTTACATAATCTTAAGCCTAGCTCTAAAACTAATTCTAAACCTATAGCATAATTCTAATCCTAAGTCCAACCCTAAGACTCTATATGAATTCTAAAGTAACGATAATTAAGTTTCGACTATTCGTCTATTAATTACAATGTTATTTATTCATGGAGTCATAAAACTACCATAACTAAACTCTCCCTTATTATATATCATTATGAAAGCAGCTTAATATATGTTTGTCCAATGACCTTGTCATATGTGTGTTGGCCTCATATGGTATCTTTAATCTTTTTAGGTTAAATTTGTTATCCCAATATGATTCTATTTTATCTCATAGTAACCACTACATCTTCCTTCATGAAAAAGTCAATTACTAATACACAGTAAATAAATCATTCGTCCTAGAAAAATGATTCGTGGCCACGTTACTTTTCCATATCAGCCATCAATATTTATGAGAGGATATTTTTTATCCCTTATTGGGCTATGAATTCCACTATTGTAAGTAAATATATGCCATATATAAGTTGTATGCCTAACACGCCAGCTCTTAGCTTTATTACCAATTGAACTCAGACTTTCAGTATATCAAAGTATATGAGCTGCATACACATAGTTAGTTGCTTACTCATGATTGAGGTAAGTCACAATATGAATGTCACAAGTTAATAAATCCATAAACAAATCTAGTATATATTCAACTTGGGTCTTGTTTGATGTATTGTTAGTCCAAACAATCACACCTATGCTTATTTTTCTAGGAGCCATTCGCTCCGATACCCAGTACAATGTATCTCCTTAATTGGATTTGATGGACAACATAATAGTCATTTGAATCAATTTGTTCAATTTTGATTCTAAGATCATGGACCATTTAAATTACCCACTAATATAAGTTGTCTTCTTGCATAGTGATCCGACCACATGATGTAACTTAATATTAGTTAAACGTTAGGTAATCAGTGACATAATATTTGCTTATACATTTTGCTTTTCGTGCAAAAGCCATTGGGGAAACATACAAAAGATAATAATATAAATGGTGGAATTTTATAAACCATATTGTTCAAAAATTTACAAGCATTCATGACAAAATAACTACATTAAGAGCACTATATCCCAACAGTCTCCCACTTGCCCTAGTGAAGTAGGTGAGCTACATTTTACTTATTCATACCCTTTACATGTTTCTCAAAAGTCTTAGCAACTAAAATCTTGGTAAATGGATCCACAAGGTTTCTCTTAGATGTGACTTTAACTACATCCACTATTTTGTCTGTCATTGTCTCTTATATAAAGTGATATTTTTTATCAATGTGTTTTGCCTGTTTATGATTTTTGGTTCCCTTGATGTTAGCTATCGCCACATTGTTATTGCAATATAGTGTGATAGCTTTTTCCATATCAGTTATAACTTTGAGATCTGTTAAGAACTTTCAAAGCTAAATTGCTTATTTTGTATCCTCAAAAGCAACCTTATATTTGACCTCCATCATGGAATAAATATTACAACTCTACTTGACACTTCTCCATAGTATGACTCCACTGCCTAGGACAAAAACACAGTCTGATGTCAATTTCCTTGAATGCTTATACGTTTAGTAGTCAAAATCCGTATCTAATAGGAGTTAAATCTCCTTCAAAATATATCAGCGTATAATCTCTTATTCTCTGTAAATACTTGAGTATATGTTTGACTATCTGTCAATGTCTTGAACCAAGATTTGCGCCTGATATCAACCTACCAAACTTACTTCAAAATAAATATCTAGATGTGTGTATAATATAACATACATGAGACTTCCTATTGCCAAAGTATAATGAACCTTTCTCATATGCTCTTTTTTTTTTTTTTTTTACTGTCATAAGATAATCCTCCAAAGAGGGATGGAAGCCCAATATAAAAGGTGCATATGTTAGAGTATGTCTAAAGACCAATCATGAGATAATTGTAATCACATACTCATTTTACCTTATTTGTTAACATGAAACATTGCCATTGTTATTTCAGTTTATTTTTCTCTTTATAAATAAAATGATTAATAATAAATTCTTGATAATAATATGATTATTCTTAAAAGGTCCTTAGCTAAGTATTATTGTGGGCTTGGACAATAATATTACATTGAGACTAATGTGTAGTTAATTGATGACAAAGTGTTGCATTGACATAGGAATGTCAAAATCAATATACATGAGTATGTGTTAGAGAATAACATACTGGACTGGCCTGTTATGAGTATGTTTCTTGGATTATTATGTAATAAAGACAACATTACTCAAAATGATAACTATGTATATGATCCTCAGACTTGAGATCATTATTTTCCCAGTATCGTGAGTTGTATATTTTGTTAAAGCCAAACATCTACTGTAACAGGTTGTACTATAAAGACTGATGTTGGGTATGTCGCAATCTATGTAGTGAAATATGATTGATGAAGATAGAATTTGTCCCTCCTACATAATAAGAGCAATAACTTAAGCTACTTGATGGAGTGAGACTAGAAATGAATGGTCATACTCAAATAAGTTGATATGAGATACCACACTTATTTGTTTATTGTAGTCTACTCAAAATATCAAGAAATATGAATTTAATAAATTCATAGTTAACATTAAATTTCTATTAACAAAATCACGAAAAATTCAAATATAATAATATTAGCAGTTAAATTTCATCAAATCAACCTTAAAATTCAAATCAAACACTAGAAATTTAACACTATTACCTTTCGGTACCAAAATGTATAACTTTTATTAAATACAAGTGCAATATTGGGTTAAAAAATAACACAAGTATCACATTAAAAGTCAAACTCGAGTAGCAAATGATATATTAATCCATATTGAAATGCTTAATATGCTAAGGTTTGTTGCATTATATGGTATTTATGTATTTTAAAAATTAAAATAGTTGGGTAATACGAAAAAAAAGTAGGGTAAACTACATTAGTTGTAACAACCCGGTTTAGACCCTAGTCGGAACAGTGGTTTCGGGACCACAAATCCGAGTCAGAAAAATATTTTAATATTATTGTTGGTGTTTACAGTATGTGAATTAAGATGTGTGAAAGTTTCGTGTGAAAATTTTATCGTTTGTGTGCTCGATTTTATAAAAGGACTTAATCGCGTAAAATGTAAAAGTGGTAAACTAATGGTTAAAGCACTAAGTTGCTCTGGTCTATTAACTGTGAAGTCCTTAAAATGAAATTTGGCCATTTTAAATTGAGTGGACGGCATAAGCTTTTAATATATAGTTTTTACATTATTTTATAATGATAAAATAGTAATTTATGTGTAAAATTATTAATAAATAAAAACAAAACATTAAAAGAAAGCATGCATGTTCATCTTTGACCGAATGTGGAAGAAAAATAAGCCATGGATGAGCTTTAATATTTGGGCAAAGATCCCAATAATACCAAAAAAATAATTTAATAACGGAAAAGGGCCGGTTTGAAAAATATTTACGGGAAAGGGTCATTTCCCCCCAAAACGCGTCCACGTCAGCACGTTTTGGGGGGAAAAGACAGCAAAACGCGCCTCTGGGGACGCGCTTTGCTGCTGAATTACCAGGAAAACGCACTGACGTGGACTCGTTTTTGCCCTCCCCCCGGTCTAATTACAGTATGATATTCTAAGGTTTAAGGGCTAGGGTAAATATATATTTAGGGTTTTTGGGCAAAATATATTAGCCCAAAAAAATTAATTAAATTTTGTGACAGTTGTATCTGGCAAAATAATTTTGAGAAGACGTTTCGAACAAGCGGTGGCTAAAAACGCTTCAAAAAAAGGATGCGCTGTTGTCAGGAGAGTCTTGAAAAGAGCTCCTACGTGGGTATTTCTTTTTGCTCTGATGAGTCTCAAAGCAAAATTATTTTGAGAAGATGTTTCGAACAAGCGGTGGCCAAAATGTTTTCGGCATGGTGCATTGTCGTGAGAGTACTGAAAAGAGCTCCCATGTGGACGCTCTTTTGCTCTGATAGTCTCTAGTAAAATTATTATGAGAAGACGTTTACGAACAAGCAAGTGGCCAAAACGCGCAAATAGTGCAGTGCATTGTCGGCGAGAGTGCGAAAAGAGCTCCCACGTGGGCGCTCTTTTGCTCTGATAATCTCGGCAAAATTAGACTATAAATTAGCCAAATTTCATTCTCAAAGGTTGCATAAGGAAATTGAGGCAAAAGAAAAAAAGCGAAAATGGTGAAGCGTATTAATCTTTGTTATTTACTACGATGGTGAGGTTTGTGACACCGAAAATGGTGTTGTTTTCTTATCGGAGAACACAACGCGACTGAGTTTTAATCGGAACTTCGATGTGGTAGAACTTCGCAAAAGAATTAGGCGTAAAATATTCGGAACAACACCAATGAAAGTTCAGTCTATTAAGTATAGATTTTGCGCTTCGATTGATCCGGTGAGATATGACTCATTCGACATCAAAGGTCCTCGGAGCTTTGAGGCAACGGTGGAGACTCATTTTGCCAGTGGATCACCCTATCTCGAGGTATATGTACAATTTTCATCTCCAAGTGATCTTTCTGCGACCTCAAAATCTATTGCTGTTCGAGGGGAATACACGACCCCAAGCCAACACTCTGTTAGTGAGAGGTAAAATACAGAAGTGCCCGTGTTCGGTGGTAGTATGGAAAACATAACCCCTACACGACACTCGGTTGGTAGATGGGACATACATATCCGTCCTTTGACGTCCGATGATAGAAATACGTATTGGGGGACGTCATCAACTTCTAGTGGTTGGCAATTCACATATGATTGGGAACGTTACGAAAGATGTTTAAAGAGGGATAATGTACTCCCCACGACATCCACCGGCGAGGAGCCCTCGTTTGTTGCAGGTGGTGGAGGGTCGGACGATGAATCCGATGTGGATCCACCTCGAGAGCCCGGGCCCGATGGTGCAGAAGTTGGATTATTTTCTGAACCGGAGCTTGTTCCAATTGTACCTGAAGATGTTGAAGGCGGTTCAGACGAAGAAGAAGAAGATCCGCTATTTAGGGCATACTCGCCTCCAGCCCACATGCATAATGTCGATCTATCTCAAGATGATGCATTGGAGTTTCCTGAACTACCACACCGAATGCGTGACCGTACAACTTCGTCGTTAGATTCGGGCGAATTAGAAGTTGGTAACTAGTTTTCCAACAAGAATGCTTTCTTGCTGCATTGAAACAATGCAGCATCATAAAGGGGGTTAACTACAACATGGTTAAATCCAAGCTCGATAAGTACGAGGCGAAGTGTGCAGTGCAAGACGGTACATGTTCATGGAAAATCATGGCGTCGTTGAGGAAAAGGACAGGCTTGTGGGAGATCAAAAAGTAGAAAGGTCCACCACATACATGTCTTACCGATACAGTACCACTATGTGTTCAGTGTTTTTGAATAATACTAATATTATGTAATGTTGCATTATTTAACGTACTTCATTGACAGGTGTTACACAAGATCATCCGAAGATGGATTCAGATATGTTGGCTGCCTTAATAGTCCCGACGGTGAAGGCCGGTCCTAGGACTACAGTGCCGGCCTTAATTGGCAATATTCGTAGCCAATTGGGGTACGCCCTCTTACAGAAAGGCATGGATAGCCAAGCAAAAGGCATTAGAAAAGTTGCATGGTCGGTGGGACGCTTTATATAATGAAGTGTGGCAGTGGTGTCAGTCTTTGGAGAGATACGTCGTGCAAAGATAACGGACCTTGAAAGCGGAACCGCGCGTACTACAACGATCGTTTCTTTGCGTGGATGCGCAGTGTTCAAGCGTCCATTACGGACATTTAAGCAATGCCGAGATGCCTTCATATATCGCAAGCCATTGGTACAAATTGACAGTACCTTTATGTATGGTAGATATACGCATCGGCTATTGCTAGCTGTGGCACAAGACGGCTGTGGGAGAATCCTTCCAATTGCGTTCGCAATAACACCGGGGGAGTCAGCTGATGACTGGGACTTCTTCCTATCTAGGTTAAGGAGGCATGTCTGCCCCCAACTTGATATATGCGTTATATCGAATCGGGGCCCTGGAATACT
This sequence comes from Gossypium bickii, assembly GCA_025503065.1. NCBI lineage: Eukaryota > Viridiplantae > Streptophyta > Magnoliopsida > Malvales > Malvaceae > Gossypium > Gossypium bickii. The sequence goes on along the minus strand of CP106719.1, from coordinate 10,001,284 downwards.
AGCAGCAATAGAACGCCAGGGAAGCATGTGGCATCGCACACACCATCGATATTGCCTAAGGCATGTTACATCCAACTACTATGGGCAACATCGATCTAAAAGTCAGCAACGACAAGTGACTAATATAGGTATGAAATATCTATTAATATAATTTCGTTTGTAATAGTCAATTTATTCTCAATTGAAAAGTGATATGTAATATTTGCTATCAACCTATATTGGTAAGGTACGAGATCAATAAAGACCGTTTTCAGGAGATGTTGGCGAGTTTGCGCTTAGATAACGACGAAGGCGCAAACTACCTTTGCAATATTCCTTTGGAATAGTGGACACAAGCATACGACGGCGGCCTACGATATGGTCATATGACCACAAACCTGGCCGAATGCATAAATTCTGTTCTAAAAGAAACCCGTCATCTGCCGATTACATCGGTTGTGCGAGAGACATATTTTCGTTTAGCAGTACTATTTCCGAAGTGAGCAGCGAGTTATAGAGGGCAGATGCAAGAAGGCCATGTATGGAGCCCGAAGGTCTTGCAAGAAATAAACAGGGGGAAGACATGGGCCAACACCATGCACACAGTGTGTCACAATCGCGACAGCCTATGGTTTCATGTCACGGAGTTTGACAGACCGAACCAAGGCATTGTTGGCTGGCAGTATCGTGTACACTTGACAAATAGGACCTGCGACTGTGGGAAATTTGATGCACTTCGTTACCCATGCACTCATGTACTTGCGGCTTGTCAGAATCTCCGTCTTGATCCCATGAGCTATGTCGATGAAGTGTATAAATTAGAAAACATGTACAACGTGTGGAGACACGTATTCCCACTAGTCCCAGATGAATGTAAGTGGCCGTCGATATCGCTTCACCGTATAAGCTGTTGCCGGATAGACAATTGAGGCGCAAACCAAAAGGTCGACCTTACTCGATTAGAATACGCAACAATATGGATATCCAGAAGCGAGCAACCAAAGTAGGTCATGCGGATGGTGTAGGACCCGGGGCATACATCTCGCTCGTGTCCAAATCGGAATAGTTGACCGTGTTCTTAGCTTTTTGTCTCTTGGTGGCTATGTAATTTTTATTTTTGATGAAAGCGGTGAACTTTTGTACAAGAATCCGTATTTTATTCAAGTTATTAAATTTAAATTAAAAATTACAAAAATAAAAACAACGTTTTAATTTATTAAAAATAAAAATTAAATTACTATAAAAAATAAGAAAGCGATATTTTATTAAATATATTAAAACTAAATTACAATAAAAAATTAAACC